>PVNU02000135.1:0-2400000 GCA_003013855.2 Liriodendron chinense | reverse complement strand
TTTTGCATAGTACATGACTGATGATGATGCATTTTTTTATATTTTTGAAAAAGATGACATGATATATGTAAAAGAAATACGATGCATTTAATGAAAAAGGAGAAAACTTTTTGAGAATTTATTGTGCCATGAGTCGTCTTGTGCGTGTGTCTGGATTTTGTACCGGGACATAGGAATCAGAACTGAGGCTCGGCCAATGCTTTGACTGAGGTCTCGAGATTGACTTGTGTGATCCCTTTGGTTCCCTAGGAGATGTAAGCAATGGAAATTGTTACTTCCTGAGAGAGTTTGTAGAGTTCTTTGTTCCCGACTGTACTTCTTTTAGTTCTTGAACTGTAACTGCTTCAACCGATCTGGACCGTCTGATTTCTTGGTACATGCACTTTTTTCCTTTCTTTTTTCTTTTTTTTTCTATTCGAGCCATTTTTGCCTGTAGTGCTCTTTCGAGTTTTCATCACAGTCGGCCTTTTCCTGTTGTTTTTACCCGTGGCGCCTTTTCAGGTTTTCACAACGTCCCGGGTATTTGATCTTGCCTGCCCCTTGGCAGCTATGCTGTTTTTACTCTCGGCGCCCTTTCGGATTTTCACCAAGTCCGCTGTATGCCCACTGTTTTTACTCGGAGCGCCCTTTCGGGTTTTCACTCCACCCTCTTTGTTTAGGCACACATTTTCTTTTTCTTCTTTTTTTTTCTTTTTCTAGGATTTTTTGGATAACTGTTCGCTTCCCCAAGTGTAGGGTTGTGATGTAGTAATAATCTCGGTAAGACCGAGGTCGATCCACAGGGACTTATGTAAAAATTCACAAATACTTCCAATAGTTTCTATTGGAAAGCTAACAACCAGATTTTGAGAAGATTGATGTAAATAGTAACTTTAAACTAAACTGAAATAATCAATTAATTAAAAGGCACTAGGGGTTCAAGGATCCACTTGTATCAATCCTTGATGCTCAATTCGTTGTGGTCTCACACTTTCTCAACTAGAATCGAAATTAAGTTCTATCTAGTCGGATGATAGAACAGTTAAACCAACAATCTGCCGTATGTAAGATCAATGTATATGGTTCACTCAATGCAAGCTAGGATGAGCATACTCAAGTGCATAGGTCAGTCCCAATTTTAATAGGCTAAGATCACAATCATGACTATCATTGAATCCTGTCACAAGATAAAACTAAATTATGACTTGAACTTGATTCAAATCACATACACAGTTTCAAACATACTTCAGAAATCCATAAAAATAGAACTTTGGTAGAAAATTCCCACATGAAGATCATAGTACTAGAGCGTACTCCAATTCCTCGGATCATACAGGTCTAGACTAACACACAACAATTAAGAACTCAAGTACTTCTTCCAAACATCCATGAGTCATCATAAGACTAAGAAGAACTACTTAGAACTTGAATTAAACTTCAAACCATTGTTCATAAACATGAAATCCAACTTAAAACCAACTTTAAACGAATTGAAACATCTTAGATTCACTACAAGCTTCACCTCTTAGCCCTATCTAAGAGGTTTTGCCGTTCATGATCCAAGGAAACATGAAACAACTAAGAAAAACATAGAAATAGCAAACAAACTAGAAGGAGTTGTGGAACTCCGAAATCCACTTCCGCCGCCTCCCACCATGCTGGTTCTGTTCTAGGATGCCCTAGGAACGATCCCTAGGTGTCCTTTTATAGTGAGGAGGCTCCACAGCGTCGGAATCATCTAGAATTTGCGTAAGAACGCAGTGCGCAGAGAAAATCGGCGCCCAAAATAGAAATTTCTATTTTAAACACATGGCCAACCGGTCACGACCGGTCGGACTGTTAATCCCATTAGTCCAGCTTGCTTAGAGAGGGGGGCGACCTGTTGGCTGACTGATCTTGACCGATCGGACCAATTAACCATGAGTCCAAGGAGCTCCAGAGCTGTGGCCGACCGGTCAGGGCTCACATGGCCGATCGGTCACGACCGGTCGGACCTTCTTCCTTTCATCTTTTCTTCCTTTCTTTCCTCTTCTTTCTCTTCTACTTGATTTCTTCTTTCTTTAGTCCACCTTGGGTCTTCCTCCAAGGCTCTTAAAGAGGTCTTTTTAATCTTCAATTGGGCGGAGTCCCTCTCATTCCTACAATCATGAAATCATGCATTAGATTAGTCTTTAAATCATGAAAACTGTGCATTATGAGTAATGAATTGGGGTTAGAATATGCACAATTAAGCGCTCAACACACCCCCCCAACCAGCATTTTGCTAGTCCCGAGCAAAACATGCGTGAAACCAATTCCATTCTCTAAAACCCAACTCTCCTTCAAAAACCCTTCTTCTATACATTCCAAGACATACAAGTGTAAGATTCAGAAAAATTAGGTGGCAGAGGTTGAAACCGTAAACTCTCAAGGCATAATAAGTGTCCATATGAAATTCCTGCTGATTGTTTGATAAATAGACGAACTCGAACAAATTCAACCTAGTGTGCATAGTGAAAATTCATCTCATGAGTTTCTAGGATTATCTTCTTCATAAATCAACTAAACTATAGATCTCAAGGTGTATAGAGCACAACAAGCTAATGACAGGAATTTGCCTTAATGTCCTTCTGATGGCTTTCACACTACGTCCCATTTCCAGCTTTGGTTACGAGTAGACCATCCCTTGGTTGGTAATAGGTAGCCCTAATCGAAATTTTCCACCATTTTTTCCATCATTCCCAATTTCATCCTTCCTTTTCTTTTTTCTTTTAAATTAGATAGGATTTTTAGAAATCCATATCTTTTGTTATTTTCCCATGAACAAGGCTGGACAAAGTACCCCGGCTTGGTTTCTCAACACCTTAAATCAAAGTCTAGCTAATCCATAAATCGCATAATCCTTTCAACTCATGAAAATTGTGTAATGTGAACTAGGTGTAAAAGTGTTCAAATTTTCTATCAATCACATAACTAGGGGAATTCACATATAAAACCATTATGCTATGAGAAGTTCAAGACTTACAACCTCATACACTTCATATCTCCTCCTCTTATGCTCATATCATCTTGAATGCATAGAAACAGAGTTTTTCAAAAGAGTTTTGAATTTTAGAAAAATTGAAAATTTTCTACATAATTGCTCGAAATGTTACAAAACGCTGGATTCATCCAAGTGATCCTACACCCTCCAACCAAATCTTGCATTGTCCTCAATGTAAAAGATGTGCAATGAGCAAAATAGGAGAGCAATTCTAAAATAAAAGGGAGTGAGGAATGATAGTACCTGAGAGAGTGAAAAGTGAAATTCTTCCTCCTTCTAACAAACCTATGAAAAATAAACAAAAGCAACCAACTCCTAATCCTAACTACTCTATACCTCCATCAGACTAGGAGATCAATCATCCTGATACACAGGATCAGTCAAAGGTATAGACATACCTTCTGAAGGAAACTTCTCAAAGAACGGTTTTAATCGCTGACCATTCACCTTAAAGATGTTGCCGTTCCTTGGATTTAACAACTTGACTGTCTCATATGGGTAGACAGTTTGCACAATGTAGGGACCGGTCCATCGAGATCGCAATTTTTTCAAAAATAAATGTAGGCGAGAATTATACAGAAGGACTTTTTTATTGATCGTGAATGTCTTACTGTGGACCCTCGCCGTTTCCGCGCTCCCACAAGACGTTCTCGTCCCTTCCCCTTTCGGGAAAAGAAGGAGAGGCTGCGTGAGTGCGAATCGCCATTTGTGCCACTGGCTTGCCTCGTTATCGAGGGCTTTGTTTGGTAGTCGTGTTTAAGCTGGATGTGTTTAAATGAGTTTATATAAGACCAGAGTCGCCACTAGCCAATTACTTCGAATCTACAGTCGGCTAGACCCCGTAGAAACGTTAGAGAATGGGATCCGAAGATTCCTTCCTCTAAAATGACTCCTTTTGATCTGCGGCCAGAGATTCAAGGTAAGGGATCACGGTTACAGGGTGGGAAGAGTTTAAGAACCCCACACACTGCCCGTACCAAAGTACGGTCTCTACTTCACAGAATCGAACTAATACTTAAAAGTCTGTTTTAATCCTCGTACATTCCAATAGATGACATGATGCATGAATGCGGGTCTGAACAGTAAGAGTTTCTGATGGGCAGGTTCCAACAACAGGCAAGCCCAGAGCATACGCTCGAACTGACAGGTGCTTAATATAAGACGTATGCAGTGTGCTTGAATAATCAAGGTGCTTTATAGTGAAGCATGAATGCAGGTCTGAACAGTAAGAGTTTCTGATGGGCAGGTTCCAACAACGGGCAAGCCCAGAGCATACGCTCGAACTGACAGGTGCTTTATGCGAGATGCATGCAGTGTGTTTGAATAATCAAGGTGCTTGCAGTGAAGCAGGGGGGTTGGAAGAAAAGTAAATGTTGCACTTATGCTAGATGCAAATGAGATGATGCTAGAAAAATAGTAGCTGGATGGACGGAGGTGTCGCAAGGGTTGGCTTCGAGTGGCTGGATCAAGACTTGGATGGCTTGGGAGATTTGGACCAGTGGTCAGGCTGGGCTGGACCAGGGCTAGGCTCTCCTCACTCGGGCTCTCCCTAGTGGAGGAATGGGCTAAAGGGTGGAGAAGAACTCAGACGGACGGTCGCTGGACTGGGCGGATTGTTGTGTGAAATGAGAAGGGGAGGGGGGTATTTATAGCAGCGGGCAGTGGCAGAGCTCGTAAATAGTTTTGGGCGGCTCGCTGTGGGCCGCCCATACGGTCACTCCTCGATTTCCAGCGAGGTATGGTCGTTCCCTCGGGGCTGCTGTTTGGCTTGGTGGGTTGACTCAGTGAGTTGACTAAGCGGGTCGACTCAGTGATTTGACTCAGCGGGTTGACCCGACGGGTTGACTCGGTGTTTTGACTCTACGGGTTGACTCGGTGTTTTGACTCGACGAGTTGGGCTAACTCAGCGGGTTGACTCAGGGTTGACTCAGTGAGTTTGACTTTTTTAGGATTTTTTGACTGACTTTTCTTATGGAGGATTTTTCAGGCTAATGTTTAGGACTGGGTTGACTGGGTTTAGGCTTGAGTTGGGCTATGGATTGGGGCTTACAAGGGTGAGTTTGGCTGAGTTTAGACTTGGGATTTGGAGGTATGGTCCTCCATTCATCCAGCTATCTCTACCAACAGTGTAGCCGAAGGTGGGGTGTCTACAGATGCCCCTCTTTGGCAGAGGTTGCTTGCACCCGAATGCCAAAGCGAGTGGACACCCCACTTCTGACCCGGTCATTCATAGATCATGGTCTGAAATCTTTGCTTACCTTTGCATTTGTGCCAGTTGATTGTTTGGAAACTGATCACTTGCACATACCGCGGGTGTTTGGAGAAAACGTTGCTATTGTCCCTGCATGCGCTGCAACCTGGGTACTCAATCGCAACCCTTCCATTCCCGATCGGTACTAACATCGGAAAGGTACAGCAGAGCCTCTGCGTCGCTAGTCTTATGAGGATACTGACCTTGAGACTGATTGTGTGATGTTTGATGTTTTCCCAGATCACTCCAGGAGTACTTGTTTTGCTTGACTGTCAAAGTGGTTAGACGCCCTGCGTCAGATAGTCTTACGGGATTCTACTACGCCGACTTGGACTCAGTCAAGGTACTCCAGGCATCCACGCTTAGGTATGTGTGGGTGGACTCTTTCCACCCGATCTGCTGGTTTCGATGCTTAGTTTGTAATTCATTCTTTCCTTGACTATGATTTAGAATCTTTGTTCTCCTTTGTATCTGAGTCAGTTGATTGTTTGGAGATTGATAACTCGCACATATGTTCGCTTCCCCAAGTGTAGGGTTGCGATGTAGTAATAAACTCGGTAAGACCGAGGTCGATCCACAGGGACTATGTAGGATCTCACAAATTCATCCACAAGTGTCTATTGAAGTCTACTAATCAGATTGTTGTATAAAGTTGATGTGAGTAACAAAAGCTGAATTAAATCGAGAGTAATTAATTATAAGAGGGTACTAGGGTTTCAAGGATCCACTTGTAGCAATCCTTGATGTTCAATCCGCTGTGGTTTCTTATTCTCTCAACTAGAATCGACATTCCTGTCTGTCCAGTCGGATGATAGAACTGTTAAACCAAACAGTCTGTAATATGTAAGTTCTATGCATAAGATTCACTCAATCTAGGCTGAGCTGAGCATGCTCAATTGCATAGGTCATTCCCCTATCCTATAGGTCCAGTTCTCAATCATAACCATCCCCAAGTCCCCTCACAAGACAAGGCTAGATTAGGATTTGAACTAGATTCAAATCACCAGCACATCCTTACATATTCCAGAAAATCAACTAAAATAGAACTTTGGCCTGAAGTCCCTTTATGAAGAGCTTAGGACTAGAGCACACTCCGATTCCTCGGATCATACAGGTCTATACCGTTGCAAACAAATTAAGAAGATAAGTAATTCATCCAAACATCCATGAGTCATCACAAGACTAAGAAAAATTACTTAAAAACTTGTATAAACTTCAAACCTTAGTTCATAATCATGAATTCCGAACTAAAACCACTTAACTACGGATTAAAACATCTTGGATTCACTACAAGCTTCACCTCTTAGCCCTAGCTAAGAGGTTTAGCTGCTCATGATCCAAGGAAACATGAAACAACTACAAAAAGCATGAAAACAGCAAAGCAAACAAAAGGAGTTGTGAAACTCCAATCTTCACTTCCACAGCCTCCAACCTCGCTTGAACCCTTCTAGGATGCCCTAGGAACAATCCCTAGGTGTCTTTTTATAGTCTGGAGGCTCCCCAACTTCGGAAGAATCGAGAAAGTGCGTAACACTTACGCAGCGCAGAGAAAATCGGGATGCAATTAGAAGTTTCTAAGTTCGTACGCATGGCCGACCGGTCATGACCGGTCAGCCTCAATAGAGAGTCATTCCAGCAAGTATGCCCGACCGGTCATGACCGGTCGGATGTTTTCATCCATATTACAGTAGCAATGACCGACCGGTCATGACCGGTCAGTCCTATTCATTGAAGTTCCAGCAGCCTTGTCCGACTGGTCATGACCGGTTGGACGTCCTCAGCACATCCAACTATGCATGGCTGACCGGTTACTGACCGGTCTGGCTTCCTTGGCCGACCGGTCACGACCGGTCAGCTCCTTTGTCTCTTCTTTTTCTTGCTTTCTTTCTTCTGCTTTCTTCTTTCTTTGCTTCCTTCTTCCTTTTCTTCTTTGGTCTTCAAATAATCTCCATTAGAATAGTCCCAAATGAGCTCTTTATGTCTTCAATTGAGTAGAGTCCACCCTCAATCCTGTAGTCACAAAACATGCATTGGATTAGCTTACAAACCATACAAACCTTACACAATGAGTGATGAATTGAGGTTAGAATATGCACAATTAAGAGCTCAACACACCCCCCCAACCAGCATTTTGCTAGTCCCGAGCAAAACATGCGTGAAACTAATCCCATTCTTCAAAACTCAACTCTCTTTCAGAAACCATCCTTCTATACATTCCAAAGTTCATAAGCTTAAGATTTAGAAACATTAGGCAACAGAGGTTGAAACCGTAAACCCTCAAAACATAATAAGCATTCATATGAGATTCCCGCTGCTTGGTTGATAAATAGAAGGACTTGAACAAATTCAATCTAGTGTGGGTAGTGAAAATTCATCTCACGAGTTTCTAGGATTCTCTTCTTCATAGATCAAGTAGATTATAGAACTCAAGGTACATAGAGCCACATCAAGCCAATGACAGGAATTTGCCTTACCGTCCTTCCGACGACTTTCACACTACGTCCCATTTCCGGCTTTGGTTACGGGTAGACCATCCCCCGGTTGGTAGTAGGTAGCCCTAATCGGAATTTTCCACCGTTTTTCCACATTCCCAATTTCATCCTTCCTTTTCCTTTTTCTTTTTAGATTAGATAGGATTTTTAAAAATCCATATCTTTCATTATTTTCCCATGGACAAGGATGGACAAAGTACCCCGACCTGATTTCTCAATACCTTAATTTAAAGTCTAGCTAATCCATAAATCACATAACCCCTTCAACTCATGAAAATCGTGTAATGTGAACCAGGTGTAAAAGTGTTCAGGTTTTCTATCAATCACAAAAAATAGGGGAGTTCACATATAAAACCATTATGCTATGAGGGATTCCAGACATCCAGCCCCATACACTTCATATCTCCTCCTCTTATGCTCATATCAACTTGAATGCATAAAACTGGTGTTTTCCAAAAGAGTTTCGAAAAAAAATGAAAAATTTCCACATAATTGCTTGAAATGTTGCAAAACGCTGGATTCATCCAAGCGATCCTACACCCCCCAACCAAATCTTGCATTGTCCTCAATGTAAAAGATGTGCAATGAGCAAAACATGAGAGCAATTTGAAAATAAAAGGGAGTGAGGAATGATAGTACCTGTGAGAGTGAAAAGTGAAATTCTTCCTCCTTCTAACAAACCTATGAAAAGGAAAAGCAAAATCCTAATCCGAACTACTCTATACCTCCATCAGAATAGGAGATCAATCATCCTAATACACAGGATCATTCAGGGGTATGGACATACCTTCTGACGGGAATTTCTCAAAGAACGGCTTTAATCGCTACCCATTTGCTTTAAAAATGTTGCCGTTCCTAGGATTCAACAGCTCGACAGTCCCATATGGATAGACAGTTTGCACAATGTAGGGACCGGTCCATCGAGATTTCAATTTTCCCGAAAATAGATGTAAGCGAGAATTATACATGAGGACTTTTTGATTTATCGTGAATGTTTTGCGAAGAATATTCTTATCATGGAATATCTTCGTCTTGTCCTTGTAAATGCTCGCATTCTCATAAGCGTCATTCCGGATTTCTGCAAGTTCATTCAATTGTAGTTTGCGTAACGAGCTTGCCTTGTCAGAATTGAAATTCATCTTCTTAATAGCCCAATATGCCTTATGTTCCAACTCCACAGGTAAGTGACAAGCCTTCCCATAGACAAGTCTATAGGGAGACATTCCAATAGGGGTTTTAAAGGCAGTACGGTAAGCCCAAAGCGCATCGGTAAGTCGAAGTGACCAGTCCTTGCGATCAGGATTCACCGTTTTCTCCAAAATGTGTTTAATCTCCCTATTGGATATCTCAGCTTGTCCACTAGTTTGTGGGTGATAGGGAGTGCTCACTTTGTGTGTAACGCCATATTTCTTCATTAAGGCTGCAAAAGGGCGATTGCAAAAGTGAGACCCTCCATCACTTATGATGACTCGAGGCGTACCAAACCGGGAAAGAATATTTTCTTTTAAAAATCGAATAACTGTTTTATGGTCATTATTCCGGCAAGGAATGGCCTCGACCCATTTGGAAACATAATCAACGGCAAGCAAGATGTATAAATTTCCAAAAGAAGATGGGAATGGGCCCATGAAATCGATGCCCCAACAATAAAAAATTTCGATAATTAAGATGGGATTGAGTGGCATCATATTTCTACGGGATATTCCTCCTAATTTCTGACAAGGTTCACATGCTTTGCAAAACTCATGTGTGTCTTTGAACATGGTGGGCCAATAAAACCCACATTGCAGAATTTTCGCTGTGGTCTTTTTGGCCGAAAAGTGGCCACCACATGCTTGAGAATGACAGAAGGAGATGATACTTTGTTGCTCATCATCTGGGACACATCTCCTTATGATTTGATCGGGACAGTACTTGAATAAGTATGGGTCGTCCCATAGAAATTTCCGCACCTCTGTGAAGAATCTATCCTTATCTTGCTTTTTCCAATATGTAGGAATTGCACCTGTAGCAAGATAGTTAGCAATGTCTGCATACCATGGCAATTGGGAAACAGCAAAAAGTTGTTCATCAGGGAACATGTCATTGATTGCAGTCGTTTCAGGGGAATCAGTGAGGACAAGTCGAGAGAGGTGGTCAGCTACTACATTCTCTACTCCTTTCTTATCACGTATTTCTATGTCGAATTCTTGGAGTAGGAGGATCCATCTTAATAACCGTGGTTTAGCATCCTTCTTAGAGAGAAGATACTTAAGCGCGGCATGGTCAGTGAATACAATGATCTTGGATCCAATCAAGTAGGATCTAAACTTCTCCAAGGCAAAAACGACGGCTAAAAGTTCCTTTTCAGTAGTGGTGTAGTTTGCCTGGGCTGAGTTTAGGGTTCTACTTGCATAGTAGATGACACATGGCTTTTTATCTTTTCTTTGGCCTAACACGGCTCCAATAGCATAGTCGCTAGCATCGCACATAATCTCAAAAGGAAGACTCCAATCGGGTGGTTGCATTATTGGGGCACATGTCAACATACCTTTAAGGGTGGTAAAGGCCTTTTGACATTCTTCATTCCACTCGAATGAATTTTCCTTTTGAAGTAGGTTACATAAAGGGCGAGAGAGTGAACTGAAGTCCTTTATGAACCTTTTGTAGAATCCTGCGTGTCCTAAAAAGGATCGCACATCTCGTATGCTTTTGGGTGGTGGAAGGGTAGAGATAAGATCAATTTTCGCTTTGTCCACCTCAATTCCATTTTGTGACAGGATGTGACCAAGTACAATTCCCTTTTGAACCATGAAGTGACACTTCTCCCAATTCAGCACAAGGTTCTTCTCTTCACATCTTTTCAGCACAGATCTCAAGTGCTCAAGGCACTCATCAAAGCTACAACCAAATACAGAAAAATCATCCATGAAGACTTCGAGGATGGTCCCCACCATGTCAGAAAAGATGCTCATCATACAACGCTGAAAGGTGGCAGGGGCATTACATAGTCCAAATGGCATCCGTCGATAGGTGAAAGTGCCGAATGGACATGTGAATGTAGTCTTTTCTTGGTCTTCACGGGCAATTTCTATTTGGTTGTACCTTGAATAGCCATCAAGGAAGCAAAAGTGGGAATGACCCGCCAACCGTTCTAAAATCTGATCAACAAACGGTAGGGGAAAGTAGTCTTTCCTCGTGACAGTGTTTAGCTTCCTGTAGTCAATGCACATTCTCCAACCGGTAGTGACTCTAGTTGGCACGAGTTCGTTATTGGCATTGGCTACGATGGTTATTCCGAATTTCTTAGGCACCACTTGAGTTGGGCTCACCCATTGGCTATCAGATATTGGGTAAATGATACCTACATCTAATAGTTTCACCACTTCGGCCTTAACCACATCCTTCATGTTTGGATTTAGTCGTCTTTGTGGTTGCCGGGATGTCTTTGCATTTTCCTCAAGGTGTATGCGGTGAGTACAAATCAGTGGGTCTATGCCTTTGAGATCTATAATTGACCATCCAATGGCACTCTTGTGCTCTAATAGAGTGACTATTAGCCTACTCTCTTGTTCCTCATCCAAGTGGGAGGAAATCACCACTGGATATGTCTCATCTCAACCTAAATAAACATATTTTAGCTCACTTGGCAATGGTTTTAGGTCGAGTTTTGGTGCCTTGATGTTGCATGGGAGAGCCTTGTTCTCATTTACAGGCAAAGGTTCAATTGGGGCCCTCCATCTTTTATTCTCAAGCACCGGCATCACATCTATAATGGCATCCATCTCTTGTGTTGTGTCATCATTCATTTCATGAGGATGGGCCACACATGCCTCCAAAAGGTCGGAAAATAGTGACAAGGGGACTGTATCCTCCGCGAATGATTCAATCATGTTTAACTCGTAGACATCATCATCAACTTCCCGCGGTTGTTTGCATAACTCAAATATGTTAAGTTCAAGGGTCATATTTCCAAAGGACATTTGTACAAGTCCATTTCTACAATTGATAATGGCATTTGAGGTAGCTAGAAACGGTCGTCCAAGTATGACGGGAATTTGAGTACCAGTGCCTATCATGGGATGTGTGTCCAAGACAATAAAATCTACTGGGTAGTAGAATTTATCAACTTGGACTAGAACATCCTCTATCATTCCTCTCGGTATCCGGATGGATCTATCAGCAAGTTGGAGTGTGGTTTTGGTGGGTTTCAATTCACCTAACCCAAGTTGTTCGTAGACCGAGTATGGAATGAGATTCACACTTGCCCCCAAGTCGAGTAGAGCCTGTTTAATTTGGTAGTCTCCTATGATGCATGAGATGGTTGGACTACCTGGATCCTTGTATTTTTGGGGCACCTCTTGTTTGATGATGGCGCTCAAATTCTCAGCCAAAAGAACTTTGTTGTGAACGTTATGTTTCCTTTTGACTGTACACAATTCCTTTAGAAATTTGGCATAAGATGGTATTTGTTTTATTGCATCCAACAGCGGGATGTTGATCTTCACCTGCTTGAAAACTTCCAGAATCTCCAGATTTTTATCTAAAGGTTTAGGTGAAATCAACCTTTGTGGAAATGGGGCAACCGGCTTATATTATCTTTTCGGTTCTTTCTCTTGTGGAGTGTTGTTTGAGTTATCATCCTCTTTGAGAATTTTCGGATCCTTAGGCTTTGGAGCCTTCACCGGATTAGATTTGTCAATTTTTTTCCCACTTCTCAAAGTGGTGATAGCTTGAACATGTTCCGTATGGTGGGAGGATGAGCTTGCATCTTGTATCTCATACTGGGTTCTTGGGTTAGGAAGAGGTTGAGCAGGAAGTGTGCCCTTCTCTCTCCCACTAAGGTGAGCTTCAACTCTAGCCAGAGATGTTTTCAATTCATTAATGGCTTGGTTTGAATTTTGATTGAATTTCAATTGCTCTTGCATGAACCCATCTATTTTTAGAGAATTTGTCTTGTTATACTCATTCTAGACCGATACGAGTGCACCCAACATCTCTTCTAGTGATACTTTTGGAGTGTTGTTTGCATTTGCAGTGGGTCCATTCCTCCAACTGAAGTTGGGATGGTTCTTCCAATTAGGATTAAACGTGTTTGAGTTTGGAGCACCATATTGCTGTTGATAACTGTTTATGGCATTTGTTTGTTCTTGTAAGATGCCTTGGACTGCTGAAATTGTGGGACAATCTGGTGTAGCATGTTGATTTCCAGCACAAATTCCACAAACAGTTTCAACCTCAGTGGAGTTGATTGTTTCTCCTTTCCTTAATTTCATGGCTTCGACCTTTCTTGTAAGGCTAGCCAACCGTGCACTTATGCTATCTTCTTCTGATAAGACATACATTCCTCCCTTTTCCTTTTGTTGGCCAGTCTTGGAACTTGTTGGTTTAGATGTGTCCCAAGATTGTGCACTTTCAGCCAATTCTTCCAAATAATCCCATGCTTCATCAGCTTCCTTATTCATGAACTCTCCATTACACATCATCTCTATAAATTGGCGCATGGATGAAGTCAGTCCTTCATAGAAAAAACTTATAATCCGCCAAATTTCATAGCCATGATGTGGGCATGCGTTTAATAGGTCCTTGAACCTCTCCCAACATTGGGAAAAGGGTTCATCTTCCTTTTGGGCAAAGTTCATGATAAGGCGCTTAAGCATGTTCGTTTTGTGAGTAGGGAAGAATTTTTTTATAAATTCTCTGTGCATATCATTCCATGACCCAATTGATCTTGGCCTCAATGCATAAAGCCAACCCTTGGCTTTATCCTTAAGAGTAAAAGGGAAGAATTTAAGTCTTACTACATCTTCAGTCACATTTGCAAAGTGCATGGTGGTGATTACCTCATCAAACTCCCTAAGGTGTTGATAGGCACTTTCACTGTCTAGACCATGGAATTTAGGGAGAAGATTGATCACTCCCGGTTTCAAATCCACGTTCCCTGCATTTAGTGGAAATACTATGCATGAGGGAGTGCTCGTTCTTGCAGGTTGCAAGAAATCACGTAAAGTCCTTGGTCGGGGAACATCCTCAACCACATTCTCCCCAGTTTCAGTTTGATTTTGGTTCGGGTTAGGTTGATTTGCAGCCATATTTTCAGATAAAATTGGAGAATCTAGCTGTCTCCTAGCACGTGGCTCTCTATCAATTCCTTCTACTATCCCCCCTTCACTTATGAGTCGGTTATTGGAATCCCAAGCCCAATGTGGCATGCAAAACCAAAAATAATAAACAAAAAGAAAGAAGAATTCTTCCTCCCTTTTCTTTACTCTTCTCTAAGACCGAAGAATAAGGTGTCTTGCAATGGCTAGGCCAGAAGCAAGGATAGAGACCGATTTCTCCTGGTCAATAGGGGTTCAGAGAACTCCCCACCCACTCTTTGAATCTTTTGAGAAAAAGTGCAAAAAAAGGAAAAAGAGGAGTAAAGATGAGAAAAGAAATCTCTGAGCACAAGGTGATCCAAGGCGGCTGAGCCGACCAATAAGAATCCAGGTGGCAAAAAGGCCGACCTTTTAGAGATCCAAAAGGAATCTCCACCCACTCTACAAGAGATGAATAGGAATGAATAGGAGAAGGAGAAGAGTAAGGTTTAGAAAGATAGAACCTGATTCGCACTTGAAACTCTTGTATCTTCTTCAGCTTCCTAGAAATCCCTGAAAAAGAATCAAATAAATAAACTAAATTAGTCTAAAAATCTAAAAAAAATTCCTAAATAGATACTAATTTCAAAAATTTATGAAAACCGTCAAGATCCCCGGCAATGGCGCCAAAAACTTGTTCGCTTCCCCAAGTGTAGGGTTGCGATGTAGTAATAAACTCGGTAAGACCGAGGTCGATCCACAGGGACTATGTAGGATCTCACAAATTCATCCACAAGTGTCTATTGAAGTCTACTAATCAGATTGTTGTATAAAGTTGATGTGAGTAACAAAAGCTGAATTAAATCGAGAGTAATTAATTATAAGAGGGTACTAGGGTTTCAAGGATCCACTTGTAGCAATCCTTGATGTTCAATCCGCTGTGGTTTCTTATTCTCTCAACTAGAATCGACATTCCTGTCTGTCCAGTCGGATGATAGAACTGTTAAACCAAACAGTCTGTAATATGTAAGTTCTATGCATAAGATTCACTCAATCTAGGCTGAGCTGAGCATGCTCAATTGCATAGGTCATTCCCCTTTCCTATAGGTCCAGTTCTCAATCATAACCATCCCCAAGTCCTCTCACAAGACAAGGCTAGATTAGGATTTGAACTAGATTCAAATCACCAGCACATCCTTACATATTCCAGAAAATCAACTAAAATAGAACTTTGGCCTGAAGTCCCTTTATGAAGAGCTTAGTACTAGAGCGCACTCCGATTCCTCGGATCATACAGGTCTATACCGTTGCAAACAAATTAAGAAGATAAGTAATTCATCCAAACATCCATGAGTCATCACAAGACTAAGAAAAATTACTTAAAAACTTGTATAAACTTCAAACCTTAGTTCATAATCATGAATTCCAAACTAAAACCACTTAACTACGGATTAAAACATCTTGGATTCACTACAAGCTTCACCTCTTAGCCCTAGCTAAGAGGTTTAGCTGCTCATGATCCAAGGAAACATGAAACAACTACAAAAAGCATGAAAACAGCAAAGCAAACCAAAAGGAGTTGTGAAACTCCAATCTTCACTTCCACAGCCTCCAACCTCGCTTGAACCCTTCTAGGATGCCCTAGGAACAATCCCTAGGTGTCTTTTTATAGTCTGGAGGCTCCCCAACTTCGGAAGAATCGAGAAAGTGCGTAACACTTACGCAGCGCAGAGAAAATCGGGATGCAATTAGAAGTTTCTAAGTTCGTACGCATGGCCGACCGGTCATGACCGGTCGGCCTTAATAGAGAGTCATTCCAGCAAGTATGCCCGACCGGTCATGACCAGTCGGATGTTTTCATCCATATTACAGTAGCAATGACCGACCGGTCATGACCGGTCAGTCCTATTCATTGAAGTTCCAGCAGCCTTGTCCGACCGGTCATGACCGGTCGGACGTCATCAGCACATCCAACTATGCATGGCTGACCGGTTACTGACCGGTCTGGCTTCCTTGGCCGACCGGTCACGACCGGTCAGCTCCTTTGTCTCTTCTTTTTCTTGCTTTCTTTCTTCTGCTTTCTTCTTTCTTTGCTTCCTTCTTCCTTTTCTTCTTTGGTCTTCAAATAATCTCCATTAGAATAGTCCCAAATGAGCTCTTTATGTCTTCAATTGAGTAGAGTCCACCCTCAATCCTGTAGTCACAAAACATGCATTGGATTAGCTTACAAACCATACAAACCTTACACAATGAGTGATGAATTGATGTTAGAATATGCACAATTAAGAGCTCAACAACATACCGCGGGAGTTTGGAGAAAACGTTGCGATTGTCCCTGCAGTTTGCTACAACCTGGGTACCCAATCTCAACCCTTCCATTCCCGATCGGTACTAACATCGGAAAGGTACAGCAGAGTCTCTGCGTCGGTAGTCTTACGAGGTTGCTGACCCTGAGACTGATTGTGTGATGTTTGATGTTTTCCCAGATCACTCCAAGAGTACTTGTTTCGCTTGACTGTCAAAGTGGTTAGACGCCCTGCGTCAGATAGTCTTACGGGATTCTACTACGACGACTTGGACTCAGTCAAGGTACTTCAGGCATCCACGCCTAGGTATGTGTGGGTGAACTCTTTCCACCCAATCTGCTGATTTTGATACTTGGGTTACAATTCATCGTTTCCACCTGTTCAAATGGTTTCTGTGACCGAGCCTTTTGGCTTTCATCTTTTTGTATCTTGGCATGTGGTACGACCGCACTGACACTGGAGTTCAGTTCGACCGTACTTTGAGTGCATTGGATCCGATGGTCTCTGGGGAAACCGCGAGACATCGGATCTTATTTGATTTTTGTGTCGGCTCCTACCCAGAGATATGGAAGATCTCCTGGTGTGTTGGAGGCAGAACGCTCTACTGGAAAAATATTTTTTTTAGATTTTTGAAAAGATACCCACTCTGGGGAGTGACACTCCATGGGGTTTTTATTTGCAAATAGGAATATTTTTTGTCTTTTTGAAATGAAAATCTGGTCTGCACGTGCCTCCACTAGGGATGCCTGTGGGGTCTTTGGCTAACCGACTTTATTTTGAAAGCAGGTAAACATGATGATTGATGCGATGGATGCTGATACATGGAGATGCATGATGAATGCATGGCTTGGCTCATTCTCTTTCAGTTTGATGATTTTGCTTTTGCTGGTGATGCAGAGAACTTGGAGCTTATTGCTTCCAGAGTTGTGCTTCCCTGGGGTTTTTCTTTTTAATGCGGATGTTTGGTCAGCGGGTTGGTCAAGATCCCGACCCGTGGTCGATCAGGTCCATCGTCCCAAGATGTTGTTTCTTTGCTAATGAGAATATACGAGGATGTTATCCGACTTCAAGATGTTCTTCTGGGCATAAATGCGATTGAGACGGTGTTTGGTCGCCAATTTTGGTCAAGATTCCAATTTGCGGGCGATTGGATCCGTCATCCCAAATTGTGAAGAGAATGGAGTTCAAGACTCCTGAAGTGTAGTGCTGGGGGATAGTGACAATTTTTGTGATTTTTGCAAGTATTTGGTCCGAACCTTTACCTGAGTAGTCAAGATAGAGATCGGTTTATTGAAAACAAAGGAGATATTTTTGTGATTTTTTTTTTCGAAAATTTTCTTGAAAGCAAGGAAATCATTTTTTTGTGATTTTTACAAATATTTGACTTGAAAGCAAGGGAAATATATTTTTTTTGTGATTTTTGCAAATATTTGATTTGAAAGCAAGGGAAATATTTTTTTGTGATTTTTGAAAAGGTGATTTTGCAATGTTTTTGTATTTTTGTGATTTTTATGAAATGCAGGGAAAAGTATGGAATTTTCATCCACTTCCAGCTTCTACTGCTGGTAAGGCACCCGATCCATTTTACGTCAGCGAGCAAGACGAGTCTCACACAGTTAAGTGCCGTAGTTTTACATCTTCGGATGAGAAGATTTTGAGGGTTTTTAGTCAACACACCCACAAAGTTGCCTGTTCCTCATGTGCAATGCACATAGATCACGTATCGTTTGACGGACTCCTTCGGCCACAAAATGAGCCACATCCTCACATTTCCCTTAGTCAATCCAGTTTGGGGCCTTACGTTGCTCACAATTCCGTGAGGGTGCGCTCCACCTCCCAACAGCCTTAATCCCCTTCATGAGTTTTAGGAACAGGGAACATCCGTCAGATTCAACAGCGACTTCTAAATCAAGGTTGTCTATCACGGTGCGTTCAACACGAACAGGATTGCGGAGTTCTGCCCGCCTCAACCCTTACCTGTTTAAAAGATTCCAGACACCCGTATGATCAAGTGTCAGCCATGTCTGGAACAAGTTAGGAAAGAAAGCCCTCGAGAAGTTAATCCCAGTGTAGTTTTAGGTCTTCGGACCGCTGGGGATGAATTTGTGCAGTTGAAATTGACGGCAAAACATTTTTTTTATTTTTGAAAAGGTTCCAGAGTTCAACTCAAGTAATCGAAGTTGATGCTGGTTTTATGGAAAGCTTGAAATCTTTTTGGTATTTTTGAAAATGATCCAAGTCATCTGATCATGGCTTGAACGGCTGGGATCGATGCTGGTTTTTATTAAAATCCCTCAGAATATTGATCCCGACGTAGTTTAGGGTCTTTGGACCAAAAACATGTACAAGCTGAACATACGTTCTTTTTTGTGATTTTTTCGAAATGATCCAGGTCATCAGATCTTGGCCTGAATGGCTGGGATCGATGCTGGTTTTTATTAAAATCCCTCGGGATATTGATCTCGACGTAGTTTAAGGTCTTCGGACCAAAAACATGTACAAAAGAGTGCTGGAAATGTATATATATATATATTGCAATTTTTTTAAAAATGTCCGGTGTTGTCGGATCTCGACTCGAGCAATCAAGACCGATGCCGGTTTTTATTGAAAGTCCCTCCGGATCTTGATCCCTACGTAGTTTAAGGTCTTCGGACCAGTTTTTGGGGTTGGGCATACTTACCTTGCTTTATTTGGCTTCTGATGGGGCTGACTGTGATTTGAGTGGTCCGAATTGCTTGATTTGGCCCTGTGGGCCCTTTTCAGACTTCAGCTTTGCTTTGAAGCACTTATCCTTGATGTTTTTTGGGGCTAAGAAGGCTTTTCATAGCGGATGATGACTTAAACGGCTCAGATTGCTCTTTTCAGCCTTGCGGGCCCTCTTGATGATCAGATCTTGGACTCTGGCCTTCTTTCTTGATGATCAAACCCTTGATCTTGCTATTGGTGACTCCTGTAAGCTTTTTCATGGTTTAGATCATGATGATCTAGCCTTTGAGTGGCTTAGACTGCTTGTAGGCCCCTCTTGATCAATATTCCTTCTCTTTGACTTGATCAGGCCCATGTTGGCCACATGACTTCTTGATTGGATAGGTAGGGTATTTTCCAAATGATTCTGATCATCCTCCAACGAAATTTAGAGTGTATTGGAGCCTTGGGCGGCCCTCAGGGTGCCATCTGCTGATGTGGACTGTCAGCCTCACCTACCAACGACCGTGGAGCCAATCCCGCGGAAAGAGAGGGAGTTCGTCCATACGAGCGGCCCACAGCAGGCCGCCCAAGGCTCGCCTCTTGTGCGGTCTGGGCTGGCTCTGGTTCAGACATTCTCTTCTGTCCACTGCCCTTGTCCCCACCTGCTTTGTACTGGCGAATTCGATTCCAGCCATGAATCTCTTCCTTGTCTCTTCTTTCATTCTCTTTTTATCCTCTTCTTGGTTTGTCCTTTCTCAAGCAATTGATGGTGAAGATTTAGGGGCTGTGGGGGCTGTCCATGGTGGGTCCCACACTTCAGAAAGTGCTGAAGGCTTTAATGATTGAGGGATTTCTTTAATAGATGGTGGAGATGGAGTATTGAATGGGGGCATTGATGAGGGGCTAGGGATGGTGGTTGGTGGAGCTTTGAATGACCCCATTAATGGCAGCCATGCTGAAATTTTTGATTTGAATGGGGCCCTCATCATGGGAGAAATGGATGGTATGGATGAGATGGAAAGATGGGACATAGGTGAGGCTATGCATCCCTTGAATGTGGGCCACCTAGACGACGTGATCGATGGTGATGATGGGGTCATGATGCGCATTGATGGGCTGATCTTAGATTGCCTTCTGGTACCTGTGAGGAGAGAAAACACTTTAGTAAAAGGATTGAAGCATCAAAGCAGGAAGAGATATACTTACCTTCTGGGAGGAATGATCGGGAGAAAGACGCTTGTACGAGGCACTCCATAAGTTGGCTGGGGGATGTTTATTTTGAAAGCCCTGTAAGTTTTTTTCTTTTTTCTTTTTTTTCATATATACGAATAAGGAAAAATGTTTTTTTTTAAAGATGTGTATGCAAATCATGCATGAAATGAAAATTTGTGCCAAGTGCTTGTCTGTCTATGCATGATTCGGATTTGTGCTTTTAGATGTAGGAATCAGAATATTGGACTCAGCCTGATGTCATACTCAATTTTCTTGATTATTCACCAAGGGTCCTGGTCCCCTTAAGATAGTGCGCAATGGTATCCTGCCCCTAGAATTTGGGCAGATCTTAAAAGAATTCTCGATTCATAACTGCCATCCTTACTTCCGTTGAATCTTCATGTCGCTTAGATCTCTCATGTACCTGCTTTTTTTCTCTTTTTTTCTTTTTTTTCTTTTCTTTTCTTAACCATTATTACCCGCAACGCCCTTTCGGGTTTTCGCTGCGTCCGGCTTGCCCGTCATTTTTGCCCGTGGCGCCCTTTTGGGTTTTCACCACGTCCCGGGTATTTGATCTTGCCTGCCCCTTGGCAGCTATGCTGTTTTTACCCTCAACGCCCTTTCGGGTTTTCACCAAGTCCGCTGTGTACCCACTGTTTTTACTCAGAGCGCCCTTTCAGGTTTTCACTCCGCCCTCTTTGTTTAAGCACACATCTCTTTTTTTTCTTCTTTTTTTTCTTTTTTTTATAACTACGACGTCCAGAGGTCAGGAATCCGTCGTTGCCGGCCAATAGTAACATTTCGGCCCTTATCTTAAGTTACAATTGCAGAGCTGTCGGCCTTAGCTGCAAACCTTTCTGAGGTGAATGGATGGATAGATGTGTTTCTTTTGAGTCGATTTTTTTTTTTCTTTCTCTTTTTCTTTCTTCTTCTTCTTTTTTTTTTGGGTTGTGTGCCCCCCCTCCCTTTTTTTTTTTTTTTTTTTTTTTTTACTCTATTCTCTTTTTCTTTTTTCTTTTTTCTTCTTTTTTTCTTTGGCTTTTGGACCCCTTTATTTGGAACACTTATTGATGGACGGGAAGGGATTCTCAGAGGTCTAAGCCTTGACCTTTTGACTTCAGCTCTACTAATGTAACTCTTGATAAGGTTGGATTGGCTTACCTGTGAGAGATTCTCACGTTGTCAGCGTTGATTGGCTCTGGGAGATCCTTACGCCTCGGCTGGTGAGTAGAACGATGCCTCCCAGAAGAACTTCTCTGATTCTCGAGGCTTGCCCCTTGAGTCTGATAGATGCGGCAGTGCTTGTTGTAAACCAGATATGGCTTTTCTTTCTTCGACTTCATTCTTCATTAGCACTCACGGTGACATGATTTTGACTCGAACTTGTAGGTCTGTCTTCTGATTCTAAGCTTCTCGAGGAACTCCTCCATCCTTATATTTCGAAGGACGTCTCATTGCTAATGTTGATAGCATGTGGGAACCCTTAACAATTGATGATGTCATTCTTCATGAGAATTATCGTGCGAGATCAGAATGTTACCTCCATCCACTTTGTGCTGTAATCAACTGCTACAAGTATATGTGTATGACCGCTAGATGATGCCGAGTCAATCTTTCTGCTGATGTAGATACTTCGTACAGGGAATAGCTGGAGCGTTATCAGGTTAAAGCACACACATGGTTTTGATGTGCATGCTGCTGACACTTGAAGTATTTTCTAACATGTTGGCAACAATCTGCCTTCATCGAGCCATGAGGCTTCTTCGATCATTCGTCAAGTCACACACTCCAGCATGGAATGCAAACATTGTCTTGGCAGCATCTTCTTAATAGGCTTGATGAGTTTTTTATTGAGTCTGGATAAGTCTTCATAGGACGCAAGATTGGGAAGTCATGACTTCAAAAATTCGATCATTCTCTGCTTATTTTTTGGGGACAAGGATTCTCAATGCACACTTCCTTATGGGTCTCAGGAGATCCTAGGTTTGTAACTTCGAAACTTTTTGAGATGCCGTCGGCTTTTGGTTCAAACTTTCGAGGAGACCCTCTAAGTTTGGGAGTCAGCTCATCATTTTCCTCATCATTTGGCTTTGTCCAGACCCTGGAGTTTGAAGTCCAACTCTAGATCGAAATCTTATGAGTCAACTTCTTACTCAAGTGCTTTGACAGATAGAGTTGACACTTTATTGAAAAAGATTTTTTTTTTCTTTCAAAGATTTTCTGGTTTTTTGGAATTTTATGAATATTTGGATTTTTTTGAACTTTTTGGACTTTCTGAAATTTTGATTTTTTTTTTGAAATATTTGGTGTTTTGGATTTTTGAATCTTCTGATTTTTTTTTAAAGGACCCGAGCAAGACGGCGATGTGAACCAGGTGTTGCCTGATTCGGCTCGGGGAGCCGAGCACTGTCGGCTTTTATTGGCCGTCATGGGGACTACAAACCTGTTACTACCCTGCACTCCTTCCCCTCAGGAGGCAAGGCCAGAGGGATCAGTAGGCCAACCCTCATTGTTGTGCCCAAACGTCATGGTAGATCTGAAATTGGGCTTCGAGTCAGTGTCGGATGCGATTTCTCCTGGCTCATCCCCGATGTGTTGCAGCTCTTCAGGTTCATCCGGCTGAGGTGGGACCAGAACGGCAGTCCAATCGATCGGGGGAAATTCCTGCCCCTTGCTTGCGTCTTCTCTGGGCAACTCTATCAGACTCAATCTGCTCGCTTGATCATCGAAGGTGGAATCCAGCCCATCATCAGGATAGATAATCCCTGCATTGATAAACTGGATTGGTGTGACGATGCAGAGGTTCCCTTCTTCTTGATGACCCCGTCTTCTTCTGATACTTCTGTGCCTAATCTGAGTAGGCCGATATCGCAGTCTTTCTCTATCCACATTCTCTTGAACTCCCATGATTCGGGTCGAGTCTTGATATTCGAGCTGATAGTAGAAGGTTTGACGCTCGACAAGAAGGAAGATGTAGTTTGATCCGATGGGACATGCGCGAGGGAAGTAATTTGCATTGTGATGGTATGAGACCTCCCCATTAGAGCGTTGTATGTCCATGGCTAGGATGGTAGGCTCTCGGAGGTTGGATGCTTCTACCATGGGAAATTGTCCGGGATCGGTAATGATGGTGATCGCCCTATCTCCGAAGATGTGCTTGACCCTTTGGTGAATATTTGAAGAGATGGCACCGATTCTGTGAAACCAGGTCCGATCGGAAAGGAGATGGAATGAAGCTGAGATGTCCAAGACCTGAAGAGTGATGGTTGATGTTTTTGGATCGATCCGAACCTGGACATCAATCTCCCCTTCGACCTCCTCGATAGTGGCCACATAATTGAAACTAGGCCCCAATTCTGCTAGGGCATGTGGCATGCTGTCCAAGGAAGGGTCTTCTTCTTGGAGGATGATGGCTGAAGTAGAAACTGAATAGACAGGTGCGGAGGGCAAGTTGTGGCCCTGGTTGTTTGATGGAGAAACGGGCAGGCTTTGCCCCTGGTAAGCTGGAGTGGGCAAGCTGTGCCCCTGATTGACTATTGCTAAGACGGGCAAGTTGTGCCCCTGGTTTGCTAATGCTGTGTTAGGGAGATTGTCCCCTTGGTTGACTGAGATGGGCTGATTGTGCCCATGGTTAGAAATGGGTGCGAAGAATGAATCGACTGAAGGTGCCCCTTGCATAATGATGGGCTCTGGGATTGAAATAACCGAGGGTGCCCCTTGCAGGATGAGAGGCTCAAACTCTAAACTAGAGTCGATGGCACGAATAAACTGGAGAGGAGGCTCTTCTTGGCTGATGACAACTGGATAGGCAGGAGGTGCCCCTTGCATTGCGGAGACTGGACCGACTGGATATGCCCCTTGCAGGATGAGGGGTTCTGAAACTGGACTGATTAGGGGTGCCCCTTGCCAACCTTGATTAGGGAACTGTGAGTTCCATCTTGACTGTTGCTGTTGTTGCGGTTGTCCATGCTGAGGGAGGAATAGTGCACCTTCGGTAGAGGCGACAAGATCATCCTCTTCCATTGGATGGGAGATGGGAACACTATCATTATCGCTCTCGTATCCGGTAGGCTCACCTTCCACTGTCGGTTGTACTGGAGAGGCCTGCTGAGGCCACCAAGGGGAGATCATCCCAGCCCTTATTCCGGCTTCGACTTGTTCCCCGGCGCGGATGAGTTGGGTAAAGTTAGCATACGGATATGAGACGAGGTATCCAGAGATACTTGGATTTGCCGAGTGGACGATCATGGAGATTTGCTCCTCGTCATCGATAGGAGTCTTCATTCTAGCGGCCATGGCCCGCCACCGTCCAACGTCAGCTGACAATGTTTCATCACTTCTTTGCCTGAGAGCTGCAAGGTCCGCTCTCCTGGGTGCCATGTTAAGATTGTATGCGAACCTGTCGACGAAAGCCTGGGAGAGCTGCTCCCAAGTCCTGATGCGATGGCAGTCTAATGATGTGTACCAGTCTAGGGCATCGTCTTTCAGGGACTTTTGAAACAGACGGATCAACGCTCCGTCGTTGCTTACCACAGCATCTAGCTCACCACAAAATGATCTCAAGTGGTCTATAGGACACCCTGTCCCATCATATCTTATAAATTTTGGTACCTGAAAGCCTTGAGGTACCATTGCATCAGGAAATGGACAAAGATCTCTGAACTTAGTGGATGGAAGATCCACCCCTTGCTGCTTCTGCAACATTCTCTTCATCTCTCGCATCTGTTCTCGGAGTTGTTCGATTTCAGATGGACCAGATGAGGGAGATCTTGCCCCTTGCCAGGACTGAGATGGCCCCCTTTCATAATAATTGGTGTCATTGATGCTCCTATGATTCCTGCTTGAAGGAGGTTGGGCCTGGTAATTACTCCCATTGTAAGGACTTTGTTGGACTGGAGCTAAGAAGGGAGGCTGTAAGGAAACCTGAAAATGGCTCCTGTTTGCAGGAGGATACTGGAAGAAATGCCCTGAGGTCGAGGGTTGTTCTGATTGAAGGCCCCTGTTAGGAGGGTATCGAAAGTCCTGAGCGACCCCTGGCGGTTGTGGTTGGGATGAACTAGAGTTTAGAAGAGATGGTGGTTGTTGTTGTTGCGCTAGAACAACCTGGGTGTTGACTGTTGAAACCTGGGCATGTGTGAATCGGAGAAGCATTTCCTGCATCGCCTTCATGCTTTGTTGTAGCTCTTGGATGCTAGGAATTTACATAGATTCTACGACTTTAACTGTGGAGACGAAGCCTCAGGTATTTCGAGGGTAGGGAAGGAGAGGGCCATGTCGGTTTTGTATTGGATGTGGCAGGGTGATTTGGTTTGGAGGAGTAATGGTGGGGAAGTATGCTCTACTCTTTTTGGGTTTCGGGATTTTCTATTTTTTTTTGTTTTGGGTAGAATGCTATGCAGATGAGTTTGTATGAGGACTAATGACTTTCAAGTATATGAAGGATTCTGTTTTTCAATTCAGATCACGACTAGTGGGACTAGCTTATCCCCAGCAGAGTCGCCATTCTGTGGACCCTCGCCGTTTCCGCGCTCCCACACGACGTTCTCGTCCCTTCCCCTTTCGGAAAAAGAAGGAGAGGATGCGTGAGTGCGAATCGCCGTTTGTGCCACTGGCTTGCCTCGTTATCGAGGGCTTTGTTTGGGAGTCATGTTTAAGCTGGATGTGTTTAAATGAGTTTATATAAGACCAGAGTCGCCACTAGCCAATTACTTCGAATCTACAGTCGGCTAGACCCCGTAGAAACGTTAGAGAATGGGATCCGAAGATTCCTTCCTCTAAAATGACTCCTTTTGATCTGCGGCCAGAGATTCAAGGTAAGGGATCACGGTTACAGGGTGGAAAGAGTTTAAGCACCCCACACACTGCCCGTACCGAAGTACGGTCTCTACTTCACAGAATCGAACTAATACTTGAAAGTCTGTTTTAATCCTCGTACATTCTCATAGATGACATGATGCATGAATGCAGGTCTGAACAGTAAGAGTTTCTGATGGGCAGGTTCCAACAACGGGCAAGCCCAGAGCATACGCTTGAACTGACAAGTGCTTAATATAAGACGTATGCAGTGTGCTTGAATAATCAAGGTGCTTTATAGTGAAGCATGAATGCAAGTCTGAACAGTAAGAGTTTCTGATGGGCAGGTTCCAACAACGGGCAAGCCCAGAGCATACGCTCGAACTGACAGGTGCTTTATGCGAGATGCATGCAGTGTATTTGAATAATCAAGGTGCTTGCAGTGAAGCAGGGGGGTTGGAAGAAAAGTAAATGTTGCACTTATGCTAGATGCAAATGAGATGATGCTGGAAAAAGAGTAGCTGGATGGACGGAGGTGTCGCAAGGGTTGGCTTCGAGTGGCTGGATCAAGACTTGGATGGCTTGGGAGATTTGGACCAGTGGTCAGGCTAGGCTGGACCAGGGCTAGGCTCTCCTCACTCGGGCTCTCCCTGGTGGAGGAATGGGCTAAAGGGTGGAGAAGAACTCAGAGGACGGTCGCTGGACTGGGCGGATTGTTGTGTGAAATGAGAAGGGGAGGGGGGTATTTATAGCAGCGGGCAGTGGCAGAGCTCGTAAATAGTTTTGGGCGGCCCGCTGTGGGCCACCCGTACGGTCACTCCTCGATTTCCAGCGAGGTACGGTCGTTCCCTCGGGGCTGCTGTTTGGCTCGGTGGGTTGACTCAATGAGTTGACTCAACGGGTCGACTCGGTGATTTGACTCAGCGGGTTGACCCGACGGGTTGACTCGGTGTTTTGACTCGACGAGTTGACTCAGCGGGTTAACTCAGTGGGTTGACTCAGTGGGTTGACTCAGTGAGTTTGACTTTTTTAGGATTTTTTGACTGGCTTTTCTTATGGGGGATTTTTCAGGCTAATGTTTAGGACTGGGTTGACTGGGTTTAAGCTTGAGTTGGGCTATGGATTGGGGCTTACAAGGGTGAGTTTGGCTGAGTTTGGACTTGGGATTTGGGGGTATGGTCCTCCATTCATCCAGCTATCTCTACCAACAGTGTAGCCGAAGGTGGGGTGTCTACACTTACGAAGAATGTTCTTATCATGGAACACCTTCGTCTTGTCCTTATAAATTCTCCCATTCTCATATGCTTCGTTCCGGATTTCCGCAAGTTCATTCAATTGTAGTTTGCGCAACAAGCTTGCCTTATTAGAATCAAAATCCATCTTCTTAATTGCCCAATATGCCCTATGTTCCAACTCCATAGGCAAGTGACAAGCCTTCCCATAGACAAGTTTATAGGGAGACATTCCAATAGGTGTCTTAAAAGCGGTACGGTAAGCCCAAAGTGCATCGGTGAGTCAAAGCAACCAATCCTTGTGATCAGGGTTCATCGTTTTCTCCAAAATGTGTTTAATCTCCCTATTGGATATCTCAGCTTGTCCACTAGTTTGTGGGTGATAGGGAGTGCTCACTTTGTGTGTGACGCCATATTTCTTCATTAAGGTTTCAAATGGGCGATTACAAAAGTGAGACCCTCCATCACTAATGATGAATTGAGGTGTTCCAAACCGAGAAAGAATATTCTCTTCTAAGAAACGAATGACTATTTTATGGTCATTATTCCGGCATGGGATCACCTCGACCTATTTAGACATGGAGTCAACGGCAAGCAAGATATATACGTTTCCAAAAGAAGATGGGAAAGGACCCATGAAATCGATGCCCCAACAATAAAAAATTTCGATTATTAAGATGGGATTGAGTGGCATCATATTTCTACAGGAGATTCCTCCCAATTTTTGACAGGGTTCACATGTTTTACAAAACTCATGTGTGTCTTTGAACATAGTGGGCCAATAGAACCCACATTGTAGAATTTTGGCTGGGTCTTTTTAGCCGAAAAGTGGCCACCACATGCCTGAAAATGACAAAAGGAGATGATACTTTGTTGTTCATCATCTGGCATACATCTCCTTATGATTTGATCAGGACAATACTTGAATAAGTATGGGTCATCCCATAGGAATTTTCGCACCTCATTGAAGAATTTATCCTTATCTTGCTTTTTCCAATGTGTAGGAATTGTACCTGTAGCAAGATAGTTAGCAATGTCTGCATACCATGGCAATTGGGAGACTGCAAAAAGTTGTTCATCAGGGAACATGTCATTGATCGCGGTCGTTTCAGGGGAATCGGTGAGAACAAGTCAAGAGAGATGGTCAGCCACTACATTTTCTACTCCTTTCTTATCACGTATTTCTATGTCAAATTCCTAGAGCAGAAGGATCCATCTTAACAACCGCGGTTTAGCATCCTTCTTTGAGAGAAGGTACTTAAGCGCGTCATGGTCAGTGAATATGATGATCTTGGATCCAATCAAGTAGGACCTAAACTTGTCCAAGGCAAAAACTACGGCTAAAAGTTCTTTTTCTGTAGTAGTGTAGTTTGCTTGGGCTGAGTTTAAGGTTCTACTTGCATAGTAGATAACACATGGCTTTTTCTCTTTCCTTTGGCCTAGCACGGCCCCAATAGCATAGTCGCTAGCGTCGCACATAATTTCAAAAGGAAGGCTCCAATCAGGTGGTTGCATTATGGGAGCACATGTCTACATACCTTTAAGTGTGGTAAAGGCATTTTGACAATCTTCATTCCACTCGAATGAATTCTCCTTTTGAAGTAGGTTACATAAAGGACGAGAGAGTAAACTGAAGTCCTTTATGAACCTTCTATAAAACCCTGCGTATCTCAAAAAGGACCGCACATCTCGTATGCTCTTGGGTGGTGGAAGGTTAGAGATAAGATCAATTTTTGCTTTGTCCACCTCGATTCCGTTTTGTGAAACGATGTGACCAAGTACAATTCCCTTTTGAACCATAAAGTGACACTTCTCCTAATTCAACACAAGGTTCTTCTCTTCACATCTTTTCAGCACCGATTTCAAGTGCATAAGGTGTAACGCCCCGGATTTTTACTAACTTGAAAATTGGAAGTCCTTGGGCATTACCTTCGGTGTGTCAGTTATAGGCGTACCCGCACGTGTGTTCACATGTATTGGGGACTAAAATGAATGTTTTTACCAAAGAAATGATGGAATTAGTTTAGGAGTTGGAAGATCACATGGTTCGGAAGAGTTTTCCAACGATTGGGTTGACTCGGGTATGTCGCTGTCTGTAGAGACTAAGTAAAGAACCCTGAATTATTAATCCACACGTAGATCGATGAGACCATCATGAATATTTTACCGGATCTTGGTGTTTTAGCCTATTTGAGGTATTTCAGATTTTTTGAACGGTTTAGATTTGGCAAAAACCCTCTCTTTTAAAAGGCGCTATGTTTTAAAAATGCCAAAAAGTTGCGATTTGTACTTGGAGGGGAAAATCAAAATCTTTATTATTGGGATTTCAATTTTCTAGTATTTTTTATTGAATTCAAATGGGGGGTACTTCCTTATTTACATAAATAACTTAAAGTAAATGGAAACATAAATTAAACATGACATTTACTTAAATGTTATTTTGTAAATAAGGCTGACAAGTAGCCTGGACTGCGTGGGAACTCACTGTGTAGGGGAGAAGCCCTGAATTTTCAAAGAAAATGGACAATGGACGACCGGCCGACCGGTTTGACACGGCCGACCGGTTAGGTAGCCGGCCGACCGGTTAGGCGACCGGCCGACCGGTTGTGCTGCCTCATTTGAAGGAAAAAATGGGTGGACAGCGGGATCCGGCCGACCGAATTTGCGACCGGCCGACCGGTCGTGGCTGGACGAATTTAAAAGGGGGGTTTCAAACCCCATTCTCTCTCTCTCTCTCTCTCTCTCTCTCTCTCTCTCTCTCTCTCGCTTTCTCATTTCTTTCTCTCTTTCTCTCATTTCTCTCCTTCATCTTCTTCTCCCCTTTGCTCCTAAGCCCTCCTAGTTCTCTTCCTCCCTTCTTAAACCTCCTTTCTTCCTCAAATCCTCCTCCAACCGTGGAAATCTCGAATTTTCGAGCTCTCTCCGGCCTCCACCTCCATTCTCGCGTTTCTTCAGCCAAAATCCGGTGGCTTTGGGTCGAATTCTCCTCCTGATGCTAGGTAAGGTGTTCAGCTACCTCTTCTTTTCCTCTTCCTTCCATGCTCTTCATTTTTGGACCATTAGGGTTAAAAGCCCCTATTTGTTTCCGACGGAACCCTAACCCTAGGGTTCCTCTTGCTTGGATTTGGGATCCCGGTCATCGACTGGGTGTGGCCCACGCTTTGTAGAAGCCGTAACCAAGCTCGACTCCGTTGGGATTTCAACGGTGCACCGAATTTGGGCCCCGATTCGTTGAATCGATTTGGGATTTTCCCAAATCCGAGATACCAAAACCCTAAACCCTAATTAAACACTTAATTAGATTAAACCTTAATTAATTAACACTAGATTTGTGATTCATTGTAGGTAATTGAGGTATTCCCCAATTTTCGGCTTTCGAACCGTATTTGGATCGCTCCGGCCTCATCCGAATCGAGTAATTTTGATTCCAAGGTAAAGATCTACCCTCAAGCTTACTCTCGACAAATCCAAATTAATAATTGTTTGAGTGTATATGTTAATTATTAATGTGTATATAACATGTTCGATGAAATGCCTCTATTGTTGTTTGATTGATAACATGCTCGATGAAATGCCTGAATGATATAAATTTACAATATTGTAATATATCTATGCTTGTGGATGTATGTGACGCCCTGTGTCATCCGGGCTATGTCATTCGGGTCCTTTGGATCGGTCGGGCTAGTCGGTCGGGCCAGGTGCTTGGATATGTTTATGATTAGGTATTTAATAACCTAAATTGTTATTATAATACGTTATCCGTTGCTTTGGATTAAGCTCTAAAAACCGTTGATATAGTGTATTACCTGCCACTGGGTTGGCAGTCAGGGACTTATTCGATCGACCAAGCGGGACAAGGTCGACCGATAGTGACCATTGTTGGTTTGTCGTCGTCCACTTGGGTCCATCGAATAAGCCCAATTCAGAGTTAATCATTTTTGTATTTCATTCTTGAATCACATCCTATGGAATCTAGAATACCATCGTTCCCACTGTAAATAGTCCACTTAAAACCATATTGCGACTCGATCCACCAAGTCTCATGAGCCAGGCATGGTGGTATGGGACACTGTGTTTGAGCTGCCGGCCTACGCTGGGGTGGTGCCTCCCCGTAGTGACCAGTGAGCATTGACAGGGGTGACCGATTGTTGTTCGAATGGCCCTTGTGACAAATGTGATCTTGGCCGATGTTTGCGTGCCTGTGCACCATTCGAACGACCCGGGCGTGCATTGGGATAATTCCGAGTGAAACGCCTGCACCTCTGAATAAATTAATCGTATTTGATATTTGAGATATGAGACCTTCCGCTTTGATTTAGTCGTGGCTGACGAGTCACGGTCGAACCAGGCTTTCATGGTAGGATAACTCAACTTTGGATCGAGGGGTTACTGGCGATGATTGGTTACGCATCACAGGGAGCCAGATAGTCCTGGTTAGACTTTACGATACGATGTGGTATTCTGGCTTCACCAATTTGCTGGATGAATTGGACTAATAAATACTTTAATTAATCATGCATACATGACATTGCATTTGAGGGGGTCTCGTGTAGCCTGGTTGCTTGATGTGGCACCAGCGCTATCTTGAGCACCTCATGTCATTTCTCTGTGTCATCTGGGCTGTGTACTCAGTCACGACTTACGACCTGCTAGACAGGTGGACTGTGGATTCTGATACCAGTTGGTCGGGCCAGGGCTTGCCCGGGGCATGCATTGCGTGCGGAATCATGACATCCATGCATTTAATCAACTAGCCTAGGATGATGTATGATTTATATGTGGACATTACCTAAACTTGATTGATTTGACAACACGCTTAAGAATAATATGCTTATATAAACCTGTTTATAATTTAAATATCCCGAGTCTAACCTTGGGGTTATTTCTTCACTATGTTGGCGTTTTGACGCCTTCTATTTAACATATGCAGATGTCTCAAGAATAGGACCAGTTGGTGGCGCACGGGTGCCTTAGTAGTCTTCTAACTTCGTCCCTCTTGGTAGTTGTATTTTTCCTTCCTATTACATCTATTATGATTCGTATAATTCTCATATGGGCTTATACTGCGATTGAATTGTTCATCCAGGGTGTTAGCCCTATATTTTTAGATTTAGTTATCTCCGCTTTGCTTATGATCCGCTAATTGAAATGCGTTACTCTGATTATTTGTGAATGGAATGAATATAAATCTGATTGAGGACACATGTGGGTGCATTTTCCACGTGTGGCATTCCTAAAATAGCATTTTATTTAGGTAACACTCGGGAACTCGGGATCAGAGTCTCCGTACTTGGGTGCCAAAATTTCAGGTTGTTACATAAGGCACTCATCAAAGCTATAACTAAATACAGAGAAATCATCCATGAAGACTTCAAGAATTGTCCCCACCATATCAGAAAAGATACTCATCATACATCGCTGAAAAGTGGCAGGGGCATTGCATAGCCCAAACGGCATCCGTCGATAGGCGAAAGTGTCAAATGGACATGTGAATGTAGTCTTTTCTTGGTCTTCACGGGCGATCTCTATTTGGTTGTACCCTGAATAGCCATCAAGGAAGCAAAAATGGGAATGACCCGCCAACCTTTCTAAAATTTGATCAACAAACTGTAGGGGGAAGTGGTCTTTCCTCGTGACAGTGTTTAGCTTCCTGTAGTCAATGCACATTCTCCAACCAGTAGTGACCTTGGTTGGTACGAGTTCATTTTTGGCATTGGCTACGATGGTGATTCTGAATTTCTTAGGCACCACTTGAGTTGGGCTCACCCATTGACTATCGGATATTGGGTAAATGATACCCACATCCAATAGTTTCACCATTTCGGCCTTAACCACATCCTTCATGTTTGGATTGAGTCGTCTTTGTGGTTGCCTAGATGTCTTCACATTCTCCTCAAGGTGTATGCGATAAGTACAAATCAGTGGGTCTATGCCTTTGAGATCCGCAATCGACCACCCAATGGCACTCTTATGCTCTATTAGAGTGGCAATTAGCCTACTCTCTTGTTCCTCATCCAAGTGGAAAGAAATCACCACCGGATGTCTCATCTCGACCTAAATAGACATATTTCAGCTCACTTGGTAATGGTTTTAGGTCGAGTGTTGGTGCCTTGATATTAGATGGGAGGGGCTTGTTCTGGTTTACTGGTAAAGGCTAAAATAAGGCCCTCCATCTTTTGTCATCAAGTACCGGCATCACATCTAAAATTGCATCCATCTCTCGTATTGTGTCATCATTTACCTCATGAGAGTGGGCCACACATGCCTCAAAAGGGTCGGAATATAATGTTGAGGGGAAAGTTTCCTCCACGAATGATTCAATCAAGTTTATCTCATGGATCTCCTCATCAACTTCTCGTGGTTGTTTGCATAGATCAAATATATTCAGCTCAAGTGTCATGTTTCCAAAGGACATTTGTACAAGCCCGTTTCTACAATTGATAATTACATTTGAAGTTGCTAGAAAAAGGCGGCCAAGTATGACAGAAATTTGAGAATTGGTACCTATCACGGGATGTGTATCCAAGATAATAAAGTCTACTGAGAAGTAGAATTTATCAACTTGGACTAAACAATCCTCAATCACTCCTCTCGGTATACGAATGGATCTATCAGCAAGTTGGAGTGTGGTTTTGGTGGGTTTCAATTCACCTAACCCAAGTTGTTCGTAAGCCGAATATGGAATGAGGTTCACACTTGCCCCCAAATCAAGTAAGGCTTGTTTAATTCGGTAATCTCCTATGATGCACGAGATGGTTGGACTACCCAGATCCTTGTATTTTTGGGGCACCTCTTGTTTGATGATAGTGCTTAAATTCTCAGTCAAAAGTACTTTGTTGTGAACATTGTGTTTCCTTTTGACCATACACAATTCCTTTAGAAATTTGGCATAGGACGGTATTTGTTTTATTGCATCCAACAACGGAATGTTGATCTTCACCTGCTTGAAAACCTCTAACATTTTCAGATTTTTGTTTAAGGGTTTGGGTGAAATCAACCTTTGGGGAAACGAGGCAACCGGTTTGTATTGCCTTTCCGGTTCTTTCTCTTGTGAAGTGTTGTTTGAGCTATCATCCTCTTTGGAAATTTTCGGATCCTTAGGCTTTGGGGCCTTCACCGGATTAGATTATCAACTATTTTCCCACTTCTCAAAGTGGTGATAGCTTGAACATGGTCCGTATATTGGGAGAATGACCTTGCGTCTTGTATCTCAAATTGGGTTCTTGGGTTAGGAAGAGGTTGGGCAGGAAGTGTGCCTTTCTCCCTAACACTGAGGTGAGATTCAATTCTAGCCATTGAGGTTTTCACTTCATTGATGGCTTGAGTTAAATTTTGATGGAATTTCAATTGCTCTTGCATGAACCCATCTATTTTCAGAGAATTAGTCTTGTTATACTCAGCTTGAACCGATACAAATGCACCCAACATCTCCTCTAGCGTAACTTTTGGAGTAATTACTAGAGATAGACCTAGTATAGGTTGAGCTTGAGGGATATTGTTTGCATTCGCAGTGGGTCCATTCCTCCAACTGAAGTTGGGATGGTTCTTCCAATTAGCATTAAACGTGTTTAAGTTTGGAGCACCAAATTGTCGTTGATAACTGTTTATGGCATTTGATTGTTCTTGTAAGATGTCATGAACCGCTGAAATTGTGGGACAATCTTGTGTTATATGTTGATTCCCGGCACAAATTCCACAAACAGTTTCAACTTCATTGGAGTTGATCATCTCTCCTTTCTTTAATTCCATGGCCTCGACTTTTCTTGTGAGGCTAACCATACGTGCACTTATGATATCCTCTTCTGATAGGACATAAATTCCTCCTTTTTCCTTTTGTTGGCTAGTCTTGGAATTTATTGGTTTAGATGTATCCTAAGACTATGCATTCTCAGCCAATTCCTCCAAATAGTCCCATGCTTCATCGGCTTCCTTATTCATGAACTCCCCATTACACACCATCTCTACGAATTGGCGCATGGGTGAAGTCAGTCCTTCATAGAAAAAGCTTATAACCCGCCAAATTTCATGGCCATGATGTGGGCATGCATTTAACAAGTCCTTAAACCTCTCCCAACATTGGAAGAAGGTCTCATCTTCTTTTTGGGCAAAGTTCATGATAAGGCACCTCAATATGTTCGTTTTGTGAGTAGGGAAGAATTTTTTAATGAATTCCTTATGCATATCAGTCCATGCACCAATTGATCTTGGCCTTAATGCATGAAGCCACCCTTTAGCTTTATCTTTAAGGGTAAAAGGAAATAATTTAAGCCCAACCACATCATCAGTTACGTTTGCAAAGTGCATGGTGGTTATTACCTCATCAAATTCCTTAAGGTGTTGATAAGCACTTTCACTGTCTAATCCATGGAATTTCGGTAAGAGTTGGATTAGTCCTGGTTTCAAATCTACATTCCCTGCATTTTGTGGAAAAACTATGCATGAGGGAGTGCTCGCTCTTGCTGGTTGCAAGTAATCACGTAATGTTCTTGGTCGGGGAACATTCTCAACCACATTCTCTCTCGTTTCGGTTTGATTTTGGCCCAGATTTTGATTGGCCATAGGATTGGGTTGATTTACAGCCATACCTTCAGACAAAATTGGAGAGTTTAGATGTCTCCTAGCACGTGGTTCTCTGTCAATTCCTTCAACTATTCCCCCTTCACTAATGAGTCGGTTATTAGAATCCCGAGCCCAATGTGGCATGCAAATTCTAAAAAGAAATAAACAAGAAGAATTCTTTCTTCCTTCCTTTACTTCTCTCTAAGACCGAAGCACAAGGTATCTTGCAATGGCTAAGCCAGAAGCAAGGATAGAGACCGATTTCTCCTGGACAATAGGGGTTCAAAGAACTCCCCACCCACTCTTTGAATCTTTTGAGAAACTTGCAGAAAAAGAAGAAAGAGGAGTAGAGGTAAGAAGAGAAATCTCTGAGCACAAGGTGATCTAAGACGACAGTGCAGACCAATAGGAATCAAGGTGGCATAAGGCCTACCTATCAGAGATCCAAAAAGGAGTCTCCACCCACTCTATAAAAGATGAATATGGTAGGAATGAATAGGAGAAGAAGAAGAGTAAGGTTGGAAAGATAGAACCTGATTTGAGACTTAAGAGGCCTACCTCTTCTTCAACTTCCTAAAAAAAATCCTTGCAAAAGAAAAAAATCAAAATTAGTACTAGGATCCTAAAAATCCTAAATAGAAACTACTTTCAATAATTTTGTGAAAAATTGTCAAAGTCCCCGACAGCGGCGCCAAAAACTTGTTCACTTCCCCAAGTGTAGGGTTGCGATGTAGTAATAATCTCGGTAAGACCGAGGTCGATCCACAAGGACTTATGTAGGAATTCACAAATACCTCCAATAGTTTCTATCGGAAAGCTAACAACCAGATTTTAAGAAGATTGATATAAATAGTAACTTTGAACTAAACTGAAATAATCAATTAATTAAAAGGCACTAGGGGTTGAAGGATCCACTTGTAGCAATCCTTGATGCTCAATTCATTGTGGTCTCACACTTTCTCAACTAGAATCGAAATTAAGTTCTATCTAGTCAGATGATAGAACAGTTATACCAACAATCTGCCATATGTAAGATCAATGTATATGGTTCACTCAATGCAAGCTAGGACGAGCATACTCAAGTGCATAGGTCAGTCCCAATTTCAATAGGCTAAGATCACAATCATAACTATCATTGAATCCCATCACAAGATAAAACTAAATTATGACTTGAACTTGATTCAAATCACATACATAGTCTCAAACATACTTCAGAAATCCATAAAAATAGAACTTTGGTAGGAAATTCCCACATGAAGATCATAGTACTAGAGCGTACTCCAATTCCTCGGATCATACAGGTCTAGACTAACACACAACAATTAAGAACTCAAGTACTTCTTCCAAACATCCATAAGCCATCATAAGACTAAGAAAAACTACTTAGAACTTGAATTAAACTTCAAACCATTGTTCATAAACATGAAATCCAACTTAAAACCAACTTTAAACGAATTGAAACATCGTAGATTCACTACAAGCTTCACCTCTTAGCCCTAGCTAAGAGGTTTAGCAGTTCATGATCCAAGGAAACATGAAACAACTAAGAAAAACGTAGAAATAGCAAACAAACTAGGAGGAGTTGTGGAACTCTGAAATCCACTTCCGCTGCCTCCCACAGTGCTGGTTCTGTTCTAGGATGCCCTAGGAATGATCCCTAGGTGTCCTTTTATAGAGAGGAGGCTCCGCAGCGTCGGAATCATCTAGAATTTGCGTAAGAGTACGCAGTGCGCAGAGAAAATCGGCGCCCAAAATAGAAATTTCTGTTTTAAACACATGGCCGACCGGTCTGGACCGGTCGGATTGGGCTGCCGACCGATCACGACCGGTCAGACTGTTAATCCCATTAGTTCAGCGTGCTCAGAGAGGGGGGCAACCTGTTGGCCGACCGGTCTTAACCGGTCGGACCAATTAACCATGAGTCCAGGGAGCTCCAGAGTTGTGGCCGACCGATCTTGACCGGTCAGGGCTCACATGGCCAACCGGTCACGACCGGTCAGGACCTTCTTCCTTTCATCTTTTCTTCCTTTCTTTCCTCTTCTTTCTCTTCTACTTGATTTCTTCTTTCTATAGTCCACCTTGGGTCTTCCTCCAAGGCTCTTAAAGAGGTCTTTTTAGTCTTCAGTTGGGCGGAATTCCATCTCATTCCTACAATCATGAAATCATGCATTAGATTAGTCTTTAAATCATGAAAATCGTGCATTATGAGTGATGAATTGGGGTTAGAATATGCACAATTCAGAGCTCAACAATAACTGTGGCGGCTAGAGGTCGGGAATCCATCGTTGTCGGCCGATGGCAGTCTTTTAGCCCTTATCCTAAGTTACGATGATAGAGTTGTCAGTCTTAGCCCTTCTGAGATGGATGGATGGATGACTGTGTTTCTTCTTGAATTGATTTTTCTCAGGTGCCTTATTTTGGCTCCCCATTTTCTTTTCTTTTCTTCTCTTTTTTTTTGTTTTTTTTTTTTGTTTTTTTTGTTTTTTTTAATCCCCTTATTTGAAACACTTGTTGATCAACGAAAATAATTTCTCAGAGGCTTTAGCTTCAACCTCTTGACTTCAGCTCTATTAATGTAACTCTTGATAAGGTCAAAATGACTTACCCGGGAAAGATCTTCACTTTGTCGGCGTTGCTTGGCTCAGGAAGATCCACCCCTCTCATGCTGGTGAGTCTGAGGGCGCCTCCGGGAAGTACTTCTCTGATGATCAGCAGTCCATCCCATGAGGTTTTGAACTTTCCTCTGGGATCCGGAAGGTGTGATGGTAGAATCTTCTTCATGACCATGTCGTCCACCTTGAAACTTCTTTTTCGGACTCTCTTGTTGTAAGCCCAAGCGATCCTTTTCTGATAACACTGAGAATGACTTAGCGCACGCATGCGCTTCTCATCTGCTAGCTGTAACTGATCGAATCTGGCTCGTTGCCATTCTCCTTCTTCAATTCCACTTTCTAGTAACAACCGTAGTAACGGTATTTCCACCTCGATCGGTATAACTGCTTCCATTCCATAAGTAAGCTCGAAAGGAGTAACGCCTGTAGCAGACTGTACAGACGTTCGATAGGCTTAAAGTGCATATGGGAGCATATCTGACCAATCTCGATAAGTCATGACCATCTTCTCGAGTATCCTGACGATTGTCTTGTTTGCAGCTTCTACCCCACCATTCATCTGCGGACGGTAGGGGCTTGATCGATGACGTTAAATCTTGAAATTGTTGAGGAAGTCATCCATCTTTTTATTAACGAACAGGGGTCCCATTATCTGTGATGATAGCATTGGGGATTCCATACCGGCATATGATGTTATTCTTCATGAATTTGATCACCCGAGATGCTGCAATCGTGCTGTAGGAGGTTGCTTCTACCCACTTGGTGAAGTAGTCGACCGCCACAAGTATACACTCATGACCATTTGATGCTTTGGGACTAATCTTGCCAATGATGTCGAGTCCCCACATAGGGAAGGCCAAGGAGTCGTTAGGTTGTATAGTTCTGATGAGGGGGCATGAATTTGATTCGCATGCTTCTGACACTTGAAGCATTTTTTGACGTGCTGGCAGCAGTCTGTCTCCATGGTGAGCCAATAGTAGCCGAGTCGTAGAATCTTCTTTGCCATCATATGCCCGTTCATGTGTGGACCACAGATTCCTTCATGCATTTCTTTCATGATCTTTGCAGCTTCTGTTTCATTGACGCATCGAAAGGAGGATGTGATTATAGGATCGCTTGTACAGAACTTCGCCACTGATGGTGAACTGGTCGGCCAAACGCTGGATGGTTCGGCGATCTGTTGCTGTTGCTGACTCCAGATACTCTTGGATTTCGAGATATCGCTTAATGTCGGCATACCAAGGTTTGTCAGGGACAGCTTCGGCTTCTTCTATTTGTAGGCAGAAAGCGGGTTCATCTTGAGTTTCGACTGTGAGCTCCCATTCTGAAGGTCCTTTCGGGATCTCGAGCATTGATGCGAGTGTAGCGAGAGCATCTGCAAACTGATTCTTGGCTCTGGGCATGTATGAGAAGGTGATTTCTTTGAATTCTTCTATCAGATTTTCAAGATACACATGATATGGTATCGACTTCTCGTCCTTAGTTTTCCATTCGCCATTGGTCTGATTGATGATAAGCTGTGAGTCTCCAAATACTAGCTTCTTGACGCCCAAGATTATAGCTTCCCTTAAGCTAGCGATGCATGCTTCGTACTCTGCCATGTTGTTGGTGCATTCGAATGCTATGCGCCTTGTTCACTCCCCAAGTGTAGGGTTGCGAAGTAGTAATAATTCGAAAAGATCGAGTATCGTTCCCACAGAGATTTATGTATGGGTATTCTTCAGAATTTGTCTAAAACAACTAGTAATTAAGATCCTATTAAGAACTAAAGCTGGAAAACAATGAATTGAGTTTAAACAGTGAATTGGGAAGGTAAATTCAATATAACAAAGCACTAGAGCGCCAAGGATCCACTTTTGATAAGTTTCAATGTATCAACACAACTAGGTCTCTCATGACTCAATCGGAATCAAATTCCTTTCTCTTTCCGATTGGAATATAGAGCGGTTCAATCACAATTAACTAAAACAAGTGCTTATTAACTGATTTGATTCCCACAACCATGCTCAGGCCTTGGGCACACTCAATTGTATAGGCCAAGCCTCTTTCCAATCTAGTTGAGATTCATAACCATAGCTTTCACCAAGTCCCGTCACTAGACCTGATTACAACTCATGATTTGAACTCGAATTAAATCAAAATCAATCACTAAGCAACTATTCCAGATTATATACAAAAGATAAGAACTTTAGTTGAATGAGTTCCCACATGAAAATCAGGCCATTGCATACAAGGCAATCAAAGCGTCTACCATGCCCGGAGTCGATGGTAGATCAATGCATTACACAAGCATAAACAATGCTCAAAAGCTAAGATACTAAGCTTAGAATCACTAAGAATCACATGAGCCCGGAGTCATCAAGAGATCAAAGTAGAAACCAACATAGTACTTGAATCAAACTCAAATTGAACTAAAATTCATCAATTAAAACATAAAAGGAAACCTTGGTTGCATTAATCCATAAAAAACGAATCAAAAGCTTCACCTCTTAGCTCTAGCTAAGAGGTTTTAGTTCATCTCTAACATCCTTGAACTAGAAGCCTCTAAAAACATAGAAAATAACTAAAACAGGAAGAAAACTAGAAATCCGAAGTAGAATCCGTCTCCTGAGCAATCCCCACGTCGTAGCCTCCTTTCGTATGAAGAGAAGAGGTTCTTTTATAGCTTGGAGGAGTCCAATACGCAAGAGAATTCCAGAAATTGCGTAAACTTACGCACTTGCGCAGGAAATTCCGGAATCCCGAAATAGAAAGAAGCTGTTTACGCTGGCCGACCGGTCATGACCGGTGACCGGTCATGACCGGTCGGGCTGGGCAGTCCTTCTATTCTTGGCATTCTCTTGAGTGGCCGACCGGTCATGACCGGTCGGGCTTGCTTGGACGACCGGTCAGCTGACCGGTCTAGCCTCTTTTCTCTCTATTTCTTTCTTTCTTTCTTCTTTTCCTCTTCTCTCCTTACTTTCTTCTCTTTGATCTTCCTTCAATACTTCATCCTATGGTCTTTAATGCTTGTAAGGAGCCTCATTTAGCTTTCAAGATGGTGAACTCTCCATCTTGTTCCTACAATCACACATCATGTATTAAGTTGGTCCTTTATACATGTATATCATGCATAATGAGTGATGAATTGGGGTTAGAATATGCACAATTATGAGCTCAACACGCCTTGAGATAGGAATAGGGACATCATCTGGAGAGTAGAGGATTGCTCCGATACCATTCCCTTTAGAATTTGCTGCGTCATCGAAAAATAACGTTCATTCATCTTTTTTCTTCTTTTCTTCACCTTCGACAAGTAAAAGATCTTCATCAGGGGAGAATGTCTTGAGCGGTTGATAATCCAGGAGAGAGTGAGCGGCAAGATGATCAGCGAGAGCCTGCCCCTTGATTGCCTTCTGAGTGACATAGGTGATGTCGAATTCAGACAGGAGTAGCTACCATTTAGCTATCCTGCATAAGCTGATAGCGTTTCATCACTCCTTTGCCTGAGAGCCACGAGGTCAGCTTTTCTGGGTGCCATGTTGAGATTGTACGTGAATCTGTCGATGAAAGCCTGGGAAAGTTGTTCCCAAGTCCTGATACAATGACAGTCCAATGATGTGTACCAGTCTAGGGCATCGCCCTTCAGAGATTTTTGGAACAAGCGAATGACGACCCCTTCATTTCCTGAGATTGCACTCAGCTCTCCACAGAAAGCCTTGAGATGTGCTGTGGGACAACCACTGCCGTCGTATCTTTTAAATTTTGGTACCTCAAAGTTTTGAGGTATCTGAGCATCTGGAAAAGGACATAAGTCTCTGAACTTGGTCGAAGGTATATCGATTCCTTGTTGTCGCTGAAGCTGATTTTGCAAGATCTAGAACTGCTCCCGCAACTCGTCCAGTCCTGGGTGATCTGTTCGAACGACTGGTGCCTCTCGGAGTAAGGCACGTTCTTCTTCGGCATAGTGGTCGATGTCTTCGACCCTATGGGCTTGCTAAAAATCCACCGCGGGTTGCTGAAATTGATTCGATGATTGAACTGGATTCTGAAGAACTTGTGCTTGAAAGGATTGTAACTAAACTGGAGATTGTACTGAAGGTTGAGCTGGAACTTGATGAAAATTAACTGGAAGTTGCTGAATTGAAGATTGCTGGAAATTAATTGGAGTTTGCTGAAAATTAACTGGAGTCCCATCGGCGGGGATGTGATGGAATTGAAAAGTGCTCCTGTTTGTAGGAGGCTGAGATGCTGAGAAGTGACCCCCTTGTTGGGTATTCGCCAGTGTCCGATGATTGATGTGGGCTTGACGCTGACCCCCATTGTGGGCAATCGCCAGTGCTGTCCCTACTGCTGGAAATTAAATTGAAATCCCATTGACGGGGATGTGCTGAAATTGAATAAAAGTCCCATCGGCAGGGACATGCTGAGAAAGAAAAGGAGTCCCATCGGCGAGGACATGCTGAAATCTACTAAGATTGTTGTTTGCAGGAGTGACTGGAGGCTGATTGGAAGTCCCTGCGACGGGAATGCTCTGAGACGACCTTATCGTTGAGGGAAGGTACTGAGGAGGATGCCCCATAGCGAAGGGCTGAGATGGCTACTGTCGGTAGTCTTGGGCAGGCTCTGATGGTTGTGCCTGATTTGAACTGAAGGCCGGAGGGATCCGACATGGCTGCTGAGATTGCTGAACTGGGCCAACTTGATTGTTGGCTGCTGCGGTAGCTTGTGCTTGCATGAATTACAAGAGCATGTCTTGCTTTACTCTATTCCTTGGGCCAATTCTTGCATGAGTGGCGTATTCTCAATTGGTTGTTTCGCTGGATGTTGCACTTCGGCCATCTCGATGGCAGGGAAGAGGTGAGCTTCCTCTTCATGGTCTGACATAGCTTGCTGAGCCCAAGTACGGATTATGTTGCTGAAGGAAAGTTATTTCTGAAGACGTTGAGCCCGAGGAGGCGCAATGGTGAGAACTATACTCTACTCTTTTTTTGGGTTTTGGGATTTTTATTTTTTTTTTTGGGTAGAATGCTATGCAGATGAGATTGTATGAGGACTAATGAGTTTCAAGTACAGGAAGGATTCCGTTTTTCAAGCTGGATCACGACTAGTGGGACTAGCATATTCCTAGTGGAGTCGCCATTCTGTGGACGCTCGCCGTTCCGTGCTCCCGAACATTCTCCCTTCCTTTCGAAAAAGAAGGGGGGTGCATGCTCGCGAATCGTTGTTTGTGCCACTGGCTTGCCTTGTTCTTGAGGGCTTTGTTCGGTTGTCGTGTTAAGCTGGATGTGTTTAGATGAGTTTGTATAAGACCAGAGTCGCCACTAGCCTAGTTACTTCGAATTTACAGTCGACGAGACCCCGTAGAAATGTTGGAGAAGGGAATCTGAAGATTCCTTCCTTTAAAATGACTCCTTTTGATCTGCGGCCAGAGATTCGAGGTAAGGGATCACAATTACAGGGTGGGAAGAGGTTAAGCACCCCACACTGCCCCTACCGAAGTACGGTCTCTACTTCACAGAATCGAACTAATACTTGAGAGTCTGATTTAATCCTCGTACATTCTCATGAATGACATGATGCATGAATGCAGGTCTAAACAATAAGAGCTTCTGATGGGCAGGTTTCCATTAACAGGCAAGCCCAAAGCATACGCTTGAACTGACAGGTGTTTTATGCGGGATGCATGCTGTGTGTTTGAATGGTCAAAGTGCATGTAGTGACTGATGCATGAATGCAGGTCTGTGTTAGTACACCTTTTGTTGTCAATTGGCATGTTGGTTGGTCGCGTCTTGTCGTGTGAGCCCCGGTCGAAGATTTGAAGATCAAGACTAGAAGATTATGCTTCTTCCATTGCTCAAGCTCATACTGAAACAAGATCTCAGGTAAGTTGCATATAGATCGACCATAGGAAACCCAAAACATCAAAGAATGGCGTAATGACTCACATATCTTATCCCATTCCCTCTCGACCCTTGCACAAGTTGATCAGACTTGTGGTCCATGGCTGGTGCGAATCGTAATTGAAGATATGTCCAAACATTGGACCCCATGCACCAAATCACTTCATGCCTCACCATTGAAGTGATCCGCTGTTGCGTTGAAAGACTTGGTCCAGCAAACCCGCTGTGACAAGATCATCTAGACAGCCGACCGGTCTGACCGGTCGGCCAGAACTGTAAGAAATGGACAGCAACCTTGCTGTAATCAATGTGTCTAGACAGCCGACCGGTCTTGAATGGTCGGCCAGGCTCCTCAACTCACAACAGCACCTTGCTGTAGTATTTTCAGCTGGGCAGTCGACCGGTCTTGACCGATCGGCCAGGTATTTCAAAATTATCAATAGAGACCTGCTGTATGAAATTCAGCTGGATAGCCAACCGGTCTTGACCAGTCGGCCAGGGACATCATCAAGATAGCAAACTTGCTGTAATAAGTTCAGGATGACAGCCGACCGGTCTTGACCGGTCGGCCAGATATACTAAATCTGTCCAGCAAGCTCAGCCGACCGGTCTTGACTGGTCGGCCTATTTTCATTTATTCATCCAGCAAGCTCAACCGACCGGTCTTGACCGGTCGGCCTGGTTCTTTGTAATTGTCTAGCAAGGTGAGCTGACCGGTCTTGACCGGTCGGGCAGAGCCAGATTTGGCCTAGAGTTTTGAATTGCGACCGGTCCGTCCGATCGGTTGAGACCCCTCTCTGACAGGTCGGACGTGACCGTTTTAGATCCGTTGGGGCCATCATTTGGGGCTCTATATAGCCATGACTTGTGGTCTTTCATGGCATGCATTCAACACCCTTCAAGAGCTAAGAGAGAGAGCTTTTACTCACATCCTCCTACCCTCTTTGCTCTTAACTCCCTTGAGTTCATCATTCAAACCTAGCCATTAATGGCTTATCAATGAGTATTCAAAGCTCGGTTTGAAGTATGAACTCAAGACCTTCATTCATGGTTGACCTACCTTCGGAATATCTTTATGAGGTTGTTTATAGCCATTGAATGCTTGAAATTTGGCAGTTCCCTCATTACCATTGCATTGAATAGGTAAGAGGAACTTCACCAACTCTCTCCCAACTACCCGGCATCAACATAACCTCATCATTTGCATCGGTAGCTGATCTTGGGAGCACAAAGAGAAGCTGAAGCACGTGGAGCTGAAGCTACTCATCAAAGGCATCGAATCGAGGCTCAATCGTTTAGGTATATCTAGTTTTTGAGAGTCCATTTATTGAATCTCTATTCCCTAGATTGGGAAACTCCGGCGGGAGTGTACGTGACCGTCCTTGGATTAGGATTGGTGAGAGTTTGAGATCCAAACTCGTCAAGTCCCTGGATTGGGCCATCGGCAAATGGTAAACGTGGTCCTAGATCAAAGGATGTCAAGGTTGATGGTTAACCTGATTTAAAACTAAGACTATAGTGAAATCCGGTGGTCTCATAGGTTGAGATCGTGAACCGGGAGTGGAGTAGGGAAACCGAACCACTATAAATCGTTGTGCATTGTGAGTTTGAATGATTGCTATGTGTTGAATGGCTTAGTCAATCATGAATGCTAACTGTTTGATGAAATGCTTATGATAGTCCTTGCTTACAAATTCATCATATAATTGCCTTGAATGTTATTGTGATAATCTTGGTTGCTAAGATTAACTTGATTAGTTTTAATTGTAATTGAAAATTCAAAAAAGTCCTATTCACCCCCCTCTAAGACATTAGGCATATCTCTGAGTATCTCCTCAAGCGGTAAAACCGCAATTTCAGTCTGAGAGTTTCTGATGGGCAGGTTTCCATTAATAGGCAAGCCCAGAGCATACGCTCGAACTAACAGGTGCTTTATGCGGGATGCATGCTGTGTGTTTGAGAAAAGTAAATGCTTGCACTTATGCTAAATGCGAATGAGATGATGCTAGTAAAGGGTAGCTGGATGGACAGAGGTGTCGTGAGGGTTGGCTTCGAGTGGCTAGATCAAGACTTGGGTGGCTTGGGAGACTTAGACCAGGGTCAGGCTGGGCTGGACCAGGGCTATGCTCTTCTCACTCGGGCTCTCCTTGGTGGAAAAATGGGCTAAAAGAGGTGAAGATGGACTTAGAGCTCTCGGAATGAAGAGAGGGGAGGTGGATTGCTAAATGTGAAGGGAGAGAGGGGGTATTTATAGCAACGGGCAGTGGCAGAACCCATAAATATTTTTAGGCGGCACTCAGGGGGCCGCCGTACGGTCATTCTGCTTCGGGTTCGGAGCGTACGGCCTCCGAACCTGAAGCAGAAAATCCCTTGGTTCGGTAGTACGGACCTGTTCCGAGGCTGCGGTTTGGAACTCGGTGAGTTGATTGGGTTTGGGAGATGGGTTAACATGGTGAGTTAACTTAATGGGTTGACTCAGCGGGTTGACTCGGTGATTTGACTCAGCTGGTTGACTCACCAAGTTTGACTTTTTTTTGGATTTTTTGACTGGTTTTTCTTATGGGGGGTTTTTTGGGCTGATGTTTAGGGGTGAGTTGACTGGGTTCAGGCTTGAGCTGGGCTATGGATTTGGGCTTACAATAGTGAGTTTGGCTGGGTTTGGACATGGGATTTGGGGGTACGGTCCTCCATTCATTCAGCTATCTCTACCAACATTGTAGCCGAAAGTGGGGTGTCTACAACACCTCACCTATCAAACAGAACATCAGTGCAATCCAAGAAAGTAGGGACCTGGCCACACTCTGAGGGCCCGAGAATAGATCATACAGCAAGTCCAAGGAAAACACCACAGCATCCTGGCCGGCAGCTGCAGGCTGAACAAGATATGGGATCCCGAACCAGTTCTGTGGTGTGGCAGTTTTCAGCAAAGTCTTCGGCGAAAAATATTGAATATAATCCCAGGGAAGACCGGTCAAACGCGCAAGCTCCTCCAAAGAAGGTCCCATCTCCATATCGTTGAACGCGAATAAGTTCAACGAAGGGACCCAGTCAATCAGTGTAGCTCCGAGCATCCTCCAATCAATGCCAACTCTAGCCATATGGATCAAACCGCCGAAGTCATAAGACTCCAAGTCTCTAATCTCATAAGCTGACAAGCTGTCAAGCCAAGCTAGCAGTCATGGCGGGCAGGAAGGATGAGGAAGCAACTGACAAGTCCTCACAGGAATCCCCTCTAGAATGAAAGGCTCAGGAATCGATGACAGCTCATCAAGGATCGAAAGATCAACTGGCAAAGGAGAAGGAAAAGCTGGAACCTCTGCAGACTCAACAACCCCTGACCTATCCCCAGTAGCGGATATGTCTGTTATAGTCGCATCGCTGTCTGAAACTATCACGACCTCAGCCGCATGAGAAGACTCGCCCACCTCGTGAACCGAGTGCGTAAAGGACCGGCGATCAGGAGAAGGACGGTACTCTCCATCAAAAGGGCTATCAGCAAAGATCACACCACAAATTGTGGCATCCTGACCAATCTGACCGCTGGAAAATGCATCTAAACCGTCAAGAAAGGTCCCGGCAATCCCGATTAAAGGATCAACGGACAGATCTGGACCTGCAGCCCTCTCCAACATGAAGTCGTGAATCCAATCATCATCCTGACCAATCAAAGGGATCATCGGGACATCCACACTGTCCATCTTCAGGAGGACATCATCAATGATCACATCAAGTCCACCCAAGCAAGTGTGTCGCACATCTCGGCCATCATCAAGAGCATCCAAGCCATCAAAGGTATCATCTGAACCATCCGTAACATCCAGGCATGAGATCAGCCCATCTATGTTCGTCGTGAACCCATCATCACCATCAATCACATCATCCATGTGGCCCACACTCAAAGGATGCATAGCCTCACCTATGTCCCATTTCCTCATCCCATCCATACCATCCATTTCTCCCATAATCAATGACCCATTCAAATATGAATTTCCAGCATGGCTACCATTAATGGGGCCATTCAAAGCTCCACCAATCACCATGCTTAAACCCTCATCAATGCCCCCATTTAATGCTCCATCTCTACCATCCATTAAAGAGATCTCTCCATCATTAAAGCCTTCACCAATTTCTGGAGTGTGGGACCCACCAACCTCTCCCACAAGGGCCCCCAAGCCATCATCAATGGCTGCCCAAGAAAAGACCAAACAAGAAAAAGACAAACAGAGAAGGAAAGATGAGACAAAGGGAAGATTCATGGCTGGAATCGAACCTGAGAGTACAAGAATGTGGGGATAGGAATAGTGGCTGCTGAGAATGTCCGAGCACAAGTCAGCCCGGACCGCACAAGAGGCGAGACTTGGGTGGCCCGCTGTGGGCCGCTCGTATGGACGCCCTCCCTCGCTCTCCGCAGGATTGGCTCCACAGTCGTTGGTAGGTGAGGTTGACAGTCCACGTCAGCAGATGGCACCCTGAGGGCCGCCCAAAGCTCCAATCAACTCCAGATTTCGTTTGAAGATGATCAGAATCATCTGGAAGGTACCCCACTTGTCCAATCACGAAGTATTACAACCAACATGGGTCTAATCAAGTCAAAGAGAAGGAAAACTGATCAAGAGAGGCCCACAAGCGATCTGAGCCATTTAAAGGCTGGATCATCATGATCCAAACCGTGGAAGCACTTACATGAGTCATAAATAGCAAGATCAAGGGTTTGATCATCAAGAAGGAGGGCCAGGATCTAAGATCTAATCATCAAGTGGGCCCACATGGTTGAAAAGAGCAATCTTAGCCGTTCAAGTCATCATCCACACCATGGAAAGCCTTCTTAGCCTCATAAAACTTTAGGAAAAAGTGCTCCAAAGCAAAGCTGAAGTCTGGAAAGAGCCCACAGGGCCAAATCAAGCGATCTGAACCGTTCAAGTCATCATCCATGCAGTTAAGAAGTCTCATCTTCCACAAATCATTAAAGAATGAGTCAAGAGTTAAGACATCCAAGCATCATCAAGAGGTTTCGAGGCAAATCAAGAGTTGTATATTCATTCAGAAGATTTAGATACAGAAGAAAATAAAAGCAAAAGAGAAGATCATACATCAAGCAAGATGAATACATTCTCACGGAAGCAGGCTACAAATCACCAACATAGTCGTCATCATCCCTCCTCTCATCCCGCTCTCGACGATGAAGATCCATCAGAGGAGTTATCACTGATTCGCCAGCATATCTGCGATGACCCCCTGGAACATAGAGCAAAGGAAGCAGAGGCCCCTGCCCGTACAGCAAGTACCACTCGTCATAGTCATGATCCGGGATCGTGAAACAAAATCCAGGTTGGCCCACAAGAGCATCGACCATCTCATCAACTGGGATCTGAGCAGCGAAAGGAGGTGCGGAACAAGGAACCCGAGCTACACCAATGATCTGTCGAAGCAGCCTCTCACCCAAATACCACTGAAATGATTCAGCGTCAGAAAGCATGATCCGAAAACATGAAGAATCATATGCTTCAACACGCTGAGGGTTGTAGTAAAGAGGGAAGTTGGCGTACGACATCCGAGCAAACTACAACGAAGAAGTTCATCACAATCAGTCACAGAGCAGCATGACGGATAAGGAAAGCAAGATACTTACGTCCTCGACGGTCAGTCCGTCTATATCAGCGCGCCAATTGTCCCCAGACACTCGAGAATTTCGTCGATGGTTTTGTTAATGCCAGTGCATGAAGCGGTACAAAGATGGCTCAACGTCATCTCGTATCCTCGGCGAGAGATGAGCAAAATGATCATAAAAGCAGGTCTGGGCAGGGGCAGACATAACGATCAGAGAGAGAACGAAGACAAATGTCTTCAGGGAAGGTTAAAAGGAATACCTCTATGACGGGCTAGAAACCTGTATAGGACCAACTACTCCGAGAGGTCTTATCTAAACCTAGGAAGATATGAGTCAAGATAGCCCCATTCCAATTGTACGAATGGTGAAGATCCTTAACCAAATGAAGGAATCTAAGGTTGATCCTCTCATTCGCATGGCAGAAAAGGAATGACCCAAAGGCATAAGTAATCATGGCTCGCGCTTTGTGAAGGGCCTCCAGCTCGGTGGTAGGGATGACAGCAGCGAAGGTGTTGTAAAACCATCGCAGTTTCACTTGGAGGCCCTAGAATTCATCCTCAGGTGGGATGGCTCCCACAAGCCATAGCCAGTCAGTGGAAGTAATGGGAGCAAGAGAGCCGGCGTGGGGAACAATTACCCCATGAAATGGAAAGCCAATCTGCATATATATATCTAGGGGAGTTATTCCCCACTCGCCACAAGGAAGTTGAAAGGTGTGGGTCTCATCTCGCCACCTCTCACACAGAGCCACAAGCAGCATGTAGTTGGCGTTATTGTTGTGAAAGCGCAAGTTAAGAAGGCCTGCAAAAGGGGTATCGGCCAGAACACGTTCAAGCAAATGCTATGGGTGTTTCACCTAATCATCCCAGAGATCTCGGGTACCTTGTCCCTTTATGGAGGGAAGAGGTTGGTGCTCTTTGGCTAAAGAACACATATGAGCCCCTCAGCGAACAATGAAGGCCGGATCATCCTCGTCGACCGCCCTTCGCCCCCTTGTACCATCCGTCATCGAATCCTACAAGCTTAGCAAGGTAAGTCCCTATTCTTCACCCGTTAAAATCCAAATCACTATCCAGGAAACCCATGGATTTGGACTCACTTTCAAATGAAAAAATCCAATGTCCAACTCCATATGTTACTTAGGATATGTGTTGGGCCCATTAAAGAAAGCAAGGCCCACCTTAAAGAGGGTTGCATGCCATGGCTTAGGAAAGGAAAGTCCATCATCCAAGGACACATTTTGAACAACAAATGCACTCAAATGTCATGAGACCAAGGGGATAAGAGTCAAGCTTCATATGAGAAATCCCTCTTCAAAGCCCATATGTGACCAAGGCTTGGTTCACTTTCCGTATCAAAGCAATGAGCCTCATTTAAGATGTTTCCATCTTTTTACACATGTACATGGACAAGTGGGGAATAGGAAGGAAATGGGTCCCCAAGACCAACTCAAGTGCCCCACCTCATTGGTTTGAAAAGAGCACATAGCCCATTTGAAGAAACATGAGAACCCATTCATGGGTTAACCATGGGCAACCTATAGTGCATCATCTTGATAAATGTTTTAACCATGAGAGTACAACATGGTGGTCTACCCACAAACATATGAATCAAAGAAGCCAATGGTAAAAAAAATTGATGCACATAACCCACATGAAGAACCAAAGTTGAAAATGTCCATGCAAGGACAAGTTTGGGCAACTTATGTGCACCAATTGCTTTACAAAAAAGGGGACCATTTGAGCAAAAGAGGGCATGGCTTGATGAGTCACCCAACCATCATGACAATGGCTAAGAATGGTATACATAGCCCACTTGAAGAACAAATCCAAAATGCCCCAAAGCATGGGACAAAATTGGGCAACTTATGGATATCATTCTTTCCCACAAATTGAAAGAAAAGTCACTCATCCTTGAGAATGATGGTGGGTGACCCACCAATCACCCCAAGAGAAGTTCAAGGAGCTATGGTTGCATGGATAGCTCACTTGAAGAAGAGTCATCCATTTGAGGTTGGAAACATTAAAGGAAGCTCTTGAGATCCACTTTCCCACAACATGAGAAAACCATTTGAACTTAGTGAGATTGTTGAAACAACTCATTCATGGGACTTGTAGGTGGTCAAGTAACCCAAGTCCTTCATCCATCCAAAGAAAAGGCATGAAGGAAAATAATCCCACATGAACAAAGTGTAGTAGTGTACACATGACTCAAAGAAATTCACAAGTTTCAAAGAGGGCCCAAAAACCCATCTATATGGAAAAACTCCAAGGAGCCCACCACACTTTGTGCATAAGGATGTACATCATAATCAAGAGATGGGGGGAGATTTGGGCCACTTGTCCATAAAGGCCCAACTAAGAAATCTAGCCCACTTGAAATCCAAGTGAGGAATGGGCTAGTCACCTTTGTCCATACGCATGTGAAGAAAGATGGGGCCACCCAAAGTGAGCCCTATGAGCCCAAAATTTGAGGTGGGCCCTACCAATCTCATGGGCCCAAACCTTGAAAAGAGATGGAAAAGAAAAGAAAACTCCAAGGAAAAAATGATAAGGAAAAGAAAGCAAGAGGGAGCCCAAAATGAAGCATTGAGCCCAACAAATACACCAAGGGCCATGACTTCACTTTGAGCCCATTTGATACACATGAAAAGTGGCCAACTCCCATGAGAAAAGATAAGATATTTTGCCATGCACACTTGATGGACATGGCAAAATTACCCTTTACATACACATGAAGGGAGTGTGAAAGAAGAAAAGAAAAGATGAAATGGAAGCTTGCAATGTTCCTCTCCATGCACCACCTTGAGAAGAGATTGGAGATGAAGAAAAGGTCAAAGAGACTTGGGCCCACCTTGGCTCCCTTGGAATATCTACATGGAGAAAAGAAAGGAAACATGAGAAGAGACAATGAAGAAGAAAAAGGACAAGAAAGAAAAAGGAGTGGTCCATACCTTCACCACTCACCAAAGGGGGACCACCTTGTTGTCTCAAAGATTCACTAAGGCCCACCACTTGAAAAGAGCAAGAGACCACCAAAGGAAGAGAAAAACTTGAAGAAAGAGAGAGTATGAGAAAGAGAAGAGAGAGGTTGCACGCTGAAGGGGCCAAGGGTGCCCCATGTTATATAGAAAATGGGAGGGCACCCCATTATCCGACCCACTAGAAAAACCAATGGGCAGAAGCAGCTTGGGTGGCACCCAAGGGGCCGTCCGTCCTCCCCTTTAGTTGAAACGACCCCTCACCCTCTCTCCTTGGTAAGAACTCCTCCTTGGGAAGGGTGGTTGCAAGTGAATCTTGTACCTCCATATAAGAATGAAGTGATAGAAGAAAAGGATGAGAAAAAGTAAGGAATCTCACCAAAATCTTATCTTGTGAGAAATTGGGGAGAAATTGGCTTGATGATGTCGAAAAAGCTCCATGAAATTTTCAAGAAAAAGAAAAAGAATTGACTTGGTCAAACAGTGATCTCAACCATCCAAAGTCATGGCCAAATGATCTGAATCATCCTCAGAAGAATCCCTGAAATTTCCAACCTTGATTGCTTCTATACAAAGTTTTGGTCCAAAGACCTTAAACTACATTGGGATCAACATCTCGAGAGACTCTTTAATAAAAACCGACATCGGCCTTGACCGCTTGGCTTATGGGTCGATAATCCGGATCTTTTTCAAAAAAATATATATTTCTTGTACAAAGTTTGGGTCTAAAGACCTTAAACTACGTCGGGATCAAGATCCCGAGGGATTTTTAATAAAAACCAGCATCGATCCCAACCATTCAGGCCAAGATCTGATGACCTAGATCATTTTAAAAAATCATATATATATATATATATATATATATATATATATATATTTCTTGTACAAAGTTTGGGTCCGAAGACCTTAAACTACGTCGGGATCAAGATCCCGAGGGATTTTCAATAACAACCGACATCGATCCTAGCCATTCGAGCCATGATCTGATGACCTGGATAAAAAAAAAAGAAAAGAAAAATGGGTTACCCTATTCTATACAAAGTTTTAGTCCGAAGACCTTAAACTACGTCGGGATCAAAGTCCCGAGAGATTTTCAATAAAAACCAGTGTTAATCTTGATCGCTCAAATTGAGATTTAACAGCCTGGAACATTTCGAAAAATCACAAAAATAATGTATTTTCAGCTTGTACAAAGTTTCGGTCCGAAGACCTTAAACTACACTGGGATTAATTTCCCGGGGGACCTTTCTTGCTTTCAACCAAAAATCGGCTTCGGCCTCGACCGCTCAGATTAAGGTTCGATAACCCGGATCATTTCAAAAATACCAAAAATATTTTAATCTTTCCATAAAAACCAGTATCAACCTTGATTACTCGGGTTGAAGCCTGGAACTTTTCCAAAAAAAAAAAAAAGAGTTTCACCATTAATTTTAACTGCGCAAGTCTATCCCCAGCGGTCCGAAGACCTAAAACTACATTGGGATTAACTTCTCGGGGGCTTTCTTTCCCAACCTGTTCCGGACATGGCTGACACTTGATCGTACGAGTGTCCGGAATCTTCTAAACAGGTAAGAGTCTGAGGCAGGCAGAACCCCGCGACCCTATTCGTGTTGAACGCACCGTGATAGACAACCTTGATTTGGAAGTCGCTGTTGAATTTGACGGATGTTCCATGTTCCTAAAACTCATGAAGGGGATTAAGGCAGTTAGGAGGTGAAGCACACCCTCACGAAATTGTGAGCAGCGTAAGCCCCAAACTAGATTGACAAAGGGAAATGTGAGGATGTGGCTCATTTTGTGGCTGAAGGAGTCCGTTAGACGATACGTGGTCTATGTGCATTGCACATGAGGAACAGGCAACTTTGTGGGTGTGTTAACTGAAAACCCTCAAAATCTCCTCATCCAAAGATGTAAAACTACGGCACTTAACTATGTGAAACTCGTCTTGCTCGCTGACGTAAAATGGATCGGGTGCCTTACCAGCAGTAGAAGTTGGAAATGGATGAAAATTCCATACCTTTCCCTGCATTTCAGAAAAATCAGAAAATACCAAAACATTACAAAATCATCTTTCAAAAATCATAAAATATTTTCCTGACTTTCAAACCAAATATTTTCAAAATCACAAAAATATTTCCCTTGCTTTCCATAAACACCGATCTTTACTCGGACTAAATACTTTCAAAATCACAAAAATATTTCCTCTGTTTTCAATAACCGATCTCCATCCTGACTACTTAGGAAAGATTCAGACCAAATATTTGCAAAAATCACAAAAATGTCACTATCCCCAGCACTGCACTTGTCTCGAACTCCGTTAACTTCACAGTTTGGGATGACGGATCCGATTGCCCGCAAATTGGAATCTTGACCAAAACTGGCGACCAAGCACCGTCTCAATCGCATCCATTCACAGAAGAACATCTTGAAGTCTGACAACATCCTTCATCCATTCCCATTAGCAAAGAAACAGCATCTTGGGACGATGGACCTGATCGACCATGGATCTGGATCTTGACCAACCTGCTGACCAAACACCCGCATCGAAAAAAAAATCCCCAGGGGAGCACAACCCTGCAAACAATAAGCTCAAAAGTTCTTTGCATCCCCAGCAAAAGAAAAATCATCAAACTGAAAGAGAATGAGCCAAACCATGCATCCATCATCAAATATTCATCTCCATGCATCCCCATGCATCACATCAATCATCATGTTAACCTGCTTTCAAGATAAAAGTCGGTTAGCCAAAGACCCCACAGGCATCCCTAGTGGAGGCAAGTGCAAGTCAGATTTCCTTCTCAAAAAGACAAAAAATATTATATATATTCCTATTTGCAAATAAAAACCCCACGGAGTATCACTCCCCAGAGTGGGTATCTTTTCAAAAATTCAAAAAATATATTTTCCTATTTGCAAATAAAAACCCCACGGAGTATCACTCCTCAGAGTGGGTAGCTTTTCAAAATCCAAAAATATTTTCCCAGTAGTGCGTTCGACCTCCAAAACACCGAGAGATCTTCCATATCTCTGGGTAGGAGCCGACGTAAAAATCAAATAAGATCCGATGTCTCGCGGTTTCCCGGGAGATCATCGGATCCAATGCACTCAAAGTACAGTCGAACTGAACTCCCATGTCAGTTTGGTCATACCACATACCAAGATACGAAAAGATGAAAGCCAAAAGGCTTGGTCAAAGAAACCATTTGAACAGGAGAAAACGATGAATTGTAACCCAAGTATCAAAATCAACAGATCGAGTGGAAAGAGTTCACCCGCACATACCTAGGTGTGGATGCCTGAAGTACCTTGACTGATTCCAAGTTGGCATAGTGGACTCCCGTAAGAATACATGGACGCAGGGCAGCTAACCACTTTGACACTCAAGCGAAACAAGTACTCCTGGAGTGATCCGGAAAAACATCAAACAATTAATCACAGGGTCGGTAACCTCGTAAGACTATGACGGACGCAGAGGCTTTACTGTACCTTTTCAATGTTAGTACCGATCAGGAATGAAAGGGTTGCGATTGGGTACTCAGGTTGCAGCACATGCAGGCACAATCGCAAAATTTTCTCCTAAACTCCCGCGGTATATGCGAGTTATCAATCTCCAAATAATCAACTGACTCAGATACAAAGGAAGACAAAGATTTCGAACCACAATCTAGGAAAGAATGAATTGCAAACCAAGCATCAAAATCAGCAGATCGGGTGGAAAAAGTCCACCCGTACATACCTAGGCGTGGATGCCTGAAGTACCTTGATTGATTCCAAGTCGGCGTAGTGGACTCCCGTAAGACTACATGGACGCAGGGTAGCTAACCACTTTGACAGTCAAGCGAAACAAGTACTCTTGGAGTGATCCGGTAAAACATCAAATAATCAATCTCCTGGTTGGTAACCTCGTAAGACTATGATGGATGCAGAGGCTCTACTGTACCTTTCCAATGTTAATGTCGATCGGGAATGGAAAGGTTGCAATTGAGTACCCAGGTCGTAGCGCATGCAGGGACAATCGCAACATTTTCTCCAAACTCCTGCGGTATGTGCAAGTGATCAATTTCTAGACGATCAACTGACGCATATGCAAAGGCAAGCAAAGATTTCAGACCATGATCTATGAATGACCAGGTCAGAAGTGGGGTGTCCACTCGCTTTAGCATTCGGTTGCACGCAACCTCTGCCAAAGAGGGGCATTTGTAAACACCCCACCTTCGGCTACAATCTTGGTAGAGATAGCTGAATGAATGGAGGACCGTGTTCGCTCGCCTCAAGTGTAAGGCTGTGATGTAGTAATAAAACTCGGTAAGACCGAGGTCGATCCACAGGGAATTAGAAACAACTTTCAAACTACTCCAGCAACTCAGTTTTGCAAAAAATAGGATTCAATTGAGTAATTAAATTAAAACAGAAACTTAACAGAAAATCAGTAATTTAAGGTACTAAGGCATTCAAGGATCCACTTGTAGCAATCCCATGTTAATTCAATCAATCCAAGTATAGAGCACAACTAGATTTGAAGTCCTATCTCTCATCTAGTTGGAAAATAAGCATTCAAGCACATTCAATTCCATTCAAACTGAACTTCCAAGTTCTAGTCCCATTTAACACATGTAGGATTCAAAATCATAGCCTTCGGAGTAACAGCCATGCTTATGGACTATGGCTTGCTCAAGGGTTACCATAATTCGAACCTAAATAAACACAATATGATAATCTCAGAGAATTGCAAGGAATCCATGTCCGGAGCACATGAACTCTCATAAAACATCTCAAACTACCAACTTAAGAACTAGAATATGAAAAATCTAAACTTCAATTAAAAAGTACTAGAATTAACTTGAATCAAACATGAAATTAGCTACAAGCTTCACCTCTCAGCCTTAGCTGAGAGATTCTAGCCGAGCATTGTCATACTACAACTAGAACTCGTAATAGAAAGCATAAAAACTAGAAAAACTGAAAATTGGAGGGTTGCAGACGCTCCACGACAGCTTCCTCTCTCTGGAACCACGTCCCTTAGCTTCTATGATCACCTAGGAAGAGCCCCTAAGTGTCCTTTTATAGTGGGAAAGCCTCCTTGCGTCGGAAACATACAGAAATTGCGTAAGGTTACGCATTGCGCAGCAAATTTCGGAACTGGAATTAGAAATTCCTGATTTTTCTGCGTAGTCAACCGATCGGACGACCGGTCGGACCTACCTGTTTTTAATTTAGAGAGTTTCTCAGCAGCCACGACCTGTTGCCCGACTGGTCATGATCGGTCGGACCAAACTGGTCATGTGTCCAGCGAGTTCAGCAGCAGCACCGACCGGTTGGCCGGTCAAGACCGGTAGGACCAACTGGTCCTTCTTCCAGTGATGTCCAGATGTGTGGCCGACCTGGTCGGACATGCTTTTCTTCTTCTTTTTCTTCTTTTCTTCATTCTCTTTTCTCCCTCTTTCTTCTTCCTTCTTTGGTCCATCTTGGACCTTTCTTCAAAGGTTCTAAATGGACCCTTTTTGGTCTCCAATTGAGTGAAGTCTGCTCTCATCCCTACAATCACAAAACATGCGTTAGATGGGCCTTTTAATCATGAAAACCATGCATACAATGTCATATAGTGGGCAATGAAATGTATAAATTGGAGGTTCAACACACCCCCCAACCTAGCTTTTTGCTAGTCCTGAGGAAAACATGCGTGAAACAATTTCAAACCTCCAAACCAAACCTCCATCAGAAACCATGTTTTTATCCATTCCAAGAGATACAAGTATAAAATTTGGAGAAATTAAGTGATAGAAGTTGAAACCTTAAATTCTCAAAAAATAATAAGTGTCTACATGAAATTCCCACTGATTGATTGATAAATAGAAGAACTCGAACAAATTCAACCTAGTGTGCATAGTGAAAGTTCATCTCATGAGTCTCTGGGATTACCTTCTTCATAGATTAAGTAAACCAAGGATTTTAAAGTGCACAGAGCAACAACAAGCCTATGACAGGAATTTACCCTACCGTCCTTCCAACGGCTTTCACACTACGTCCCATTTCCGGACTTTGGTTACGGTTCGACCATCCCCCGGTTGGTAATAGGTAGCCCTTTTCGGAATTTTTCACCATTTTTCCTTCATTCCCGATTTCATCCTTTCTTTCCTTTTTCTTTTAAATTAGATAGGATTTTTAAAAATCCATATCTTTCATTATTTTCCTATGGACAAGGATGGACAAAATACCCCGGCTTGGTTTCTCAACACCTTTAAATCAAAGTCTAGCTAATCTACAAATCACATAAATCGTTCAACTCATGAAAATCGTGTAATGTGAACTAGGTGTAAAAAGTGTTCAAATTTTCTATCAATCACAACAATAGGGGAACTAACATATAAAACCATTATGTTAGGAGAAATTCAAGACTTACACCATCACACACTTCGTATCTCCTCTTCTTATACTCATATCATCTCGAATGCATGGAAATAAGGTTTTCTAAAAGAGTCTTGAAATTTTAGAAAATTCGAAAAAAATTTGCGCATATGGAGCTCGAAATGTTGCAAACTGCTAGATGAGGAATCTCATCTCACCCCCCAACCAATTCTTGCATTGTCCTAATGTAAAAAGATATGCAATGAGCATGAACATGAGAGCAATGGTAAAATATGAGAGATTGAGAACAATAGTACCGAGAGAGCGATCATGGAAGTCTACAACCCAACAACTAAAACCTACTAAAATAATAAAACTAAATAAAACGAAACCTACCTATGCTATACCTCTATCAGATTAGGAGATCAATCATCCTGATAGACAGGATCATTTAGAGTGATGGACATGTCCTCTGAATCAAATTTCTCAACAAATGGTTTAAGGCGTTGTCCACTAACTTTAAAACAATTACCATTCGCTGCATTCTCAATCTCCACAGCCCCATGAGGAAAAACTTCTTTGACAATATATGGGCCGGTCCATCGAGATCGTAATTTTTTCAGAAAAAGATGAAGTCGAAAATTATACAAGAGTACTTTCTGTCCTTCATGGAAAGATTTCCTGAAGATGTGCTTGTCATGAAAGGCCTTCATCTTACTCTTGTAAATTCTCGAGTTCTCATATGCATCGTTCCGGATTTCATCAAGCTCATTTAATTGAAGTTTGCGAAGCAAGCCAGCCTTGTCAATGTCAAAATTTAAAGCCCGAATTGCCCAATAGGCTTTGTGTTCTATCTCCACGGGCAAGTGGCAAGCTTTCCCATAGACAAGTCTATAAGGGGACATTCTAATGGTTGTCTTGTAGGCGGTACGGTGAGCCCAAAGTGCATCATCTAATCTTAGGGACCAATCCTTGCGATCCGGTCTCACCGTCTTTTCCAAAATCTGTTTGATTTCCCTATTGGAGATTTCAGCTTGCCCACTTGTTTGTGGGTGGTATGGGGTACTCAGTTTATGCCTAATACCTTATTTCTTCATTAAAGCTTCAAAAGGTTTGTTGTAAAAGTGAGAACCACCATCACTAATGATGGCTCGAGGTGTCCCAAATCTAGAGAGTATGTTTTCTTTGAGAAACTTGAGAACCGTGCGATGATCGTTGGTTCTACATGGGATAGCCTCTATCCATTTAGACACATAGTCTACGACAAGCAAAATATATACATGTCCAAAAGATGAGGGGAATGGTCTCATGAAATCGATGCCCCAACAGTGAAAGACTTCAAGATGTTAAATTGGGGGATTGCTTTCCAAATGAACTCTGTTGTTTTCTTCTCGGTAATGGTAGCTAATGGTTCTGCTTCCGCCCACTTCGTGAAGTAGTCGACGGCGACGATTGCGTATTTCACCTGTCCCTTCCCCGTCGGAAGAGGGCCAATGATGTCGACTCCCCATTGAGCGAACGGCCACGTCCAGACATGGGGGTGAGCTCTTCGGGTGGTAGGTGAGGAATTGGGGTGAATCGTTGGCATGTATCGTATCTTTTAACAACTTCCCGAGCGTTGAGCTGGATGGTGGGCCAATAATATCCCTGTCTGAGTATTTTCTGCGCTAGTGCTCGGGCACCACAATGATTCCCGCAACAGCCAAAATGGATTTCGCGTAACACGTAATCGGCTTCTTCGGTTCCCAAACAACGCAGACATGGAAAAGAAAATCCTCTCTTGTAGAGGATCCCATCGATCAGAGTATATCGAGCTGATCTATAGCGGATGCGCTGAGCTTCTTTTTGATCGGCGGACAACTCGCCCGACTGTAAGAACCGGATGATAGGATATCTCCAATCTGGGGTAGCCAACACTGGAAAAACTTCTGCAATTTCGTTTGACGATATGCTTCGTTGAGGGAGGAATTCGATGGGAACCATCCTACCGAGCTTGTCGTTAGCTGATGAGGCGAGCTTCGCGAGAGAATCCGCAGTCATATTCTTGCTTCTCGGGATCTGAACAATTTTATATTGATCAAAACATGACAGTAGCTCTTGAGTTCTTGCCAGATATGCGGACATTTTCCCTCCTTTCGCTTGGTATTCTACGGTCACTTGCCCGACCACCAATTGGGAGTCACTATGTATCTTTATAGATCGGATTCCTATTTCAGATGCGAGGCGAAGACTGGCTAGGAGGGCTTCATATTCAGCCTCATTGTTCGAAGCTCGGAATCCAAACCGGAAAGCGTATTGAATTTGAATCCCGTCCGGCGCTGTCAAGACAAGTCCGGCTCCGCTGCCTTGTGAATTGGAAGATCCATCGACGTGTAATAACCAGGTCGGTGTGCCGTGGTTATTCTCTGGTGGCGGGTCGGGCTTGCTGTTGTCCTGAATTTCGAGGGGCTCGGTCAACTCGACGATGAAGTCAGCGACGGCTTGACCTTTGATCATCGCTCGAGGTCGATATTTTATGTCAAATTCACCGAGCTCAACAGCCCATTTGACGAGACGACCTAAGGTTTCCAGGTTTTGCAGTACCTGTCGCAATGGTTGATCAGTCAGCACAGCTATCGGGTGTGCCTGAAAGTATGGCCTCAACTTTCGGGCTGAGGTGACTAGTGCCAAAGCTAGCTTCTCTATTGTCGGATATCGGGTTTCGGAGTCGAGTAGGGCTTTGCTGACGTAGTAAACAGGCCTTTGGATTCCTTTGTCATCCTGGACTAGTGCCGAGCTGACTGCCACTGGTGAGACTGCTAAGTATAAGAGTAGTTCCACTTTATGTGCTGGTTTGGACAACAGCGGCGGAGAGCTGAGGTAGGCCTTCAACTCGCAGAAAGCTTGCACACAGTCCGAGTCATCTCGTTGCATTTACATAGCTGCTTGAAGAAGGGGAGGCATCGATCTGTAGCTTTTGAGACGAACCTGTTGAGCGCCGCGATCCTTCCTGTGACCCGCTGGATATCCTTCACTGTGCGAGGTGAGCTGATGTTGAGGAGTGCTTGAATTTTTTCAGGGTTGTCTTCAATTCCTCGCTGGTTTACCATGAAGCCAAGGAACTTTCCCGAGCTTACTCCGAAAGCGCATTTGCTAGGGTTGAGCTTCATTTGATACTTCCGCAATATTTTGAATGCAGTGTAGAGGTCGCAGGCATGGTCCTCCAACCGTTTGCTTTTCACGAGCATATCATCCACGTATACTTCCATAGTCCTACCGAGTTGATCAGCGAACATCTTGTTTACCAGTCGTTGGTAGGTTGCCCCGGCATTTTTTAGCCCGAAGGGCATAACCTTATAACAGTAGAGCCCCCGATCCGTAATGAATGCTGCCTTTTGCCTGTCGGGAGCATGCATTTGGATCTGATTATATCCAGAGTAAGCATCCATGAAGCTGAGGAGCTCGTACCCAGCGGTTGCGTCGACGAGCTGATCTATCCGTGGTAGAGGGAAGCTGTCTTTAGGACAGGCCTTGTTCAGGTCAGTGTAGTCTACACAGACTCTCCATTTCCCATTGTTCTTTTTTACGAGGACGACGTTTGCCAGCCATTCTGGATAGCATATTTCTTGGACGAATCCCGCCTTACGCAATTTCTGTACTTCCTCTTCGATGATCATATACCTTTCTGTATTGAAAGAGCGCCTTTTTTTACGGATCGGTTTGACAGTTGGATCGACGTTTAGCCGGTGGACCATCACTTCCGGGCAGATTCCGAGCATCTCTTCATGGGACCACGCAAAGACGTCCACATGCTCCTTCAAAAAGGTGATTAGGCTCTCTCGAACCTTTTCCTCCAAACAAGATCCGATCTTGATAATTTTGGTCGGGTCGGTATCCGAAAAAGGAATGTCGATCAACTCTTCGGCGGGCGACCCGCGCTCCTTCTCTTCCTCTCTTGGGTCGAGAGAGGTCGCATGAGAAACGGTTGATACCGTGCTTTTATTCTTCCCTCATAGGGAAAGTTCGTAGCAACGACGGGCTTCCTACTGATCTCCCCTGACTATGCTGATTCCTTCGTCGGTTTCGAACTTCATTGCAAGGTGATAGATGGAAACGGCAGCTTTGTGAGCCCGTAGGATTGGGCGGCCGATAATGGCGTTATAGGCAGAGGGGGTATTTACGACAAGGAAGTCAACCATAATTATTTTCTGGTTTAGTTCTTCCCCGGCGGTAACTGGTAGAGTTATCTCCCCTTCGGGCATGATGTTGTCCCCTGTAAACCTGGTCAACGCTGTCTTGACCGATCTCAGTCGGGATCGATCGATCTTCATTTTTTTCAAACGCCGAAGCGTATAGGATATCGGCCGAACTACCCGTGTCGACCATCATCCTGTGGAGTCTTTTGTTGGCGACCACCATCGCAACGACAAGGGAGTCGTCATGTGGGTGTACGACCCCTCGAGCGTCCTCTTCGGTAAAAGTTATTGTTTGCGAGGTTACCTTTGCGACCTTTGCAGGTCGGCTGGTGATGTTCACAGAAGGTCTCGGTAATGATGTTCTTCCTTGCCGTACATAGTTTTTGCGGGAGTTCCCGGTATCTCCAATGGTCGGCCCCCCGAAGATCATGTGGATTTCTTCCACAGGGTTGTTGCTTTGTTCCTCGTTCAGGTCGTTAGCTCGATCTTCATCTCTTCGTCCATCCGAGCGCTGGGCGATGTAGTCTTTCAAAAATCCTTGCTGAATGAGAGTTTCTATCTGTCGCTTCAAGTCAAAGCAATCCATGGTGTTGTGACCGTGGTCTTTGTGGTACAAACAGTACCTTGATTTCGACCTTCTATTGGGGTCGGTTTTTATCTTTGCGGGTCGTTCAAAATTGTACTTACCTTTTTCTGCTAAATATACTTGCTCGATGGTTTTGTTGAGCGGCATATACTTTTCGAACCGTGGTGCAGGTGATTTTGTTCGGTGAGCAGATCCATTCCGAGTCGGCGATCTTTGCTCTGACTTCCGCTCCGACCTGTGTCTTTTTTAGCTGCCACTATCCTGACGATCCTTATTCCTGGTCGTCGGTCGGTGAGCGTTAACCAGTTCCTCGGCGTTGATGTGTTTTGCCGCTCGATCTAAAAATTCTGCCACGGACTGAGGTGGCTCTTCCCCAACAGACCAAAGGAATCTTCGGTCCCGCAGTCCTCCGATCATGGTGTGTAACAGTATGTCTTGTGAGAGATTTTCAATTTGAACAGCTTCGTAATTGAAGCGCGCGAGGTAATCTTTCAGGGACTCGTCTTCTTTTTGCTTGATCGCAGCGAGGTGAGTCGAATGCTTCCTCGGGTCGGTGCTCCCGATGAACTGAGTGGCGAAAGCTCGGCTCAATTGAGAGAACGAACTGATTGTGCGGGGTTTTAGGTTGCGAAACCAAGTCCATGCCGAGCTCGTTAAGGACAATGGAAAAGCCTTACACATAATGTGTCCGTTGGCCCCGAGGAGATCCATGCGGACTTTGAAGTTTTCTAAGTGTTCCGCCAGATCTCCTATCCCAGAGTACTGCTTCAACTGAGGAACCTTAAACCCTTTGGGAAGGGGCTCTTCACGAATCTCGTCGGTAAACGGTGACTCAGATGAGTCGACCAGTGCATCTACAGCAATTGGAGCTCGGGCTCGCTGTGTTCTCTGAATATCGCCCATTTCTTCCCGCAGTTCTCTCAGCTCGGCCTCCAGTGGGCTTAATTTGTCATTAACTCGGTAGCTGGCTTCATGATCAGCTCGTTCATACGCGAGACGAGCTGTTCTCCGTTCCTCGAGCTAGTGTCGCAGATCGTTGGCAGGCAAATCCGTTGCTGGTCAAGACCTTGCCCCGGTTGATTTACTGGCGGCCTCGCTTTCTTCGACCGGAACGGGCTGCTGAGAATGCTGCGACGGCCGAGTCTGGCAAGAGTGCTGGGATTGTTGAGGTCGGGGGTGAGTAGGCTGAGACCCTTCATGGTTGTTCGCTCGCCTCAAGTGTAAGGCTGCGATGTAGTAATAAATCTCGGTAAGACCGAGGTCGATCCACAGGGAAAGAAGTAAACAATTCCAAGTACTCTAATAACTAGAATCTAAGAAGTTTAAGGAAGTTATTTTTCACATGAAATAGGAAAATCTGAAAATAAGAAGAACTAGAGCATCAAGGATCCACTTGTAGTAGTCCAATGCCAATCCATTCATTCAAGTACAACACAATTAGAATCAAAGTCCTATCTCTCATCTAATTGGAAGATATAACATTCAAGCACAAATAATCCCACTTAAATCTGGAAATTAGATTTCTAGTTCTAATGAAGCACATAGAACTTGAACTTGTAGCCTTCGGAGTAACAGCCATGCCTATGGACTATGGCATGCTCAAGGGTTACTACAATTCTAATTCAAACAACCCAATCATGGTAACCTTAGAGAATTGCAAGGAACTCATGTCCGGAGCACACAAACTCTCACAAAACTTCTAAAAAACCAAACTTTATTCAAACTAGAACTTCAAAATCCAAAATTAAGAAAAGGGTACTTGAAATAAAAGAATTAAAGCATTGGAACCAACTACAAATTTCACCTCTAGCTCTAGCTAAGAGGTTAGCTAAGGAAAAGCATATTAAAACTAGAACTAGAACTAAGAAAAGGAAGAAAAACTAGCTGTAGGAGGCTAGGTAGCCTCCTGGGACTTGAACTCCTTGCTTCCCACGTCCTTGGTTGATTTGGAATAGAAGAGAGCACCTCCTTTTATAGTGCAGCAATAGTACAGCAACATAGCAGAATTTGTTTCGCCTGGTACGGCTTAACCAATGGTCGGATTGCCTTCAAATTTGGTTTGTAGCTTCCTTGTAATGTGATCTTCCTCATAGATGATTTAGATTTCCAAGATTATCCTCTTAATGGGCCCACCAATCACATCACCGACCGCCTCTCAAAATCACGCACTTTGGGTACCTTCAGAACCAGTCATCTTGCTTTCAACGCCCTGGAGTGTACAGAGGTCGGATTGATCTCAAATTTTGAACATTGGTAGAAAACTTCATCCTCTACATGATGGATGGATTAGATTGTCCAAAACAACCCCAGAATATGGTCCAAAAATTAGAACACTCAGCCCTTTTATAAACTCTGCGCAGTTGGATCTTTCTGGATGGTCCATCTTTCTTCAACCGGTACGATCAAACCACACATCCTTTTGATCTGAAACTTTTGTGGTTATTCATATATGGATGTGATCTAAAAGATGGTCAAAGTAGATTCTTCATATCATCAATGATGAGTCCTCTGGACCGGCCCAGAGTTGAACAGCGAAATCTGGAACTTTCTGGACAGTTCGTATTGTTTTGGCCACCACGGTCAATCCGTAGCTCCGATCGACACGAAACCACTTGGGTTAGTTCGACGTCGAGCTCCTCTTCGACATGGATGTGTTGGATTTCCAAATATCATCAAGATGGCTTCAGAAAACTGGTCCGAAAAAGCAGGTGCGGGAGTACATTGCTGTTTTAGAATCTAGAATCTGAAACTTGCATGGCCGACCGGTCATGACCGGTCAGGCCCTCTTTGGCATTACTCCAGCAAGCATGGCCGACCGGTCAAGACCGGTCGGGCTTCCTTGGCCGACCGGTCACGACCGGTCGGTCTCTTTTTCTTCTTGTTTTCTTCCTTTCTTTCTTCTATTTTCTTCTTTCTTTGCTTCCTTCTTTCTTTGGTCCACCTTGGGCCTTCATCAAAGGCTCCAAATGGCCCCTTTTTGGTCTCTAATTGAGTGAAGTCCTCTCTCATTCCTATAATCACGAAACATGTGTTAGATGGGCCTTTAAATCATGAAAATCATGCAAACCATGTCATGTAATGGGCAATGCAATGTATAAATTGGAGGTTCAACACACCCCCCAGCCAGCTTTTTGCTAGTCCCGAGCAAAACATGCGTGAAACAATTTCAAACCTCCAAACCCAACTCTCCCTCAGAACCCATGATTCTATCCATTCCAAGGTGTATAAGTATAAAATTTGGAAAAATTAGGTGATAGAAGCTGAAATCTTGGACTCTCAAAACATAATAAGTGTCTACATGAAATTCCCACTGATTGATTGATAAATAGAAGAACTCGAACAAATTCAACCTAGTGTGCATAGTGAAAGTTCATCTCATGAGTTTCTGGGATCATCTTCTTCATAGATTAAGTAAACCAAGGATTTTAAGGTGCACAGAGCAACAACAAGCCTATGACAGGAATTTGCCTTACCGTCCTTCCGACGGCTTTCACACTACGTCCCATTTCCGGCTTTGGTTACGGTTCGACCATCCCCCGGTTGGTAATAGGTAGCCCTTTTCGAAATTTTCCACCATTTTTCCTTCATTCCCGATTTCATCCTTTCTTTCCTTTTTCTTTTAAAATTAGATAGGATTTTTAAAAATCCATATCTTTCATTATTTTCCCATAGACAAGGATGGACAAAATACCCCGGCTTGGTTTCTCAACACCTTTATATCAAAGTCTAGTTAATCCACAAATCACATAAACCTTTCAACTCATGAAAATCGTGTAATGTGAACTTGGTGTGAAGGTGTTCAAATTTTCTATCAATCACAACAATAGGGAAACTAACATATAAAACCATTATGTTGGGAGAATTCAAGACTTACAACATCACACACTTCGTATCTCCTCTTCTTATACTCATATCATCTCGAATGCATGGAAATACAGTTTTCTAAAAGAGTTTTGAAATTTTAGAAAATTCGAAAAAATTTGCGCATGTGAGGCTCGAAATGTTGCAACATGCTAGATGAGGAATCTCATCTCACCCCCCAACCAAATCTTGCATTGTCCTCAATGTAAAAAGATATGCAATTAGCATGAACATGAGAGCAATGGTAAAATATGAGTGAGAACAATAGTACCTGAGATAGCAAGTTGATCAATTCTAGCATCTTCCATTGTCTCGATGAGACTTATTTAATCCTAATTGCAGAAAAATAAATCCTAACCTACCTACCTACCTTTGATTAGTCCGATCAACTACATGATCAAAGTTGAGCAGGATCTTCATGAATTTCAATAAATTTCTCATGAGGACCATCCAAAGTCCTGCTCGACAGTAAACATGTGTGCTTCTTATCATTGAAGTCCAATCGTATTGTGCACCACATGCATAAAAGGAGGAGATAAGAGCAGCAAAAAGATATCTCCTCAAATTCTGATTTGGGTTATGAGTGATTAAAAATGGGTCCTCCCAATCAGAATTTTCAATGGGCTGAAGGACCCATGACGGTGGAGAGACATTCATCAAGTTTTCATTAGTTAAAGTTGTCTCTTCCACAAATTCAGAATTGTACGGTGTTTCCATAAACAATGGTAAAGAGTGTAAATCAGTGGAAAGGTGTTCTTCAGGCACCGACACCGTGTCTAACAAAATATCCAACTCCTTAATCATCTCATCATCAAGATCATAAGAGTGGGCCAAGCATTCCTCTAGGAAATCGAGATAGTCGGATGAGGGGTCCTCATCCTCCCTTAATGATTGAAGAAATTCTGTTTCAATGGTAAGGAATTCCTCCTCTATAGAGAGGAGGTCTTCCAAAGAGAATTCTTCAGATTCAATGGTAAGCACATCATCTAACATTGGTTGATCTTTGAAAATTTCAGATTGTGCCACCTCATCATCCAAAGGAATAGAATTTTCAATCAAAGGGAGGTCTACCACACTAGAATTTGGCATGTGTTGTTGGTGGAAGGACTCAAAAAGATCGACTTCGGCCATCTCTCTAGCATGCATATCCTCTAGAGACTCATAATCATTATGCCCTTGGGAAAAAGAAACCATAGGTTCATAACCATTCACCAAACCTTCATTGTAGGCAACCCCACTACCACTTTCAAATTTTATGGATTCCTCGGGTTTGTCAACCGTCATTGAAATCTCTTCATCATTAAGTTCAAAGCATCCAAAAGAGATAGTGGACTCACCATAATTGATGATGACATTGGGATCATCGAAATCAATCTCCTTTAAAAGTCTATCCATTAAATCCGAAGAAGGTGGGACTTGGATAGCCTCATCCTCCTCATTGTTGGGGATTGATTCGGTGTTCCCAATGTTGGGTTTAATATTTTGAGATGGCGAGAGGTTTTGTATGTATTGCTCAGTTGTTTTCATAAACTCTCGCAGCACATCCTCAAGAGTTTGTGTCGGTTGCGGCTCATGAGAAAGAAACTCTTGAGGATAGTTGTTGGCATCCATGGTTGGCTCATCTTCCAAGTTGAAATTTTGATGCTCCCACCAATTTGGATTATGCATGTCATATGTTGGGCTTTTAGATGGTTGTTGACATGTGTAGCCATACAAGTGATCATACATTGTCCTAACCGGTGGAACATTATTCATCTCTTTCCAATACTCTCCCATTATCTTACGTTGTGCCTCAATATGTGTATTGTTTTCATTAATGTAATCACGCATCGTCTTACGTGGGGAGGTAGTGGAGGTTGATTGAATCTCAGAAAAATACTTATGCTTATAATGGTTCCAATCATAATGATTTTGGGTCTCAAAATCCGACGTCTCATCCTCCAAAAGGTACTTGTACGCACCATTCGTCCAATCATACATGATGAAATTTTAAAGAATTGGGAACTACCCTAATCTAGAAAAAAGAACAAAAAGAAGGGAGATGGGGAGATGTTACCCAATAGAGTGAGATCTATGTCATCAACAATGTCCTACAAAATCAAACAAAAAATTGTTAGTAAAAAAAAATCAGAAAATCTACTTCTATAAAAACTGAAAATCCTACCTAACTATAACTACTCTATAGCTACTAGAACAATTAGAACCGTTTAACCTTTTCCCCGGCAGCGGCGCCAAAAACTTGTTCGCTCGCCTCAAGTGTAAGGCTGCGATGTAGTAATAAATCTCGGTAAGACCGAGGTCGATCCACAGGGAAAGAAGTAAACAATTCCAAGTACTCTAATAACTAGAATCTAAGAAGTTTAAGGAAGTTATTTTTCACATGAAATAGGAAAATCTGAAAATAAGAAGAACTAGAGCATCAAGGATCCACTTGTAGCAGTCCAATGCCAATCCATTCATTCAAGTACAACACAATTAGAATCAAAGTCCTATCTCTCATCTAATTGGAAGATATAACATTCAAGCACAAATAATCCCACTTAAATCTGAAAATTAGATTTCTAGTTCTAATGAAGCACATAGAACTTGAACTTGTAGCCTTCGGAGTAACAGCCATGCCTATGGACTATGGCATGCTCAAGGGTTACTACAATTCTAATTCAAACAACCCAATCATGGTAACCTTAGAGAATTGCAAGGAACTCATGTCCGGAGCACACAAACTCTCACAAAACTTCTAAAAAACCAAACTTTATTCAAACTAGAACTTCAAAATCCAAAATTAAGAAAAGGGTACTTGAAATAAAAGAATTAAAGCATTGGAACCAACTACAAATTTCACCTCTAGCTCTAGCTAAGAGGTTAGCTAAGGAAAAGCATATTAAAACTAGAACTAGAACTAAGAAAAGGAAGAAAAACTAGCTGTAGGAGGCTAGGTAGCCTCCTGGGACTTGAACTCCTTGCTTCCCACGTCCTTGGTTGATTTGGAATAGAAGAGAGCACCTCCTTTTATAGTGCAGCAATAGTACAGCAACATAGCAGAATTTGTTTCGCCTGGTACGGCTTAACCAATGGTCGGATTGCCTTCAAATTTGGTTTGTAGCTTCCTTGTAATGTGATCTTCCTCATAGATGATTTAGATTTCCAAGATTATCCTCTTAATGGGCCCACCAATCACATCACCGACCGCCTCTCAAAATCGCGCACTTTGGGTACCTTCAGAACCAGTCATCTTGCTTTCAACGCCCTGGAGTGTACAGAGGTCGGATTGATCTCAAATTTTGAACATTGGTAGAAAACTTCCTCCTCTACATGATGGATGGATTAGATTGTCCAAAACAACCCCAGAATATGGTCCAAAAATTAGAACACTCAGCCCTTTTATAAACTCTGCGCAGTTGGATCTTTCTGGATGGTCCATCTTTCTTCAACCGGTACGATCAAACCACACATCCTTTTGATCTGAAACTTTTGTGGTTATTCATATATGGATGTGATCTAAAAGATGGTCAAAGTAGATTCTTCATATCATCAATGATGAGTCCTCTGGACCGGCCCAGAGTTGAACAGCGAAATCTGGAACTTTCTGGACAGTTCGTATTGTTTTGGCCACCACGGTCAATCCGTAGCTCCGATCGACACGAAACCACTTGGGTTAGTTCGGCGTCGAGCTCCTCTTCGACATGGATGTGTTGGATTTCCAAATATCATCAAGATGGCTTCAGAAAACTGGTCCGAAAAAGTAGGTGCGGGAGTACATTGCTGTTTTAGAATCTGGAATCTGAAACTTGCATGGCCGACCGGTCATGACCGGTCAGGCCCTCTTTGGCATTACTCCAGCAAGCATGGCCGACCGGTCAAGACCGGTCGGGCTTCCTTGGCCGACCGGTCACGACCGGTCGGTCTCTTTTTCTTCTTGTTTTCTTCCTTTCTTTCTTCTATTTTCTTCTTTCTTTGCTTCCTTCTTTCTTTGGTCCACCTTGGGCCTTCATCAAAGGCTCCAAATGGCCCCTTTTTGGTCTCTAATTGAGTGAAGTCCTCTCTCATTCCTATAATCACGAAACATGTGTTAGATGGGCCTTTAAATCATGAAAATCATGCAAACCATGTCATGTAATGGGCAATGCAATGTATAAATTGGAGGTTCAACAATGGTCTCTTTCATTTGCGACCGTTGGTTGGACCAGGCCGGTTAGGAGAGCCTTAATCTCGTCCAGCCTCTGGTCCACATAGCTGAATCGTTCATCGATGCCTCCCAGCTTTTGGTTGACTCCCCCCACCTGCTCTTCGAGAAGAGACAACCTCATTCCTCGATTACGAGGCCTCTGTTGCCCTCTCTGCTGAGTATAATGAGGAGAATCCCCTCCGAGTTGTATGGCGGGAGTTTCAGGAAACGATTCTTCGTTTTCTGACATCTGATCATCTGAAGGTTCAACGGTCGCGGGCGCTTTCCCTTTGTACTTTCTTTTCCCGACCATTGCAAAAAAAGAGGGGGAAGATGTTGAGGTCGTCTTAGACGATTGGGTGAGAACACGGATTTCCTAGTTAAAGGAAGAAAGCGTTATCCCACAGACGGCGCCAATCTGTTGGTGCTGGAAATTCGTCAACAGATGAGGATGAGTTTTTTTTATCTTGACCGTTGAATGATGTTGATCTTCTCCCTGAGGAAAGGTTGGATCCTGTAGAACACAAAGGAAAGCAAAAAGGGGGGTGGCTGGGGTCCAGCCGTTAACCCTCCAATGCCTAAGTCAGTAGGATCTTGAAAGATTAAATATCTATCTTTTGATCAGTTTTTGTATCGTACCTTGATAAGGAAGAGGACGCTCTAATTTATAGACTTAGGTCGTGGAGTTGCGTTCCTCAGTTGTTGCCGTGATGTTCGTAGAGGAAATCTCGGATCTCTGAGATTTCCTGAGCTATCCCGTGATCTTCGAAGATATTCGGCGAGTTGGTTAGAGATTTCCCAGATTCTTTTCCTCTTATTACGCACATACTTAGAGAATTGCGGTAACGAAATCAGGTCGCTCTAATGAGAGCGGTCGGCCTTACGAGGTCGTCCACAGGGATCGCCTTTCCTCCTTAGACTAGGTCGGTCAAACCTGATGACATGTATTTGGGCCGTTCCGTCTGTCGTCAGCTCGGCTTCGAGCTGAGCAGGCTGAGCTGGATCTATCCCCAGGTCAGCTCGTATTCTTCTCACAACATCCTCCTTTTATGCATGTGGTGCACAATACGATTGGTCTTCAATGATAATAAGCACACATGCTTACTGTTGAGCAGGACTTTGGATGATCCTCATGAGAAATTTATTGAAATTAATGAAGATCCTGCTCAACTTTGATCATGTAGTTGATCGGACTAATCAAAGGTAGGTAGTAAGTTAGGATTTATTTTTTTACAATTAGGATTGAATAAGTCTCATCGAGACAATGGAAGATGCTAGCATTGATCAACTTGCTACCTCAGGTATTCTCGTTCTCACTCTCCTTTGTTTTATTTCATTGCTCTCATGTCATGCTTATTGTATATCTTGTTACATTGAGGACAATGTAAGATTTTGGTTGGGGGGTGAGATGAGATCCTTTATCTAGCATGATGCAACATTTCGAGCCTCATATGCGCAAATTTTTTCAAATTTTCTAAAATTTCAAAACTCTTTTAGAAAACCTTATTTCCATGCATTCGAGATGATAGGAGTATAAGAAGAGGAGATATGAAGTGTGTGAGGTTGTAAGTCTTGAATTTCTCCCAACATAATGGTTTTATATGTTAGTTCCCCTATTGTTGTGATCGATAGAAAATTTGAACACTTTTTACACCTAGTTCACATTACACGATTTTCATGGGTTGAAAGGATTATGTGATTTATAGATTAGCTAGACTTTGATATAAAGGTGTTGAGAAACCAAGCTGGGGTATTTTGTCCATCCTTGTCCATGGGAAAATAACGAAAGATATGGATTTATAAAAATCCTATCTAAATTAAAAGAAAAAGGAAAAGAAAGGATGAAATCGGGAATGATAGAAAAATGGTAGAAAATTCCAAAAAGGGCTACCTATTACCAACCAGGGATGGTTTACTCGTAACCAAAGCTGAAAATGGTACGTAGTGTGAAAGTCGTCGGAAGGACGATAAGGCAAATTCCTGTCATAGGCTTGTTGTTGCTCTATACACCTTGAGATCTATAGTTTAGTTGATCTACGAAGAAGATAATCCCAGAAACTCATGAGATGAACTTCACTATGCACACTAGGTCGAAGTTGTTCGAGTTCTTCTATTTATCAATCAATCAGCGGGAATTTCATGTAGACACTTATTATGCCTTGAGAGTTTAAGGTTTCAACTTCTATCACCTAATTTCTCCAAATTTTATACTTGTATGTCTTGGAATGGATAGAAACATGGTTTCTGAAGGAGAGTTAGTTTTTGGAGGTTTGAACTTGTTTCACGCATGTTTTGCTCGGGACTAGCAAAAAGCTGGTTGGGGGGTGTGTTGAACCTCCAATTTATACATTTGCCGACCCATTACATCACATTATATGCATGGTTTTCATGTGTAAAAAGCCCATCTAATGCTTGTTTTGTGATTGTAGGAATAAGAGTGACTTCACCCAATTGGAGACCAAAAGGGGCACATTTAAGGGCTTTAGATGAAGGCCAAGGTGGATCAAAGAAATGAGAAAGCAAGGAGAGGAGATGGAAGAAGAAAGAAAGAAAGAAAATGTCAAAACAAGAAGGCCCGACTGGTCAAGACCGGCCTAGACTGGTCGGCTGCACTCCCTGGACACCTGCCAGACAGGTCTAGACCGATCAAGACCGGTCGGCCAGCCCTGTCCGACCAGTCTTGACCGGTCGGCCATGCAAGTTCAAACTTCCAGATTCCAAACAGCAGGCTATTCCCGTGTCTAATTTTTTAGACTAGTTTTTTGGGCCCATCTTGATGATATTTGGAAATCCAACACGTCCATGTCGAAGAGGAGCTCGACACCGAACTAACTCAAGTAGTTTCATGTTGATCGGAGCTACGGATTGATCGTGGTGGCCAAAACAATACGAACTGTCTAGAAAGTTCCAGATTTCACTATTCCACTCTGGGCCGGTCCAGGTGACCCATCATTGATGATATGAAGAATCTACTTTAACCATCTTCTAAACCACATCCATATATGAATAACCACAAAAGTTTCAATCAAAAGGATGTGTGGTTTGATCGTACCGGTTGAAGAAAGATGGACCATCCAGAAAGATCCAACTGAGTAGAGTTTATAAAAGGGCTGAGTGTTCTAATTTTAACACCTAATTCTGGAATTATTTTGGATAATCTAATCTGTCTATCATGTAGAGGAGGAAGTTTTCTACCAATGTTCAAAATTTGAGATCAATCTGACCTCTGTACACTCCGGGGCATTGAAAGCAAGATGACTGGTTCTGAAGGTACCTGAAGTGAGCGATTTTGAGAGGCGGTCGGTGATCTGATTGGTGGGCCCATTCAGAAGAAATTCTTAGAAATCTAAATGATCTATGAGGAAGATCACATTACAAGGAAGCTACAAATCAAATTTGAAGGCAATCCGACCATTGGTTAAGCCGTACCAAGCGAAACAAATTCTGCTATGTTGCTGTACTATTGCTGCACTATAAAAGGAGGTGCTCTCTTCTATTCCAAATCAAGCAACGACGTGGGAAGCAAGGAGTTCAAGTCATAGGAGGCTTCCTAGCCTCCTACAGCTAGTTTTTCATCCTTTTCTTAGTTCTAGTTCTAGTTTTAATATGCTTTTCCTTAGCTAACCTCTTAGCTAGAGCTAGAGGTGAAATTTGTAGTTGGTTCCAATGCTTTAATTCTTTTATTTCAAGTACCCTTTTCTTAATTTTGGATTTTTAGATGAATTGTGAGAGGTTGTGTACTCCGGACATGAGTTCTTTGCAATCCTCTGAGATTACCATGATTGGGTTGTTTGAATTCGAATTATAGTAACCCTTGAGCATGCCATAGTCCATAGGCATGGCTGTTACTCCGAAGGCTACAAGTTCAAGTTCTATGTGCTTCATTAGAACTAGAAATCTAATTTTCAAATTTAAGTGGGACTGTTTGTGCTTGAAAGTTACATCTTCCAATTAGAAGAGAGATAGGACTTTGATTCTAATTGTGTTGTACTTGGATGAATGGATTGGCATTAGACTACTACAAGTGGATCCTTGATGCTCTAGTTCTTCTTATTTTCAGATTTTCCTATTTCATGTGAAAAACTACTTTCTTAAACTTCTTAGATTCTAGTTATTAGAGTACTTGGAATTGTTTACTTCTTTCCCTGTGGATCGACCTCGGTCTTACCGAGTTTTATTACTACATTGCAGCCTTACACTTGAGGCGAGCGAACAAAATCCGGTATTACCATCGTAGAAAACGCCAACAACGAGCTTATACCGATTAAAGTAACCACTGGATGGCGTATGTTGATTGATTATTGGAAGCTAAACACGGTCACTAGGAAGGACCACTTCCCTCTCCCATTCATGGATCAAATTTTGGAGAGGTTAGCAGGCCATTCCTATTTTTGCTTCCTAGATGGCTATTGCGGTTACAACCAAATTCAGATAGCCCCTAGAAGACCAAGAGAAGACCACTTTTACATGCCCGTTTGGCACCTTCGCATACCGAAGAATACCATTCGGGCTATGTAATGCACCCGCCACATTCCAACGATGCATGTTGAGTATTTTCTCGGACATGGTGGATGAATTTCTCGAGGTATTCATGGACGATTTTTCAATTTTTTGTTGTACTTTTGATGAGTGCCTCAATCATTTGAAGTTGGTCTTGACAAGGTGCGAGGAGAAGAACCTCATTTTAAACTGGAAAAAGTGTTATTTCATGGTACAAAGAGGAATAGTCCTTGGAGATATCATCTCGTCTAATGAAATAGAGGTAAACTGGGCCAAAATTGATATAATTTCAAATCTACCACCACCAAAAAGCATACGCGATGTGCGGTCCTTCCTTGAACACATGGGTTTCTATAGAAGGTTCATAAAGGATTTTAGTCATATCTCAAGGCCCTTATGTAACCTTCTCCAAAAGGAGAACCAATTTGAGTGGAGTGCTGAATGCCAATTAGCTTTTTCAAAGCTAAAAGACATGTTGACAACCTCTCTTATCGTACAACCACCGGATTGATCTATAGCTTTTGAGTTGATGTGTGATGCGAGCGATTATGCTATTGGGGCGGTGTTAGGCCAAAAGAAGGATAAGAAGCCCCATGTTATCTACTATGCTAGTAGGACCTTGAATCCCGCCCAAGTCAATTACTCGACTACGGAGAAGGAGCTCCTAGCCGTCATCTTTGCTTTGGACAAATTCAGGCCTTCCTTAATAGGTCCAAGGTCATCGTTTACACAGATCATGCGGCGCTGAAACACCTTCTTTCTAAGAAGGATGCCAAGCCCCGTTTTCTTAGATGGATCCTATTCCTTCAAGAATTCGATTTGGAGATTAAGGACAAGAAGGGAGTAGAAAATGTGGTGGTGGATCATCTATCCCACCTAGTCCTACCTAATTCCATTAACGAGTCACCTATTGAGGACTCATTCCCTAACGAGCAACTCTTTGTTGCTATACATCCACCATGGTACGCTGACATAGCCAATTATCTTTCCTCAGGTGGGATGCCGATTCATTGGACTGCACAGGACAGATGAAAATTTCTAAGGGAAGTGCGCAGATTTTTCTAGGATGAACCTTTACTATTTAAATATTGCCCAGAAAAAATTATTAGGAGATGTGTCCCTGATGATGAATATAATTCTGTCATCTCCTTTTTCCATGATCAAGCATGTGGGGGTCATTTTTCCGCCAAGAAACCACTTTAAAAATTCTGCAGTGGTTTTTATTGGCCCACTCTATTTAAGGACACCTACAAGTTTTGTAAAGCATGCGAGTGTTGCCAAAAGTTAGGAGGATTATCCCGTCGAAATATGATGCTTCTTACCCCAATTCAACATCTTAAAGTCTTTGACTGTTGGGGCATCGATTTCTTGGGATCATTCCCCTCATCTTTTGGACATGTCTATATATTGCTTGCCGTAGACTATGTGTCTAAATGGATAGAGGCGATTCCATGTAGAACCAACGATCATTATACGGTTCTAAAGTTCCTTAAAGAAAACATACTTTTTAGATTTGGAATACCTCAAGCCATCATTAGTGTTGGTGGTTCTCACTTTTGCAATAGACCTTTTGAAGCCTTAATGAAGAAATATGGCATTAGGCATAAAGTGAGTACCTCATACCACCTACAGACGAGTGAGCAAGCTGAAATTTCTAATCGGGAAATCAAACAAATTTTGGAAAAGACGGTGAGGCTAGATCGCAAAGAGTGATTACTGAGATTAGATGATGGGCTTTGGGCTCACCGTACCACTTATAAGACCCCCATTGGAATGTCCCCTTGTAGACTTGTCTATGGGAAAGCTTGCTACTTGACCGTGGAGATTGAACACAAAGCCTATTGGCAATTCGGGCATTGAACTTTAATGTTGACAAGGCTAGCTCGCTTCACAAACTCCAAATGAATGAGCTTGATGAGATCTGGAACGATGCCTACAAGAACTCGAGAATTTACAAGAGTAGGATGAAGGCCTTTCATGACAAGCACATCTTTAGGAAATCTTTCCATGAAGGTCAAAAAGTGCTCTTATATAATTCCCGACTTCATCTTTTTTCGAAAAAATTGCGATCTCGATGGACCGGCCCATACATTGTTAAAGAAGTTTTTCTTCATGGGGCTGTCAAGATAAAGAATGCCGCAAATGGTAACTGTTTTAAAGTTAATGGACAACGCCTTAAACCATTTGTTGAGAAATTTGATTCAGAGGACATGTCCATCACTCTGAATGATCCTGTGTATCAGGATGATTGATCTCCTAGTCTGATGGAGGTATAGCGTAGGTAGGTTTAGTTATTTTTTCTATTTTAATTTTCGTGCTTAGTAGATTTAGTTGTTGGAGTTGTAGACTTCCATGATCGACTATCTCAGGTACTATTGTTCTCACTCTCTTTTATTTTACCATTGCTCTCATGTTCATGCTCATTGCATATCTTTTTACATTGAGGACAATGCAAGATTTGGTTGGGGGGTGAGATGAGATTCCTCATCTAGCAGTTTGCAACATTTCGAGCAATCATATGTGAATTTTTTCTCGAATTTTCTAAAAATTCAAAACTCTAAAAAACCTTATTTCTATGCATTTGAGATGATACGAGTATAAGAAAAGGAGATACGAAGTGAGTGATGTTGTAAGTTTTGAACTTCTCTTAATATAATGATTTTATATGTGAATTCCCCTTTTTATATGATTGATAGAAAAATTTGAACACTTTTACACCTAGTTCACATTACACGATTTTCATGTTTTGAAGGGATTATGTGGTTTGTGGATTGGCAAGACGTAGATTTGAGGTGTTGAGGAACCAAGCTAGGGTACTTTGTCCATCCTTGTCCATGGGAAAATAACGAAAGATATGGATTTCTAAAATCCTATCTAATGTAAACGAAACAGGAAAATGAGGGATGAAAATTGGGAATGATGGAGAAAATGGTGGAAAATTCCGAAAAGGGCTACCTATTTACCAACCAGGGGATGGTCTACCCGTAACCAAAGTCGGAATTGGGACGTAGTGTGAAAGCCGTTGGAAGAACAGTAAGGCAAATTCCTATCATAAGCTTGTTGTTGCTCTGTGCACCTTGAGATCCATGGTTTACTTGATCTATAAAGAAGATAATCCCAGAAACTCATGAGATGAACTTTCACTATGCACGCTAGGTTGAATTTGTTCGAGTCCTTCTATTTATCAATCAATCAGCGGGAATTTCATATGGATACTTATTATGTTTTGAGAGTTTAAGGTTTTAACTTCTATCACCTCATTTTTCTGAATTTTACACTCGTATGTCTTGGAATGGGTAGAAACATAGTTTCTGAAGGAGAGTTGATTTTTGGAGGTTTGAACTTATTTCACGCATGTTTTGCTCAGGACTAGCAAAAAGCTGGTTGGGGGGTGTGTTGAAACTCCAATTTATACACAAAGTAGCCCATTACATCACATTATATGCATGGTTTGCATGTTTAAAAGGCCCATCTAATGCATGTTTTTGTGATTGTAGGATTGAGAGCGACTTCGTCCAGTTTGTGACCAAAAAGAGCATATTTAGGAGCCTTTGAATGAAGGCCCAAGGTGGACCAAAGAAGGAAGAAGAAAGAGGGAGAAAAGAGAAGAAAGAAAGGAAGAAAAAGAAGAAAAAAAAGAGGTCCGACCGGTCGGCCACCTTGGAAGCTTGCTAGACAAAGGACCAGCCTGGTCCGACCGGTCAAGACCGGTCGGCCATCAGGTCGGTCAACTTTCTGTGCATGCTGGACTCAAAACAGACTAGTCCAACCGGTCAAGACCGGTCGGCCATCCCAGACCGGTCGGCCTTGTGTAAACAACAACTTACTAATTTGAGATCCAAGATTTTCTGCGCAAGTGCATAACGTTATGCAAATTCTGGAAGATACCAACGCAATAAAGCTTCCCCACTATAAAAGGACACCTAATGTCTCTTCCTAGGGCATCATAGAAGCTGAGGAACTTCGTGGGGAGTGAAGGAAGTCGTCGTGGAGCGTTTGCAACCCTCCCAACTTCGGATTTTTATGCTTTTTATGTCTTTTTCATTGAGTTCCAGTGTAGTATGATAATGCTCTGCTAGAATCTCTCAGCTAAGGCTGAGAGGTGAAGCTTGTAGCCAATTTCATGTTTAATTCAGTTTGATTCAAGTAGCTTAACTTCAAGTTCGAATTTTGAATGTTCTAATTCTTATAAAGTCGATATTTTTAGAAGTTTTATGAGAGTTCATGTGCTTCGGACATGGATTCCTTGCAATTCTCTGAGATTATCATGTTTTGCTTAATTAGATTCAAATTATGGTAACCCTTGAGCATGCCATAGTCCATAGGCATGGCTGTTACTCCGAAGGCTATGATTTCGAATGCTATATGTAGTTGAATAGGACTAGAACTTGGGAGTTCAACTTAAGTGGGATTGAATGTGACTAATGCTTTATCTTCCAACTAAATGAGAGATAGAACTTTAAATCTAGTTGTGTTTATGCTTGGACTGATTGGATTAGCATGGGATTGTTACAAGTGGATCCTTGAAAGCCTTAGTTCCTTAATTATTGTTTTTCTTAAGTTACTGTTTTAACACAATTCTCTCAATTGAATCACTTAATTATTGCAATCTTAGTTATTGGAATAGCTTAGAAGTTGTTCTCTAATTCCCTGTGGATTGACCTCGGTCTTACCGAGATTTATTACTACATCGCAGCCTTGCACTTGAGGCGATCGAACAATTCGCAGTTTGAGGCGGTTTCGATAGGTATTTCGATATATCGGAATGCTATTAAAATAGATCGGAACTTCTGTCTAGATAGTTATAACTTTTTCTGCTTTCTTTTTCGATATTATTTTGATATATCAGAGCTTTTTCGATAGACCTTTGATATATCGAAATGCTATTTCAATAGATCAAAATTGTACTTCAGCAGAATTGCAAGGCTATTTTCTAAAAAAATTGCATCTTACTTTTCTGGCCCTGCAGCTCTGCAATTTGCTTTTTCTGGCCATTCCAGGTCTTTAACTTGATTTCTCCAATGCATTTTCTTCATTTCTTTGGTTCATCAAGGCTTGGTCTTCTAATCACTCCAAATCCTCCAAATTAGCATTAAATTCACGCAATCTCTCTCTTTTACCTACAAACACAAAAGAAAGCATAAGTTATTAACTTTAATAACTTAAAATATACAATTATGTTATAAATTGGGGTTTAAATATGCACAATTCATGGCTTAACACACACCCCAACCAACATTTTGCTAGTCTCAAGAAAAACATGCGTGAATCAAATCCAACTTTTCAAAATCCAACTCTCTTTCAGAAACTATACTTCTATAAACTTTAAAATGCACAAGTGCAAAATTTAGAGAAACTTAGTGATAAGAAGATGAAATCCTAAACTCCCTAAACATAATATATCTTTACATAGAATCCCCACGAATTGATTGATAAATAAAAGAATCCGAAAAATATAGTCTAGTGTGCATAGTGAATGTTCATCTCATGAATTTTCAGGATTACCTTCTTCATAGATTAGCGAAACTAAGGATCTTAAGGTGTATAGATTAACCAAATGCCTATGACAAGAATTTGCCTTACCGTTCCTTCAACGACTTTCACTCTACTTCCCATTTCCATCTTTGGTTACGAGTAGACCATCCCCTGATTGGTAATAGGTAGCTCTTTTCAGAATTTCAACAAATATTCAATGAATAATCAAAGTTTCTTTCCTTTCATATATATGAGATAAAAATTTTAGAAATCCATATCTTTCATTCTTTTCTCTTATTTCTCATGAACAAGGATGGACAAAGCTCCCCGACTTGATTACTTAACACCTTAGATCTTAGTCTAACCAATCTACAAATCTACATAATCCCTTCAACCATGAGAATCGTGTAATGTGAATCAGACTCAAAAGTGTTCAAATGTTCTATCGATCATATAAATAGGAGAATTCATATAGAAAACTATTATATTTAAGCTAATTCAGAGATTTCAAAATCATATCAATTCATCTTTCGTCTTTTCATACTTATAGCATCCCAAGTACATAGAAACAAGGTCTTCCAAAAGAGTTTTGAATTTTCAGAAAAATTGAAAATTTTCTACAAACATTGCTCGAAATTTAATAAATTGCTAAATTCATCTAGGAATCTCACCCCCCAACCAAAATCTTACATTGTCATCAATGTAAAAAGAAATACAATAATCAAAGACATGAGAATAATGACAAAAATAAAGAAGAGTGAGAACGAGAGTACCTGAGAGAGTCGAATATGGGATTTTACAACTTCCGACAACGAAACAATTAAAACTAATAAAACTACTATATACCTTTGTCAAACTAGGAGGTTAATCTTGATACACATGATCATCTAAAGGAATGAATTCTAGTAGGATTATGAGGTGGAGTAAAAGATTTTTCAGCAATACCATCTACCATCCTGCTTCATAGTGCACATGGGTAATGTTTGTCACTCTAATCCATTGAAAATCCTGCCAAAAAATTTCAGTGGGTTTTTCAAAATTATTACCCCATGTGTTAGGAAAGGAAAATTTCTTTGGTTTGAGATCATTAATTATGAATTTCATTTCCAACTTGTCTGGGAAGAAAATAATCAAATAAGGGTTATCCCAGAGATGGTGCTCTTCGGTTTGAACAAACCAAAAAGATGTGGAGACTTATATTTCTTTTTCACAGGTCGTTATGGTCTCCACAAAATCATATTATACTGGTTCCTCCACTATTGATACACTCCGTAGAAGGAGTCTTTTTTAGCACCGGAGAAATTTCTCTCAAGGCATTAATAATGTCACGGATCATAGCATCATTCCAATCCTAAAAATATGCTAAACACTCTTCTAGAGTGTAGGAAGCTTCGACCTTCTCGGTCACTTGTGTAGGTTGGAATAATTCCCCAACCACTACACATTCAGAACTTGGCCTCTTCTTAGGTAAATCAAGCACCAATCCATCAAATTCCTGCATAATAACATTGTTTAAATCAGCGATTGGTGTCTTATTAATCAAAATTTTAGAATTTGGCTATTCCAAGGCCTCATCAATATCTAAAATTATTTCCTCCTTGGAATGAGCCAAGCAAACTTCTAAGGTTTTAGAAAATTTAATTGGCGGTGGCTCATCATCATCCACAATTGTATCTATGAAGTTAATCATGTGGATCTCATCTTCATCCTCATCTTCATCCTCATCCTCTTATTGTTTGTGCAAATGAAACACATTCAACTTTATTATCATATTTTCAAAGAATATTTTCATGCTTCCATTCCTACAATTGATTATAGCATTGACAGTTGCTAGGAATGGTTAGCCTAAAATGACAGGAATTTGAGTGCATACATTTGTAACCGTTTGTGTAGCTAAGACGATAAAGTCTACAGGATAGTAGAACTTATCGATTTAGACTAACACATCCTCAATCACCCCTTTCCGTATTCTAACAGAGCGATTCGCAAGTTATAAAATTATCTTGGTGGATTTTAATTCACTAAATCCAAGTTGCTCGTAAACCGAGTAGAGAATCAAGTTAACACTAGCCCCCAGATCGAGAAGTGCTCTATTGATCCGGAAGTTACCTATCATGTAAGAGATTGTAGGACTTTCAGGATCTTTGAATTTGGGGGGAGTGTTTTGTTATACGATAGCACTCACTTGTTCCATAAAAAATGCCCTCTTATGCACGTTTTGCTTACGCTTTACAGTACATAGATCCTTTAAAAATTTGGCGTACGAAAGAATTTGCTTGATTGCATCCAATAAGGGAATGTTGATTTTAACTTGTTGGAAGACTTCTAGGATGTCCTGACTTACACTTGGCCTTTTTGTTGAGATAAGAGGTTGGGGGAATGGGGTTATAGGTTTATACACGCGCTTCGACTCTTTATCTTGTGGAGCATTGTTCGATTCGCCATCACTCTTAGAATCTACCAGGTCATTAGGCTTTGTGGCCTTCATTAGTTCAGATTTTTCAATTGTTTTCCCACTTCTAAGAGTGGTGATGGCTTGAACATGTTGCCACATGAGGATGGGTTGAAGAATTGGTATTTGTTTTCAATTGTTCCTTAGGGTTAGGATGAGATTGGGTTAAAACGTTCCTTGCTCCCTGACTCCTAAGTGTGTCTCAATTCTTTCAACCGAGATTTTAAGTTCATTTATGGCCTGCATGTTGGACTAATTTATTTGAGTTTGTCCAATCATGAATGCGTTCAATGTATCTTCAAAAGTACTCTTTTGAGGAGGCCCTAGGGAAGCATTGTTTGTATTTACCATATGTCTATTTCTCCCATGTTGACACTGCCAATCAGGATTTTTCTAGTTAGAATTTGGTCCACTAAAGGGACGTTGGTAAGAGTTTGTAGCATTCGATTGAGTTTGTAAAATATCTTAAAATGTAGGGACTGTTGGGTGATCCTTTGTTAAGTGAATATCACTCTCACAAATACTACATACACTTTCAACGACCACACCGATGGTTATCATGTTAACACTCCTTAATTCTATACCCTCAACCTTCTTTGTGAGACCCACCACCTTTGTATTTAAATCATCCTCCTCATTTAATGCATGTACTCCTTTATCTCTTGGGGCTGACTTCGGATTACTAGTCGGAGTGGAGATGTCCCAAGATTGGGCATTCTCGACTAACATATCAAAGTAATCCCAAGCCTCATCAGGCGATTTGTTAAAAAAATCACCATTACACATCATTTGAACAAATTGACGCATGTTTGAACTCAATCCATCATGGAAGAAGTCAACCAAGCGCCTCATAACTATGATGTGGGCACTCTAATAAAAGATCTTTGAACCTCTCCCAACATTGAAAAAATGTTTCATCTCCTTTTTGGGAGAGGTTCATGATAATCCACCTTAGTGCATTAATTTTATAAACCAGGAAGTACTTTTTAAGGAACTCCCAGGTCAACTTAGCCTAAGTCCTGATGCTTCTAAGTTTAAGTGATTAAAGCCATGATTTGGCTTTGTCCTTAAGAGAGAAGGGGAACAATTTCAATTTGATTACATCTTGGAAGACATCATTAAATTGAAAGGTGTTTGCTATCTCCTCAAATTCACTTAGGTGTGCATATGGACTTTTAAAATCAAGCCCATGAAATTTTGGAAGTAACTTCATAATTTTCAATTTAAGGTCCACGTTTTCCATATTAAGTGGAAAAACAATGCAGGAAGACGTGGTTATTCTCTCCAGTTATAGATAATCTGGCAATGTTTTAACCGGAGGAACGTAGCGTTCCTCTTTCTCATTATGTTCCATCCTAGTTGGTGGCATATCATGCTCAACATTTTCAATATTATGTGGTTCATTCTCTGCCATGATTACAAATGATTCAGGATTTCTTAGACGTTGTTAACTCGTCTGTGATTGATTAGACCTTCAAGTAAACCTCCCTAACTTAGAAGTCGCGATGTATGATCACGCTCCCAATGGAACATAAACCACACAAAAACTAAACTAAACCTAAAATTTGAAAACAAAAATAAAAACTACAAAATAAAAATTAAAGGAGTCTAAGTTAGAACGGTGTTATTAGATTTGAAGAACTAAGTTAGTGAAGAAAATCGTACAAAATAAACAAAATCTGTTAGTAGTAGAAAATTCTAAGAAAAACCTATTAAAGCAATAAATTCTAACTTAACTTATCTAACCTAACTATGCCCTAATTACAAAATTCAAAACCGTTAACCTAATCCCTGGCAACGACACCAAAAACTTGTTCGCTCACCTAAAGTGCAAGGCTGCAATGTAGTAATAATTCTCAGTAAGACCGAGGTTGATCCTCAGGGATTGTCGTAACACTTCTAAACTTTATAATTAGGATAGACTAAATTCGAATTTGTGTTGATGGATGGAATAAAACTATCTATTTTACAACTAAATCAGGGAAATAAAACACTAGAGCGCAAATGATCCACTTATAATCATTCACAATGCCAATTCAAATCATTCAAGCCAATAACTTAATCGGAATAAGAGTTCTATCCCTATCCAATTGGAATATAGAGCAACCAAATCATCATAATGTATCTAACATAGATGGATCATCCACTGATATGGTTCTCTCATAACAACTAAGACATTGGACTTATCAAATCACACAGCCCAATCCTTCACAAAACAAGCAAGATCACATCCATGATTCTTCCTCAAGTCTTATCACTAGAGTTGATTTAGAAGCATGAATTGAACTTTTATTAAACTAATATCAATATATAAACATCTATTCAGATTAACCCCAAAGATAAGAACTTCTTCTAGTTTAGTTCTAGATAAGCACTTAGGAAACTTGGTTTGTAAGATCTCCTAGCATCCAACATATTATAATGGATCTTGATCTCTACAACTCAAAATTCTATCAACAACACTCCATTAAGCAATCTTAGTAAATCGAAACATCTCATGTAAGCAAAATCACAAGAGATAGAAGATTAAACTAAAAATACTAACTTTATTTCAAACTTGAACTAGAAGTGTTCTTCATTAAACCAAAAAGTACCTGAACTAATTTGAATCGAATATTGTAAATAACTATAAGCTTCACTACTTAGCCCTAACTAAGAGGTTTAGCCAACCATTAACAGGTTAAACTAAAATTCAAAAGAAAAACTGCTAAAAGCATAGAAAAACTATAAAAACCCTAGTCGGAGGAGTTGCGAATGCTCCACGATGATCCTCTCCACCTCTCAAAAACTTCCCAGTCTTCTATGATGCATTAGGAACGATGTAGAGGTGTCCTTTTATAGTAAAAATCCATCACTAACTTGGAATCTTCTGGAATTACACAAGGACTTACGCAGTTTCGATAGGTATTTTATTATATCGAAATGCTATTTCGATATATCGAAACTTCTATCCAAAGCGTCGTAATTTTTTTCTATATTTTTTTTATATTATTTGAATATATAGGAGCTTTTTTCGATAGACCTTCGATATATCGAAATGCTAGTTCGATAGATTGAAATTGCACTTCAGCAGAATTTCAAGGCTATTTTTTTAAAATTTCTGCATCTTGCTTTTCTAGCCCTGTAGCTTTGTAATTTGCTTTTTCTGGTCATTTTTTGGATGCTAGGGGATCTTACACACTAAGTTTCCTAAGAGCTTATCTAGAACTAAGCTAGAAGGGGTTCTTATCTTTTGATTTAATCTGAGATAGGTGTTTATGTATTGATTTTGGTTCAATAGAAGTTCAATTCATGCTTCTAAATTAAGTCTAGTGACAAGGCTTGAGGAAGAATCATAAATGTGATTTTGCTTGTTTTGTGAAGGATTGGGTTGTGTGATTGAATACACCCAATGCCTTAATTGATTATGAGAATACTATATCAGTGGATGATTCGTCTATGTTAGATGCATTGTAATGATTTGATTGCTATATATTCCGATTGGCTAGGGATAGAACTCCGATTCCAATTGAGTGATTGGCTTGAATGATTTGAATTGACATTGTGAATGATTATTAGTGGATCCTTAGCGTTCTAGTGTTTATTTCCTTGATTTAATTCTTAAGTAGATAGATTTATATTCTTAATTACCATCCATCATTACAAATCTGAATTTAGCCCATCCTAATTATAAAACTTAGAATTGTTACGACAATCCCTGAGGATCGACCTCGATCTTACTGAGAATTATTACAACATTGCAACCTTACACTTGAGGCGAGCGGATAAGTTTTTGGTGTCGTTGCCACTGATTAGGTTAACGGTTCTAATTTTTATAATTAGGGTATAGTTAGGTTAGATATGTTAGGTTAGGATTTACTGTTTTAATAGTTTTTTATCAGAAGTTTTCTACCAACAGATTTTGTTTGTTTTGTAGGATTTTCTTTAACATAATTCTTCCATCCGATAACATCATTCTAACTTAGACACTTTTATTTTTTTTATTTTTCTGATTTTTAGGTTTAGTTTAGTTTTTTTATGTTTTATACCTCGTTGGGGGCATGATCATACATCACGACTTCTAAGTGAGGGAGATTTAGTTGAAGGCCTAGTCTATCACAGACGAGTTAGAAAACGTCTAGAAAATCTTGAATCGTCTAAAATCATGGCTGAGTGAACCACATAATGTTGAAGATGTTGAGTATGATGCACCACCAATTAGGATGGAACGTAATGAGAATGAGGAATACTATATTCCTCTAGTTAAAACATTGAGAGATTATCTACAACCGGAGAGAACAACTACGTCTTCCTGCATTGTTTTTCCAACTAATGTAGGAAATATGGACCTTAAACCGAAAATTATCAAGTTACTCTAGAAATTCCATGGACTCAACTCTGAAAGTCCATATGCGCACCTTAGTGAATTTGAGGAGATAGCCAACACCTTTCAATTTAATGATGTCTCCCAAGATGTAATCGAACTGAAATTGTTCCCCTTCTGTTTAAAGGACAAAGTCAAAGCATGGTTTCAATCACTTAAACATAAAAGCATCGGGACATGGACTAAAATGACCCGGGAGTTCCTTAAAAAGTACTTTTTGGTTCATAAAACTAATGCACTAAGACGGACTATCATGAGTTTCTCCCAAAAATTAGATGAAACATTTTTCAATGTTAGGAGAGGTTCAAAGACCTTTTATTAGAGTTCCCACATCATGGTTATGAAAAGTGGCGCTTGATTGACTTCTTCCATAACGGATTAAGTTCAAACATGCGCCAATTTGTTCAAACGATATGTAATGGTGAGTTTTTGAAAAAATCACCCAATGATGCTTCGGATTACTTTGATATGCTAGCCGAGAATGCCCAATCTTGGGACATCTCTAATCCAACTAGTAATCCTAAGTCAGCCCTAAGAGAGAAAGGTGTACATGTATTAGATGGGAATGACGATTTAAACACAAGCGTGGTGGGTCTCACAAAGAAGGTTGAGGCCATAGAATTGAGGAGTGTTAACATGATAACCACTAGTGAGGCCATTGAGAATGTATGTGGTATTTGTGAGAGTGACATTCACTTAACAAAGGATTGCCCAACAATCCCTACGTTTCAAGATATCTTGCAAACTCAATCGAATGCTACAAATGCTTACCAATGCCCCTTTAGTGGACCAAATTCTAACTTGACTAATCCTGAGTGGCGGTGTAAACCAAATTTTAATGGAAGAAATGGACCCATGGTAAATACAAACAATGCGTCCTAAGGACCTTCTCAAAAGAGCACTCTTGAGGATAGATTGAACGCGTTCATGATTGGACAAACTTAGATAAATCAGTCCAATATGCAAGGCATGAATGAACTTAAAATTTCGGTTGAAAGAAATGAGACACACCTAAGAGTTAGGGAGAAAGGGATTCTTTTGACCCAATCTCATCCTAACCCCAAGGAACAGTTGTAAATAAACATCAATTCTTCAACCCATCCTCATGTGGAACATGTTCAAGCCATCACCACTCTTAGAAGTGAAAAAATAATTGCAAAATCTGAACCAGTGAAGGCCATAAAGCCTAATGATCTGGTTGATTCTAAAAGCGATGGTGAATTGAGCAATGCTCCACAAGATGAAAAGCCAGAGCGTGTGTATAAACCTATGGCCCCATTCCCCCAACGTCTTGTCTTAACAAAAAAGCCAATTGAAAATCAGGACATCCTAGAAGTCTTCCAACAAGTTAAAATCAACATTCCCTTGTTGGATGCAATTAAGCAAATTCTTTCATGCGCCAAATTTCTAAAGGATTTATGTGTCGTAAAGTATAAGCAAAATGTATACAAGAGAGCATTTTTTACGGAACAAGTGAGTGTCATCATACAACATAACACTCCCCCAAAATTCAAAGATCCTGGAAGCCCTACAATTTTTTACATGATAGGTAACTTCGGATCAATATCGCACTTCTCGATCTAGGGGCTAGTGTTAACTTGATTCCCTACTCGGTATATGTGTAACTTGGACTTGGTGAATTAAAACCCACCAAGATAACTTTACAACTTACGGATCGCTCCATTAAAATATTGAGAGGAGTAATTGAGGATGTGTTAGTCCAAATCGATAAGTTCTACTACCCGGTATACTTTATCATTTTGGATATACAAGCGGTTATAAATGCATGCACTCAAGTTCCTGTTATTTTAGGCCGACCATTCCTAGCAACCACCAATGCTATAATCAATTGTAGGAATGGGGTTATGAAAATATCCTTTAAAAATATGACTATGAAGCTGAATGTGTTTCACTTACACAAACAACAAGAGGATAAGGATGAGGATGAGGATGAAGATGAGATCCACATGATTAATTTCATAGATACAATTGTGGATGATGATGAGCCACCTTCAACTAAATTTTCTAAAACTTTAGAAGTTTACTTGGCTCATTCCAAGGAAGAAATAAATTTTGATATTAATGAGGCCTTAGAAGAACCAAAATTGAACAAATTGATTGACAAGACACTAATCGTTGAGTCGAATAATGTTGTTATGCAAGAACTTGATGGATTGATGCTTGATTTACCTATAGAGAGGCTAATTTCTGAAAGTGTAGTGGTTGAGGACGTATTCCAACCTACACAAGTGACCAAGAAGGTCAAAGTTTCCTACACTCTAGAGGAGTGTTTGGCATATTTTGAGGATTGTAATGATCTTATGATCCGTAACATTGTTAATGCCTTAAGGGAAACTTCACCAGTGCCCATAAAGACTCCTTCAACGGAGTGTAAAATTGATTTATCAATAGTGGAGGCACTGGTAGAATATGAAAATGTGGAGACTATAACGACTTGTGAAGAAGAATTTCAAGTCTCCACATCTCTTTGGTTTGTACAAACCGAAGAGCACCATCTCTGAGATGATCCTTATCTGAATAATTTTTGCTTAGATAAGTTGGAAAGGAGATTCATATTTGATGAATTCCAACCTAATAAATCTTCTTTTTCTAACACATGGAGTGATAACTTTGAGAAACCTGCTGAATTTTTTCATGCAAGATTTTCAAGGGATGAGAACGACAACAGTCACTCATGTGCACTATGAAGCAGGATGGTGGATGATATTACTGAAAAATCTTTTTCTCCACAGTACTAATTCTACTAAATTTTATTCCTTTGGATGATCTTGTATATCAAGATTAACCTCCTAGTCTGACGGATGTAGAGAGTAGTTCATTATTTTAATTGTTTAGTTGTTTGGAGTTGCAAACTTTCATGATCGACTCTCTCAGGTACTCTCGTTCTCACTCTCCTTTATTTTATCATTACTCTCATAATTCATGCTCATTGCATATCTTTTTACATTGAGGACAATGCAAGATTTGGTTGGGGGGTGAAATTCTTCAAATCTACCAATTTGTGACATTTCGAGCAAGGTTTTTGTAAGAAATTTTCAATTTTTCTAAAATATCAAAAGTCTTTTAGAAAACTTCGTTTCTATGTACTTGAGATGTCATTAGTATGAAAGGATGAAAGATGAAATGATATGATTTTGAAATCTCTAAATTAACTTAAAATGATAGTTTTCCATGTGAATTCCCCTATTTATATGATCGATGGAACATTTGAACACTTTTGAGTCTAGTCCACATTACACGATTCTCATGATTTAAAGGGATTACTAGACTTGTAGATTGGTGAGACCGAAGATTTGAAGTGTTTAGGAACCAAGCCGGGGTACTTTGTCCATCCTTGTCTAAGGGAAAATAACGAAAGATATGGATTTCTAAAAATCATATCTAATTTGTATGAAAAGGAAAGAATGAAGGAAAATATGAGTATGATTGAGAATATGGTGGAAAATTCTTAAAAGGGCTACCTATTACCAACCGGGGGATGGTCTACCCGTAACCAAAGCCGAAAATGGGACTTAGTGTGAAAGCCGTCGGAAGGACGGTAAGACAAATTCCTGTTATTAGCAATTGGTTGATCTGTACACTCTTAGATCTTTAGTTTAGTTGATTTATGAAGAAGGTAATTCTGAAACGTCATGATATGAATATGCACAATGCACATTAGACTATACATGTTCGCATTCTTCTATTTGTCAATAAATTGGTGGGGATTCTATGTGAAAACTTATTATGTTTAGAAAGTTTAGGACTTCAATTTGTCATCATTTAGTTTTTTTTTTTTTGAATTTTGTACTTACATGTCTTAAAGTCTATAGAAGCATAGTTTCCAAGAGAGAGTTGAGTTCTCAGAGAAAAGGATTATTTCACACTTGTTTTGCTCGGGACTAGCAAAATGCTGGTTGGGGGCTGTGTTGAGCTTCCAATTTATACATATCCTAGCCCATTACATTACATCTTATGCATGATTTGCATGTTAAAAGGTTTATCTAATGCATGTTTTGTGGCTGTAAGAATGAGAGAGGGATTACACCAAATTGATGTTCAAAAGACCACATTTAGATGGTCCTTAATAATGATCCAAGGTGGGCTAAAGATGGAAGAAGAAAGAAGGAAAGAAGAGAGAGAAGAACCAAAAGAAATAGAAGCTAGACCGGTCGGCCAACAGGTCAGGCACCTCTTTGGACTCTCTGGACCTCTGCTAGACCGATCTAGACTGGTCGGCTAGCCATCTCGACCGGTCTAGACCGGTCGGCCAACAGGTAGCCAGTGTAATTTGCTGAAATTCAATAACTTCCTCAGCAAACTCCTATTTTGAGGCGTAAGTGAGTAAGTATTGCGCAATTCTGAAAGATTCTGAGGCGGTAGGGCCTCTCTATTATAAAAGGACACCTAGGGGTGGATCTAAAGATATCATAGAAGGCTGGTGAAGTCGTAGGAGATGAAGGAGATCAATGTAAAGTGTCTGCAATTCCTCTAAACTCGGTTTTACTATGTTTTTCATTAGTTTCCTTTGAGTTTTAGTTTAACCTATTAATGGTTGGCTAAACATCTTAGCTAGTGCTAAGAGGTGAAGCTTTTGGTTGTTTACAATGCTTAATTCCAATTAGTTCAAGTACTTTTTTATTTTTTGAAGAACACTTCTAGTTCAAGTTTGAAATAAAGTTAGTATTTTTAGTTAATCTTCTATCTCTTGTGATTTCTCTTACATGGGATGTTTTGATTACTGAGATTGCTTAATGGAGTGTTGATTGATAGGATTTTAGGTTGTAGAGATCCTAGATCCATCTTGATATGTTAGATGCTAGGGGATCTTACACATTAAGTTTCCTAAGAGCTTATTTAGAACTAAACTAGAATGGATTTTTATTTTTTGATTTAATCTAAGATAAGTGTTTATGTATTGATTTTGGTTCAATAGAAGTTTAATTCATGCTTCTAAATCAAGTCTAGTGACAAGGCTTGAGGAAGAATCATGAATGTGATCTTACTTATTTTTGTGAATGATTGGGTTGTGTGATTGAATACACCCAATGCCTTAGTTGATTATGAGAGAACCATATCAATGGATGATTCATTTATATTAGATGCATTATGATGATTCGATTGCTCTATATTTCGATTGGCTAGGGATAGAACTCCGATTCCAATTGAGAGATTGACTTGAATGATTTGAATTGGCATTGTAAATGATCATTAGTGGATCATTGATGCTTTAGTGTTTATTTCCTTGATTTAGTTCTTAAGTAGATAAATTTATGTTCTTAATTATCATCCATCATTACAAATATAAATTTAGCCCATCCCAGTTATAAAACTTAGAATTGTTACGACAATCCCTGAGGATCGACCTCGGTCTTACCGAGAATTATTACTACATCACAGCCTTACACTTGAGGCGAGCGAACAACTCAACACCATTCTAGGTCTTTAACTTGATTTTTCTAATGCATTTTTTTCACTTCTTTGGCTCATCAAAGCTTGGTCTTCTAATCACTACAAATCCTTCAAATTAGCATTAAATTCATGCCATCTCTCTTTTACCTACAAACACAAAAGAAAGCATAAGTCATGAACGTTAATAACTTAATCTATGCAATTATACTATGAATTGGGGTTCAGATATGCATAATTCATGGCTCAACAGGTCATTGGCATACACCCATAATAAAATTGTCTATTAACTGTTTGATTAAGGGACCCATCTTAGGTTACCCCAATTACAGTAATATTAAGTTTCTAAATTAATAATAATATATCAACGATAACAATCATACCTAGACACGATGTGAGTGATGATGTCTGCTGTGTAGATCGATCATCACTGATCTCCTAAATTAGGAGTCTCTTCCGATCAATCACCGATAAAGGGAGCCTAAGGAGAGAGCATGCCTATCCTCTCATAGACGCGATGATGTGTGAAGCTGAGTACATTGTGGCGAGTGAAGAACCCAAGGAAGTAATTCGGTTGAGAAAGTTTCTATGAGAACTTACAGGTTATGTCATTAATGAATGCACCAATCACCCTGTTTGATGATAACTTTGTTGCAGATGCTCAAGTAAAGGACCTTAGAAATCATCAGGGTGACAAGAATATTCAATGTAAATACCATCTTATGAGAGATGTGGTAAAGCATGTAATATTTTGGTCATGAAAGTTGACTCTGTTAAGTTAGAAAGTATTTGACCAATATGTGGAGAATCTAGAATTATGAGTAGTTGTTGAATGACTTTAGGGAAAATAGGAATTATTAGTTTATATTCCCTAAAACCCAAATTACAGCTTAGATATTTGGATGGGCATTGATTTTTATTAATTAAATCAGCAAGGATAAATTTCATCATGTGTGTTTGTATTATCATCATAATGCACCAATCAATTATACCAAAGTGTATCTTGTGGTTTGATGAAAATAGTGAATTGATATCCCACTTGGATATTGTATTAGGTCTCATGTGTGTGGCTCAAGCCAATGATCTAAGAAAGATGAGATGCTTGAATTTTCGTATCCATGTAAATATTGTTTAAATTCACCATGTGTTCAAACCAGCACATGTGAAAGGTTTACATGGGAGTCATGACGAGGTGTAAGCAATGTTACTTTATCTCAGACAATTTGAGCCGTTAATTTACATTAATACATGGATATGTACAACTTGGTATAATTGGCATGGAATGCTTACAGGTCTCGTGTACATTGCATACACTCACCTACACCCTATTTATATGTCATAAGATTTAAAAATAAAAAATATGACTCTATTATCTTCTTGATTGGCAATGACATATATTTTGATTCTCAAGACTCAAGATGACATAACATTTGATTGAGTCAATTAGTAGAAAATGTGTAAGCCATATGATAGTTCAATAGTGTATCCACACCATGTGCATAGGAAATCATTTTAAGTCAAAAAAAATTTCGTTTAAAATGTTTTCGGAAGAAAAGAAAATTATCTTTTAATATTTTTTATAAATGTAATTTTGTAATTTGGTCAAGACCTATAAAAAAATCCAACAATTTATCTTCACAACTGTTAAGTTTGATCCCATTTTGGGGCCTAGGCTCAAATAATGGTAGGATGATGATGTTGCCGAAGGATGTGGCATACTGTATGTGCTAAGTTAAATAGTTAATGTGTTAGAAGACTTTCTCAACCGCTAGTGGTTGGTAATGGCCCATATGCAGCTTAAGTGTAAAGGCCCATTAGCCCAAGCCCATGCAAAACTTTGTTTATAGAGATCTATATATAGGATTTTATACCCTAGGCATGGACATGCCCTTTGATCTAGAGCAGGTCGCTAACACATTCATGGCTAAAATGGACCAAAGAAAGGATTAGAAGAAGGAACCCAAGTTTACGGTCCCATCGAACTAGGCTTCGGTCTTATTGAATTTCAAAGGAAATCCCCAATTCTTTACTGTCCTATTTTTTATGCCTTCAGTGCGACCGAAGATTACCTTTAGTGCGACCAAATTTGAAGGATCGGGGACCCCGCATGCTATGAAGTTTTGGCCAACTTCGGTGCTACCAAAGTTTCCTTAGGCTTTGGTCCCACCTAAGGTGCCACTGACAACCAATTTCATTTTGCGTGATTTTTTTTCCCTTTTTGGATTAGGACTTTCTTAATACATTTTTAGGGTCTGCTTTTTAGTAATTAAGGTTGCTAAAATCTTTGTAGTTGTTAGCTTTCATATTACTAATAAAAAGAACTTGACTTTTGTCGTTCTTCTTGTGGATTGAAGAATTTCCCTCATGGATTCTAGGAAGTCCAGTTAAGGAGTTTCGGAAGCTCCGTGGATTTGGAGTAGTTATCAGGTGAAGAAGACAATGATCAACCTTAACACATTCATCCCTACGTCAAGTGGTATCAGAGTGAAGACTCCCCTCAAGCAGATGACAACTAATGAAGGTATGAAACAAAATCCTCTAGACGGTGGTCTAGGGATTCATTATCTATTGGAAAGAGTGGAAGCTTTCCACTGGCAGAGTTAGTTGACCATGCAAGGGCTGCAGGCAACCTTCATCCGAAGCGTGGGTGCACTAATTACACCCAAGCCCAAGGTGACGCTCAGGCACCCGTGATAGCTGTACGACACAATCCCATATTTTGTAGAGCGCTTCCAGTGGTAAATCATAGGGCTACCCCAAATGATTCAAACTTCAACAATGAGGACGTTGATTGCCTCATTGTTCGACAACCCATGCATAGGAACAATTGTATATGGATCATACTGACAGAGATATTTGAGGTAAAGTTGAACTTCCTAGTTTTAATGGTTAATTTACTGTATATAGAAGATATTCTCGATTGGCTAGCAGAAGTTTGATTATATGGACATTTCGGAAGATAAGCTAGTTAAATTGGTTACATACAAATTGAAATCCGGCGCCTCTGCATCGTGGGAGAAATTACAACTCACACGTGTTGGGGCTCAAAATCTCACCCATGATAAAATAACATACGACGGTCCATCTACGACGATTCGGATTGATTCCAAAATCGAAAAACAACTGAAAAACGTGATTGGATGCCAGTGTAGCCCTAACTCGGTAATTGAGACCAAAACCTATGAATGATATTTTGGAATAGAACTGGACATGCGTATTGCTGTCAAATGATCCGGAATACCTGAAAACCCTTAACTAGCAAGTTTGGATGTCGCGTGGCACATATCCTTACCTGCGCACCTCAAAATGCGTTTTGCCTTATTTGGAGTTGACTGAAAAGATCTGAAAGCCTATAAGTACTATTTCGAAAGGGAACTAGACATGCGTATTGTTGCCAAATGATCCAGAATGTCTAAAATCATTAACACCCGAATTTGAATGCCATGCGATGCATACTTTTACCTGCGCACATCGAAGCGTATTCTGCCCCTGTTTGAAGCTGTAGACACCTCACCTTCGGCTACAATGTTGGTAGAGATAGCTGAATGAATGGAGGTCCATACTCCCCAAATCCCATATCCAAACCCAGCCAAACTCACCCTTGTAAACCCTAATCCATAGCCCAGCTCAAGCCTAAACCTAGTCGACTCACCCCTAAACATCAGCCTGAAAACCCCCCATAAAAAAAAATCAGTAGAAAAATCCCAAAAAAGTTAAACTTGGTGAATCAACCCGCTGAGTCAAATCACTGAGTCAACTCACCGGGTTAGTCCAGCACCTGCACCCAGTTAACTCACCGTATCAATTCATCTTTCAAACCCAGTCAACTCACCTGGTTTTGGACCACAGCTTCGGAGTACCTCCGAACCTCGAACCTCAGACTTTTCTGCTTCAGGTTCGGGCGCCGTACGCTCCAAAGCTGGAGCAGTGTGTCTGTAAGGGCGGCCCCCAGGGGGGCCGCCCAAGTTTATTTATACAAGTTACCACTGCTCGCAGCTATAAATACCCCTATCCTCTCTTGTTTTAGCACCTAGAAAAAATCCCTCAACGTCCAGAAATTTCGAGTCCATCTCCACCCCTTTAGCCCATTCTTCCACCAAGGAGAGCCCGAGTGAGAAGAGTTTAGTCCCTGGTCCAGCCCAGCTTGACCCTGGTCAAAGTCTCCCAAGCTACCTAAGTCCCAATCTTAACCACTCGAAGCAAACCCTTGCGACACCTCCGTCCATTCAGTTACTCTTTTATTGGCATCATCTCATTCGCATCTAGCATAAGTGTAACATTTACTATTCTTCCAACCCCCCTGCTTATCATATCACTGCAACCATTTTGATTAATCAAATACACATCATGCATCCCACATAAAGCACCTGTCAATTCGAGCGTATGCTCTGAGCTTACCTGTCAATGAAAACCTGCCCATCAAAAACTCTTACTATTCAGACCTACATTCATGCATCATATCATTCATGAGAATGTACGAGGAATAAATCAGACTTTCAAGTATTAGTTCGATTCTGTAAAGTAGAGACCGTACTTCGGTACAGGCAGAGTGGGTGCCTAATACCTTCACACCCTGAAACCGTGATCCCTTATCTCAAATCTCTGACTGCAGATCAAAAGGAGTCATTTTAGAGGAAGGAATCTTCGAATTCTCTTCTTTAACATTTCTACGGGGTCTAGCCGACTGTAGATTCGAAGTAACTGGCTAGTGGCGACTCTGGTCTTATACGAACTCATCCAAACATATCCAGTTTAACACGACAACTAAAAAAGCCCTCGAGAACGAGGCGAGCCAGTGGCACAACGGCGATTCGCGCATGCCCCTTTTCGAAAGGGAGGGTAGGGAGCGTGGAAAGGGGAGCGTCTGTTGAGCTCTTAATTGTGCATATTCTAACCCCAATTCATCACTCATTATGCAAGGTTTTCACTGATTTATAGACTAATCTAATGCATGAATTTGTGATTGTAGGATGAGTGAGAGGATTCATCAATTGGAGACTTAAAGAAGCCATTTACAAGCATAGATGATCAAAGGGCTAAGCGTCAAAGGATGAAAGAAAGAAGTCAGAGAAAAGAAGAAAGAAAGCAAAAGAAGAGGCCCACGACCGGTCGTCCATAGCACAGGACTGGTCGCACGACCGGTCCGATCACTCAACAGGAGAGGCCACAAGGCAGATCTCACTGGACTAGCTAAGATTGGTCGTACGACCGATCGTGCGACAGGTCCTTGAATTAATTTTCTGGGTTTGAAATTTTCAAAAACTCTCTGGACAAAATTTTCACTTTTGCGACCAGTCGTGCGACCTGTCGTCTAGGAGCTCAGACCGGTCGTCTGCGTAACTGAGCGTGTTCTACAAGCTCTGGATTTCTCTGCGCACTGCGTACTCTTTCGCAATTTCTGGAAGATTCTGATACTGCGGAGCCTCCTCACTATAAAAGGACACCTAGGGATCCTTCCTAGGGTATCTTATAAGGGTTTGAGCAAGGTGGGAGGCGACAGAAGTGGATTTCAGAGTTTCACAACTCCTCCTAGTTTGTTTGCTATTTTTTATATTTTTCTTAGTTGTTTCATGTTTTCTTGGATCATGAACGGCTAAACCTCTTAGCTAGGGCTAAGAGGTGAAGCTTGTAGTGAATCTAAGATGTGTCAATTCGTTTAAAGTTGGTTTTAAGTTGGATTTCATGTTTAAGAACAATGGTTTGAAGTTTAATTCAAGTTCTAAGTAGTTTTTCTTAGTCTTATGATGATTCATGGATGTTTGGAAGAATCGCTTGAGTTCTTAATTGTTGTGAATTAATCTAGACTTGTATGATATGAGGAATCGGAATACGCTATAGATTCATGATTTTCATGTGGGAACTTCGTACCAAAGTTCTATTTTTCTAGAATTCTGTTGTATGTGGGACTGTGTATGTGATTTGAATCAAGTTCAAATCATGATCTAGCTTTGTCTTGTGATAGGACTTAATGATGGTTATGATTGTGAACTTAGTCTATTGGAATTGGGACTAACCTATACAATTGAGTATGCTCGTCCTAGCTTGCATTGAGTGAATCATGTACATTGATCTTACATATGGCAGATTGTTTGGTTTAACTGCTCCATCATCCGGCTAGATAGATCTTAATTTCGATTCTAGTTGAGAAAGTGAGAAACCACAGCGGATTGAGCATCAAGGATTGCTACAAGTGGATCCTTGAACCCCTAGTGCCTTTTATTAATTGATTACTTCAGTTTAAGTTCAAAATTGCTATTCACATCAATCTCCTTATAACTTATTTGTTAGATTCTCAGTAGAAACTATTGGAAGTGTTTTGTGAATTCCTACATAAGTCCCTGTGGATCGACCTCGGTCTTACCGAGATTATTACTACATCGCAACCCTACACTTGGGGAAGCGAACAGCGTCCACAGGAACCAACCTCCGAGAGGATCCAAATTGGTAAGGAACTACCAAAATTTGCAGCAGTTAATCATTCATACCCCATCTCGTTCATTCAATAGCCCAATGAGAGGCTTAAAGTGCTTTGACGTCAGTGACTTCGACCTACGAAAAGGTACCTAACCTTTGGAGCAGACAGTCAGAGCCTGAAAATTGAAAAATATTGTTAGTATGGAGATACATGCGTACACCACAAGGAGGACATGCATACAAGAAGGGGAGACATGCGCCCACACCCTAGTGACATACGCTCACCTCTCCTTCTCTTCCTCTCTTAAATGGGAAAATTTTAAAATTTGACTAAGTATGGGCACATGCACTCACCACAGGGGAGACATGCGCCCACACCAAGGCACATGTGCCCATCTCTCTCTCCCTTCCTCTCTAAAGTGGAGAAAACTCCAAAAATTGCTAAGTATGGGCACATGCACCCAACTATAGGGCCACATGTTCCCACACTAGCTACATGTGCCCGGCTTAGTGGCATCTGCTTAGTACATCCGCCCGGAAACTCTCCTCCAAGCACATGTGCTCACATTTTTCATTTGTTTGGACCCGAGACCCGATTAACACACTATAAATAGTGCACTCACCTGATGACAGAGAGAGAATTCATCTGCAGAGAGACGACAAAGTGATGCAAGGTAACATGCGCCCGCTTCGAATTCCCTCACCGAAAAGGGTTTTCATCGCCGGAATCCCTCTGCGGAAAGGGATTTCTCCCACCGGAGCAAAGTATGGAAAGAGAGAAGAAGAAAAGTAAGAAAAACGGTTAAGGCATGGGACATGCGCCCACCACCTCTACCACATGTGCCCACCATCTTTAGGGTGGGAGAATCATTCTAAGTCACAAAGTGACATGCGCCCATGGGAGGGCAGGCACATGTGCTCTGTCACATGCGCCCACTTCTCTCTCCCTCCCTCTCTCTCCTCACTCTTTCTCTACACACGCGCCTGAGGGGGGGTGGGGGGTGCATGGGCCCACCCCATAAGCATACTCACCCAGATGTCCCCAGCAGGGGGAGATGTTCTGTGGTGTGGCCTGCTTTGGTCGGGACCCGCCTCTCAAAAGTAGTGTGCTTTCTGGACACACACCGATAATATCTTTCCATCCCCCAGGCTGAATTCTCCAATGGTTAATATTAAACGCCCCTAATTAGTGATTTACTCTACAATGATCAGTACTTAGTTATTTTCACAATCTTGGGAATACCTCCTTAAAAGCATAAAGTGACTAACATTCATTGAAACTAAGAGGAATTTGACCGATGCCAAGAGAGAGACTTAGCTCCTCCATGATCCGAAACACCGTAATAATGCATCGCATCAACATTAATCATTGTCCTAACTGCTAAATACGCCTTTTAAGCGATAAACAGGCCCAGTACTTAGTCATTTTCGGCCCTGAGAAGTGCCAAGTTGGCTCGAAGATCGACTGACACCAAGTAAAATTAGGTGCAATCTCACTGACGCCAAGTCGGATTTAGCATCCTCCTATCGTAAGGAAACTAAATCAAACACTTATGGGACACTAATCCCCACCATTTATCGATTATCAATATAAGCAGCATATGTCAGCCCCAATACTTAGCCATTTTCAAGCCCAGAAATGTGCGATCTAGCTCATCAAACTTGAACTTCTCAAAGAAATATGGCATGATATAGCTCATCCAAGTGATCCAATCTCTCAAAGCATCGATTATTAATAATAATGCAATTAAATTAAGGACATGCATAAAGAAGATTGACTAAATCAAGTACATAATTCACCCGATGCACTAAACATCGAGCATAAGTGCAATCCTCTCTCGAGCATGCAATCAAGTATATTTACTTTGTGTTCCTTATATCCATTATATGAACTTTATTCATCCCAAATTGAGATATGAAAATAAATCAAAGGGACTATGGTTATCATAGAAAACCGTAACCAAAGAGTTCTAAAACATCTGAAATACTTCATTATGAACTAATATCGCTAAAACCAGTTGATGTACTTCCCATCCAAAGCAGGGGTCCGTCAGTTGAGTAGCTCAGATAGTCGTGGCGTGTCTTCCTGTAATCACCCGTCCATAGCGACGGTCAATGGCATTGTGTTGTACCACCCAACAACCATAATGTGTCTTCATGAGGTCACCTGTCCACAGCTACGGTCACTGGCATTATGTTGTACCATTTTGCATCTATGATGTGTCTTCCTGTGGTCACCCATTCGCAGGAACGGTCACTGGCATTGTGTTGTACCATTTGGCATCTATGATGTGTCTTCCTGTGGTCACCCATCCACACCGACGGTCAATGGCACTGTGTTGTATCATATGGCAGCTATATATGCCTTCCAGTTGTCACCCGCTCATAGCGACGGTTACTGGCACTATGTTGAGCATGGAAACCATGGTGTGTCTTCCTGTGATCACCCGTCCACAGCAACTGTTACTAGCACTGTGATGCACTCCATGGGAATCGTGGCATGCTTTTATGTGGTCATTCGTCCACAGTGACGATCATTGGCACTATGATACATGACTCAGTTAAAGTCCTGACTGTTTCTCAACTAGGAACAACCGAAAGAACATGGGACAAGCATTTAACTTATCTAAACGATGGCTCAGTCCATAAGAAACTGGAAGCTTGGTCTCCATGACCATGAACTCAAAGACCATGGTCCCCGATGACTTAGTTACCTACTCAATCTATCCGGGCCTCTTCCCAAACACCCCATTTATTGTACAACATATATTCATAGTGGAATCTTGTTGCTTTGTGCCATGGTTTTCTCCCGTAAGGGTTTCCACGTAAAAATCTCCGTGTTGTTTGTGATATGCTTTACTTATGTTTATGCTCTCTAAATGCTTTATTTAATCTATCTATGATGTATGCATACATTTACTTTTGCCTTTTAATCAAGGGTGATCGACCGTTGATGTAATTAAGGGCTCGTGACTAGTATCACAGCCTGGAATGTAAAAGATCTCAGAATCTCTGAAATAAAATTCACCTTGCGATGCTTTCTCGTGTGTACTTTGTGAATGCCTGTGATTGGCCATGAATATCTCTATTACTCAGAACCCCCAGAACAGCGAAACACAAGAAAACTATCTTGCATTTTTTCTAGTTCTAACACATATGCCCATCAAAACAATATGCCCATCTGATCATGACTATGAATGAGACATCTTCTTCGATCCAGATTCCTTCGCAATGACTAGGAGTAAGTGTTATTTCAACAATACCAAAATTGCAAGCAAGGGAATCACACTGTCACTGAATACACAAGTGAATTCAAGATATTAGCAACACGTAATAATTTTTCGAAGAATAATTCGCAAAAGGTTACGCGGTTCATAGGCAGTTTACGACCGGCAATTTAGGACCGCATTAAGATACACTCGGTCTGGGCTATGAATGAAGCGGTTCAATTGACAACATAAAGATGCAACTTGTAAGGGTCCCTACTCGACCCTATACATCGACTCAAGCCCCCACGATGGGTCCTACCCAAGAACCAGCACTGTCCAAGGGAAAGGAGCCAGTTGGAGGGCATCCTCAACCTCCAATGACTGTAAACTGTGACACGAGAAGCGATCTTTTTAGGCCTCAACGAGTAGCACCTACAAAAATGGGTCCAAATCAATGCCCCGCAACCCGCTTGACCATTAATGACAGGGGTGCTAAAGGTGAAGTAGTGGAAGGAGAGCTTGGGATTAATGAGTTTGAACAAGCTGATGAAGGGGAAGAAGAGGCAGCGAAATGATTGGTTGAGGATCATGGTGAGTCCTTAGTAGGAAGACGGCTATTATACGCTCCAAGTAAGTGCACTTGCAGTGACACAATATATTCCGCACACGGTGCACCGTGAACAAGGTGTGTGATGTCATAATCGACAATGGTAACAGTGAGAATATCGTGTCTAAAGTGATGGTGGACAAGTTGCGGTTGCCAACTATGAAGCATCCAGCCCATTATGATATTAGATGGATAAAAAAGGTGAGCGAAACTAAGGTAACAGAACAATGCTTAGTTTTCTTTTCAATTGGTCAGAATTATAAGGATAAGGTTCTTTGTGATGTGGTGAACATGGAGGCATGTCACATGTTGCTCAGTCGACCTTGGCAGTTGGATCGTAACGTGACCCATTGTGGACGAGATAACATATACATCTTCATCAAGGATGATCGTAAGATGATATTGGCTCCCATGGCACCAGAGAGCCACCCCAAAGTTTCTATAGTGGAGGGGAGTTCTCTCCTTGCCATACAGGAGTTTGTGGAAGATCGAAAGAAACTGACGAGGTTTACGCTGTGGCGGTGAAGGGTGAGGAGTCAGAATATACAAGCATTCCTCCAAACCTTAGACCCTTCTTGAATGAGTACTGTGACATATGGCCTGAAGATCTCCCAGACGGTTTACCCCTGTGAGATATATCTAGCATCACATTGATTTCATCCCCGGGACGAGCTTACCCAATCGCCCACATTACAAGATGAGTCTGAAATAATGTGAAATACTTTAAGGGCGGGTGGAAGACTTGATCCATAAGGGTCTTTTGAGGGAAAGTATGAGCCCATTCAATGTCTCAGCGTTGTTGACTCCTAAGAAAGATGGGAGCTGGTGCATGTGTGTTGATAGTCAGGCAATCAACAAGATAACTATCAAGTATCGATTCCCGATATCATGGCTAGACGACATGCTCGACATGGTAAAGGGTGTTAAAGTGTTCTCTAAACTCGATATGAGAAGAGGGTACCACCAAACTCATATCTAACCTAGTGATGAATGGAAGAGTGCATTCAATGAAATTACGTCTCTTAGATAGCACTTGAGACGCTAAGTGTTGAACCTCCAATTTATACATTGTATAGGCCATTCCATCACATTATATGCATGGTTTGCATGTTTAAAAGGCCCATGTAATGCAGGTTTTGTGATTGTAGGAATGAGAGCAGACTTCATCTAATTGGAGACCAAAAGGAGACGTTTAGGAACCTTGGATGAAGACCCAAGGTGGGCCAAAGAAAGAAGAAAGCAAAGAGAGAGGAAGGAGAGAAGAAAAGAAAGAAGAAAGAATGCAGAAAATGGTTCCGACCGGTCTTAATCGATCTGCCAAGAAGGCCCGACCGGTCATGACTGGTCAAGACCGGTCTACTGCACTCCCTAGACATCTAATAGACAGGCTAGACCGGTCGAGCAGCCCTGTCCGACCGGTCAAGACCGGTCGGCCATGCAATTTCAGGTTTCTAGATTTCAAACAGCAGGCATTCCCGTTTTTGGTTTTTCGGCCCAGTTTTCTGGGCCCATATTGATGATATTTGGAAATCCAACACATCCATGTCGAAGAGGAGCTCAACACAGAAATAGGCAAGTGGTTTCGTGTCGATCGGAGTTACGGATTGACCGTGGTGGCCAAAACAATACGAACTATCTAGAAAGTTCCAGATTCCGCCTACTCCACTCTGAGCCGGTGCAGGTGACCCATCATTGATGATATGAAAAATCTACTTTGACCATCTTTTAGACCACATCCATATATGAATAACCACAAAGTTTCAGTTCAAAAGGATGCATGGTTTGATCGTACCGATTGAGGAAAGATAGACCATCCAGAAAGATCCAACTGCACAGATTTTATAAAAGGCCTGACTGTTCTAATTTTCGCACCTAATTCTGAAATTGTTTTATATAATCTAATCCATCTATCATGTAGAGGAGGAAGTTTTCTACCAATGTTCAAAATTTGCGATCAATCCGACCTCTGTACACTCCGGAGCGTTGAAAGCAAGATGACTGGTTTTGAAGGTACCCGAATTGAGCAATTTTGAGAGGCGGTCGCTGATCTGATTGGTGAGCCCATTTAGAAGATAATCTTGGAAATCTAAATCATCTATGAGGAAAATCACAGTACAAGGAAGCTGCAAATCAAATTTGAAGGCAATCCGACCATTGATTAAGCCGTACGAAGCGAAACAAGATCTATTATGTTGCGGTACTCTTGCTGTATTATAAAAGGAGGTACTCTCTTCTATTCCAAATCAAGCAAGGACGTGGGAAGCAAGGAGTTCAAGTCCTAGGAGGCTACCTAGCCTCCTACAACTAGTTTTTCTTCCTTGTCTTAGTTCTAGTTCTAGTTTTAATATGCTTTTTCTTTGTTAACCTCTTAGCTAGAGCTAGAGGTGAAATTTGTAGTTGGTTTCAATGCTTTAATTCTTTTATTTCAAGTACCCTTTTCTTAATTTTGGATTTTGAACTTTTAGTTTGATTAAAGTTTGGTTTTTTAGAAGTTTTGTGAGAGTTTGTGTGCTCCGGACATGAGTTCCTTGCAATTCTCTGAGATTACCATGATTGGGTTGTTTGAATTCGAATTGTAGTAACCCTTAAGCATACCATAGTCCATAGGCGTGGCTATTACTCCGAAGGCTACAAGTTCAAGTTCTACGCATTCTCATATGCTTCATTTCGAAGTTCTACAAGTTCATTCAATTGAAGCTTGTGCAACGAGCTCGCTTTGTCAGAATCGAAATTCATCTTCTTTATCACCCAAAGGTAAGTGACAAGCTTTCCTATAGACAATCTATAGGGTAACATTCCAATGGGGGTCTTAAAAGCTGTACGGTAATCCCACAATGCATTGATAAGTCGAAGTGACTAATTCTTGCGATCAGGGTTTACTGTTTTTTCTAAAATATATTTGATTTCCCTTTGGATATCTCAGCTTATCCACTTATTTGTGGGTGATAGGGAATGCTTACTTTATGAGTAACACCATATTTCTTCATTAATGTTTCAAATGGTCAGTTACAAAAGTGAGACCCTCCATCACTGATAATGACTTGAGGGGTTCCAAACCGAGAAAAAATGTTTTCTTTTAAAAATCGAATGACTATTTTATGGTCATGATTCCAACATGGAATTGCCTCAACCCATTTTGAAACATAATCAACGGCAAGCAAAATATACAAATTTTTGAAAGAAAATGGGAATAGACCCATGAAATCGATGCCCCCAGCAATAAAAAAATTTTGATTGGTAAGATGGGATTGAGTGGCATCATATTTTGACGGGATATTCCTCCCAATTTCTAACAAGGCTCACATGCCTTACAAAACTCATGCGTATCTTTGAACATGGTGGGCCAATAAAACCCACATTGTAGAATTTTAGCTATGGTCTTTTTAGTAGAGAAATAGCCACCACACGCTTGAGAATGACAGAAGGAGATGATATTGTGTTGCTCTTGATCTGGCACACATCTCCTTATAATCTGATCGGGATAATACTTAAATAAGTTCGGGTCGTCCCATAAGAATTTTCTCACCTCGCTGAAAAACTTATCCTTATCCTGCTTTTTCCAATGTGTCAGAATTATACCTGTAGCAAGATAATTAGCAATGTCTACATACCATGGCAATTGAGAGACTTGGAAAGTTGTTCATCGGGGAACATGTCATTGATCGTAGTCATCTTAGAGGAATCGGTGAGAACAAGCCTAGAGAGATGGTCAGCCACTACGTTTTCTACTCCTTTTTTATCTCTTATTTCTATGTCAAATTCTTGGAGTAGAAGGATCCATCGCAACAAGCACGGCTTAGCATCATTCTTAGAAAGAAGGTACTTAAGCGTGACATGATTGGTAAATATGATAATCTTAGATCCGATCAAGTAGGACCTAAACTTGTCCAAAGAAAATATTATGGCTAGGAGTTCCTTTTTTCGTAGTGGTGTAGTTTGATTGAGTTGAGTTTAGAGTTCTACTTGCATAGTAGATAACGTATGGCTTCTTCTCTTTTCTCTGGCCTAACACTGCCCCTATAGCGTAATCACTAGCATCACACATGATCTCAAAAGGAATGCTCCAATCAGGTGGTTGCATTATAGGAGCACATGTCAACATTCCTTTGAGTTTGGCAAATGCATTTTGACATTCCTCATTCCATTCGAATGAATTTTCCTTTAGCAGGAGGTTACATAAAGGACGAGAGAGGGTACTAAAGTCCTTGATGAACCTCCTATAGAATCCGACGTCTCCTAAGAAGGATCGCACCTCTCATACGCTCTTAGGTAGTGGAAGGTTAGAGATAACATCAATTTTAGCTTTGTCCACTTCAATTCATTTGGCTGAGATAATTGACCAATGACTATTTCCTTTTCAACCATAAAGTGACATTTCTCCAATTCAACACGAGGTTCTTCTCTTCACATATTTTTAAAATAGTTTGTAGGTGCGTGAGGCACTCATCAAAGTTACAACCAAATACCGAGAAGTGATCCATGAAGACTTCGAGAATTTTTCCTACCATATCAGAAAAAGTACTCAACATGCAACGCTGAAAGATAGCAGGGGCATTGCATAGTCTAAACGGCATCCGTCGATAAGCACAAGTGTCGAATGGACATGTGAATGTTGTCTTCTCTTGGTCCTTTAGGTCGATCTCTATTTGGTTGTACCCTGAATATCCATCAAAGAAGCAAAAGTGGGAATGACTCGCTAACCGTTCTAAGATTTTTATCAACAAAAGGTAAAGGAAAGTGGTCTTTCCTTGTGACTATGTTTAGCTTCCGGTAGTCAATGCACATTCTCCAACCGCCCTGGTTGGCACAAGTTCATTGTTGGCATTGGTTACAATAGTTATTCCAGATTTCTTAGGCATGACTTGAGTTGGACTCACCCATTGACTATCAAATATTGGATAAATGACACCCACATCCCATAGTTTTAACACCTCGGCCTTAACCACCTCCTTCATGTTTGGATTGAGGCATCTTTGTGGTTGCCTAAATGTTTTCGTATTCTCCTCAAGGTGTATGCGATGAGTACAAATCAAGGGGTCTATGCCTTTGAGATCCACAATTGACCACCCGATGGCATTCTTATGCTCTTTTAGAATAGCGATCAACCTACTCTCTTATTCCTGATCCAAGTGGGAAGAAATCACCACTGGATATGTTTCATCTTGACCTAAATATATGTATTTAAGATCCGTAGGCAATGGTTTTAGGTCGAGCTTTAGAGCCTTAATACTAGAGGGAAGAGGCTTATTTTCAATTAAAGGCAAAGGTTCAAATGGAATCTTCCATCTGTTAGTATTAAGTACCGGCACAGAATCCAAAATGACATCCATCTCTTGTATCATGTCATCGTCAATATCATGAGAATGGGCCAAACATGCTTCTAAGTGATCAGAAAATAATGTTAAGAGGGATGTATCTTCCACGAACGAGTCGATCGGATTTATTTCGTGGACCTCTTCATCACCATCCCGTGGTTTTTTGCATAAATAAAAAAATATTCAGCTCAAGTGTCATATTTCCAAAGGACATTTGTACAAGCTCGTTTCTACAATTGATAATTGCATTTGAGGTGGCTAAGAAAGGGTGACCAAGTATGACAGGAATTTGAGCACCGGTACCGAACACAGGATATGTATCCAAGACAATAAAATCCACTGGATAGTAGAATTTATCAACTTTTACAATCACATCTTCAATCATTCCTCTTGGTATATGAACGGATCAATCAGCATATTGGAGTGTGGTTTTGGTAGGTTTTAATTCACCTAAACCAAGTTGTTCGTATACTGAGTATGGGATGAGGTTAACACTTACTCCCGAATCAAGTAAAGCTTGTTCGATCTGGTAGTCTCTTATGATGCATGAGATAGTAGGACTACCCGGATCCTTGTATTTTTTAGGAACCTTTTGTTTAATGATGGGGATCAAGTTCTCAGCCAAAAGTACTTTATTGTGTACATTATGTTTCCTTTCAACGATACAAAGTTCCTTAAAAAATTTGGCATATGACGGTATTTGTTTTATAGCATCCAGCAACGAGATGTTAATCTTCACTTGCTTAAAAACCTCAAAAAATTTTAGATTTTTGTCTAGAGGTTTAGGTGAAATCAACCTCTGGGGAAAGGGAGCAACCGGCTTGTATTACTTTTTCGATTCTTTCTCATGTGGATTGTTGTTAGAAATATCATCCTCGTTAACAATTTTCTGATCATTAGGCTTTGGGGCCTTCATCGGATTAGATCTATCAATTGTTTTGCCGCTTCTCAAGATGGTAATAGCTTTAACATGTTCCATATGTTAGAAGGATGAGTTGGCATCTTATATCTCAAACTGGGTTCTTAGGTTAGGGAGAGGTTGGGCAGGAAGTGTGCCTTTCTCCCTAACACTAAGATGAGATTCAACCCTAACCATTAAAATTTTCAAATCAGTGATGGCTTGAGATGTGTTTTAGTTGAATCTTAGTTGTTCTTGCATGAAACCATCAATTTTCAGAGAATTAATCTTGTTATATTCAGCTTGGACCGACACAAATGCACCCAACATCTCCTCAAGTGTAGCTTTCGTTGTGATTACTAGGGATGGACCTAGTAAAGGTTGAGCTTGAGGGGTGTTATTTGTATTTGCAGTTGGTTCATTCCTCCAACTGAAGTTGGGATGGTTCTTCTAACTATAATGATTTGTATTTGAATTTGGAGCACTAAATGGTCGTTGATAATTGTTTATGGCATTGGATTGTTCTTACATAACTTCTTGAAATGCAGGAATTGTAGGACAATCCTGTGTTTTATGTTGATTACCGGCACAAATTCCACAAACATTATTAACAACTTTTATGGGTTTAATCATTTCTCCTTTCTTCAATTCCATGGCCTTAACTTTTCTTATGAGACTAGCTACACTTGCACTTATATTGTCTTCTTCTGAAAGGACATAAATTCCTCCCTTTTTCTCTTTGCTTGCCTATCTTGGGATTTCCTGGTTTAGATGTATCCCAAGATTGTGCAGTTCTCAGCCAAGACATCAAAGTAATCTCATGCTTCCTCGGCTTCCTTATTCATGAATTCTCCATTACACATCATCTCTACGAATTGGTGCATGGGCGAAGTCGGTCCTTCATAGAAAAAGCTTATTAATTACCCGCCAACTTTCGTAGCCATGATGTGGGCATGTATGCAATAGGTCCTTAAACATCTCTCAACATTAGAAGAAGGTCTCATCCTCTTTTTGGGCAAAATTCATAATAAGGCGCTTTAGTATGTTGGTTTTATGAGTTGGGAAAAACTTTTTAATGAATTCCCTAGTCATTTCAGTCCATGTGCCAATTGATCTTGGCCTTAATGCATGAAGCCAAGCCTTCACTTTCTCCTTTAGGGAAAAGGAAAACAATTTAAGTCGCACAACATCATCTAATATGTTTGCAAAGTGCATCATGGCTATCACTTCATCAAATTCCTTAAGATGTTGATAGGCATTTTCACTGTCTAATCCATGGAATTTTGGAAGGAGTTAGATTATTCCTGGTTTGTGATCAACATTCCCTGCATTATATGGAAAGATTATCTATAAGGGAGTGCTTGCACTTGCAGGTTGCAAGTAATGACGTAAAGTCCTTAGTCGAGGAACATTCGCAACTTTGTTCTCTCCCATTTCTGTTTGATTTTGGCCCAGATTTTGATTGGCCCTTGGATCGAGTTGATTTTCCAGCCATACTTTCAGAAAAAAATTAGAAATTTAAATGTTTCTTTGTGTGTGGTTCCTTATCAATTCCCTTAATAATTCCCCCTTCACTTATTAAGCGATTGTTTGAATCTCGGACCCAATGGGGCATGCAAATTCAAAATAAAAAGAAAGAAAATAGAAAAAGAATTCCTCCTTTTCTTAACTCCTCTCTAGGACCAAAGCACAAGGTGTCTTGCACTAGCTAAGCCAGAGGCAAAGATAGAGACCGATTTCTCCTGTTAATAGGGGTTCAGAGAACTCCCACCCACTCTTTAAATCTTTGAGAAAACTTCAGAAAAAGAAGAAAGAGGAGTAGAAATGAGAAGAGAAATCTTTAAGCTCAAGGTGATCCAAGACGGCGGTGTCGACCAATAGGAATCAAGGCGGCTCGAGGCCAACCTATCAGAGATCCAAGGTGGTTAGACCAACCAATAAGAGTCTCCACCCACTCTACAAGAGATGAAAAGAATAGAGAAGAAGAATAATAAGGTTAGAAAGATAAAACCTTATTTGAACCAACTTACTTCTTCTTCAACTTCTAAAGATTCCAGTGAAAACAAAACAAACTAAGTTAGAAAGTTTCCTAAAAATCTCAAATAGAAAAGTAATTATAGAAATCCTGTAAAACCGTCAAGTCCCCGGCAGCAGCACCAAAAACTTGTTAGCTCCTTAAGTTTAGGGTTGCGATGTAGTAATAATTCGGTAGAGACCGAGATCTTCCTCAAAGACTAATTCAGGAATTCATAGAATTTCTTCAAATATTTTCTAATTGAAATAAAATTAAAACTAAACTGAAATTTGAATATAGATGGGTAATTTGTAAACTTGGATGGGTTTAACAATCTAAAAATGCACTAGGGGTTCAAGGATCCACTTATAGCTATCCATGATACATAATTCGCCTTGGTTTCTCAATTACACAACAAGAATCGAAATCAAATCCTATTTAGCTGGATTATAAAGCGGCTAATTCAGCAAAAAATTTGTCATATGTTTTGTGCATCAACATAACTCCCTCAATTCAAGTTAGGCCTTGGGCACACTCAATTGCATAGGCCAATCTTAATTCCAATGGATTAAGATTACAACTATGATAATCATCAAACCCTGTCACTAGGCTTAACTAATATCATAATTTAAACTTGATTTAAATCACATAGACGTGCAACACACAAGTCAAATTTTACAGAAAAGATAGAACTTTAATTTGAAATTCCCACATGAATAACTAAGTTTTATAGAGTATTCAATCCGATTCCTCAGTGCATATAGGTCTAGATCTTTGTAAAACAACTAAGAACTAAGTAAAATCCTTCCAAACATCCATGAGTCATCATAAGATTAAGAAAAATTACTTAGAACTTCATTCAAACTTAACAAACCATTGTTCAACATTAAAATCAATCAATGAAACCATAAAAATGAATCAAAACATCTTAGATCAACTACAAGTTTCTTCTCTTAGCCCTAGCTAAGGGGTTTAGCCAACCATGCTAAACGAAAACAGAAAATTTAAACTAAACATGAAAAACTAAAAATAAAACTAAGTAGAAGGAGTTGTAGAACTCAAAATTCGTCCTTCTCCACCTCCCAATGTAATAGCTCTTCTCTAGGATACTTTAGAAATGTAGTAAAGGTGCCCTTTTATAGTAAAAGACTGCCACCGACTTGGAATCTTCTGGAATTGCGTAACTCCTAACGCAGTTCCGCAGACAGGTCCGATTGATTGAAGATCCTCTTCGATTGATCGGAATGTAGTCTCTGATTGATCTAACGATAGTCGATGGATTGTAAAAGTGTCTAGAGAGTTGTTATTTTCCATCACCATCTTCGATTTATCGGACATTACTCTGATTGATCGGAACACCCTGATCGATTGATCGAAACGCCTCCGATGGATTGAAAATATGTCCAGAGATTTATTTAAAAATTCAGTTTTTCAGGTGAGTCCGATAGATGGTCTGATGGATTGGAGACCCATCAGAACGTCCTCCGATTGATCGAAGACCTATCGGGGATCCATCGAAACTGCCTGTTTCTTCAATTCTTTCTACTTTCTCTTCGGACTTTCTTCACTAGATTTCTTCCTCTCTTCCTTTATTCTTTAATGATAATTTAAGGTGCTCTTTAATCTTCAAAATGGTGGAATCTCTCTTTCATCCTGCAATCACAAAACCATGCATTAGATAGGTCTTTAAACATGTAATTCATGCATAGTTAATGATGAAATAAGGTTAGAATATGCACATTTAAGAGCTCAACAACTATTATGCCACAGAAAAGTGCACTAACATTCAAGACCAAGGCAGGGATTTATGAATGGATGGTTATGCCTGTTGGTCTATCAAATGCACTAAGTAACTTTATGCACCTAATGAATCAAGTTTTAAAGTCGTTTAGACAGGTTCTACAAGTGCTGCAAAATAACAAGTTGTATCTGAATTTGAGGAAATGTAACTTCTTGATGGACAGCTTAATGTTTTTGGGTTTTTTCGTAATGTCTATGGGCATCTGTGTGGACAAGGAAAAGGTTTAGGTCATCAGTGAGTGGCCAACCCCGACAAATATCCATGAAGTGTGATGTTTTTATGGGCTAGGGACCTTTTACTATCGATTTGTGCGGAATTTCAGCACTATAGTCACACCCATTACAAATTGCATTGAAAATTGTCGTTTTAGTGGACTGATGAGGCTGATAAGAGTTTTGTTGAAATCAAGCATCGATTGTCCATGAAAAATAGAGTTTGTTCTCTACACTGACCATTAAGCTTTTAAGTTCATCGATAGTCAGACTAATGTGAACCTTGTGCATGCTAGATAGATATCGACTTTGTAAGAATTCATATTTTTTTCTAAAGCACAAGTCAAGGCAACAAAACAAGGTCGTCGATGCACTCAGCCATCGCTTTTCAGTTTTAGTGACAGTGAGTAATGAGGTGGTTAGGTTTGACTGTCTCAAGGAGCTCTATGTTAAAGATGAAGACTTTGTTGAAGCATGGGCTAGGTGCCAAGGGGGTCACCTAAGTGACTTCCTTATTCAGTATGGATTACTTTTTAAGGGGAATCAGCTTTGCATTCCATAGAGTTCATTGTGGGATCAAATTATCCTAGAGCCTAAGTGGTGGTGGCCTTGGTGGTTACCTTGGATGTGATAAGATGAAAGCTTTAGTGGAAGAAAGATATTATTGGGAACATTTGTCTCTTAATGTGGGAAAGATATTACAACGTTGACATATTTGCCAAACCTCCAAGCGGCGTACTCCTAGAATATGGGTCTCTGCACTCCATTGTCCGTGCCTGATGCTTATTGGGAGGATTTATCTATGGCCTTTGTATTAGGTCTCCCATGAGCATAGTGTGGCGTGGCTTTGATGTTCGTAGTAGTAGAATGATTCTCCAAAATAGCACACTTCATTCCCTACAAGATATAATACACGTGGAGAATCTGCTTTTCAGAGAGGTCATACCACTGCATGGGGTACCTAAGGTAATCACTTCAGACCAAGACACAAAGTTCATTAGTCACTTTTGGTGGACTTTGTTGAATTGGTTTAGCACGTGACTTCAGTTCAGTAGTGCCACTGCCCACAGACCGATGGGCAAACTAAAGTTGTGAATCGCACATTAGGAAACCTCATTTAGTAAATTTCGAGCGATAAGCTGAAGCAATGGGACTTAGCCTTATCTTAACCAAAGTTTACCTTTAACAACATGGTGAATCGCTCGACAAGGAAGTCTTCATTCCAGATTGTCTATTGGTGGGTTCCCCGCCACACTCTTAATTTGGTCCCATTGCCCAAGCTCTTGGGCATGAGTGTTGCAGCTGAACACATGGTGGACCGGATCATGAACACTCATGAAGACATTCGGAACAAGCTACAGGCTTTGAACAAGAAGTATAAGGAAGAGGTCGACAAGCATCGATATGCAAAAGTGTTTGAAGTGGGTGATCAAGTGATGGTTCATCTACGTAAAGAGCGATTTCCTACCGGACATACAACAAATTGAAAAAAGAAGAAGATTGGACCAGTGCCGATCATTCGAAAGATCAATGACAATGCCTACGTTGTTGATCTTCTGGATGACACGGAGATCTCGAGGACTTTCAACGTTATAGATGTTGAGCCATGAACTGTGCATATCTTAACCCCATTTCATAGCACAATTGCATAGTTTAAGTTGTTAAAGATAAAGACTTATGCTTGTTCTTATGTTCGTAGGTAAAAGAGAGAGATGACATGGATTTAATGCTAATTTGAAGGATTTGGAGTAATTACAAGACCAAGCTTTAATGATCCAAAGAAGTGGAGAAAAAGCCTTGAAGGAATCAAGTTGAAGACCTGGAATGGCCAAAAAGGTCAAATTGCATAGTTGCAGGGCTAGAAAAGTAAATTGCAGAAAGTTTAGCAAATGACCCTGCAGAGCAAAAAAATTATACTTTTGGCCTTCGGGTGCCCCAACCACCATTTTACCGAGCGCCCGAAAGTTCACAAAAATTTCAGTTTCTTGCTGGAACTTTTTTGGACATGGCCGAGGGCCGATGACTCATTGAATGCCCGATAAGAGGTTTCGGACGTCCGAAATTCAAAGAAAAGTTACCAAACTCACTGAACTATTTTGTGGTATGGTCAGCCGCCCGACCAACACTGGCCGGGCGCCCAATAACCGACATAAATGCATAAATTCTAATGCAATTTGAGGCAGTTGGTGATTTTTTTTAGTACAAGGACACCTCCACACTCTTCCTAAGGCATCATAGAAGGACATTGAAGTCGTGGGAGGTTGAGAGGATCGTCGTGGAGCATTCGCAACTTATCCAACTAGGGTTTTAATGGTTTTTTTATGCTTTTAGTAGTTTTTCTTTTCAGTTTTAGTTTAATCCGTTAATGATTGGCTAAACCTCTTAGCTAGGGCTAAGAGGTGAAACTTATAGTTATTTGCAATACTTAATTCAAATTAGTTCAAGTACTTTTGGGTTTAATGAAGAACACTTCTAGTTCAAGTTTGAAATAAAGTTAATATTTTTAGTTAATCTTCTATCTCTTGTGATTTTTCTTACATAGGATGTTTTGATTACTAAGATTGCTTAATGGGGTATTGTTGATAGAATTTTGGGTTGTAGAGATCTTAGATCCATCATGATATGTTAGATGGTAGGAGATCTTACAAACTAAGTTTTCTAAGTGCTTATTTAGAACTAAACTAGAAGTTCTTATCTTTGGGATTGATTTGAGATAGATATTTATGTAGTGATATTGGTTTAATAGAAGTTCAATTCATGCTTCTAAATCAAGTCTAGTGATAAGACTTGAGGAAGAATCATGAATGTGATTTCAATTGTTTTGTGAAGGATTGGGCTGTATGATTAAATACGCCCAATGCCTTAGTTGTTATGAGAAAACCATATCAGTGGATGATCTATCTATATTAGATGCATTATGATGATTTGATTGCTCTATATTCCCATTGAATAAGGATAGAACTCTGACTCCAATTGAGTTATTGGCTTGAATGGTTTGAATTGGCATTGTGAATGATTATAAGTGGATCATTGGTGCTCTAGTGCTTATTTTCTTGATTTAGTTCTAAAATAGATAGTTTTATGTTCTTAATTTTCATTCATCGTTACAAATCCGAATTTAGTTCATCTTAGTTATAAAGTCTAGAATTGTTACGACAATCCCCGAGGATCGACCTTGGTCTTACCGAGAATTATTACTAAATCGCAGCCTTGCACTTGAGGCGAGCAAACAAGTTTTTAGCGCCGCTGCCGGGGATTAGGTTAACGATTCTAAATTTTGTAATTAGGGTATAGTTAGGTTAAATAAACTGGTTAGGATTTATTGTTTTTTAGATTTTCCTCAGAATTTTTATGCTAACAAATATTGTTTGTTTTGTAGGATTTTTCTTCACTAACCTAGTTCTTCAATCCGGTAACACCGCTTTAACTTAGACTCTTTTATTTTTTAGATTTTATTTTTATTTTCGAATTTTTAGATTTTAGTTAAGTTTTTATGTGGTTAATGCCCCATTGGGATCGTGATCATACATCGCGACTTATAAGTGAGGAAGGTTTAGTTGGAGGTCTAGTTAATCACAGACGAGTTAGAAAACATCTAAGAAATCTTGAACCGTCTGACATCATGGCTAAAAATGAACCACACAATATTGAAAATGTTGAGCATGATGCACCACCAAATAAGACGGAATGTAATGAGAATGAGGCACGCTATGTTCTTCTGGTCAAAACATTGCGAGATTATCTACAACCAGAGAGAACAACTACGTCTTCCTGTATTGTTTTTCCACTTAATGCAGGAAATATGGACCTTAAATCAGGAATTATCAAGTTACTTCCAAAATTTCATGGACTCAATTCTGAAAGTCCATATGTGCACCTAAGTAAATTTGAGAAGATAACCAATACCTTTCAATTTAATGACGTCTCTCAAGATGTAATTAAACTGAAATTGTTCTCCTTCTTTCTAAAGGACAAAGCCAATGCATGGTTTCAATCACTTAAACCTAGAAGCATCGGGACATGGGCTGAGATGACCCATGAGTTCCTTAAAAAGTACTTCCTAGTTTATAAAACCAATGCACTAAGGCGGACCATTATAAACTTCTCCCAAAAAATAAATGAGACTTTTTTTCAATGTTGGGAGAGGTTCAAAGATCTTTTATTAGAGTGCCCACATCATGGTTATGAAAAGTGGAGCTTGATTGACTTCTTCCATGACAGATTGAGTTCAAACATGCGTCAATTTGTCCAAATGATATGTAATGGTGAATTTTTTAACAAAGCGCCTGATGATGCTTGGGATTACTTTGATATGCTAGCCTGAGAATGCCTAATCTTGGGACATCTCCACTCTGACTAATAATCCCAAGTCAGCCCCAAGAGAAAAAGGATTACATGCATTAAATGGGGAGGATGATTTAAATACAAAGGTGGCGTGTCTCACAAAAAAAGGTTAAGGCCATAGAATTGAGGAGTCTTAACATGATAACCACCGGTGAGGTTGTTGAGAGTGTATGTGGTATTTGTGATAGTGATGTTCACTTAACAAAGGATTGTCCAACAATAACTACGTTTCAAGATATCTTACAAACTCAATCAAATGCCACAAACACTTACCAACGCCCCTTTAGTGCACCAAATTCTAACTTGTAAAATCCTGAATGACGGTACTAACTAAACCTTAATGGGAGGAATGAACTAATAGCAAATACAAACAATGCTTCCAAAAGGCCTCCTCAAAAGAGTACTGTTGAGGATACATTGAACGCATTCATGGTTGGACAAACTCAAATAAATCAGTCCAACATGTAGGCTATGAATGAACTTAAAACCTCGGTTGAAAGAATTGGGGCACATTTAGGAGTTAGGAAGCAAGGGACCTTTCCAGCCCAATCTCATCCTAACTCCAAAGAACAACTTGAATTAAATCTCAATTCTTCAACCAATCAGGTGGAACATGTTTAAGACATCACCACTCTTAGAAGTGGTAAAACAATTGAAAAATCTGAACCGGTGAAGGCCGCAAAGCCTAATGATCCAGTTGATTCTAAGAGTAATGGTGAATTGAGAAATGCTCTACAATATAAAGAGCCGGAGCAAGCGTATAAACCTGTGGCCCCTTTCCCCCAACGTTTTGTCTCAACCTAAAGGCCAAGTGAAAATCAGGATATTCTAGAAGTTTTCCAACAAGTGAAAATCAGCATTCCCTTGTTAGATGCAATCAAGCAAATTCCTTCATACGCCAAATTTCTAAAGAACCTATGTGCCGTAAAGCATAAGAAAAACATACACAAGGGGGCATTTTTTATGGAACAAGTGAGTGCTATCATACAACAAAACACTCCCCCAAAATTCAAAGATCCAGGAAGCCCTACAATCTCTTGCATGATAGGTAACTTCCAGATCAATAGAGCACTTCTCGATCTAGGGGCTAGTGTTAACTTAATTCCCTACTCGGTATATGAGCAACTTGGGCTTGGTGAATAAAAACCACCAAGGTAACTTTACAACTTACGGATCGCTCCGTTAGAATACTGAGAGGAGTAATTGAGGATGTGTTAGTCCATATCAATAAGTTCTACTACCCAGTAGACTTTATCATTTTGGATACACAAGCGGTTACAAATGCATGCACTCAAGTTCCTATCATTCTAGGCCGATCATTCCTAGCAACCGCCAATGCTATAATCAATTGTAAGAATAAGGTTATGGAAATATCCTTTGAAAATATGACTATGAAGCTTAATGTGTTTCACTTACACAAACAACAAAAGGACGAGGAAGAGGATGAAGATGAGATCCACATGATTAATTTCATTGATACAATTGTGAATGATGATGAGTCACCATCGACTAAATTTTTCAAAACCTTAAAAGTTTGCTTGGTTCATTCTAAGAAAAAAGTAATTTTAGATATTGATGAGGCCTTAGAAGAGCCAAATTCTGAAATTTTGATTAACAAGACACCAATCACTGATTTGAACAATTTTATTATGCAGGAAATTGATGAATTGGTACTTGATTTACCTATGGAGAGGCCAGTTTCTGAAAGTGTAGTGGTTAATGACATATTCCAACCTACACAAGTAACCAAGAAGGTCAAAGCTTCCTACACTCTCGAGGAGTGTTTGGCATATTTTAAAATTTGAGATGATCATATTATCCGTGATATTGTCAATGCCTTAAGGGAAACTTCACCGATGCCCAAAAAGACCCCTTCCATGGAGTATAAAATTGAATTATCAATAGTGGAAGCATCGATAAAATCTAAAAATGTAGAGACCATACCAACTTGTAAAGAAGAATTTCAAGTCTCCACATCTCTTTGGTTTGTTCAAACCGAAGTGCACCATCTCTGGGATGATCCTTACTTGAACAATTTTTTCCTAGACAAGTTGGAAAGGAGATTCATGATTAGTGAATTCCAACCAAAGAAATTCTCTTTTCCTAACATATGGGGTGAAAACTTTAAGAAACAAGCTAAACTTTTTCAGTAGGATTTTCAATGGATTAGAATGACAAACATCACCCATGTGCATTATGAAGCAGGATGGTGGATGATATTAGTTAAAAAACTTTTACTCCATCTACTAATCCTGTTAGATTTCATTCATTTGGATGATCATGTATCAAGATTGACATCCTAGTTTGATGGAGGTATAGAGTAGTTTTATTAGTTTGAATTGTTTAGTTGTTTGGAGTGTAGACTCCCATATTCGACTCTCTCAGGTACTCTCGTTCTCACTCTCTTTTATTTATATCATTGCTCTCATGTCATTGATTATTGCATATCATTTTACATTGAGGACAATGTAAGATTTTGGTTGGGGGTGAGATTCCTAGATAAATCTAGTACTTTGTGACATTTTTAGCAATTTCTGTAGTAAATTTTTAATTTTTTTGAAAATTCAAAACTCTTTTGGAAAACTTTGCTTCTGCACTTGGGATTCAATTTTTTTGAAAATTCAAAACTCTTTTGGAAAACTTTGCTACTACATTTGGGATGGTACGAGTATGGGAAAAAGAGAGATGAAGTGATTGATTTTGAAAGCCTTGAATTACCTATAATATACTAGTTTTCTATATGAATTCCTCTATTTATATTATCGATAGAAAATTTGAACACTTTTGAATCTAGTTCACATTACATGATTCTCATGATTGAAAGGATTATGTAAATTTGTAGATTGGCTAAACTAAGATTTAAGGTGTTGAGGAATCAAGCCGGGGAACTTTATCCATCCTTGTTCAGCAGAAAGTAAGAGAAAAGAATGGGAGATATGGATTTCTAAAAATCCTATCTAATGTGTATGAAAAAGAAAAGAAATAAAGAAATAAAGAAACCATGGTTATTATTAAATATATGTTGAAATTTTTTGAAAAGGGTTACCTATTACTAACCAGGGGATGGTCTAACCATAACCAAAGCTGGAAATGGGAAGTAGTGTGAAAGTCATCAAATGAACGGTAAGGCAAATTCTTGTCATAGGCATTTGGTTGATCTGTACACTTTTAGATCCTTAGTTTAATTGATTTATGAAGAAGGTAATCCTGGAAATTCATGAGATGAACATTCACGATGCACACTAGATCGTATGTGTTCAAATTCTTCTATTTGTCAATCAATTGGTGTGGATTCTATGTGAACACTTATAATGTTTAGAGAGTTTAGGATTTCAATTTCTTATCACTAAATTTTTATAAATTTTATGCTTATATATATATATATATATATATATATATATATATCTTAGAGTTTATAGAAGCATAGTTTTCAAGAGAGAGTTGAGTTCTTTGAGAAGTGATTCATTTCAGGCATGTTTTGCTCGGGACTAGCAAAATACTGGTTGGGGGTGTGTTGAGCCACGAATTGAGCATATTTGAACCCCAATTCATAGCACAATTGCATAGTTTAAGTTGTTAAAGATAATGACTTATGCTTGTTTTTGTGTTTCTTGGTAAAAGAGAGAGATGACATGGATTTAATGCTAATTTGAAGGATTTGGAGTAATTAAAAGACCAAGCTTTGATGATCCAAAGAAGTAGAGAAAAAGCCTTAAAGGAATCAAGTTGGAGACCTGAAATGGCTAGAAAAGTCAAATTTCAGAGTTACAGGGTTAGAAAAGTAAACTGTAGAAAGTTCAGTAGATAACCTTACAAAGAAGAAAAATTATACTTTTGGCCTTCAGGCACCCTACCACCACTTTACCAAGCGGCCGAAATTCACAAAAATTTCAGTTTCTTGCTGGAACATTTTTTAACATGGCCGGGCGCCCGATGACCCATCGGGCGCCTGATAAAGAGGTTTCGTGCGCCCAAAATTTGAAGAAAAGTTATCAAACTCGCTGGACTGTTTTGTGGTATGGTCGGGCGCCCAACCAACACTCCCCAGGCACCCGATAACCGATGTAAGTGCGTAAATTCTTATGCAATTTGAGACAATGGGTGATTTTTTCTATAAAAGGACATATTCACACTCTTCCTAAAGCATCATAGAAGGACATTAAAGTTGTTGGAGGTAGAGAGGATTATCTTGGTGCGTTCGCAACTCCTTCAACTAGGGTTTTTATGATTTTTCTATGCTTTTAATAGTTTTTCTTTTGAGTTTTAGTTTAATCTGTTAATAATTGGCTAAACCTCTTAGCTAGGGCTAAGAGGTGAAGCTTATAGTTGTTTGCAATGCTTAATTCGAATTAGTTTAAGTACTTTTGGGTTTAATAAAGAACACTTTTAGTTCAAGTTTGAAATAATGTTAATATTGTTAGTTAATCTTCTATCTCTTATGATTTTTCTTACATGGGACATTTTGATTACTGAGATTGCTTAATGGGGTGTTGTTGATAGAATTTTGGGTTATAGAGATCTTAGATCCATCATGATATGTTAGATGTTAGGAGATCTTACAAACAAAATTTCCTAAGTGCTTATCTAAAACTAAACTAGAAGTTCTTAATCCTGATGTTAAGGGATAGAGCAAAGAAAACCATAAAGCTCTCCCAATCTAAGATATTTATTCTCTTCTAAAGCACCATGATGTGTATGATCATAAAGCGGTTAGTAGTCCTTTCGATCCTTGTGTAAATCTCTCTTCCGAGATGTGTCCAAAAGAATTTGGGATTGATCTAAGATAGATGTTTATGTAGTCATATTGGTTTAATAGAAGTTCAATTCATACTTCTAAATCAAGTCTAGTGAGAAGACTTGAGGAAGAATCATGAATGTGATATCGATTGTTTTGTGAAGGATTGGGTTGTGTGATTGAATATGCCCAATGCCTTAATTGTTATGAGAAAACCAGATCAGTGAATGATCCATCTATGTTAGATGCATTATGATGATTTGATTGCTCTATATTTTGATTAGATATTGATAGAACTCCGACTCTAATTGAGTTATTGGCTTGAATGGTTTGAATTGGTGTTGTGAATGATTATAACTAGATCCTTGGTGCTCTAATCCTTATTTTCTTGATTTAGTTCTAAAATAGATAGTTTTATGTTCTTAATTTCCATCCATCATTACAAATTTGAATTTAGTCCATCCTAGTTATAAAGTTTAGAATTGTTACAACAATCCCTAAGGATCGACATCGGTCTTACCGAGAATTATTACTACATCGCAGCCTTACACTCAAGGCGAGCGAACAGCAGACCTGTACGAATATCATGAGCCCAAGCTTAAAAACCGGGGTCGAGTTCTTTTGAAGTAGAGGAGACTAATCTAGAGTGGGTCATTAACACATTCATGGCTAAGATGGACCAAAGAAAGGATCAGAGGAAGGAGGCCAAGTTCAGAAAAAATTGTCACTTCATAGTATAGTTCGGTCCCACCGAACTAGCTTTCGGTCTGACCGAATTTTAGAGGAAATCCCCAATTAATTCCTTATTGTCCTATTTTTTATGCCTTTGGTGCGACCAAAGATTACCTTTGATGCGACTGAATTTGGAGGATTAAGGACCTCTCACACTGTGAAGTTTTAGCCTACTTCGGTGCCACCAAAGTTGCCTTCGGTTGGCTTCGGTCCTACCTAAGGTATCACCGATAACCAATTTTACTTTACTCAATTTTTTAATTTTTATTTCCTTTTCTAAGTAGGACTTTCTTAATACATTTTTAGGGTTTGTTTTTAATATTTATGGTTGCTAAACTCATTTTAATTATTAGCTTTCAGATTATTAATTAAAAAAAAACTTGACTTTTGTCATTCTTCTCATTGATTCGAGAATTTCTATCAGGGATTCGAGGAAGTTGGATTGAGGAATCCCGGAAGTTCTATGGATTCAGTAGTAGTTATCCGGTGAAGAAGATGGTGATCGACCTTACCACGTTCATCCCTGTGTCAACCTCTCTCTCTCTTGCTTCCTCTCTTCCCCAAGTTTAGGGTTAGGTTTCTTAGAGAGAATAATCATTGAATTCATCTCCTAAAGGTGTGATGCTCTAAGAACTAAGGGATCAATCTTTAAAGGCCAGAGCTCTTGAATTAAAGGCTCTCTTGAAAAAGTCTTTTACATAATTTTGAAAGTTGTTATTTTGGTTATGAAAATATTTAGTAATGTGATGAGCACCTAATATTATATAATTAACCCTGATTATTAAGAGCAATATCATTATTTTCCCGATTAATTATCCCTCATTATATTAATTTTCAATGTTCAGGTGATCAGGAAAGATTGCACAAGATTCGATCCAATTAGGGCATTTAAAGGCCCAAAAGAGAGCAAGATCAAGCATGAGAATGATCTTGAAGGAAGTCGAACTGTAACGATCAAAGGACCATCATGTTCTACGTTGGACTACATCACAACCGCTCATTTGGAAAATCGATGTTGTGAATGTTCAGATGATCGTGTTTGGGCGATCACAAAAATTGGGACGGTCAAGATGAATATCCACGCGTAAGGCCAACCGAGCATTAAGCAACCTTTAGTGGACCCATGATCACCTCTTCCATCAACGCCAGCACAGTGGACCATATCAACATCAACTCAATTGCAATGGACCATCCATCAAATATACACATCCAGCCGTCCATCACCCTACTCACTCCATAAAATCATCCATACCCCAATCCAGCTGCATATGAAATTACGTCGGTAGTCCAACACGACACCTTCGTATGTGCGGAAGCTTAAAGAGCAACTAGAATTATGGCTAAGTCCTATGGGGGGTGATTAGGACCTTTTGAAATTCTTTTCACCTACTTACACAATTTAACACATTAAACTAAGTAAGTAAGAACACTTCGGCTTCCAAGCCTAAGTGGGTCCAATCACAAGACTAGCATATGGTTTAAGCAATAAACAACCTAGTCTAAGCATGCATAGATAATCAAATGATTTAACTAATCAAGCTCCTAATCTATGCAACCTATGTAGACTTATGAGAATGGATCAATGAGAGAATGGATCAATGAGCTCAATTCTACTTAACTAGTGAAAGTACATCTTGTGTGTGGATGTACCTATCTAGTGTCTAGCATACATTCCTATCAAGCATATATAATTAACAAAACATTCAATGATAAGATAACAATGTGCTCAATTTAATCACAAACACAAGCATGTATAGTGGTTCGACTTTGGGTCTACTCCACTCCTAGTTCAAGTATCAACTCCTTTGAGCACACCGGCATTCACTATCGGAGGTTTTAAATGAGGTTCACCTCTCAACCTTTACACGAAGGTTTTACCGGTTCATCTCTCAACCATAACCGGAGTTTTGGACAAAGGGCTAACTCTCAACCTAAATGGAGTTTTGGACATAGGCTAACTCTCAACCCGAATGGAGTTTTGAACATAGGCTAACTCTCAACTCGACGTACGTTCACTCCCGTGTCGGAGGCTCTCCCTTGGAGACTTTGTTTAGGCTCGGTAAACGAGCCAAGGAGTGCCAAACAACCCCTAGTCTTTAGGCCGACAAGCAGGCCAATGAACAGCCAACGTCCCTAGTTTGAGTTTGACAAACAAACTCTACACTCCTACAGGGAATTGAGTGGATGGACTCTCAACAAAGATAACCTTACTTGTCAGATGAGCCCCTTGTTCAGCATCGGTTTGGGTTGCTTGATCTCCCCTCTCCCGTGCTTCAATCAGCTTTCCTTGCTCCCCCGATTGTGTTGCCGTTGCGTCGTCAATGCCTCAGCTACACTTGATCAATCACCTTGCTTGTGATGCCTTTGAGATGCCCAAGGTGATAGGAAGGTAGGTTTAAGAACTCTACAACTAATAGGAATGGGTTGCCTAGAGTTTCTCTCCTACAATAATCTCATCTTAGAGATTTGGATAAGGATATGCTTATCAGGGAAGATTCAAACTCTAGAGATCAAGAGGGGATGAAGGTCTTCATGAGCTTGGAATACTCAAATCTTGTGTTAAAGCATAAGGAAAATGCCTTATATAGGTTGAGCCTCAAATGGTCTCCAACAATGGTGGCCTCACTCTTCTCAAAATCCCTCTACTTCCCCCTCAAAATGAGCCAAGCCCCGTTATAAAAGAGGTCCAAACGGACAGAAAACGGGGAAAAGATGGCTAGTCCTGACCGATCGGCCAACGGCCAGGCAAGACAGTGAGCACGCTGTCTAGAGCGGGGGGTATGTCCGACCGGTTAAGACTGGTCGGCCCAATGGCCTGCACACTACAGTTGTTTGCTATCTGGACTGGCAGCTAGTCCAAACAGACAGGCTTGAGTTCAACCAAATGGTTTTGTTAACCCACTTTGTCACAACTGTTCGCTCGCCTCAAGTGTAAGGCTGCGATGTAGTAATAAATCTCGGTAAGACCGAGGTCGATCCACAGGGAAAGAGTAACAGCTTCCTAATTACTCCAGCAACTCAGTTTAATAGAGTAAATTCAAATTCAATGGGATGTTTAATTAAAACAGTAACTTAATGAAAAATCAGAGATATAATGTACTAAGGCTTTCAAGGATCCACTTGTAGCAATCCTATGTCAATTTAGTCAATCCAAGTAGAGAACACAACTAGATTTGAAGTCCTATCTCTCATCTAGTTGGAAAGTAAAGCATTCACACACATTCATCCAATTCAAGTTGAACTTCCAAGTTCAAGTCCATTCAATCAATGTAGAATTCAAATTCATAGCCTGCGGAGTAACAGCCATGCCTATGGACTATGGCCTGCTCAAGGATTACTATAATTCGAATCTAAACAAGCAACCTGTGATAATCTCAGAGAATTAAAAGGAATTCATGTCCGGAGCACATAAACTCAGATAAGACATCTCAAACTACCACCTATTGGACTGAAACATAAGGAAAATCAAACTTTGAATTGAAAAAAATACTTGAATCAGACTGAAATTAACATAGAACTGGCTACAAGCTTCACCTCTCAGCCTTAGCTGAGAGGTTTTAGCCGAGCATAGTCATGCTACAACTAAAAACTCAAAAATAAAGCATAAAGCTAGAAAAACCCGAAAATAGATGTTGCAGACGCCCCACAGTCGCCTTCAGCTTCCAAACTCACGTTCCTTCTCTTCTCTGATACCTTAGGGAGAGCCCCTAGGTGGCCTTTTATAGTAACAATCCTCCCTTGCGTCGGATTCTGCGAAATCCTACGCCTTGCGCAGCAATTTTCGGAGTCCCGAATTAGAAAGGATTCTTCTTACGCAGAACCGACCGGTCGTGACCGGTCGGCCTGGCTTTTCAAATACTCCAGAGAGCACAGCCGACAGGTCATGACCGGTCGGTGTGGACTGTCCATTGTTCCAGCGTGCATGCCCGACCGGTCATGACCGGTCGGGCTGTTTTATCCTTCATCCAGTGCCTATAGCCGACCGGTCATGACCGGTCGGCCTCCTTCCATTTACTTCATTTATGTGGCTGACCGGTCAGACGACCGGTCAGCCTTGTTTTTCTTCCATTTTTTTCTTCTTTTCTTCATTCTCTTTTCTCCCTTTTTCTTCTTCTTTCTTTGGTCCATCCTAGGACTTCATGCAATGTCTTCAAATACATTCTTTTGGCTCCAATTTGATGAAATCCACTCTCATCCCTACAATCACAGAAACACGTGTTAGGTGGGCCTTTAAACCATGAAAATCATGCAAACCATGTAGTGTAATGGACAATGCAATGTATAAATTGGAGGTTCAACAACAACCCAATCTCTTAGGGCATAGTATGGGTGATCTTTTGGAACACCTAGGGCCAATCTATTATGACTAAAGGTTTTTCTAATATGGCCAAGGTCATCAAGAGGTTAAGGGTTAGGTTTTGGTCAAGGTTAAGGCACACCAAGGCATCACTTTTACCTATTTCTTCTTCCTTGATGCAGCAGGGCCACTTGAGTCTTCGATCTTCGCCTTCACTAAGCTCCACCGACACTAGACTCACTGACCTAAGTGATTGACAAACAAGGTGCACTAGTATGCCATAGAAAAGTGCACTAACAGCATCAAGCAAAGCCAACAGGTGGAGCTCCCAAGATCTTCACCGTCTAAGCCAGTCCATCCAACATCCAGCAGTGGATGTCCGTCCATCTGATCTCTAGCATCCTTTAAACGTCCAGCAGTGGACGTCCAACCAGTTGTTCATCAGCATAGCCGTCCATCCATCAAACGTGTTGATGGATCAGCATGCAATCCAGCGTCCAGCAGAGAAGACCCCATCTTCTCACGTGCAGCATCCAACATTCAATGTTCCATTCTCAGTCGTCCACTGCAGCACACGTGCTGTGCATCACCATCATGAACCGTCCTCGTCATCACCATCTAGCAAGATCAAGTGGACCCAACCTTCAACAGCACATCCAATGTCTAATAATCTCCATTGTCCAAGTCCAGCTGGTGGACGTCATCAACTCCATCAGCGTCCCCACCTTCAATGTGTAGCAAACTCCAGCAGCCCACGAGCAGTCAGCTCCTCAACAAACCATCTCCACCATCCGTTTCATCATTCATCTGCACCATCCAAGCAACATCCAAAGATGGAAGGTCAGCAACATCAATTCCAGTGGACCTTCATCACGACTGCCACATCTCCAACGTTCACCAGCAATGGACGATTCGGAATGTCCAGATTCTCCATGTGGACCCAGTCAACTCCAACTCATGTGGACCCAGTTAACTCACCTAGTTACCTTCCATCCTCAGGCCAAGTAAATACTCTCTCCGTCCTCTTCCATCCATGAGCTCCAAACAAAAAAGAAAAGTTTGCTTTGGGCATTCCAAACATAATCCTAACCTAAACTTAAAAAGTAAAACTATTGGCTTAGAAGTGCCACCTCATCATCCAAGCCTAACTCCATTCCCAAACCTAAAGAAACTTTTGGTTTAGGCTTGGAGTTCCACCTAAGCTTGGAGCCTCCCAAAAAGCTATAAAAGGAGCTCCTCCCCTTCTCATTCTAATCACCCCACAATCCAAATTCCTCCCTTTTCTCCTCACTTCTTTCTTTCTTTCTTAGTTTTTTAGTGTAGAGTAGTCTTTCTTTTGTAGAGAATTTAATCTTCTATTGTAGCATGGTTGGCTAAACCTCTAGCTAAGGCTAAGGGTGAAACCTTTGAAGAAATTTGTAAACTTTGGTTCTTTTGGTTCAACATTGTGTAGTATAAATGTTGGAGTATTTTTTGGTTGATTGGTTTGGTTATCCACCTCGGCAGATGCTATTGTTGTGCAAGCCCCTTAATCCATTGTCGACTCCGGGCACATTGGATACTTGGGATCCCTTGCACACCAATTAGCTAGTTCATGATCAATAAAGTTCATTGATCCATCGTCGACTCCGGACACAATGGATGCTTTGAATTCCCTACGGTCATCAAGCTAGTGTAGGTAAAGTCATCGATTTGTAAAATCCCTTGATTCATTGTAGACTCCGGGTACATTGGATGCTTTGGATTCCCTACGATTGATAGACGAGATCTTAACGGTTTGATCGATCAATCAAAGCCTCCTATATTGTAAGTATGCATTTGATTGTATGATTTGTGATCTTATCGATTAACTTTTTGGCAAAGTTGTTGATCTGTATAATTCCTTGATCCATTGTCGACTCGAGGCACAATGGAATGCTTGAAATTCCCTGCGATCAACTAAAGAGTGATTCATGGTCAGATCAATTGGTTTAGATCACCATCTTTTATGAAATATACAAGTGGTTTAACCGTTTCATCTTCCGATTGGAACTGATCTTTATTCGATTCCAGTTGAGTTATAGTTGGACCAATAAATCAAACATTATAGATAAATCAAAGGTGGATCCCTAATGCCTTAGCCCCTTTTTTATTTTTGTCTTTCATCACACACAACTTGCTCCACTCCCGTGGATAATTCAAATCTCATCTCTCCCGCCTAAACTAATTCCTCTAAGTGTTCTTAACCTCAATCCATATGGTTCGACCTTAGTCTCATCGAGTATTTTACTACTTCACTACCTGCACTTGGGTGTGCAATCTTCGAATTGTAACATAATCCAATGGGACTTATGGTTGTTGTAACCAATTTATAAGAAATGATTAAGTCTAATTATGAGAGATTTGTGTAATTGGTCCATTTAAGAACCTATTTGGCAATGAGAAGAGAATCTATTTTTGAGTTCTAGAAACATATGTATGTTAACTGCTATAACTTTCCAATAGAAGAAATGTTTAAGTGATTCATTTTTTGTTGTGAGTGAATCCAACCCATACCCATCGAGTGATTTTCGGTTCATTGGCACCACTTTGTAGTTGCAAAAACTTTCAATTCTCTGATGGTTGATATGTGTTTTGGCATTTCTAGTTCATGACTGTTTTTTTTATAGTTTTTATTGTAATTCCTTCCCAAGTTATTTTCATCCTACATAATTTCATTCCATTTTCATTTCTAAATTTTTTTTAATAAAGCTTGAAATTAATAATTTTATAAATAGTTTTCAAATGTCCTAAAATTAGCCTCTTTCGAGTTTGTGTTTTGTTTTTCATTCAACTTTCCCTACACCTACGCTCATCAAGGTTCAATTTGGCTTTTGGATTACTTTCAAACAAAGTTGTATTCAAGAAAATATATTATTTGAAGTCATTGTATTTATGTTGTTCATTGCCGTCCATTGTGACCGTACCGTGCTGCATTATTTCATAGTGGACGTCCCCATCATTTGGCAAGTCAGCGCCCCAATATGTTGACGCCTTGGGTTGGTGCATGATAAAGGCTGCAGTGGAAGCGAAAGTGTTGGCACTATCTATAGCTCTTTTCTTCATTGCAGTAGCTACACTACTTGAGCGGAAATGGTGGACGGTGATGCCTGCGCAGTATTGAGAAGATTGAAGAGCGCCCATGGCCCACTTGATGAATGGCTTTGATCTTCACAGATTGAGAGGGTTTGAGATCGTACTCTTGCAAGTAGGTACAGTGTTTACGGCCTGAACACCGCATGAAGAAGAGAACCGATTGGTTGGATGTCTTCCAAACCCAACAGCAAAGCCCGGCCGTCCATTTTCGTGGCCCACTTCTAAGTGCTTCTTCCCATCAAAAGTCGACTAGACTTTTTCCTCTCTGCACTATATAAGTTCGTTCATGACTTTGTCGTTGAGGATGTTTTCTAAAGGTATGGAATATGGATATAATGCTACTCGTGTTTGGCCCTTTTTTGAAAGTAATTAAGTGTCCTCACTATTAACTGAACAGAAATGGCAATATGAGATCTGGACCATTCATCTGGTCCTAACGAAAAAATAAAATAAAAATCAGACTGGCGCACTCAAAAAGGTTTGATACGGCAAAAGCAGTGGTGGTCCATATTCAATGTATACAGGTGGCCCACCTAATTAGTTGACCAGTCGGATATTTCCATCTGAATCATTTTTAAAGTGGGCCCCACGCACGTTGAATGGCACAAGTGGGAGTGATTGGGACATTGCCAAGCCTTCAACTTGCACTGCAACTTCATCAACTAAATTATGAAGCATGTCGTTTGGTGAGAGGCATGGCCCATTGTCATGACTGTTTTTTCAACGACTACATGAATTCTGCTCCCACGTACAGTAGGTTTTGGCTTCGCTACGTTGAATCATGAAGGTACATCTCTCTTAATACTTGACACGTGGAAGATGAGTAAGCATATCCAGACCATTCATCTAGTTAGTCGTCCGGTGGATGGTCCACATGGGAAAAATCACATGAAATAAACCTCGTGAGATGGACTATCTTATCAAGACAGATGAGGGCCTTCAAATGGATCTATTCAAGAAACTTGTGTCTATGATCTCTCATCCTTTACGATTCAACCAAGGGCTGTTTACAGACAGGTCCCACAAATTGAAATCCAAACCATGTAAACCACATGTTAGGTTTTATCCGACGAACTTAGTTGCTAGATGCAATGCAACTTATGGAAGCGGATTAGCTGGTGCACCGCACACCAGCTCGCTGGTGTATTGACGTCACCAATTTCTGTGGGCCCCACCATGAGATTCGTGGTATATCCAAACCGTCCGTCCATTTTGCAACATTGTTATAAGGGTTTAACCCAAAAATAGGACATATCTAATGATCAAGTAGACCACACTGAAGAATGCAGTGGGAGATTGAACGTCGACCATTGAAACCTTCTTGGTGGTCACATAAGTTTTGGATCAATCTGATATTTTTTTACCCTTCATCCAGGTCTATGTGACCTTATGAACAGTTTGGATGGAAAATAAACATCATGGTGGGCCCTAGGAATATTTTAACGGTGAAAGTCATTGTCCCCACTGCCTTTTGTGGTGTGGTCCACTTGAGATTTGGATATATCTAATTTTTTCTATCATGCTCTAAAATGATTTTGTAAACGGGATGGACGGTGTAGATATGTTCAATACATCATATTGGGGCCTACATGATCTTAATTTTCTTTGAACCGTTGGTATGAACACGGAACTCAAAGACTGACAAAGTTATCTGCACACGACACGTACTCACACCAGCAAATTAAGTGGTGTAGGGTACACCAGGCAATCCTCTTCCGCAACTTATCACACCAGCAAATTGACACTAACCTCTCAAGACTTACCACTGAAGTCGCTTATTTGCCGTACAAAAGCTTTCGTAATCCGGTCGAGTAGTGATTATTCATATGCATGCACACAACCACCATAAACGTGTGATAGAATATATGTACATCAAAACAAACGGACACGATGTCCTGACCCAGCTTAGCTGGGCTACCATCGATCGAAGAATCTCACTAAATTGTTGATCCTACGAAGTACTTAATGGACAGTTAAATTGAAAAAACAACTGTCCATTAATCAATTCGATTTTGACACTACAACCAAATACAGTTAGGCCCACTAATTTTTTGTGGTTCAGATTTAAGTAGATTTATGCTACATGTAGGATAGTGGAGTGTCTACATACAGTCCTGATACTCCACTGGCGTATATTGAAAACTCCTCTATTTAAAGATGGTTTACGGAATGCAAGTCTCAGCACCACACGATCAGAAGATGGATGGCTCATCAGGACTCATGGGAGAAGAGAGAGAGTACAGCCTCAGTCTCGCACTTAGAAGGGGAGAGAGAGCTGTACCCTCTCTCTTCTCCTGTTAATCTGTGATGGAATGCTTTGTAATATGGTGTCTCCGTCTATGGTTTTGTGCTTTTTCTCTTCTATGTTTCAGCTCTTGGGTGCACCAGATAAGTACCTATAAAACCTCTAATGTGATTCTTGCTAGGTTAGATTTGAAGTTGGATCTGTGCCACTCATTTGCTGGGGAACCGTTTTGAACGTTTCCTGACGTCCATTCATCAGGCAGGCCACTTGTGTCCATTTCATAGTTTCGAAACACAAAAACTCAACTCGGCTTGAAAGCTAGATGAGTCGAGTCGAAGGCGACTTTCTTGAAAACTGATATGATTTTTTTTTTTTTTTTTTTCAGTATTGTTAAATATATTTATTTATAAACAACATATAAATAATAGTTGTGCTAAAAACAGTAGAGTTCTGTCGAATTTTTTTTTCCCAGTTTTAGTGAGTTTTGCAAAGTTTCCGAGTCAAATCAGGGTTTTGTTGATTTTACCAAGTCATGACCAGATCAAGTTTTCTTCAAGCCTGGGTGAACACAAGCAGATGGACATATATGAGAACCTGTATACCCAATACCCATCTACTGTATACTCTTTTGGTCATTATTGTTCCCACCATTTGTTTTTCTTTTACACTTGTGGCCCACCTGATGAGTGGATTGGCATTTTTTGGTTGGCAAGAGTATGTTCATGGTTAGACCTGCCAGATGAATGGTACTGATCTCGAACGGAAATGGGTCTTATAGGCTACAGTTCATTGCCAATATTTTTAATTTGTGGTCCCATCCACCGTACATGAGGCATACATGCATGTCAATCAAGACTGTCGTTGCGTGACAATTTGTGATGGAAAATGCGCTTCAAAATACACTGATCGAGTGATATTAATCTCCAATCGATGGATATATATTGTATCAGATGGTGAGATTAGTTAATCTTTGTGAATTTCAGGTTATGTTCTGTTGGATTGGATTGCCACACCATGTGTGCTGCATGTTGGGCCACTTTGGTTGGGCTCATCCCAAGCCTGAATGGTGACCTGAACTTGGTGCCATGGTTGGGTTGGGTTGGGTTGACAAGTTCAGTTGGGCTTGGGTCAATGCCTTGACCAACTTGACCCAGCCTGGTGTAGGAAGGGTAAAGGACCACTCAATAGAGGACCATGATCGCACAAATTTAGCTGCAGCAGCCCTGATTAGGCGAAAACAGCCTAAACATGCTCTATAGCTTGCAGCAGGCATAACCTTGTTGTATAATATACCTTCTATTTCGCAGGTATGTTGTATAATATACCATTGGGATAGAGATGAGATCTATGCCCTAGCTAATCATCAAAAGTTTATTTGTCTTAAAAAATGACTTCACCAAATTCATTGTTTTAATGGTTAAATTTGAGTTTTAAGTTAAAACTTACTATTTTAAGTAAGTTCCTTCTTATCTAATTTTAGCATTTTAAGAGTCCAATTGTGGTTCAGAGTCTTTTTTTTTTAGTCATTTAAAAGTTTCTTAAGAGTTTGGATGGGTTTAGATATCTTTTTACCATTTTTTGGTTATTTTTACTATTTTAGAATGATTTCTATTTCTAGTCTGATTAAGAGTCTAGGGCCTCTTTCGCTTCTATGAGGCCATTAAATAAGTTGTAAGCAACACTTTTCAGCAACGTATTAATTTTATTCTCATTTTAGAGATTTTCTCTTTCCATGTGGATTTAAGGCTTATTTTTTAGAAGAAGAATGTGTTCTCCTCTTTCTCCACGCACCCACTATTAGGGTTGAAAGCCGGTTGGGATGGGTCGAGTTGGTGCTCAACCCTAACCCAATCCAAGGTTCCTATCCCCCAACCTTAACCCAACCCAACTCAACCTCAGGTTGGGAATTCTTAACCTAAGCCCAATCCGGTCGGGTTGATCGGGTTGGTCGGGTTGATACATGCTAATATTTTCATTATTACATTAGTCTATTCTGTTTTAATACACGTCTTCTTTTTTGTACCTATAACTTTATTAATTATATATGTAGTTATTTATTGTAAAGAACTTCACTTTTTCGAAACAAATAAGCTAAAATATAGAATAACTACTCCTTTGACACTCAAGCATTTTAAATTCAAGCACATCAAATTTCAAACACTGTAAGTTTACTTACTAAAGTAATATAAACTAATAAGTTTACTTAACTAAAGTATATTAAAATTATAAGTAACTTGTATATAAATCGGGTTTGGGTTGGGTCGGGCAACCTGAGACCTCAACCCAAGCCCAACCTAAACTTCATCAAGTTGGTGTTTTCATAGCCCAAGCTCGAGATCGGGTTCGTTACTTCCTGCCCGAGCCCAACCCAATGTTAGGTTGGTCACGGGTCGGTCAGGTTCAACTCACCTGACTTTCAACCCTACCCATTTTATAACATTTTCTCTTGACCATATATGTGGTACGTACAAATATTTGTTATGACTTGCATGCATGATATAAACATGAATCATGGCCTGCATGAAAATTAGGGTTTATGATTTTATCTATCCATATTATGGACTCTATGATGTATAGGGTTAGTGAAGAAACCATTCATGCATGGAAATCATATTTTATGATTAGAATGGAAAATAGGAATTCATAATTAGAATGGAAAATAAGGTTTATTATCATTGGTTACAAGTGTTACTTTAATGATGTTATTTGATGGTTAGATGCTTGATTTATATATTAATATAGACACTCCACCCTAATAGTCCATGCACTTGAGCTAAACTGGAACCAATGACAAAACCCAAACCCGACAACTCTTAGGAAACTAGCAATCCGAAAACCGTGATTACGCACATGTTCACTACAATCCATTATAAGACTACCTCATAACCCAATCCAGAGTGACACAAGCCCTGTACATGACCATCTGAACCAACAAACTAAGCTAGGGTATGAAATTCCATCCCATGCAGAAAAAATCAAATTTTTTCTGGCACATTTGTTTGCAGATCAAGGAGCAAAAAAAATGGATACCTTGGATCACCACAGATCAGCTTGCATATGCAAAAATGTGAGTAACTAGCTAGTGGAAATCTGATTTCTACCACCTTGACAAAAAGTCATCCCTCTAAAAGATTATGCCCAAATCCCTAATCAGGTTGCATCGACATTTAGGCTGCAGCAGAAATCGAATTTTTGTTGGATGTTTGTATTACTTTTACCATTTACCATACATCTCGTTGAAATTATAAGTTTTACAATGCCCCTATCCTATCAATGGGTACTATTTGTCCAACATCCAATCAGAGCATGCCATGTAGCACTTTCAACCCCAGCTCTCACTTTTTACCAAAGTTCCACCAACCCATTTATAAGTACCCCTCACCCTCTCATTTCAATCGTACCAAGGAATCCTTATTCTCTACCAAGGAAGAGAGAGAGAGAGAGAGAGAGAGAGAGAGAGAGAGAGAGAAATCAAGAGAGAGAAAGTGAGCATCCATCCCATTAAAGCCATCCATTTCATCTCAACCATCAAGCCTAGCCCATGTGTCCATTTAAAGCCATTACAACAGTTCAAGTGGATCAGAGTGTAAGACCCTAGGCTTTTCCGAGCAAGCGCGTGCACCCCATTATTCCTGGAATTCCCCGAGTGTGTGCAAGCGTGTGTCTATGCCCTTAGGCATGAGTGTCCTGATCCCTTGTACGTGTGTGCTTACCCACGTGACTGAGAGTGCAACCTTCGGATCGTATAGGTTTGACCCCGTACCAAAACACCCTCGTATGCGCATGGGATTGCGTGAAGAACCTTCAAAGCACATGTGCATGAAGAGAAGAATTTTGCTACACCCACGGATTGCGTACGCCGCATACGCAGTAATCCCAGCCGTGGGTGTCTTCTGAATCTGGAGGAGTGTAGATTTCGTAAAGAGCGAGTCTCCCTCCTCTCCACTCCCTCTTCCCCGAGAATCTCTCCAAATTGGAGAGAGATTTGAGCTTGGAGATGCGCAAATCCTTTCCGCTGCTTGGAACTTAGGCGGGTCCCACGGTTGATGACTTTGATAAATCCACCCCGTCCAACCGTTTTGTGGGCTCATATTAGGAGGTGAGACGAAAAATGAGCATCATCCAATAAGCAAGTGGGCCGCACTAATGGTAAAGGTGGGTAGGGAAACTCCTACCGTTAAAACATTTCTAGGTCCATGGTGATGTCTATATGCCATCCATACCGTTCATAATGTCATTCCTTTTTGGATGAACTGAAATGGATGGTCAGCTTTAAAATGGATGGTCAACATAGACAGAGGTATTGTCCTGCGGGCTCTGAGGGGCCACTGTGATGTATGGGTTTTATCCAGATTGTCCATCCATTTTTCCATATCAAATGATACAATCCCAAACATTTTCTCATATCAAATGATACAATCCCAAAAATCAGAAAGATCCAAGGCTCAAGTGGACCACATAGTGAGGATCAAACGCTCACCAATGTAAAGTTATTGGGGGCCACAGTAGTTGTGGATCAAGCTAATATTTGTATTTTGACTATTTTTCCTTTATCCAGGTCTATGTGACCTTATGAGGAAGTTGGATGGCAATTAACCATCGTAGTGGGCCATAATTGGGTTTGAACGGTGAGTGTCATTAACACAGTGGCCCATCAGATCCCCTGCCCCTTCTTATCCAAGGAAGAGTAGGGGTAGTACCCAATCCGCAGATTTGCATCCAAACACACCCTAAAATACATCTCCTCAGGTTTGGCATTTTATGGTCCATCCATCAAGATTAGAAAACTTGCATAGGGAAGATTGACAAAGTAAACCAAAGAACAGATGGTATGGAAGTTGCTTATATCCTTTCTCATCTCTCTGACTCTTTTTTTTTAATTTCCACCAACGGTTGGATATGCTAAAAGTAAAGCTGAAAAAGAGATTACACTTGTTTTCAGTTCATCCAAATAGGAATGACATTATGAACGGTGTGTATGGCATATAGACATCACCATGGACCTAGAAATGTTTTAACGGTAGGAGTTTCCCTACCCACCTTTACCATTAGTGCGGCCCACTTGCTTATTGGATGAGGCTCATTTTTCGTCTCACCTCCTAATATGAGCCCACAAAACGGTTGGACGGGGTGGATTTATCAAAGTCATCAACCGTGGGACCCGTCAAAGTTCCAAGCGGCGGAAGGATTTGCGCATCTCCAAGCTCAAATCTCTCTCCAGTTAGGAGAGACTCTAGGGGAAGAGGGAGTGGAGAGGAGGGAGACTCTCTCTTTACGAAATCTACACTCCTCCAGATTCGGAAGACACCCACGGCTAGGATTACCGCGTATGCAGCGTACGCAATCCGTGGGTGTAGCAAAATTCTTCTCGTGCATGAAGAACACCCTATTTGAAAGGGGAATGGACCTCCTTGGTGGACTTGGGCCCCACCTAAACCCATGGGTTTAGCACATTTCATCACACTTTACTCACTCTCTCTTACATCACACACACATCACCCTCCACTCGCACACCCCACTAACTCTCTCCTACCGTTCACATCACATGCACTCTCTCCTCATACCACCTCACCCCCATGCATGACACCTCACTCTCATTCACACTCTCCTTAAAACACCTCACTTCACTAATATCTAACTTAGGTTAGTTAAGCCTGCCCTAGTTAGTTTCTAACCTAGGGAGATTAGTTGTTAGAATTTCCAGCAAAGGAAGAGAAAGAAAGAAAGAAAAGAGGGAAAAAGAGAGAATAAAATAAAGGAAAAGAAGAGAGAAAAGAGAAGAAGAAAAGAGAAGGAAAAGATAAAAGAAAGAGAAAAAAGGAAGGAAAAAAAGAAAAGAAGAAAGGAGGACAAGGAGCTACCCCCTTCCACCTGAAGCCAACACATCGCACCACACCCGTGCACCCAACCTGAACTTAAACCCGACGAATCCAGATCCTCTGTTTGCTGCAAACAGAAAATCCTTTTTTGCAGCTTTCTGATTGGTCCATGTCATCACATAGGTTTGCAACCACATCACATCCTCAGTACAACGTCGTCACACTGAAGCTGCAAAAAGGGATTTCCATCCAATATAGGAACCTACCTGGAGTCCACTGCGATATATGTGTTTAAAATCCACGTCATCCATCTAACTTGCTGACCAGGCTAGCGTATGGGGGGTCCTACGTGTGTGGACCCACTGTGGGCCCCATCACGTCAGTGGGACCCACCCACAGGACTGACCCCCCGAATAAACGGATACAAATTAATTTCAGGTGGACCACACCACAGCAAATAGTGTTTGTTGAACTCTACCACCTAGACCCTACCCTGGTGGAGGGACCCTGACTGTGTGTGGGGCTTGTTGAGGGACCCGGCCACCATGTTATGCACCCATTGTACGTGGGCCCCAAGGTGAAGCAGATCTAAATCTCAGATGGACCGCATCATAGGAAATAGTGTTGCTTGAACGTCTACACTTAAAAACTTCCCAGGGCCAATTGTAATGTTTACTTACCATTTTACCTGGTTGTGGGCCCCACCTAAGTGCTTGTGGGACCCACCTTAATGTATATGTTTTGTATCCATGTCAATATCCCTTGCTAGGACCCGCCATGATGTATACGTTCTATCCACACCATACCGTCGGTCCAGCAACCTGGATCGTCCGGGCTCCATTAAACACCCTGTGATGTCCAGGTATGGACCGGCCGTTGTGATATTTGTGTTTTATTTCGATGTCATCTATCCGTTTGACCAGCTCGTTTTAGAGCATGGTCCCAAAAATGATGCACATCCAAATCTGGGTGGACCACACCCTGTTGGACAGTACTGAGACTGTCTAGCTTGTGGGTCCCCTATCGACCCCACAGTGATAGCGATGTTTATTTGTCATTCAACCTGTTCTCAAGGTCACACAAACCTGGATGGAGGGTGCACGCAAATTTCAACTTGATACAAAACTTTTGTGGCCCAAATTAGGCCGCCATATTGTCCAAACTGGACAATGGACCCCACCTGCTGGTTGGGCGGTCCGGCTGTCCAGATTGGATAGTGGGTCCCACTTTAACGTGATTTATCTCTGACATTTATTCGGATAGGCCATATGGTTGTATGTGCAACCCACTACCTTTTGATTGTGTGGAGTGTGGGCTGTCACTCGTTTGCCTGCAAATGTGTATACATGTTACCAATTAAGCATGTTATTTTGTGTGTATGTATGGCTAATTGGTCATGTGTACTGGCGATATGTGTGCAATCTTCTAAGTGGGTGATCACAGGACGTATGTGTGGCCACCAAATCATGGGAGCTTGTGACAATTCCCCTATGTGATCTTAAGATGAGTATGAGGCCACTTAAGAATATGAGATTTAGTGGCATTGGTGGCTATCCAACCACATGATCATGTGGTACATATATATACGACCACTTATTCCTATGAGAATTGTGATGAATATATGGCTAATTGATCATGCGTAGTTGTGATATGTGTGTGATATTGGTGGCTATTTGAGTTGGGATAAGATGTGGCCTAAACCTCATATATTTGTGTACTGTCACTTGTGTGAACTAAGGGCTAAGTGGGCTCACCGATTAGACCGCATGGAGATGTAAATGCGCACCTTGAAGATGAAGTGGCTTACATGTGGTTGTCGAACAGTATGATTGGTGACTGATATGTGAACAACTTAACCCCAATGTATTTAATTGATTTTATGGCCACCTGATCTTGCGTATAGTGGCATGGAAGATCACCTAACAATGTGTAAAATATGTGAATGCATTATTACTTGACTTTATGGCTAATGTCATGATGTTGAAATCCTAAATCAATGAAGTATATTGAAGTGTGGCCTTGAAGCGTGGCTACTTGACCGTGTGTTAAAGTGATGAGAAGTGGTCATGACCCACCTATGTGAAAAAATAAGGAAATGTGGCCACTTAACTACATGACATTCAGGCCAGAAAAATGGGAAAATGCAATGCTAGGTTGTCCCCTAACCCTCCTTTTTTCTTTTTTTTTTTTTTTTTTTTAAAGGCCAGAAGATTTCATTGATGAACCAGATTACAGGCTAACCTATATGATAAATGCGGTAAATTATGGGCACCTAACCTAGGTGACAAATATGATAGACTATGACCACTTGAATTATGGAATGAGTATGATAGAAATGTGGTCACCGTCTTTATGATGAATGTGGCTATTTACATGCATAACTTGGTGCTTGGGCACTTTGTATGATTAAATGTGATAAATGTCCCCTAACCTATATGATAAATGTGATAGATTATGGACACCTAACCTAGGTGACAAATACGATAGGTTATGACCACTCAAGTTATGGAATGAGTATGATAGAAATGTGGTCACCGACTTTATGATGAATGTGGCTATTTACATGCATAACTTGGTGCTTAGGCACTTTGTATGATTAAATGTGATAAATGTCCCCTAACCTATATGACAAATGTGATAGATTATGGGCACCTAACCTAGGTGACAAATATGATAGGCTATGACCACTCAAATTATGGAATGAGTATGATAGAAATGTGGTCACCGACTTTATGATGAATGTGGCTATTTACATACATAACTTGGTGCTTAGGCACTTTGTATGATTAAATGTGATAAATATCCCCTAACCTATATGATAAATGTGATAGATTATGGGCACCTAACCTAAGGTGACAATTATAATAGACTATGACCACTTGAATTATGGAATGAGTATGAAAGAAATGTGGTCACCGCCTTTATGATGAACGTGGCTATTTACATGCATAACTTGGTGCTTAGGCACTTTATATGATTAAATGTGATAAATGTCCCCCAACCTATATGATAAGAGGCCGGTTCTACTGCAAAGGAGGGTAGGATAATCCAATCCTACAAATAGGGATTATATGGCCCATACGTTGTTATTTTTAATATTAAAACCGTTAATCAGGATTATCCACTAGATTACTAATGTGTCTCAAAAACCCGTTGCTATCCAACGTTTAGGTGGGCCACATCAGAGGTCAAAAAGTACACACCACTCGTCCGTTTCCAGAAGGGTGCAATTGTCATTTTTAAAAGTTAGAGAAGATACTCGCGGCGCAAATTATCTAAACGCAGAGAGGCTGATTTTTCTTTCAAGCTGACGTAATCCCTTGGTTATTTACAGTTTTACCATCGTCATTTGTGTACTTACTTTAAACACGAAGTGGGGCCCTCCTTGATTATTTTCTGGGAACGACACCGTCCATCTATCTTCTTGGGTAACTTTTTATCATTCTCCTAAAAATGATTCTGATCCGTTCTGTAATTTGGGCTTAGGAAGTCTGAATAGTTGTTATTTTGTGGGCCATTAAAACAAAGGAGACAATTTTCTTTGGTGGGGTCCACTTGAGATTTCGAACTGGCTGAATCTTTGGATCCCGTCCTAATACAATTACACCAAACGGATGGACGGTGTGGATAGAGCACACACATCGTTGGGGGCTCCAGAAAAGCTGATGACGTCATTCAATAGCAAAAGCAGATGTGTACGGAGAAGTTTATCTCACGTACGGGTCCCCCTCACGTGCTGAGTAAACTGTGTGGGTTGGATGTTCTTCTAAGCATACTGCGTAAACTGTAGGGGGTCCACCATGATTTATCTGTTCTATCCACTCCGTCCATCGATTTTACCAGATAAATTCATGGCTTAGCCCAAAAGAGACGCATATCAAGAGCTAAATTCGACCACACCACACGTTATAGTGTCAATTGAATGTACCATTGTCAATTTCTTGTGGGCCACAGTGGTTGTGGTTGAAGAAGGATGTTTTATTTTCCCTTCAACTATATCCTTGTGATCTTATGAAGAGCTTGGATGAAAAATAAGGAGCATTGTGGGCCTTAGCAAGGTTTTAATATGCAAAATGATTATTCGCATTTTTTTGGGGCCCTAACAAAGTTTCAATGGTCGACAAAAGCGTCAGATATGCTAAGTTTTTTGTATCAATGAATAAAAAGAGCTGAAAAATGGATAGAAGGCATGGATAAGGCACATACATTGACAGTGGGCCCAATCGAGTTTACTCAACGATTCAGTGTCTCTGATCCCACCAAATGGCTTCCAATGCAAGGTATACCAGTGTCTGATTGGTATCAAAATGGACGTGGACTCATTTCAAACCCTTCTAAGCATGCCGGAGAAATTTCGGACGCATTCATCAATAAATAATTCTATTCAAAATGGGCTATTTAAAATATAATAAATAAAACAAAAACTGATATTACACTCATTTAAGCCTCTGGACGTAAAAGACAGAGACAAATTGTATGTTGATTGACATCCCTAATAAAAAAAAATAAAAAAAAAACTAAGATTTCGATAGACTTCCACATGACTATGCATTCAGATTCATCGGTCGGATCTCATATAACAGATGATGGGGTCAAACACACATACCTACCAATAACATGTTGGAGATACTATAGGTTGGAAAAAATACACAAAAAATAAATATTACCCAACCGATCACCATAATCAATAAAATAGATGTTGAAGATCATAGACTAGCAAAAAAATTGAAATCTAAGCCTATTGATAGTCATTATCAACCACAAATAGCATAGAAATTACATGTGAAGGGGGGGGGGGGGGGGGGGGGGGGGGGAATGCATATCCCTAGCTTACAGCAGAAATTACATGGTTTCTTAAGGGGCTCCTTTTCGAACAGGAGCGCAGGGACGAAGGGGAAGCTCCTCCGTACATTAAACAAACATGCATCAATGCTAATTTTCTCCCCCACCTCTCTCTATCTCCCTTTCACCCTCCTCATCTCTCTCTCTCTCTCTCTCTCTCTCTCTCTCTCTCTCTACTAGACATAGCGGTCGAGGGTTTCCTTCGTTGAGAAGAATGTTTCTCCTTTGTTTCTTTAGGGTTTCTCTATAGCCCACGGTTTTAGCAAAATTACGATGCAACTGGGTGTGTATTCAACCTGCTGTACATCAACACGATGGGCCCACTTAAAGAATTTTTTTCTGGAATCCATACCTTCCATCCACGTCGACAACATATTTTAGGCCAACTTTCAATAATAAATGCGTAGCCAAGATGTAGGTGGCCCACGCAATATGAAACAGCGGTGATAAAGGGCGTGAATTTGTTCTAACTTGGGTAAAGGATTTGTGGGTATGTCCTCTACCGTGGGTTCAACCTTGATGATGTACTGTATATCCATGCCCTCTATCCATTCCTACACTTAATTAACTTAATATCAAGATTCAAAAAATTTACTACATTCCAAATATCAGGTGGACCATAAAATAATAAAAACTGCTGATTTCAATAATCATCATTAAAAATTCAAAAGATCCCAATTCTCATATTTTCGTAATGTTTAGTTTCCATCCGGCCCATTCATAATGTCTAAACGATCTGGGTGAAATACAAATATCAACTTCATGCAAAACATTTAGAGCCCATAAAATATTTTTAATGGCTATTCATCATTGTTTCCAGTGGTATGGGTCACCTGAGATTTTTATCTACTTGAGGGTTGGAATGATGTCCTAAAATGACAGAGGAAAACAGATAGACAGCGTGGATATACAAAACATACATCAAGGTGACACCTAAAATTACCATAGCTGGAACGCTAACTATGGGGCCGACTATAATCAATGTTACTTCTACTGACTTACTCAGTATACTTCTATCGTAATCAATAAACTCGAATCATACACGCACTAAATCTGGACCCAACATGAACGTACATAGTTGTGTTAGGCCCAGAGTATCAACTTCATAAAGAGCACAAGGACATGGTTAATCCAAGCCGTACAATTATTTTTTACAGTTCATCATATCAGTTAGGCCCAGAATTGTAGCATATCCAACACTCAAGTAAAACATACCACACAAAACAGTGGGAATAATGACTTTCACTTAGGGAGCTCAGTGGAGCGAGAAAGATATGATATCCGATACACTCCAAACCCATATAATGTAGAGTTAGATCTTAAAATAGGTCTGACTAATTAAAGTGACTGGAAAAGGATCCCAATAAATAATTTAGAATCATCTTCGGTCGCATCCGCATCTAGTAATGAGATCTGATAGGATCCTGATATTTACATGATTTAAGCCTTCAACAAAACCCTTTTGAGAAAAGTGATCCTAGGGCTCATTCGTGTAGCCCATCAAGATGTATATGTTACATCCATACCGTCCATCCATACTGACAGATCATTAAATTAAGGCCATCAGCCAAATCTAAAGAAAATCCATACCAGAATAATAGGGCTATATGGATTTTTTAGAGATGAAATGGATATGGTTGTTTATAAGTGGATCGGATATGGATAACACCTTTTGAATCTGAGAGGGATTCGAATCGGATCTAAATATTGCTACAGATTTTTTGGAATTGGAGCTGGATCCAACTGGATCCAATCCATAACCAACACATTGAGAGGCCTATATTCCATTGTTGAAACCTTACCACTGCCATCAATAATGATTATTTTTCATTGAAATTGTCTATGAGATCAAACAAACATGGATGATGGGAAAATACAAGTATCGTTTACGTCCAAAACTTCTAAGCTCCCCAACTATTTTTTTAATTGTACACATTCACACTATTTCTTATGGTATGGTCCAATTAAGCATTGGATATGCTTCCATAAAATTATCTGCTTATGTGTATGAAAGGAGTCAATAATATACATAAGTGGACCATGCCATAGGAAACAGTTCAAATAATGATTTCCATCGTAGAATCTTTCCTTAGGCTCTCAATCATGTTTATTTCCCATTAAAAATTTCCAACCTTCAAACTTCCAACTGCTCAGCAACTTGTTCATAACATCACACAGACCTACATGATTGGGAAAAAAATTGAGTCTTCGGCCATCAGTTTTGGGGCCCTAAACAAGTTTTCAACAATATATGTTCAATTCACAATTATCCTGTGGTGTGGTCCACTTGAGATTTTTTATACACTTCATTTTTTGGATCTAAATCTCAGGTGGACCGTAAAACAATATAAAAATTGTTGATTTGAGTAATCACCATTAAAAATACAAATATCAGCTTCATGCAAAACATTTGGAGCCCATTATATATTTTTAATGGCTATTTATCACTGTTTCCAGTGGTATGGGTCCACCTGAGATTTTCATCTGCTTGAGGGTTGGAATGATGTCCTAAAATGATAGAGGATAACAAATGTTCGTGTATTCCAGCGGTCACCTGTTCACAGTAACAGACGCGGGCCCAGAGTTGCACCACTTGATTAAAAACCTCGTTCAGGAATATTGCGGAGTGCTCTCTTAAGGTCACCCGTCATAAAAATACGGGCGCGGGCCTTGGTTATGCCGACCAATATTCGAGGATCGTGTATTCCAGCAGTCACCTGTTCACAGTAACAGGCGCGGGCCCAGAGTTGCACCACTCGAATCCTGACAGTCTCTCAACCCGAACAATCCGAAAGAAAATGGGACATAGACATCCGGCGTGTTTAATAAATGTGGCTCAGTCCATAACAAGAAGACAAAGGTCTATACGACCATGAACTCAAGACCATAATCCCCGACGGATTAGTCTTTTGCCTTCCAATCAAGGGCGATCAACCGTTGATGTAATTAAAGGCTCGTGACCAGTATCACAGCCTGGAATGTAAAAGATCTCAGAATCTCTGGAATAAAATTCACTTTGCGATATCTCTCTCTTGTGTACACTTTGTGATTGCTTATGATTGTCTATGAATGTCTCTATACTCAGAATTCCCCCAGAATAAAAGAAACACAGAAAAAAAAAGGATTGCTGACGAGCAGTTTATTCCTTTTTCTATAGCTCTAACAACACCAAAACAAATTCATAACTGGCAGGTAGTCGATTTGAAGTCACATATGGCCCACGGTTCTTTTTTATGTGATATGTTCCATCCAAACAATTCAACAAGTTAAAATAAGACGTGTAAAATAATTGAAAAGATCCCACGAACAGGTGGACCACACCAAAATGATTTCGTATCATTTTGTTTGAGGGTCCAAAATTAATCCACCATTGGGGCGAAAGTACAACGAATCTCTACCTCATCTTTTCTATGATAAACAACAATCATACAAAATCATACAAAAAAAAAAAAAAAAACTGATGGACAGTGTTGATCAGTGAAAATCATGATGTTGGGTCCCATTTCATGCTTGCATAGGCGTTTCAAGAATTTGAAGGTAGAGTTGGAAGAATCATAATGGTGAGGGGCAATTACAACTGCGAGTAGAATATATATTTCCGTGTGAGTACGTTGTATTTTAAAGAAAAAGACAGAAATACCCCTTTGTAGGATAAGGTTATCCTACCCTCCTCCGTATTAGAACCGGCCTCATATGATAAATGTGATAGATTATGGGCACCTAACCTAGGTGACAAATATGATAGACTATGACCACTCGAATTATGGAATGAGTATGATAGAAATGTGATCACTGCCTTTATGATGAATGTGGCTATTTACATGCATAACTTGGTGCTTAGGCACTTTGTATGATTAAATGTTTCACCACGTATAATTATGCTTGAGAGTGCAGCTTGCTATGCCTAGCATGTATTTGACCTCGGGCATGTGATTTCGATTTCATACAAAGTGATGGTGTTAAACTCTAGAAATATTACGTAAATGTGTGTGTAGATAATACGCATTTGTAATTATGGGAAGTGTGAGCACTCACTTAGCCCCGTGACTATGTGTGGAGAGTGCACACTAGCACTATGTTTTTCTACAGTGGGTTGACACAAATGCATGCATACATATGCTTCACAGATGACTTGGTGCGTTACCTGTGAAGTCATGTGCATAGTTTCATCCTATTAGATCACGGGATAATTATATGTATGGGTTAAGGAGCCATGATTATTGGGGATGTGAACCATACATGGACTTAGGGGCCATGCTTCCTAGATGTATATGGATCATACATGGATTGAGGGGCCATGATTGATGTTTGATGTGGGTGGTGGATGTGGAGTCCTGATTGATTGGGCACATCTCATATTGGATGAGGATGTTGTATGATATGCTCTCAGATCATGGATGTTTCATCATACGTGGCAATCTTGCGATGGATGGTATACCATAGTTGTTTCATGGTTTGAAGAACACTAGAAATGTTATTATACTAGGGGTTAATACACTTAAGTCTCATGGGTGAAATTTACTAAACCTCGTTGGTATCATCGGGTACATCAACATCGGGACTGGATGGACACATGGTCATGGTGAGTTTGACTCCCACCGTTGTGATCAGGTGGGAAGAAGTCTGACTAGCCTGGCATGAGTAGATTTGAGAAATGGGTTTAGGTTGACCCCTTGGTGTATTGGGATTGCAATAGGGTTTGCTACCAACTGCCAAATGGAGTAGTTTATCAGCCATGGTGCTTTAGCTCTACTGACAAGTATGCGAGGCCATAGATCACCATGGTGCCTTTAACAATACTAAGATGTGATTGGCTATGGTCTTGGAGACTTGACATACATGGTTGCATTTGGCATTTCATTGCACTGAATCAAAAGCAAGGGTGATCATCGAAATGCCACCCCGAAGACCGAGAAAGAAATATGAGGCTTTTTGGGCAGAATTCAACACATCGGTCACTTCATTACCCAACTCACACCCGCATATGAGTCCATATTCAAGCTGCTCCATAAAAACACACTGTAAAAAAGCCTTCGACAAAATCAAGTACCTGTAGGACCCACCAATACTAGCCCCTTATACCAAGATGACCATTACTATTCTATATCTTGTTAGTGCACTTTTCTGTGGCATATTAGTACACCTTGTTTGTCAATTACTTAGGTCAGTGAGTCTAGTGTCGGTTGAGCTTAAAGAAGATGAAAATCGAAGACTCAAGTGGACCTGCTGCATCAAGGAAGAAGCAACAGGTAAAAGAGATGCCTTGGTGGGCCTTAAACCTTGACCAAACCATAACCCTTAACCTCTCGATGACCCTAATCCTTTAGGAACATTTTTAGTCATCATATATTGGCCCTCGGTGTCCCAAAAGATCACCCAACAGAGAGTTAAGAGGTTGCATGTGCTGCTAGATCCAAGCTCAACCCATCAGAACATTGCATGGCCTGTCCGACCGGTCGTGACCGGTCGATTAGACTAGACCGACCGGTCGGACTGACCCCAGTCCAGACAGCAACGCTGTCCATGCAACAGGCCCTTGAGCCGACTGTTCGCTTCCCCAAGTGTATGCAATTTAGTAATTATCTCGGTAAGACCAAGGTCGATCCACAGGCACTTGTGTAGGAACTCATAAAACACTTCTAATGGTTTTTAATTGAGAACTATCTAAACAGGATTTTAGAATTGAACGTAGATAAATATTTTGAACTAAAAGTGAATGTAATCAATAATAAAAAGCACTAGGGGTTTAAGGATCCACTTGTAGCAATCCTCAATGCTTAATTCGCTGTGGTTTCTCACTTACTCAACTAGAATCGAAATCAAATCCTATCTAGTTAGTTAATAAAGCGGTTATAACAAACAATCTGTCATATGTGTGATTCAAGTAAATGATTCCCTTAATTCAAGTTAGGACTTGAGCAAACTTAATTGCACAGGTCAGTCCTAGTTCCAATAGATTAAGATCACAATCATAATCATCATTAAACTCTGTCACAAAGCATAACTAAATCATGATTTGAACTTCAATCAAATCACATATACAATCACACATAAGTAGAAATTCCAAAAAAATAGAACTCTTGGCATGAAGTTCCCACATGAGAATCTAAGGTCTTGAGCGTATTGAATCAGATTTCTCGAAGCGTACAGGTCTAGAACCATTCAAAATAATTAAGAACTCAAGCAATTCTTCTAAACATCTATGAGCCATCATAAGATTAAGAAAACTACTAAGAACTTTATTCAAACTTCAAACCATTGTTCTTCACTAATAATCCAACTTGAAACCAAAACAAACGAATTAACACATCTTAGATTCACTACAAGATTCACCACTTAGCCCTAGCTAAGAGATTTAGCCATTTATGATCCAAGGAAATATGAAAGCAACTAAGAAAAACATAAAACTAGAAGAACAAACTAGGAGGAGTTGTAGAACTCCATATTCGACTTCCGCCACCTCCCACTGTGGTAATTCTCTTCTACGATGCCTCAGGAACGAGCTAGATATTCACTTCCCCAAGTGTAGGGTTGCGATGTAGTAATAAACTCGGTAAGACCGAGGTCAATCCACAGGGACTTATGTAGGAATTCACAAACACATCCAATAGTTTCTATTGAGAAGCTAACAACCAAATTTGTATAGTATTGATGTAAGCAACAACTTTGAACTTAAACTGAAGTAAACAATTATAAAAAGGCACTAGGGGTTCAAGGATCCACTTGTAGCAATCCTTGATGCTCAATTCGCTGTGGTTTCTCACTTTCTCAACCAGAATCGAAATTAAGATCTATCTAGTCGGATGATAGAGCAGTTAAACCAAACAACCTGTCATATGTATGAACAATGTATATAATTCACTCAATGCAAGCTAGGATGAGCATGCTCAATTGCATAGGTCAATCCCAATTCCAATAGACTAAGTTCTTAATCATAACCATCACTAAGGCCTCTCATAAGACAAAGCTAGATCATGACTTGAACTTGATTCAAATCACATACACAGTCCACCATACAACAGAAATCCAGAAAAGTAGAACTTTGGTAGGAAGCTCCCACATGAAGATCATAGTACTAGAGCGTATTCCAATTCCTCAGATCATACAGGTCTAGACTAACATACAACAATTAAGAACTCAAGCAATTCTTCTAAACATCCATGAGTCATCATAAGACTAAGAAAAACTACTTAGAACTTGAATTAAACTTCAAACCATTGTTCATAAACATGAAATCCAATCTTAAAACCAACTTTAAACGAATTAAAACATCTTAGATTCACTACAAGCTTCACCTCTTAACCCAAGCTAAGAGGTTTAGCCGTTCATGATCCAAGGAAACATGAAACAACTAAGAAAAACATAAAAATAGTAAACAAACTAGAAGGAGTTGTGGAACTCCAAAATCCACTTCCGTCGCCTCCCACCTTTCTCAAACTCTTTTAAGATACCCTAGGAACGATCCCTAAGTGTCCTTTTATAGTAGGAAGGCTCCGTAGCATCAGAATCTTCTAGAAATTGCGTAAGCTTACGCAGTGCGCAGAGAAAATCGGGACTTGTAGAACACGCTTCATTACGCAGACGACCGGTCACACGACCGGTCTGAGCTACTAGACGACCAGTCGCACGACCGGTCTCAAAAATGCCAAAATCATCCAGAGAGTTCTGGGGATTTTCAACCCAGAAAAATTAATTCAAGGACTGGTCACACGACCGGTTGCAGCAGTGGACGACCGGTCGCACGACCGGTCGTGAACAGTCCAGGGAGTTATGGCCTCTGGGTCCCCTCTGTTAAGTGATCAGACCGGTCGGACGACCGGTCCTTGACCTTGGACGACCGGTCAGACGACCGGTCGTGGGGACCTTCTTCTGCTTTCTTTCTTCTTTTCTCTGACTTCTTTCTTTCATCCTTTGACGCTTAGCCCCTTTGATCTTCTATGCCTGTAAACGGTTTCTTTAAGTCTCCATTTAATGAAACCTCTCTCTCATCCTACAATCACAATTTCATGCATTAGATTAGTCAATACATCATGAAAACCTTGCATAATAAGTGATGAATTGGGGTTAGAATATTCACAATTAAGAGCTCAACACACCCCCCCAACTAGCATTTTGCTAGTCCCGAGCAAAACATGCGTGAAACCAATTTCATTCTCCAAACCCAACTTTCCTTTAGAAACCATTCTTCTATACATCCCAAGCTACACAAGTGTAAGAGTTAGAGAAATTAGGTGATAGAGGTTGAAACCGTAAACTCTCAAAACATAATAAGTATCCATATGAAACTCCCGCTGATTGTTTGACAAATAGAAGAACTTGAACAAATTCAGCCTAGTGTGCATTGTGAAGGTTCATTGCTTGAGTTTCTAGGATTATCTTCTTCACAGATCAACTGGACTATAGATCTTAAGATATATAGAGCAACAACAAGCCAATGACAGGAATTTGTCTTACTGTCCTTCCGACGACTTTCACACTACGTCCCATTTTCGGCTTTGGTTACGGGTAGACCATCCCCCAGTTGGTAATAGGTAGCCCTAATCGGAATTTTCCACCATTTTTTCATCATTCCCAATTTCATCCTTCCTTTTCCTTTTTCTTTTTTAAATTAGATAGGATTTTTAGAAATCCATATCTTTCGTTATTTTCCCATGGACAAGGATGGACAAAGTACCCCGGCTTGGTTTCTCAACACTTTAAATCAAAGTCTAGCTAATCCACAAATCACATAATCATTTCAACTCATGAAAATCGTGTAATGTGAACTAGATGTAAAAGTGTTCAAATTTTCTATCAATCACATAACTAGGAGAATTCACATATAAAACTATTATGCTATGAGAAGTTCAAGACTTACAACCTCATACACTTCATATCTCCTCCTCTTATGCTCATATCATCTTGAATGCATAGAAACAAAGTTTTCCAAAGGAGTTTTGTATTTTAGAAAAATCGAAAAATTTCTACATACTTGCTCGAAATGTTACAAAATGCCGGATTTATCCAAGTGATCCTACACCCCCCAACCAAATCTTGCATTGTCCTCAATGTAAAAGATGTGCAATGTGCAAAACATGAGAGCAATTTGAAAATCAAAGGGAGTGAGGAATGATAGTACCTGAGAGAGTGAAAAGTGAAATTCTTCCTCCTTCTAACAAACCTATGAAAAAGAAAACAAAAGCAACAAAATCCTACTCCATACCTCCATCAGACTAAGAAATCAATTCCAACAACTCGTCCAAAAGCATAAAATCAATCAGAATCATTAGATGGATCAAAAGGTTTTGCAATAACGTCATCCAATATCTTATGTTACAATATACATGTGTATGAGTGATCCAAAGAAGCCACTGAAAATTCCAAAAAAGAATTTCAATGGGTTCATTAATGTTTTCACCACATGTATAAGAGGAGACAGCATCATATTTGTCAGAAAAAATATGTTTCCATTCAGATATTTCTGGGCATTGATTTTGCAAGTATGGCTCATCCCAGGGTTGGTAGAGGTCGGTATTCATAATCCATAGAAGTGTGGAAATATGAATTGATTTCTCAGTACCATAAAGTGTTGTTTCCACATCCTTCTCTTAGCTAACGTTATATGCCGATACCGACTCGAAAGGTGCGACTATATCTCCTATCACATCAACATTCTTATCCAGATAATAAGCCACATCTTCTTCTAAGTGATTAGAGTAAAGAGTTGAGGGGGACACATCTTCCACAATAGAATTTATCATGTTTATTTCGTGGACCTCTTCATCTTCATCCTCTTGTTGGTTGTCAACATTGAAAGCATTTAACTCAATCGTCATATTACTAAAGGACATTTGTATGACCCCACTCCTACAATTGATGATCGCGTTTAATGTAGCTAGGAATGGGCGGCCAAGTATGACAGGAATTTGAGGGCCAATATTAACCATGTGTTGTGTGTCCAAGACAATGAAGTCCACCGAGTAGTAGACCTTGTCAACTTGGACAAGAATGTCCTCAATCACCCCTCTCAGAATACGAATCGATCGGTCAGCGAATTGTAATGTGGTTTTGGTGGGTTTTAATTCACCTAAACCCAATTGTTCATAGACCGAAAAGGGTATTAAGTTCACACTTGCTCCTAGATCAAGTAAAGCATGTTTCACCCGGTAGTCTCCAATTATGCATGATATTGTCAGACTACTAGGGTCTTTGTATTTCGTAGGCATCCCGTGATTTATAATGGCGCTTACATTTTCTGTCAAAAATGCCTTCTTTTGCACTTGTATTTTTCTTTTTATCGTACACTGATTCTTCAAAAACTTAGCATATGACGGTATTTGTTTAATGGCATCCAACAATGGGATGTTGATCTTCACCTGCTTGAAAACCTCTAAAATTTTCAGGTTTTTGTCTAAAGGTTGGGTGAAATCAACCTTTGGGGAAACGGGGCAACCGGCTTGTATTGCCTTTCCGGTTCATTCTCTTGTGGAGTGTTGTTCGGGCTATCATCCTCCTTGGCAATTTCTGGATCATTAGGCTTTGGGGCCTTTATCGGATTAGATTTATCAATATTTTACCACTTCGCAAAGTGGTGATAGCTTGAACATGCTCCATATGTTGGGAGGATGAGCTTGCATCTTGTATCTCAAATTGGGTCCTTGGGTTAGGGAGAGTTTGGGCAGGAAGTGTGCCTTTCTCCCTGACACTGAGGTGAGATTCAACCCTAGCCATTGAGGTGTTCAAGTCATTGATGGCTTAAGTTGTATTTTTATTAAATTTCAATTGCTCTTGCATGAACCCATTTATTTTCAAAGAATTAGTCTTGTTATACTCAGCTTGAACCGATAAGAATGCACCCAACATCTCCTCTAGCGTAACTTTTGGTGTAATGACTAGAGATGGACCTAGTATAGAGTGAGCTTGAGGGATATCGTTTGCATTCGCAGTGTGTTCATTCCTCCAATTGAAGTTGGGATGGTTCTTCCAATTAGCATTAAACGTGTTTGAGTTTGGAGCACCAAATTGCCGTTGATAACTGTTTATGACATTTGATTGTTCTTGTAAGATGTCTTGAACCGCTGAAATTGTGGGACAATCTTGTGTTGTATGTTGATTGCTGGCACAAATTCCACAAACAGTTTCAACGTCCTTAGAGTTGATCGTCTCTCCTTTCCTTAATTCCATGGCCTCGACTTTTCTTGTGAGGCTAGCCACACGTGCACTTAAGCTATCCTCTTATGATAAGATATAAATTCCTCCTTTTTCTCATTGTTGGCTAGTCTTGGAATTTGCTGGTTTAGATGTATCCCAAGACTGTGCATTCTCAGCCACTTCCTCCAAATAGTCTCATGCTTCATCGGCTTCCTTGCTCATGAACTCCCCATTACACATCATCTCTACAAATTGGCGCATGGGTGAAGTCAGTCCGTCATAGAAAAAGTTTATAACCCGCCAAATTTCATAGCCATGATGTGGGCATGCATTTAACTAGTCCTTAAACCTCTCCCAACATTGGAAGAAGGTCTCATCTTCCTTCTGGGCAAAGTTCATGATAAGGCGCCTCAACATATTCGTTTTGTGAGTAGGGGAGAATTTTTCTATGAATTCCCTATGCATATCAGTCCATGCACCAATTGATCTTGGCCTTAATGCATGAAGGCAACCTTTAGCTTTATCTTTAAGGGTAAAAGAAAATAATTTAAGTCTTACCATATCATCAGTAACATTCGCAAGGTGCATGGTGGTTATTACCTCATCAAACTCCTTAAGGTGTTGATAGGCACTTTCACTGTCTAATCCATGGAATTTTGGGAGGAGTTGGATCACTCCCAGTTTTAAATCTACATTCCCTGCATTTTGTGGAAAGATTATGCATGAGGGAGTACTCGCTCTTGCTGGTTGCAAGTAATCACATAATGTTCTTGATCGGGGAACATTCTCAACCACATTCTCCCCCGTTTCGGTTTGGTTTTGTCCCAGATTAGGATTGGCCATCGAATTAGATTGATTTGCAGCCATATTTTTAGACAAAATTGGAGAAGTTAGATGTCTCCTAGCACGTGGTTTTCTGTCAATCCCTTCAACTATTCCCCCTTCACTAATGAGTCGGTTATTGGAATCCCTAGCCCAATGTGGCATGCAAAATCCTAAGAGAATGAAACAAAAAGAAAGAAGAATTCTTCCTTCCTTTCTTTACTCTTCTCTAAGACCGAAGCACAAGGTGTCTTGCAATGGCTAGGCCAGAAGCAAGGATAGAGACCGATTTCTCCTGGTCAATAGGGGTTCAAAGAACTCCCCACCCACTCTTTGAATCTTTTGAGAAAAGTGCAGAAAAATAAGAAAGAGGAGCAGAGGTGAGAAGAGAAATCTCTGAGCACAAGGTGATCCAAGACGGCAGAGCCGACCAATAGGAATCTAGGTGGCACAAGGCCTACCTTTTAGAGATCCAAAAGGAGTATCCACCCACTCTACAAGAGATGAATATGATAGGAATGAATAGGAGAAGAAGAAGAGTAAGGTTAGAAAGATAGAACCTGATTTGGCACTTGAGATCCTTATATCTTCTTCAGCTTCCGAGCAATCCCTACAAAAGAAAAATCAAATAAAATAAACTAAGTTAGTCCTAAAATCCTAAAAATCCTAAATAGATACTATTTTCAGAAATTTGTGAAAAACCGTCAAAATCCCCGGCAACGGCGCCAAAACTTGTTCGCTTTCCCAAGTGTAGTGTTGCGATGTAGTAATAAACTCGGTAAGACCGAGGTCAATCCACAGGGACTTATGTAGGAATTCACAAACACATCCAATAGTTTCTATTGAGAAGCTAACAACCAGATTTGTATAGTATTGATGTAAGCAACAACTTTGAACTTAAACTGAAGTAAACAATTATAAAAAGGCACTAGGGGTTCAAGGATCCACTTGTAGCAATCCTTAATGCTCAATTCGTTGTGGTTTCTCACTTTCTCAACCAGAATCGAAATTAAGATCTATCTAGTCGGATGATAGAGCAGTTAAACTAAACAACCTGTCATATGTATGAACAATGTATATAATTCACTCAATGCCAGCTAGGATGAGCATGCTCAATTGCATAGGTCAATCCCAATTCCAATAGACTAAGTTCTTAATCATAACCATCACTAAGGCCTCTCATAAGACAAAGCTAGATCATGACTTGAACTTGATTCAAATCACATACACAGTCCACCATACAACAGAAATTCAGAAAAGTAGAACTTTGGTAGGAAGCTCCCACATGAAGATCATAGTACTAGAGCGTACACCAATTCCTCAGATCATACAGGTCTAGACTAACATACAATAATTAAGAACTCAAGCAATTCTTCTAAACATCCATGAGTCATCATAAGACTAAGAAAAACTACTTAGAACTTGAATTAAACTTCAAACCATTGTTCATAAACATGAAATCCAATCTTAAAACCAACTTTAAACAAATCGAAACATCTTAGATTCACTACAAGCTTCACCTCTTAGCCCAAGCTAAGAGGTTTAGCCGTTCATGATCCAAGGAAACATGAAATAACTAAGAAAAACATAAAAACAGTAAACAAACTAGAAGGAGTTGTGGAACTCCGAAATCCACTTCCGCCGCTTCCCACCTTGCTCAAACTCTTCTAAGATACCCTAGGAATGATCCCTAGGTGTCCTTTTATAGTAGAGAGGCTCCGTAGCATCAGAATCTTCTAGAAATTGCGTAAGCTTACGCAGTGCGCAGAGAAAATCGGGACTTGTAGAACACGCTTCATTACGCAGACGATCGGTCGCACGACCGGTCTGAGCTACTGGACGACCAGTCGCATGACCGGTCTCAAAAACGCCAAAATCATCTAGAGAGTTCTGGGGATTTTCAACCCAGAAAAATTAATTCAAGGACCGGTCGTAGCAGTGGACGACCGGTCGCACGACCGGTCGTGAACAGTCCAGGGAGTTATTGTTGAGCTCTTAATTGTGCATATTCTAACCCCAATTCATCACTCATTATGCACGGTTTACACGTTTAAAGGACCATTCTAATGCATGATTTGTGATTGTAGGAACAAGAGGGAGATTTCACAAATTGAAGATTAAATGAAGCTCTTTAAGAGCATGGAGGTTCATTAGATGAAGTATTGAAGGAAGATCCAAGAGAAGAAAGCAAGGAGAGAAGAGAAAAGAAGAAAGAAAGAAAGAAAGAAAGAAATAAAGAAGAAAAGAAGCTAGACCGGTCGGCTGACCGGTCAGCCAAAGAAGCCCGACCGGTCAAGACCGGTCGGCCGCCCCTTTGATGCACAATAGAAGAAGTTCAATTTGGTCCGACCGGTCATGACCGGTCGGCCACGTTTGCTGGATCAATGTATAGCTCAGTTCGACCAGTCATGACCGGTCGGCTGTTCTCCCTGGACTGTTGCAAGTGAAGTCCAACCGGTCATGACCGATCAGCTATGTGTAAAAACGGGAATTTTCTAATTTCAGCTCCGAAATCTTCTGCGCAAGTGCGTAGTTTTACGCGAAATCTCGAATTCTCTTGCGTATTGGACTCCTCCAAGCTATAAAAGGATGTCTTCCCTTCATACCAAAGGAGGCTAGGACGTGAGGATTGCTCAGGAGACGGATTCTACTTCGGATTTCTAGTTTTCTTCCTGTTTTAGTTTTTTTTTTTATGTTTTTAGAGGCTTCTAGTTCAAGGATGCTAGAGATGAACTAAAACCTCTTAGCTAGGGCTAAGAAGGGAAGCTTTTGATTCGTTTTTCATGGATTAATGCAACCTAGGTTTCCTTTTATGTTTTAATTGATGAATTTTAGTTCAATATGAGTTTGAATCAAGTACTAAGTTGGTTTTACTTTGATCTCTTGACAACTCCGGGCTCATGTGATTCTTAGTGATTCTAAGCTTAGTATCTTAGCTTTTGAGCATTGTTTATGCTTGTGTAATGCATTGATCTACCATCGACTCCGGGCATGGTAGACGCTTTGATTGCCTTGTGTACAATGGCCTGATTTTCATGTGGGAACTCATTCAACTAAAGTTCTTATCTTTTGCTGTATAGTCTGGAATAGTTGTTTATTGATTGATTTTGATTTAATTAGAGTTCTAATCATGAGTTGTAATCAGGTCTAGTGACAGGATTTGGTGAAAACTATGGTTATGAATCTCAACTAGATTGGCAAGAGGCTTGGCCTATACAATTGAGTGTGCCCAAGGCCTGAGCATGGTTGTGGGAATCAAATCAGTTAATAAGCACTTGTTTTGGATAATTGTTGATTGAACCGCTCTATATTCCAATCGGATAGAGATAGGAATTCGATTCCGATTGTGTTATGAGAGACCTAGTTGTGTTGATGCATTGAAACCTATCAAAAGTGGATCCTTGGCGCTCTAGTGCCCTTTTTAGATTGAAATTACCTTAACAATTCACTGTTTAAACTCAATTCATTGTTTTCCAGCTTTAGTTCTTAATAGGATCTTAATTACTAGTTGTTTTAGTTAAATCCTAAGAATACCCATACATAAATTTCTGTGGGAACGATACTCGGTCTTTCCGAATTATTACTACTTCGCAACCCTACACTTGGGGAGTGAACAAGTTTTTGGCGCCGCTGCCGGGGATTTCTATGTGGTATTTTTAGAATTTTCTGAAATAACTTCTAGTTGAGATTGTGTTAAGATAGGTTTAGAATTTGTTTTTACCTTTTAGAGTAGGTTTTCTTCTAAATACTAACTTACTTTGTTTTGATTTTTGCAGGATTCTAACATAGGTTTAATTCAGGGATTTTTAGGAAGTTGAAGAAGAAGAAGGCATCTTAAGTCACAAATCAGGTTTTATCATTCTAACCTTACTCTTCTTCTTCTCCTACTCATTCCTATCATATTCATCTCTTGTAGAGTGGGTGGAGACTCCTTTTGGATCTCTGAAAGGTAGGCCTTGTGCCACCTGGATTCCTATTAGTCGGCTCTGCCGCCCTGGATCACCTTGTGCTCAGAGATTTCTCTTCTCAACCTATTCCTCTTTCTTCTTTTCTGTACTTTTTCTCAAAAGACTCAAAGAGTGGGTGGGGAGTTCTTTGAACCCCTATTGAACAGGAGAAATCGGTCTCTATCCTTGCTTCTGGCTTAGCCATTGTAAGACACCTTGTGCTTAAGTCCTAGAGAGGAGTAAAGGAAGGAAGGAAGAATTCTTTTTCCTTTTTGTTCATTTTTTTTGGTTTTGCATGCCACATTGGGCTCGGACTCATAATAACCGACTTGTAAGGGACAGAGTAATTGTTGAAGGGATTGATAGAGAGCCTCGTGCTAGGAAACGTCAAAATTTTCCTGAAATTACTAGAGAGATGGCTGAAAATCAACCAAATCAAGGGGTTAATCAAAATCCAGCCCCAAACCTTACTGAATTGGATGAGAATGAAGTGGGGGATGTACCTCAACCTAGAACTTTACGTGACTATTTACAACCAGCTAGGACGAGTACTCCCTCTTGCATAATTTTCCCTCACAATGTAGGAAATATTGATTTTAAACCGGAGTTGATCCAACTTCTTCCTAGATTCCATGGACTCGACTCTGAGAGCGCATATCTACATATTAAGGAATTTGAAGAAGTTATTGTCACAATAAACTATGACAATGTGACCAAGGATACAATAAAACTTAAATTGTTCCCTTTTTCCTTGAAAGAGAAGGCCAAATCATGGCTACATTCCTTAAGGCCAAGGTCATTGGGACATGGGCTGAGATGACTAGGGAGTTTCTTAAAAAATTCTTCCCTACTCATCGAACCAATGCACTACGAAGGGCCATAATGAACTTCTCCCAAAAAGAAGAAGAAACCTTTTTCCAATGTTGGGAAAGGTATAATGAGCTATTAAACGCATGCCCACATCATGGCTATGAACGGTGGAGGTTGATTAGTTTCTTCTATGATGGATTGAACTCAACCATGCGCCAATTTGTGGAGATGATGTGTAATGGGGAGTTCATGAACAAGGAAACGGAGAAAGCTTGGGATTATTTTGACATGTTGGCTGAAAATACACAATCATGGGATACATCTAAGCCAACAAGTTGAAAACAACCCCAAACCAAGGAAAAGGGAGAAAATTATGTTTTAGATGGGCAAGATGATCTAGGTTCTAGAGTGGCTAAACTCACACGAAAGGTCGAGGAGATGGAACTAAAGAAGGTGGATACAACCCAACAAAAGGGGGCTGTTGAAACTATTTGTGGTATTTGTGCTTCCAATGTGCATCAAACGCCGGATTGTCCAACAATCTATGCGTTTCGAGAACTTTTATTTGAACAATCAAATGCCTTGAATAGTTATCAACGACCTTTTAGTACTCCAAATTCAAACACGAACAATTCTAGTTGGAGAAACAACCCAAACTTCAATTGGGCGAATGGAAACACGGCTAATCAAAGTAATCCTCAAAGGGGGCCCCCAATGCAAATGGCCCCACCTCAAATGCTTATAGAGGATACTTTGAAAGCATTCATGGAAGGACAAGCTCAAATAAATCAATCCAACCATACGATAATGCTTGAGCTTAAAAATTTAGTGGAGGAAATCAAGGCTCGCTTAAACGCAAGGGAAGGGATGCTTCCAGCCCAACCCATACCAAATCCAAAACCACAATGCGAAATAAGTGTGCCTAGTTCTTCTAACCAACATATGGAACATGCTAAGGCTATCACCACTCTTAGAAGTGGTAAAATCATTGAAAAATCTGATCCGGTGAAGGTTTCAACGCCTAATGATCCGGTATCTTCCAAAGAGGATGATGGACCTAGCATCACCATGAATGAAAAAGAGCCATTGAAAGAATATAGGCCTGTTGCTCCATTCCCCCAACGCTTGATTCCAACCAAACCTCAAGATAAATGTCAGGAATTTTTGGAGGTTTTCAAGCAAGTCAAAATCAACATCCCATTGTTGGATGCCATTAAACAAATACCGTCATATGCAAAAATTTTGAAAGACCTTTGCACGGTTAAAAGAAAAATACATGTGCAAAAGAAGGCATTTTTGACAGAGAATGTGAGTGTCATTATCAACCACGGGATGCCCAAGAAATACAAAGATCCCGGTTGTCCAACAATATCTTGTGTGATTGGAGACTACCGGCTGAAACATGCTTTACTCGATCTAGGGGCAAGTGTGAACTTAATCCCCTTTTCGGTCTATGAACAATTGGGTTTAGGTGAATTAAAACCCACCAAAACCACATTACAACTTGCTGACCGATCCATTCGTATTTCGAGAGGGGTGATTGAGGATGTTCTTGTCCAAGTTGACAAAGTTTACTACCTGGTGGACTTTATTGTCTTGGACACACAACCCATGGTTAATATTGGGCCTCAAATCCCTGTCATACTTGGCCGCCCATTCCTAGCTACATCAAACGCTATCATAAATTGTAGGAGTGGGGGCATACAAATGTCTTTTGATAATATGACGATTGAGTTGAATGCTTTCAATATTGACAACCAACAAGAGGATGAAGATGAGGAGGTCCACCAAATAAACATGATCAATTCTATTGTGGAAAATGAGTCCCTCTCACCTTTTTACTCCGGTCCCTTAGACGAAGAAGTGACTCACTCCCTTGATGAGAACGATAATATGATAAGGGATATGGTCACACTTTTTGAGTCGGTATCGGCAAAGGACGTGAGCTGAGAGAAGGATGTGGAAACTATACCTTTTTGTGCTGAGAAACCAATTTAAATTTCCACTCCTTTATGGATCATGCATACCGAACTCCATCAACCCTGGGATGATCCTTACTTGCAATATCAATGCCCAGGAAAATATGAGTGGAGACATACTTTTTCTGATAAATATGATGATGTCTCCTCCTATACATGTGGTGAAAATATTAAGGAACCCGCTGAAATTCTTTCTTGGGATTTTGAGTGGCTTATCTCGATCAATCACACACATGTACATTGTAAAGCAGGATATTGGATGACGTTACTGCGAAACCTTTTGATCCATCTAATGATTCTGCTTGACTTTATGCTTTTGGATGAGTTGTTGGGATTGACCTCCTAGTCTGACGGAGGATAATTTGCTAGAATGCTTTCCCATTAGGATTTGCTTTGATAGTTGATTTAGTTGTGAAGTAATCCATCTCCAAAAGCTAATCTTGCCATGCAATATATGTTTCAGGTGATATCTCTCTTTCTCACTCAATTTTGTTTTATGCTCTCATGTCATGCATATTGCATATTTTATTACATTGAGGACAATGTAAAGTTTTGGTTGGTGGGTTGAGAGATTCCTTAGATGATGAATCTGCTAGCTTTTGTGACATTTCGAGCAAAGATGTAGAAATTTTTTGATTTTTTCTAAATTTCGAAACTCTTTTGGAAAACTTTGATTCTATACATTCGAGATAGCATGGGTATAAGAAGATGAGATATGAAGTGATGAATGTTGCAAGCTTTGAATTTCTCTTAATATAATGGTTTTATATGTGAATTCACCTATTTTTATGATTGATAGAAAATTTGAACACCTTTTGCACCTAGTTCACATTACACGATTTTCATGATTTGAAAGGATTATGTGATTTGGGGATTAACTAGACCGTGATTGAAGGTATTGAGAAACCAAGCCGGGGTACTTTGTCCATCCTTGTCCATGGGAAAATAACGAAAGATATGGATTTCTAAAAATCCTATCTAATATAAAAGAAAAAGGAAAGGAAGGATGAAATTGGGAATGATGGAAAATGGTGGAAAACTCCGATTAGGGCTACCTACTACCAACCGGGGGATAGTCTACCCGTAACCAAAGCCGGAAATGGGACGTAGTGTGAAAGTCGTCGGAAGGACGGTAAGGCAAATTCCTGTCATAGGCTTGTTGTTGCTCTATACATCTTGAGATCAGTAGTCTAGTTGATTTATGAAGAAGATAATCCCGGAAACTCATGAGATGAACCTTCACTATGCACACTGGGTTGAATTTGTTCAAGTTCTTCTATTTATCAAGCAATCAGCGGGAATTTCATATAAACACTTATTATGTTCTGAGAGTTTAAGGTTTCAACCTTTATCACTGAATTTCTCTGATTTTTATGCTTGTGTGTCTTCGAATGTATAGAAGAATAGTTTCTAGAGGAGAGTTGGGTTTTGGAGAATGAAACTTGTTTCACGCATGTTTTGCTCGGGACTAGCAAAATGCTGGTTGGGGGGTGTGTTGAGCTCTTAATTGTGCATATTATAACCCCAATTCATCACTCATTATGCACGGTTTACACGTTTAAAGGACCATTCTAATGCATGATTTGTGATTGTAGGAACAAGAGGGAGATTTCACAAATTGAAGATTAAATGAAGCTCTTTAAGAGCATGGAGGTTCATTAGATGAAGTATTGAAGGAAGATCAAAGAGAAGAAAGCAAGGAGAGAAGAGAAAAGAAGAAAGAAAGAAAGAAATAAAGAAGAAAAGAAGCTAGACCGGTCGACTGACCGGTCAGCCAAAGAAGCCCGACCGGTCAAGACCAGTCGGCCACCCCTTTGATGCACAATAGAAGAAGTTCAGCTTGGTCCGACCGGTCATGACCGGTCGGCCACGTTTGCTGGATCAATGTATAGCTCAGTCCGACCGGTCATGACCGGTCGGCTATTCTCCCTGGACTGTTGCAAGTGAAGTCCGACCGGTCGGCTATGTGTAAAAACAGGAATTTTCTAATTTCGGCTCCGAAATCTTCTGCGCAAGTGCGTAGTTTTACGCGAAATCTGGAATTCTCTTGCGTATTGGACTCCTCCAAGCTATAAAAGGATGTCTTACCCTTCATACCAAAGGAGGCTAGGACGTGAGGATTGCTTAGGAGACGGATTCTACTTCGGATTTCTAGTTTTCTTCCTGTTTTAGTTATTTTTTTTATGTTTTTAGAGGCTTCTAGTTCAAGGATGTTAGAGATGAACTAAAACCTCTTAACTAGGGCTAAGAGGGGAAGCTTTTGATTCGTTTTTCATGGATTAATGCAACCTAGGTTTCCTTTTATGTTTTAATTGATGAATTTTAGTTCAATATGAGTTTGAATCAAGTACTAAGTTGGTTTTACTTTGATCTCTTGACGACTCCGGGCTCATGTGATTCTTAGTGATTCTAAGCTTAGTATCTTAGCTTTTGAGCATTGTTTATGCTTGTGTAATGCATTGATCTACCATCGACTCCGGGCATGGTAGACGCTTTGATTGCCTTGTGTACGATGGCCTGATTTTCATGTGGGAACTCATTCAACTAAAGTTCTTATCTTTTGCTGTATAGTCTGGAATAGTTGTTTATTGATTGATTTTGATTTAATTAGAGTTCTAATCATGAGTTGTAATCAGGTCTAGTGATAGGATTTGGTGAAAACTATGGTTATGAATCTCAACTAGATTGGAAAGAGGCTTGGCCTATACAATTTAGTGTGCCCAAGGCCTGAGCATGGTTGTGGGAATCAAATCAGTTAATAAGCACTTGTTTTGGATAATTGTTGATTGAACCGCTCTATATTCCAATCGGATAGAGATAGGAATTCGATTCCGATTGTGTTATGAGAGACCTAGTTGTGTTGATGCATTGAAACCTATCAAAAGTGGATCCTTGGCGCTCTAGTGCCCTTTTTAGATTGAAATTACCTTAACAATTCACTGTTTAAACTCAATTCATTGTTTTCCAGCTTTAGTTCTTAATAGGATCTTAATTACTAGTTGTTTTAGTTAAATCCTAAGAATACCCATACATAAATCTCTGTGGGAACGATACTCGGTCTTTCCGAATTATTACTACTTCGCAACCCTACACTTGGGGAGTGAACAGTTATGGCCTCTGGGTCCCCTCTGTTGAGTGATCAGACCGGTCGGACGACTGGTCCTTGACCTTGGATGACCGGTCAGATGACCGGTCGTGGGGACCTTGTTCTGCTTTCTTTCTTCTTTTATCTGACTTCTTTCCTTCATCCTTTGACGCTTAGCCCCTTTGATCTTCTATGCCTATAAACGGTTTCTTTAAGTCTCCATTTAATGAAACCTCTCTCTCATTCTACAATCACAATTTCATGCATTAGATTAGTCTATACATCGTGAAAACCTTGCATAATAAGTGATGAATTGGGGTTAGAATATTCACAATTAAGAGCTCAACACTAGAGGAGTCATTTTATAGGTTTGAAGCCCTAGATGCGAAGAAACTTTGAGAAAATCCACAAAAACTGCGCTTTACGTAGCAAATTTTGGAACTTGTAGAAGAAGGTCTGTTACGCAAACAACCGATCGTAAAAGGTAAAAAACAGTCCAGAGAGTTTTCTGGAAATTCGAACCCAAAATTTAATTCAACGACTAGTCAGACGACTGGTCTAAGTAGTGGACAACCGATCATGATTGGTCTAGCAACGTTGGCACAGGGGTCCTCCTGTTGAGTATTCGACCAGTCCTAAGCTATGGACGATCGGTCTTCAAGTGCATTTTCTGCCCTCTTTCTTCTCTCCTTTGCTTTCTTTCTTCCACCTTTTTGCGCTTGGTCTTTTGATCTTCAATGCTTGTAAACAGCGTCTCTAAGCCTTCAATTGATGAATTCTCTCTCTCATTCCTACAACCACAAAACCATGCATTAGTTGAGTCTTTAATCATGTATTCCAAGCATAGTTAGTGATAAAATGAGGTTAGACTATACACATTTAAGAGCTTAACACACCCCCAACCAGCATTTTGTTAGTCCCTGAGCAAAATTGCGTGAAACAAGTTTCATTCTTCAAAACCCAATTCTCCTTCAGAAACTAGGCTTTTATACACTCCATGACCTGCAAGTGCAAAAATCGAAAATACGTATTGATAGAGGTTGAAACCTTCAGTCTCTCGGAACATAAGAAGTGCTTATATATAATTCCTATTGATTGATTGATAAATAGAACGATTCAAACAAGTTAACCTAGTGTGCTCAGTGAATACTTATCTCATGGATTTCTGGGATTATCTTCTTCATAAATCAACTAAAGCATGGATTTAAAGTGTACAAATCAATAACAAGCCTATAACAGGAATTTGCCTTACTGTCCTTCCGACGACTTTCACACGACTTCTCATTTTCGGCCTTGGTTACGAGTAGACCATCCACCGGTTGGTAATAGGTAGCCCTTTTCAGAATTTTTCACCATATTTTTAATCATTCTCATATTTTCATCGTTCATTTCCTTTTCATACACATTAGACAAGATTTTTGAAAATTCGTATCTTTCGTTATTTTCCCATAGACAAGGATGGACAAAGTACCCCGACTTGGTTTCTCAACACCTCAAATCTAAACCTATCCAATCCACAAATCCACATAATCCCTACAAAACATGAGAATCGTGTAAAGTGAAGTGTAAAAGTATTTCAATTTTTCTATCAATCAAATAAATAGGGGAATCTAATTAGAAAAACATCATGTTACAAGTCCTTTAAGAGTTTCAAAATCATCTCACTACATTGTTGGAACTAGAAAATGGATCATAATGACATTTTCTGAAATGTGGTGTTTTTTTTTTGCTATGGGGTTCTGAATAATAGGAACATTCGTAAACAATCACAAGCATTCACAAAAGTACACAAGAGGAGATATCGCAAGGCGAATTTTATTCCAGAGATCCTGAGATCTTGTACATTCTAGGCCGTGATTTGGCATGAGCCCTTAATTACATTGGATGATCGATGAACCTTGATTAAAAGGCAAAAGACTAGTCAGCAGGGACTATGGTTTTAGAGTTTGTGGTCGCAGAGACCTGTATTTGTTTTGCTGTGTACTGAACTACCTTTGTGTTAATCAGATGTCTATGTCCCATAGTTTGGCCGGAGATCTGGGCTGAGACTGTCAGGGTTTATGACTGAGATGGACGACTCTGGGCCCGCGCCTCTCAATGTAGGGACAGGTGACCTCGGAAAGTCCATTCTACAGTTGTGTGTACCTGCGCAGCCCAACCAACGGATATCATTTGGATGGGTAGGGCATCGACTGTTGTGATGTGGCAGTTGAGAGCAATTGGTTTGTAGAGAATCGAAACTCTTTGGCATGGTTTATCGTGCTAACCATAGCCCTGCTTGTCTAGCTTTTGACCCAAATCGAATCATGCCTTTACAGTAAACGTAAATGATGGCATATTTGCATAGCTCTGGATGCTGGCGGCTCCTTTCCGGGAAGTCACTTCGTTCATCGCGTCAAATCGGGTCAAACCTCGAAGATGCTCGATTCCACTCGTTTAGAATTCCCGAAACGTTCGTTCCAACGTTCCATTACGTTCGGAATGCTAGAAATACCCAAGATAGGCTCAAGCGGACCTTGAAAACACTTAAAATTGAGCCCGGTGCACCTGCGAACATGTTCTGCAATTGGCTGAATTTTTAGGTGCGTGGGACTTATTAAACGGGTGCGTGGGACTCCACACACCTAAAAATTAAGTACAGAATTTCTAATTAATTTAGGGGTGCGTGGGTCCATATTCAGGATGCATGGGACCAAATTTACAAATCTGATTTTGATGAATTTACGGACGCGTGGGACCCGAATTAATGGACCCGTGGGCCACTTTTCGGGTGCGTCAGAGTCCAATGTACTTGTTCGATTTGTCGATTTTATGGATGCGTGGGGCTGAATTTACAGACGCGTGGGCCACTTTCGGGTGCGTGGGGTCCTTTTACGGGTGCATGGCCTAACTTATGATTGTAGGATTCAGACCTGTAGTGGAGTATCTGCGATCGGAAAGGGTATTCCGATGGTCGGAAAAGTATTCCGGCGAGGATTCCGGCGGCAGCAGCTCTCTCTCTCTCTCTCTTTGGAATCGTCCCGAATGAATGGGTGGAGGGGGTATTTATAGCCGAAGAAGTCGGAAGTCAGCCAATGAGGGGCTGCCACGTGCCACGCACCTGTTAAATGTCCCCCACGCACCTGTTTAATGATGTGCGAATGTCCGACACTCCCAGAAACATGTTCTGAAAATACTCGATTTTTTAGGTGCGTGGGACTTAATTTACGGGTGCGTGGGGTTCCATGCATCTGTAATTTGATTCCTGAAAATTTGTGGAATTTACGAGTGCGTGGACCCAATTTCAGGGTGCGTGGGAGTCTAAACGCCTCCGTAATGAGAATCACAAAATGTCGTTTTTAAGGGTGCGTGGCACCATTTTCAGGGTGCGTGGGACTCAAAACACCCTTGGATGAATTCCTATTTTTGCTTATTTTTCGGGCCGTGGGGTGTCCGAATTTATGGGTGCGTGGACATGTAAATGTGGGCTCCATTAATTGGGTTTTAAATTTTGGAGGGTTTGTGGGGCCCGTTTCGTTGCGCAATCACTTGTATGGCTGAAAATTGGGTGGGTTCAACCCGACCGACCCGTGAACGACCCGACATTGGGTTGGGCTTGGGCAAGAAGTATTGAACCCGATCTCGAGCTTGGGCTATGAAAACATCAACCCGATAAAGTTTGGGTCAGGCTTGGGTTGAGGTCTTGGGTTGCCCGACCCAACCCGAACCCGATCTATATACAAGTTACTTATACTTTTATTATACTTTAGTGAAGTAAACTAGTAATGTTTACTTGTATTTTAACTTATTTGTTTAGGAAAAGTGAAGTTCTTTACATAAATAAGTACATATATAATTAATAAAGCCATAGGTACCAAAAATAAGGCGTGTATTGAAACATAATAGACTAATGTAATAATGAAAATATTAGCATGTATCAACCCGACCAACCCGATCAACCCGATCGAGCCCGCTTGGGTTGGGCTTGGGTTGAGAATTCCCAACCCGAGGTTGGGTTGGGTTGGGTTGGGTTAGGGTTGAGGTATAGGAACCCTGGGTTGGGTTAGGGTTAAGCACCAACCCGACCCAACCCGCCCGACTTTCAGCCCTAATCACTTGCACTGTTCATCATGAGTAGTAATGAGGTTGCGGGTCCACTTCCGGGCGGTTCTGAACACGGTGATCGGCAGGGCCCACTGGAGAATTTGGCTAAGTAAGAAAATCCTGTATATTTTCGTTTTACGTGCACCGGAAGGCGTTTTGCGTGATTCCTTCAGAGGTATACGGTTATTTTGTTTATTTTAAGAGTCCCTACCTTTTGGGACCCCAATAGATGCCCCTCCGGTGGGTCGCGACGGATGCACGATTGTCTGGTGCGACGCACCGGACTTCCTGGGTCCCACTATAAATAGAGGAGACGGCCTATTCTCGTCATTTCACTGTTTCTCATTGAATTTTCCAGACCCATCTCACGCACCCGTTTATTCGCCAACGCACCCAACAATTGTCTCCAACGCACCCTTTTAATCCGCACGCACCTGTTTGTTCGAGGTAAAGATGATTTTTCGGGTGCGTGGGACCTCAACGCACCCAATAATTTCAAATTTTTTGAATTTGAATCCTTTAGGGGTGCGTGGGGAGTCACGCACCCAGAATTTTTCGAACTTTGGCAAATTTCTCGAAATTTCGGGGTGCGTGGGGGCCTACGCACCCTTCGTCACATCATGGAGGGTTTTAGCCCCTGCACGCACCTAAGAATTGGGCTTTACATGGGTGCGTGGGGCCTCACGCACCTCAAATTCTAACTTGGAAAATTTTTCATGTATCATGTATTACGAGTTGCGTGGGACCCTATGCACCCAAAATTCAACTTTCACAGACTCCGGTCATTGTTGGGGTGCGTGGAGCCGCACGCACCTGGAAAATTGGACTTGGCATTTTGAGGTGTGTGGGGCCTCACGCACCTATAAAGGTAACTTAGTATTTTTGAGGTGCGTGGGGCCTCACGCATAGTCCATGGGACTTGGTGGAGTTCGGGATTTTGCGTACTTTATTTTAATGATTTTGCTAGGTCTCCAAAGAGTGTGAGCCCTTACTCCTCTGCTTCATATTTTGCATATATGTGTCCATTGTTTTAAGGAGGCATAGGGTCTCATACTCTTAAGATTTATGGATTGCACCAGCTTAACGGGTAGTTCTAGTGGTTAATTTAAGTGATGTTTCAAGCATACCTTTGCATGTCTCTTCTAGCCTTTCTGACTTCACGCGACTAGCTTCTCTTGCTTTCTCTTTTTTTGCCGGACTGCCGTATCGGTTCATCAGTCTTATTTCTTAGCAGACAATGGCCATAACTCGTGCTTCTCTTCGTGCGGCCCGAGATTGTCTGAGGCGGCTGCTGGGCTCTCTGGATCATCCTGAGACTTGGTCATCTCTTGTTGTTCAGCGTGGCCGAGGCCTTGACCTGACTGGGCGCGGACTCTCGCCCTATTCTTCAAGCTATTCAGAACGTCTCCCTGATGGCCTCCATTTCTGATGAACATAAGGAGGTCATCTTTGACTTCATCGGCAATTCTTCCCTCTTGGAAGAGTTAGCGATCCTCGAGGCGGCGGAGCCTTCCCTGGCCGCTTCTTTCTTTTCCTTGTCAAGCCGGCTTCACTCCCTGAAGGAGGAAAAAAGGGAGAGCAGACGATTCTTAGCTTGGCTTGTCCCACTGGCGGAGGCCGAGTTTCCAAATCGCCGCGCTGGTATCTGGAGGATGGTCAGGGAGGCCCTACGGGAGCATGACAGGGTGGCGATCGACGTCTCCATTATGAAGAATTATGCCAATGCTGAGCACCTGAACTTCGACTTTGTGCAGCAATGCATTTCCTTCCTAATGGACCTGATTTCCAAGGAAGCCCAGGTCCAGGCGAAGGTGGACGAGTTGAAAGCTCGGGTTCTTCTGCTGGTGCAGGACTGAGATCCGCTCTTTCCGGCTATGGGGAGGGGTCCCCGCAATTTTGTGTCATTTTACATCGATTATTAATTTCTAATTTAAACAGTTGATATAACAATCTAGACATTTGGAATTGTCCTTGCGGTTGATGGATGAATGATAATTGTATCTTTCTTCTTCCCTGTTGTCCTTCCTTGTTTGTATGTTTGTGATGTTGATGTTGTGGTTGTGGTTGTTGCTTTATTTTTTTCTCCGTTGCTTTGGGTGTGCTCTGTCGGGGTTTTGATTGGCGCTCGTATTTTGTTTACCTGCCGCTTTGTATTCCTTTGGATCTTATGACTGTTTGATTGTCTTTATGCAAACATCTTTCCTTTGCCCTGTATCTGAGTCTTTTACATACCATTGCAGGTTACAATGGCCAGCGATCCCTCACAAGCCGGTCCTTCGGGTCCACCCCCAACTCCGTCAAAGCGCAAGCACACCGCCGCTAAGAAGGTTTCCAGGCCATCGGCTGAGAATCCGTAATGGTTCCTTCCCCCGGAGATGTTCAACTTCTACGAGCGCATCCTTACACTATCCAAGGACATACAGAAGAAAATCCTTTGTGATAGGATCGTGCCACCTCCTCCAGATAGGGGTACACAAGAGCAGTGGGATGCCTGGTATGCTCCTCTTCGTGGCTTCCGCTCGGACGGGGCCGTAGGTTCTAAGGACGGCAAAGTGAGCCCGTCGATCCCTGCTCAGGCTACCAGGCGCGGTCGCCCGAAAAAGGCTGGCAAAGGCACCAAGCAAGTATATTTGGAGAATCAGGGTAAATTTAAGTCGGATAAAATGAAGGTGGCCTGGTCTAGCACTAAACTTGTCATTGCGCCGCTTGTCGTTAGAAACCCCTATACTCGGGAATACATTCGTTACTCAAAGAGTTGCCAGCGACAGCGATCCCTCCCAAGTATCGAGCCGTCTGATACTTGCAGGAACAACTCTTTTTATAGCATCGACGCTTGGACGTCCGGCCCTGCACCATTTCTCAGTTGTTCTTTATCTAAGAACGGGAAGCATCAGTCAGTCCTAGGCGTGAAGGACATGATCTTCTTGGAGCCGAATCACAGCCCCCATCAGCCCTTTCCCAAGCATTATTTTGAGACCCTCCACCAGCGGTTTCATCATCTAGGGGATACTGAAGTCTGGTTGACCGGGGCATTTCAAACCCGCGGCCATCTGGTCCTCCACCTGGGCTACGAAGCATGGGCGAACCGGATCTTAGAACAGCACCGGGCTACCCTACAGGCGGTGGGCTTATATAAGGCGATCGAAGCGACGTCAAGTTATTTTTGCCGAGAGCCCTGGGTATACAAGGGCTTCCTTAATCACTGGTGCTCCATTACCAACTCCTTCCATATGCCGTGTGGCGAGATGAGCATCTCGCTCTGGGATCTTAATAGGATCGCAGGTCTCCCAATTCATGGGAGAATCTACGACGAATGGGTCCCAAGCGACGATGAGCTGTCGCAAAGGAAGAATGGCGTCAACGAAGGCTTCTTCTCTGAGGCCTGTTATGAGTTGTTCGCGGAATTACCCCAATTTTGGGGCCTCAAAGATAAGCTCCCATTCGAGGACTGGTTGGTCTATTTCAGCCATGGCTTGAAGTAAATGTTCTGCAATGAGTTGTACCTTACTGCTTAGTCACACTTCTTTCTTTCTGCTAACGCCTCGTTTCTTTCCCTTTAGCTTAGACTACGCGGCCTATGACGAGGGCCGTGGTGATAAGGCACTTCTGGAGAAACGGATGAGAGAGAACTTCCCTCGTCCTAACAAGCTCCTTCCCACCTACGAGCTGGCTGGTTTCCTGGAGTACTGGCTCAGCTATGTGGCGCTTCCAAGCTCCAAGCAGGCAGATAACATCAGGGTGTCTTGTTTTGCCGTTGCGGGGGCCCTAGCAAACAATCATCGGTACGCGCTGGCTCCAGTGGTCCTATGCTCCATCTATCGGGCATTCGGCTACGTTATCAGCAATAAGGAGTGCGCCACCTATGGGATGAACTCCGCCTACTGCGGATGGAACTTTTTCTCTGGTTGGCTCGGGGTGTACTTCCCCTGGATCTACGACGTGCGGTGCGGGGTTTATATCAGAAAGGGGAAGCTCCCGCTACACTTCTTTCAGAAGAAGAGGATGATCAGTCATAACCTGACCACTATTGAGGATAGGATCGCGCGGCTCGACGATGTATATTTTTATCACTTCTCCGGTACCCGGAGTGAAGAATCGGTCCTGTGCACGGATGATGATAGCGTCGACTATTACGAGCGTTCCTTCTTGATTGCGATTCGTCCTTCGTCATTGCCACTTCGCGAAGGGTTGGAGTTCTGGAGGGAACCCTATTATCCGAATCGTTTCGCCGGCCAATTTGGGTACGATCAAGGGTGCCAGCGACATTAGAACCGGTGACGCACGAGCAGCAGGCATATGGTGTTGGGCCCATTCATTGGAAGTGGATGTGGCGGCAACTTCTGCTGACTGGAACCGGCTGCTCCTTCATCATCCCGGGGACACAGTGTTTTGTCGGGGCTACCTTCGGATGGATGAGGTGGTGGGCCCACCAGTATGCACTGGTTCGGAATAAAATGCTCGTCACTAAGCCCGTCTTCATCACGCCTCCTATCGTTACTCCCTCCCCTGCCAACAGACTTGGCTATGTATCAGAAAATCTTCATCAACCTGCGGTGCCGGGCACGGAGAGATTGCAGACCTCCTTGAATGTAGTGATCGACCATGAAAAGTCGGAACATACCCTGGAAGGTTGGATCGCCCATGGAGAGAGAAATATGACAGCAGAGGGGCCAGAGTTCCCGTCCCTCGGGCCCATTGATGAGTTACCCGCAGAGGGCGATGTTTTGAGAGGGGGGAATGAAGGTGATGATGGCGAAGAGGGTGACGATGATGATGATGTCACGGGCGAGGCAGGGGGTGATGAAGATGATGCTACCGCTGAGGGCGACGGTGGTAGGGATGGTGATGATGCTATGGGCGGAGCTGGTGGAGGTGATGAAGATGTGGGTGGCGGTGAAGGCGGAGGCTTTGATGGTGATGACGGGGATGACGATGGTGGTGATGGTGATGATGGTGATGAGGGGGTATGGGCTGAACGCACTTGTCCTTGGGTGAAAACTGCCCCTAGTCTCCCTGCCGTTTGCGATGGCAAGAAGATAAAGGACTTGTGGAAACTGCGCAGAGCCGAGCGTCTGCGGGAGCGGCTTTCCAAAGAGGTCGGCGACGCTCCGGCCATCAACACAGGAGAGGCTAGGGAAGAGGGTGAGTTAAGCTCTCAAGCCAACTTGAGTGAAGGCTGCCATACCCGGGGGAGTAACGAGAGTGAGCCTATATATGATAGATCTGTCCCTGAGGAGAACGTGCGGGCAATCTTCATGGACCTGGATGATGAACCACCTGCTGAATCCATCCTTCCCCCCAATCCTCCTGTGGCAAACGCTGAAGCTCAGAGCATGGTTCTAAAAGTGACCGTCGCCGCCGTAGTGGAAGAGATTGCGGCCCCTACTATCGAGTTAAGTGTGCCCGAACCTGTTGTGGGAGCTCCTCCTTCTGCTGAGCCGTCATCAACCAAACCCGTTACTGAAGTTCCTCCTGCCGTTGGGCTAGCATCTGATGCCAATATTCCCAAGGTTATGGTGATATCTTCTCCAGAATTACCCGAACCATTGACTGAGGGAACAATGGAACCGGCCCTAGTATCACCCGTGCCCACTGCTCCATCCGGCGCTCTTGCCGCCAACATTCCTGAAATTGCCGGTATATCACTTGCTCTTACTACCTCGACTGCTTTCTTTCTGATGGCGATTTTCCTGTATTGACGTTTGTCGTTTGTTTTGTCAGCAGTAGTTCCGACCTGTGCCCCTACCCCTGCCCCTGTGGTTTTGCCCGAAGCACTCACTTCTTCTTTTCGAGGTTTGTCGAAGATAAAGGCGAACCTCTTGAAGAGTCTTTTGATGACTATCATCGATTCTTTGAAGAACGAGGATGAATGGTGCATTCTGGATGAAGGGCTACAAGCGCTTGAGCATAACGTTACGTGGCTCGGGGTTGACGTCTCTTCGATGGTCGATCACGTGGTCCGGTTCAAAGAGGGGATGGCTTGTGTCGTTGGCGCAAAGCGTCTCAGACCTGATCCCTCTACTGAGGAGAAGCGTAGCCAGTTGCAGTCTCTTCTTCCAAAGCTGGAACTTCATAGGGCAGACGTGGCCACGGCGAGGCAAGATTGGCAAGTCGCTAGCACTGGATGTCAGGGGGCCACAGATCGTCTAGAAGAGATTGACAGTGAAATAGCACGGCTGCAGGCCGAGCGTTTGATTGTTCACCTGAACTTTTCCAAGTTTACCAGTCAGAAGGCTCGCTTGCAGTTGTCTATCGATCAACATGAGGCGAAGTGCAATGACATAGAGGCCCAGGTCACAGAACTGCAGCAGTTTCTTCAGAACGTCCCCGACCCTGCACAAGTTTTGGCTGAAGCAGAGGCGGCACAAAGGGATATCCAAAGTTCTACGATCGATATGTTAGAACAATGCATGAAGAACTTAGATGGCTGAATAGTGACGGTTTTTTGTTTGTAATTTTAACACACGTTTGTGACGAATATTGTATCAATATGTATACTATCGCAGATAATGTATCAATATGTATATCATCGCAATTAATGTATTAATATGTATACTATCGGAATTAATGTATCAATATGTATACTATCGTAATTTCGGATTCATACTGGGTTTCTAGTTTATTTGCGAGAATGTAAACTGATTGAGCTATTTGGGAAAGAACGTCCCCCTGTCAGGACCCAAACCTGTGCTTGTATGAGCAGGGATGTGACCGAGCCTTTGTTAAGGGCTTATCCCCTTTCTTGATGGTCTTGAAGGGCGGGGTGCCATACTTGACGTGTCTTGAGTCTTAATGACTTTCTGACACCTGTGGAAGCAAAAGAAAAAGTAGATAATTAGTACTTCACTTCAAACCCTATGCGGTATCATTTCTTTCGGTATTTCCTTCATTACATTCTCCCTCTAATGGGGTGTTTACAAAATATAATGATAGGCTTGCGTCAAGTATAATATCTTTTCAAGAATCGACCGTTCACCAGTGAACTGATGCCTTGTCCTTTACAATCTGTCACCCGGTAGGCTCCATTGGAGTACACTTCAATGATGATACACACCGGATCCCATTTCGGATCGAATTTACTCTTTAGATCTTGAGCCGGTGCCGGACATTTCATCATTAGCACCAAGTCGCCTCTTTTGAATGACCTACCACGGACTCGTTTATCGTATGAAGCTAAGATTTATTTTTGATACATTTCGAGCCTTTGCTGAGCGGCGAGTCTCTTTTCGTCCAGATCGTCCAGCTCGACCATTCTAATTTTAGCATTGTACTCGGTCGTCAAGGAGTGTCGGAGCGCGACCCGTAGTGACTCCACCTATATCTCCATCGGGATCACAGCTTCCGTACCGTACACCAATGAGTAGGGTGTGGCTCGAGTGGCTGTGCAGTACGTGGTCCTATATGCCCATAATGCTTCGGGCAATCGTCTGTCCCAGTCCTTATTCTCTGCCACCATCTTCTTCAGGATTTTCACGATAGTCTTGTTGAACACCTGTTCGCTCGCCTCAAGTGTAAGGCTGCGATGTAGTAATAAATCTCGGTAAGACCGAGGTCGATCCACAGGGAAAAAGTAACAGCTTCCTAATTACTCCAGCAACTCAGTTTAATAGAGTAAATTCAAATTCAATGGGATGTTTAATTAAAACAGTAACTTAATGAAAAATCAGAGATATAATGTACTAAGGCTTTCAAGGATCCACTTGTAGCAATCCTATGTCAATTCAGTCAATCCAAGTAGAGAACACAACTAGATTTGAAGTCCTATCTCTCATCTAGTTGGAAAATAAAGCATTCACACACATTCATCCAATTCAAGTTGAACTTCCAAGTTCAAGTCCATTCAATCAATGTAGAATTCAAATTCATAGCCTGCAGAGTAACAGCCATGCCTATGGACTATGGCCTGCTCAAGGATTACTATAATTCGAATCTAAACAAGCAACCTGTGATAATCTCAGAGAATTAAAAGGAATTCATGTCCGGAGCACATAAACTCAGATAAGACATCTCAAACTACCACCTATTGGACTGAAACATAAGAAAAATCCAACTTTGAATTAAAAATACTTGAATCAAACTGAAATTAACATAGAACTGGCTACAAGCTTCACCTCTCAGCCTTAGCTGAGAGGTTTTAGCCGAGCATAGTCATGCTACAACTAAAAACTCAAAAATAAAGCATAAAACTAGAAAAACCCGAAAATAGATGTTGCAGACGCTCCACAGTCGCCTTCAGCCTCCAAACTCACGTTCCTTCTCTTCTCTGATATCTTAGGGAGAGACCCTAGGTGGCCTTTTATAGCAACAATCCTCCCTTGCGTCGGATTCTGCGAAATCCTACGCATTGCGCAGCAATTTTTGGAGTCCCGAATTAGAAAGGACTTTCCTATTACGCAGAGCCGACCGGTCGTGACCGGTCGGATAGACCTGTCCATTCATTCCAGCAACTGTGGCCGACCGGTCATGACCGGTCTGACCAATTTCCCATCTTATTACAGTGAATACAGCCGACCGGTCATGACCGGTCGGGCTCATCTGTCCACCATCTAGTATGCGTGGCTGACCGGTCATGACCGGTCAGCCTCATCTCCTCTTTGATCAGCAACTATGGCTGACCGGTCGTGACCGGTCAGCCCTCTTCAAACTGTTCTTCTTTCTTTATTTTTCTTCTCTTCTTTCTTCTTTCGTTGGTCATCTTAGATCTCCATGCAGTAGCTTCAATTGCATTCTTTTGTCTCGTAATTGAATGAAGTCCGCTCTCATCCCTATGATCACAAAACATATGTTAGGTAGGCTTTTAAACCATAAAAATCATGCAAACCATGTAGTGTAATGGGCAATGCAATGTATAAATTGGAGGTTCAACACACCCCCCAACCAGCTTTTTGCTAGTCCCGAGCAAAACATGCATGAAAATAATTTCAAACTTCCAAATCTAACTCCCCTTCAAACCCCATGATTCTATCCATCCCAAGATGTATAAGTGAAGAATTTGGCAAAATTAGGTGCTAGAAGCTGAACCTTGGACTCTCAAAACATAAGAAGTGTCTACATGTAATTCCCGCTGATTGATTGATAAATAGAAGAACTCGAACAAATTCCACCTAGTGTGCATAGTGAAAGATCATCTCATGAGTTCCTGGAATCATCTTCTTCATAGATTAAGTAGACCAAGGATTTCAAGGTGCGCAGAGCAACAGCAAGCCTATGACAGGAATTTGTCTTACCGTCCTTCCGACGGCTTTCACACTACGTCCCATTTCCAGCTTTGGTTACGGTTCGACCATCCCCCGGTTGGTAATAGGTAGCCCTTTTCGGAATTTTCCACCATTTTTCTTTCCTTCCCGATTTCATCCTTTCTTTCCTTGTTCTTTTAACTTAGATAGGATTTGTAGAAATCCATATCTTTCATTATTTTCCCATGGACAAGGATGGACAAAATACCCCGGCTTGGCTGCTCAACACCTATAAACCAAAGTCTAGCTAATCCACAAATCACATAAACCTGTCACTCATGAAAATCGTGTAATGTGAACTTGGTGTAAAGGTGTTTAAATTTTCTATCAATCACAACAATAGGGGAATTAACATATAAAGCCATTATGTTGGAAGAAATTCAAGACTACAACATCACACACTTCGTTTCTCCTCCTCTTCTACTCATAGCCTCTCAAATGTATAGAAACAAAATTTTCTAAAAGAGTTTTGAGATGTTAGAAAATTCGAAAAAATTTTGTGCATATGAAGCTCGAAATGTTGCAATATGCTAGATGAGGGATCTCATCTCACCCCCCAACCAAATCTTGCATTGTCCTCAATGTAAAAAAAATAGTTAATTAGCATGAACATGAGCGCAATGGTAAACAATGAGAGAGTGAGAACAATAGTACCTGATAGAGCGATCATGGAAGTCTGTAACTCCAACAACTAAATCCTACTAAAACAGTAAAACAAAACTAAACCTACCTATGCTATACCTCCATCAGACTAGGAGATCAATCATCCTGATAGACAGGATCATTCAGGGAGATGGACATGTCCTCTGAATCAAATTTCTCAACAAATGGTTTAAGGCGTTGTCCATTAACTTTGAAACAGTCACCATTTGCTGCATTCTCAATCTCAACAGCCCCATGAGGAAAAACTTCTTTAACAATATATGGGCCGGTCCATCGAGATCGTAATTTTCCCGGAAAAAGATGAAGTCGGGCATTATACAAGAGCACTTTCTGTCCTTCATGGAAAGATTTCCTTAAGATGTGTTTGTCATGAAAGGCCTTCATCTTGCTCTTGTAAATTCTCGAATTCTCATATGCATCGTTCCGGATCTCATCAAGCTCATTTAATTGAAGTTTGCGAAGCGAGCTAGCCTTGTCTATGTCAAAATTTAGGGCCCGAATTGCCCAATAGGCTTTGTGTTCTATCTCCACAGGCAGGTGACAAGCTTTCCCATAGACAAGTCTATAAGGGGACATTCCAATGGGTGTCTTGTAGGCAGTACGGTGAGCCCAAAGTGCATCATCTAATCGTAGGGACCAATTCTTGAGATCCGGTCTCACCGTCTTTTCTAAAATCTGCTTGATTTCCCTATTGGAAATTCCAGCTTGTCCACTTGTTTGTGGGTGGTATGGGGTACTCACTTTGTGCCTAATACCATATTTCTTCATCAAAGTTTCAAAAGGTCTATTGCAAAAGTGAGAACCACCATCACTAATAATGGCTCGAGGTGTCCCAAATCTAGAAAGTATATTTTCTTTGAGAAACTTGAGAACCGTACGATGATCATTGGTTCTACATGGGATAGCCTCTATCCATTTAGACACATAGTCTACGACAAGCAGAATATAGACATGTCCAAAAGATGAGGGGAATGGCCCCATGAAATCGATGCCCCAACAGTCAAAGACTTCAAGATGTTGAATTGGGGTGAGAGGCATCATATTGCGACGGGATAATCCTCCTAACTTCTGGCAGCGCTCGCATGCTTTGCAAAACTTGTGGGTATCTTTAAATAATGTGGGCCAATAAAAACCACACTGCAGAATTTTTGCAGTTGTTTTCTTGGTTGAAAAATGACCCCCACATGCTTGATCATGACAAAAGGAGATGACTGAATTGTGTTCATCATCGGGGACGCATCTCCTTATAATTTGGTCTGGGCAATATTTAAACAATAGAGGTTCATCCCAGAAAAATCTGCGCACTTCCCTTAGAAATTTACGTTTGTCTTGCGCAGTCCAATGAGTCGGCATCGCACCTGTGGAAAGATAATTGGCTATATCAGCGTACCATGGTGGATGCGTAGCAACAAAGAGTTGCTCATCAGGGAATGAGTCCTCAATAGGTGACTCATCAATGGAATTTGGTAGGACTAGGCGAGATAGATGATCCGCCACCACATTTTCTACCCCCTTCTTATCTTTGATCTCCAGGTCGAATTCTTGAAGGAGTAGGATCCATCTTAGTAAACGGGGCTTAGTATCCTTCTTAGAAAGAAGGTATTTCAGCGCCGCATGATCCGTATAAACAATAACTTTGGATCCTATTAAGTATGGCCTGAATTTGTCCAAGGCAAAGATGACAGCTAGGAGCTCTTTCTCCGTAGTTGAATAATTAACTTGGGCAGGATTCAAGGTCCTACTTGCGTAGTAGATGACATGGGGCTTTTTATCTTTCTTTTGGCCTAACACCGCCCCAATAGCAAAATCGCTAGCATCGCACATCAACTCAAAAGGCATGGACCAATCTGGTGGTTGCATGATAGGAGCAGTTGTCAACATGTCTTTTAGCTTTGAAAAAGCTAATTGACATTCGGCACTCCACTCAAATTGGGTCTCCTTTTGTAGAAGGTTGCATAAAGGCCTTGAGATGTGACTAAAGTCCTTTATAAACCTTCGATAGAAGCCGGCGTGTCCAAGGAAGGACCGCACATCACGTATGCTTTTGGGTGGTGGTAGATTGGAAATTATGTCAATTTTCGCCCGGTCTACTTCTATTCCATTGGACGAGATGATGTGTCCAAGGACTATTCCTCTTTGTACCATGAAATGGCATTTTTCCCAGTTTAATACAAGTTGTTTTTCCTCACACCTCATCAAGACCAACTTCAAGTGCTCGAGACACTCATCAAATGTACTACCAAAAACAGAGAAATCATCCATGAACACCTCAAGAAACTCACCCACCATGTCTGAGAAAATACTCAACATGCATCGTTGGAATGTGGTGGGTGCATTACATAACCCGAATGGCATCCTTCGGTAAGCGAAGCTACCAAACGGGCATGTAAATGTGGTTTTCTCTTGGTCTTCCGGAGCTATCTCGATTTGGTTGTATCCGGAATAGCCATCTAGGAAGCAATAATAGGGATGGCCTGCCAACCTCTCCAAAATTTGATCCATAAATGGGAGAGAGAAGTGGTCTTTCCTAGTAACCGTGTTGAGCTTCCTATAGTCAATGCACATACGCCAACCGGTAGTCACCCTAGTCGGTATAAGCTCGTTGTTGGCGTTTTCAATGATGGTAATACCGGATTTCTTGGGGACAACTTGGGTAGGACTCACCCATTGGCTATCTAAGATGGGGTAGATGATACCCACATCCAATAGCTTTAACACCTCGGCTTTGACAACCTCCATCATGTTTGGATTTAGCCGTCTTTGAGGTTGTCTAGATGTTTTTGCATTTTCCTCAAGGTGTATACGGTGCGTGCAAACCGAAGGATCTATCCCTTTGAGATCCGCTATTGTCCAACCTATGGCTTCCCGATGTTCTTTGAGTAGCTCAATCAACTTGAGCTCTTGGTCTTTCTCTAGGTGGGAGGCAATGATAACTGGGAATGTTTCCTCTTGACCCAAATATATGTATTTAAGCTCTGATTGCAGTGGTTTGAGGTCAAGCTTTGGTGGTTCGACGTTAGACGGTAGAGGCCTTGATGTGGTTGGTGGCAATTTTTCAAAATGGGGCCTCCACCGGCTAGCATCAACTACCGGTCTTTCTATATTTAATGCCTGCACAATCTCACTACTGATGGGATCTTCGGAATCCATGATATGTGCTAAGCATGTCTCCAAGCTTTCTAGTGGTTCAAGTTGGAGGAGTTCTTCTTCTTCAAAAATTTCGAGCATGTTCACATCGAAGAACTCATCATCATCGACATCCCTATGTCTTTTGCCTAAATGAAACACATTTACCTCTAGTGTCATGTTTCCAAAAGATATTTGCATCACCCCATTCCGGCAATTGATGATTGCATTGGATGTGGCGAGGAATGGGCGGTCTAATATCACCGGTATTTGGGTGCTAGCATCCGAAACCGGTTGTGTGTCCAAGACTATAAAATCTACCGGGTAGTAGAATTTGTCAACTTGGACTAGAACATCCTCAACTATCCCCCTTGGTACACGGATAGATCTATCAGCGAGTTGCAATGTGGTTTTGGTGGGTTTTAATTCACCAAGGCCCAATTGCTCATATACCGAGTATGGGATCAAGTTTACACTCGCCCCCAAGTCTAACAAGGCACGTTCAATCCGGTAGTCTCCAATGATACATGAGACTGTGGGACTACCGGGATCTTTGAATTTTGGGGGAGTCTTTTGAGTGAGGATGGCACTAACTTGCTCAATTAAGAAGGCCTTTTGCTGCACATTATATTTGCGTTTTGTTGTGCATAAGTCTTTTAGAAACTTGGCATAAGAGGGAATTTGTTTGATGGCATCAAGCAAAGGGATATTGATCTTGACTTGTCTGAAAATCTCTAGAATATCTTGAGAATTTGGAAGAGATTTTGGGGCAACCAATCTCGATGGGAATGGTGCTGTGGGCTGGTAAATGCGTTCCGGTTGTTGTGGGGCTAAGTTAGATCCATTTTCATCCTCAGAACTTACCGGATCATTAGGCTCATCGGCCTTCACCGGAATAGTTTTGTCAATTTGTTTACCACTTCTAAGGGTGGTAATGGATTTAGCTTGCTCCATGTTTTGGTTGGAAAGATTAGGGATGCTTACTTCATGTACTTGCTTAGGATTGGGCTGAGGTTGGGCAGGAAAGGTCCCTTCCCTAGCATTCAAGCGTCCCTTAATCTCATCAACCGAGACTTTCAGCTCTTGGAACAATTGCTGATTTGATTCATTTATTTGCGCTTGCCCTTGCATAAACGCTCTCAAGGTATCCTCCAATGAGAATTGAGGTGGGGCCATATTTTGCATGGGTGGCCCTCTTTGGGAGTTGGTAGGATTGCCCGTTGGGGCATTTTTCCAACTGAAATTCGGGTGGTTCTTCCAACTCTCATTGTACGTATTACCTACCGGTCCATTGAAGGGCCGTTGATAACCATATGTGGCATTGGCTGTCTCTTGCAGCACTTCCTTAAATGTAGGAATTGTGGGACAATCTTGCGTAGCGTGTAAGTCGGTGAGACAAATCCCACATGTGGTTTCAACAGCTTCCTTGGACTTGGAAACTCCATTTTTGCTAAGTTCCATGGCCTCAACCTTCCTTGTGAGGTTGGCTATCCTTGCATTTACGTCGCCTTCCTCTTTAAGGACATATATCCCTCCTTTCTCTTGAGTAGGCTTGGGGTTCTTGGGTTTATCCGAGGTGTCCCAAGATTGGGCGTTTTCAGCCAGCATGTCCAAGTAACTCCAAGCATCATCTGGATTTTTACTCATAAACTCGCCATTGCACATCATTTCCACAAATTGGCGCATATTAGAACTTAATCCATCATTGAAAAAATTTATAATTCGCCAACTCTCATAGCCATGATGTGGGCAAGCAAGCAGGAGTTCCTTAAATCTTTCCCAACATTGAAAGAATGATTCACCCTCTTTAGCTGAGAAATTCATTATGGCCCTTCGAAGAGTGTTTGTTTTATGAGCTGGGAAGAATTTTTTCAAGAATTCCCGGTTCATCTCAACCCATGACCCAATCGAATATGGTCTAAGAGAGTGAAGCCAATCTTTGGCTCTTTCTTTCAAGGTGAAGGGAAAAAGTTTAAGTCTGATTGTATCCCCAGAAACATTGGGATAATGCAAGGTGGCCAACACTTCTTCTAATTCTTGCAAGTGTAAGTATGGGCGGTCAGAGTCTAGCCCATGGAATTTAGGTAAAAGTTGGATTACTCCTGGTTTAATGTCAAGGGTCCCACCGTTAGCTGGTAGAACTATGCAGGAAGGTGTAATTGTACGAGCAGGTTGTAGGTAATCCCGTAGTGATCTCATTGGAGGAACATTATGTACCTCATTCTCTCCTACTCCTTCCTGATTTGCGTTTGTGGTTGGAGTAGGGGGGGAGGATTCCTTAAGGGTGTTTGATCCATACTCCCCAAACTTTCACGATGCTCTTGATAATTCCGGACTTGTCTATGGACTGACAATGGTCCAACTAAACCACCTTCAGATTGAAGACGATTTGAATGATTACGTTCCCAACGGGACATAAACCACTCAACCAGAAACTGAAACTAATCCTATTCTAGAAAACTAAAATCTGAACTAAAAATTCTGAAAAAGCTATGTTAGAAAGGTATCACCTGATGCGCTTTAACTGAAAGAAGAATTCCTACAAAACAGAAAACTATGTTAGTTCTAAGAAAAATCAGAAAAACCTATCTACTTCTACTTCTACAGCCACTGAAACTATTTGAAAACTATTATCTACTTTCCCCGGCAACGGCGCCAAAAACTTGTTCGCTCGCCTCAAGTGTAAGGCTGCGATGTAGTAATAAATCTCGGTAAGACCGAGGTCGATCCACAGGGAAAAAGTAATAGCTTCCTAATTACTCCAGCAACTCAGTTTAATAGAGTAAATTCAAATTCAATGGGATGTTTAATTAAAACAGTAACTTAATGAAAAATCAGAGATATAATGTACTAAGGCTTTCAAGGATCCACTTGTAGCAATCCTATGTCAATTCAGTCAATCCAAGTAGAGAACACAACTAGATTTGAAGTCCTATCTCTCATCTAGTTGGAAAATAAAGCATTCACACACATTCATCCAATTCAAGTTGAACTTCCAAGTTCAAGTCCATTCAATCAATGTAGAATTCAAATTCATAGCCTGCAGAGTAACAGCCATGCCTATGGACTATGGCCTGCTCAAGGATTACTATAATTCGAATCTAAACAAGCAACCTGTGATAATCTCAGAGAATTAAAAGGAATTCATGTCCGGAGCACATAAACTCAGATAAGACATCTCAAACTACCACCTATTGGACTGAAACATAAGAAAAATCCAACTTTGAATTAAAAATACTTGAATCAAACTGAAATTAACATAGAACTGGCTACAAGCTTCACCTCTCAGCCTTAGCTGAGAGGTTTTAGCCGAGCATAGTCATGCTACAACTAAAAACTCAAAAATAAAGCATAAAACTAGAAAAACCCGAAAATAGATGTTGCAGACGCTCCACAGTCGCCTTCAGCCTCCAAACTCACGTTCCTTCTCTTCTCTGATATCTTAGGGAGAGACCCTAGGTGGCCTTTTATAGAAACAATCCTCCCTTGCGTCGGATTCTGCGAAATCCTACGCATTGCGCAGCAATTTTTGGAGTCCCGAATTAGAAAGGACTTTCCTATTACGCAGAGCCGACCGGTCGTGACCGGTCGGATAGACCTGTCCATTCATTCCAGCAACTGTGGCCGACCGGTCATGACCGGTCTGACCAATTTCCCATCTTATTACAGTGAATACAGCCGACCGGTCATGACCGGTCGGGCTCATCTGTCCACCATCTAGTATGCGTGGCTGACCGGTCATGACCGGTCAGCCTCATCTCCTCTTTGATCAGCAACTATGGCTGACCGGTCGTGACCGGTCAGCCCTCTTCAAACTGTTCTTCTTTCTTTATTTTTCTTCTCTTCTTTCTTCTTTCGTTGGTCATCTTAGATCTCCATGCAGTAGCTTCAATTACATTCTTTTGTCTCGTAATTGAATGAAGTCCGCTCTCATCCCTATGATCACAAAACATATGTTAGGTAGGCTTTTAAACCATAAAAATCATGCAAACCATGTAGTGTAATGGGCAATGCAATGTATAAATTGGAGGTTCAACAACACCTCGGCCAACCCATTCGCGGGAGGGTAGTAAGGCGATGAATAGCAATGCTTAATCTTGAACTTTGTGCATAGCCTATCGATAGTGACATTTTTGAAGGGCGTTCCGTTGTCGGTGGTCATTCTTTCGGGGATACCATGCCGGTATAATATGGAGTGACGAATGAAACTTTCGACGTGTCTGGCTTTCACATTTCTCAAGGCAATGGCTTCAGCCCATTTAGAGAAATAATCGATCGCAGCAAGAATGTACTGGTGCCCCTGAGAGGATGGCGGATTGATCGGCCCTATCACGTCCATGCCCCAGGCGGCGAAAGGCCAAGATATTACTGATTGATGTAACTCTTCCGGTGGCGAGTGTATTATATCTGCATGTATCTGGCATTGATGATACTTCCTGACGTATTCCATCGCGTCTTTCGTCATTGTGGGCCAATAATACGCCATGTGTCGGACACGGTGATGTAAGTTCTTGCCCCCCTGGTGAGCACCGTACTCTCCTCCGTGAGCTTTTTTTAGTGTGGCGTATGCTTCATCCTGGTCTAGGCAGCGTAGTAACACTCCCTCATACGAGCGCTTGTAAAGGACGTCATTCTGTATTATAAATGAACCGGCGCGTCTTCTGACCTGTGTGCACATCTTGGGCTCTTCCGGTAAAAATTCGTATTTCAAGTAGTCGACAAATGGCCTTCTCCAGTCGTTTTCTTCTGTGATTTCGAAGCAGCAGATGGGATTCACGCTCGATTCGTCGCTGCGCGACACGGTAGTTGGTAAGATCCTTCTTTCTTCGATTGTTACTTGAAGTGGGCTGCCTCCAGGATTAGCCAGAGCAGCGGCTAGGCTGGCCAATGTGTCGGCCTGTACATTCTCTTGCCTTGGTATATGTGAAATGCTACCATTGCGAAACTGGTCGAACAACGATTGCGCTTGGTGGCAAAAGGGAGACAACTCGGGTTTGCGAACCTCATATTCTGTCGTCAGCTGTCTGATGACCAACCTGGAGTCACCTTAGATCTGTATTGCCTTGATACACATCTCGAGGGTGAGCTGTAGTTCGATAATGAGGGCTTGATATTCTGCTTCGTTATTGGTACAGGCTGGCACGATCGTAAATGAATAGGGCAGTAGATCTCCCTGCGGGCTAATAAATATAACTCCTGCTCCTGCCCCTGTGGACCTAGAGGCTCCGTCGAAGTACATTTGCCAAAGTCGCAGTTCTTCAATTATCATAACCTGGTCATCTGGGAGGTCACATTCCATTTCTTCGTTGCTTAGGATGGGGTGCACAGCAAGAAAATCCGCAATCGCTTGTCCTTTAATGGCTCGGGCCGGGACGTAAGTGATATCGAATTCAGAGAGGAGAAGGGCCCATTTTGCTAGGCGTCCAGACAGCATAGGCCAATTCATGAGGAATTTGATCGGGTCGGCCTTGGATATCAACGTTATTTGGTGCGAGAGGCAGTAATGTCTGAGTTTCTTCACGGCAAAGATGAGAGCCAGACATATCTTCTCGATCACTGAGTAGTTAAATTCGGCCCCTACTAACGTGCGGCTCAAATAATATAGCACGTTTTCCTTGCTTTCCTCGTTTTTCTGTGCCAGGAGCGCCCCTAGCGAGTTATCACCTACTGCGATGTATAGAATCAGTGGCTTTCCCTTGATTGGGGCGACAAGGACTGGCGAATTTCCAAGCATCCCTTTTAATGAATCGAAAGCTTTCTGACAAGCGGCGTCCCATTCAAACTTGACATCTTTCTTGTTGAGGCGGGAGAACGGCTGACAACGACCAGCCAGGTTCGAAATAAATCTTCTCAGATATGCTACGTGGCCTTGAAAACTCTTCAATTGCTTCAGGTTCTTCGGAGGCGGCATTTCTATGATGGCCTTGATTTTTGCGGGATTGATTTCTATGCCCCTGTGTCTGACCACGAAGCCTAAAAATTTGCCAGACGCAACGCCAAACGCGCATTTTAGTGGATTCATACGGAGACTCTTCTTACGCAACCATTGGAACACTTACCTTAGGTGCTCCCTGTGCTGCTCATGATCGGCCAATCTTACGACTAAATCATCTACATAGCATTCGACGTGTTTATGCATCATATCCTGAAATATGACGTGCATTGCGCGCTGGTATGTTGCCCCTGCGTTCTTTAATCCGAAGGGCATTACGCGATAACAGTAGATGCCGAGAGTTGTGTGGAAAGCCATGGCTTCTTCATCTTCTGGGGCCATACGAATTTAATTGTATCCCAAATACCCATCTATGAAGGACATCACTGCATACCCTGTCGTGCTATCAATCAACAGCTCTGGAATTGGGAGGGGAAAATCATCTTTAGCGCAGGCTTCATTTAGATTTCGAAAATCAACACATACTCGGATTTGTCCGCTCTTCTTCTTGACCGGCACGATGTTTGAGATCCATCGGGGGTACTTCACCTCTCGAACGAACCCGGCCTGAATCAGTCTCTTGACTTCTTCTTCAATCTTGGGTATAATGTCTGGATAAAATCGTCGCTGCGGTTGTTTCACTGGCTTCTTTTCCTTCATGATACTTAGCTTGTGCATGGCGATCGTCGGGCTGAACCCGAGCATTTCTGAATATGTCCAGGTAAAGATATCCTTATTCTCCTTTAATAGCTGCAGGTATCTCTCTCTCTCTCTCACTTTCCGGGACGTTTCTGCTCAAGTATGTATTCCTAGGTTCTTCGGTAGTGCCCAAATTTATCTCTTCGAGTTCATCGATCGTAGGTTGCCCACCATCTTCTAGTTGCACGGGTGCGACACTTGGCGGGACAATATCGATAGGCTCTTGCGACTGAATCTCTTCTGCCGGGCCGATGGTTACCATGTTTACACTTGCCCTAGCCCCTAGACCTTCTCCGTTTCGGTATACTCGCTTATGTTCTTCAAATGGAGCTAGTAACCTCTTCTTTGTGTCTGTCCCTTGGCCGGAGAATCCCATATTCTTCATGATCTTCCGGCTGGCTCTGCTATATCTCTTCTCTTCTATTAGTCGAGGTCGGGTAAGTCCCCTTCCCTCCCCTCTTTCTTCTGATGGTACTGGTTGGCTTGGCCCTGAGTGAAAGGCTATGTCTTTCTGGGTGACGTCTCTTGACGGCACGATGAATTGGCTTGGAGCTTTTGAAAATGGTTTGGTTCTTCCTATCTTGGGTACCGGCATATTGAAGCTAGACTTGAGCACGCTCATGTCTTGATCTAAGATCAGTTTTAACACAGATTGCCTTGGCTGACGCAGATGTTGCGGTACCACATAGAACTTCTTCGTAATTTGCTGAGAGTGATTTTCTAGCTGATGTCGGGATCTCCCCTGGGCAACGGTTTGAGGCTTACTTCTCTGCACGAACTTCTCTATTCGAGGCTTTGCCCCTTGCCTCTTCTTCGATACCTCGGACCTTTCGCTGGTTTCACTACCGTCGGCCGAGTTGTAGTACTTTGCATCGGCTAAAAATGACTCGGCTATTTTGTATGGTTTTGGATCCGCCGCTACCCTGCGTTGGACCCCGTCTCTGCTATATTTAAAACACTGGTGATATGTCGAGGGGATTATGCAATTTTGATGGAGCTAAGGCCTTCCTAGAAGGAGGTTGTATGTTGTCACTGCATCGATTACCTGACATGTCACTTTCGTTGTCAGTTCTTCGATCTCTAACATTACTGTGATTAATCCGAGCGTACGCTGACTGTCTTGATTGAATCCTTGAATCATCATGAAACTCGGGCGTAACGCCGATTGCCTGTAACCCAGACTCTGCAATGTTTCCAAGGGCATGATATTCACGGCAGACCCATCGTCCAGCATGCACCTCTTGATCTCAGTATCCCTGATTATTCCTGTGACTATTAATGGGCGATTGTGGTCCATTGATTCTATCGTGCGGTCTTCTTTTGAGAAAGTGATGGTCGAAGGATGGTTGACAGGCATGACTTGTGACACCGGCATATACCCTTCCTAAAATTTATCTGAATTATTCATTTCTTCTTCTATCTCTATTATTGTGACCTCCCTGATTTCATTGTCAAGTAAGGCGTTGATTAACATTTCCCTGTACACTTTCGAGAGACATAGAGCATCGCATATGCTTAGGCGGGAGGGAACCTTTCGTAGGTGCGACACGATGTCGTATGCCACTGGCCTAGGGTTTAGCTGACTGGTCGTAACTTCGACGACCTTTTCTTTCGACTTTTGCATGCGAGGTCTTTCCTGTGATCTGTCAGGGGTACCGTCTTCTGGCATCGGGTTGTTTGGTCTTGGGGGAGTACGGTCAGGCATTTGCTTTCCTGACCGTAGGATGACTGCATCAACTTCCCTCTCCACTATTTTTGGGGTCTCTTCAAGCGATGCTTGTTCGGCGAACGACACCATTCCGCAATGAGCCATGCTTGTCATGAGTCGCTCTTGCCCCTGCGACCTCTCTCTTCTTCCTCTTCCTCTGCTCTTCTTTCGTTTCACGAGTCTTCGTCTATTCTCAAATCTTTTCTTGCTACTGACTAGAGTTCATGGTTCCTTCGGCTCAGGGAACGAGGTTGATCGGCTGGTTTCACCTTTTATTGGGACTGTTGAAATTGTCCCAGCTGCCTCCTTCGTTGTCTCAGGTACCTTCATGCTGATGACCCCTTGATTGATCAACCTCTGTATTCTTCCTTTTAAGGAGAAGCAATCTTCTGTTTGGTGGCTGATGCACCGGTGATATTTGCAGTATTTAGGGTCGTTTGTTGGTCCAATTTCGTGTGGACGAATTGGCTCTGGTAGGCGTATCAAGCCCTCTTTGATCAACTGTTCCATGATCGGAACCAGATCGGCCATGTCGAATGTGTATGGGCCGTTCACCCTCTCTCTCTCTCGGCTATCGACACACGCTTTGGTACATAGGGCTTTTTACTCCTGTCTTGTATATATGCCGCCTTCACCTCTGACCCATGATCGGTAGCGGGACATTTTCGGTCTTTCTGGTCCCTACTTCTGTCGACCTGGTGAGTCTCCACTACTCTTCCTATCTCTCTTTTCTGTCTCTCGGGTCTGAAGTTTACCCGAGATGCTGCTTCCTCTACCAAATGTGCTTTCGTTGCCAGTTCGCGAAAGGAGTTGAAGGTATTGCTTGACAAGCCATACGAGATCATCGGGTCTAGGGCCCTTAGACACATCTTCATCTGCTCACCTTCGCTGGGTAATTCACGACATTAAGCTGCTGTGGTTCCCCATCTGTCGATGAACTTTTCGACTGGTTCCCCATTTCTCTGTCTGACCATTGCTAGATCTGTTAGGGAGATCTCTCTCTCGGTCGCGAAGAACTTTGAGATGAAGGCATCTTGCATCTGCTCCCATGTTCTCACAGAGCCGACCGATAGCGACATGTACCATTGAAAGGCTTTCCCTGTCAAGGTAGATCCGAATAGCCGCATGCAATACTGCGGGACTGCGGACCAGTTTCCCAATGTGGTCAAGAAGTGGGTGATGTGCTCCTCCAGCGACCCTCTGCCGTCAAACTTTCTGAAGTCCGGGCATCTAAAATTGGCCGGAAATGGTTCCTCCTCTACCTCTGGCGGGTATGGAACCCTGATATTTATAGCTGTCTCTCCTTTCTTTCTCCTTTTCTTACTGCATCATATGGGCTATTGTTTGAGACAACTCTTCTCGTGATACATGAGACGTGGCAAGCGGCGCACGTCCTATTGGCACGATTCTAGGTTGGATGGGTGGTTCAGGCTCAACCGAACCTTCTGCAGCGCCTTGAGATTCCTCCGCTGACTGACGGGTGAGCGGCGCGATACTTCTGGTGGCATTCTGCGCTATCAGATGGTCAAGGCCTCCTGGATAGCCTTCATTTGCTCGTTTACCTCGCGGTTAGCCTCAACCAATCTGTCGATCTGATCTTGTAACGGAGGTAATTCTTCTGTCTCATAAGGTTCTTCTTCTGCCTCTGCGGCCACTTGGACCATTACTACTTGCGCCAACTGGATTTTTCGAGCCGGGCTTTGTTTCTGTACAAGGATTGTCGCGGTCTTGGACTTTACACTCACGGGCCTAGTGGTCTTTTGCGTGGTGCGAGCGGTTTTGGACAACGGCGGGAACTGCTCAACCGTTATCGCGGGCATTGCGGGCTCAGCTGACGCAACCCTCCTGCCGATAAGGGTCTTCTGCCCCTGCTTTGGCTGCCACTGTTTCCTGATCACGAGGCGAGGTCTTGTAATGTTTGCCTTCCTGTATGCTGCTAAGATGGCAGCTTTCTTCTGTTCCTTCTTCTGCCTTCGGGTCTCAACCATCTGCCACTCTGGTTTCAGATTTACAGTTGCAGTGAAACGGGGGAAGCTGAAGCCTCCGGTGGCAAGGAAGGTGCATGAACCGGTCATCAGGCCTGCCTATTTCTTTTGTCTGTCCTGATATCTTGCTAATTCTGTAGTGTCAGAAAATCATTAGAACAGTTCATAAACGCGGCCAGGAACGTGAATCCATCGATCGCGGTACATAAACTAGTAGGAATAAGCAAGGAGAAGACAAACGTGCGTAGTTGTAGTGGTTTGTGGTTAAACCTTTGATTTACCGTCTACTGCCTTAAAGATGAAAGGAGGAACGTTCCCGTTGAGAGTCGCTAGTTTGGCGCCCGAGGGCACCGAAACATTATGCCTCGCGATAAATCTCTTGTGTGCACATTCGCATATGTGAATGATTGATCTTAGAGCGTTTCTATACTCAGAACTAACCAGAGATTCTGGGTTCGATCCCCAGCACAGTCGCCAGTTTGTTGGAACTAGAAAATGGATCATAATGACATTTTCTGAAATGTGGTGTTTTTTTTGCTCTGGGGTTCTGAATAATAGGAACATTCGTAAAGAATCACAAGCATTCACAAAAGTACACAAGAGAAGAGATATCGCAAGGCGAATTTTATTCCAGAGATCCTGAGATCTTGTACATTCCAGGCAGTGATCTGGCACGAGCCCTTAATTACATCGGATGATCGATGACCCTTAATTAAAAGGCAAAAGACTAGTCAGCAGGGACTATGGTTTTAGAGTTTGTGGTCGCAGAGACCTGTATTTGTTTTGCTGTGTACTGAACCACCTTTGTGTTAGTCAGATGTCTATGTCCCATATTTTGGCCAGAGATCCGGGCTGAGACTGTCAGGGTTTATGACTGAGATGGACGACTCTGGACCCACGCCTGTCAATGTAGGGACAGGTGACCTCGGAAAGTCCATTCTACAGTTGTGTGTACCTGCGCAGCCCAACCAACAGATACCGTTTGGATGGGTAGGGCATCGACTGTTGTGATGTGGCAGTTGAGAGCAATTGGTTTGTAGAGAATCGAAACTCTTTGGCATGGTTTATCGTGGTAACCATAGCCCTGCTTGTCTAGCTTTTGACCCAAATCGGATCATGCCTTTACAGTAAACAGTAAATGATGGCATATTTGCATAGCTCTGGATGCTGGCGGCTCCTTTCCGGGAAGTCACTTCGTTCATCGCGTCGAATCGGGTCAAACCTCGAAGATGCTCGATTCCACTCGTTTAGAATTCCCGAAACGTTCGTTCCAACGTTCCATTACATTCGGAATGCTAGAAATACCCAAGATAGGCTCAAGCGGACCTTGAAAACACTTAAAATTGAGCCCGGTGCACCTGCGAACATGTTCTGCAATTGGCTGAATTTTTAGGTGCGTGGGACTTATTAAACGGGTGCGTGGGACTCCACACACCTAAAAATTAAGTACAGAATTTCTGATTAATTTAGGGGTGCGTGGGTCCATATTCAGGATGCATGGGACCAAATTTACAAATCTGATTTTGATGAATTTACGGACGCGTGGGACCCGAATTAATGGACGCGTGGGCCACTTTTCGGGTGCGTGAGAGTCCGATGTACTTGTTCGATTTGTCGATTTTATGGATGCGTGGGGCTGAATTTACAGACGCGTGGGCCACTTTCGAGTGCGTGGGGTCCTTTTACGGGTGCAGTGGCCAAACTTATGATTGTAGGATTCAGACCTGTAGTGGAGTATCTGCGATCGGAAAGGGTATTCCGATGGTCGGAAAAGTATTCCGGCGAGGATTCCAGCGGGGATTTTGGGTTTCCGGTGGCGGCAGCTCTCTCTCTCTTTTTGGAATCGTCCCGAATGAATGGGTGAAGGGGGTATTTATAGCCGAAGAAGCCGGAAGTCAGCCAATGAGGGGCTGCCACGTGCCACGCACCTGTTAAATGTCCCCCACGCACCTGTTTAATGATGTGCGGATGTCCGACGCTCCCAGAAACATGTTCTGAAAATACTCGATTTTTTAGGTGCGTGGGACTTAATTTACGGGTGCGTGGGGCTCCATGCATCTGTAATTTGATTCCTGAAAATTTGTGGAATTTACGGGTGCGTGGACCCAATTTCAGGGTGTGTGGGAGTCTAAACACCTCCGTAATGAGAATCACAAAATGTCGTTTTTAAGGGTGCGTGGCACCATTTTCAGGGTGCAGTGGGACTCAAAACACCCTTGGATGAATTCTTGTTTTGCTGATTTTTCGGGCGCGTCGGGTGTCCGAATTTATGGGTGCGTGGACACGTAAATGTGGGCTCCATTAATTGGGTTTTGAATTTTAGAGGGTTTATGGGGCCCGTTTCGTTGCGTAATCACTTGCACTGTTCATCATGAGTAGTAATGAGGTTGCGGGTCCACTTCCGGGTGATTCTGAACACGGTGATCGGCGGGGCCCACTAGAGAATTTAGCTAAGGAAATCCTGTATATTTCCGTTTTACGTGCACTGGAAGGCGTTTTACGTGATTCCTTCTGAGGTATACGGTTAGTTTGTTTATTTTAAGAGTCCCTATCTTTTGGGACCCCAACATACATCTTTCTTCCTTTCATACTTACAACATCCTAAGTGCATATAAACGCGGTTTTCCAAAGGAGTTTTAAATTTCCAGAAAAATTGAAAATTTTCTACATAATTGCTCAAAATGTTACAAAACACTAGATTCATCCTAATGATCCCACACCCCCCAACTAAATCTTACATTGTCCTCAATGTAAAAGATATGCAATGAGCAAAACATGAGAGCAATTATAAAATAAAGGGAGTGAGGAATGAGAGTACTTGAGAGAACAAAAACTGAAATTCTACCTCCTTCTAACAAACCTATGAAAAAGCAAACCAAAAGTAGCAAAATTCTAATCCTAACTACTCTATACCTCTATCAGACTAGGAGATCAAATATCCTGATACACAGGATCAATCAAAGGTATTGACATACCTTCTAAAGGAAAATTCTCAACGAACGGCTTTAATTGCTGGCCATTTGCTTTAAAGATATTACCGTTCTTTGGATTCAACAACTCGACAGTCCCATATGGATAAACAGTTTTCACAATGAAAGGATCGATCCATCGAGACTTTAATTTCCCCAAAAATAAATGTAGTCGAGAATCATACATAAGGACCTTTTGATTAATCGTGAAGGTCTTACGAAGGATGTTCTTATCATGGAATACTTTCGTCTTATCCTTGTAAATTCTCGCATTTTCATATGACTCGTTCCGGAAGTTCCACAAGTTCATTCAATTGAAGTTTGCACAATGAGCTTGCTTTGTCAGAATCAAAATTTATCTTTTTTATCGCCCAATATGCCCTATGTTCCAACTCCAAGGGCAAGTGACAAGCTTTTCCATAAACAAGTCTATAGGGAGACATTCCAATGGGGGTCTTGAAAGCAGTACGGTAAGCCCAGAGTGCATTGGTTAGTCGAAGCAACCAATCCTTGCCATCAGGGGTTCACTGTTTTCTCCAAAATATGTTTAATTTTCTGTTGGATATCTCAGCTTGTCCACTTGTTTGTGAGTGATAGGGAGTGCTCACCTTGTGATTTACGCCATATTTCTTCATTAAAGCTTCAAACGAGCGGTTACCAAAATGAGATCCTCCATCACTTATAATGACTCGAGGTGTTCCAAACCGGGAAAGGATATTTTTTTTTAAGAAATAAATGACTATTTTATGGTCATTGTTCCGGCATGGAATAGCTTCGACCCAATTTGAAACATAATCGATGACAAGCAAAATATATAAATTTTCAAAAGAAGATAGGAATAGATCCATGAAATCGATGCCTCAACAATAAAAAATTTTGATTGGTAAGATGGGATTGAGTGGCATCATATTTCTACGAGATATTCCTTCCATTTTCTGACAAGGCTCACACGTTTTACAAAACTCATGGGCATCTTTGAACATCGGTGGGCCAATAAAACCCACATTGCAGAATTTTAGCTATGGTCTTCTTAGCCGAAAAGTAGCCACCACACGCCTGAAAATGGCAAGAGGAGATGATACTGTGTTGCTCATCATTCAGCACACATCTCCTTATAATTTGATCGAGACAATACTTGAATAAGTACGGGTCGTCCCACAAGAATTTTCTCACCTCGTCGAAAAACTTATCCTTATCTTGCTTGTTCCAGTGTTGGAATTGTACATGTAGCAAGATAGTTAGCAATGTCCACATACGATGGCAATTGAGAGACTTTAAAGAGTTATTCATCAGGGAACATGTCATTGATCGCTGTCGTCTCAGGGGAATCGGTGAGAATAAGTCTAGAGAGATTGTCAGCCACTACGTTTTCTACTCCTTTCTTATCACGTATTTCTATATCAAATTCTTGGAGTAGGAGGATCCATCTTAACAAGCATGGCTTAGCATCCTTCTTAGAGAGAAGGTACTTAAGTGCGGCATGGTCGGTGAATATGATAATCTTGGATCCGATCAAGTAGGACCTAAACTTGTCTAAAGCAAAAACTACAGCCAAACGTTCTTTTTTTGTAGTAGTGTAGTTAACTTGAGCTGAGTTTAAGGTTCTACTTGCATAGTAGATGACACATGGCTTTTTCTCTTTTCTTTGGCCTAACATAGCATAGTCACTTGCATCACACATAATTTCAAAAGGAATGCTCCAATCAGATGGTTGCATTATGGGAGCACATATCAAGATACCTTTAAGCTTATCAAAGATATTTTGACAATCTTCATTCCACTCGAATGAGTTTTCCTTTTGAAGGAGGTTACATAAAGGACGAGAGAGTGAACAAAGTCATTTATGAACCGTCTATAGAATTCGACATGTCCCAAAAAGGATTGCACATCTCTTATGCTCTTGGGTGGTGGAAGGTTAGAGATAAGATCGATTTTTGCTTTGTCCACCTCAATTCCATTTTGTGAGATGATGTGACCGAGGACTATTCTCTTTTGAACCATGAAGTGACATTTCTCCCAATTCAGCACGAGGTTCTTTTCTTTACATCTTTTCAAAACAGTTTTTAAGTGCATAAGGCACTCATCAAAGTTACAACCAAATACCGAGAAATCTTCCATGATGACTTCGAGAATTGTCCCCACCATATCAGAAAAAATACTCAATATACAACGCTGAAAAGTGGCAGGGGCATTGCATAGTCCAAATGGCATCCTTCGATAGTCAAAAGTGTCGAATGGACATGTGAATGTTGTCTTCTTTTGGTCCTCTAGGGCGATCTCTATTTGGTTATACCCTGAATACCCATCAAGGAAGCAAAAATGTGAATGACCTACCAACCTTTCTAAAATTTGATCAACAAATGGTAAGGGGAAGCGGTCTTTCCTTGTGAATGTGTTTAGCTTCCTGTAGTCAATACACATTCTCCAACCGGTAGTGACTCTGGTTGGTACTGAGTTCATTATTGGCATTGGCTACGATGGTTATTCCAGATTCTTAGGCACCACTTGAGTTGGACTCACCCATTGGCTATCGGATATTGGGTAGATGATACCCACATCCAATAGTTTCACCACTTCGGCCTTAACCACCTCCTTCATGTTTGGATTGAGGCGTCTTTGTGGTTGCCTATAGATGTCTTGGCATTTTCCTCAAGATGTATGCAATGAGTACAAATCAATGGGTCTATGCCTTTGAGATCTGCAATTGACCATCTAATGGCGCTCTTATGCTCTATTAGAGTAGCTATTAGCCTACTCTCTTGTTCCTCATCCAAGTGGGTAGAAATCACCACTGGAAACTTCTCATTTCGACCTAAATAAACATATTTTAAATCAGTGGGTAATGGTTTTAAGTCGAGCTTCGGTGATTTGATATTAGATGGAAGGGGCTTGTTCTCGCTTAAGGGCAAAGGCTCAAATGATGCCTTCCATCTTTTATTATCAAGTACCGGCATGACATCTAAAATGGCATCTATCTCTCGTATCGTGTCATCATCAATCTCATGAGAGTGGGCCAAACATGCCTCCAAAGGATCAGAATATAATGCTAAGGGGGATGTACTCTCCACGAATGATTCAATTAGATTTATTTTGTGGACTTCGTCATCAACTTTCCATAGTTGTTTACATAAATCAAATATATTCAGCTCGAGTGTCATATTTCCAAAGGACATTTGTAGAAGCCCATTTCTACAATTGATAATTGCATTTGAAGTAGCTAGAAAGGGGCGGCCAAGTACGACAGGAATTTGAGCACCGTTACCTATCACGAGATGTGTATCCAAGACAATAAAGTCCACTGGGTAGTAGAATTTATCAACTTGGACCGAGACATCCTCGATCACTCCTCTCAGTATACGAATAGATCTATCAGCAAGTTGAAGTGTGGTTTTGGTGGGTTTCAATTCACCTAATCCAAGTTGTTCATAGACCGAGTATGGGATGAGGTTAACACTTGTCCCTAAATCAAGTAAGGCTTGTTTGATCCGGTAGTCACCTATGATGCATGAGATGGTTGGACTACCCAGATCCTTATATTTTTAGGGCACCTCTTGTTTGATAATAGCGCTCAAATTCTCAGTCAAAAGTACTTTGTTGTGAACATTGTGTTTCCTTTTGACTGTACACAATTCCTTTAGAAATTTGGCTTAGGATGGTATTTGTTTTATAGCATCCAACAACGGAATGTTGATCTTCACTTGCTTAAAAACCTCTAAAATTTTTAGGTTTTTGTCTAAAGGTTTAAGTGAAATCAACCCTTGGGGAAATGGGGCAACCAACTTATATTGCCTTTCCGGTTCTTTCTCATATGGATTGTTGTTCAGGCTATCATCATCTTTGGAACTTTCCAGATCATTAGGCTTTGGGGCCTTCACCGGATTAGATTTATCAATTATTTTTCCACTCCTCAAGGTGGTGATAGCTTGAACATGCTCCGTATGTTGGGAGGACGAGCTTGGGTCTTGTATCTCAAATTGGGTTCTTGGGTTAGGAAGAGGTTGGGTAGGAAGTGTGTCTTTCTCCCTAACACTGAGATGAGATTCAACTCTAACCATTGAGGTTTTCAAGTCATTAATAGTTTAAGATGAATTTTGATTGAATTTCAGTTGCTCTTGCATGAACCCATCAATTTTCAGAGAATTAGTCTTGTTATATTCAGCTTGAACCGATACGAATGCACCTAACATCTCCTCTAGCGTAGCTTTTCGTGTGATTACTAGGGATGGACCGAGTAAGGGTTACGCTTAGGGGGTGTTGTTTGCATTCGCAGTTGGTCCATTCCTCCAACTGAAGTTGGGATGGTTCTTCCAACTAGAGTTATATGTGTTTGAGTTTGCAGCACTAAATGGCCGTTAATAACTGTTTTGGCATTCGATTGTTCTTGTAGGATATTTTAAAATGCGAAAATTATGGGACAATCATGTGTTGCATGTTGATTTCGAGCACAAATTCCACAAACAATTTCAACGTCTTTTAAGTTAATCATCTCTACTTTTTTCAATTCCATGACCTCGACTTTTCTTGTGAGGCTAGCCACATGTGCACTTTTGTTATCTTCTTCTGAGAGAACATATATTCCTCCCTTTTCCTTTTGTTAGCTCATCTTGGGATTCAGTTGGTTTAGATGTATCCCAAGACTGTGCATTCTCGGCCAAGACATCAAAATAGTCCCATGCTTCCTCAGCCTCCTTATTGATGAATTCTTCATTGCACATCATGTCTACGAATTGGTGCATGGGTGAAGTCAGTCCTTCATAGAAAAAGCTTATTACCCGCCAAATTTCGTAGCCATGATGTGGGCATGCATTTAACAAGTCCTTGAACCTCTTCCAACATTGGAAGAAGGTCTCATGCTCTTTTTTAGCAAAATTCATGATAAGGCGCCTTAACATAATCGTTTTATGAGTAAGAAAGAACTTTTTAATGAATTCCCTAGTCATCTCAGTCCATGTGGCAATTGATCTTGGCTTTAATGCATGAAGCCAAGCCTTAGCTTTCTCTTTAAGGGAAAAAGGAAATAATTTAGTCTCACTACATCCGTTACATTTGCAAAGTGCATTGTGGCTATCACCTCATCAAATTTCTTAAGATGTTAATAGGCACTTTCATTGTCTAGTCCATGAAATTTTGGGAAGGAGTTGGATTACTCCCGATTTAAGATCTATGTTCCATGCATTATGTGGAAAAACTATGCATGAGGGAGTGCTCGCTCTTGCAGGTTGCAAGTAATCACGTAGTGTTCTAGGTCAGGGAACATTCTCAACCTCATTCTCTCTCCGTTTCGATTTGGCCCAGATTTTGATTGGTCATAGGGTTAGGTTGATTTCCAGCCATACTTTCAAACAAAATTGGAGAATCTAAAAGTTTCTTAGCACGTGGTTCTCTATTAATCCCTTCAACAATTCTCCCATTCACTAATGAGTCAGTTATTAAAATTTCGAACCTAATGTGGCATGCAAATTTCAGAAAAATAAAACAAAAAGGGTTAGAAAAACCTAATTTGAAGTGACTACTTCGACTCCTAGAATTCCTGTAAAAACAAAACAAAGAAAACAAACTAAGTTAGACTCCTAAAAACCTCAAATAGAAACTATTTTCAAAAATTTTGTAAAAAACCGTCAAAGTCCCCGTCAACGACGCAAAAAACTTATTCGCTTCCCTCAGTGTAGGGTTGCGATGTAGTAATAATCTCGGTAAAACCGAGGTCGATCCACAGGCACTTGTGTAGGAACTCACAAAACACTTCCAATGGTTTTTAGTTGAGAACTATCTAAATAGGATTTTGGAATTGAACGTAGATAAATATTTTGAACAAAAAGTGAATGTAATCAATAATAAAAAACACTAGGGGTTCAAGGATCCACTTGTAGCAATCCCCTGATGCTTGATTCGCTGTGGTTTCTCACTTACTCAACTAGAATCGAAATCAAATCCTATTTAGTTGGATGATAGAGCGGTTATAACAAACAATCTGCCATATGTGTAATTCAAGTACATGATTCCCTCAATTCAAGTTAGGACTTGAGCACACTTAATTATATAGGTCAATCCTAATTCCAATAGATTAAGATCACAATCATAATCATCATTAAACTCTGTCACAAAGCATAACTAGATCATGATTTGAACTTCATTCAAATTGCATATGCAATCACACATAAGCAGAAATTCCAAAAAAATAGAACTCTTGGCATGAAGTTCCCACATGAGAATCTAAGGTCTAGAGCATATTGAATCCGATTTCTCAGAGCGTACAGGTCTAGAACCATTGAAAATAATTAATAAATCAAGCAATTCTTCTAAACATCCATGAGCCATCATAAGATTAAGAAAAACTACTTAGAACTTTATTCAAACTTCAAACCATTGTTCTTCAATAATAATCCAACTTGAAACCAAAACAAACGAATTAACACATCTTAGATTTACTACAAGCTTCACTTCTTAGCCCTAGCTAAGATATTTAGCCATTCATGATCCAAGGAAACATGAAAGCAACTGAGAAAAATATAAAACTAGAAGAACAAACTAGGAGGAGTTATAGAACTCCGAATCCAACTTCTGCCGCTTCCCACCATGGAAATTCTCTTCTAGGATGCCTTAGGAACGAGCTAGAGGAGTCCTTTTATTGGTTTGAGGCCCTAGATGCGAAGAAACTTCGAGAAAATTCATAAAAACTGCGCTTTGCGCAGCAAATTTCGAAGCTTGTAGAAGAAGCTCTGTTACGCAGACGACCGATCTAAGCCCATGGACGACCGGTCGTAAAAGGTCAAAAACAGTCCAGAGAGATTTCTGAAAATTCGAACCCAAAATTTAACTTAACGACTGGTCGGACGACCGGTCGTGATTGGTCCAGCAATGTTGGCAGCAGGGTTCCTCCTATTGAGTGTTTGGACCGGTCAGACGACCGATCCTAGGCTATGGACGACCGGTCTTTAGTGTATTTTTCTGCCCTCTTTCTTCTCTCATTTGCTTTCTTTCTTTCACCTTTTGGCGCTTGGTCTTTTGATCTTCAATGCTTGTAAACAGCGTCCCTAAGCCTTCAATTAATAAATTCTCTCTCTCATTCCTATAACCACAAAACCATGTATTATTTGAGTCTTTAATCATATATTTCAAGCATAGTTAGTGATAAAATGGGGTTAGAATATACACATTTAAGAGCTTAACACCGACCTGGTCAGACCGACCCCCCTCCTCAAGATAGCAAGCTCTCTGTCTTGCCTGGCCTTTGGGCCAACCAGTCTTGACCAGTCGGGATAGGTCGAGACTAGCCACTATTTGCCCCTTTTGTGTTCGTTTGGACTTTCTTTATAAAATAGCTTGGGGCATTTTTTTAGCAAATAAGAGGGATTTTGAGAGGATTGAAGCCACCATTGTTGAAGACCATTTAAGGCTCATTCCTAACCTATGCAAGGTATCTTCCTTGTGCTTTAACACAAGAATAAAGCACTCCAAGCTCATGAAGAAGATGACATTCATCCCCTCTTAATCTCTAGAGTTTAGATCTTCCTAGATAGTCATATTCTTATCCAAAGCTCTAAGATAAGATCGTTGTAGGTGAGCAACTCTAGGCAACCCATTCCTATTAGTTGTAGAGTTCTCAAACCTACCCTCCTATCACATTAGGCATCTAAAAGGCATCATACGCAAGGTGGTTGATCAAGTGTAGCTAAGGCATTGGCGACACAGCAGCAACAAGATTGGGGGAGCAAGGGAAGTTGATTGAAGCACGAGAGAGCAGGAAATTAAGCAACTCGAACCGGCGCTGAGCAAGGGACTCATCTGATAAGTAAATTTGTCTTTGTTGAGAGTCCATCCACTCAATTCCCTATGGGAGTTGAGTGTAGAGTTTGTTTGTTAAACTTGAATTAGGGTCGTTTGCCAATTCTTGGCTTGTTTATTGAGCTTAAAACTCTAGGGACGTTAGCCACTCCTTAGCTTGTTTGTCAGCCTAAAGACTAGGGGTTATTTGGCACTTCTTGGCTCGTTTGCTAGGCCTAAACAAAGTCTCCAAGGGGGAGCCTCCGACACGGGAGTGAACGTATGTCGGGTTGAGAGTTAGCCTTGTCCAAAACTCCATTTATGGTTGAGAGGTGAAGCTCATTTAAAACCTCTGATAGTGAATGCCGGTGTGCTCAATGGGGTTGAGTACTTGAACTGGGAGTGGAGTAGACCCTAAAGTCGAAGCACTATACATGCTTGTGTTTGTGATTGATTTGAGCACATTGTTATCTTAGCATTGTATGTTCAATTGTTAATTATGAATGCTTGATAGGAATTTATGCTAGACACTAGATAGGCACATCCACACATAAGATGTTCTTTCACTAGTTATGTAGACTTGAGCTCATTGATCCATTCTCATAAGTCTACATAAGTTGCATAAATTAGGAGTTTGATTTGTTTAATCATTGGAATATCTATGTATGCTTAGACTAGGTTGCTTATTGCTTAAACAATATGCTAGTCTTGTGATTGGACCCACTTAGGCTTGGAAGCCGAAGTGTTCTTGCTTACTTAGTTTAATTTGTTAAATTGTGCAAGTAGGCAAAAAGAATTGTGATTGGACCCACTTAGGCTTGGAAGCCGAAGTGTTCTTGCTTGCTTAGTTTAATTTGTTAAATTGTGCAAGTAGGCAAAAAGAATTTCAAAATGTCCTAATCACCCCCTATAGGACTTAGCCATAATACTAGTTACTATTTAAGCTTTCACACATACGAAGGTGTCGTATTAAACTACCAACGTAATTTCACATCTGAATGGCCAACAATGTTATTGGGTGCATCCTTGGCCAACACGACGACACATCTCAATGGCCAACAATGTTATTGGGTGCATCCTTGGCCAACACGACGACACAGGAAGAAATGAACAACGATATATTATCTTAACCATAAATTCAAATATTACGAGTCCAGGTACTCCCCAATTGAAAAGAAAAAAAAACAAGCCTCACCCTTATATGAACCACTCAATGCTTACACCAATATATGATCGCTTACCCAATCCTCTTGGTCACATGTATGGACCTTTTGAAGTACTTATTCAAGAAACTGATGCTAACTTAGAGAATAGAAAAATGGAAAATGTTGTTTTTCAAGTTCGACATTCCCTATGTCACTCAGAAAGCAATAAAGGGGCAAACATTGGCCGATCATCTCACGGCACACTCATTGTCAGACTACCAGCCACTAAAGACTTTCTTCCCCGATTAGGATATCCTATTCCTCGAGGGAGAAGAAGGACCATAGGCAAACGAGTGGACCCTGATTGGGTGGCTAACGCTAAGCGGAAGGGAAATCATATACTCCCTAAACAACATTCCCTTCCCTATCTTATGAAGACTGGCTTTCGGATGCATGAACAACATGGCCGAGTATGAAGCATGTATAGCAAGCTTAAAAGAAACAATCATTCTGAGAGTAAAGAAACTGAGAGTATTCGATGATTCTCAACTCATCATTAATCAAATGAACAGTGACTAGAAAATAAAGGACAACAAGTTGATTCCGTATCACATTTATCTCAAAAATCTTGTCGATGAGTTCCATAAAGTCTCCTTCACATACATGTCGTGCACCAAGAATCAATTTGCAGATGTTCTGGCTACACTAGCATCCATGCTAGAAATTCCCAAAGGAGCAACCTAATGGGAACTCAAAGTCAAACTTCAGAAAGACTCGATGTTCTACCTGTAAATTGAAAAGCTAAAATTCCACCTAATGGACATCCCTAGTATACCGATATTAAGAAATATCAAGGAGATCAGGTATACCCATAAGGGGCCACACTAACGAACCGTTGCATGATTCAATGGCTAGCTACGCAATTTAAGATTAACGGTGGCATCCTATATAAACGATCCTTTAACCAAGTCCTACAATGATGCATGGATGAGACCAAAGATGCAAAAATCATGTCTAAAGTCCATGATGGAATTTATGGTCTGCATATGAATGGGCAAATTGATGGCTATGAAAATCATGCTATTAGGATACTACTAGTTAACTATGGAAGCAGACTATTGCCAATACGTTAAGACATACTTCAAATGTTAGGAGCACGCGAATCAGATCCACACACCTACTCCTAAACTATATAATCTGATCACGACACCCTGTCCATTCTCAATGTAAAGTATCGACATCGTTGGTAAAATCAGCCATAAAGCATCTAATGGCCACAAATACGTCCTGGTGGCAATTGATTACTTCACAAAATGGGTGGAAGCAACATACTATACCACTATAGAAACCTCACATGTGGTTCATAAAGAACAACATCATCAGCCATTATAGAGTCCCACAGGCCATTATCATAGACAATGGGACGCCTTTTGTGAACCAAAAAGTGGACAAATTTCTCAAACAATTCAAAGTCAAGAGGCACAGATCAAGCCCTTATCTACTTTAGATGAATGGACGGGTTGAAGTTGCTAACAAGACGCTCATTCGTATTCTTGAGAAAATGGTGAAAATATAACGCAACTAGTCAAAGATGCTTCCATATGCACTTTAGGCTTATCGAATGTCCATGCGCACTACAATGGGAACCACTCCATATGAACTTACATATGGAACGGAGGTTGTTAATTTTGCCAGTTGAGGTTGAAATCCCCTCACTTCATTACTATTGGAAAGTAAAGTCAAAGAGGAAGAATGGTTACAAGCTCATTATGATCAATTACATCTGACAGACGAAAAATGCATGTGAGCCCTATACCACTCCCAAACTTACTAGAAGTGGATTGCACAAGCATACAACAAGCGGGTCCACACAAGAACTTTCATATTAGGAGACGTAGTAATGAAGAAAATCCTACCTCCTCATTTGCCCGATCAAAGAGGTAAATTCAAGCCCATCTAGGAAGGCCCGCTCATTATTAAAGAAATGCTCCCTAGAAGCACGCTCCACCTCACGAGTATGGAAGGTAAAGATCTTCTTGAGCCGATCAATGCTGACCACATCAAAATACTCTATGGATAGCGACTCGACTAAGGAAAGCTCCCTAAGATCGAATCTTACCCTACTCCCTCAGTTGCCCTCAACAAAACACACACACACACACACACACACACACACACACACACACACACACATATGTACGAAAAAGTGAATGACAAGACAAACCACCCAAATTTTGAAAAATAATAAGGAGGTACAAAAAAGCAAAAAAAGGAGACCAAAAAATCATGGCAAATCCCCATTAATCCCGACCTCCATCATCCTTGAAAAAGATCCTTACCTCAAGGCACGCATTCTCAGGCCTCTTACTACCCTAAAAGTCTTCGTCGGCCGACGATAAGGGAATCCCCAAACGTGGCAAGAAAAAGAAAAGAGGAAAAGTGTGTCCAAGAAAAAATAGGTGGGGTGAAAACCCACAAAGGCACCTCGTGTAAAAACAGCGTATGTACAACAGACCTAGTAAAAACACACAAGGTCACTAAGGGAAGAAGGCAAGAGCTATCAAGGGCAAACAAGAGCACCCAGGACGTGGCGAAAACCTGAAAGGGCACCACGAACAAAAATGACGAGCTAACACTGAATGTAGCGAAAACCAAAACGGCGCTACAAGTAAAAATGATACTAGAAAAAAGGGGGAAAAAAAAAAACAACAATAAAAAAGGGGGAGTGAGTTAATACGGGATGTTCATTAACTCAAGGATGAATTTGTATCTTGAAGGCAGAATGAAAAAATTGTGACGTTCAAGAACTTTCAACCTGACCCAGAAGGAACTCCTAATGTATGCTTCTAAGGTTTTCTTGAAACCCTCAGGAATGACCACAGAGCACGCAGAGGACAGGTGTTGGAACAGTCCCAGTGTCTGATCCCACCATCCAAAGAACCAAAAAGTACAAACCACCTCATAAAAGATAAGTCTTACACCACACAAAAAACACACTAAAGAAGCACTTTTCATTTCACTTTCACATTTTGTACATATATACGCACACAATAAAACAAATAAAGAAAAAGCACATAAAAAAAAAAAAAAAAAAAAGGAACAACAAATACAACCCTAAAACCATCCTTATGCCAAAATGTATATACATCACACTCCATCTCTAAATCACATCACTCAATCTGAGGGCACTTTTTGTAAGGGTTTGATGGATCGAACTCTCCAGGCCAAGAAAAATCGACCTGCCTAGCAAGGTCTCTAGATAGGACCGTGGCCTCATCCCTCTGTTGTTGTAAGATCACCCTCTCATTATGTAGGTACTTAACCTCTATCTACAAACGCCTTTGTTCTCTCTTGACAGTATATCTCTCTTACCGTAATAGGCGCAGCACCACCTCCTGGCTATCTGTCGCCTGAGACAACTGGGACAATTGAGCAATGAGGTGGTTTTGTAACAGTCTTAGAAATTCAGCAGTCATCGTATAACGAGGGCCACTGGAGAAAGATGCCCCATCAAATGTCCAAGGACCACTCGGAGGAGGACCAATAGGACCCATCCCAGAAGACGTCGCAATGCACCCTGCTCCATCAGCTAAAGGCAGTAGTCCTCTATCGCCTGGGGCAAAGATACGTAAGTCCATCCAAAGGAATGTGCACCCAAAACCTTGGACCAGACAGTTCGAACACTCCGGCACTAATCTGGTCCCCACTAGCATGTCAAAGAATAACCCATGCCCCTGAAAGCAAACAAAGTCTCGATCTGGAGGTAACCAAACTAGCGAAGGAATCGGAAAGGATGATAAGAGAATGTCTCTCGTAGGTCCACCATAGCAAGAGGCATATAATCCACAGCGCAAAGAATAGGCTCTTGCCACAGCTCAGGGGCCTCCCACTGCACATACCACTCTTGAGAGCAGCAAAACACTCCGAATACTACCTCTGTTAACAAGATCGTACTAAGGCGAGCTTTCGAATTTAACAAGTAAGACAACAGAGTCTCCCTAAGGGGAGGGGAGGCCTACCCATGAATTCAGCCCCAGGTGCTCCCACGACCAAAGCTGAAGGAAAGCAATATTCGACAAGAGAAAGCAAATCACAAAGAAAGACATACAACGAAAAGGGAAGAAAACGCCACAAGTATTACCTGAAGAAACACACAGCGTCCTCAAAGAGCATGTGCAACACCAAAGACACAGGCAAATAGACCGCGAAAAGTCTCAGCAAGCATAATACAAATGATCAATCGGCCATCCATCACTAGCTCAAATATGTCCAAAGGATCAGTCAACTGAGCAGACGACCACTCAAAAATCAGGAACTTCTCTATAAGGAAAAATATCAAAGCATACCCACAAATCCTGAAATGAGTGATCCTAGGGTTCCCACAATGTGTCGCGAAGCAATTGTAAAAGTAGTCAAGATCTAACACAGGACCAATGACAACAAACTGAGTCGGGCCAATTATGAAGAATGCACTCAAGTTCTCGAGGCACGGTGACCCAAATGAAGTAAAATACCCACTTTAGCTAGCAGGAAGTCTGGTTAATGTAACCAATTCCTCGAATGAAGGGCCTAACTCAACATCATTAAAAGAAAAAAAGGTTCAGCATCGGGACCCAATAATAAGTAGTAGCACTTAGCATGTTCCAGTCAATAGCCACCCAGTGAAAGTCAAGAAGGCCAGAATGTATGTATGTTCCCACAAACATGCGCTCTTTAGGAGACAACAAGCCGATCCACATCTCTAAGCGTGAAGAACAAGTCAAACGAGGCCACAACTGACTGGGCAAGGCCAAAGCCACATTTTGATCCTCCACTTCTAGAAGGATAATAAGAGGAGGCAAGGCTGCTAGCTGAATGTCTTCAGTTTGTAATTCATCCACCATACCAAAAATATCAACATCGGGAGCCAATGGGGCGGCAGAAGAGCCCTCGCTAGGTGAAGGAAACTCATTAGGTGTAATATTCATGGTTTTTTTTCCCACCAACAAAATGCTGACAAAATAGGAGCACCCGACACTAAAATCCAAGAAGCTAAAGAAAGCGAATGGGCCGATAACAAACATTGTGGCTATAAAATAATAACACTGCTTTGACAGACAAAAGGACGGTAACATCAACTGTAAATGTAATGACCTGAAATTTTGGTGTGCATGCATACATGTGCATGCATGTACACTTGCGTGCATTTATCTAAGTACATATGCATAGATCTATCCATTCATCCATACATCCATACATCCATACATACACACATGTAAATTTTGCAATGAGTGACCCGTAATATGAGGTGGTGAATTTGTTTAGTATTAGTCGTTGATCATTTTTGTAATTAATAATTATTGTTGATTTTGCAGGTATATAAATATTTATGTATATATATTTATATATTCCCTCTTGCCACTAATGTATACTAAATCGACCACCCATTCGCAAATTACACTAATCTTAACCATTGAACGTGCATTAAAGTCACCCGACCATTTATTTTTCGTGAGATTAAGGTATGTGACCACCAAATTGCTTGTTCATTCATACTATCATAGGTTATTTTCTCTAATCATCAATCTAAGCCTTTATTTAACGGACCATTAGGCTAATCCATCTCAAAAACTAACTTCATACTTATCTATTCCTGAAAGTGACCATATGTTAACCTAGTTATGTGATTAGGCTCCTAAATGTATGATTATCCTAATCGTATCTCCCCATCTAACTTTACATCACTCTCATATCAGTCGACTGGGCCACTCAAAAAATCAAACAAAAATCACTTTGATGATTCTCACATTTTTTTCTAACAAGTTTATTGGATTACTTTTTTGTCTTGGGACATATTTGGGCTTGTTTCCATGGCTTACAGGTTTTGCACAAAAAAAAATAGTGTGAAACATTTTCAATGCATGTATCCGAATTGTCCACCTTACATCCATCACTCATTTAAAAATTTGATAAGTAATCCATAAAAAATAACTAACCATCTATTGACACCTAAATGAATCAGTAGATCCTATAGAACACTCTTCTTGTATCTCTAAAACCTCTCGACCATCCAATCTAAAATCAAGTCCCTACAACCATTCATCTAGAAATATTTATTAGGGTCATCCTTTCACTAATCCAAAACATTCATTTGGTGGACCACCCTAACTAATATCTCATGGACAGTATGTATTCATTCCATATCCATCAAGTAATACACATGAGAAGCTAATAAACCAAAAGTATATTCACGTTTTAAACATTACAAGTTATAGTAGCCATTACTTTTAATTATATGTAGTATGCAGGCACATAAATCAAAGGTAGTGTTATTTCCTCTTACAACGAATCCCAACCATCATCTACACCATTTGACATGATCATCTATGAGACATTCATCCACTCAAGAACGTCCACCATCCACTCATCCATTTACAATTCAAATCCATCCTTTCAAATCAAACATCCATCTAAACCATTCATTTATCCAACCATGCATACATGCATCAAAACGCTCATGCATAATACGTTACACACATGACTTACACACGTTGAACACATACACATATGACACACATGTATGCCACATATGCCTCGCACATGTGCATGTGCACGTGTACAACATGCATGTGTGTGCACCAACCAAATCAAGAGGGTGGATGTAAAGTAGAGCGTTCTCTTTCTCGAATCCAAAAAATATTTCATGCCATAACTTTAAATACAAATAAATGTATAAAAATATAAATACAAGAACACACGAGATAAAGGGAGAGCCTGACTCTCTCTTCCTTCTTTAACTTCGAACAAAATAGCAACTTTAATTGTTGTGTTCATTGGACATGGCTGAAAAGATGGGGACTTTGCCATGAGTTTAGAAAAAGGAAGATAGAGACAGAGATGGAGAACGGGTGGGTGTGGTGGTAAGGTTGTGTGGGTCCAGCATGCATCATGGCAAGATATGAGCATTAAGTTTGGGCTCATTTAGCAACCTTTAATCATGTGGATGATTGGTAAGTAATCTTAAATTTTCAAATTTATTATTTCATAATTCTGTCAATTTTAAAATTTTTGTTAGAAGTATTGAGTATATAATTTACTTGGAAATAATATTGTCATGACTAATCCTACAATACTTTGAAATTCTGATTTCATATTCATCACTAGAATTCTAAATATTTATTTTTTCAAAATATGTTGAGTTATTTCTTATTTGTTAATAAAAGAATTCAGATTTAATATAGTCTACAACTTAATAGAATTATAATTTAGGTTTAATTTCAAATTATCACATTTAATTTTAAAGGTTAGAAACCAAATTTGTTGTAATATCGAAAATTTTAAAAATTAATGACAAAAAAATGAATGTGTGTGTGTGTGTGTGTGTGTGTGTGTGTGTGTGTGTGTGTGTGTATTTAAATTAAATCTAAATTTTATTGAGTTAAATTAAATTGAGTGTAACCAAACAAAATTTTCTGAAATCTTGCTAAATTTGATTTAGTTTGAAAAAAAATGATTTAATATGTGGGATTAATTGGTTTTCAATAATTAATTAAATTTAGATTTAAAGATTGAAATTAATTTAAATCTATTAAGACATGTTTTAGTTTATATGTTAATTTATTTTTTTTATTAGAAAAAAATTCAAATTTTAATCTAATTTAAATCCTGAAATTTTAGGATAAACTAAATTCACTTAGATTGTTAAATTTAAATTTAAAGTTGACTTGATTTTATTAATTTGTTAGCTAGACTTAATAGTGGATATACATTAAGGATAGAGGTAATTTAATTTCTGAGTATAATCAAATATTAATGGTGAAATTATTAAATTCATAATAATTTAATTAAATAGATTTAATTTAATTAGAATAGTGAAAATTTAGTGAATGTTGAGGATAAATTAACTATTTAATCGAGCTTACATCTTAAAGTATCAAATTATTCAAGTTATAACAAATTTTCAAACTCAGATCAAATTTTTAAATGTTTAAAATTAAATCATTTATTTTAGATTAAAGTACAGATTTTAAAATAAAAAAAAAAACTAAATTTTACTTTAGGAATTTGTATGTTAGTTGGTTTGGTTAAGTTAAAACCCTAAGTTAATCCTAAATTTTAATAAATTTAATCCAATATGATTTTTCAAAGTTTGAAAATTGAAATTAGTAAATTAAATTCTAGATATTGTTGAATTAAAAAAAAATTGTTACATATGGTTGTATAATTTGATTGAGTCGAGATTTTAATAAAGTTCAATATTGAATTAATATCTATTAGTTTCTCCTTCTAATTCAACTCTTAAGTTTAAAATAAAAAATTTAACTCAAATAATTTTAATTAATATATTTAGAATAAGAATCTCTATAATTTATTAAAAAAGAACTGAGAATTATATAAATAGTTAGATTATATTCGTATTTATCTAAAGTTAATACAAAAAAAAAAAAAAAGATTTTGGAATGTATATGAAATTTTTAGTATTTCAAGGGGTTCTGAAAAATAAAAATCTCAAACTGTTACAGAAAACAACTCTACCTTACAGAAATTTTAAGGACTAAATTTTAATAACATTAAATTTTTACATCTTTAAATAGACCCTACATTATAATATAGAAATCTGATTTATTTTGAATTGTTTTATTGTTGATTTTAAATCATTCATGATATATATGCATTTATATTGATTATTGAATGGTGGAAAAAAAAGAAAAAAAAAAGGAGAGAAAGGTTTCAGCATGTAGGGCAATTGTGTCCCTTAGGTGAGAGACCCTAAAGCCATCAAGTAAGGTGATTGTGTCCCTGGAGTGGAAAACCCTAAAGCCAGTAAGTAAGACGATCGTGTCCCTTGTGTGAAAGACCCTAGAACCCACTAAATCCTTTGAGTGAAGCAAGCTTTACTTGATCTAGGGAGAAGTGTGAATCTAATCCCATATTCGATGCACGAACAATTGGGTTTAGGTGAATTGAAACCCACCAAAACCATGCTTCAACTTACCGATCGTTCGATCCATATACCGAAAGGAGTGGTAGAGGATGTGCTTGTCTAAGTCGATAAGTTCTACTACCCTGTAGACTTTATTGTCTTCAACACACAACTCATAGTTAATGCCGGCACTCAAATTCTTGTCATACTTGGCTGCCCATTCCTAGTCACATCAAATGTCATAATCAATTGTAGGAATAGAGTTGTAAAGATGCCATTTGGAAACATGACGATTGAGCTGAATGTCTTAAACATGTGCAACCAACTAGGGGATGAAGATGACAAGGTCCATGAAATAAACTTGATAGACTCATGCATGGAAGATAAGCCCCCTTCAACTCTTTACTCTGATCACTTGGAGGCATGCTTGGCCCACTCCCCCGATATTGATGATGATTAGATACCGGAGATGGATGCCCTTCTATATTTGTTGCCAACACATAAAATTAGCTGAGGAGAGGTTCAATTTGAAGAACCCATAGAGATGAAGAAAGAAATAAATGACCAAATTCTAGAATTCTCCAATCTCGACACTCCCTATTATCTGGAAGAGTGTTTGACATACTTTGAAGATTTTGATGATCCTATGATCAGAGACATCATGAATGCCGTGAGGTAGACCCCTTAGATGCCCAAAAAGTCTATTTCCATTTAGCATAAATCTGAACCATCAATTGTGGGAGCGCCGATAAAAGATGAAGTTGTGGAGACAACACTTTGACAAGATGAAGAATTGACTCACGTCTCCACATCTCTTTGGGTTGTTCAAATAAAACCTTACCAACCCTGGGATGACCCGTATTTGATCAATCATTGCCTAGGAAAAATGTTATGGAGATAAATTTTTAATGAAAATCATGATGATATCTTTTTTTATACTTGTAGTGAAATTTTCCAGTGAGATTTCCAGTGGCTTAACATGATTACACACACCCATGTATATTGTAAAGCAAGATTTTGGCTGATATTATTAAGAAACATGTTGAACCATTCGATGATCCTGGTTCATTTAATACTTTTGGATGAGTTTATTAAGGTAAGATTGACCTTCTAGTTTGATGGAGGTCGTTTCACCTTTTTATTGCTTTCCTAGGATTAGGATTAGAGTAGATTTGCTTTGCTCAGTAGTTTAAGATTTAGAAAATTAGAATGTCTCTTTTCCATAAGAATTTTGCCGCCATCATCATTCAGGTACTCTCTCTCACTCACTCTCCTTTATTTTCGTTGTCTTCTTTTATATTTCATTGCATATCTTTTATATTGAGAACAATGTAGATTTTAGGTTAAGGGTGAGATTCTGATGGAATTTTATTTTGTTTAGTTTTAAGCAAAAAAAATTCGATTTTCTGATTTTAAAACTCTTTCAAAAAGTCTAACCTCTATATGATTTAATTCTATGTGAATATGAGATAATGAGATATGAATTAATTTGATTTTGAAAAGCTTAAAATTTGATTGATTTAGTAGTTTCCAATGAATTCCTTCTATTATTTGACTGATAGAAAGTTTAAACATCATTGATGTCTAGTACACATTATACAATTAACTCTCATTCGTGAGGATTAGGCTGGATGTTTTGAAGGTTTTGATTGGACTATAGTCTGAAAGTATTAGGAACTAAGTCAAGGAGTTTTGTCCATCATAGTCATGAGAAAATATGAGAATGAAAAGTAATCTGGGGCAATAATTTTTTATCTTATGTCTTTACCATTACGTGGTTAATTCTTTAGTACAAAGTGAGCCTTTTGGAACTTCAGCTATTAATTTTTTTAAAAGAAAAAGAGTTGAAAAGAAATATAAAAAAGGGTTACCTATGACCATCCAAAAAGGAAATGAGATTAGTGTGAAAGTCATCGATAGAACTGTAAGGGAAACTCTTGTCATAGTCTTGTATTGATCTATACACTTTTTAGACTTGTAATCCGATTGATCCATGGAAGGAAGGGTAATCTTGAAAAATGATGAGTTATGAATGCACTAAGCACACTAGACCATGATTGTCTGAATTACTCTATTTGTCAATTAATTAGTTGGAACTCAATTTGAATATTCACTAAATCATTAGAAGATAGGTGTTTTAATATCTTACTACTAAATATCTCTAAACTTTCACTTTCACATGACTTGGGTTGCATAGAAATTTATTATTTATGAAAGGTTTGAGATTACGGAGTTGAGTTATTTTTCGCATGTTTTGCTTGGGAATAGTAAAATGCTAGTTAGGGGTGTGTTGAGGCTAGAATTATGTATACTTATCTCCAATTTCATGCTCATATTACATAAAACACTATGTTTAAAAAGTAACTTTAATGTGTTTTATTGCTATAGGAATAAAAGAGAGATTCAAATGAAAACAGCTTAAAAGAGGATATTTACTTAAGATGGGAAATCAACTTGGAAGCAAGAAAAGAGGAATGAGAAAAAGGATCCAAGTTAAAGAAAGTTTGGAGTTTAAAAATTCAACAAGTGCAAAAACAAATAGCTTCGATTGGTAGTTCGATTTGTCTTCGATCCATCATAAATTAATTTCGATTGGTCTTCAATCCATCAAACATACCTAAAATACTAAATTTTTTAACAACTCTCTAGACAAAATTTTGATCCATCGAAACGGGGGGGTTGATCTATCGTAAAATTATATTTCAGAAGCCGAAAAAATCTGAACTCTCTGGACTAACTTCAATTCCATTGAACCACATTACGATCCATCGAAGACGATGGTGCAAGTGCGTAAATCCTTACAAAGTTTGAGGAGGTGGTAGATTTTTCCATATAATGGGCACCTCTCTTCTCTTTTAAACGTCATCTAAGACATGAAGGAAGGCTTGGAGGCTTGGGAGAAGGATTTTCTAGTTTTTTTAGTTCTAATTCTTCTCTTTCTATGTTTCCTCTGAGATTTAGTTTAAGGATATTAGAGATGAACTAAAACCTCTTAACTAGGGTTAAGAGGGAAAGCGTGTAGTTCATGTTTGATGTGTTGATTCAACTTAGGTTTTATTTTATGCTTTAATGAAAATTTTGGTTTGATTCTAGTTTGAATGAAGTTCTAGTTCTAGTTCTAGTTCTACTTCTAGTTCGTCTTTGATCTATTGATGATTAAGGACTCATGCGATGATTAGATGTTTTAATTCTAGTTTACTTATTTTACATTATTGCGATTGGTATAATTCATTGATCTACCATAGTCTACGAGCATGGTAGTTATTTTGAATTCCTTGCGATCCAGAATATGGTTCTTAATCCGGGAACGGTTTCAAAGCCAAGTTGTATCTTTTGTATGAATTTTATATGGATGGAACCCTTGATTGATATTAGTTTTATTCAAGTTCAAGTTGTAGTTCTACTTTAATCTAGTGACAGGAATATTAAAAGAAGTCTATGATTATGGCCGTCTTACATATTTTATGAAAGGATTAGCCTGTATAGTTCAACGAATTGGATTCCCTACACCCAATACCTATGCTTCAAGTGTAAACTATATATATCAATAAATGTCTATCTATATCAAATTATTATGATTTAACCGCTCCATATTTCAGATCGATATGATAGAACTCTAATACCAGATGCGTATTAAAAACCTAATGAATTAATGCATTGAAGATAAGTGGATCCTTAGCACTCTAATGCCTTTTACCTTATTAAATTTACTTCTATTTACTATTTTAATCACAATTCACTCAATCCAATTCAATTTTTAGAAATAGTTCTTAATTCAATCCCGATTCTAAGTAATTTTGAAAAAAATCCTGTGAATACATACATAACTCCCTATGGATGATCTTGGTCTCTACCAAATTATCACTACATCGCAGCCCTACGCTTAGGGTTGTGAACTATCCACAGTGAATATCAGCAATCCACTATTAATATTAGCTGTCCATAGTGAATATCAACAACTCACTGTTAAATCAGTGGTCCACGCTAAATATGTAACGCCCCAAAATTTTGACTCGCATAGATAACATGATCGGTCAAGTTCCCAGGTGTTAACTTGAATATATTAGGGATATATCTTCACACATTTATCTTTATTTCACAAATCCATGGCATTCTAGCATAATGATGGAAATCAAGATTTTTTTTCCATGTTTATCTATACTACGTTCTCAAACATATTGTCTTAAAACCAAAACCAATCATAATGTTCCACTTTCTATCTACATGAAAGATTTATTTCAAATTTATAAGAAAATAAAGTTATCCTAAAGAACAAACAAATAAATGTAAATCATCTTCACGTCGCTTCGGATTCATCATCCGACATGTGCTGCCACGAATCTTCAAACTCTTTACCCTGTAATTCGGGTTCACCTACTGGATCATCACCTGTAACATCTGGGTTGGTGTTTTAAAATACCGTCCCAAGAGGGAGTGAGTTGCTCATGATCAACTCAGTGAGAGTTACCCCTAAAGATTAGCACAATAATATCCAAGCATAATAATCATACCCAAACAAAACATATGTGAGAAAATCTTATTTAATGCAATGCTTGATATGCATGCTCTGGCTAAAGCACCCTGACTAAGCGAGAAGGGACTTATTCCATTCTTCTCACTAGCCACTAGTCACCAGAGGTTCTTGTTAAGATGAGACTTATTCCACTCTTCCCACACACCCTAAAACCTAACTAGTAAAACGGGATTAACCAACACTTTCACTAGATAGCGTACAACGAGAGAAACGGGATTGGCAAACACTTTCTCCATTGTAACGCCTAAGGGGTAAGTGAATGAATGATTAGTTTCATTTTAATTAAGTAGTTTAGCATCCAAGCAATTTAAAGAAATTCAAAAGTCACTATAGGGGATTGCAAGCAACCCAGCATAGGCCGACAGCTCGGGCTTAGTGTCCATATCACCAACCCTAGCTCATGAGATAACATGTACGAATAATATCCACTACTTGCCCCACGTTATGATTCAATCATGCCCAAAGTACCATTGCCTTCCAACAATGCCAACCCCAAACAAATCATACACGTATATCGTACGGATCCACCTCAAATGGCATATAAACACAAGGATCCCTTGGTCAACATCTAACGTATTTTCATAGTCGCGCCAAGACTTATTTTCCATTATAAACACCTCTCAAGGGCTCCATCTCTTTACATCAAGCAGGTTTATCGATATGGGGACAAGGGGTGCACATTAATGTAACATCCGCATACATAATCCCGTGATACATCACACGTTACACATCATATGCATCATGATCTTATAAGAGTCATAAAACTAAGCATATATTTCACATGGTTCTCACATAAGCACATATACCAACATGATTTCCTTTCCAAACACTTAACATAAATCATGGTCCATATCAATAAAAAAATCCAGCATAAACACCTCAAGAGATTGCATACACAATTCATGTTTTAATGGAGAGAATTCAACAAACATTTATTTCAAGCAATCATACAACGAATCCATAAGCTCTAAGCATGGAATCGACAATATTATTGTAACTAAGCTTAAAGGAAATCTTCACCTTAGCCTAAGCTTGAAAACCCTAGATGGAATGATAGAAAATATCTTTACACAAACTACAACAACATAAGGAAGGGTTCAAAACGGTTACACATGTTGATGAAGAAGGAAGAAGAAGATGATGATTGGCGAGTGAGTTCTCTCTCTCTCTCTCTCTCTCTCTCTCTCTCTCTCTCGGTGTGTAATGCTGAAATTTTGGTGGGAATATAAGGTTTAAAGAAGAGAATGCAGAGGGGACGTGAACACCACCCTTTTAACAAGGGGTGGACGTACACACCCTCCCATATTAATTGAGTTTCTTCTAAAATATAGTTTTGGAGAATCTTTAATTAATTCTAGGTTGTTCATGATGTTGGACATGAAGAGTAGACTTGGAATATATAATTTTTTGGTGATCCAAAATCTAGATTGGGTAATCTTGAAAATTAGCCCGATAGGTGCCAAAACAGGCTGAATATCAAATAACAGTCCACGCTTGATGATCAGAGCCCAAAATTGAAGAAAATGTTTAGTCATGATAGGCAAACGATTGGATAAAATTTGGTGGTTGATCGATGGTAGGAAAAGCCTAGATCTGAAATTCCACCTTTAATTGATAAAGACAAGTATGGCTTTAAGGCTCGACGGTGTATGATCATAGATCGGGGTTCAAATTTTATAGAGTCGTAGTCATATGAGGCCAACATATATTCCAAATTTGAGTTGCGGTTGACGGTAGAAAGTGGGTTAATTGAAATGTCTAGATTTCAAAGGAATCGGTAACTCGGTTATTTCCTAAAATGAGATAACTTCGCGCTTAAGAAAGAGGCTTATCAAGGTGTGGCACTCAAATCACACTATTGGTCCGTGATATGGATGATCTAAGTCACTCACACAAAAGGAAAATATTCGACTACGACTAACCATCCACTTTCCTCACTTGATGGACATTAAAATCAAGGGTTAAGGGGCTGATTTGCTAATTAGGTTATTTATACTATAATCTAAAGGATGAAATTCAATATATGTGGTTCATTTATGATATTTAGGTATGGTATAAAATTTCATATCAATCAGATCATGGGAACCACGTCAACTAAAAATCGAGGCTTTAGGTTAAGAAGAGTCATTAACATTTTTGGGCACTCAAGATTTTATATTTATATGCATTGGATAATCACACAAATTCTAAGATAAGGGTTTACCACTAACATAATCAGTTTAGTACGGTTGCTTTCTCAACTAGCTTTCTCGATCAACGACCATAGACGCTCCTAGGTTACGATCTCCATGATCTAATGGTCATTTAAAAAATCTAACATTATGGCATCGATACACACCTAAAACTATGCCTATCTTCCTGATAGATTCAAAAACTACCTACCTGAGTAATCAGAATCACGAACCTGGGGGGTCCATGTCACGCCCCAAACTCGGGGACCGGGCTCACAAAATTTCCAGCCGCCGAATCCGGTGCCGACAGCTCCGTAGTACCCCATTCTCGACTCATAGCTTCCATACGCCAGGTTCCGATCCTGGGATCCCATAAGGAGGATTTTTAGGGTAAACTTTTTATTATTATTATAGACATCACATCACATATCCACTAAGTATACCAAACCAAAAAGCATCACATCACATATCCACTAAGATAATCTTTTGAGTATAGTGCTGGAAAAAGGGAAATACAATGCGTAACTAAAAGCTGAAAGATCAAATGCGCGCCCCTGTCTCACTGTTGTCGCGCTATAGTATGTCCTGCACGTAAACAACGTGCATAAGCTTACTATGAAGCTTAGAGAGTGCGTGGTGTGTGCGCAATGCATATGTCAGGTATACAGATATCAGAGTAAGCGAAAATGATGGAAGGCTACACTACCAAGTCTATGAATGTTATTAGCCATCCCGAGGCTATGCAATGCAACGGGCCTATATGGCCGAGTATCATATGCTAAAGATGCAATGTGCGCATGTCAATCCTCAACTGCCATATATCATACGATTTACAACTGGGACATCACCGGGGTCTAGTACACTCCTGACATTGGTTGCCGCCCATCGCGCGCATAACCAAGCGAGTAGAAGAGACCTCACTATCTGCCTCGTCAATGACATACAAGAAAATTCACCCGGCTCGTCGATAACGAACCCATTCACGAGCTGGTCAGACTCAGCCTAGTATATAGCCCTCTACACCCAGGCGGGTAAGGTCACACCCCCTTCCAATCGACCCCGACACAGTGGGAGACACGGCCTACTGGTATTTGGCCCTCGTGCGCTCATATATCCACTCTGTCTAGACATTGGAGCATCCTACTGGTACCACAGGGTTTAGGGACTTTCACCCAAGGACATCTTTGGCGCCCAAGTGCTAGAACATATTTCCGATGTCCATTCCTACCATCCACGATGTGACTTTGGCGGTCACAACCCCGATGCTGCTGGGGTGTGAATCTGATCATGACATGCATAATGCGAGATGCATGAGTCATACTATCAAAGCCATGCACCAAACCTGCGCATACCGCGCGATCATGTGGGGTGACCCTATCTCATACGGGTCACCTAAGTATCTCAAGCTGTAAGGCATATGCTATGAACGACATCGTCCACAGTCAGGCATGCATATGATGCGTATGTACAAATGAACGGGCATGATATTCATTACACTAAGCATATTATCAGTGTGACATACCAGGCTAAGTATATTAGCATGTCTCAAGCGTATCATGTGATAATCGGCCTCAACTGGTCGAATATATAGGGAGTGGGATCTGAATAGAGGGTCCTACTAATAATAGAAAAGTCTACGTGGCATGGCCCACTTGAGACTTGAATTGGCCCATCATACACAACAAATGGCTAGAAGGACCGATGTATGGCATGAGTACATCAAGGTAGGCCCTGGTGGTCTCCAATGGGACATCAATGATGGCCCATATGCTGGACTGTATGGCCAGCCCCTACTATCCAACGAGGGGTCTACCTGAGCTACGGATCAGCCTCCTTTTTGGGCTTATATCCTAAAACGATATGTCCAACACATGGACAGTATGAATGTACGATACATACTTTAAAGTGAGCACCACAATGGCCCACATGCTGAGCATTTGTGAATAAAACACATGCATCATGCTGGTCTAAGGTGACCGGCGGATCGGGCACCGTAATGAGGTGTGTATACAATGCATCATCAGGGTGGACTGCCACAGCCGGCCCCACCCTCTGGACTAATGGATGATTTCGACAGTCCACTATCCATCGGCGTGGATTAATACATACTCAAGGTGGGTCCTTGTATCTGGATGACATGGATAAAACATACAAATCATAGTTAAGCCCAAGAGAGGACGGCCTGGATCAGTCACATACATAATGTGGAACCCATAGGGTGGGCCACCTGCTGGACGAGCGTGGAAACCACCTAGGTCACAGAGGTTCTAGATAAAGCTGATATTTATGATTTCCCTTCACCCGGACCTGTGCCACAGGTCTGGGTGGCATGTAAACATCATGTTGCCATAGGAAGGTTTCAACGGTGGACACCATTGCCTTCACCATTCCAAATGGTGTGGCCCACATGAGATGTGTACCTGAACCATTTGTGGGCCCATGCCCTGAAATGATATACCAAAATGGATGGAAGCTGGGCATGGTCCACGAGGTGGGCCACTGCTGGACAGCGTGTCCAACACGCTGCCTTCAGCGTGGGCCACACTCATGGCCCCCAAAAGTTTTGAACGGAGCTGATATATGTATTTTCCATCCATCCAGGTTTGTGTGACCTCAGCAATAGGTTAGATGGAAATAATCTCATGGTGGGGCTCCACACGTGTACAGCAGCCCCAACGGTTTCCAACGGTGGCCGTTCATTCCCACTGCTTCCCATGAAGTGGTCCACTGAGGTATTGGACCCAGCTGATACTTGTGTTTTCCATTCATACAGGTCTGTGTGACCTGGTGGATGGGTTTAGATGGAAAAACATCATAATGGTGGGCCCTGAAAAGGTTTCCACTGTAGGCATTCATTCTCACTGCTTCTTGTGGTGAGGCCCACCCAAGATCGGGATCTTTTTGGTCTTCGGGCATGGACCGTGAAATGATCTGGGAAAATAGATGGACGGCTTGGATAAAACAAATACATCATGGTGGGTCCCACGAGGTGGGCCACTGACTGGACGGCTGAGGAGCCCAGCATCCGTGGACGCTGGCTACTCCCCCTGGCGCGGTGAGAGGCCAGTGTCCAGCGTTGGTTCCTTCTTCTTCTTCTTTTTTATTTTTCTTTTTCTTCTGGTTATTATCAAGTGGGGCCCACATGAGGACAATCCACTCCGTCTATCATGTTTACCGGCTCGTGGGGAACCCAATGAGTCCAATATTGGACAGGTGATAAGGTCTGCAAACTGCAAGATGGGCCAGAGAAAGGTCGACAGTAGAAGTCATTATCTCCACTATTTCAAGTGGTGCGGTCCACTTAAGATTTGGATCTGGTTCATGTTTGGGCCCTGGCCCTAAAATGATCCCAGGAATCAGATGGACGGTGTAGATCTAACACAATCATCAAGGTGGATCCCACGAGTGGGGACCCCACTTACGTCCTTCATGCTTTTGACGCTGGACAGTTCCAGCGTCTTTGACGCTGAGAACGTCCAGCGTCTTCTTCTCTTTTTTTCTTTTTTTTAAACTATGTAGGCCCATATGGGGGCGATCTAAGCCATTCATCTGGTTCTCCGTCGCAAGGTGGGCCCAAAACTCTGGATCAAGACCATTTTGCGTTTTTCCTTCATCCAGATTTTTGTGATTTAAAGAATGGGGGTAGAATAGAAAAATAAGCATCATGGTGGGCCACCCAAGGTGGTCCATGCCGTGGCAGCTTGCGGGGCACACTGTCTCACAGCATGGCCCACTTGTGGGCCCAAAATATGAAGGAAAAATAAGGAAAAGGGGGAGTTTATGTCCCCCCTTTGCACTCACTCAAAAATGGACGGTTGGATCGGGTCGGATAGTTGATCGGACGGTCTTGATGGGGTGGATCTCCTTCTCCAATCTCACTCTCTTCTCACAACTCTTTTTGTTATCTCTCTCTCTCTCTCTCTCTCTCTCTCTCTCTCTCTCTCTCTTTCTTTTTCAAATGAAAGTGGCTACGTATGGCCTTCTTGTGGTGGTAGGGGCTACGGGACATATACGGTATTTGAAAGAAAATAATGATAGCAAGGGGATGGGGGCATTTATGAGAGTGAGTGGCTTAGGTATGAGCTTAGTTGACTTGTGAGGAGAGAGAGAGAGAGAGAGAGAGAGAGAGAGGTGTACTTGATGAGACACTTGATTGATTGATGCTTGATTGATTGATGGGATGTTTGATTGATTGATGGGACAACCTTGAGATTTGTGCAAGTGGGGCCCACACCATGCATATGTAGCGTGGCCCGCCTTGATTGCGCACAAGTACGCATCTTTCAAACTAGGTATCGAAACGGAGCGTGCCGCGCGGCGTTGGAGTCGTGGCGTCCGTGCGGTCACCGGAGTACAAGTCTCGGGTCGTTGCAGTACTAAAATAGGGTCCCTGATCGAAACTTGCCGGTTTGGACTGTTCTGAGTATGCCGTGTTCGGAAACAAGGCGTACGGAGGGCTAATTATGGTACGGGTGTTACAGTCCAAGGGCATTATCATAATTATTTTTAATCTGAGACTTTTAGAAAATCTAATGGTTTTACAAAGTTCTATGCATGTTCCTAAGCATATCTTACAAAATAACCTATATTGAATTCATCACGGATTATTACTTATTCACAAAACAAGTTAAAATTTCCGTTAATCAGGGATTTTACACATAATATGCAATACTATACTTTCAAAGCCACTTTAGGAAAATCGAGGCATCACAATCCACCCTCCTTAAAAATAAACTTCATCCCTGAAGTTTACTCGAGGTGCAGTGGGGGAAAGCTGAAGGTATTCTCTCTCATATAATCCTCACTCTCCCATGCCGCTTCCTCTTTTCCATGTAATGACCAGGGGACTTTAACTAGGGCGGATGGCTTGGGTATGATGAAACTGCTCTGTCCAATCTAAAATACGCACCACATATATGATGCATCCTCTCTAAACTCAGTTTGCTTCCTCTAAATCAGGTAGGAATTAACTATAGGATTTGGTGTCATACAAGATTTTCAATCCTTTTACCTTTTTCTCATCATCATCTGCCCAACGACGCGATGCATGCCATGAACATCCAAAATACTTTACTATTGGATTCAATGAGAGAAAAAAAAAAATCACTCCTGCTATACTTGTAACTTTAAAACACGTGCTCATGATATATCTCTAGTTTTAAATTTTCTTTAATCCATTTTAATGTTTATCAAGAATTTGAGATCATTACATTCCACCCCCCTTAAAATAAAATTTTCGTTCTCAAAAATTGGTTCTACGAGTTTTCTAGATTCTGGCCTAACATTGTAACGCCCCCAAAATTCGACACTCGAGTATATAACCCAAATCTCGAAATCAAGGGTGTTATGAATGAATCCTTCACAATCACAACTGAAACTTTTATCCTTTCCATTCACAAGGTACCAAATATATGAAATCAAAATAAACCAACTTTGAAAATTAAACTAAAATCAACGAGTCTATGAAATTGTTCCAAACTGTCTAAACTAATGGTCATCTAATGGACCTTATTACATCAATGCTTTCAAACCAAAAATTAAAATAACTAATTCAAAGAAAATATCTTCTAGAGTATTCCCTCATCTGGAACCGCTTCTTCGAAGTCTTCTAAATCATCACCTGTCACTACGGTTAATCGCATAACACTGTGTCAGCTATAAAAGCCGGTGAGTAATCTCGTACTGTTTAGCACATGTAATTCAATATAGGAAACCATATAACCACTAAAATACAAATCATTACAAATCTAATGATAATTTCTCCAAACCAAAATCTCTTAAACATGCACATGATGCAAGGTATGCAAATATATCTCAACAATCTCAGTACGGTTATCAGTAGAATATCCAGTTGGTTAACACTATCACCCTGGAACATCGGTCCCTAGCGGCATAGCCAACTCGGATCACGAACTGTCCCACACCTCCACTTGGCCTGCGTAGTTGGTCTGTTACACACACTTGGGTGCTCACCCAACCGGCCTCGATCAACGGAGCCTCCACCTGGCCTGCGTAGCTGGTCTGTCGCACACACTTGGGTGCTCACCCAACCGGCCTCGATCAGTGGAGCAACGGCTTATTGCAACACTCACGTGTGCTTAGCCCAAATCAACTCAAGTAATCAACCACATACTGGAATCCTCAATCACATGGAATGCATGATTCATGCCATTCGCTTTTCCCAACAATTCCAAAACCAACCACACAACCTTCTAACATTCTCAAAGCAACAAAATCATCATAATTTCATAATGAAGTTGCGTTTCCTCTATGTAAAGTAATTAAACAATTTCTATGTCAATTTCTACCGATAATAACAAATCCAACGTTTGGAAATCAACTTGAATTAAGCAACATTAATATTCAAACCGACGTGAATATAGATCATACAACATATGGATGTCACAAATCTGATCTACGAATTAAAATTTCGTACAACAAACCAAGAATTCTTCTTCAAAACTGTGAAGATAAATAGAGAATTTAGATGCAAGATTTATCGAGTGAAAACTATACGAGATGAACTCACAGTTTTGGGTGTTTTTTCTTTTTCCTCCTGATTCCACGTCCAGCAAGAGTTGCTGGAATCTAGACGTGCAGCAACAAGTCTCTCTCTCTCTCCGCAAAACCTCTCTCTCTCTCTCTCTACTTGCACTCACTCTCTCTTTTTCTTTTTCTCTTTCTCTCTCTACCCGCTCTCCTCTCTAACGTCTCTCTCTCTCTCTTTCCTCTCTTTCACGGCTCTCTCTCTCTCTCTCTCACTGAGGTTTCTTTTTGAGAAAAAACGCTGCCGAGAGTCGACTCTTATAGCTAAACACGAACACCAGCGTGTTATACGAACGTTTGACAGTTTTCGAATCCAAGTTGGATTCGAACTTCGATGCTTGCAAGATAAGTCACAAGTGAAACGTTAGAAATCTAGGTGGGATCCACGCAAACAATCCCTTCAAATTTCAGGGACCCATGCATAGAATCGGCTCCGATCTTGCGCATTCTATTTCGTTTAGTTCTAGGTTTCAACAGATTTTGCGGCCCACTCTAATCACTTATTACAAAGCTAAATCCTTCCCTTGGTAGTCCTAAGAGAGAGCTACACAATGGACGGAATGGATTTTCTGATGGGGTCCACTGTGATGGACGGTGTGGACCGACCAGAGAACCAGCTGAACGAAGAAGACGCTTCGTCTTCCGCTGCGCACGCGGTCAACGCACGTTGACCGCGGGTCTAACGTGCACGCAGTGCACGTGGGTCCCACAGTGATGTATGTGGAAAATCTACTTCGATCATCATGTTGGCCACATGATTTTAAGGTATGACGCAAAAATTGATGCAGTTCCGAGTTTAGATGGCCCACTTATGGCCCGATTTCTGATTAGGGTATTTGTAGGATGATCGAAGGGCTGAAATTTGACGTGTACGGTTAGATTAGGTCTCTAAACTATTATATGAAGTTTTACATGAAACGGATCGTCATAAACTGGTACACTTAAAATCATCTATATAATTTAAGTTTAATCATCGGTATTTTTCATAATTATGGTGAGTTTTGATAAATCTGGCACTTCTACACTGTTCTAGGGTTCGTGTTGAGCAACTTTAATAAAGGGATCCTACATAGATTCCTTACAGTTGATTTATTAATAATTTATTAATGTATTAAGTTAGGTAATTCGCTAAATATTCAATTAAATTATTATTAATCTATTCTAAAAATTTACAAGGTATTTATTATGAATTTATCAATACTACAAGTCATGTAATTCATTAAACAATATTTAAATTATTCTAAGAACCCGGCTTATTATAATATATAAGTTTATGATCGGTAATTAAGCACTTAGTGTACATAGACAATTGCAATTGCAAGATTAATGGTTTACACATTTGTATTAGGCAAATGTAGACATTTTTACTCTCGTGTAGGTATACATGTTCCCAAAATCTCGGGTCATTACAAACATGCTTCCATTACGCACTCTAATTCCCAAATGGCCTTGTTTTTAGTTGTAAATCCTTATCATCTCTAATTCCTAGCAATACTTATCAAGGGAAAATATTATTCAAAAGGCAAGGTAGAAGGACTAAAGCTTAGAAGAACTATAATCAATTTAACGAATTCTTTAACCACTCTTCTACTATCTTAATCCTTAAATAATATCATCATAATCCTTAACTAAATCTTAGATCCTTAGAACTAAGCGAGGTCTTTGGTTTCAACAGGAGTACTACTCTTATGGTTCCTTACTAAGTCTAGGGTATCAACTTACCATAGCGGTACTTCTCTAATCCTACGCTCAGACTCAGAGATTATCCTATAATTAAATGATTTAGAAGAATATTAAAGGACAGATAATTACGAAAGATGCTAGTTTGATATTTGGGATAACTGATCATGAGCTTCATAAGGGTAGATTTGGATTTGATTGAATATGTCTACGATCGATCAGATGTATGGGTGGGGGCATTGATTAAATAATGATATGAGTGTAGAATCAATGGGTATCTAACAAGATAAGGTGTGATTGATCAGTCAAATGAATAAATAGATATACGAGTAGATAAGTAAACGACTAAATATTATTGATGATCCCTTACTAACTACAGATACAATGAGAGGTTCAACTGATAAATGATGTTAGGGATACTATAACCTAGGTCTCGTTAGATTCTAGGTAACTCCATTTTTACAACCTAGGGTTGCCTATAGGTCTATCTCACTCTTGCCAACTAACCTAGAGAAGACGCACCTTTACAATTTCAGGAGAATGCATAAATATCCTCATGTCAAGACAAAGATGTGATTCATATAATGTCCGCATCACGAAAGGATGGTTTTAGTAGATTCAGATCCGATACTTAAATATTCTGCTCAAAGTTGAGCATTGAGTTCATTAGTATCAATCCAGAATTTCAAGTGTTGACCATCGGGATTTGAATTTAGATCCAATCACTTACACATCACATAAGGTACGGTTCCATTATTCTGTGTCGCCGGTTTATTCTAATATTATGGGGACCATTATGTAGACTCTCAAAACATGAACAAAGCAGACATTAACAACCAATCATCAAAAATAAGCAATAGAAATCAATCATCAACAAAACACCAAAACTTACGGGGTCTTACTTACTTTCGTCACTAAGCATGCCGAAGATCTATGTAGGGGTTGGTGAGAAGCAAAAAAAAATTATAATAATCTACCTAAAATAACGAAGTGGGGCCTAAAAAATTTTAAGAGACACATGAATAAACATCAAGGAAACACTTTTAAGGGAGCAAGTATGCAAAACTACACTTAGACAGCAGGGGTGTGAAGGATTAGTAAGCTGTGAACTATGAAAATGTCAAATCTGAAACTCAGGACCTACAAGCACTCTCAGAATTTTATCTCTTGACCCAGCTGTCGGTTTCTTATAAAATTTAAAACATAACATGTAGGTTAAGCGGAGAATATTATAAAAAAAAATTCAGAGAAAAATTAGGTATATGACCTAAGGTTATGACCACTACTAACTTAAACATTGTTGCAGGTCAACACTAATTTTAACAGGATTTCATCCACTAACGGAATTTTCCTGGTTTTTGTACTAGTCTATTTGGTCTGAAATTTCATAGGGGTGATGAGAATCAAGTTAAGAGTTTAAAAATACATTTACAGAATTTTCTACTCTCTGAGTGATTATTTATGACAGCGGCTCTACAGTTAGGTCTAAAAATCTGCTTTATGGGGAAAAATCATGAAAAATTAGAGATCTAAAATTTTCAGTGGTGTTATGCCAATCTACAAAGTGGGATCGCTGACCTATATGCATGAAGAATGGGTGAGAACCCAAAATAAATAATTAATAGGTGGGAGTTCTCCTCCCAAGACCCTAAAGTCAAGTTTCTATGTCTAATGGCTACCCTAGTAATTTCAAGAGAAACCTAGGTGAGGGTATTTATGTTCATACACCTCATACAATCATTCAAAGATGTACCCAGGTTAATTTGTCACTAGTTTTAGGAGCATAAGTCCTAGGGTGGGTTCATTATGTAATGGGTTGGGCTTCACGCCCAAAGGTCCATTTATGCTCTGATACCAACTTATAATGCTCCAAAATTTCGACTCTCATAGATAACAAGATGGGTCGAGTTCCTCGGTCTTAACTTGAATATATTAGGGATATATCTTCACACATTTATCTTTATTTCACAAATCCATGTCATTTCTAGCATAATGATGAAAATCAAGATTCTTATTCCATGCTTCTCTACACTACATTCTCAAACATATTGTCTTAAAGCCAAAACCAATCATCATGTTTCACTTTTTGTCTCCATGAAAGACTTATTTCAAATTTATACAAAAATAAAGCTATCCTAAAGAACAAATAAAATAAATGTAAATCATCTTCACTCCACTTCGGATTCATCATCCGCCATTTGCTGCCACGAATCTTCAAACTATTCACCCTGCAATTCGGGTTCACCTAATGGATCGCCACCTGCAACATCTGGGTTGGTGTTTTAAAACACCTTCCCAGGAGGGAGTGGGTTGCTCGCGATCAACTCAGTAAAAGTTACCCCCTAAGATTATCACAATAATATCCAGGTATAATAATCATACCCAAACAAAACATACGTAAGAAAATATTGTTTAATGCAATGCATGATATGCGTGCTCTGGCTAAGGCACCCTGACTAAGTGAGACGGGACTTACTCCACTCTTCTCACTAGCCACTAGTCACCAGAAGTTCTTGTTAGGATGGGACTTATTCCACTCTTCCCACACACTCTAAAACCCAACTAATGAAACGAGATTAGCTAACACTTTCATTAGATAGCACACAATGAGAGAAACGGGATTAGCCAACACTTTCTCCAGTTGTAACGCCCAAGGGGTAAGTGAATGCATGATTAGATTTATCTTCAATTAAGTAATTTAGCATCCAAGCAATTTAAAGAAATTCAAAGGTCACTATGGGGGGTCGCAAGTAACCTAATATTGGCCGGACAGCTCAAACTTAGTGTCCATATCACCAACCCCGGCTCATAAGATAACATGTACGGATAATATCCACTCCTTGCCCCATGTTATGATTCAATTATGCCCAAAGTATCATTGCCTTATAACGAGGCTAACCCCAAACAAATCATACACGTATATCATACGGATCTATCTCAAATAGCATGTAAACACAAGGATCCCTTGGCCAACATCCAACGTACTCATGGTCGCGCCAAGACTTATTTTCCATCATTGACACCTCTCACGGGCTCCATCTCTTTACATCAAGTAAGATTATCGATATAGGGATAAGGGATGTACATTAATGTAATATCCGCATACATAATCCCGTGACACATCACACATTATACACTATTGCATCATGATCATATAAGAGTGATAAAACTAAGCATAACTTTCACATGGTTCTCACATAAGCACGTATACCAACATGATTTCCTTTCCAAATATTGTGGACGCTTGCCTTTCCAAACTCCCGAGCCTCCCTTTCGAAAAGGGGTTACAAGAATCGTCGTTGTGCCACTGGCTCGCCTCTTTCTCGATGGTTTTTTTGGTTGTCATGTTATCGAGTATGTTTAGATGAGTTTGTATAAGACCAGAGTCGCCACTAGCCAGTTATTTTGAATCTATAGTCGGCTAGACCCCGTAGAAATGTTAGAGAATGGAATCCTAAGATTCATTCCTCTAAAATGACTCTTTTTTATCTGCGGCCAGAGATTCGACGTAAGGGATCACGGTTACAGGGTAGGAAGGTATTAGGCACCCAATCTGCCCGTACCGAAGTATGATCTTTACTTCACATAATCTAACTAATACTTAAAAGTCTGAATTAATCCTCATACATTCTCATGAATGATATGATGCATGGATGTAGGTCTGAACAGTAAGAGTTTTTTATGGGTAAGTTTCCATTAACAGGCAAGCCCAAAGCATACGCTCGAACTGACAGGTGCTTTATGCAAGATGTATGATGTGTGTTTGATCGGTTAGAGTTTCTGATGAGTAAATCCCAGATGAGCCAGCAAACCTTAGAACAGATACTAAGACCTGATCAAGTGCTTATGGTGGAATGACAAGCAGGGGGATTAGAAGAATAACAAATGTTACACTATTCTTAAATGCGAATGAGATGATGCTGATATAAGAGTAGCTGAATGGACAGAGGTTTCTCAGGATTTGCTTTGAGCGGCTAAGATCAGGACTTAAGTAGCTTGAGAGGATTGAACCAAGGTCAGGCTGGGCTGGACCAGGGCTAGACTCTTCACTCACTCAGGCTCTCCTTGGTGGAGGAATGGGCTAAGGGAAGTGAAGATGAACTTGAAATCGACAGGTTTTCTGGGATGTTGAGGGATGTTAAATACGAAGGGGAGAAGGAATATTTATAGCTGCGAGAAGTGACAGCTCTTGTAAATAGGGACGGGCCGCCGTCTGAGGGCCGCCCGTACGGCGGCCTTGCTCCAGTTTCGTAGCTTATAGCCTCCGAACCTGAAGCAAGAAAGCCTCAGGCTCAAGGTTTAGCTACTCTGAAGCTGCGGCTCAGAATTAGGTGAGTCAACTAAGTTTAAAAATGGGTTTGACAAGGTGAGTTGATTGGATACGAGGACTGGGCTGACTTAGTGAGTTGACTTAGTGATTTGACTCAGCAAGTTGACTCACAAAGTTGACTTTTTTAAGATTTATGGACTTGTTTTTTCTATGGATGGTTTTTCGGGCTGATGTTTAGGGGTGAGTTGACTGGGTTCAGGCTTGAGTTAGGCTATGGATTCGGGCTTGCAAGGGTGAGTTTGGCTGGGTCTTGGATATAGGGTTTGAGGTATGGACCTCCATCCATTCAGCCATCTCAACCAATTTTGTAGCCGAAGGTGGGGTGTCTACAAATACTTAGCATAAATCATGGTCCATATCAATAAAAAATTCAGACTAAACACCTCGAAAGATTGCATACACAATTCATATTTTAATAGAGGAATTCAACAAACATGTGTTTCAAGCAATCATACAACAAATCCCTAAGCTCTAGGCATGGAATCGACAATATTATTGTAACTAGGATTAAAGAAAATCATCACCTTAGCCTAAACTTTAAAACCCTATATGAAATTGATGAAGAATATCTTTATACGAACCACAATAACATGAGGAAGGGTTGGAGACGGCAACACGTGTTGATGAAGAAGGAAGAAGGAAGAAGAAAAAAATGATCAACGGGAAAGCTCTCTCTCTCTCTCTCTCTCTCTCTCTCTCTCTCTCTCTCTCTCTCTCCAGGCCTATAGTGCTGGAATTTTGGTGGGAATATGATGTTTAAGGAAGAGGGGAGAGGGGATGTGCGCACTACCCTTATAACATGGGGTGGGCGTGCAAACCCTCCCATATAAATTTTTTTCTTCTAAAATATAATTTTGAATAATCTTTTATTAATTCTAGTCCATTCATGATGTTAGGTATGAAAAGTAGATTTGAAATATATAATTTTTTTGGTAATCCGAAATCTAGATTGGCCGATCTTGAAAATTGGCTCAGCTGGTGCCAAAACAAGCTGAATCTTAAATAATGGTCCGTGTTTAATGATTAGGGCCTAAAATTGAAGAAAATGTGTAATCGGGATAAGCAAACAATTGGGTGAAATTTGGTGGTTGATCGATGGTGGAAAAAGCCTAGATCTGAAATTTCACCTTTAGTTGATAAAGGCAAGTACTGGCCTTAGGGTTCGACGGTGTAGGATCATAGATCGGGGTCCAAATTTTGTAGAGTCTCATAGTCATATGAAGCCAAGATATGTTCGAGTTGCGATTGACGATGGGAAGTGGGTTAATTAAAAGGTCCAAATTTGAAAGAAATTCGTAACTCGATTATTTCCTAAAACGAGATAATTTCGCGCTTAAGAAAGAGGCCTATTAAGGTAGGGGCACTCAAATCACACTATTGGTCCATGATATGGATGATCTAAGTCACTTACACAAAGAAAAATATTCGACTACGACTAACCATCCACTTTCGTCACTTTATGAACATTAAAATCAAGGGTTAAGGGGCTGATTTGCTAATTAGGTCATTTATACTATGATCTAAAGGCTGAAATTTGACATGTGTAGTTCATTTATGATATTTATGTATGGTGTAAAATTTCATATCAATCACATTATGGGAACCATGTGAACTAGAAATTAAGAATTTAGGCTAAGGTGAGCCATTAATATTTTTAAGCACTCAAGATTTCATATTCATACACATTGGATAATTACACAAATTATAGAACAAGGGTTTACCACTAACATAATCAGTTTGGTACGGTTGCTTTCCAGACTGGCTTTCTCGATCAATGGCCACAGACGCTCTAGATTAAGATCTCCATGATCTAATGGCCATTTAAAAAATCTAACTTTATGGCATTGATACAAACCTAAAACTATGTCTACCTTCCGGACATATTCAAAAACTACTTACCCGAGTAATCAGAATCGCGAACCTGGGGGGTCAAAGGGCATTATCATAATTATTTTTAATAATCTGAGACTTTTAGGAAATCTAATAGTTTTACGAGGTTCTATACATGTTCCTAAGTATAGCTTATAGAAGAACTTATATCAAATTCATCACGGATCATTACTTATTCATAAAACAAGTTAAAATTCTCGTTAATCAGGAATTTTACACATAATATGCAATATTATACTTTCAAAGCCACTTCAGAAAAATTCAGAGCGTTATAGAATATCAGTGATCCATTATTAATATCAATAGTCCATAGTGAATATTGGTGGCCCCACTATTAATATCAATCGTCCGCAACGAATATTGGCAATTTATTGTTAATATCAGCGGTCGACAGTGATTATCAGTAGTCCACTATTTGTTAGTGCACTTTCTGTGGCATACTAGTGCACCTTGTTTGTCAATCACTTAGGTCAATGAGTCTAGTGTCAGTTGAACCTAATGAAGACGAAGACTCAAGACTCAAGATGGACCAGCTGCATCAAGGAAGAAGAAACAGGTAAAAGAGATGACTTGGTGTGCCTTAACTTGAACCTACTCAAAGCCATAACCACCCGTGACCATTAGGATACCCTTAGTCATCTTAGATTGGCCCTAGGTGTCCCAAAAGATCACCTAAATAATGGCCATGAGGTTGCATGTTCTGCTGCAAATCAAAAGAGAAACAAGCAGCAAAAATACATGTCAGACCGGTCGTCCGTCCACACACAAAATGTACTTTCACTAGTTGTGTAAAATTGAGCTCATTGATCCATTCTCATAAGTCTACATGAGTTACATAGATTAGGAGCTTGATTTTTTTAATGATTTGAATATCTATGCATGCTTAGACTAGATTACTTATTGCTTAAACAATATGCTAGTCTTATGATTAGACCCACTTAGGCTTGGAAGTCGAAATGATCTTACTTAGTTTAATTTGTTAAAATTTTGTAAGTAGGCGAAAAGAATTTCAAAAGGTCCTAATCACCCCTCCTATAGGACTTAGCCATAATATTAGTTGCTCTTTAAGCTTCCGCACATACGAAGGTGTCGTGTTAGATTACCGATGTAATTTCACTATTAATATCAGCGGTCCATAATTAATATCAGCAGTCCACTATTAGTTTCAGCCGTCCACAGTGAGTATCAGAGGTTCACTATTAATGTCAACACCCATACTAAATATCGACGATCCACACTGAATATCGATGATTCTAGTAAATATCGATGATCCACCATACAACATTCATCCATTACAACATACTTCCATTTCAACGTTCTTCCATTATAAAAAAATTCTTACATATTTACAACATTCATCCATTAAGATAGTGATTCATTACAACATTCATCAATTTCAACATTCATCCATTACAACATTCTTTCATTACAAAATTCATCCATTATAACATTCTTCCAATACAAAAATTCATCCATTACAGCATTCTTCAACATCCTTGTCTATTTCACAAACTCCCACCATTCATACCCAACAAAAAAAAAAATTTAAAAAACAACTATAAAGGGAACCACTATACACTCCTCTCTTTCACAAACTTTCACCATTTATACCAAAAAAAAAAAAGTTGAAAAACATCTATAAAGAGAGTCGAGGAATAAAGAAGGAAAGAAGAAAGGAAGAAGGAAGAGGGAAGGAGACAAAAAAAAAATACCATCCTCCCTTTCACACCCTCCTCTCCTCCCATGAGAAAAACCTAAGAAGGAAGAAGAAAACGGTCAAATGACCCTCGCACGGCAAGTGCCGCACATTTTAAACCCATCCACATCTTATATGAGGCCCATTAGGTTGTCTTGAAGAAAATCCATCTCGTCCACATGTATGGGGTTTTAATTTAATGTCATTGGCCTAAGTTTGAGGGGAAAACTCATCATAGATGGACCACACCAGAGGAAACAGTTCAGAATTAACGCATAACATTAGTATAGTTGTGGATCAAAGAGAGCTTCATACAAAAAATTGGAAAAACTCATTTATGGGTTTAGGGTTGTCCTTCTAAAATGAACAGATCGGATCGACTAAGAGATTGGTCAAATCCTTGTTTTTTTATACGGGGCATGCCCCTTTTTTAAAAAACCTTTCTCCTTTCGAGACAAGACCCCGCCATACGAGAAACAGTTGTGGCAGAAGAGCATTTTCATCTTAAAAATGAAAAAGTGCCTAAAGGGCTATCAGACCACATCATACAATGAGGCTATCAAAACCAAAAACCTTTAAAACTTCCTAACGCCATGAGACCACATCCTAACGCCATGACCACATCATACTATGAGGCTATCAAAACCAAAAACCCCCAAAATGAGGTAAATCCAAATCTGAGGTGGACTACACCACATGAAAACAATGGTGATCATACTGCCACCATTAAAAACTTCCTAGGGCCCACTCTAATGTTCATCTACCATCCAACCTATTGATAAGATCACACGGAATTGGATGAAGGGAAACCACAAATATTAGCTTTATCCAAAACTTTTGTGGCCCTAAGAAGTTTTTAATGGTGGAAATTCAATCCCTATTGTGTGGTCCACCTGAGATTTGGATGTGCCTCATTTTTTGGATTGTGCCTTAAAATGAGCTGGCAAAATGGATGGACAACATAGATATACAGCACATGCATTGAGGTGGGCCCCACGGTCAGGGCCTCAACCACTAAGTTGTTACTCTTACCTCACCTAATCCATGGCTAAGCCTTGTGGTAGAGGATTAGCTATTACCCGGGTAACAGCTTAGTGGGCGTTACCTTACCATGTGGGGCTCACATTAATGACTATATTTCATATCCACGCCACCCATTTGTTTTCTCAGCTCATTTAAGGACGTTATCTCAAAACATTAATGACTATATTTCGTATCCACGCCACCCATCTGTTTTCTCAACTCATTTAAGGACGTTATCTCAAAACATTAATGACGGTATTTCGTATCCATGCCACCCATTTGTTTTCTCAGCTCATTTAAGGATGTTATCTCAAAATTTAAGCAAATCCAAATCTTAGGTGGACCATAACAATGGAAAAAGTGGTGAATGACCATTAAAAGCTTCCTATAGGCCACAAAAGTTTAGGATCAAACTAATCTTTTTTATTTTTCCCCTCGTCCCGTTCTGGTTGACCTTACCAATGCATTGGATGGCAAATAAACATTATGGATCTGCTTACACCCTCTTGGGAAGTTTTTAATGGTGAGCATTAAATCATCAGCATATCTTGTGATGTGGTCCACCAGAGATATGGATATGCCTACGTCCAAAAATGGGTTGCAAAAATAAATGAATGGACGGAGTGTGACGCAGGGAGGACGTGGTAGGTCGATCACCGTCTCCCTAACCGATAGTTTCTCGAATCCACGAAAAGAAATAAAAGATAAAAAGAGGAAATAAATTCCGAATAATTGAATAATTGATAATTGAATGAATCAAAACGGAATTACAATGCATATAAATAGGAAACTAAACCCTAGGTAAAGTATCAAAATCCAACTCCAACTAAAACTCCTAGAAAACGCAACTTACTATAAATAGTAAACTTACTATTTATAGAAGTCGTTCAATCCTACTAGAACTCTTGGTTTTCGGCCAAAAATAGAAAGTTTTCAAACGGCCTCAACCACGCTGTTCTACGAAATATTCTAAGCCCTTTTCATGTTGGGCACTAACTCTAAAACCATACGGATGCAAAGTTATGATCGAATTAAAACTTACTATAAATAGTAAAAACGAAAATAAACTAGCCTAATGACCGTCGATACGGTCGATTCTCGTGATTCCGGATTGGGCAACCCGGCGTAGCGGGGTTGGTTGGCTAAAGTAGCTCGAGCTACCCCAAATTGATATATTATACGTCCCGTAACTCATTCCGGATTGTGAGATACGACCGATTCATGGTCCTGATGGTCCGGATCACTTTCGGCCCCGTCCGGTCTTCTTTTGGTCCATCTGGGCCATGAAATAGTCAGCGACCCGTCCTACATCAGAGTGGATATATAACATATCATCAAGGTGGGCCCTGCGGTAAGGGTAACACCCACTAAGCTATTACCATGGTAACACCTAATCCGCACACCTGGGGTGGCGCATGTTGTGATCATGAGTAGAGCGGACACAAATTGAGCTAGCTCGATTAACTCGCTCGACTCGACTTGAAAGCTGGGTTCAAGCCGAGCCGGGCCTCTCTTTTTAGCTTGGAAAATTTTCAAGCCGAGCTCTACTCAACTCGGCTAAACTCGACTCAGTTCGGCTTGCTCGAGTTAGCTCAAATTATCACTTAATTGTAATATATATATATAGATTACAATTAATTTATTATATTTTATATTATAATATAAAAAAGCTCACTCATATAAAAATTAAAAAGAAAACGCCTGAAGTCAACTCAATTCGAAAGCTCGAGCTTGAACTCAACTTGAGTTGGCCTAAGCTGCTGACTAAATCGAGCTGAGCTGCCCAGTCAGGCTCAAGGACTGAGCCAAGCTGAACTCGAGTTGGAGTAGGCTGCTGGCCGAACCAAACTGAACCGAGTTGTGCCAAGCTCAACTCAGTTCGGCTCGTGTCCAGCTCTATCGTGACTTGAGAGTCGCTACAGCAGCGAAACGGCCTCGACACTAGGATTGGGGTATTAAAATGGCTTTTAATGCTGATTTCCATTTGGAAGACTCTCAGTCTACAAAGGGTCGGATGGAGGGTTTAGATTGAATCTTACTCAAAACGGATAGTGCATTGATACCTTGGTTGGATTTGATGTTAGAAACGGCTCAAATGTAGATCTTCTCGCTGTTGCAAGGAACTCATCGTTGCCTATATAGCTTGGCTCTATGAACGAGAAGAAAAGTTTGAGATTTACAGACCACCGTGAAATGTTAGATCTAACGAGTCCCATCGTACATCTTATTCTTTTCACTCAACTCATGCAGGGGTTCAGTCACACCTCTCCCTCCCTCTCTCTCTCTCTCTCTCATAATCATAGGGTAAAACATGAAAGCCTCTCTCTCTCTCTCTCTCATAATAATAGGGTAAAACATGAAAGCTTGATCTGAATCGAAATGAGTTGACTCAACTCAAAAACTCGTATGCATTTTTCAAAAAAAAATAATATTTAACAAAAACTCATTGCATTTTTCTAAGTTTTTCAGAAATATTTAACATTTAAAAGTGTAAAATAAAATAAAAAGAACGTCAAGTTAGGCGAAATTGAATGGATGTGGATTGCCTAATGAGTTATTGAGTAAACTCTAGGTCCACTGTGATGTATATGTCTTATCCATGTTGTCTATTCATTTTTCCAGCTCTTTTTATTTTTTACATGCACTCACAACCCACACGCACTTACGCACTCACACCACAGTGGGATTTCACCACAATGGATACTTGAACCCATGACCTTTTGTTGAAACTCTTGTGGGTCTGCCACGGAGCATGAGCCCAAAATTAAAGCATATATAAAGCTCAAGTGGACCATACCACACTACAGGAAAATAAAAGTTTGTTTCTCATCCAACCGGTTCATAAGGTCACATAGACATGGATGAAGGGAAAACACATATCAACTTCTCAGCTTGAGCTAAAACTTCTGCCCCCATAAAGTTTTCAATGGTAGGCATTCAATTCCCACTGTTTCCCATGTTGTGGTCCACTGGAGCTGTGTGGATATATGCTTCAAGGTTGGGATCATGCCCTAAAATGAGCTGCAAAATGGATGGACGGTGTGGGTAAGGTACATGCCTTACTGTGGGCCCTACCGAGTTTAGTGTACTGAGTTACTCAGTATGCAATCCGAGTCCAAATCGAATGGAGTTTTTTCAAGTTTTACTGAGGTTTGTTAATTGAGAAAAGACGATTTTTCCTCGATTATTGGCCAAGTTATAAACAGCTTAAGTTTTTCTCAATCTTAGTCAAACACGCTTGGGTGAGTCAAGTTGAACGAGTGGAGTCCAGCATTTTCCAGCTTTTAATTAAACAGTCATTTGTTAGGCCCGTCATGTCATGCACATGATATCCCATATCTTGTATACAAAAGGTCAGCCACACAAAGAATAATAAGAAAGCCAATCCAACTCACTCATCATGTGCTCCATGCCTGTTTCTACACCAAATCATATCATGGGCTGTCAATTTTGGTGTAGACATCGTCCCAATTTATATGTAGATCATCCTTCTTTTTTTTTTAAAATAATAAAAGTTTCATTCACATTAAGGACTTTTACATTCGGGTGGCCGTTAGCTCATAAATGACTCAGGCCGCCTATCATGAGAAACACAACCAAATAGAGAAGAAAAACTACAACCAAATATGTGGATCATCCTGATTTTTAAATCAGGTGATCATATATAACCTGTTGGCAGCATAGTTTAAAATAGTAATAATGCGGATAAGAAATATAAAATACAAAATTTCTCAAACCGAGTGACTCAGTTCAAGCCCACATTAGTTTCATCAGGTCAATTAGACTCGATGAGTCTTGCTGAGTCATGATCCATGAAGTTGAGTTGACTCGACCGGGTTTCGAACCGAGTCAGCAATTTTATAAATATAGTTGGCGAGTATGATACTAGTACTCGAATCTTTCAACACAAACCGGACACAGAATAATAACCATCCATCTAATTGATGGGCCTTAACAAGCACATCAAGAACATTTTCGTAACATGCAACGAGTGGCTTAGATTCAAGCCCTGAGCATCAACACAAGCCCCACAACTTACGTATGAAGGAAAAAGAATCAAATGGGAGGAAATGAAAGTGGGTAGATGAAAGGAAAAGACCAGTAAGAAGCCTCTATCAACCGTCCATTTGAAGCTAGATCCAACACCACCTTCCTTACACGCCTAAAGAGCACAACCACGAACCGCCATTGGACACATGGCTTGCAGACATTGAACCCAAGTCTCACCCTCCCACGTTTATTCCCCAACCGAATCGTGCCGCCCGTACGCCTACGTGGACGCCTGCGAGTAGGTTGCTTCTCCCTGCTACAGCACCACCCAATCAATACTACTCGCCCTAAAGAGAAAGGCATGGACACCAGACTCCCCTTCTTAGGCATTGTATCAGGTAATGTGTGTGTGAAGGCTCCTCCTTATATACACACGGAAAGGAGCTGATCACCTACATGCAATGTACCACACCTTATGGTACTCTACCATATTTTCTGACGATATTCCACAACATCAGACCATGAAAACAATAGACCCCACCATGAATATGAACTTTGTTAAAAAAAATAGGCTTAGAAGATCACTAGGTGGGCCACACATGTATATAGAATCATCTATCGGTTATTCATTGATTCAGCTGGTGTGGTCCACCTGATGAGTGGATCAGATTGATTTTGTTTCATATGTTCTTTATGGAAAGGCTACGACCTTAATGGTACTGATTTTCCATAGAAGTAGCATGTTGGAAGAAAATATGGTGCAGTGCATGCTGGGGTACCTTGCCTGTAGTTGATCAGTTCTCATATATATCACGTAATAAAAATATTAGGAAAAAAAAAAAACAGAGAGAAATTATGGGATGCACGGTCTGGGGTATGCATAATGACCCGTGCTTTCAGCTTTTGAAAGTGGGCCCATGAGGGGCAGAGCCAGGATTTTCTTCCAGAGGTGGCAAGGCACAAGCATGAGGCAACGGTGGGCCCCATTGTCCCCCACTGTTTTTGTGATGGGTCCATTTGAGCTTTGAATCTGCTCTATTCTTTTTATCAAGCCATATCTCTCTAAATGTTTGGATAGTGTGGATACAACGCATGCATCATGGTGGGGCCATAGAACTTGGTGACTTCACTTCATGGAGATCGCCACTGAACCGTCAGCCGCCGCTTTCTTTAGCAGGAAGTTACTGCTCTCAACATAGGTGGGCCCACTATGATGTTTGTGAGAACTGTTTATCTGTTTATGAGATCATTTTAGTACATGCGACTAAAAATGAGCCGGATCTAAAACTTAAGTAGGCCTACAACGTGAGGATTGAACTACCACAGTATAATCATTCATGGGGCCACAGAAGTTTTGAATCAGTCTAGTATTTATTTTTTAAGTTCATCCAAGTAGGAATGACGTTATGAACGGATGGACGGGGTGGATTTCTCACAAACATCACAGTGGGACCACCTTAGTTTCCCAGCCCAAGAACTTCCTGCAAAGGAAATTCACGTCTGCTATAGCTAAACCACAACCGGGATTTCCTGCCAACCTTAACCAAGTGACGGACGGTCTTGTTAGGGGCTCTACGGTAATCAATATATTTTATCCAAGCCGTTTATCTATTTTTAAAGATCATTTTAATGCTTGAGCCCAAAAAGGAGGGACATCGAAGGCTCAACTGCACCACACCATACGAACCAGTGGATTGAACTCTTACAGTGGATACGAACCCGTGGATTTCTCACCCCTACGTGGCTCCGCCCCTGGGCCCATGGATTGATATCCATACTGTTGTCCTATTGGCCCTACTTTGGGGGATGGACAGAAGTAATCCTAGCCTTTCAATGTTTGGCCTGCAAATTGACGGTTAAGCAGAGAGGATTATGGAAGCCGTCCACATTCAACAGAAAATAAGGATCAACGTCTGGGATTATCCAATCTGCAAGATTTATGGGACAACGTCCATCAAAATTTTGTTTTACAAAACTAACGGTCTTGATCATTGAATAAGGGACAAAGGGACCCGCTTGTACAAATTGCAAAACCGAGGACACATCTATATGTAGCAGCTGAGGATCATGTAATTGTCGATACTATAATTTAGAGTTATTTGATACTCCGGCGGAGAATGATGGTTGATACACAGGCACTCAAAACTTGCACAAGTGACATACATCAACCCACAGTAAACCGTCCAACGTTGGCCCAGCTAGGTCTTCTTAAAGAATTCATATTAGTAGAACAATCTCAACCACTGATTCTTGAATACTTGCTTGCTGAGTTGGGATCATTGGATTCCTTTCATCTTGAGCATCTAATGAAAGCCCACTAAAATGGGTTATTCCGCCAATAAAGTACTGAAATTTTTGGTTTATCATTAGGGCCCAGAATCTGGACGGTTTAATTATAGTAACTTATACAACAAGTCTACAATTTTTAATGCCTGCGTATCAACTATCACACTGAGCCAGAGTATCATATTCATTTTTAAATACTATAGAAGATGAGAATAATGATAGTAATGATTATGATGGTAATAGTAACAATAACAATAATTAAAGGGACGGTGATGAAGATAGATTAATGTTACTTTATTGAATGTGGTACAGCATCTTCCTCGAGAGTGTGATTGTGATGATTGGATTTGAGGACCCTTCGGTGCTTTTGGCACATGTCGCCATTTCGCAGAAGCTGATTTTTTTATTTTATTTTTTTTCCTGTTTTAGTTATTTGATACTCTGGAAAATTCGACTTTTGATACTCGGCGCATGGAAATTGTGTACAAGGCGTACATTACAGCAAATCAAACGCACCACTTGTTGAACCACTTTTTCACTATATTAGTCTCAAATCAGATTAGTAGAACCACTTTCATTTGACGGTTCAAAAATTGTTCACCAATTCAATGGTGGATGATGAATAACTTGTGATTCAAAATTTAGATGGTTTTCCTTGAATTAATTGTATTCGATCAAGATATCCGCCTGGAATATGTGAGAGGCTAACTAAGACTGACTCAAGAGAGTCTCCAGCAAGTTGGACGAGTCCAGCCAAGTTTGTTAGATACATGCACCCTTGAAAGCTAATCGTTCATATATTGATGAGCCTGATTATTGATGACCACTTTGTTGGTAATGAACCTGCTGCAGTCAATGAGTAGAATCAAACAAGCAGTAGAAATCAAATGAAAACAAACAGGCAGAGATGACACATGATTTTTATGTGAAAAAACTCTGCAACAAAAAATCACGACAATGAGCAAATCCACCTATGAAGAACTGATGTACAAGAGATGAGATCATTTATATACAATACTTGTGTCTCTTCGACAAATTCTACTTCTAAAACCCTAGCTCTCTCTAGAACAAGCCGTAATCACATAATCATTCACTTTAATCTAGCATACACCCATATATATAGCATTACGCCTGGAATAGGAAACAATTCGTACAATCATGTAAAACTACGCGCACTATCGATAAAGTGATCGAGCACCACATGTTTGAGTGATCGAACATGCTAAAAAATGTCCAGAGAATTTTAAAAGTTTTTCTGAATATCCTCAAGCAATTGATCCTCAACCTTCGAGTGCTCGAAGGGGTCCAAAATTGTCCAGAGAGTAAATTGTGAAAATGTGGGGATGTTTGAGTGATCGAGCCTGACCCTCGAGCTCTTGAACTCCCGTATTTCAGCATAGATTAAAGACATCCAACAACAACAATCTCCACCATGGCTTCAATCCTCATGCTCCATTTCTTTAAGCTCCATCCTCCATCTCTAATCGTCTCCATCATAGCTTCTTCATTGTCGTCGGTTCTCGTGCATACTTCGTCTTCATTCCTTCAATGTCAAACCCAGAGAAGTCAAGCAAAACTCGTTCTCTGTAGGAATCACCTTCGTAAGTATATCAGTTGAGTTCACGCTTATGTGGATCTTCTCAAGAGTAACCCCACCTTCCTCAAGCACCTGTCAGATAAAATAATTACTCACATTAGTATGTTTAATACAAGAATAGTAAACTGAATATTCTTCATCAAATTGATCGCGTTTTGTCACGCCCGAAATCCGATTCTTGGCGTCCATTCGCCGTAACCTGAATTCAAAGGTGGCAGCCTCCGTAGTAACCCGATCTCGGATCCTAACTCCACATGCCAGGTTCCGATCCTGGGATACCACAAGAAGAATTTTAGGGTCTGAATTTTTTTTTGAAACATGAGCATCATCATATGAGTACCATTAAAGACAAACATAATATTTTCACTAAGTCATTTCGTTTACATACAGTACTGAAAGATAAATACATAATGCGCAAATATAAAAGCTTAGCACAATACAACACCTCTTGCTACTGCACTCCCAACTCCAACTCAACGTTGCTGATACACTCTGGTATAACCAGCAGCATAACAAACGTGCATAAGCTTCCAACGAAGCTTTGTAAGTGCGTGTGTGTGTGCGTCATGCGTATGACAAGCATGATAAATATCAGAGCAAGCAGTAAAGCATGATGAGAAATCTAAACCAAAACTTAGCCTAATTAGGCTACACGATCATGTAATATGAATAACCAGCCTACCACGACTATGCAAGCGTGCAATACGGGTAACCAAGCCTACCAAGGCTACATACTTATACTATGCGATGGCCTACAGGACCTAATTTCACATACAATGATCCAGCATGTATGCAAATCACCACCTCTCAATATAATGGTCCAGATACGAATAGTCACTATCGCGACCGCATAAGCGATGCAAGACTTGGAACTGATAGCTCGCCCATGTGATAGCTCACTCAGGCTTATAGCCTCGCCCACATCACACCCGCCACATCAGGACCGTCCAATACCATGCAGAATATCAGTCATATCGTTGATACGAATACCACCTCTGAAACGTAACATCACCGAGGTCTCAATGACCTCACTACTCACCAGTAGAATGCCAAAGCCTATCTGGTGCAATAGCGGACCTACTCACAGCTGGTCAAACTCAACCCACTTTGCCAACACTCTTCCAACAGGTTAAGTCAGACCTCCTTCCAAACTGACCATGTGCAGTAGAAAACACTATCGCCTAATATTCGGCATACTGGTGTATAATTAAACCACTCGGTCCCTGAATGGAGTACCCACTTTGTTACCAACGAGATCAGGGACTTTCACCCAGGGACATCTTTGGCATCCAGTTTAAGATCACATATTTTCGGTGTTCTGCAAACCACGATGGAGTTGTGGTTGCAACGTAGTAACCATGCTATATGCGGCACAAGAAGACCGTGCAAAATGCAACCATGCATACAAACGCAGGACGACATGCCCGTGCAAGTCTCCAAATAGCACCATAAAACTATAGGGTCTCAAATACAACGTCACCGTCAACTGGTAATGAACTGCACGAAAATTACGGTCGCTACGGCCGGTTGATACAAGACAATCAGATGAGCCAAGCATTCATGATGCATAAGTCAAGTATACAGTATGAGTTCCAACAAGTAGTCAATCTACCATGATGGCAATAAAGAAATCTAGTCCAACGTATTTGAGATATGATTAAGATGAGGGGGACATATATGAATGATCGAGTCATAGTGCGGGATGTCGCTAGCCAGGGATTCTCGCACCAAGGGCTAAAGGTATGCTAAGCTATTCCTAGCTACCATTCAGTGTAAGCCAGGATGATAGTCTCCTATCCTCGAATAGTCTCATACCTATTAGAGAGGTTTGCGATGGAGAGCACGTGAATTACATTTGCGCGACTACATCTGGAATGCTTTATGAATGCGTTTATGCCCTAGTGGTCCTCAACTAACAATGGTGATTCAGGATGTATACTCATTACACATGCATGGTGGTCGTCAGAGCATATAGTATATAGATCGCATAAGAGTATTTCAAACAACACTACGTGTAACAACAGACATACTAAAAACAGCATAAAAAGATAATTCACTTATAACACAAGCAAACATAAAGAGATAAGACCCTAGATGAATGGTATATAACAACACAGATGACCTAATAATTGAACGATGTGGATCAACCTTCAGCACTCAGATAACCCAAACGGAAAGGAAATGGTTAAATACACTACCGACACATCAAAGGTAGAAACTACTTGAGCGGCAAGAGTAGAATACCCAAAATCATACTGGGACCCATGGTCCGATAGTATAGTCGAGATACCCATAATGGGTAGTCCGTAAGGGGGACGACACGGATATGGGACACTAATATAGGATGGGCTGCAAGATAGATAATCAACATGATACTGGGACATAGATGATTGGGGTAGTCTTGAGGTAGATGGACAACACGATGGGCTTCGAAGGAGAATGGCGGATCTAATCCATACATCAAGATAGGCTCCACACAGTGGATGGCCTACATGGCCTACTAACGTCTAGTATGGGCCCCACACTTGTCCTAAAGGTAAACAGACGGTGTGGATGGGATATACACTATATGGTGGTCATTAATAGTTGGGTACAAGGGTAGGAGGGGTAAGTCATATGGGTATACAACAAGCTAAGTTACCAAGATCAATCAACATGGTGAGTCAACAAAGTGAGTCAACAAGGCAGGTTTACAATGCGGGTCAACATGGTGAGTTAACAAGGTGAATTGACAAGACGGTTCAACAGGGTGAGTTAAGAAGGTAGCCCTATGACTTAGATCAAGCGAACTTTAGGGATTCTCATGCATCCAGATCTATATGACCTTTCAACAAGGGTTTACACAACTAATTATCAAGGTGGATCCACGGGATGGACAACGCGGTCATTTGAACATGTACACGAAGGTGGTCCCAAGGCCATCCTGTACATAACATGCTAGGTTCCATTCATTTGGATGGTTTGGATCAAGCACAAAATTAAGGCGATCCTAGTGGATGACCAACATACATATCACACCATAGTGGCCAATGACCGACGTGGATAAAACACATGCATAACAAGGTGGACCCGCGGTTGGGGATAACCACACAAAGGAGTGGGGAAGCCACATACATCAATGGGCCCCAACAGTCTGGGATCAACCCAATATTTGTGCTTTCCCACTAATCAAGTGAGATGGCAAACAAACACCATGGTTGGGCCCGCACACCACATGTGTGGAACCCCACCCATGGCTGGGTGACTTATGAACAGGAAGAATGGCAAATAAACATAACAGATGGGTCCTGGAAAGTTTCCAACGATAAGCGTTCAATCACCCTTATTTCCTACGTGTGGCCCAACCAAAATTGAGCCCCACGCCCCTGCCAAGGTGGACAACAATGTATACAACACATCTATCAAGGTGGGACCCAAGATGGGCCCCATAGCCTTTGGTTGGATGGAAAAATAAATAACATAGTGGCCTTAAGAGGAGTTTCAATGGTGGGCATCAATAACCAATGTTTCCTGCTGTGTGTCCACTTGAGGTTTGTATTTACCTCATTTTCCTAGCCCAGCCCTAAAATAATATGGAAAAATAAATGGGTGGCATAGATAAAACAGATGCATCATGGTGGGATCCACAGGGTGGGCCACCTGCTAGGGCAGCGTGCCAAAGCATGCTGTTTGGAGCGTGACACCCAAATGGGCCCCAAGAGTTTTAAATCAAACTAATATTTTTGTTTTCCCATTCAAATGGCATCATGGTGAGCCTTAAGAAGGCTACAACGGTGGACATCATTATGCCACTTGTTTAGTGTGGTATGGCCCACCTGAAATCTGTATCTGATTCATTTTTGGGCCCATGCCCTGAAATGATGTGATAAAATGGATGGACGACTGGCATGATGGTCCCACAAGGTGGGCCCCTTGTGGATCAGCGTGCCATGACACGCTGCCATGCAACGGGGTCCCCCAAGTGGGGGCCCAGACGTTCTGGCTCAAGCTAATATTTGTATTTTCTCTCCATCCATGTCAGCGTGACCTTAACAATAAGTTCAATGGTAAATAAACACACGGTGGGGCCCTCACACATCAGCAACAGTGGTGGCCCCCAACTGTTTTTAATGGTAGGCCGTCCAATCTCCATTGTTTCTCGTGGTGGGTCCACCTAAGCTTTTGATCAAGCTGATATTTTTGGGCCCCTTTGTATAGGTCTGCGTGACCTCGTGAACAGTTTAGATGAAAAATAAACATCCTGGTAGGCCCCGAGAAGGCATTTAACAGTGGGCATTCATCCTCACTATCCTCTGTGGTGCGGCCCACCTGAGAATTGGATATGCCTCATTCTTAGGCCCATGTCCTAAAATGATCTAGCAAAGCAGATGGATGGTTTGGATAAAACCAATACATCATGGTGGGGTCCCCGAGTGGGGCCCTCTGGTTAACGCCCAAAGGGGCTTCCGCCCTCATGCTGCTGAGGCAGCAGTGTCCTCTGGACGCTGTCTGTCCAATGACTTCTTTTTTTCCCCTACGCAGTGGGGTCCACATGGGAAATCCAATTCGTCCATCAGATTGGCCAGCTTAATGTGGACCTAAGGAGCCCTGATTTGAGCAAGTTTTGTTGTACAGAAACATGATAGTGGGCCTTGAAAAGGTTTCAACGGTCTGTATTGTTTCTTCCGGCACAGCCCATTTGAGATCTGGATCTTCTTCATTTTTGAACCCCTGGCCTAAAATGATATGGAGAGACAGATGGACGGCGTGGATATAACATAGTGGTTCCCACACGTGGGGTCATTTTCAAGCCCAAAAACCACTTTCTGTCTCAACTTTGCCACTCCAACAACTTCTTTTGTTATTAATTTATTAATTATTATTTTACTTGTTTGAAATAACAAGGAGGTGGGGTCCATGCAATAAATTCAGTCCATCCACTGGGTAGGCCATCTTATAATGGGCCCAATGAGTACAAATTTGGACAGGTTTCGTAGCATACACACATCACAGTGGGCCTTAGAAGGTTTCAACAGTCACCATTATTTTCTTTAGTATGGCCCACTTGAGATTTAGATCTGGCTGATTTTTGTGGCCAAGGCCTAAAATAGCCTGGGAAGACAGATGAATGACATGGATTATTCACATGCATCAAGCTGGGTCCACAAGTTTGGCCTCCCAAAATGCATAAACAACGTAAATAAAACACACAAACTTCACTGAGACTTGCACGTTAAATAAGCCTCATCTTGGACTTGTGTCCTCAATGATCCAGCAAGATGGTTGAGGTGCGTGGATACATTACACCTAGGTGAGGTCCACATATGTGGCCCACCCATCGCCTTAAAACTAGTAATCAAGTGAGATTCACACCATCAAAATGGTGGGCCTCACTCGAACCCTTACTTCTACACGAAACATAGGGGAAATGGATGCACTCACAATGATGTTAAATGGTCGGATCGGACCGGATTAATGATCGGATGGCTCCTCCTAATTTAACTCCAAATCTCTCACAACCCTTTCTCTAACCCTTGAAAATCTCTTTCTTTTTCTTCTTCTTTCTTTATCCCTTTCTAATCTCTTTTCTCTCTTGCTTTTCTTTGGAAATTGGAGAGAGAAGTAATGAGTGATGAGAGGGGGCATTAATGAGCTTGGGTTGCCTTTAATGGGGGAGAGAGAGAGAGATGGGATTGATGGGATGGATTTGATTGATTGGTGATTGATGAGACAATCTCGAGATACATACAAGTGGGGCCTACGCCACGCGTACGATGCACGGTCCACCTTAGATTGCACTAAAGACTACAACTTCTAAATCGGGTATCAAAATGGAGCATGCTGCGCGGCGCATGTGCAATCACAAGGGTATGAGTCTCGTGTCGCTGCGGTGCTAAAACAGGGTTGTGATTAGAGATCGTCGATCTAGTCGATCAGGGATATACCGACATCGGAAACTAAATGTATGGTCGGTTAATCAAAATACGAGTCTTACACGTTTTCACTGTCACAATTAACCGACACGGCCTCATGTTAAAGCCCCAATTCATTCATCATTCCCCTCAACTAAACACTTTCCTTAAATGCCTCTATCACCGCCATATATTTAGCTTCGGTTGTGGAAAGATTAACCACAAACTGAAGCTTCAACATCCAACTGACTGCCCAACCCGCGAACACAAATGAGTAATTGGAAGTCAATCTTCTATTGTCCACATTCCCTGCGTATTTTGAATCAACATAGCCACATTCCCTATGTAGTTTGAATCAACGTAGCCTACAAGATTTCCCTCTGATTTCTGAAATGTCAAAAAGTAATCATTCGTACCTCGTAAATACCAAAGCAATCATTTCATTGCCTCCCAATGTTGTTTGTGGGGGTTTGACATGTATCTGCTCATAACGCCCATTACATGTGAAATATCCGATCTCGTAGAGACCATAGCATATATCAAACTGCCAACCACGCTCAAATAGGACACACAAGACATAACATGCTTTTTTATAAATGCAAGTTTTGTCAATTAGCGTGATTCTTGAGTCATCGAGTCTGGTAAGCCCCTAGGGTACGTAATAGAAGAATTGAAGACTCAAAGTTTTATGGCATCCAAGGCAGTTCAAAAGACAGGTAAATTATGTAGTGCATTGGCCTTTTTAAAACCTATGACCCTGGTAATCCCAAATCTAATTCCTCTAATAGGCTTGACCCTTGAAAGGAATACCATTAGCATTTTCTCTAGAGAGAATATCCCATTTGAACAACGCGGGCTTGGGCAAACCTTGTGCAAAAGTGGAAGTAAAGTACTATATAAATGTGCAAGTTCAGGCTTCTGCTCGATCGCTCGAGGAATAGTCCCTCAAGCCTTCTTGATCGATTGATCTCGATCGACCAAAGGTGCCTAAAATAGTTCAGCAAGCTCTGGACCTAAATCGGGATGTTCAGACGATTAATCGATCAATCAAGCATACCTTCGGGCCTTCTTAATCGACCGAAGGCACCAAATTTTGTCTAGTGACCTCTTTATATAAATATGAAAACTGGTCGATCGGTCGAGGCTTAGCTCGATCTGCCGAGCCTAGTCATTTTATGCCCTTATTTCATCTGTTGTAAGTCAATCTATTTAGGTATTGAAGAGGGCATTTCGGCATTTTAATTAGAATCCTTTAGAGCTTTGAAAGAGTAGTTTCCTTTGTCAAAAACATTTATCCCAAGCTCTAATCTGTTAAATTCATCATTCAATCCTTATTGTTATGAGAACATTAATGAGCACTCAAAGCTCTTATTGAATAATTATAACGCCCCGAATTTTCCTATTGAGAATTGGATGTCCTTGGGCGTTACCTTTGAATTTTCGAGTTGAGCGCATGGTCGTGTGTGTATTCGCACGTGTCTGAGACCAAAGAGGATGATTTTGGACCCACCAAAACCACCAAATATAATAAAAAAATTAAGTTTCTGAACAGATTCTTATGGTGCCACAATCGCTGGATGGACAGTATCCGGCAGTGGCACCCCCAAATCGGTGATGTCACCCCCAGATGTACAGTTTCAGTACCCCAACTTTGAAAGCTCATATCTCCTTCAGTATAACTCTGATTGAGGTGATTTAAAACCTAGATTGGAGCTTGAAGAGTCTATCTTCATATAAAAATATATAAATAAAATAAATATTATAATGAGGTTAAGTTTAGGAAGTTTTGAAAACTTTCTAGAAAACTATTGGTTTTAGGCAATGTGTATTTATAGAATTTTAATAATTATTTTACAACTTAGATTAATGATCTAAAATTTTGTAAGATGAAAGTAGACTTGACAAAAAATTACTATAAAAATAATTCAATAGATAAAAATACTGAAAACATTGCACGTAATTAGCTTATTGAAACTGAAAATTTCTACAACGACAAGTTGTCGTCGGAACGAACGTATCTTTGTCATCTTTGAGTCTTAGTATTCAGTTTTTTCTTAGTAATTGCTTCTAATCATGTTAGGAATCATTCTGCATAACTATATTAGAATTTTTTATCTTATTTATTTATTTATATATTTTACTATTTGTGGACCCTCGCCGTTCCGCGCTCCCATGAATGTCCTTCCTTTCCTTTCGGAAAAAGAAGAAGAGGTGCGTGCGTGAGAATCGCCGTTTGTGCCACTGGCTTGCCTCATTCTCGAGGGCTTTATTTGGTAGTCGTGTTTAAGCTGGATGTGTTTAGATGAGTTTATATAAGACCAGAGTCGCCACTAGCCAGTTACTTTGAATCTACAGTCGGCTAGACCTCATAGAAACGTTAGAGAAGGGGATCCGAAGATTTCTTCCTCTAAAATGACTCCTTTTGATCTACGGCCAGAGATTTGAGGTAAGGGATCACGGTTACAGGGTGGGAAGAGGTTAAGCACCCCACACACTGCCCGTACCGAAGTACGGTCTCTACTTCACAGAATCGAACTAATACTTGAAAGTCTGTTTTAATCCTCGTGCATTCTCATAGATGACATGATGCATGAATACGGGTCTGAACAGTAAGAGTTTCTGATGGGCAGGTTTCCATTAACAGGCAAGCCCAGAGCATACGCTCGAACTGACAGGTGCTTTATGCGAGATGTATGCTGTGTGTTTGAATAATCAAGGTGTTCATAGTGATATATACATGAATGCAGGTCTGAACAGTAAGAGTTTCTGATGGGCAGGTTTCCATTAACAGGCAAGCCCAGAGCATACGCTCGAACTGACAGGTGCTTTATGCGAGATGCATGTTATGTGCTTGAATAATCAAAGTGCTTGTAGTGAAGCAGGGGGGTTGGAAGAAAAGTAAATGTTGCACTTATGCTAGATGCAAATGAGATGATGCTGGAAAAGAGTAGCTAGATAGTCGGAGGTGTCGCAAGGATTGGCTTCGAGTGGCTGGATCAAGACTTGGATGGCTTGGGAGACTTGGACCAGTGGTCAGGCTAGGCTGGACCAAGGTTAGACTCTTCTCACTCAGGCTCTCCTTGGTGGAGGAATGGGCTAAGGGGTGGAGAGGCAAACTCAGAGCTCTCGGACTGAAGAGAGGGGCGGTGGATGTTGAAATGGGAAGAGGCTAGGGGTATTTATAGCAGAGGGCAGTGGCAGTTTACGTAAATAATAGGGGCCGCCCGTGCGGACGCTCCTCAATTTCCAGCGCATGGTACGGTCACGTCTCGGGGCTGCTGTTTTGACTCAGTGGGTTGACTCGGTGAGTTGACTCAGCGGGTCGACTCGGTGATTTGACTCGGCGGGTTGACTCGGTGGGTTGACTCAGTGATTTGACTCGACGGGTTGACTCAGCGGGTTGACCCAGCGGGTTGACTCAGTGGGTTGACTCAGTGAGTTTGACTTTTTTAGGATTTTTTGACTGGTTTTTCTTATGGGGGGGTTTTTCAGGCTGATATTTAGGAGTGAATTGACTGGGTTCAGGCTTGAGTTGGGCTATGGATTGGGGCTTACAAGGTTGAGTTTGGCTGAGTTTGGACTTGGGATTTGGGGGTATGGTCCTCCATTCATCCAGCTATCTCTACCAACAGTGTAGCCGAAGGTGGGGTGTCTACACTATTCTTGATGGTTTATAGCTTGGTCGAATTGGGACTCTTGAATAGGGTGATTAGGATCGTATCACCGTTTTCGCTAATTGTGAATAGGCCACACTCTGAACTTAGCTAATCCAAACCCTAATCATCATGCCCAAGAAATTTTGCAGCCTAGTTTATACCAAAATGTCTGGATTATCCGAACAAGCTCTCAACCTCTCGTTAGTGGACCATTAAATTCGGAACTAAGGAAAATCATCTGCTTAGCTGGTTTGATGACCCTTATGGGATGTTGAGCCAAGTCTATGCACCGAATCGCTCAACTTGGAGCTAAGAAGGTGGCATATGTGATGTGTGAACCTGTTCTGAATTTTTTGTAACTTAAGTGAATTCTGTCCACTCAAACTTACGTGAAGTTATGGCTTTTGAGATATTAGATGTTCCTCAACCCCAAGTGTAAGGTTGCGATGTAGTTATAATTCGATCGTGAGACCTAGATCATCCTCAGGGATTGTCGTAATAATTTTAAACTATGTAACTATGATGGACTAAATTCGGATTCAATTTGAAAGATGAATTTTGAAAACATAAAACTATATACTTTTAGAATAAAACAAAAAACTAAGCACTAGAGTGCCAAGGATCCACTTATAATCATTCACAATGCCAATTCAACCATTCAAGCTAATAACTCAATTAGAATCAGAGTCATATCCATATCCAATTAGAATATGGAGCAATTAAATCATCATAATACATCTAACATGAATGGATCATCTATTGATATAGTTCCCACATAACAACTAAGGCATTGGGCGTATTTAATCACACATGTCAATCCTTCACAAAATAAGCGAAATCACATTCATGGTTCTTCCTCAAATCATGTCACTAGACTTGATTTAGAATCATGAATTGAACTTCAATCAAACCAATATCAAGACATAAGACATCCATCTTAGATCAAATCAAAATATATGAACTTCTTTTAGTTTAATTCTAGATAAGCACCTAGGAAACTTGGTTTGTAAGATCACGTAGCATCCACTACATCATGATGAATCTAAGATATCTATAACCGAAAATCCTCTCAACAACACCCATTGATCAATCTCAGTAAATCAAAGCATCCCATGTAAGCATAATCACAAGTGATAGAAGATTAAACTAAAAGTACCAACTTCATTTCAAACTAGAGGTAGAATTGCTCATTATTAAATCTCAAATACTTGAATTAAATCAAACTAAGCATTGTAAACGAGTATAAGCTTCAAGCTAAGAAGTTTAACCAACCATTAAGAAGATTAAACTAAAACTCAAAAGAAAAACTACTAAAAGCATAGAAAAACTAGAAAAACCTCAATCGAAGGAGCTGTCGACTCTCCACTTTGATCCTCTCCACCTTCAACGATTACAGAACCCTCCTAGGATGCCTTAGGAACGTAGTAGAGGTATCCTTTTATAGTAAAAATCATCACCGCCTTGGAATCTTCTCGATTTTGTGAAAGACTTATGCAGTTAAGTTGGTGGCCTATTGATTAATCGATCTGGTCGATCAATCAGTTGGTGTGGGCCAACTGTTTATAACTGAAATCTAGACATCTGGACGGCCAGCCGATTGATCATTTTGATTTCCAAACAATCGTAACTGGTCTGGCGATCAATCACAACTGTCTGGTGATCAATCGCAAGTGCAATTTTTAGTCCAGCAAGGTCCAGCAGCAATTTTAACAATTTTGCAGGTGAGCGATCAATCAAAAGTGGCCTGTCAATCAATTGGCAACCCGCACTTTAGTCCGCAACACTTCGACACTTCTGGAGGATTTGAGATCAATCTCAAATGGCTATAGATCAATCGAAACTGGCATGTAGATCAATCACAAATGACCTGTAGATCAATCTAAAAATCTGAAACTTTCGGATTTCATCTTCTAAACTTCGGATCTTTAATTCTTGATTTCTTCATATCTCTTGGTTGCTAGAACTTGCTCATTTGAAGCTCTAAATCATCGGACTTAGCTTAATTTCTCAAAAATCTCTCTTAATCTCCTACATATATGAAAACTCACTTAAGTTAGTTCATTATCCATATTGTTTCATGTAAATATAACATAAAATTGAGGATAAATATGCAATATTCTAGGCTCAACATTAGATTTCAATAAAACTTAGGATCCTAGTCTCAAATATTTTCCCTCAAGTATCCCTAAAGCCATAGCCCCGATTGATGATTAATGACCATTAAACGAATATTGAGTCATATTCGTCAATTGCCGCATCCGAAATGCAGATAACCGTATCCTTAGGTAGACACCACTAGGTTCACCTATCACATGACCTAGATTGGCCAATACACCTGGTGGGCCCCATTAGTGGGAAATGACCTCCCACAAGGTTATAATACCGAATACTTGGCCATTAGGGCCATTTGCACTATTTATGGTGCTATAAAAGGGGCCCTAATGGGCAACCCCTCCCAAAATTTGAATTTTCCCTAGAGAGAAGGGAGAGAGAGAGAGAGAGAGAGAGAGGAGAGAGAGGAGGAGAACAAGAGAATGAGTGGGAGTGAGGGGGAAGATCGGTATTTTCTACCGACTCTCTTCAATCGAAACCCTAGCCACTCCCAAATCTTTAGTCGAATCCCTTCCGTCAATGATCGAAGGTAAACAATGGATTATACTCCCAATCTAAGTCTTGTTAGGTGTAATTTCATGAATCTCACAATAGTCTTGATTTTTTATAGGAATCGATGATTTTCCCTAAAACCCTAACCCTGGGTTTGTTCATGCTAGGATATGGGGTCCTGGCTATCGATTAGGTGTGTGTCACACTATTGTGGAAGTTGTATTTGGGCATGGTCCCATGTAGATTCTGTTGTACATAGACCTAGGGCCGATTCAACTCTAAGGTGAAGATTTACCCTCAAGCTTTTTCTCGACAAATTTTAGTTAATGATTGCTTGATTCTGATGAATTTTCTTATGTTATAAATGTCAAAATCATCTTAATATTATAATCTATTTACTAATTGTTGATGAGTGAATAACATATTCGATGAAATGTCTCTATTTACTGTTTGGTTTATAGAATGCTCGATGAAATGCTTGAGTGATATGAAGTTCCTGATATTAGAATCTTCGGTGATGAATGTTAAGAAATGTTTATATAAGTTGGATTATACTGATTCGTACATGTGTCTAATTGTTATATCCTTGTGTGGTGTTAAATCTACTTTGTGTTTATAATTATGTATTTGATAATCTAAATTGTTGGTGTGGTGTATTAAGTGTTTCTTTTAATTAAGCACTGACAACAATTTGCCTAGTGTACTACCTACCCTTAGGGTAGGCCATCACAGACTTATTCGATCGACCAAGCAGCACACAGTAGACCGATAGTGGCCATTGTCAATTTTTCGTTGTCCACTTGGGTCCACCGATTAAGTCTCATTCAGAGTTAATCGTTCTTGTGTTTGACTGTTGAATCACACTCTATGGAATCTGGAATATCATCGTTCCCATTGTAAACAATCCACTTAAAACCGTACTGTGACACAATCCACCAAGTCTTATGAGCCAAGCATGGTGGTATGAGACACCATGTTTGAGTTGTCGGCCTACACTAGGGTGGTGCCTCCCCATAGTGACCAATGAGCATTAAGGGAGGTGAAGATTATTGTTCGAAAGGCCCCCATCAAATTTGACTCAAGCCGATGGTTGCATGCCAAAGTACCATTCGAACAACCCGGGCGTGTATTGGTTTAATTTTGAGTGATAAGCCCGCACCTCTGAATTTATTATTTGTATCCGGTATTTAGGTGATAAGCCATTCTGCTTTGATTTAGGCGTGACTGATGAGTCACTGCCAAACCATGCTTTTCTAGGTAGGCAAGCCAAACTTCGGATTGAGGGATTACTAGAGATGATTGGCGACGCGTCGTAGGGAGCCAGATGGTTGTTCGCTTCCCCAAGTGTAGGGTTGCGATGTAGTAATAATCTTGGTAAGACTGAGATCGATCCACAAGGACTTGTGTAGAGATTCACAAAATACTTCCAATGGTTTCTACTTAAGAACTAACTAAACAGGAAACTAACTAAACATGATTTAGTAATTTGGTGAAGATAGCAACTTTGAACTCAACTGAAGGTAATCAATTAATAAAAAGCACTAGGGGTTTCAAAGATCCACTTGTAGCAATCCTTGATGCTTAATTCGCTGTGGTTTCTCACTTTCTCAACTAGAATCGAAATTAAGTTCTATCTACCCGGATGATAGAGGAGTTAAAACAAATAATCTGCAATATGTGTGATTCATGTACATGATTCTCTTAATTTAATCTAGGACTTGAGCACACTCAATTGCATAGGTCAATCCTGACTCGAATAGGTTAAGATCACAATCATATTGAGAACACTGAAGATAATGGGAGCACAAATTTAAGAGATATTGTATTTGAGGAAGAACGGATTGTGATTCCCACCACAATCATTCAGAGTAGCATGGTTGTCCGTCCAGCAGTGGACCCTGAGATCCCTATGGATGACCATGTAGAGCCTCAAATACAACCGACTGATGAGGAAATAGAAAACCCAATTCAGAATAATGAGCCATTAAGACGATCACATAGAGAGAGAAGATCTACAATACTAGACGATTACATCATCTATTTGCGGGAGCATGAGTTTGACATTGGGGTTGAAAAGGATCCTATATCCCTTTCACAGGTCGAACAAAGTGCGAATTCTTCTCATTGGTTCGATGCCATGAAGAATGAATTGAAATCCATGAAGGACAACAAAGTGTGGGACCTTGTTGAATTGCCTGAAGGGATTAGGCGAATTGGTTACAAATAGGTATTTAAAACCAAACGGGACTCTAAAGGCAAAATGAAAGGTATAAAGCCAGACTAGTTGCAAAGGGTTTTGCTCAGCGTGAGGGCATTGACTTTAAGGAGACTTTCTCACCTATATCTAAGAAAGACTCCTTTAGAATCATTATGGATCTTGTGGCTCATATGGATATTGAGCTACATCAAATGGACGTGAAAACTGCGTTTCTCAATGGAGATCTAATGGAGAACGTATATATGTTGCAGCCAGAAGGTTTTAAAGCCAAAGGCTCAAAACATCTGGTTTGCAAACTTAAGAAGTTCATTTATGGGTTGAAACAGGCATCACGACAGTGATACCTAAAGTTCCATGAAGTCAGTTTCCTCATATGGTTTCATTGAAAACACTGCGGATGAGTGCATATATGTGAAAATCAGTGGGAGTAAGTTTATCATTTTGGTCTTGTATGTTGACGACATTTTATTGGCCAGTAGTGATATTGGATTGTTGCAGTGAAACTAAGAAATTTCTATCTCAAAATTTTGAGATGAAAGATCTTGGTGATGTGTTGAACCTCCAATTTATACATTTGTCAACCCATTACATCACATTATATGCATGGTTTTCATGTTTAAAAGGCCCATCTAATGCATGTTTTGTGATTGTAGGAATGAGAGTGAACTTCACCCAATTGGAGACCAAAAGACCATGTTTAGGAGCCTTTGATGAAGGTCCAAGGTGGACCAAAGAAAGAAGAAAGCAAAGAGAGAGGAAGGAGAGAAGAAAAGAAAGAACAAAAACTGCAAAAACTGGGTCCGACCGGTCTAGACCGGTCGGCCAAGAAGGCCCAACCGGTCAAGACCGGTCTAGACCGGTCGGCTACACTCCCTGGACACCTGCCAGACAGGTCTAGACCGGTCAAGACCGGTCGGCCAGCCCTGTCCGACCGATCAAGACCGGTCGGCCATGAAATTTTACACTTCCAGATTTCAGGCAGCAAGCTATTCCCATTTTTGGATTTTTGGAATAGTTTTCTAGGCTCATCTTGATGATATTTGGAAATCCAACACGTCCATGTCGAAGAGGAGCTCGACGCCAAACTAACCCAAGTGGTTTCGTGTCGATCGGAGCTACGGATTGATCGTGGTGGCCAAAACAATATGAATTGTCTAGAAAGTTCCAGATTTCGCTGTTCCACTCTGGGCCGGTCCAGGTGACCCATCATTGATGATATGAAGAATCTACTTTGACCATCTTTTAGATCACATCCATATGTGAATAACCACAAAAGTTTCAGATCAAAAGGATGTGTGGTTTGATCGTACCGGTTGAAGAAAGATAGACCATCCAGAAAGATCCAACTGCGCAGAGTTTATAAAAGCCCTAAGTGTTCTAATTTTCGGACCATATTCTGTGATTGTTTTTGACAATCGAATCCATCTATCATGAAGAGGAGGAAGTTTTCTACCAATATTCAAAATTTGAGATCAATCCGACCTCTGTACACTCTGGAGCGTTGAAAGCAAGATGACTGGTTCTGAAGGTACCCGAAGTGCGCGATTTTGAGAGGCGGTCGGTGATATGATTGGTGGGCCCATTCAGAGGATAATCTTGGAAATCTAAATCATCTATGAGGAAGATCACATTACAAGGAAGCAACAAATCAAATTTGAAGGCAATCCGACCATTGGTTAAGCCGTACCAAGCGAAACAAATTCTGCTATGTTGCTGTACTATTGCTGCACTATAAAAGGAGGTGCTCTCTTCTATTCCAAAAAAACCAAGGACGTGGGGAGCAAGGAGTTCAAGTCATAGGAGGCTTCCTAGCCTCCTCCAGCTAGTTTTTCTTCCTTTTCTTAGTTCTAGTTCTAGTTTTAATATGCTTTTCCTTAGCTAACCTCTTAGCTAGAGCTAGAGGTGAAATTTGTAGTTGGTTCCAATGCTTTAATTCTTTTATTTCAAGTACCCTTTTCTTAATTTTGGATTTTGAAGTTCTAGTTTGAATAAAGTTTGGATTTTTAGATGAATTATGAGAGTTTGTGTGCTCCGGACATGAGTTCCTTGCAATTCTCTGAAATTACCATGGTTGGGTTGTTTGAATTTGAATTGTAGTAACCCTTGAGCATGCCATAGTCCATAGGCATGGCTGTTACTCCGAAGGCTACAAGTTCAAGTTCTATGTGCTCCATTAGAACTAGAAATCTGATTTCCAGATTTAAGTGGGATTATTTGTGCTTGAATGTTATATCTTCCAATTAGATGAGAGATAGGACTTTGATTCTAATTGTGTTGTACTTGGATGAATGGATTGGCATTGGACTACTACAAGTGGATCCTTGATGCTCTAGTTCTTCTTATTTTCAAATTTTCCTATTTCATGTGAAAAACTACTTTCTTAAACTTCTTAGATTCTAGTTATTAGAGTACTTGGAATTGTTTACCTCTTTCCCTGTGGATCGACCTCGGTCTTACCGAGATTTATTACTACATCGCAGCCTTACACTTGAGGCGAGCGAACATGATGCTTCCTTTATCATCAACATTCAGATTAGCCGGGACAGATCACGTGGATTACTTGGCTTGTCGCAGAGGGCCTATATTGATAGGGTCCTCGAAAGGTTTGGTATGCAAGGTTGTGCTCCTAGCCAAGCACCTATTGTAAAAGGTGACAAGTTTGGTCAATTTCAGTGTCCTAAGAATGACCTAGAAAAGGACAAGATGAAAGTTATTCCATATGCGTCAGCAGTAGGGAGCATCATGTATGCTCAGGTCTGTACGCGTCCAGATATAGCTTTTGTGATTGGAATGTTGGGCAGGTACCTTAGCAATCCAGGAATGAATCATTGAATAGCTGTAAAGAAAGTGTTGCGCTACCTGCAAAGGACAAAGGACTTCAAACTCACATACAGGAGATCCGACCATTTGGAGTTGGTAGGATATACAAATGCAGATTTTGCTGGTTGTCTCGACAACAAGAAGTCCACTTCGGGCTATATATTCATGATGGTCGATGGAGCCGTATCATGAAAGAGCGTGAAACAGTCGATTACGGCATCATCTACCATGGAAGCAGAGTATGTACCTTGTCATAAAGCCACGAATCAGGCGATCTAGCTTCAAAGTTTTTTCTCTGGTTTACGGGTTGTGCAGATGATCCCGAAACCATTGAAAATCTATTGTTATAGTTCAGCTGCAGTTAACTTCTCCAACAACAACAAGCATTCATCGAGGTCAAAACACATTGTCATTAATACCTTGTTGTGAAGGAGAGAGTTCAAAATCGTCAAGTGTCTATGGAACTCATCGGCACAAAGCAGATGATAGCGGATCCTCTCACTAAAGGCCTTCCTATCACACTAAGGAGAATGTGACGTCTATGGGAGTTGTTGATCCCAAGGATATATTTCAATAGTGGAAATTTTCATATATGATCTGATAATGTCCAGACATTTTTAGAGATATCTTTTATACATTGATGATTCTGTTTTTCAGTTTATATCTTGCTTCTCGTTCAGTGTGCACATTTAGTTTTGAGTAAGCAAGACTTTGGTTTGTGTCTTGGAGACACGTTCAGAAGGACCACTTGAAGATAAGCACTTATGATCATATTAGACGTGTAATCTTCATACTACACCCCATATCATTGATCCATGTCGTTAAAGCTATTGGTATTTGTGATCATGATTCGTCACACTTCAAAAATATTAAATGTTGTGTTGACTACCACGATTCAATATCAGTGGTCTTGATGGACCGGATTTGACTCGTATTGCTTATAGTTATCCAACGGCATTGTTTTGAAAATCAGTAGGGCGCCCATTATGAACTTTTGAAACAAATATGTTTTATAAAATTATTTTTCACAAAATAAAATAAAATATTTTGTTTTCTTTCAGAGATTAGTATAGCCCAAGTGGGAGAATGTCAGACTCCATTAGGTGGGCCACACATGATCATCAGTTTAGATCATGACCGTTGAATTACTTAGATTGAGCGATTCAGTGGGCCCCACTATAGTTGTAATCATTACAAATAGGTTTAGGGCGGGACACTTGAACCATATTCCCTATTCACGGTTATTAAGCCAAATATGAAAACCTACAGTGTGGAGACATAAAGGAAAGAAGTGTGATGGGTAAGCTTCTCTGGCCCTCTTTCCTATAAACATATGTCTTGGTCCCCTCACCAACACACAAGAGAAAACCCTAGTCCCCATTGAGTGATTTTCCTAAAGGTGTAAGTGCGGAAGACCAAGAGTTCTTCTCGGCAACACGACGGTATCGGGAATGTCTTCCCAATCAGGTATGGCTTTAAGATTATAGTATGGAATCTCCATTGTTGATGCATAGACGATCCAATTATTCCGCATAATGTTTAAGTTTCACACACCGGCCACGTGGCAAATAAGGCACATGTATGCAAATTACAGGCGTTCATCTGGTGGGACCACCACAAATATGATGGCAGATCGTTCTAGTACCTGGCACCAGAATGGCAAATGGTACGCCACTTTCTCTAATGCATAGAACGCACGAGCGTGACTTCACTGCGAACTAGCAATGTGGTGGGTTAGACCCTGACTGTAAGGGCCCACCTCCATGTATGCACCGTATATCCACACCGTCCATCTGTTTTGACAGCTTATTTTAGTGCATTCTTCAAAAAATGAAGCAAAAGCAAATTTCAGATGGACCACACAACAGGAAACAGCGGCCACCGAATGCCCACAATTAAAAAGCTCCTAAGGTCCACGGTAATATTTATTGACCATCCAACCAGTTGGTAAGAGAACACAAACCTGGATGAGAGGAAAAAACAAATATCAGCTTGATCCAAAACTTTGGTAGCCCATAAAAGGTTTTTAATGGTTAATAATCACTGGGTCTAGTGGTAAGGTCCACCTAAAATTTGTATCTACTTCATTTTTGGGACCATCCTCTAAAGTAAGCTTTAAAAACATATGGATGGCAGGAATATATATACAATACATACAATGAGGTGGGCCTACAGTCAGGGTCTCACCCACATCGCTGTTCCGGGTCGCAACCAAGTCGTGCTGGGAACGCTAGGTTGGTCACTCGAGTCTGTACACCAGGTAGTTTTATACACGAATTGATATTGTAATTTATAAATAAAATGATGGATGGTATTATGACAGGTCCTGCATGCATAAAATAATAATATTACATGTATGAATATTGTTTCATAAATCAAAACATTAACATCTCTACATTTAGAATATAGATTGATATTACAGGTTGATCTACAATGAGATTATAGAATCCTAATTTCGAATAGGAAAAATAATTTGTGTATAGGACTAGATTTTTTTTTTCCGAAAATTTTACAATTTTTTTCCTAATTAATATGGATTTTATACTCCGGTGCTTTTTCACAAAGTTTCCAAAATGCTACCTTGATGTGATTATCATTCCACTACCTTGAGACCAAATTGGTGGGTGGCTCGGGTGGATCCACTGTGATATTTATATAAAATCAGCCCCGACCACCAGCTACATCAACCCATATTAGTTCGTGAGCTCAAAAATCAGCTCCATTTAGGTGCACCACTTGATTGAAAACAGTGTACAGGGCAACACTCGCCCTCCAAACTGTTTCCATTAGTGTAGCTCATGTGAATCACCATGGGTATAAATTTTGGCATATAGGCCTAAATGTTTGTATTGGATCTAATGATTAGAGTACATTTCATATAATTTTCACAGTGGACCCGGTAAGAATCAAGGGTGGACAACTCTCTCTCAAATGTTTCCTTTGTCGAGGCCCACTAGAATCACGGGTCAGCCTAACTTTTTGTCTCTAGACCTAATATTGTACTAAAAATCTAATAGTCAGAGTGGATCTTACATAAACATTACAGAAGGCCCTATCAAAATTAGCGGATCGAGCATGATGATTGTATGAAATTCACTCCAACCATTAGAAAGCGACACAAAAATTTAGGCAAGGGCCTAAAATTCAAGCCCATCCAGGATTCCAGGTGGGTCATACCAAAAGAAATAGTTTGGAGGGTGATTGTTGCCGGTACACTATTTCCAATCATATGGTCCACTTGAATCAAGGATGGGGTGATTCCCATTTGCTCATACGTATATGGAAGGTAGTAGAATGATAATAATATGGATCAAAGCAGTTCTTTAAAAACCTTTTTGGAAAAGGTATTGGAATGTTAATTCCATACTAATTAGGTAGTTCTTTGTAAAATTTCCTCTCTTTAAAATAAAAATAAAAATAGAATTTTATTTATTTATAAAACATGAGAAGGGGGCTATAGGAGCCAATATGTAAAAGCTAAAAGGTCTCACTCTGTGATATTCACAACATTCTTAATATTCATCTATAGCGGAGGCAGCCAAAAGATCTCCTATTGTGTTCACTTGGGTTCCATCAATTGAGAAGGGTGAGTTCTTGGCTGTAAAAGTTCATCTAGTCAGACTTCGTTGTGAATTAGCATGTTGTGATGGTCAGGTATTTTCTAAGGTTCTATCTGTGTTTGGAGAATAACTCTTACAATGTCTAGGAGCAAGATTTTCATAATTTAGTTATGATCCATGTGCGACTGTTTGTTGTCATTATTGTCTTTCACCAATGTAGCAAGTTCAGCTTGCATTGTGGTGTTGGTTTGAATGAGCTCTATAATTGAATGGGGGCTCCATATGTCATACCAAATTTTAATGTGATCACAAGATCTGACGTTCCAAATTACCCAACCTCTAGGGAATAAATTTGAATTGAGGAAGTTTTGAGTGTCGTGGATTCGGAAAAAAAAAAAATCATCACTTTTTTTCTTGTTTTTTGGAAGATAAGCAAGACTATTACTTTCAAAGTGCCACAGGAGTAGAGAGAAAAGCCCACATCGTTATATAATAATAAAAAAAAAAATTTAAAAAAAAACCCACATCTTAGGTTAAAGAAGCAGAAAAGAAAAACCCACATCCTAGATCAGGAAGTAGATCGGAAAACTCCACACCCATGTTAGGAAGAAAAGAAAACCCACACCACAAATCAGAGAGAGAAATAAATAAAAGAAAAATTACCCAAACAAGGGAAGCAAAAGGCCCAAAAAAACTAGCAAAAGCCCACTTCACACACCTAGCAAAAGATATGGAAGCAAGATTCATAGCAGAAAAGACTTGAGCATCCGAGGAGTTGAATTCGGAATGTAAGCTTATGAAGGGTGGGAAATTTAGGTAGCAATAAGTCAGAGGTACACTTGGTACATAGGCATAGCTAATTTCTTCTAATAAGTACTTTGTTCATACACGTTTTTCCACCTGATGAGTACGTGGGCTTGGATTTTGGGTCTAGGACATGTTGGTAACGGCCCCACCAGACGAATGGACTGATTTCACACATGCCTGCCACATTAGAACATGTGAGCCTCTTCAATCCTGGTACGAACCTTATGAGTGTTTAAAAAAGAGTGAAAATCCTTCCATCTCAGGCATAGAAGACGTCTGCATCAATCTAGTCCTTCAAAATCTTGAGTTCCCTTTTTTTTTTTTTTTTTATAGAGCACACCCAATAATCAGACTGATCAGATGATCAGAGCAATCTGTTTCCACCCACTGATTTTTGGACCGCTGATCATTTTCTTTCAACTAATCATTTGATGGCCACCATGAAATTGATGGTTGAATCCATTTCCTCAAAGCTGTATTCTTTTTATCCATTTCAACGGTCTGGATTTCCATTAGCGAATCCAGTGTCTAGTGGAAAGCTGCCACAATGGGCAACCCTGGCTCCATTCTGTTTACTAAATGGGCCATGAATCCAAACCCAAGCCGAGCCCAACCCTCAAACTTTGAACCCAAGCCTGACCTATTTGCTCGATGGGCCTCAGTTTCTAGACCGGACACATGATCCGGTAAGTGTGGTTTCAGGAGTGGGTCATTGGGTTAGGCCCATCTAGCCAGCCCAACCCATTTCAAGCATTGTTGGGTCGTGAACTAGCCAGCTTTTTCCATACTTCATATAAGCCTGGGCTTCGCCCATACCTAAGCCAGACCAAACCAAAGATTTATCAAGCTGAGGAAGACAAGAAATTCAGTTTTTGTGGGAGAGGATTAGGTGAGCCCTTACTGTTGGGCCCACTTTGATGTATGAATTCTATACCCACGGCGTCCATGTCATTTTAGGGCATGATCAGATCCAAATCTCAGCTGGACCATAGCATAGGAAACAGTGGCGATTAAATGCCTCACCATTAAAAATTCATGAGGCCCACCAAATGTTTCAGTAGTGATGTTTATTTGCCATCCAACCTATTGAGAAGGTCACAAAAATCTGGACGAAGTAATTTGTCATTTGTGATATGTAATTTCTGAAAAAATCGGTATTCACTATTCATTAGTAGAAAAAAAATATTTTCAAGCGAAAAAAGTGAAATTGTTCGAACTTATTCGAACTCGTAAAAATTGCCCGAAATCTATATGTTCGAACATGTTCAAATATGGTTGGGCCAGACCAAACCGAGTTCGAATAGAGCCACCATGTTCGAATGTTTGTTCAAACATCGTTCACACACACCCACTCAAGCAGCTGAACAATCCGATCCGATCCATGTTCAACTCTAATCAAATCGTTGCCCACCTTTATCCATCCATTTCGTTGGCTTATTTTAGGATATAAAATGAAGGAGATCCAACACTAGACTGGGCCACACCATAGGAAACAGTGGAGATGGAAATGCCACCATTGAAACCTTCCTACAACCCACCTGATGTTTATAAGCATTCCAACCCATTCATAAGGTGATTCTCACACGACGGAGGGAAAATTCAAATATCAACCAGATCCCAGACTTATGTGGCCACAAAGAAGGTTTCAACGGTTAGAATTGAGATATAGATCATTTCTAGTTTTGGATCTCCCAGCCCTCATGTTGTAAAATGATGTGGTGAAATGGATGGATTGAATAGATATAGCACAAACACCATGGTGGGCCTCATAGAGCTTGGCCTTGTAGAGGATATTTCTAAACCCAACTCACAGGCAAGCCGCCTCTAGCAAGTGTTGGGTAGAGCTCTCAATGGAGAGCGGGTTAGATCCAAATCCGATTGGCTCTGAATTCATATAATGCGGATTTGGATCTTAAAATAGGTTCAATTACTTAAATGGTGCGGATATGGATTCACAGGAACATATCCAAGTTCGATCTGAATCCAATTAAGATCCGACTCATTGTCACCTTACTGTATATGTTATATTTATGCTAGCCATCCGCTTTACGAATTATTTTAGGCCATGTCGACCATACCATAGTAAATACTAAATAGTGGGATTTGCATCATTTTTCTACTAAATTAAATATATTATATTATATATTTTATTTTAGATTTGTAATGGGGGTGGATTCGGACCTAGATTCGACCCGAATCCGATGGTTATATGGATTTTGGATCGGAAATGGATCTAACAACTTATAAATGGATCGGATATGGATATCACCTTTTGGATCCAAGTTGGATCCGAATCCATCTACAGATATATGGACTTGAAGCCGGATCCAACTGGATCCGATCCAGATCCGACCCATTGAGAGCCCTAGTGTTGGGGAGTGGATTGCCTGTGACCCTTTGCACAAAGATATCTCTATGCCTAGGGCTATGTGGGGTCCATAGAGATGCCCCTGATGAATCCACTCCGTCCAAGTGTTTTGAAAATACTACAATAGGACAGGATTTTAAAAATCAGGCAAACCTAAAAACTCAGGTGGGCCATAACGACAAAATAGTGGGAACAACTCATCCACCGTTGAAACCTTCCTGGAGTTGACCATGATATTTATATGCCATCCAAACCGTTCATAGAATTACTACTCAGATAAACTGTAGGAATAAATATCATCCTGATACATAACTTTTGTCACCGCTAGTTGTTCAATCCCCATTGTTTCATGTGGTATGGCCAACATGAGTTTTAGATCTGCCTGATTTTAAGATTCATGTTCTATTATGGTCTTTCAAAACAGATGGACGGAGTGGATTTCTCACTGACATCTCTATGGGCCCCACACAACTCCGGGCATAGAGATATCTCTGTACCTAAGGACACAAGTAATCTGCTCCCCTAAGTCTTGAACATGTAACCATGGGCGTGTGGCACATTGATGTGTAGAGCACTTAAAGATAGGCAGTGGCACATGTGGCATGTGTAGAACATCAGCACATATACAATATTTTAAGATGTATGGTAGCATATGTGGGCACTCAAAGATATTTGTTTGCACATTTGGGACTACTGAATATAGATGGCATAGTCGCACATGGGCACATATGGCTCATGTGAAGCACTTAAATATAGAGGGAGCCATATGGTAAATTAGCACATGTGGGCATTTAAAAATGATGATGGCGCATGTTGCACATATAACCCATTAGGCATTAAAGGATGGTCATTGGTACATGTATAGCTTTAAGATGGATAGTGATACAGAGGGGTGTCAATGTGCCGAGCGCAAGTCTGAAAAATCAGAATTTTGAATAAGCCCAGCCCGACACCCGGCCCAAAACAGTTCGAAATCCCGGCCGTTGACAGCCCTAGTGATACATGCTTCACATGTAGCACATAGACACAGTGAGGCACCTAGATGATAGGCGGTGGCACGTGTGACTACCAGGTGGGGGCACTTGGGGGCAAATAGAACAAAAGAAAATCAAATTAAACTGTATAAATCATGTTCCCTGTTCTAAATGGCCTATAAAAGTTGGGCTAATTTGATTTTCTAACTGGCTCACTGGTGGATTTGAGTGGACGGCCAGGATGAAAAACGTTTGATGGATCTGACTTTTCACCTAGATGCATTGGGTGCTGCAATTTAAACGGTTTGGTTAATATTAATGTATGCCACGTAAAATATTTTTATTCTCATTTTTTAGTGCATGGGCATCCACCATCAGATAGCCCATCACATCCCATAACTGCCTGGACTCCACGCAACTTTCCCATTAAATACCGAGCTTCGGTGGGTTGACTCGACCAAATGGATGAATGGCCTTCGTCCGAACCTGATCATGCCACTAATCAGACCTGATGTATGTATTGATTTTAGCCCTCTTAAGGCCTCGTTTATGAGTTCCAGTGGTAGGCCCCACCTTTCTTGCTTGGCATTTAGAAGGGGACTCGGATTGTGTACTAAGTAAACTTTGTAAGGCCCACTGTGATGTACATGTCGCTATCCACGCCGTCCATCTGTTTTACCAGCTCATTTCATGGCATGAGCCCAAAATTGAAGCATGTCCAAGGCTCAAGTGGACCACACCACAGGAAAAGGTGGGAATAATAATGTCCACCGTTGAAGGGAAAGCACAAATATCAGCTTGATCCAAAACTTATGTGGCTTCCAAGAAGATTTCAACCATAAGCATTTAATTCAGTGTTGTTAGAGTGTGGTCCACTTGAACTTTGGATATGCTTCAATCCTTGGGTCATGCCTTAAAATGAGCTTGGAAAAAAAAAAAAAAAATGGATGGACTGTTGTTTAACATGAAATTCAGTGGTTGGTACAGGTGTAGTGTGTTCGGCATGTTAGAGCCTTCTACGACTTGATCTAAACCAAACTACTGTGACCCCAAGTATTAAGAAATATTCCGAAAGAATTCATCCCAATTATATCCATTCTTTATATATACAATACTAAATTATCAATGCCCATGAAATAGAATCTCATTTGGTAAGCATATACGAAATTTTTAGATAGATTTGAGATCTAATAAAAGCACTCTCTACGAAGAGAAGGGTATTTGAGAAAAAATAATAATAATTCTTTGAGAATATTCTCATAACTTAAGTATATCTCAGCCATCTTCCAATACATTATGTTGATGGGTATACTATTGATTTTATTATTAATTGAGTTGATGCATTTTCTCACATACACTAAGTGTTGGGGTTAGGAGCCTCACAGCGGAAGCAATCAAAGCAGGCAAGGAACACACCACAATGGCAATCAACAAGCAAATCATCAGATACAAGAAGGCAATCCGATTTTTATGTGGAAAAACCCCTCAAGGGTAAAAAACCACGGCACAAAGTGACAGCAATCCACTATGAATTAGAAGTTATAAGAGATTACAGAAGAAAACCTTAGATCATAGCCCACAAGAGAAATCCCAATCCCTAGCTCTTTCTCTCACCCTATAACCCTCTCAATCCCTTGGCCCATAGGCGGCAACCCTAATCTCGGATTACATCTCCTTAAATAGGAGAAAACCGAAATTAGAAACTCCTTGCGCAAAACCGCGCAAGAAACCCAGTCCAAAAAGGAAACTGCCGACCGATCGGCCGGCTGGCCAGATGGCCTAGAAAGGTTCTAACAACCTGCTGTCTTGATCCATCGTGACCGTCGGCCGGCCGGCCAGTCGGTGGTCTTTATGCTTGAAGCTTTGAGGCGTCCAAGCCCAACACTTAGGATCGACAGTCCCGTCTGCTGGCATTTTCACAACCTTAATCTGTTGACAAAGTTCTCAATGATTTGCTATTGATGTGCTGGCCAAGGTCGAAAGAGAATCCATCTAGCATTGATTCACCAGTAGTCAGCAAGGCTGTTTATGGGCTGAGTTCGGGCTGAGCCAAAGTCTATCCAGGTCCAGCCCACAAAGTAAAACATAGGCCTGAGTCCTTGACAGGCCGAAACAAATAAACCTGTGCTTGGCTTGTGATGATTATGCATGACTGGCGTCCAAGTCTGTCCACCCTCTTTGTGCAAGTTATATGTTGTTTGTTAGCCTTGCCCAACCATGTATGATTGATAAAAATGCCCTTGAAACCTTAAAGAGGTTGGCCCAATTAAGAAGCAATCTTAAAAATTAGGCACCAGTCCAGCCCTCGGGCCTTGAATTTTAACCCAAGCACAAAAGCTGAAGGGCCCACCTGGTCCTCCTTAGAAGCTTGAAACAAACAAAAACTCCCTGTAGATCCAAGATCTGAAGAGACCCCATCCTTCAAATATGGTGGCCCATGTGAGAAAATGTATTATAAGTCCACGTTGTAGAAAAGGAAGGCCAAAGATGAAGGGTGAGGATTTTCCAGTATGCGCGATTTCCATGGCATCTCCATCCATGTTGGGTGATTTGGCCTTCAAATTGGATCATCAAGCCAACATTGCAACTGGACGCGGATTGCATGCTGACACTGCCAGTAGCAACATTGCTACTTCGCTACTGGCCGGTGCTCTGTCGGCCCCATGATAATGTATGTGTTTTATCCACGTTTATCAATTTTGGATCATTATTTTAAGGCACGATCTCAAAAATGAGATGGATCCAAATCTCAAATGCACCACGCAATAGGAAAATAGTTGTAATTGAATGCCTATCCTTAAAACTTCCTAGGGCCCCCTGTAACAACATGTTAATTAGATCACACAAATCTGGATGGAGGAAAAATACAAATATCATCTTGATCCAAAACTTTTGTGGCCCGAAGAAGTTTTTTTTTATGGTGGACAGTTCAATTACCACTTTTCCTACAGAGTGGTCCACCTAATATTTGGATCTACCTCATTTTTTGAACTCATGTGTTGTAGGGTAAAGTTGACTATCAAGAATGCGATCGAAGAATGATTGAGAGAAGGCGCGGCCAGCCATCCCAAATGCGAGCAACTCAGCTCATGCTCATCGAAAGGGGTCGCATCCCAAATGCGAGCAGCTCGGCTCATGCTCATCGAAAGGGGTCGCATCCCAAATGCGAGCAGCTCGGCTCGTGCACGTCGAAAGGGGTCGCATCCCAAATGTGAGCAGCTCGGCTCGTGCTCGTCGGAAGGGGTCGCATCCCAAATGCGAGCAGTCCACCGAATCTGAGTATCCTCTGTTTTTCTAGTACCAGCAACCCGTATAGGCCGGTCTTGCGCTTATCTCTATTCATGGCTCCGATTATCAGGGGAGCACCATCAGGGAACGTAATCAGCTGGATGTCCAATTGGGTTAGGACTATCCGCTTATCTAAGGATTCATCGGATAAATCTTCTTATCCCCGGTAAATCAGCAGTAATCTTAAACGTCTTGCGTAATAGACTGGGTCACTCGGATTTGTATAAATAGATGGCTCCACAGAAAATAAAGGTACACAATCTCTAAACTCCAAAACCCTTCGTTTCCTTCACAACTACATCCCATCTAACTTAAGCATCGGAGGGCCAACGACTGGACGCCGGCCACCCGTAGTTTTTCTTTGTACCTTTTCAGGTTCAGGAGGAAACTACCTGGAAGGAAGAGGAACGTCAGGAGGACCCTGTTACAAAATCCGACGTAAACAGATTGGTGCCGTCTGTGGGAAACGACTCGATCATCAAGATTAGCCGCTTTCACCACTGATCGAAGTCCTCCCACCATGCCTCCTAAAAAGACAGTTCATCCTTCCACTTCAAGGCAGACGCTACCTCCGCCTGACACTACCGAACCAGCGCCTATCCCTCAGACCACTTCGATGGACCTCCCTCAGGGAGAGCCTAATGTGTCATCGCAAAACCCGTTATTTGATGCTTCCGGGAATCAAGAAGATGTCATGCGTCTCCTCGGAAACACACTCCTAACCCTCAACGTCGGATTTCAAGCCTTGTCTAATCGGCTAGATCAGCATTTCCTGGAGCCCCAGCGACAACCTTCCGAAGGGCTGCCGGCGCAACCTATACCAGTGGCTTCCAGACATTCCGCGGACGAACCACAAGTCCAACCAAATCACCCTACATCGAATCGAATACCGCTCGGCAATCAAGCCCCTGTACTACCCCCGCATTCTATACATTCTAGTACTTCCCGGCAACAGCAATCTCAGGGGTCCACCGTCGAAACGTCAGGTTATACCTTATCATGGGAAGGAGACCTCAAGAGAATCCATGATCGTTTTGATGACATGGAACAACGATACCAGGCAAATCGACCATCTGCTGCTGTGGCGTCGATACATCGACCCGAGTCTCCTTTTACCTGCGAGGTCATGGGGGCACCTTTACTTAGGAAGTATCGCATGCCTGTCATCACCCCGTATACCGGTGTTGGCGACCCTCTCGAACACCTGGAAATTTATAGGTCTCTTATGGAGTTGGAGGGACATGGGTCAGAAATCATGTGTAGGGCTTTTTCCCTAACCTTAAAGGAGGCAGCTCGTACATGGTTCCGGGGGCTAAAACCCCGATCCATCGGGTCCTTCGCACAGCTATCGGAGCTATTCCTCTTTCAATTCATGGGAAGCATCCGTACTAAAAAGCCGGCATCTCACCTAATGGATCTGAAACAGCAGTATGGAGAGACGATAAAGGAATTCACAGTACGGTTTACTACAGAAGTCATCCAAACTGAAGGCTATACCGAAGAAAAAGGCCTCACTGCCCTCATAGCCGGAATTACAAGCGAGAGATTTAGATTCGCCCTAGATAAGAACCCTCCTAAAACCATGACAGAATTCCAAGCAAAAGCTCAGAAATATATTAATGCAGAAGAAGTTGCTTTGGCACGTTATGGTGTACAGGGCAAGAAACGCAAACCGGAGGTAATCTCGCCCCCGGATAAGAAATATCGGCGTGATCGACTGGACCGCTCTCCCAAGAAGCCTTATTCTGGTAAATATCATAACTACACTCCTCTTAACCGATCCCCTGAAAAGGTGTCAATAGAGATCAAGCATAAACTATACGTGAAATGGCCTGCAAAGATCAAATCTGATCCTGAAAAGAGAGATAAGAGCAAGTTTTGTTACTTCCACAAAGATCACGAGCATAGTACCCAAGATTGCATATCTCTACGAGATCACATCGAAGCTCTCATTCGAAAAGGTCATCTCCAAGATTATGCTGTTCGTCAAGGTCGATCACCTAAAAGGACGGAAGCCCCACCACATCAGAAAAAGTCGCCTCACCATCATACTTCACAAGAAGACGTTGAACCTACTGGAGAAATCTGGACCATCGCCGGAGGACCAGCTTGCGGGGGCGATTCTCAAGCTTCAAGAAAAGCATACACTCGAAAGGTGTCCAAGAAGCCCCAGCATATCTATTAGTTGGAACAGACGCCCAACACGTCAGAAATCGCTCATCCTCCAATCTCCTTCTCCATCGAGGATGCAGAGGGGATTCACTTCCCTCATGAAGATTCCATCGTGGTCGCGTTAAAGGTATCAAATTATCTGACTCATCGAATTATGGTGGATACAGGTAGCTCTGCTGACATTCTCTACCTAGAGGCTTTCAACAAAATGGCACTCGCCAAAAGCCTGCTCAAACCGGTCTCTACTCCTCTCGTCAGATTGGGGGGCGAGGTGGTAACGCCGAAAGGAAGCATTGACCTTCCAGTCACCTTTAGAGAAAGTCCAGGGAAAACGACTGTCTTCGTTAATTTCCTCGTGGTAGATCGGAGGTCAGCATATAACGCCATTTTGGGTCGACCTTCACTTAATAAGGTGGGGGCAGCTTTACATCCTTTGTATTTATGCGTCAAATTTCCTACCCCAAATGGTGTTGGGGTCGTACGAGGAAATCAAAAGGAAGCCCGATCGTGTTATGAAATAGCCGTACGAGACCGAAAGAGGGCTCAGACGACACCAGTTATGATGGTGGCACAAGATCCATCAAGTCCTCCGACGGTCACCTCGTTAGACCTGAGAGAGAATGCTCTCCAATTTGGAACTCTCGGAGAAGAGACAGTAGCAATCCATTTAACTGAAGACGACTCGTCGAAAGTTGTCTATGTGGGATCCTCTTTGAGCAGCGTCTTTCGGGAGAATCTGATCTGTTTCCTCATCGAATACCAAGATGTGTTTGCCTGGTCTCACAGAGACATGCCGGGCATCAAACCCAGCGTCATAGCAGATCATCTGAACGTTGATCCGAAGTATAAACCTGTTCATCAGCGCCGACGTGCTTTCACCGCAGAGAGGCAAATGGTAATCAAGGCTGAAGTCGAGAAGCTGCTCACAGTCAGTTTTATAAAAGAAGTTGACTACCCAGAGTGGGTTGCGAACATGGTTCTCGTCCAAAAAGCGAATGGCAGGTAGAGAATGTGTATTGATTATTCGGATATGAACAAAGCGTGCCCCAAAGATAGCTTCCCGACCCCGCGAATCGACCAGCTAGTTGATTCAACGGCAGGGCATGCCTTGCTCAGTTTTATGGACGCCTATTCCGGTTATAACCAGATCATGATGCATCCACCCGATAGCCAGCACACTGCTTTCATCACCAACCGAGGCTTGTATTGCTACCAGGTAATGCCTTTTGGCCTTAAAAATGCAAGGGGCCACCTATTAACGCCTCATCAATAAAATATTCGCCATACAAATCGGCAGGAATATGGAGGTTTACGTCGACGACATGCTCGTGAAAAGTGTCGTAGAAGATGACCATCTTGCAGATCTTCGAGAAGCCTTCGACTTGATGAGGAAATATCAGATGAAGCTAAATTCTGATAAATGTGCGTTCGGAGTGTCTGCTGGTAAATTTCTCGGATTTATGGTCGGCCAACAAGGAATCGAGGCAAATTCTGAAAAAATAAAAGCATTAATCGAAATGAAGTCTCCGACCACTCTCAAAGATGTCCAACGTTTGGCGGGCCGCATCGCATTGTTGAACAGGTTCATTTCGCGGGCCTCGGACAAGTGTTAACCCTTCTTTAAGCTCCTCCGGGCCACCGCCAAATCTGATTGGGAGTGGACACCACAATGCGAAGAAGCGTTCCAACAACTGAAGCAATATATGAGTGCACCTCCCGTTTTATCTAAACCTGTGGCACACAAGCAACTTCTTCTTTATTTATCTATGTCTTCTACGGCCGTTAGTGCCGCTTTAATAAGAGAAGATTCCGGGGTACAAATGCCCATTTATTATATTAGTCGAGCGATGGTGGATGCCAAAACTCGGTATTCCGATATGGAGAAGTTGGCCCTTGCTTTAGTCACGGCTGCTCGAAAACTGCGACCCTACTTCCAAGCCCACGCTATATTAGTACCAACAAATCATCCGTTACGGCAGGTCCTACAAAAACCCGAGGTTTCAGAGCGATTAACTAAATGGGCAGTCGAGATCAGCGAGCATGATATTTCGTTCTGCCCCAGGATCACCATCAAGGGTCAAGTCGTGGCCGACTTCATTGCCGAATTCACTTACTCCTCTCCCGATGATAATTCCGCGATCAGCGACCAGCCACCCTGGTCACTCTTCGTGGATAGATCCTCACAGGCCACCGGAAGCGGAGCGGGCCTAATTCTAGTTGCTCCAAACAGGTCGCATTTCCAATACGCTCTACAATTCAATTCTCGCATCTCAAATAATGAAGCAAAATATGAGGCTCTGATCGTCGGCCTCGAACTGGCAAACGTCCTCTTGATTCAGAGCTTCACATTCATAGTGACTCTCAGCTCATAGTCAATTAGGTACTCGGCGAATTTGAGGCAAAAGAAGAAAGGATGGCCTTATACAAATCGAGAGTGCTCATCCTGCTCGCGAAGCTGAAGAATTATGAAACAATCCACATCCCTCGCAAGAAGAACAAACTCGCAGATTCTTTGACTAAACTCGCCTCCGCATCAGAATCTGAGTTATCACATTCAATTCCCGTCGAGCATCTTCGGACCCCGAGTATCAACCAAGAAACTCATGGGCAAGTGATCGTGGTCCATCCCTCTCCATGTTGGATGGACCCCATTGTCCTCTATCTCAAGGATGGGCATCTTCTAGATAACAAGAAATCCGCACGACAAATTCGCCATCGAGCCGCCAGGTATACTTTACAAAATGGAGCGTTATTACGTAAGAGTTTCTCTTTGCCCTACTTAAGGTGTCTTCACCCAGAAGAAGCACATCGTGTCTTGGATGAAATACACCAGGGGGCATGTGGTAACCACCCAAGGGGACGATCTCTAGCATATAAGGCAATGAGGCAAGGATACTACTCGCCTACTATGAAGGCAGATGCGATCGAATTCTCTAAAAAATGTGACAAGTGCCAACCATATTCTCCTATACTTCATGTACCGTCCGAGCAAATGACGCCAATAGATAGCCCTTGGCCCTTCGCCCAATGGGGAGTCGACATCATCGAGCCCTTGCCTATCGGGAAAGGTCAAAATAGGTTTGCAATTGTGGTTGTCGATTACTTCACCAAATGAGTCGAGGCAGAACCATTAGCCAGAATTACCAAGAAACAGACCACTAAATTCGTATGGAGAAATATCGTATGCCGTTATGGGCTCCCCCACACTATAATCACTGATAATGGAAAGCAATTCGACAACGCCGCTTTCGATGAGTTTTGCAAAAAATGGAAGATATACAATGTCCGCACCTCTCCATACCATCCTCAGGCAAATGGGCAAGTTGAAGCGGTGAATAAAATTATTAAGCATCACTTAAAGACCAAGTTCGGTGAGTGTAAAGGTATGTGGCCAGAACTCCTGCCAGAAGTCTTATGGGCATATAGGACTACGACTCGCACGTCAATAGGCGAAACTCCTTTCTCCTTGGCATTCGGTACCGAAGCAGTAGTACTAGTTGAAATTCAAGTACCTTCGTATCGAATCGAGCAGTATGATCCCACTTGTAATCAGGAAGGTCTTCGACTTCATCTCGATCTCTTGGAAGAGCGGAGGGATGCCTCCCAACTGCGAGCAGCAGCGTATCAGCAACGCATTACTCGCTATCGTAATGCTAAAGTTCGGCCTAGAGCTTTCCAGCTCGGCGATTTGGTCCTTAGACAGAATCTCGGAGCTCCTGCTCGTTCGCTAGGATCCAAATTGGGAAGGCCCGTATCGAGTCATCAAAATTGTGCGACCCAGGTACTTACTATCTTGAAGATATGCAGGGAAGACCCGTACATCGCCCTTGGCACGTGGAACATTTGCTACGATATTTCCCTTAATTCGGTGTAATTTAGAACATTCGAATAAAGATCAGTCTTTTGGCTGCTAATCCATTTGATTGGACTTAAATAGCCCTGAAGAGGATACATACATTCTCTTGGCCAATTGTCTACCCTTGGTAGAATCGAAATGGATGTCCTTTGGTCGCTACTCCATTTAATTGGACCCGAATAGCCCCGAAGAGAATACACACATTCTCTTGGCCAATTGTCTACCCTTGGTAGAGTCGAAGTCTCAATCGATAGATCAATCTATCTCAACGCGGACATGGTCACCACGACCCCCGGATTGAGCCTAACTCATTACTACATGAGTTAAGTATACAAGCATTCAACATGCGATCAACAAAGGGAAACAAAGCGAGAAAAGGCACGTGGTGTCGAGAAAACATAATTTCCATTAAAAGTGACTAAAAAGTCAGATCATTTACATGAATACAATTTCTTCTTAAAATACTAAGAGAGAGAGAGAGAAGGGCGACGACTCTAAGATCGATTGTTCTCGTCTTGAGCAGGCTCGCGACTCTCTGCTTCAGGACCGATCTCGGGAGCAGGTGCCGCATCAGTAGCTCCAATGACCTCATTCTCGGCTGCATCTCGCTCTCTAGCTGCGACCTCGAAGGTCACTGTCTCAAATTCCTCAAAATTGAAGGAAGGAGCAATTTGCTGCATAACCCTGACCGCAAAATTGCGACCAGCGATATACGCCTCATAACGCTCCTCGTCGTAGAGCCGAGAGGTTCGGAACTCTTGGACGGCACGAGGACCCTCGTCAGATACCATCATGACGAGGGCCTCTCTTTCCTCCTCCCAGTGAATGGAATCATCCTTCAACTGGTCGAGAGTTTTCTTGGCCTCCTCAAGCTTAGCCCGAGAGTCCTTGAGCTGCTCCTCGAGGGAGATCTTGTCCTGGCAAAATATCTTTTTCTCTCTCTTGAACTTGGTATGAATTTCTTGGAGCTTTGCAAATTGTAAATCCAGTGATTGAAAACGATCAGTCATGGTCTGGATCTTGGGAAGAAGAATCTGCTTCTCCTCGTTTATTCTAGCGATTTGGGCTTCCAAGGCCTTTATTATGCGGTCCCTTCCCTGGACCTCACCTTCCATCGCTTTCTTCTTCTTTTCCGCGTCATCAACGACGCGGTGGGTGGCATCAATGTCACGTCTAACTCGGAGCGTGAGATCCAAACTCTGCTCAGACAAAGAAAGAAGAATTAGAGTAACCCTATCACATAAATAATTCAAAAAGAATGAGGAATGGGGAGAAGTTGTCACCTGGATCAATCTAACTCCTATGTCTGTGGAGAGAGCCTCTGGACTCGGCTCAGGAAGGCCCCCGAAGGAGTTGGGGGAAATATTATCAAACATAAACTTGCATATCAGATGCAAGTATGGCGGGATGACGAAGACTCCCGACCCGGAGGGCTCAGCTACAACCATCTCACCGGAACCTACCTCGCGAGCATTCGTAGCCCCCGAGGCCGGTGTCGCCGAATCACGAGCAGTGATGGGCTCGCATGATGTCTCCCTTGGAGGGAGACCTTCCTCCGTTTGATCGCCTTTCAGCGAATTGTCAACAAATTCGATTATCGGCTGGTTATGGGCGCTAGCCGGAGGGGTCGCAGAGGCAGGAGGGGTCGCGGTAGTGCGAGGGATCGTGACAACCCCCCCTTTGGTAGCAGTATGCGGCTATGTGCCACGAGCAGGCCCCTCTGCTGGAGCTGGCACAGCTGAAGGTCCAACCGCTGACTTCTTTTGCCTCTTCGAGGCAGTACCCTTCAGACGGGGGAGCACTCCCAGCGCTCCCCTTTTGTCTCCCACATTCACCATCTCTTCTCGAGATATCAAGCCCGCGGCGCAGAGGCAGCGTGGGTCCAAGGCAACGTTGACGTTGCGTGCGGTCGCTGAAAGCTTGGAGACCTTTACAAGTTTTTCGTTAAATCCTCCCCGCAAGTTTAGTCTAGCTCCAATCGGAATGCCTGCAAAAAGAATATAAGGGCACATCAGTCGATGTAAGCGAAGCAAATTTCCTTTTACTTTCTTCAGTTGAAGGGGCAGAAATTCAAACCCACCTTCGCCAAAGTGGCGGATAACATTATGGCCTTTAGGGTCGGAGCCCACATCTGACTCCTAATTTTCGGAGACGTAAAACCATTTTTTCCTCCACCCAGGGCAATTGGAGGAAGGGTTTCCCAGAATGAAGTTGTCCCGGTGTACCAGAAGCAGAGGTAGTACCAACCCTCGGTAGCCGGGGCCTTTTTCAGCTGGAATAGTGGCAAAAACTCCTTAGCGGTTAAGTCACCATTACCCGCTTGCTTCTAAAGGACGAAAGCAGTTATAAGCACCCGCCAGCCGTTTACGATAAGTTGGCCGGGGGCAATCTTATAAGTGCGAAGGAAGTTTCGGATGAATGGGTGAAGGGGAAGACGCACACCAACCCGGAAAAAATATTCATAAAAGGCTACATAACCTGGTGGTGGTGCATCGGCTGTCTCCCCTCTCCCAGGTAACCTGAGAATAACGGACTCCGGAACCCGGTACCTTTCTCGAAAGCTCGAGAGCTGCTCTTCCGTCATTATAGAGGAATAATCGGAGGCAGAATATCTTCCGGCCGGTACTCGGGCATATTAGATTCGGATGAATCGGGGGTATCATCTCCCAGAGGGACGATCTCTTCATTGGAAACCCCCGCCATTGTAAAAGAAAGAAAGAGAAGAGAAAAGGAAAATAAGAAGAAAGACTACCTCCGCGAAGAGGTTTGCGCCAAGAACAAAGGAAGAAAAGAAGGAAGAACTCTCTGCAGCAGAAATTCGAAAATAAAGCAAACTCCGCAGGACTCGATATTTATACACAATCATTCCATTTGATTTGGTTGACACGCGGCGGCTTCTCATCCGACACGACAGACGAACGGGCACAAGCATTAATTACAAAGGCACGAGGCGAGCGACGCTTCACCTCTCACGGCCGAAAAGCTGCGTAAAGCTGGCCATCATAAATGTAGGATCTCTCCGTATGAGTCACGCGCGATTCCCTCCCAACAGCCGGTCACGCATACAAATAAAACCCTTGGCATAGCTCTTCAATGCCAAGGATTTGGGGGCATCTGTTGTAGGGTAAAGTTGACTATCAAGAATGCGATCGAAGAATGATTGAGAGAAGGCGTGGCCAGCCATCCCAAATGCGAGCAGCTCAGCTCGTGCTCATCAAAAGGGGTTGCATCCCAAATGCGAGCAGCTCGGCTCGTGCTCATCGAAAGGGGTCGCATCCCAAATGCGAGCAGCTCTGCTCCTGCTCGTCGAAAGGGGTCGCATCCCAAATGCGAGCAGTTTGGCTCGTGCTCGTCGGAAGGGGTCGCATCCCAAATGCGAGCAGTCCACCGAATCTGAGTATCCTTCATTTTTCTAGTACCAGCAGCCCGTATAGGCCGGTCTTGTGCTTATCTCTATTCATGGCTCCGATTCTCAAGGGAGCACCATCAGGGAACGTAATCAGCTAGATGTCCAATTGGGTTAGGACTATCAGCTTATCTAAGGATTCATCGGATAAATCCTCTTATCCCCGGTAAATCAGCAGTAATCTTAAATATCTTGCGTAATAGGCTGGGTCACTCGGATTTGTATAAATAGATGACTCCACAGAAGATAAAGGTACACAATCTCTAAATTCCAAAACCCTTCGTTTCCTTTACAACTACATCCCATCTAACTTAAGCATCGGAAGGCCAACGGCTAGACGCCAGCCACCCGTAGTTTTTCTTTGTGCCTTTTCAGGTTCAGGAGGAAACTGCCTGGAAGGAAGAGGAACGTCAGGAGGATCCTATTACAAAATCCAACGTAAACATCATGCCTTAAAAATAAGCTGGAAAAATGGATGGACAATGTGGATAAGACACAAACATCATGGTGGTGCCCACAGAGCACCATTCAGTAGCAAGTCTCTACTAGCAGGGTCAGTATGCAAGTAGCCAGTCTCTACTAGCAGTGTCCTTATGCAATCAGCCTGGCTATGTGACGGTGCTGTGTGGGCCCACCATGACATATGTATTTTATCCACTCCATTCATATATGGTGGATCAATATTTAAGGGCATGAACCCAAAAATGGGGCAAATCAAGATCTCAAGTAGACCAGACCACATGAAACAGTAGTGATTTAACACCCACACCATTAAAAACTTCCTAAGGCCTACTATAATGTTTATTTGCCATCCAACTTATTGATTAAGTCACACCAGGGATTTGGATGTACCTCATTTTTTTTTTGTTTGGTTCATGCCTTAAAATGAGCTAGAAAAATAGATGGACCGTCATAATAAAATATATACACACATGAGCCAAAAAAAATGAGGTAAATTTAAATCTCAAGTAGACCACATCATAGAAACAGTGTTGATTGGACGCCCGCCCACCGTTAAATACTTGTTGAGGTTCACAAAAATTTTGGATCAAGTTCATATTTATTTTTTTTTTCTCTCTCTCTCTTCACCTTGGTGTGGATGACTTAATCAAAGGTTGGATGTCAAATAAGCATTACAATGAGCCCTAAGAAGTTGCTTAATGGTGAACATTTAATCACTACTATTTTCTGTGGTGCAGTCCACCTAAGATTTAGATATGACAAAGCGGTAAAATGATATGGAAAAATGGATGGACAACTTGGATGAAACACATACATAATGGTGGGGCCCATAGAGCACCGACCAGTGACCAATCGACATCCTGGCCCTCCAGTCTGAACTTGACACTGGTGGGGATCCAACCTGCTGGAGCAACATGATTTGGTCACAGACTGAGGTTTATTAATGTTAATAGACAATCTTGGGCTTGAAATGGAAGGCCCAATCACTAGTCAGGAGGGACCTCAGGAGCAACTTTTGGCCCTGATTAATAATCAGGTTGGTGTCAGGGTGCAGCCGATCCGGTCAGTTTTCACTATTGAATTGATGAGAATGATGATGGATGAGGACCCCACAATTGGGGGATGTATGCGAGTGTTACAAGGGAAATAGATGTACCTTAAATGACAGGATGGGACTGCAACGAAAAGTTACATTAAAAACATAAGGTCAGCAGCCATGCCGTGCCTTCCCTACGTAATGATGTAGCTGTTGTAGACTTTAGGCACAAAAACAGCAGGGAATGCTTAGATCCCAATAATTTAAATGCTCTACCCCACCTCACGAGCTTCCCTCAGCTTTTAAATTATTCGCCCTTCATTTCCCACCTATTTCTCTTTCCGTGTATGATGGAAGATTTCAAAGTTCGCCTCTCTAAAAGTTCAAAAAAAGATGATTAGATGGGATGCCTGGACAGGACTAAACTGCCCTCCATCTGAAATGACGAAAATGCCCTTGATTGATTTTGTGCTGGGGAGGTATTTGATACTCTGGATGTGCACTCATTTGGGAATGGACGGGGATTGGGTACTATCCACACCTGTTCCTAGCTAGGAAAGGATAAGGGCTCTTAGGGGCCACCGTTGTGTATTTGTATTATCCACACTGTCTATCCATTTTTTTTTCATGTTATTTTAGGGTACAAGATTAAAAATGAGGCATTTCCAAGACTCAAGTGGACCACCAGGTGGGGTATTAAACACCTACCGTTGAAAACTTTTGGTGGGCCCAGAACTTTTGGATCAAGCAACAACTTGGATGGCAGTTGACCATCACAGTGTATCCTAGGAAAGTTTTAAGGGTGAGTGTCATTATCACTGCTGCTTCCTAAAGTGTGGTCCGCTTGAGCTTTGGATCTAACTCATTTTAGTGGCTTCCACCCTAAAATGACATGGCAAAATGGATGAAAAGTGTGACTAAAACCTATGCATATGGTGGCCTCTTAAAGCCCCTCCACTCTTCTAGCTAGGAAGCATATTAGTAATAGCTTAGTGGGCTTTACCCCTATCATGTGGGCCATCTTGATGAATGTGTTTTATATGAATGCATTGGAGTTCTAAATCTCTGGTGAACCACATCATTGAAAAAAGTGGTGAATGACTGTAAAAATCTTTCATAGCTCACGGAATTTTTTTTATCAAGCCAATCCTTGTATTTTCCCTTTATCTACTTCGGTTTGACCTTACCAATGTGTTGAATAGCAAATAAACATTACAAATATGCTTAAAGTGGGCTTTGGGAAGTTTTTAATGGTAAGTATTCAATCATCACTGTTTCCTGTAGTGTGGTCCACCTGAGATTTGGATATACTTAATGTTTGGAACCATGTCCTAAAATGGGATGAAAAAAATGGATGAACGGAGTGGATATATAACATATCATCAAGGTGGGCCCTACAGTAATGGTTACACCCAGTAAGCTATTACCCAGGTAACACCTAATCCCCACCCAGTTAAATCAATTAAATTGTTGAACCTACAGTTGCTAAGTTGCTGAGTTACCATGTCAGATTAGCTTAACAGTTCTAATTTCTGATTCATGAACAATTGTTTAATGAAGTAAAATCAATAAATATATTTTAATTTTAACCATCAAGTATATATCCACAATCTCATAGTCAGATAATCAAATAAGGCTAATTTCGGTTCATCCATATATTGGACAGTTTAAGTTGAATTATAATACACCAGCAATACAATCATTAACCAATTTCTTAATGAGTGCGTATCATCCATCACGATCTGCCAGAGTACTAAAGTTTTTTCTCTTTCGTGTTACGTATCTTTGTGACGATATTGTCAACCGTCTAAAAATTTGGGGTGATTCACACGTGTGCCAAGGCCACATATGGGATCCAGGGTAAGTTGAGGGGATTCGTACGTGTGCCAATAGTGGGGCCCACCGTGATGTGAGTGGCCATCCAACCACTACGTCCAAAACCATTGTCAGCGCTTTTCTATTATTTTGTGACCAATTTGATGATTGGGACAGGGCAAGGTCACAATAAAACGCTCCAGATGATGGGCGGCTACGATGGATCCCTGACTGTGGAGCCCGCAGTGATGTATTTATCTTATATCCACACGGTCCATCCGTTTCTCCAGCTCATTTTAGGGCATAAGCCCAAAAAATGTAGCAGATTCAAATCTCAGCTGGAACACACCAAAGGAAACAGTGGCGATTGGCCATTGAAATTTTCTTGTGGGCCATGAAAGTTTTGGATCAAGCCTATATTTGTGTGGACCATTCATCCAGGTCTTTGTGACCTTATCAACAGGTTGGATGGAAAATAAACATTCCTGTGGGTCACAAGAAGTTTTTAATGGTGGGCGTTTAATCACCACTATTTCCCGTGGTGTGGTCCACCTGAGATTTGGATCTGTTACATTTTTGGGATAGTGTCCTAAAATAAGATTTAGAAACGGATAGATGGGGTGGATATAGATAAATATATAAAGGTGGGCCCCACAGTGAGGGATCCACGTAGCCACGTCCCCAAGATGATCCCCGCTGCAGCTGTTGGATGTCAGGAAAATCCAATGGGGAAGATTTTAGGCCATTTCCCATCCACAGGTCTTTTACTATGTATGATCACAGCAATCTGAGAGGTATTAACCGTTTGATCGATGTCTTTTACTATGGACGGTCACAAAAATAGGTCCAATCAATAATCTGATCTATACATTTGTTGAGGACCATCATTGATTGCTTGTTCTAAAACATCGCTTTTATTATCCAATCGCAACCATCTAAAACATAGCTTTGGAGAAAGAATGGTCAGAGAACATAAGGCCAGATCGAGGGTGGATTGGATCACCAATTCAGTCTGATTTTTTCATGGTGGCCCATGAAATGTATATCAGACTTAAAAGGACGGCTCAGATTTATCCATTGGAGTGCCCAAGTTAACTGATGCTCTGTGAGCATAACAGCATCTGTCCAGAAAAAAAGGTTTGTTAAGATGTCCCCTTTTCAAAAGCGTGTGTCAAAATAGCACGAGCATGGTATCTAATCCATCAATCTAGGTGGGCCCCACCAATAAATGACTTTAGATGACGTGGCGGATTGGACCTGACCCTGACTCAAAACGGACTCGGGTTAGTGTCGCACACCGTTGGTATTGTGTACTGTTGGAAAAGTTCTGTGAGCCGAGTGGGAGCGGATTTGGTGAGACCCCGGATCCACCGAGGTGGGTGGGTCCCCTGACTATGGGGCCACTGTGATGTATGCCACTACATCCATGCCGTCCATCCGTATTGAAAGTTCATTTTAGGGCATGATCCAAAAAATGAAGCAGTTCCAAATTCCAGACGGGCCATAGTACAGGAAACAGTAGTGATTGACCATTAATATTTTCCTGTGGGCCACAAAAGCTTTGGATCAAGATGATATTTATGTGGTCTCTTCATCTAGGTGTTTGTGACCTTATCAACGGGTTGGATGGCAAATAAACATTCCGGTAGAATCCATGAAGTATTCAGTGGTAGAGATTCAATCACGACCATTTCTGTGGTGTAGTCCACCTAAGTTTTGAGTCAGCTTCATTTTTGAGATTATACACTAAAGTAAGCTTTCAAAATAGTTGGACGGCATGGAGTTAAGATACATATATCACTGTGAGCCCCATAGTCCTGGGATCCAGGTCACCTAATCCGCTCCCGAGCATGCATGTGTTTTTCCCCAACAGTCCATCCATTTTTTTCAGCTCATTTTGGAGCATGAGCCCAAAATGAGACAAATCCAAATCTCAGATGGACCACACCACAAGATAGACAAATCCAAATCTCAGATGGACCACACCACAAGAAACAGTGGTAATTGAACGCCTGTCATTAAAAACTTTCTAGGCTCACTATAGTACTTATTTGCCGTCCAGCCCACTGATTAGGTCACACAAACCTGATAAAGGAAAATACAAATATTAGCTTGATCCAAAACTTTTGTAGCCCCGAGGAGTTATAGTGTCGTTCACCTGATACTTGGATATGCCTCGTCTTTAAAATGGATGGCCGGAGTGGAGAAAGCACATATTTCATGGTGGCCCCACAAAGCTTTTTCAAAATACTGTACCACGCCCGGTGCTGCATGTTACACCATGCAATCCGGTCCCTGACCTGGTTCGAAAACGGTTAACCTGTTCCCGAATCCAAACCCGTTAGGTTCCCTGACCTGACAAGACCCGCAATCCAATCAGTCCGTATCTAGGACCCGTCCACGCCAGGAGTGGATAAGGTGAGACCCCAGATCCATCGACGTGGGTGGGACCCTGACTGTGGGGCTCACTGTGATGCATGTACCTTAACCGTCAAACCATTTTGAAAGCTCATTTTAGGGTATGATCCCAAAATGAAGCTGACTCAGATCTTAGGTGGACCACACCACAGGAAATAGTTGTGATTGAATCTCCACCTTTGAAAACTTCATGGACTCCACCGAAATGTTTATTTGCCATCCAACCTGTTGATAAGGTAACAAATACATGAATGAAGAGACCACAAAAATATCATCTTGATCCAAAGCTTTTATGGCCCACAAGAGTTCTTAATGGTCAATCACCACTGTATATGGTACTATGGTCCAATCGGTGATTTAGAACTGCTTACATTTTTTGGATCATGCCCTAAAATGAACTTTCAATACAGATGGACGACGTGAATGTAGTCATATGCATCAGAGTGGGCCCCACATCAGGGTCCCACCCACCTCGGTGGATTCGGGGTCTCACTTAATCTACTCCTGTCCACACCAAGCGGGGTTATTAATTAAAATAGTCCTTAATCCACTCCCATCATGATATAAGACGAGGATCAAGCATCTTTCTATCACACATGGACCGGAAAAAAGTGCAAAGAAAAGCTGACAGAGCTCAGTAAAGTTTAATTGGTTGACCAATCGAAATTCCATAAGAAATTTAGAATTGTTGTTGGATGATGGATGATTTTACCCCTTTCAATTGATTGACTAATCGCATCGATTGATCAAAAATCCCACCAGAATTTTAGTTTGGCCTCTAGACAATTTCAGGTGTTTTCGATTGATCAACCGACAAAGTGATCGATCGATCAATTGATTGGCTCGATCAACCGACGGATGATGCGTACTTACGCGAACTTACACATTTTCTCTAATTTCTTTCCTATTTTGATTAGGACTCTTATGTTTCGTTTTTAGGATTTTGTTCAATAAAATAATGTTTTTTAAACTAATTTTAAAATTAAACTTTTCATATTATTCAATCAAAATTTAACTTTTGTCGCTTTTCTTCCTGTGGACTCGAGAATTCTCGTGGATTCAAGAGCGTCTTGTGGATTCAAGGTATTTATCCTCTTAGGAAGATGGTGATTGACCTCATCACAACCTTCCCTGTGTCAGGTGGTATCAGGGAACAATTCCATGGACAGTGCTTTAGAGAACTATTCTCTCATAGTGGTTACTTTTGCATCGACTTTCAAGGCGGCGCAACGGAAGAATTGGCTAACCATGTAACGGTTGCAAGGCTACCCTCGACCGCATAGTATAAGCCTTATTACTACCCCATATTTGTGGCAATGATTCGCCTCTAATGGGCGTCAGAATTCACAATCAGGTGGATCGAACGAATCAAGCCTTCAGGAGGGAGGTTAATCTTCATATCTCAATGGCTAAATTCACATCGAGGAATAGCTTTTTGAAGTTGAATGATTCTTCGATTACATACAGATCCCTGAAGAGAAGAAAGTATTAGTGCACTTTTTGTGGCATATTAGTGCACCTTGTTTGTCAATTACTTAGGTCAATGAGTCTAGTGTCAGTTGAGCTTAATAAAGACGAAGACCGAAGACTCAAGACGGACCTGCTGCATCAAGGAAGAAGAAACAGGTAAAAGAGATGCCTTGGTGTGCCTTATCCTGTACCTAACCAAAATCATAACTCCTAGATGACCATGATCATTAAGCATACCCTTAGTCATCTTAGATTGGCCTAGGTGTTCGAAAATATCACCAAAAGGATGGCTAAGAGGTTGCACGTTCTGCTGCAAAACACAACCAACAAAACAGCAGAAAAGCATGCCTGTCCAGGCGCCCGACCGCTAAGAAATTCGTCCAGTGAATTGGCCTGAAATTCAAATGGTCATCAGGCACCCGACCAGTGTAAAAACTATCCAGCGACTTAGACTATTTCTGGACTTGAATTTCGGGTGCCCGACCATGTGTCCACTAGGCACCCGACCAGCTCAAAAAGTGTCCAGTGACCAAAACTTAATTCTGGACTGGATTTCGAGCGCCCCACCATGTGTCGACCGGGGCACTCGACCATGCACGAATCTGCCCATTATTTAACCGTTGGGAGAAAATATGTATAAAGCAGAAGATTCATTTTTTAACATAAGAGAGGAGATTTTGAGAAGATAGAAGTCACTATTGTCAAAGATCATCAGATGCTCTATTCCAAACCCATTATAAGTCATTCTCCTTGTGATTCATCACAAGCTTAGGGCGTTCAATGCTAAAATGAGAATGGACTTGTTCCCTCTTGATTCTTAGGAGTTTAGACACCTTGATCATTGGTAAATCCTTTATCTAAACACCACTTAGAAGTCCAAATAGGTGTAACCCTCTAAGAAACATATTTCCTACCATTTGTAAAGGTTTCACCTATCTCCTAGTACCTTGGGCATCTCCAATGGAGCATCACATACAAGGGAGATGATCTTGGAGCTGAAGCCTTAGTAAAGCAGCGGGATCAAAGATCGGGGAAGCACAAGAGGAGTTGATTCTAGCACAGGATAACAAGAAGAAGCAACCCGAAGCAGGCACAACAAAGGGGCTCAATCCAACAAGTAAGTTGTCAATTGTAAGAGTCTGGTTCCACTCTCTTCCTGTGAGAAATTGAGTGTAGAGTTTGTCTTCAAACTCGATAGGTTTGGTTGTAAGAACCAGACTCGATTATAGGGTCGAATTAAGTCTCCAATCGAGGAGCCTCCGGCGGGTAGTGAATGCCAGGTTTGGTTATAGGACCTTAGCTCGATTATAGAGTCTTAAAAACTTTGAGGTTCGGTTGTAGGACCTTGACTCATGAATGGAGTCTAAATTGAGATTCGGTTATAGGACATTAGCTTGGTTGTAGAGCCTAAACAAATCTCCAAAGGGAGCCACCAACACGGGTGTGTACGTGTAGGTTGCAAGGAACCTGTAAACTTTTCGGTTGGGTGGATCCGAGTTAGAACACCTTGGTTGGGAGGAACCAGATTTAAACTCCCTGGTGAATGTTGGTGTGCTCAAAAGGGTTGAGTACTTGAACCAGGAGTGGAGTAGACCTGAAGTCGAACCACTATACATCATTGTGTTTGTGATTGTATTTTAACATATTTCTTATTATGCATTGTGTTTAATTGTTTAATTATGCATGCTTAATTGGAATGTATGCAAGACACTTGATAGGCACATCCACACACACACTGATGTTCTTTCACTCATTGTGTAGACTTGAGCTTATTTTATCCATCCTCTATAGTTTACTTAGGTTGCATAGATTAGGTACTTGATTAATTTAATCATATGTTAATCTATTCATGCTTAGACTAGGATGTTAATTGTTTTAATCATATACTAGTCTATTGATTGGACCCACTTAGGCTTGGAAGCCGAAGTGTTATTGCTTTCTTAGTTTAGATTGTTAAACTGTTAAGTAGGTGAAAAGAATTTCAAAAGGTCATAATCACTCCCCCTCTAGGACTTAGTCATAATTCTAGTTGCTCTACTCTTAAGCTTCTGCATGTATATACGAAGGTGTCGTGTTAGACTACCAACGTAATTTCATAAAGTTAAGTTCGTGGCTTTCAAATTGAAGGGCATCGCTTCATCTTGGTGAGAACATCTTCAGCACGAGCGGACAAAACAGATGAAAGCGCCAATCCACATTTGGTAGCGGATAAAGCAATGACTACCGGCGTAATTTCTATATGATAATGATGATCAAGTACTATTCCAGCATCGTAAAAATTCTGTTAGAATAGACGATCAATGAGGGATTATGTAGAAAAATCCTATTATTTATTTGCGATGGACGATCTGGTTGAGACAGAGTCACGATAAGACGTCAGATTCATCAATAGCGTACACGTAGCTCCTTTGGAAATGGATAACCAACCCAATACTTCTAAAGTAGAGGAGTGATCTTCTGTAACTGTCCACGGTTTCATAGAAGAATCGGGTGGGTCGAGAGAGATTAATGAATTAGAAAAGGGACAAGAAGTACAACCCCCTAACATCTTAGAGATTGTACAAAATTCTAAGGCAGTGGAGGAGATCAACACCTCGGTTGTAAAGGAAGAAGAGGAAGAGTCCGTAAACATTCCATAAGTTGTAAAACCAGCGTTGCAGGAATTCGAGCCAATTGTGCTTGCCGAACTTCCCTACGACTTGTCCCTTATGCAAGATATTAGTCTTCCTCGGGTTAAGAGTGTCTTTGACAACACAAAAAATCTATCTACCGACCAACCCTAATATGAGAAGAAATTAGAGAATTCTATTGTTGTGTATCAAAAAGAGGCAAAAAAGGCATATGGTAAAGAAGCCCATTGAAGAACTCGAATGTGTATCGCAAATCAAGTACGTTGAAGAACTCAAACGCGTATCGTGGTTCAAGTCCAAAGAGAAACTCGAGGATGGGTTTTTTTCAAGTAGGAGGGGTTTGATGTAAGACGAGGATCAAGCACCTTTCTATCACACATGGACTGGAAAAGCCCAAAGAAAATTTGACAAAACTCAAGAAAGTTCGACCTGTCTACCAGTTGAATCGACTGATCAGAATTTCGTCAAAAATCAAAATTGATGCTGGATGGTTTTTACCCCTTCGATCGATCGATCAAAAATCCCACCAGAATTTCAATTTAGTCTCTAGACAATTTCGAATGTTTTTTACCGAACAACTGATCGACTAACAGGGCGATCGATCAATTGACCAACGAACGATGCATACTTGCGCGAACTTACGCATTTTCTCTTATTTCTTTCTTATTTTGATTAGGACTCTTATGTTTCATTTCTAGGGTTTTGTTTAGAGTATTTAATGTCTTTTAAACTAGTTTTAAGATTAAACTTTTCATATTATTCAATCAAAATCTGACTTTTGTTGCTTTTCTTCTCATGGATTTAAGAATTCTCTTGTGGATTTAAGAGCATCTTATGGATTCAATGTATTTATCCTCTGAGGAAGACGGTAATTGACCTTATAATGATCTTCCCTGTGTCACGTCATCATTTTTTCTTATGGTAAGCTCCACCCCAAATTTGGATCTACTTTATTTTGGAAAAAATACCCTAAAATGATTCGTTGAAATGGATGGATGGCATGGATGTAAGGTAAATATACCACTAGTGGGCTAGATACTCCAGGATAAACCACCGAAACCACACTCCCATCAACACCCGGCCCGTTGACAGTAACTAGAGGTTATAAATTAAAATAACCCTAAAGTATGACGTAATATAAGCGCTGACATCAAAATTTCAAGGAATATCTTTTTTTAGCTTTTTTTCGGACTAAAATACCCTTCTACCAGCCATCCCCTCGTACGGTGGTACCTTTTCACGGAAGTTGAGAGTGCTTTTTTAGAATGGGGTGTGGGCCCACCAAATTAACAATTGGGGCCACCCCTCAGGCCGATTTGATCCGTTTACTTTAATCAGACACCCGTGAACCCATAGTAGGGTTATTTTAAAAAAATTGAAGTTGTCTGTAGCCCACACTACATTAACGTTGTGAGTTAATTCCGAATGATTTCCTCCGATGTGGTTCATCCGTGATTAGTTTTACCCTCAAACTTAGGCAGATGACATGAAATTAAAACCCATTTTATGTGAATGGCTTGGATTTGCTTGCAAGACAATCTAGTGTGCCCCACACAAGACGTGGGATGTGTTCAATAGGTGAGTTTTAATTAAAGTGGACAAATCAGATAGGCTGAGGGGTGGCCTCAATTGTTGATTTAGTGGGGCCTACACTCTCATTTTCAAAAGGCTCTCTTGACTTTCATGAAAAGCTACGACAGTACAAGGGGACAACTGATTGACAACTAATTGAGAGACATTTTCATTATGGAAAAAGCCAAATAGTGTTAAATGGCTAAAAACGATGTTACTTGAATTCCACATTGGGGCTTATATTACATCATAATTTTGGGCTATTTTAAATAACTCCAGTAATTAGACACACTTACCTCGGACGCAGATTAGCTACTGACAGGTTGAGTAGCCATCTTGCTACTGAAGTGACGTCACCAACTTATGTGGGCCCCACTGTGATGTATGTATTGTATCCACACCATCCATGCAGTTGGAGAGATCATTTTAGGGCAGGAGCTAGAGAATGAGGTAGATCCAAAGCTCAAGTGGATCTTACCCAAGAAAACAGTGGGGGTTGATCTTCTATCATTAAAAACTTCTTAGAAGCCAAAGAAGTTTTTGATCAAGCTGATATTGTGTTTTCCCTTTCTTCCATGTTTGTAGTGAACTTATGAATAGGATGGATCTCAAATAAAAATCATGGTCGGCCCTAGGAAGGTTTCAACTCACTGTCCCCACTGATTTCTTTGGTGGGGTTTACTTGAGCTTTGGATCTACCTCAATATTTGTCTCATGCCCGTAAAATGATCTCTCCAAATGGATGGACGGTGTAGATACAACATATACATCACGGTGGCGCCACATAAGTAGGTGACGTCACTTCAGTAGGGAGATGGCTAATCCGCGACCCGATTACCCTGCGCACGGAGGTTAGTGACGGTTAAAAAGTTTCGGTTGTCGTATGATTTGGTGCGGCCTATTGTAGCTTGTAAATCAAGAAGGCTGTGTTCTTGGATATTTGGCTTGCAAGCAACGGTGGGCCATCAGGTTGTCTAATGAGTGTGATTGTTGCACTGTAGCCCTTTATTACTGGGGACACTATATGAATGGCTCTGCCCAGCCGATGAACGGGGTTGCTTGCGAGCTACGGTTCCAAGAAGTAATGCGGCCTACCATACTTAGACTCGCATTCCCACGTGAACTGGGATTTGGATGGACGCGTGAATAAATTCAAATCTTGTGGTGGTCTGGGGTAATGCAACTTTCAGGTGCATCTGCATGCGCTGGAAAAGGCGCCCCACACTGTTGCAGCGGCATATTCTTTCTTGATCCTGGACCGTTCATTGGAGTGGGCCTTTCATGAATGTTTCTTAGCTGAAAAAAATAGCCGTCCAGTAACGAAGTGGGTCATCAATGCATGAAAAAATAGAAACTTAAAAGTGGATACTTAATGGTCTGCTCCCAAATTGCATGTATGGCTGGGATAATGTGTAGAACGGCTGATCTGAGGCTATTATAATTTAATGTGGGCCTGCTGATGAACGTTCACCAGCTTGATTGTGCCACTTAAGCAGGTGTTGGGCGCATGTGTTTGGCACTTTCGGATGCGTGTCGTCCGAAACTCGCTTAGAAATAAGTGAGGTCGGTTTAGTAGCCCGCGGGCTACTTGAAATTTATTTAATAGTTTTAACCACCGTTGGCTGAGGGAAGCATGACAGAAACACTTTCAATGGCCGCGGGTCCCATCCTTACTGTAAAAATGTGCCGTAAACGTCTGCCTAAGACTGTATAGGTGGCAGGAGTGGACGTGTCCTTCATCTGTAGACGTAGATCTCACATGCATGGTCAACGGATAGCCCTGTTGCGTGGAGCCCACAACCCGAAGCTCTGTGGAGCCCACCACGGTAGCTTTGTGACATGCATTCGGTCCATCAATTTCTCAAAGATCATTTTAGGATGTGTTCTAAAAAATGAGGTGAACAACAAAACGTAAGTGGACCGCACAAGAAATAAAAATAAAAATAAAAAACAGTGGGGATGGAGCCGCCGAGTGCGACTTGGCCGCCAGCCTCAACAAGCGATGTGGGTGAGACCCTGACTGTTGGGCCCACCTCAATGTGTTCATTCTATATCCGAGCTGTTTGTGAACGCCCTCCCCCAACGCGCATGCGCAGCTAATGTGTGACGCGGCATAATATTGCCTTTCAACGGATGGGTGTTTCTGTTGCCTGTGCAGTTAATTCTTTTAGGGTGGTGACAGCCTGATGCATACAGTTTGTGTTAGCTGGCTTTGATTTTTTTGATTGTGCAATATCTTCCTCAAGGTAGTCAGGATGATATACTTGAATGCTTAGAGTCATCACTAGTTGATTTAACAAGGTGATGGTCCATGCTTGGTTAGAGTTGTAAACTTGCCTAAGTAATGATAAGGCTAAAGAATTGAAAAACCCTTCAACTTGAATGATTCCGGTAACAGGCTTTGCAAGTTTCGAGAGAAGAAGGGGTTAGGCACTTTCTCTTGCTTATACTTACTTACATTTTCTACTTTGAGGGATGTGCAATTTTCAAAAAAAAATAGTGTATCGGTAAGAAATGTTAGTCATATGATCATGCTTTGCATAACCTTATAAGAGGACTGGACAAGCAAAACAGAGCAGTGAATAGATCATAGCCCTGTTTTGCAAGGTCGAAAGACCATGGAAGGCAAACAAAATAAAATAACATACAAGAAGAGTAAAAAAAGGATCTTGACCTTGCTGCGCACAGCCAAGTCATCGGGCAAACAAAGTAAATATAAACAACAATAAATGCAATAAAAGGAAAAAGAAGTTATACTTATTGAAAAGAGAATGTGTAAAGTGGACCGCGATCTAAGCTTGATTGAGGTGTGAGAAAGAGAAAAGTGAAGTTAAACACCATTTTCTTAAGTTAGAAAATGGGTAGTCAGACATCTCTAATCCTAACCTTACTCTTAAATTAATTGGTTGGCTTCACTCAACGAAGCTTTCAGTAGTTGATAGAATCTAGGCTTTTTTGGATGGTAAGGCTCTCTCTTGGGTATGAATTGGGCATTGTGAAGGTCCTGTGCCATCCCTTCCGTAGACTCTTTGCTTTAGGATATGAGTCCTAAGGCATAATTTATAGGTGAAAATTGTCAGCTAATGATTGTTTGAAGGTGGACACTTGCTAAGGATTTACTTGGTGGACACTTGTCAAGAGATAGCCATACAAGGTGCCAAGTGGCTGACGGTTTGCTAGGGTGTCTACACTATCCATCTATTGTTACAACTTATTTTAGATTATAGTTACAAAAATGAGGTAGATACAAATTTCAGGTGGATCTCATCACTGAAAATAGTAGTCATTGAACACTCACCATTAAAAACTTCATAGCATCCACCATAATGTCTACTGAACATCCAACCTATTGATAAGGTCACACGGACCTGGATGAAAGGAAAAAAACAAATATCAGCTTGATCTAAAACCTATTTAGCCCATACAAGGTTTTTAATAGTCAACAACCATTGTTTCCTGCAGTGTGGTCCACTTGAAATTTTAATTTGGCTTAGTTTTGGAATCATGGGCTAAAATAATCTGTAAAAACATATGAACAATATGGATACACAATGCATACATTGAGGTGGGCCCCTATGTTTAGGGTCTCACCTGCACCTCAGGTTCTATCGTCGCAGCCAAGCTGCGCTCAGAGCCGCCCACCATTGAAAGCCCACCTTAATCTCACGTCCAAAGCTTCTGCAGCTCAAACAGGTTTAAACCGTGGGCTGACCATCCCCGGCGTTTCTCATGATTTCAACGGTGGACAATCGATCTCCATCGGTTCTTAAGTGGGCATTCTAAGAATGATTTGGCTAAACTGATAAATGGAATAGAAGTCACATGGACATTACGGTGGGCCCCACAGAACTTTAGGTCACCACTTCATGTAACGGGAGTAGTACATTTCAATGGGCCCCACAGAACTTTAGTTCAACACTTCATGTAACGGAAGTTAGACGCAACCTGCGTGGATGAAAAAGAAGATCCGGACTCCACAGCATACCCAGAGCTCAAAAATCGCACTGTCCAGTGTCCACTCAACAAATATCTATCAGAAGACAAAATAAAAGCGACGGTCTAAATTCACTGCACAAAAGCAGGTAGTCTGGAAACCGGGCCCACCTAATGAACAATCCCATGTCATCCACATGGCCTAAATAAAATTCCTCAATAGAGAGTTATTTGATACTCTACCAAATGATTATCGTTCGTACCTCAAAGCAAACCGTCCAGATATTAGGACCTACTGCTAATAGTTTATGAAAAGAATTTCTATTAATTGTCTATTCTAACCTCTGATGACGCACATGAATACAGGCAGTTTATGACCTTTCATCCTGGCCATCCATCAGAGATGTCAATGAATCATACAATTATAATTTTTTTTTTTTATAAAATCTGTTCCCTGTTTGGTTTTTTGGCTCAACTGTAATTACCTTGTAAATGGATAATAATTATTTACCTAGGTAATTACTGCATCTTTCCCAATGCAACCTTGACACTAAAATTGAGAAATTTGTGAAATAATTGTGGGGCCCACCGTGATGTATGTCGCTTATGTTGGCAGAGGAGTTTGAAAACAACTGACAGATATTAAAAAATTAAAATTAAAAAGAAATATAAGGAACTTATTGATTTGAAGAACACTGAGTCGAGGCGTGACGAGTCACTGGGCTTGAAACCAAATCTGCCCTCCTTGGACCGCTTTCTAAATGCATCAGGAGTCACAGACAATTGGACCTCCAGGATACAACGACTATCACCCTAGTCCTGGCTGTGCACTCGCCGTACAGGGTTCGAACTAGCAAGTATACCGCAAACTCGAGATGCAGTGACTCAGTGAGTCAGAGAAAATAGAAAATCAAAACCGAGTCCAGAGCTTTAGTAAAGTTGAGAGAGAAGATGATTTTTGAATCTCTTTAAAACGGATTAATCAGATCTATATATAGACTTGATTAGGTGCTTAATGCACCGTTTTGAATTGGGTTAGGTCCGTTGGGTTTAAATCCAACTGATGCGACCACCCGAACAAACGCTTCTCTGGACGTTTAAAACAAAAGACCGTTGGTGCAAACACACTTTCAGCGTCCGTTGGAGCAAAAGGAAAGTGTGCAAGTATACTTACAGTAGACCCAGACCCAGACCCAGACCCAAACCCGACACCGGCACCGGCGCGGCCGGTCGGCGGGCGCGCGCGCGTGTGGTTTTTGGCATAATATGGTTCAATGTGTATAGCCCACCACAAACCACAAAATTCACTTGCCCCTTGAGGGCCTAGCCCATGTGTAAAGCCTCTACTTTTATATTTGCTTTTTTCCTTAGTTCTTTCCGATGTGGGACAAAGGAAATGCACAAACTTCAAAAACAAACTTGTGGAGGGAAACCATTTTCAAAGGAAAATTTGAAAAAAATATTTTAAAATACAACAGCTTATCCACACCGCCCATTCGTTAGGCCAGCTGAATTTAGGGGCTCAGCCAAAACATGAGGAAAATCCAAAGCTCAAGTAGGACCACACCATATGAAACAGTGGGAATCGAATACCTACTGTTAAAAACTTCTTGGGGCCCTAAAAGTTTTTAGATTAAGCTAATATTTGTGCTTTCCCCTTATCCATGTCTGCATGACCCTATGAACCGGATAGATGACGAATAAACCTCAATGTGGGCCCAATAAAGGAAACAACTTTCAACATTGGATGAATTAAGGCCATGATAAGGCCATGAATTAAGGCCACCGTTTCGTGCGGGCCATTTAAGTGTTAGATATACCTCATTTTTTGGCTCATGCCCCAAAATATGCTCATAAAACATATAGATTGTGCCCATATATCATATATATTACAGTAGCCCCCAGATGTAAGTCAACACTTTTGGAGTGACCTTTAAGGTGGAATTACCATGAATTTACATGCATAATGGAAAACCGAACCGGCAAGTTTTTGTTATTTGACCTAACTGAACCAGGGCAGTTTTGACTGTTAAGGTACATGTAGGCCACATGTAGATTTTCCAAGTGCATGTGCATGAAATGTCACACTGTAAAAACTGCATATGCAAAATATAGAAAGTTCAAAATAAACTATTCACACCTTCTGTCGTAAATCAGATGTATCATAAACAAAAAGAATTAAGCTTACTTGATTAGCTGATTATCCAATTAATGGGCATTTAGTGGACAGCTAAAACACGAAAACAACCAATGGCCTTAGTCCAACAAAGGCGCCTTCTATTATGGAACAATGTTCTTTCCCTTCTTGCATTTAATTGGATGGAAAAGCGGGTGCAAAGAAAAGATCCATGAGGCCCACCGTGATGGGTGCATGACATCCACTCAATCCATCCACCGTCTCAATTCACACTATGAGGACATGTCCAAAAGATAAATTGATTTAAAAAAAAAAAAAAGAGCAGTCGCACCACATGGAAGGAAACAGATTGTGTGGGTGTATTGAAGTCACCAAGTTTTGCGGATCCACAACGATGTATGTGTTATATCCACACCGTCTATCCGTTTAGTGAGATCATTTTAAGCTATGAGCTTAGAAAAATGAGGCAAATTCAAAACTCAAGTTGACCACACCATAGAAAGCAGTTGAGACAATAATTCCCATCGTTGAAGCCTTCCTAGGGACCACAATGATGCTTATTTTCCATCCAACCTGTTCATAAGGTTACATTGACTTGGTTGAAAGTAAAAAATAAATAAATATCAGATTGATCCAAAACTTCTGTGAGCCTCACAAAATTTTCAATGATTCAACTTTCAATCCACACGCTTTCTATTGTGCGGTCTACTTGAGATTTGGATCTATTTCAATTCTATTCTAGGATCAAGCCCTAAAATTACCTAACTAAATGGATGGACAGTTTGGATATAACACATGTATCATAGTGGGGTCCTATGGATATTTTGCTCATAAGTCATCTCCTCCTCTCGTAAGGGAAAATAAAAAACCAACCTGATTTAAATATTTGGTGGGCCTGTGAAAGTTTTAACGGTGGTCATTTTATTTCTTACTGTATATTCTTGTGTGGTGGGTCACTTAGTTTTTGAGTGATTTTGATCTTTAAGTTCACATTAAGTTCAATCAAATAACGGACAGAGATGTTACACAAACATCAGTAGGCCCTACAGATATATTATTGGAACATGTGCCAGAATACGGGAGTAGATTCACCATAGCATTGCTCCCCACAATTTAGACGGTTTGATGTGATTCACTGTATACCTAGTGTACAGTATCTATAAGTGCCTGTGTATGAAGTGTTATACACAGCCAGTGTATCAAATGTCTCCCCCGTTTTATTTTTCCCGATAAACGGGAGTCTACCTTTTTCAAAACTTCAATAGTTCTGTCCGCCTGAAATAGATCAGATGCGTAGGGTTAGTTTCGTCATTTTTTGAATTCTCAAAAGGCAGTGATTTTCATCAGGATTTTTCACTTTCCAGAGAGAGAGAGAGAGAGAGAGAGAGAGTACTGATTCTCATTTCATCGTCCCCTGCTTGCTAACATCTGAAAGCAAACAGGAAAAACAGCAATTTGAAATCCATTTTGGAGAGATGGCAGGCTACGTTGGGATTCTCGTCTCAGATCCATGGCTCCAGAACCAGTTCACACAGGTGGAGCTTCGCAGCTTGAAATCCCATGTAAGCATTCCAAATCTCATTTCATCTCTCTTTTTCTGCTAGTCGCTTCTTTGTTTTGTTGGGTTTGAGAATGCTGCTGGTTTTTCACAGTTCCTGTCGATGAGGAGGGAGAAAGGGCACGTTTCTCTCGGAGACTTGCCTTCGAGGATGTCGAGACTGAAGATTGTTGGAGAGAATCTGACTGAGGAAGAGAGGGCTGCCTTTCTGCATCAGTCGTATCAGAACATGGATGATGAAGTCGATTTTGAAGTCTTTCTCAGGGTCAGTTCTTCTCCTCTGATCCCTTCCATTCTTCTTTTCTTTCTTTCGGCACTCTGTAAAACAAGCTGTTGTTTGCGTCTGAAATGCCGCATTTCTGTGTTTTCAACCGATTTGAGTAAAAATTTAGGTTAGAACAGTTGGAGGGAAGCTTGCTATCTGTGTTTGTGGTTAAGGATTTGTAATGATTCTTGGGTGGGCTGGAAAATGGTGTCTGACAGTTGGGGACGTGGTTTGGTGATCCAGACCATTGATCTGGTGGGCCGCATCATGGATGTCGAGCGCCATGAAAATCTCACAGATTGGAAGATCCTAGTGTCCAATCTTTGCACTTTTGTTTTCCTTGAATGTGGACCATTGCTGTATTTTTTTCCATAACTGTGAAGGCCACTGATTGAAGCCTTAGGATTTTCTGGTTGGGAAGATTTTTTTGGGTGCCATCCCCTATCTATAGTTGGGCAATTCAGATCAACGGTCTGGATTACTGAACAAGGGACCTCACCATTATGGAGGCCAAGGTTTTTGACATATCATACGATGCCAGTACATATTGCCTGATATGTGCCAGTATCATCCATGAACATACAGCTGTATCGACTTATATTGGCCTGAAACAGCCCGATAAGGGGCAGGAGGGCGAGATACCACTCTGTATCTGTGGTGAATGATTCGATCAGCAAAAACCCATTTGCAAACTGTGTCGGAGGCTCAGAGCTTGAGTACTAGGGAGGTTTAGATTACAATCTTTTTAATTGTGATAAACACACCTTTTCTCCTCTCTCGCTCTCTATATTTATATTTGTAAATGTTGCTGCAGGTTTATTTGAATATGCAAGCACACGCAAATGCGAGAATGGGCGGCAGTGCGAAGAGCTCCTCTGCATTTCTGAAGGCTGCCACCACAACATTACTTCACACCATCAGCGAGTCTGAGAAGACGTCGTATGTTGCACATATCAACAACTACCTTGGAGAAGATGCTTTCCTAAAGAAATACCTTCCTATAGATCCTTTGACTAGTGACCTCTTTGAGATTGGAAAAGATGGGGTTCTTCTATGGTAAATTTTGGTTAAATTTTTTTTTCAGCCATCACATTTATTTGAATTGCATTTTGGGTTTAATTAATTAAAAGAACCATTCATCAATCAATGCAGTAAGCTTATCAATGTGGCGGTACCTGGGACAATTGATGAACGTGTGATCAATACAAAGAGAGTACTTAATCCATGGGAAAGGAATGAAAACCATACCCTCTGCCTCAATTCTGCCAAGGCCATTGGATGTACTGTTGTCAATATCGGAACACAGGACTTGATCGAAGGGAGGGTAAGTTTATCGGCCATTTTAACATCGTATACTATTGTTGAGATTGGTCTTTTTCGAACTCTTGATGTTAGGTGAAGCTCTTATTGTGTTTCATCTGGATTCTGGAAAGCATGAACTATCGGAGTCTATTGCAAACTTTAGAGTGATAAATCTGGCAAGATTTCAACGTGTTTTGGATACATTTTGTTGTGAATGAAATGCATGCAGATGATTCTTGAACAACAATGATCTAATCTCATGCATCCTGTACGGGTGCATTTGTCCCCCTCTTTTTATTTTCAATTAAATGGTCATCATGCATACACATGGAGCTTAACGTAGTCAGACGTGACCTATTAAGTAGTGGGAATGAGAGCTTAACATAGCTTGCCCAAACCGTGACGGGTTCAATAAGTTTTTGGATCATCTGTTTTAACTAAATCGTTGTTTGCTCTCTCTAAACGTGCACATAAATTATGGGGCCGACATGGTGTTTGTGATACATTGACATTTGACTCATTCAAGAGGTGCACCCCAACATGGAAATTGGATTCCCCAAAAATTAGGCTGATCCAATCATCAGGTGAGCCATGCTATATGCAAAAGGCAACGTTGCCCCCACAACCTACAGATTGAAGTGGTGGGCCCTACCTAACTGTTGGATTGGGTTGATTTTTTAGGCTTCCAATCATCATGGTGAGTTGCACCTAATGCATGGGTTGAATGGTGTTCCTTGACTTAGATTGAGAAGGAGAGAGAGAGTATGAGAAGTAAGAGAAGAGAGAGAAGGCTTAGGAGGTGTTGATGGCCCTGGCCTCTTATCATTAGGCCTTTCATAATGTATGTGGAAGTACAAAATTACCCTCATGCTTTAGACCATAACCAAAGCCCATATGCATAAACTCTATGCCAACATGTCACCTTGAGGACTAAATAAAAGGAATAATGAAATGAAAGAATAAAAACCATAATCTCCATGTGAAGTGGGCTACACATGTGATCATTGCCCTCCATCATGGTCCGTTAACGCTCCCCCTCAAGATGGAGTATATGTATCATGAATACCTAGCTTGATGAAGAGACGATCTAAATGAGTGCGAACAAAAGCCTTAGTGAACACATTTGCCAATTGATTCTGAGACTTGATGAATGGCATGGAAATTTCCTTACAACTTTTTCTTTGATTAAGTAACAAGTAATTTTGATGTTATTGGTTCTCTTGTGACAAGCAATTAAACATGATTATTGGCAATATGAGAAGTAGCTTGATATCAAAATATAGCTTTGTGGGAACATCAATCATCGACCCCAACTCACTCATCAACGTCTTCAACCAAAGAAATTCACACACAATATGAGCCATTGCCCTATATTCTGCCTCTGCACTTGAACAAGCCACCACATTTTGTTTATTATTTATCCATGTAACTAGGTTACCTCCTACAAAATTACATTAACCTGTAGTAGATTGTCTATCAGAAGGAAAACTAGCCTAGTTTGCATATGAATACCCTTCTAATTGAAAATTACTATTTCTCTTATGCAGAACACCACGACTAGGAACTCCCTTTAAGTATTTGAGTATACAAAAAACTACTTTCATATGAGGAACACAAGAAGCTTGCATAAACTGGTTGACCACGCTTAAAGGAAAAGTGGTATCGGGTCGAGTGATCATTAAGTAAATCAATTTTCCAACGATTCATCTATATCTTCCTGGATCATTAATGAACTCTTCCTGGTTCACACTAAGCTTCTGATTTGGGTCCATAAGAGTTTCAATTCGTTTGGTTCCCAGAATAGTAGTCTTGGTTGGTAAATCCTTCACATATTTTCGCTGTGACAGATTCATGCCCACCTTAGATTTTGCTGCTTCAATATCTAAGAAGCATCGAAGACGGCTCTAGTCCTTTGCATAAAAGTGTTGCTGCAAAAATGTCTTCCACTTATCAATAACACATTGTCACCGGTAGTAATAATGATATCATCCACATACATTATTAACACAATGATTCCTGCCTCACCTCGCCTCAGACTCCGTTTCATTTCACATTCAATTCAAACACTACTTTACTGAATTTGTCAAACCAAGCTCCTGGAATAGTGCGTGCACTATCACTTTTAATATCATCAAGTTACAAACTCATTGATGTATCATCTCTTTGTTTCTTGTCAATTAATCTTAAGTCTTTTATGTGGCTCCTGCTATTATTTTCTTTTGTTTGAAGACTGATACCATGTTTGGCTTACATTTTCAGCCTCATCTTTTGCTTGGGTTGATATCTCAAATCATTAAGGTATGTTTTGGGGTTCCTCTTCACAGTTGTTTTATTTATGTTGATGCATATTTTTACATGTAGATATTTGAAGGACAGCATTTGAACTCAAATTTTATCTTAGTCTTGTCATCTGGTGGATGCTATGGATGCATAGAGATACACAAATTTAAGGCTGCATGCATAAATTTTAATATAGTTCTATTGCAACTTGGTGCTTAACCATTATGCTTTCATTTATTGATGTTAATTTTAGATACAACTCTTGGCTGACCTCAACTTGAAGAAAACACCTCAGTTGGTAGAGTTGGTTGATGATAGTAAGGTGACAACTAGTCATTTCTTGGAATTTTCTGTTTTTCAGCTGCTAATAACAATGACATGTTGAACAGTAGAATACGACTTTGTACAGTTTGACATGTGTATTTTACAAACAAACAGGATGTGGAGGAGCTGATGAGTCTACCTCCAGAGAAGATCTTACTTAGGTGGATGAACTTTCAACTGAAGAAAGGCGGCTACAAGAGAAACATAACAAACTTCTCTTCGGATGTGAAGGTAGGTATATGTGAGTTAAGAGTAAAAGATTTTATTTTATTTTTCCCTAATGGAATCTGCCTTCATGTCTTTCATCATTGGTTTGGAACCCCTAATAAATATGCAATGAATCTGAAAGTATGAAGTGTTGTACCATGCTTCTTTATGTCAATTTGAAATCCTGGTTCAGTGTGTGGAATGCGATCTCTTGAAAATATTTTACAGTTTCTGGAAAACCACCTTTATGCCATGTTAATTGAGTATGACAAGGATCAAGCATGGTGGATCCTCTAATCTAAATTTCTCATGATGCCTGTACAACGAAGGTTGGTTAGTGGGTTGTATTTGTAGCTTGTATGGTGTAGTTCCCTCAAAAATTTAAATAACTTACAACATTGAGTTCAAAATTCAAGTGAATCTGGAGTTCAATCTTGAGGAAGGGAATTGTTCCCTCATCCTTTCCCTAGTATCTGAGTATATGACTTGTGGACTCGAGTGCTTGAAGGATCTGAGCATCATAGACTTTATGTACGTTAAACTGGAGGTTATTATAGTCCGTTTTTCTTTACATGGTGCTAAATAATTCCCATGAAATTATGCTCTCTGTGTGTGTGTGTGTGTGTGTGTGTGTGTGTGTGTGTCACTGTGTGTGTGATCTGTTATTTTGGTAATTTGAACAGCTGTATATTTTTTTGCTTTTCGGTTTTCATTAAATGACCTATTAGAAAGAGTAAACTTGTACTTTTTTGATAGTTAAGCTGGGCTTGAACGTAAGGCTTCAATGTGAAACACTCACTGTATACCATTCATATACAGGCTTTAACCCAAGTAAAGTTGTTTGTGAGTATCACAGTTTGTAGAAAGATGTTTTCCCAAGTGTCTCAAAATTTCACTGTCCAAATTGGAACTCATACTGACATGGAAAGATTCCGGTCTCTGTTCTGGTATTTCTAGTCTGATTTATATGTTTCTGCAAAAATCCTCTTCTCTGACAAAGTTTTTGGGAATTTTCTGGTCCATTTTGGCTGGATTCCCTAAACACATTAGAGAATAATGTGGTGTGATTAAATATTCCAAAACTCTCTCTTTTAAGGGTTTCCTATTTTTTGCTCAAAACTCTAAAGAGAGGTTTATGTTGGATTTCTTGTTCTTTTCAGCTTAGCACAATATTTATGTGTGGTATTTGTAGAACCAGCAAAATGTGTAATTCTCCCTGCCTTTTTTTGACAATTCCTTTTCCTTTCTTTTTGTAATATTTATTTATTATTTTTTATTTTTATAAAAATTGTATATCCTTCCTTGAGGTGTGAAATTGATTGGCAAAAGTGCTGAACTGTTCTATTTCAGTAGGAAAATTGACCCGATCCAATGAAATCGAAACAGAAGACTACAGATCTATCTTCTCTCAGTATCTCTGTGTCTTGAACATTTTTAAACTTGGCTTCTATACGTCTGTTGACAAGTAGAGCAATGAAATGGAACTGATGATGTGGATCTATTGTTCCTCAGTGTCCCTGTTTCTTTAGGCATCAACAAACTTGAGTTCCATACATTTTGTTTGAATGGGGTCTGCGCAAATGCATGCTCAGGAGGTATCAAATCTATTGGATGAATACTATGATGTGTGCTAATAAATCAGTTGCTTTCTCTCATTCCGTAGAGTTGAATTCTGAGGCTTAAGGTCTAGCGAATTGGGGTTACTGAGAGAGAGCCATTTATAGGGTTGTAAACAGGTCAGATATTGCAATATCTGTGTCTGATATCTGACTTGAATATCCGGTATCCATATGCGGTTTATATCTGACTTCTTTGGATAATATGATCAATATCTGATTCTGTATCTGTTTCCTGCAATAAATTGGATAGCCAACTGATAGTTGGGTAATTGGAGATCCGAGTAATACCTAATTAAAAAAAGAAAAGAAAATAGGTTTAATACAATAAAATTAGAAAAATACTTAAAAATTGGAAAAAAAAACAATATTTTCATTGGATGAATACCTAATAAACTAGTAAAAGAGCAGCAATTACACAATTACCTAATATCATTGCAGTGGCCTGAAAAGTAGTTGTAAAATATGTCCATTTTACTTCTTCGTTTACACTGTTGTATGAGGAATGAATTCAAATTAGTTGGTTGCTATTTATGACACCTAATTATTTAATATATTTGTTGTTGAATAGCTTCTCACATCCCTAGCCTTTCTATTTTATTATTAGGGCTTTCATAATAAAAGCAAAAGTACAAAAATAGCCTTCCATACTTAAGTTGTTACAAAAGCGAAAATACCCGCCCATACTTCAGTTATTACATAAGCAAAGCCCGTGAGCCTAACTCCATTCTAACACATTTCGGTATAATAATAATGAGAAATCACACATGAGATCATCATAGTCCACCTACAATATCATATATTAGTTTTTAATGTTTTAGTTAAAATAGCCCTCCATACTTAAGTTGTTACAAAAGCAAAAATACCCGCCCATACTTCAGTTATTACATAAGCAAAGCCTGTGAGCCTAACTCCATTCTAACACATTTCAGTATAATAATAATGAGAAATCACACATGAGATCATCATAGTCCACCTACAATATCATATATTAGTTTTTAATGTTTTAGTTAAAATATTAGTAGTTGGGTAAATTAAGAAAATGGCCTTGTGTAATTGGGCAAGGACATGGTAATATCTGTGTCTGACCCACTTAGAAGTCACATAATTTGGTGAAAATTCCATACTTAGATCTGATTTGCTTGAGTAAGATATGACAGGTAATCGGGCAAACAGATATCCATGCCAGCCCTAGCCTTAATATAAAGGAACTCTGGCATTCTTTACAGTGGAGGGTCTGTTATGAGGAGTTTTGTGTTAGTTTATCAGGCTTTTGAATAGGTGCTGTGTGTATCTGCAAGTCAGTGAGCTCGTGTTCTCTTATAATGTTCTAATGCTATTAAAAAAAAAAAAAAAAAAAACTGCATGAATCACAGTGAAGAAACTGCTATGCATATTCTCTAGTGCTCTGCCTTATATGTGGAACTTCAGAACTCTGTTTCTGTTTAGCTTTAATTAGATCTAGACTTCTGGTGAAGTTGGAACATGCAATATTATCTGTGTATTCAACTCCTATATGTCAATAATAGAGTCAGTCATTTCTTGTGGTTGGTGTGTGCTAAATTTTCTTTAAGCTGACATTTTCAAGTGTGTGTGTCTCTTAGAATTGATTTCTGGTAATAATACCAACGTTTCTTATACAATTTACTGCCTCTACAGGATGGAGAGGCATATGCTTGTTTGTTAAATGTTCTTGCACCAGAGCACAGTACCCCAGCTATGATGTCTGCGAAGGATCCTTTACAAAGAGCTAAATTAGTTCTTGAGCATGCAGATAGGATGGGTTGCAAACGGTATCTAACTCCGAAGGATATTGTGGAAGGTTCACCAAATCTTAACCTTGCTTTTGTTGCACATATTTTCCAGCACAGGTGAGAATCAAAAGGCCATCAAATGGAAGCCATGGGTTTCCTTTGAGATGATCAGTTAACCTTATGTTGTTAATCTAGAATGTTTATCTTCGTCAAGCTTGTATTCTTTATTATTCTCGGATGGTAGCATATAAATTAGCTAGTTTATGATAAAATGTAATTGACCTAGGAACAACTGTATCTGAGTATACTTTAGTTGTAGGTTAGGAATTCCTGGTTAATTAGTTCAGCCTTTCTTAGGACAACTTTAATGGCGAAGGTTTTATGCATATAAGTGATTTTGTTAATGTCATTAGGAAGAAGTGGCATGGTCACGAAGCTTCTCATTTTGGGAAGATGATGAGGACAGATCTAGGCTCCTTTACGTAGAGCTGTCTGTTGTTGCAAATATATTCTAGCAGGTTCTGTAACTAAACCAAAGCCTATCAGGCAAACAAAAGAGCCTAGTCCGTTTTCATCATAATCATGAAAATATGATGACAAAAAACTATAGCCTTAACTGAAGCCGATCTAGCACTTAAAGGTGCAGATTGTTGTTGGCCCACTTGACTAGTGCATTTGCACCATAATCATGGAAATCTGGTAATACACAACAATAGACTTAGAGAATGAGAGAGTAGAGAATGGAAAGGGAAGAGACAGCTTGAAAATTTGATCAAGAAGGATCAAAATCCCAGTGAATCATAAAAAGGAAATCAATTAAGCTACAAAATCTGAAAACAATTCAAGAAAAAGGGCATTAGATGGTCCATCCATCATGCCTGTTTTGCTAGTGTTTTTCCAAAAATTACAACCTAAACTTTTTTTTATTTTGAATGAAGAATTTATTTTATTAAAAATAGAAAATCCAAAGAAAAAAAAAGCACAAGGAGAGATGATGAGTGATCGTCTCAAACAGCACAGTAAAAAGCAACACCCACAGCCCAAAAAACATGCAAAGAAAATCCTGGATTCAGAAAGAAGACTAGGGATCACCCTCAAAAATAACCCTAGCTGATTAGGATTTGAAGAATAATGCTCCTTCGAATTCAGGCTAGATATGGTCCATTCTACAACCACAAATTGAATCTTCCTCCTTAGAGACATAGCCAGAACACCTTTAACTCCTATTTATTACCTTTTCATAAGCAACCTTGTCTCCTAATTCAAGCAAACTGGAGCACGCTCCTACAGTATCCGTCTGTACCTCTGTGCTTAACAAATATCAATAGAGTAAATATACGCGTCATGGGAGTATTGAAATTGATCCTTGAACTGAAAGACAATAATTTCTTTTGGATGATGGTAAGCAAATGGACATCAAGAACATGGAGAGAACCAAAACGTGAAGGAAATGGAACCCACACTACTAATAAGAATGTTAAATGTTCTTTCATTTGCAATGAAGAGAATGTTCATTTGGGTTATAAATCAACATTTTATTATTTTCCTTGTTTGTTTCTTTTCACAGTTTTGGTTTATGGAGTCGCATAGAAAATCTCACGTTTAGTGGGTGGAGGATTAGAAGATTAAAAGGAGAATACATGATCTCTTGTTGGAGAAAGAGATGTCACAAATGAGGATGTGTTGTTTCGAACTTATTGATGTATACCTCAAGCCCACCAAGTTCATAAGAGTTTCTTATTCTTCTTAGTAATATGATAATTAATGGTAGCCAGTTGATAAAAATACCCTTTTATATTGGTCTGAATGGTGGATGTCTACCTTTTGCAGCTTGTAATTCCATGTGCAGATGCATTATATGTTCTTATGATTGTTGAGAGAAGGATGTCTTGAGTGATTGATAAACAAAAGGGTCTCGAGTGCTTCCACAATGCATGAGCTGTTGGAATGTGGATATAACAAAAATTTCTGGTGATGGTGTGGAATTCATCTAGGTGGCTATTATTTGATCATGATTGACACATGCATCAGAATAGGATTAGATTTTACTCGAGTAGCTGAGTTTTTCACCTCCATGGGATTGGATGTAATTTTCTAACTTAGAAGGGGGAATAGAGGAGCCATTGAGGTGACCAATAAATCCATGTGCATGGGGGGCAAAGGAACGATTTGGCTTTTCCACAGAATGTAGTTGTCAGTGGAGTGTTTGAGATGAGTTGGAGTAAAATAAGGGTGAGGAGACCAATAAGATTAGTCTCGAGAGCCAACAAAAATATTGGAGAAAAAGGAAATATCTTTAGTTTTTGATGAGAAAATGGCCTATTTTTCAATGGCGAAAATGAAAATATATATTAACAGAAACGATAAAATACAATGGGCAGCACACCAACGCCAACTATACAAAAACCTCTACTCTGATCAAAGTAGCCTAACCTAACCCAGATGACTCTCATCTCTTCTAAGTTATGCCCCTTAAACAATGGGGTCCTCGGGCCCATGTCAGCATATTACCCCTAACTCTATGAAATAACATTCCCACCGACTCCGACTTGTTGGTAAATATTCCATTGTTTCTTTCTTTCCACCAAGTTATTCCATAAAGTAACAGTGGCCGTAACGATTGCTGCCGTTCCTGTTACAATTTGGGCTGTAATGGCCGTTGTGCTATTTTTTTTTGGAAACAAACTTATTTTGGTATGTCTGTTATAGGAACGTTATTAGCCTTGTGGGTCAATTTTTCCATAACGGCTGTTAGGACCCCGTAATGTATAACAGTTACTGCTATTAACATTAAGTAACCGTTTTGGGATACCTTGCCTTCCACACCAACCAAATTATTGCTAGAAATCCAATCCTCAAAAGAGCTAACCTTTTAGTTTTGTTGAAAACCGACCCTTTCCAAGCTTAAAGGAGCTTATCAACTGATTCTAGCATCATGCAATCTAATCCAAATAGCTCGATCAGCTTCCTCCAGATTTCTGCCGCTACGGAACATTGCATGAGCAAATTATTGCTCGTTTCCTCATTACACTTGCACATAATGCAAATGTTTGTGATAATCATCTTCCTTTTCCTAAGCTGGTCGATGTGGTTTTTATTTTATATATAGAGGAAAAGAACAGTTGTTTTGCTTGATTAGAACGAGCATGTGTGTTTTCTATCGACTTTTGAAGTCTATATGGGAGGATTCTAGCATATTGAGGACTTTAGAGTCCTAACGTTGCATGATTCCAATATCAAGACTGTAGGAGATTCGTTGGATATTTTGGTGGATTATAGAATATTACAGGAATGCATCATCTACAAATCATCCTCAGAGCATCTACAAATTTGTCAGAATACCAAATTGAAAAACTCATGCCCTTTCTTGAAACTTCTTAAAGGAAACTTTTTTTTCCCCCTCCTCTTGCAGATAATAACAGAATGAACTTGTCTAGAGTTTTGGGGGATTTTTCAGTTCCATCATTTCACCTTATCAAAGGCAGGAGATAGATGTTCAATAGTGCATGCACTATCACTTGTCTAAGGAAGTTTTTAATCTTCATTGGTTCTAATGAACATGTTCACTTTTGATGAACATGTTGAACTCCATATTGTTAGAGATTTCGAAACGCAGCGTAAGTTAAAAAATTTGAAAATTTCTAGATTTTAATTAACCTAATTCTATTGATCCCTGTCTAGATATTGTCAAGTTTCAACAATGAAAAACCTAAAACAAAGGGCTAGGATTTACTTGTAGATCGCCACTATTCAAAACCATGTAAATTGCCAATGTTGTACCTTCAATCGAGAAGGCTCTCCTAGATCTATCCTAGATGAGGAGAGGAGGAGAGTCAACATACCATTTCCCTACAGCATGGCTAGGGCACCGCACAAGAGCCATCCAGTGGTGGATCCCACACATGTGCACATTTGAACGCAGGGGAAGAAGAGGGAGATTGATCTCTCTCTACTCTTACTTTTTATTCACGTACGTCATGGTTCATACCTTTTATTTAATATTCAAATAGCTTGGATATGGACCTTTGTGTTAGACACAGACTGAGGGTCTTCACACGAATGCATGTATTGGAATGCTAAATCTCAAGTAATCCCTAAAACAATAATTTTTGGTGTGGCATTTCTCTTCTCATATAATGTTTATATGTCAAGTACATATCACTAATCATAAAGCATATGTCTGTTCATGAACACATAACCATTCCACACCTTTTGATGATTAACAAGTTCATTGAATTATGGTTGTCTTCATAGAATGAATCGTACTTTTTTCAAGGGGTGCCTATTGATTTGTAGACTCAGTTTTATTCGTTTTCTTGTTCATCTTTTATTCTTATCATGCATATGTTACTTCTTGTACGGGATGTTTTTATTGCTGATAATAATTGGTCACTTGTAGGAATGGGCTATCATCAGCGACCAAGCCAATCTCCTTTCTTGAAACTAGCTCAGATGATGTGCAAGTCTCTAGGGAAGAAACATCATTTCGGCTGTGGATCAACAGCCTTGGAAACTCAACATATATTAATAATGTCTTTGAAGATGTTAGAGATGGGTGAGCTAGTAATATTATCATAATTAGCTTGTCTCATTGAACTAACAGCCTATTCTTCTGATGTTTCCTTCAACTCTTGTTGAATGAATTCCCTCTATTTATGCAGATGGGTCCTTTTGGAGGCTCTTGATAAGGTGTCACCAGGAATAGTTAATTGGAAGATTGCAACGAAACCGCCGATTAAAATGCCGTTTAGAAAAGTAGAAAACTGTAACCAAGTTGTAAAGATTGGAAAACAGTTGAAGTTTTCCCTTGTTAATATTGCTGGAAATGATATTGTGCAAGGAAATAAGAAACTCATTCTGGGTATGTCTCTTTCCATATTGTCTAGTGGACCTTTATTTGGCATTATATTGATCTCGTTTGGAGTTTCTGAATTCAGTAAGTTTCAGGTTGTGTTGTAGAAAGCTGATTCTAAAAGTTCATTTGTTGGGAGCATTTGATTTGTGAGTCGTAGTGTCATACTTTCCACTCAGTGACAAAATTATTGGCATGTTCCAGCTTATTTGTGGCAATTGATGCGGTACAACATCCTCCAGCTTCTAAAGAACTTGAGATTACATTCCCATGGAAAGGAGATCACAGATGCAGATATTCTCATTTGGGCTAACTCCAAAGTGAAGAATGCAGGAAGACATTCTCGTATGGACAGTTTCAAGGTATTATGGCACAATGTTTGACTGGAAATGTTTTGTACATTACATGGCCTGCATCACAAATAAAGCTTAATTCCACCTGACCATTTCAAGGTATGCCTCTAAGGCACAACCAGGCCAAGGCATGGCCAAATGTAGTCGGTGAATGCTTCTCTACTTGTCTTATAGATGAAGCTTATACCCAATGTTATCAAAATAGACAAGTATCCTTTACTCTAATGATATATATACAATATACATTTTCTCAATTGATAATATCATGATATTTATTACTTTTTTGGTACATGTTGAGGATAAATGGATGATTGATGAGTTTTTAACCTTTTATGATTTACTTATATCTTTTCATGTGTCTTTTATATTTAGTTTTTTGTAAATCAGAAAAAAAAATCACATGATTTACGATACGATTTACGATTTGATACGATTCAACCCCTATTACGATTTGTGATACGATAACGATTTTGACAACATTCCTTATACCTAATGCTTGGAGGTGCACTTCCGTTGCCCAAGCAGTTTTGTCGTGGCTGAGGCATTGGTGCTTCTAACTTTGAGTTTCCTCTACTTTGTGGATGAATAATTGAGTATTATATTAAAAAAGATTAAGGTTGAGTTTTTGTTTTGGTTTCTTTAAAATTGTTTGAGAACTAAATCGCTTCCATTCTCTGCCGATGAGAGAATGGAAAAAACTTGAGGGAAAAGAATTTTTATTACTCCATGATCTTTGATTTTGTTGATTTTTATAGTTGTGACTTGTGAGGAACATCATGTAGGCTGGTTTCTGCTGTGACATATCCCTTTGTCTTATATTTTGCATTAGAGGGCTAGCTATATTTTTTAATTTTTTTCATATTGATGATTTTGTGTTAATGTTTTACTTCATGAATGTTTGGCGATCATTATTTTCTTTATGTATTTTAGTTATGCACTGTTTGGATTACTTGCAAATTATCATTTTATGATTTAATTTCAATGAAGAAAATTGTGCAGATTACTGATGTGAATCATCAACGAGGCAAGGTTAAATTGAGTCTTTTAGATGCTCAATGCTTCTTTTTGGATCAAGAGAACAGATGTAACGGCTGTTACATATGGTAACGATGGGAATTGTACATGTTATGGGGCTTTAACGGCCATTACAGAAAAAATGTCCTGTAATGGCCCTATCATGATCTGTTGTGGAATTGATGCAGGTTTGTCCGTTATGGAACTGATGAAAGTTTTTCACCAAAAAAAAAGGGGAGAAAAGGAAAAGAAAAAAGAGATGGCGTAATGGTCATTATGACTTGTCTCGTAATGGTAACGGTGATGGCCGTTATGGCCATTGTTACCGTTATTGAATACCTTGCACTTGGACAATCCAATTGATCAATCTGGATGTCCAATCCACCTATATAAGTTGTTGGTTTTGATCTCACATGACTAGATCTTTCCCTTGATTCGGTGGCCCATGACTTTGTAAAACAAAGTCTTGGTGATTTGGGCGGTTTGGAATTATAATGATTTTAAAAAGGGAACAATTTCACCAAGAGCGTCATTCAAAATGAATCACTGAATGTGGTTTAGGATGGCTAGGATTGATGGTTTAGGATGGCTAGGATTGATGGATCAATGTCTTATTGGATGGCCACATCCCACGGTATACCTTGGTGAAGGAACTGAACTCTTTGATATAGAGGGTGTTTAGGGACGTGACAAATTGCGGTGTCCTGAAAGAAAATTGAGGACACTCTACAATGTTTTCAATCAAGTCCTGGTCATAAATCAAGTGTGTGAATTGCAGCATCTGTGGGATCCCTTGGTAGGCAAAATGTCTACAAACATTTGTCCGCTGATTAGTTGAGCGACGCCTCAACTGATCAAAGGGATGGGATTGAGCTAGTTTGATTCATGAAGCATTTAATTTAAAACCATAAATAACTAAACATGTCTTCATGAATCTAGCTAAAGAGGTATTGAAGGATCTTTAGAACCTATTTTTTTTTCAAGAGGAGATGAAATCATCTGAAACTTCTAGGTTAGCCATCTAGAAGCTCATGTGAAGGTGTAAGAGATTTGAAGCCAAAAATACTCAACACAGTTAGCTAACTGAAGAGTTGTGGAGGTAGAATAAGGCTTTCCCATTCTTGAGAAGGAACTCTTGTCCTGTTCATGCCTCTGGGGTGCAGGTTGCCTGAAGCCTCTTCTTTTTCTACTTGAAGATGGTGATTAGTCACCTTAAATTCTCGACTCTTTTTGGATCGGCCGGACATGCAGTAGCCTTTTCCCTCTAGCAGGGATCCTGAAAGCCGAGGCATCTTTACACATGCTACATAAGAGGATCTTATATTCCTGCCATATCCTGTTTTTGGTTTCTCTCCATTCTCTCTTTCCAAAATTTCATGTCATTGTGATGAGCATATTAATTATTAAAATTCATGGTGTGCAAATTCTCAAAAAGAATTATAGCTTTTCCAGACAGCAAGTGAATGTTTTAAATTTAATCCTTTGTGGAGTCGTGGTTCATGTGCATTGTGAGCTATTGCATTTTTTTCTCAGTGCCTTGTTCTTGAATTCCTTGCTCTTCTTAACTTTCCATGTATTTATGCTATCCTTAAAGTAAATGATGATCAAATTTTTTTCGTAGCATTTTAAGAAAAGGTTGGTTCATGAAGAAGTTTAAGCTTACATGTTGTGATCATTTGCAAATTCACAGGATAGGAAGCTCTCCGATGGCATTTTTTTCCTCGATTTGCTAAGTGCAGTGGAGCCCAAAATTGTTAACTGGAGTCTTGTCACAAAAGGCGAAAGTGGTAATCTCTGCAAACGATCTTGTTTGTTTCGAAATGGATGTTTTATAGACGTGTCTTAGTTCTAAAAGTTTTCATCTTTTGTTGCATATATATTCATAATTGTGGGAAAATTATATAGTAGTTTAGCCATGTTGTTGTGAAGTTCCATGATATAATTATTATTTGGTTGAGTAAAATTTTCTTCAAGTTAAATATTCCTTCAGCAGGCCTGTAATTGTTGCCTTGTGACACATGGGATTCACACTTTCTACAAAATTACAAAGAATATTCCCTTACAACATAGGGTCACCAGTATTGCATCTCTATATCATTGAGTTTTTTTTTTTGTTTGGTTTATACTTATATTGGATTTTGGGGATTGCTGAACTACACAAGAATATTGCTAGTTTGTCTTCTGGAATAGGTACCATTAATAGCACTTTATATTCAATCTATGAACACATTTTCCAAGTACACACATGCGCCTAGATCCACAACTATGATCTATGTGCACATTATGTGTGAATGCGCTGCATGAACCTTCCTTCATGCATCTCTGCTTCTAGATGGAGACTGGCCTGGGCTATTTATTTGCCCAACACATGCTTCAAAACATTGGCCTGCAACCATCATCCATGCTGCCTCACCTGGGCAGCTGAGGGAAAGCTTGGTTCAGATTAAAATGTATAGCCCATGACAGCCACGACTGCTTATTCAGCTTTGGGTTGCCCTTTGTGTGTGTGATATAGCCTGGCTCTCGCGTGTTGCAAGGTCCGATTCAGAAGCTAGCGTCTTACTTATTGATTCCTGCTTCTAGTTCTATGGGCCACTTGAAGGCGATCTCTTTTTTTGTATCATCTGGCTGCCAATGTTTTGCCAACTTTGAAAATATGACAGTTTTGACATCTCCGTATTCTGATGACATTAATGGTTTCTCAGCTTCCAATCCAGTGACTGAGTTTTCCTATTTGCATCTGGAGACCTGTTAACATGGATGGTCCAATTGTGGCAGCTACTTGTTCAGACGTGCGCGCGCGTGTGTGTTTCTTGTGGATCCAATATCTTGTATGTTGGTTGTCATCTTACTTCAAGCTTGAGTTCCAATCTTTGTAATCCAAACAGTATTTTGAATAGGTAGCGTAGCTATCATGCTACGTAGTGTTAGCAAACAGTGTAAATCCCCTGTAGCATATGCTACAGGGGTCATAGCGTATGCAGTGTAAGCTACTTTTATTTTTTATTTTTTATTTTTTTATAAATGATAATTGTATTTTGTACTTAATAATCTCAACTTGTGGGATTTTAATTTCTTTTTATACTTGTGACTTGTGGTTTAAATTAGACATTATTAATTAAAGTGGTTTACTTAGAAAGTTGTTGTTGTGATAATGATTTGATTTGGCTTATATGTATGGATTGGCTTTTGATAAATAATAATTAATAACTTGTTTGAACATGCTTATACTTGAAAAATGAATCATCTTTTAGGCATTTTTATATGTATATATATTTTTTGTGTTTCTTACTATTTATTATATTTTTCCTATTTTTAAATTAAAAAATAGAAGTATCATGTAGCTTATGCTACACGGTACACTACTTGCGCTACATGCTACAGAGGGCTGAACGCTCTGCAACACGCTCCTGCTATTTAAAATACCGAATCCAAATCTTGAACCTACAAACCTACATTATTCTTCTTGATCCAGATCTGAATTGCAGATTTGTGGTTGATGTAAGCAATCCATTCTACCCCGTATTTGATAGGCGATGCTATTAGATTGTGTAGCTGGATCTAGGTGATCCATTCTACAAAAGTATGCGTTTGCTAGCTAATGCAATTGAAACTTGCAGTTGCTGGATCCAAGGATTCCATTCTACACATTGAATTTTCTAGGGAATTCTCTTCAGTTATGCCTCACAGTTTATTTACATCAAGAATAGTTGATCTACAACATTTGATGACTGCCCAAAGTCAAGCTAGCCCTATTATCCAACTGACAATTGCACTCTAGCTGGCACTTGCTTGTCCCAGATCAAGGTGTCGTAGTTTCTGCTGTCCTGTCTACCTGGGCACCACCCTGTGTTTCTGTGTGCTAGGCTATGCAAGCTTGCTAATGAGCTAGTTAAGGCATATCTCACTATCGTCTCAATTGTGTGGTGGCATGACTGCATGCCACCACTCACCTTCGGGCTCTCCCAACATCCACTTTGGAAGGCACTCTTGGGGTTCAATCGTGTAACAGTCTCATTCATTGTCCATTGCTAGATCAGGTCTTGTTTTCCATGTCTTCAGTATTTGATAGTGTGCCTTGCTCAACTATCTCCTTGTAATTACATTGCACCAAATCAAGGTATTCCGTAATGGTAATGATGGCCGTAATGGTCACCACGGCTACCTTTACTTTATGGGGTGTAATGGCCGTTACGATGTCTCTCTCTTTTTTTATTGAAAAAAATCCGAAAAACCTATATCGGCCCCGTAACGGGCCATTACAGGGGCTATAACGGCCTCTATGACCCCATGACGTGTAACGGTTGCCACCATTACCTTTACGTAATGGCTTTTACGGCCCCATAACAACCTTTATAGCACACCATGCACTAAATTCTAAACCTGCTTTTTGCGCCTCTTGCCAATTGTTTGCAGGCATGCTTGACGTCGCCCGGCTCATATAAGCCCAATTGGCCCTCAACACCTTATGCCCACCCACATGTCTACTTGATTGAACTTTTTTTTTTCCCAATGTGTGTGATGTCACCAACTCATAAAAAAATCTTGATACTATGGTTTTTGGTGGACATATTTAGGTTACCATCTCTTTGTAAGTTTGTCTGTTTCTTTTCATCTTTTTTTTTTTCTTTCTTCTTTCTTTCTCTCTTTGTTTTTTTTCTTCTTCTTCTTCTTTTTGCATTACTTAGTTTCTATTATTCCTTTTAATCCATGGGAATATGAAGAGCTTTTAGTGAGATACTTGAGAACCATAAATTGAAAGACCCAGATGTGATACACTGAAAGAAAAACCATTGTTCTTATTGCTTACTTATCAAGGAGCAATACATGAATTGATTAATACTAGGGCTCTTGAATTGAAGTTTGATACTCATAAAAAAAAAAATAAAAAAAATTGAAGTTTGATATAGTATTAGAGGTTATTCATTTAAAAACAGTATCAAAGGTTTGAGAGCCTAAATGTAAGCATAAATAGACATGTTGCTAAAATTTATATGTTACACACTACGCATTTATAACATAGCCTTTGAAAGTGAAAATTATAAAGATTTTGAGATGTTAAACATGCTCAAAAGTGCTTTACAAAAAGATTTATTGATGAGGATTCTAACACTCATTGAGGATTATTCATGGAATTTGTTGAGGCACCTTGCACTTGACAAAGTTCATATGTGCATTATTAGATGGAAATGATTGGACTATACTCACCTTGGGTGTTTTGTTTCAGAGTGGACATGGTGCTTTAAATTGGTGAGAAACATTTTCATTTTCTCTTTCTATTCTTACGGATAAGGCAGAACGAAACCTTTGACCACAATAATTGCAGCCGCATTGCTAGTGGTTGACCTGGCATGGATTCAATATGGAATCATGCGTTTGAATTGAATTGACGTTATGTTTCTATTAGTAGGACTTAAGCCTTTTGACGTCATGTGTAATTGGTGAGGAATATTTAGGAAATCTATCGAATACACTCCCCTTGTGGGGAGCTTTCTTATTGTCAAGTAGCCCATAGCATCTAGGTCCCTTACTGTGACACCCCGGATGCTAGGGCCCACGGTTGCCCTCGGCCCCTGATATCCCAGGTTCCACATAATGCGGTGCATGCATGATGTATGGTTAGATGCACATTTATAGACAAGAGATAAATCACCCAAGCATAACAACTTAAACATGGAAGAACTTTTATAAAAGAAGAGGACACACACACACACATATAATTCCAAAAGAATACATGAATAACATTCTTCACATTGAGGCCCACTGGGTTCCCACTACAAGTTCAGATGTACCGCCCCAAAAGCTGAACTAGAGACGTCGTGAAGGCGCTAACTCAAAAGAAAGACATCCGGTCCCACTCTCTAGTAGGCTTGGTTGCCTGTATACTGAAAGTACCCGTCGGCGTCCTCTCCTAATTCCTCGTACTTGGTCGCCTCCTGTAAACCTGAGTCACACGGGTCATCTGGTTGGTGTTTTAAAACACCGTCCAAGAAAGGGAGTGAGTGGCCAACTCAGTGATTTCATTTCCCTAAGTTACTCGTGAACAAATACAGGCAGCATAGCATTTTCCCACATGCAGAAATGAGAAGTAAGCACATCATCACAAACAAGGTTTTTTAAATGGAATGAGTGCATGAAATGCATATGCATGCCCGAACACCGGTTTGATCACGGCAGACGGTGAGTGGCACCACCATAAAACCCGCACAGACTCGAGCTGCCAGTGAATGAGGCACCACCCCATCACCCGCATAATGCATGCTATGCCGAACCATAAATGATTAGCCAAGTAGTTAATTAATGTCTTTTCATCACACAGCTGGTTGGCGAAGCCACTGTACCAACATTCTATTACTTTGGCCAACTGGGACCACCTGGCTCCCTACGGGGTGAGCGTAGGTCGCAGCCAGTAACCCCTCGATCCCATCTTGGGTCTACAGCCCCGAGGGCCTAGTTTGGTCGCGACTCGTCAGCCGCGCCCAACATAGGCAGAATAGGACTCATCGTCCTAACCCATAGTCAAGTGGTAGGCTCGTCAATTTCACGGTGCTTAACGGATACTACGGGGAGGCACCACCTTAGCGTAGGCCGATAGCACGGGCATAGGGCCCATACCACCATCCCTGGCCCATGAGTCTTGGGGGATCGGTACGCCATACAATTTTAAGTGGGTCTATCAGATGGTAATGCCTATTCGTGGATTCTATATAGGTGGGAGATCACATTCGTTATACTTACATATATTCACATTCGGCCCGGTAGTGGGCTGAGGTCCTCGACTGGGGGAAACAAGGGGAAAACCAACCTTGAACGCGTACGACCTGCGTGGTCCTCGACCACAGCTGGTCGCCCCAACTTCCACCTCAGCCGACCACCCCAATCCACAGGTTGCTGACCCCATGAGGCCGCCCCTGTTACAATGTTTACCAGGTTGGCGCTACTTCATGACGCCTCCCAAATACCTACAATTCCAAATCCTAGAGTCTTTATTTTCAACATGTACATCATCAGAGTTGTAAGGCATGCAATATCATAATTTCAGCAATCAACGTATAGGCATATAATCTAGATATTTTAGCATAGTAATTAGATGTGAGTAGAACATATGCAGGATGATATGAGCATACAAATGACCCTAGCATACATCTATCATCCAAGCCTCTAGACGAAGCAACACCTCTACACTTATATAACCTTCTTAGTTTGGAAATTGAAGGCATTAACCATAATTATAGGTATTGGTTGCATGGAAACCTTTGGGTAAATGATACACACCTCAATTTTAGGGAGAGTTGGTGTAGACCTGCAAGAGGGAGCTTGCATGTCAGGGAAATTGAGGAGAAATTGAAGGTAGAGATAGAATTATGGAGGGAAAATGGCTCTATCTTACCTCTACCGGCACTCGGAGGAGTTCTTGCGCACGTGGTGCTGGCTACGGTGTCGTGGAGGAGGCTAGACACTATTAGGGTAGCATGCAAGAGCTTCCTCTTACCAATTCCCTTCTCCTAGTTCCCCTTCCTCTCTCTCACCCCTCTTTCTCAGAAAATGGCTGAAGAAATGAGCTAAGGGGCTGAGAATAGAGCTTATATAAGAGGGGTAATTGGGACATATGGCCCTAATGATTTAAGTCATGTGGAAATGGCCTTTTGGGCCCTGTTTTGGTTAGGTGGCGCCCACCTGAACCATTTGGGCCAAATCCAGTCCATGGGATGGCTTCACCATGGTGAGATCCCTGCGCGGGTATGATTTGGGGTTGATCAGATGCGGCATTTGCCGGATCTGAAGCGATGTTCGCTTGACGGTCGTCGATCATCGATCGGGGCCCACATTTAGGGATTAGGTGTAGTGTTATATTTAGAATCAACGGTCCACTCTTCATAGCCATACAAGGGTCCATGAGGTCCACACAAGAAAAATGTATTTGGTAATGATTACCTAAATGAGGTTTGGTGCAAGTATACTTGCACTCTCATGTGCACTTGCAGGTCGTTGTAGTTTTATGGTTTTACGTGTTGATTTTGGTGTGACGCCTAACCAAAAGTGTCAAGCCCAATATGGGGGTGGTCCCCTTCGAGTTTCGAGTCTGTCGGTCTTGGAATGGGGCGGCGGAACGGACGTCTACTCGGGCATCTAAGTTTCTGATTTTTTTTTTTTTTTAAATGTAACTGTGCTTTTCTAAGTCAAGTAGGGTTGATTATTCGTCCTATGGCCATATGGGCCTAATGGGCTTGAGCGTGTGCTCGGGTTTTAGGAAGGAAGATTTTTACGAGGTGTTACACTTACCTATACCTGTTGTATGGAGGAATTCAAAATTGTTTTAGGGACAAATTCACACTGCTCTAGTCCATTTTTTTTAATGCATAGTAGGTGCAACATTATACGCTTGCATTTAGATGAAAAAACTTAATCTATTTGTAAATTTTTGAGGTTTTTCAACTTTTCGACCAAAGATTTTTTTTTTTTGTTTCGTTTTGATCAATATTCATATAGAGTTGCACTAACTATTGTGGGATTAAACTTATGAGCCATACAATGAAACTTTGGGAGAGTGATTGAGCAAAGACCAAGGTGCGAGAAGAATATATAAGACAATCAGTTTGGTTGCCAAGGAGGTCTACCATAAAGCTAGTTTCCAACTTAGACAATTGGTGGAGAATTATAGGGAGAGGAAGGATCTTGACTTGGTCGTTAATGACTTAGAGAAAATATATGATAGAGTCCCTAGAGAGTTAATTTGGTAGGTGTTGGGAAAAGGAATTTCAAGAGGATGTATTGACATAATTAAGGATATGTATGTGGGAGAGGTAATAAATGTGCGGACCACTGGTGGAGAGATCCAATTATTGTAGGTTTGCATCAAGGTTCGGCATTGAGCCCTTAACTTTTCACATATGGATGGGGTAATGAGGCATTTGCAAATGGAGATCCCATGGTGTATGTTGTTTGCAGACGACATAGTTTTCATTGACAAGAAGAGTGGAGGCGTAAACATAAAGGTAGAAATATGGAAGGGTGCTTTAGAATTTGAAGGATTTAAAATTAGTCGGACTAAAACAGAGTATATGGAGTGCAATTTAATAACAATAAGAGTGGAAATGAGGAATTAGTTAAGATTGTTGACCAAAAAGTTTTCCAAAATGACCACTTTCGATTTCTTGGGTTGATAATTTAGGAGAGTGGAGAGATCTAGAAGGATGTTTGATGGGGACATTAGACCATCATATTCATTTTCCCGAGTATACCAGCATAGGAGATGTGTCGTGCCCATCTCGTTGTGGTTCGATGACATTTGAGGAGCACAAGAGAGGAGCGGACTGTTTTATTTTGAGCGTCGTTTTGTTATTTTTCTTTTGTTTAGGCACTTTAGTGTACTGTTTTATTTTGAGCGTCGTTTTGCCATTTTTCTTTTGTTTAGGCACTTTAGTGCACTTGTTCTAGATATGGATTATATAAGCTTTGTTAGAAACCCTATTTTTCATTATATTATGTTTATGTATATTAGAGAAAAACTCTTTCTTGCTTGAGATGAGCTTGAACCCTCTAGTGATTGGAGCCCTTTTAGTGTGATGCCAACGATGTGATGTTGCCTATCCCTCTTCTATCTTTCTTCTCTTTTTCTTCTCCATGAATCATGGTATTTTGATTGATTACTTTCATCCGATTAATAGCTCTTTTGATTTTCTTGATTCCAAGCCCAAAACCCTTAATCCTTGAACCAATTTTTATTTTGCATAAGCCTACGAGACCTTAAAATTCATTTTTTCCCAAAATCCCAACTTTTTCCTATTCGAATCATTCAAACCTAGCCTAATCCCATACCACTTTCAAATTCGGACATCCCCTTTCATCTATATCCGAATTTCAATCTTCCTATAGTTTTAAATTCCTAAATTCCTAATTCCCAAGTTACCCAAACCCTAGCCCTAACCCTAATTTCCATCAATCCCTAAATTCAGCCATACCCTACGAACCCTAGAGCCCCATTCTTGGATTTTAGGATTAATCCTATACTTGGATATGGAAGTTCTACCTTCCATAGGTGGCCTTTGAGATTTTATAGTTCCTTTACTATTTGCTTGTGGTTTATGGTTGCGGTGCATGATTTATTGCTTATTTGGATTTCCATACATAAGATTTGAGTAGATTTAATTTAATTATTCATTGTTATACATCTCCGCTTTAGTTTCATTCCACATCATATTAACAAGCATGTTGTCTTGCGTCAATGTTGCCCATAGAATTCAAGCTGGGTGGAAGAAATGAAGACGTGGCTCTAGATTTGTATGCAATCTTCATATACTAAAAATGAAAGGAAAATCTTATGGAATGGATGTTAGAATAGCCATACTTTGTAGGATAGAATGTTGGGCAGTTAAGGAACAACATGTTCATAGGATGTGTAGCCGAAATGAGGATGTTGAGATGGATGAGTAGCTAGACAAGGAGGGATAGAATAAAACTGAATGCATTCATGGGAATTTAGGAGTAGCTCCAATAGATAATAAGATGAGGGAAAGTAGACTTAGATGACTTGATTATGTGCAACAGAGACAAAGAATTCTGCTAGTTAGTCGGAGTCAGTTGGTATAAGTTGAAGGCTAGAAGGACAAGGGAAAGGCCCTAAAGGACGTGGGTGGAGGTAGTAAGAAGATACTTGATGACCTATGGTCTAACTGAAATTATGGTCCTTGATAGAGTGGAATGGCGGAGCAAGATTAATGTATGTAAGCTTTTATTAATTGGGAAAAAGGCTTAGATGATAATGATGGCCCTTCATGGCTATATCGGCTTGTGCAACTGTATTGGCATCAATATGGGGCATTATTGGCATGCATTGGCCAATGTGGCCCGGTACGGCCTAGTTTTTTCTTAACGATTGGTTACTCCCAAATGCATAATGGGGGCGGCGATTACTTTATGTAACAGCCGATACAACTGTAATGTGATAGATATTCAAAATGATGGTAGCATCACCAACTTATCCGGTAGCCGTCAATGACATCTTCAGCTTCATTCTTTTCATCCCTTTAGACCGATCATATGCTTGATATCTTCACGATGTGTCTAATGACCATCTTTATTTGATACAAAGGTTTTAATTGTCTTTGGGGGTGCATCTTTATATTTTTATTTGGCAAAGTGAGATAGGCACTACTAATATATATATATATATATATATATATATATATATATATATATATATATATAGAGAGAGAGAGAGAGAGAGAGAGAGAGAGAGAGAGAGAGAGAGAGAGAGAGAGAGAGAGAGAGAGAATTGCCACAGGTTGTGATTGTACAAGTATTGAAAAGTTGAAGGAATTCTTACAACAATATTTCTACATGAAGGACTTGAGCCGTCTTTAATATTTTTTGGGCACTGAGGTAGCTAGGTCCAAAGTGAGTATTAACTTGTCATAATGAAAATATGTGATGGATTTGTTGAATGTGACAGGTCTTTTAGGAGCCAAGCTTGCTGAAATTTCCATGTATACAAATAAAAATACTTGATGTGGATCAGGTTGAATTAATTAATGATTCAGGAAGATATTGTTGACTTGTGGGAAAATTAATTTATCTAACAATTACCCAACTGGATATTACAAATCCCATTAGTGTAGTTAGTCAGTTTATGTAGGCTTCTTGAGTTTCTTAGATGGAGGCCGTGCTTCATATCTTTAGGTATTTAGAGAGAGTTCCGAGTTGTGGTATTCTTTACAAGCGGAATGGTCATCTTTGAATGGAAGGATATTCTGATGCAGATTGGGCTTGTTCTTAATCTAATAATAAATCTACATCTGGCTATCGTACTTTTATTGGTGGTAATCTTGTTACATGGAAGAGTACGAAACAAAGAGTTGTAGCTTGTTCAAATGCTGAGGTAGAATACAGAGTAATGGCCCATGCGACATGTGAGCTTATTCAGCTAAAAGCATTAATGGTGAACATGAGTATATATTTGAGGTTCGTATGAAGCTGTACTATGATAATCAAGTAGTCTCTCAAATTGTTAACAGTCTTATCTTTCATGAGAGGATCAAGCATAAGTTGATTGTCACTTCATCCCAGAGAAAGTTGCAGCCAAGGAAATTTGTATGTCATTCGTCAAGTCCCATTATCAACTGGTAGATATATTTACAAAAGCTCTATGTCGTACTCAACTGGATCGTCTATTTACCATGTTGAGCATTCACGATACATATGCTCTAACTTGTGGGGGAGTGTCATCGGATGTGAATGTGGGCTATTATATGGCCCATTCTTAGGCCCATCTAGGTTTAGGACGCAATAGGTATTTTTGCTTTTGTTATTAATGGCATTCTTGTAAATATTAAAAACTTTGTTAATAGACTTGAGAGGTGGGCATGTGTGAACACTAATCCTCATCTTCTTTCCCTCATTCTTTCTCCTTCTCTTTTTCTTCTCTTTCCTCCTTCCTCAATCCATCCATAGAGGAGAAGCAAGTTGACAAGCTACAACAATGGGGAATAACAGTTAGATTACTCATGGGAGCAAAACTCTTGCAACTAATTGCATACCACCTAGGACAAATGGTTATGGAAAGAGTTTGGGTTAAGCAATATTGTCTGCAGTTGAAAAAAAAAAATGATGAACTTACTATGGAAAGATGGAACATGTTAGGGAATAGTTTTTGAACTTAAACCCTCACTTGTACCCAAAGCCAAGGAATGCTATTGCCAATACAGTTGTCATTGAGGATGGCTTTTGAAGTATTGGTATTGCATTATGTCTTACAAAAAACACTGGCAAATGTTTCTTGTGTTGCAAATGTATGAAAATCTGAGGGAAACATTTGGGAAACTTCAGGAAAATGTAGAAATATTTGGAAAATTATGTATAGTTTTTTTTTTTTTAAGGGGACAAAACTATTGTTATTGGTCATAACTGATGTAATTATGTCCAAAAATGAGTTCATATCATTCAAATATTATAAAATAAAAGCAATATAACACAAATAATACAACCAACATCTAAAAAGGAAAAAAAAAACTTGGCTTTATATCCAAATAGAGTTACAAGACAGCTCGAAGCCGTACCATTGCAGCTAATATTGTTGCTTCACATAACCATAGTACAGTGCCCCTGCTCATAAGCTGATAATATCAGGCCATGTACTATTGAATAAATTGATGGTATTCATTGTAAGCACTGTGCACGAGTATGCTCATTGGTCAATATTGAGCAATAACCACCGGTCCCAGTTCACTGGTGTGGGCCGTGTGGCTATGGTTGGACACCTCCACACCAAGGTGTTCCGTATCCGTTACGATACGCCCGTAAAGGCCAATACGTATGGGTAAAGGCCATGACTGTTACGCAATACGGGGTTGAAATGGGGTAGTTGGTTTTTTGGGACTGTATCGGCCGTTATGTTAGTCGTAAAGGCTGTTACGGGGCATAACGACCGTTACCCCATAACGGTCGAAAAACAGTCACTTTTTTTTTCTTTCTATTTAAATCCATTTTCTCCTATTTTTTCACTTTTATCATTCTAAGATCCCCCCTACGTAATTTTACAATAGATTTCGACCACTCTTAATATAGTTTTTAAGATTAAAACCATAGATTGAAGTGATTTAAGCGAGAAAATAAGCTCTGAGGGCCTTTTTTTCAAAAAATTAAAAAAGTCGTATTTATGCTTTTTTTTTGTTTTGATCTCTAGTTCTAATGCTTGATTGTGATGTGTAAACGTTAGAGACATACAATCATGTTCACAAATTCACTAGACAGCCCAATTCAACACTCTCGCCAAAGAGTGGACCGTTACACTACTATAAACATGTTCATAATAAAAAATGAATACATATTTAGAATATTTATATTATTTTGAATTTTCTAGATATTTTTAGATTTTTTCGACCAAAAGAAAATTTTCAACCGTTACGGGGGTCGGAATGGCCGTTACACCCCCATATCCGTATCAGTAATGGTGGTGACCATTACGGCCACTGTTACCGATACGGAATACCTTGCTCTATACCCATATCACGGATACATTCATCCATATCCATACCCTGGGTCGTATCTGTAGTTGTACTCATGATCATAGCCATAGTTGGGTGACTGCAAATGGGTGTTGTAGCTATTGGAGTCACTCATCATGTAGCCATACAAAGTGGAGCCATATCTATAATGCAGGAGTGGAACTTCCCTGCTCATCACTAACGTCCCCAATGCTTGGTGGCAATAGCATCCCCACCATGTGCTAGATGTTTCTTGCAATGCAAGAAACGCTAGCTCGGCTCTTCTGCCTATGGATGTGTTTGTCGTGGGACGCACCATGTCTGGGTCGTGATTGTGTGATTAAGATGGCGGCCCTTAGTAAATGCACTAAGAGGCCTTTGTCTTGGAATTTTTGTACGAACGTCATCTTTGTGATCGTCGCCCTGTTGTCATTATTGTTGCCTTTGTAATCTCTATTGCCAGATGGGGGGCAAAGTCTGATCACTGCTCTCTGAATTAGTCAAGCTCATGCCACATGACTCCCCATACGACCCTGATGCCTCACCTGTATGCTGGGTCCTTGGGTCTCTTGCTACTCATCACCACATTAAACAATTCATCCTCATACGTATCTTCAATAGAACTCTGTCAATGTCAATGCTCATCTCTGCTTGGTTGTGGCTACCTTGGGACCTTGTGATCAGGACATCAATTTTCCTCGTCCGAATGTGGATTTACTCTCATTAACGAATACATCTCTACCTATGGCCATCAAGTCAAAGGGTGAAGATCTGGTTCATTCCCACTATTCAATCCAACTGCCTCAGTAGCAACTTCGTGTTTTAGTGGTAGAAGATGATCTTTTGGAGCTTTGCAATAGTCTGTTTGTTCTATTACTTTGGTCAGTGCAAAAAAGCTCCAGTTTCACTACCATGACAATGGCGATACTGTCTTTGATCATGACATTAGAGCTTGTGAGTGGGTCACCATGGATGGTTTCTTTGACACCCAAGAGAGCAGAGACAAGATTGAGGCAGAGGAGTGAGAGATCTTCCCTTCATAAAAAGGGGGAACAAAAATCTAAATCAGTGATTACATAGTAGAAGACACAAAACAGAAAACTTGATGAAGAATATATGTTTGGACCATTCGATTGAATTGTTCCAATACGTGGCACTTTTTGGTGACACTGATAGGATCCTCTGTCTGTACACGTTTTGAAGTCTCATGTTGGATTGAAGAGTGTCCACGAGTCGGCATGGCAGAGACCCAAAAAGTAGAAGTGTCAAGGTAGCTCTAGCTCGAAGCCTTCACACCACTGCTTCAATGCTGTTGCTTTCATTCCCATTCACTCCCCAGCATGCACCCTATTACCAGACACACTCCTTGCAATTATTGCAAAACCTCTACCTTGCAGGTGATGAATGGATTTGCCCATTGTGAGTGTGCAATTTAGTTTACACCTGAGCTGCACAATACTGAATCTTCAACAAGACAGATTGCCATTGGATTTACAGTTATTCTTGCTATGCCAATTCACCAGGCTAATAATGCCTATTACGATATCCTCTCTCTTTTACTATCTGCATATGTCAATATTAGATCATCAATAAAATAGCTCTGTTTAGAAAGATAGATACAATGAGATGTCATTTAGACTTTAACAATGCTTTTTTTATCTTATAATGGAATTTCCAATTTTTGAGGACATGCAGATGAAGAGAGGAAGATGAATGCGAGCTACATTATCTCCATTGCAAGGAAGCTCGGATGCTCCATTTTTTTGCTGCCAGAAGATATAATAGAGGTCATATTGGTTACAGGAAAGAGATTGAATTGGCTTGGAAGCATGAAATTGCTGTGCCTCCACTTTATATGCCATACATAAACATGTTTCTGATGATCTGACCCTTTCATTCATAAACATGTTTCTGATGATCTGAACCTTTCATTCAATAAAAAAACTCTTTTAAGTTGTTGATAGACCAAAAGTAAGAATGATTGGACAATCCAAACCGTGTAAAAGATTGTGTACAAAATTCACCAATCGGGTTCTAGCTTCGGGATTCTTTAATTGAAACATGGGTGTCATAGATGAATGAATGGTTTGGATCATCATACACATCCCATGCATATGGTATGTAAAATGGATGCCTGAAAAACCCATGCTTCCGGGAGCGGTGGAATTCATGGTTACCTCATGGTCATATTTGTGTTGTAACAGGTGAATCAGAAGATGATACTGACACTTACAGCAAGCATCATGTATTGGTTCTTGAAACAACCGATTGAGGAGAGGCCTCTTACATCGGATAGCGAGAATGGAAGCTCGTTGGAGACTATCTCAAACTCCACCACAGACGACTGCGCTTCTGAGGGTTCCTCAACGGAAGAGAATGGAAACAGATGATCAGGTGATCCGCTCGAAAATCACCTTTCAAATTCACATGTTGTTTTATTTCTCCAAATTCTTTTTTTATTTTTATTTTTATTTTTTGTGGTGATGCTGGTAGATATCACATATTCATTCGCTTGTATTCAAGACCTCAAGATGTGAATTGGAGTTGAAGGTTGGGATGGTTTAGTTAGGATGTTGTTATGTTCGTCGTGTCAGAACAATTGTAGTCAGTGTATTGATCAGCTGAGGAATGTCTGTGTAAATATTACTGGAATTTGTTTTCTTTGATAAAGGGTGGGTGTGTGGCCCACCCTCATGAGTCTTCCGTTCGCTGCTGTATGGTTGGGTACTCTTATTTCATTGAACTGTGTTACTACATTCCAAGTACTGATCCAGTGCCAAAGGCTCCACAATTTTACAGTGGGTGGGTGTGGATATTGTGGTCTACCACACCTTTCAATGTCGAATGTTGCTTAGGAGGGGGCCTCCTAAGGGATTGCACCAGGCTCAAAGCTCTGTCAATAGAGTAATCCTGGCCTTAGCAGCTGCTGATTTTTGGGCCCACCACAATCGCTGGCGGCACCCTGCCTTCGTAGGCATTGGAATGGGGCCAGATGGTGGTAAGGATTTCATACAAGAAAATTGTTGCACATTGGCCATGCCCTGAAAATCACGCCAGATGATGATCCCAACCGTTCAGTTGGGTGGCCTTTGCCCATTGAATTGAACTGAGTGTTAGTCGATGATTGTGTCCCTTTCAGCTGCAATTGAACGTTTGGGATCAGATGTTTTCATTTTTTTTATTTTTTTGAGTTTCAAAACCAAGGACCATTCTGGATGGGCTGCTGGATGAGTCGTCTGGTTTTTATTTTCAGATAACCCAATAGCGTTCATGTCATCTAAGCATTTCCTGCATCCATTTCACTTTCAAAACCATTGGCTTTTCCACAGCAATCAATTGGTGGGTCCAAATCCTATCGAGGTGTGATGGCCTGAAACTGTAGGACGAACGTTAAAATTTCTAAATTGTGGGTCCCATTTTAGATTTTTGGTGAACGAATGGATAGTCGTTTGATTTCCTAGCTCGCTTTATTGGTGGACATTTAATGAACGGCTGAAATGAGAGATGGTCGACAGCCATAATTCAACAGAAAATTTTCCATTAATCAGAGTCTATATGATCTTCGATCAATCTGAATATTGGATGATGACCCATCACGATTGAGTCCCGCAATTTGGGACCGGTTAATTTGAGTTGATCTATGCCATGCGCCTGCGTATCAACCATCACTCTCTGACAGAGTATCAAATAACGCTCCATCGTCAAAATGAAGACGAGGACTTAGGAAGCATGTGCTCCTCTAGAAGAGTATATGTAGAATAGTCGTGCTTTCATCAATACAAGGTTCGTGGGCCCCACAATAAAATGGACTACACCTGTGGATCGACCACCTCCAGACCATTTACTATTGATTGTGGACAGTTTGTGTATTTCTGTTCTTAACCGTTCCTTTGGAAGGCTAGAAAATGAAAGGTTGAAATTGTTCCAAGAGTTATTGGGTATGGTCCATCAATGAGATATCCACAAACCAATGGTCCGGATCAATGAACCATAGTACCCACTAGTACAGACCGAAGCCAGAGTACACTGCTCTGGTCGAGGATCACATAATTCGTAATAAAGATCCGCCGCGACGTCGGCTTTGCAGTACATTGCATGTCAACTTTTTTTGTTCTGAAGGGTGGGGCTGCGTATCGGTAATCTAGACCATTGATCTTCTGCGTCCCAATCTGGACAGACCATGATCCAAAACTTATCCTGAATGGATACTCAGATCCTTTCTATCGGTGGGATTCAAATGGACGGTCAATAAGAGAAATGCAACATCTATTCCACCGTCAACTGAGATAGTCTCAAGAATGGTGTCTACAAACTTTAATGTGGTAGATATTTGGGACATGGTCCATCTACGCATGGAACAACCAGACCAATGGTCTGGATCACTGAAACAATGGTCCCAGTTGTCAGAATTAAAAACCCTCTTCCCGTATGAGTGGAGAGACTCGGGGTCAAAGGAAAGCCACCCACGTGACTTGTGCCCGACGGATAATCTCAAAACCTTGCTAGCACGTGGGCCGAGGGAAAAATGCACCATTCGTTACTATTGCGAAGCGACACGCGCGAAGAGAGAACGAAGGTGCTATTCGAGGAACACTTGCCAACCGTAGAACACACGTGCGACATCTTAGCCATTCAACATGTCACTGCCACCATGAACGTCTAAAAATTCAGGCAGGTCCACTTCATGAGCTTGGCCACACCTTTATAAGAAAAATCCAACTAAAAAAAATGATCAACGGTCTAGACTCTATAGTTGGACTTATTTGTACGGCTAAGATGAAAATTGTACCATCTTTATTTCTCTAGTATGGCCCTACCTGATGCCCTACCCCACTTTGGCACGTGTGCCTAGCCTTTTCAATCTCTCCTCCCGCGAATCTCCCCTGAATTTCTCTAGCAACGATGTAGTGGGCCATGACTCGTGATCAAAATCATAAAAAGAAAAGCAGCAGGCATTTCTCCAATGAAGAATGGTTGTTGGTCATGTATGATGAGATGATATGCATATATGCATTGACCTCTTCGTATAAAACCAAGTACTTGTAAGAAGCTCTTGCATTCAATTCCATCTCAGTGGAATCTACAGTTAGTGATGGAGGTCCAAAAATCTGATCAGTCTGCCCAAGCTAAGCTATGGAAATTCATCTATGGATTCGCCGATTCGCTTGTTCTCCGATGCGCTGTCGAGCTCGGCATCGCAGACATCATCAACAACCACGGCGAGCCGATCACCCTCTCCGAATTGGCCACACAACTTCCGGCGCAGCCCACCAATCCCGACCACTTGTTTCGCATAATGAGGTACTTGGTGCACATGAAACTCTTCACTAAAGAAGTCGGCGACGACGGGGTGGTGAGATATGGGCTACAACCGGCAGCTAAGTTCATCTTGAAAGGGTTGGACAGGAGCATGGTTCCGGCCATACTCGCGATCTCCGATAAGGATTTCATGTCCCCTTGGCATTACCTTAAGGACGGTCTGGCCGGAGGTGAGACCACCGCATTCGAGAAGGCTTTGGGGAAGGGAATTTGGGATTACATGGCGGAGAATCCGGCGAAGAATCAGCTGTTCAATGAGGCTATGGCATGCGATACGAGGCTGTTGACGTCTGCTTTGATCAGGGACTGTAAGGATATGTTTAATGGGATGAAGTCGCTGATCGATGTTGGGGGCGGCACCGGCACTGCATTGCGGGCCATTGCTAAGGCCTTCCCTCACATGAAGTGCACCGTCTTCGATCTCCCTCATGTCATTGCAGATTCGCCCAATTACCCTGAGGTGGATCGCGTCGAGGGCGACATGTTCAAATCCATTCCCAGCGCTGACGCCATTTTAATGAAGGTATTGCATGGTTTTCTTTTCTATCAGTTGGGACTCTTGATCTTTTAAATTTCTTTAATCCATACATGCTGGCCATATTCTAAAATGAGATCCTACTGATGGTGTTTACCTAGCACGTAATCAAAGGATTCCTGCTAGCTGTTTGCAAATGGTAATTGTCTTAAAATTTTGTTAAATGACTTGGTGAGTCGATTGACTCAGTCAGTCTCAAGTTGGGTCGCGACTTGCCTGAGTTAGGGTTCGATTGATCCGAATCAACTCAGACAAGTTGTATGGGAAGTACCGTTGGTTAGGAAAAGGCCCATCCAACAGTCAGCCTTAATTGGTAAACAACACTTCTAATCTAGGGCTGGTAGGTGACTCGGCCGAGTCAACTTGGCTAGATGAGATTTCCAGCTGTGCCACTAGAAAACTGGCTCATCGGTGCAACTCAGTTCCCAATCAACCAGACTTGTTGAATCGACTTGCTAACTCAACTGATTGGATGCAAGTCATATCTCACCAACGTTGTACATTGTGGCCCACCTTAAGAGTGAAACAGCATGATATACGCACCCAAGATCTAATTAGTGTGGCCCACCTGATGGAAAAGTCATTTCTCACCCGTATTGTGGATGGGTAGGGTCCGGGCGCATGTTGGTTTGGTAATCATCTTAAGACAAGCTCTTCATGGGACACTAACATTGGGTGAAAGGCTCCAATTTGGCTGAATTGATGGGACCCAATCAAACAAGAAGAGAATTATAACTGTTTAATGCTTATATTTAATAAAACTTCCAAACATTACTTATCATCTGTTAATTTACAATGAAACAGTGCATCCTCCATGATTGGACTGACGACGAATGCATTAAGATCCTGAAACAATGCAAAGAAGCGGTCCCGCGAGACGGAGGGAAGGTGATAATCGTTGACATCGTGTTGGACACGGAATCTGTGCATCCATACAGGCAACATGAGGAGGTGCATGGATTTGGACATGATGCTTAATACTGGAGGGAAGGAGAGGACTGAGGAAGAATGGAAGAAGCTTATCCTGAGTGCCGGATTCAGCGGGTACAAGATCAAGCATATATCGGCTGTTCAATCCGTCATCGAGGCATACCCTTATTAGCAATGATCTCTCTGTTAGTTGTTTCTAATGTTGCCTTAATCTGCTTGATGTATGAGTTGTTGGATTTGGTATTCAAGGGTGTAATGTGTTGACCCTCTGATAGGTTTTTCTTTTGGTTTCATTGTTTTTTTTCTAAATAAATTCTCTTGTTTTTCCGGTAAATAAGGAAAAGGAAATGAGAAAATCAAATCAAATCAAGGCTCTTTATGGTTCCAAATAGAAGAGGAAAAGAATTTCATATGATGATTAAATTGTCCAGAGTGTAAGACTATGATCAAATGAATTTCAAGCTGCCTTTGTTAAGTATCAATGCCAAGGAGCAGTCACATTTGAGGCTATGATCTGACACAAGCCCTTAGTTACATACTTTGGAAAAAAATCTTTGATTAAAAGGTAAAATTAAGGTAATAGTCTGCATGCACATAATGTTTTTAGTCTTTAATTCTTCGTCTTCATTGTGTGTGGAACCTTGATATGGACAAGAGACTGACAACAGTTGCGGCGTACATGAGTGGTCATTCTGACAACACTGTAGAGGCTCACATGTCAAGGACAGGCAAAAGGTGGTTCTCTAGCGCTCCCATCATCCGGTGATAGGACCCTTTATGCCGAGTACTGATCACGATAAGGTCTGCGCCTAGCTCAAGGACTAGATTGTGAGAGAGGTCCATTATAGGTTGCCCATAGTTCTTTAGTGGGTTGACGGAGAGCTTGCCTTGGCGCAGATGTGTTGACAGGTCTGCACTTAGGCATAGAGCTTGATCTAATAGTGCTTGGTGCATGGTGCAAGAACTTATATTAGAAAGATCTTAGTGCATGGTGCAAGACCCTGTCCTCAACTGGGGATCCTAGTGGGTCCTCCTAGTAAGGGATGAAATGTTCAGGTAAGTGAGGTTCACCTTAAGAGTACATGTGCTTGAAGTTCATTGTTTTTTTCAAAAAGTCCAAAGGTCTTTCTCTACTGGTATTTGTCTGTATTTGCACTCACAACCCTCTTTTCCACTGCTGATGTGTTCCTCCTGTGGAGCTTCCAAGCCTTGCAAAATGCGGGCCAACCGTAGAAATCAATGTACAGTGGATGGGAAGTAGAGTGTTTTGATCTCGCTTGAAATAGATGTGTTGGTTATCCTTGTTTTTCAATTGGGTGATGTATGCTTTAAATAGAGGATATGTATGTAGGTGTGTGTGGGGAATGGGGGCAGCTCTGTTTGTCTAGCTAGTTGAGAAAGAAATAAAGAATGTTATCTTAAGGCTGTTTTGCTACCAGGAAAATCTTATGAGGAAAAACTTGCTATGGTTTTGTTTTTGCTCCTTAAAATATTAAGCCGTCTTGGTCCACAAGAGTAAACTAAAACACAGCATTCAATTTGTGGTCTTCTGGTGAACAGGGGCGGCAAGTAGGCCCAGATAGGGATGGGCTAAGGTTAGCCCCAGCCTGTCTCTGAAGCCCTAAGTCCTGTCCTTAGCCTAGATCATAATGGGCTAAAGAGGCCCTAGGACCTAGCCTTTGCCTTAGAGGGCCGGGTTGGGCAAGGATTGAGCCAATTGGCTAAGGCTAGGCTTGCCAATCCAACAAGCAAGAAAGAAGAAAAAATTCAGGCAGGCAGTAAAGAGAAAGAAGGGGGAGTAAAAAAGAAAAGAAAAGAAAATGATTGCTTGAATGAAAATAGAGGTAGCAACACACAATAGATGCCTTGGGGATTAACCGAAATACTTGAGATGGTTCACACTCACTTAAAGAGGATCTAAATATAGCTCCTAAATTACAAAGGGAAATACACACTTGTATTCTTTTCTTCTTTTACAAAGCTCTATTTATAGATGACATATTTAATCATTAGAAGAGGAGAGAGAGAGAGAGAGAGAGAGAGAGAGAGCTTGGTGGGGCCAAAGGTGACCATTGGACCTACTCCCAAAGTTGCATTAGTCTCCTCAACGAAAAAAGACCTCATCCTCTAGCTTTGCATGGAGATTCTCTTCCACAATTCTTCGTCAAGATTTTAAAGCTCTTCTTCATTGATCAAAGTATCTTTCGATCCGGGCTTGTTTTTCCACTAGACAAGATATTGAGTGTAAGCTCCTCATCTTTTACTCATGAACTGTACATCAATGATATCAATATGAAATTTTGGATGAACCAATTAAATAATACGACCAAATTTTCAAGGCTTGTGGATTTTGATTTGGCTTGCTATGATATGGAAAATGGTTGGCAATGTTGAAAATGAAACTAATCACCATTCCTTCAAGTAGTAATAGTATAGTTGGCATAATATTCTTAAGAATATGGTATGAACTAATTTTTTTTTTTCCCCAATATGTGATAAGCACCTTGGAAATTACTCTTTCCATAAATATGTCGTAATCAAGTCACCTTTTTTGAACTCCAAGTAATGGCGTTGAACATCTACAACTTTTTTGTACAAATTAATAACACCCTTTAGGTTGGGCTTGAACTTATTCTTGGACCTCTTGGATGCGGCTAATAAGCTCTTCGACTTTCATGTTACTTTTTCTTCGATTAGAAATGGATACTCGGTCCTAACCACTTTAAATAAAAATGTTTTGAGTCGATTAGTATTTAAGTTGTTTTAAGCAAATTCGGCTTGAGACAAGATAAGATCCCATTGTCGTCAATAGTTACTTGCCAAATATTACACTAGATCACTGAGAGATCGATTGGCAACTTTGGTTTAGTCATTGGCTTAAGAATGATAGTCATTTAAAAATTGGAGTTGTGTTCCACAAAGTTTGCCTAAAGTGACTTACAAATTGTGTATCTCGACTAGAAGCGATGGTCTTTCGAATACCATACAGATAGACAATCTCTTTAAACTAGATGTGAGCAATCTAAAAAGAATTAATAACATTATGGCATAGGATAAAATGTGACATTTTGAAGAAGTAATCGACTATGACGAAAATAAAATCATAGCCTTGTTGTGTTCTTAGCAATTTGAGCATAAAATCGATACTAATTTCTTCTTATGGGTGAGTTGATATAGGCAAGAGTTGGTAAATGATACATTTTTGTTGTCTACCCTTAGCCCTTTCACATGTTATGTAATCTTTAATAAATTGTTCTACATCAAGGTTTAATCGAGGCCAATAATAACAAACATGAACCATTGCGACGATCTTATCTCAACCAAATGGCCTCCTAAGTCACCATCGTGTAGCTTGGCAATCACTTGGAGTCGTTAGGATCCTTCAAGAAGGAAAAGTTGGTTGGTTCCCTTTGGAGAGAGATGATTTTTGGCTAAATTATCTGCCACTTTATTGAAGGCATCATTCGTGGTGAATTACAAATGTGTGATTTTGTAAGTAGGAAGCCCACTTTGCTACATAATGGGAGGACTTTGAAGCTTGCTTCAAAATGTTTATGACTATATAGTCAAAGGGCCCCCCTTCTTTATTAAGGGGCATGCTTCTTTTAGACATTGAGAAAGTAAATGACATTATAATCGAAGTACAACACAAACTCCTTATGTATCAAGTAGTAATGCCAAAATTGTCGGGCTTGAATTATGGCATAAAACTCAAAATCATAGGATGTCGTTGTTCAGTTTTGTGCAATTTATGCTTTTAAGTCGTGGCCCCCATTCTCTTGTCAGGCTTGCTTTTATAAAGGCCTCGAGAGGGTGTGTTATATGATAGGCGAGGCCCATTTCTTTTTGTGGCGCCCACCCGAACATTTGCAAAGCCTTTTGTTAAATTAACAAAGTTACAAGTGGTGTGCTCTTATTTTTAAAAAAAAAATATGTGGAGTAACTTCTCTTGGTGCCGTTGAGTTTTTTACTAAAGAAGGTTATCGACTGTCCTCTTTATTTTAAGACAGCTCTGATAATATATGAGATGTGTCACATTCTACCTTAAACACTTCATAAAAATTTGACAAGGCAAGCAACGTGTTTGATTAAACTTTCATTAGTCAAGTTAAAACTCTCTTGGGATTTTCAAATTCAAGCAAAATCTTTGACCCTTATGTAATGGTGAGGAGGGTAATGGTGTTACTAAAGTTCTTAATGAACCATTAGTAAAAATATTTCTAAGTGACGAAAGCTTCTCATTTTCGTGATTGATTTTGGAGTTAGTTACTCTATCATTATTTTGATCTTATCCTCATCAACCTTGACACCTTAAGATGAAACAATATAGCCTAAGAAGACTATATTGTCAGTCATGATTGCACGCCTATTGACACCAGAATAAAGTTCTTCCTTTCACAAAACTTTAATGCCGATCTAACAAACAAGGAAATAAACACAACAAATTAAGAAGTAAAGAGAAATGTATGATTGCTTTGGTTAAAAGTGTTGGTAAACAATATAGGGCAGATGGCTTGGGGACTCACTTACCCAAGATTGGGAACTCACTAACCTAAATACAAGATAGGACTCACTCACTCTTAAACATGATCTAAAAGTTCTTACAAAGAAAGAAAATATACCATTGCCTTTTCTCCTCTTATAAAGCTCTATTTATAGAGGGGAGAGGAGATGAGAATTGAGGGTGTAGAGACCCATCCTAATAAATCATGTACTCGACATTAAATCAGAACTAATGGCTAATCAAAAACTCACAATCGTTAGGAAACTAGCAACTCGAAAACCTTGATGAGGTTTCTGCTCACCACAAACCTTCCAAACCACCCAATAACCCAACCTAAACTCACACAAGGACCTTATAAATTCAGTTGAAACCCAACATAAGAGGCCAAATACATTATACCATACCAGTGGTAATCGGATTGCACTGGCATCATATCTAAATATGGGTCCACTAAGGGTCATCTCGGTTCACCATAAAGGGGCCTGCATGGAGAAAATCCAAATATATGAGTCAACAACAATCTGATTATTGCTATCAGACAAAAGTGAATTGTAATCTCCAAATCGTTATGTACAGATATCTAGGATCTTTTGATTGATTGTATTGGGATTTAACCAATTACTATTGGTGAAAAAATTGCCATTTCCTCTTGGATCCCAGTGAAATTACAAATTTTACCACTTATCCAGCCAATTAGCAGAAGCCCCACATTCAACAACCAATCTAAGTGTACCACATGATGCTTTCACCATTAAACTTTCCTATTATTACTCAAATGCCATTAAGTCTCCTATAAATACCCCTCACCCCCTCTCATTTGACAAAAAAGAAACATCTAATTGCTTAGAGTGAGAGTGAGAGTAAGAGATAAATAGTGCAAAAGAGAGAAAGGGTGTGCCCTATTGGAATTGACGCCTCAAATCTTCAAGCAACATGAGCCACCGATCGGTCGTGAATGGAGATTGACCGGTCGGTCGTAGCAGATTTCAGGACAGAGCTCTCTAGACGTTGTCTGATCGGTTTTCGATCGGTCGACAATTTCCTATTTTGAGTCGGTTTCTTGCTCGATTTTGTGCAAGGTGTTTCTAAATCTAGTTTTTTTTTTTTTTACCTATTTAAGGGGTGTAATGGAGGATTAGGTGTTATGGCCAAAGGGGCCGTGTTTCTTAGAGGGATTGAGAGAATTTTAGGGCAAGAGAAAAGCTAGGGGAAAACTTGAAGTCTTTGGGATGAGGGAAAGGGTTGTGCTTGTCCTTCTCATGTGAAAAAGCTTTAGGATTTCTCTTATGGGCTGGGATCTGAGTTTTGTTTCTTCATTTTCTTGTAACTTCTGAGATCATAGTGAAATTTGTGCCCTGGTTTTTTACTTGTGAGGGGGTTTTTCTACGTAAAATCGGATTGCCTGCTTGTGTGTATTGATTGTTGCTTTGTGATTGCCATTGTGGTTTGCCTTATTTGATTCACTTCCACTGCTGGGATTCCCAACAAGTGGTATCAGAGCTAAGGTTGGTAGGCGTTATGCTGATACCAATAAGTGTTATCAGATCTATTGTTGGGAGGTTGCAGAATTCGGATTTGAGACGAGAGCATGACATTGAGCACGATGTTCGATATAGAGAAGTTCTCTGGTAAAAACAATTATGAACTATAGAAGGTGAAGATCGAAGCCCTCCTAGTTCAGCAAAGGCTTGAAGAAGCTCTTGGGAAGTGACCTGAGACTATGAAAGAAGATGAGTGGACGAAGCTTGATAAGAAGGCCAAAACCTCAATCGAGTTGTGCCTGACGGATGGTGTCCTCTATAATGTCATGAAGGAGAAAACTGTGGCTGATATGATGGTGAAGTTAGAGAAGGTCCATGACAAGAAATCTCTGGAGAATCACTTGTATCTAGTGCTTTAGTTGTTTAACCTGAGGATGTCGGAGGGGGCGGACGTGGAGGACCACATCAACACATTTAACGGGCTTATTTGCAAGTTGGTGGAGATGGATGAACCAATGAAGGATGAATATCAAACATACATGCTGTTGAATTCTCTTCCAGAATCATACGAGTCCATCATGAACTCTTTATGTGCAGGTAGGGAGACCATCAATGTTGAGACTGTTATCTCAGCCCTCTAGTCGAGGGTGATGAGAAAGAAAAGCGATAATGTGGGTTCTCGTTCTTCCTCAGAGGCACTGATTATGAGGGAAAGAAATTCTGACTATGGTGGGGGATATTCTAAATCGGGATTTAAAGCTAAGGGCAAAGAGAAGGCCAAGGTTTGGTGCTGGAATTGTGGTTAGGAAGGCCACATGAAGGGGGATTGTCATAATCCCAAGTTGAAACAAGAGAAGTCTGAAAATTCTTCTGGAGAGGGAGCTAATACCGTAGAGGACGGTGGTAATCTTAGTAAAGTATTGACTGTATCTGGAAAGGGGTCTCTTAGTAGAGAGTGGATCCTAGATTCAAGTGTTTCATGTCACGTTTGTCCTGATTGGAGTTCATTCATGACATACAGGGCGTATGATGGTGGATCAGCGTTTGTGGATGATGGTTACGCTCGCAAAGTGGTAGGTATTGGTACGGTGCGTATTAGGATATTTGATGAGATCGAATGAGTCTTGAAAGATGTGAAGCATGTCCCCAAGATGAAGAAGAATGTGATCTCTCTTGGTGCACTCGAGGCAAAAGGGTGCAAGTTCATCGACCGCGATTGATATTGTAAAATGATGAAGGGGGCACTCGTGTGGATGAAGACAAGAAGGTGTGGCCATCTTTACAAGTTAATCGGGAGCACGTTTTACGGTGGAGCTGCGGGATCAGTAACAGGATCCATGGTTGCTCGTATGTGGCAAGTGCCCAAGGGCCACATGAGAAGAGCGACAATGGGTGTGAAAGTGCAACGATAGGGTTAATGGAGGCATGAGAAGCAGTGGAGCTATGTTGAAGTTGATATGATGAAGAAAGCAAGGAAGGTTGGATTCGACATTTGAAGCCTCAATGGAGATTGTTGGAGGAGCGCCTTTAAACTATGCTGAATCTGGGTGCTTAGACCGGTCGACCGACCGGTCTGATTTTAGCCCAGATGCACGGTAAGGTCTTTGGATAGTTTTCAAGTGTTTTAGGCCGGTCGACTGTTGAGGCTAAACGTGAAGAATTTGAAAGTTTCCTCTCTAGATAGATTTTGTGTTATGTCCGACCGGTCGACAGTATGGGGGTGTTATGCATGGTTACGTGGTTTTGCATAACATGTTTTTATATCTGGGTTGTTTGCTCTCTCTCTCTCTCTCTCTATCTATATATATATATATGTGGCATGAATCAGGGATTAGGGGGTATCCTAAGGTGTCCAAGGTTTCCTAATTGTATTAAGGTGAGGGGAGAGTGTTTTGTGAGAGAGAAATTTTGGGTTTTCTCTTGGGTTTCCTTGCTTGTGGGCTGTTCATCTCTGTAATCTTTTGTTAATCACAATGGATCTCTTTTTGCCGTGGTTTTTTACCCGTTTAGGGGGTTTTCCACGTAAAATTGGATTGTCCCTATGTGGAATTGATTGTGAGTGGGTGTAATTACATTGTGTTGCTTGTTTGATCGCATATTTTGTTGTGTTGTTTGGCTTACTTTCGCCGCCAGTTTTCCCAACAAGTGGTATCAGAGCGAACGTTAGGAGGTAGATCAAAATCTAAGATGATGTATCAATGGCATAAAGCATGAGGTTCAACGAAGAGAAGGATTCTGTGAAAGAAAAATATGGAAAGCAATCGACATCTATGAAAGAAGTGGAGTGGAAGAAGGTGGATCGGTACTCCAATATCTCAATCAGGTTCATCGGCTGCGATCAAGTTTGATCAGGAGCACCTTTAATGGTGGAGCTACGGTGGCTGTAGTGGGATCCATGGTTGCTCGTGTGTGGCAAGCGCCAAAGGGCTACATGAGAAGAGCAAGGAGCGTGAAGGTGCAAAGATAAAATTGATGAGGCACAAGAAGCGATGGAGCCATGATGATGACAGAGTAGAGATGAAGGACGGTGCGTGGTAAGGTGTTGCATGAAGATTGGAATCATGGTGGAGATTGTTGAAATTGACGCCTCAAATCTTCAAGCAACAGGAGCCACCGATCGGTCATAGCAGATTTCAGACGTTGTTTGACTGGTCTCGGACCGGTCAACAGTTTCCTATTTTGAGTCAGTTTCTTGCACAATTTTACGTAAGGTGTTTCTAATTCTGATTTTTTGCCTATTTAAGGGGTGTAATGTGGGATTAGGGGTTATGGCCAAAGGGGCCGAATTTCTAGAGGGATTGAAAGAGTTCTGGGGTAAGAGAAAAAGCTAGGGGAAAGCTTGGAGTCTCTAGGATGAGGGAAAGGGTTATGCTTGTCCTTCTTATGCGAGAAAAGCTTTGGGTTAGCTTTGGGATTTCTCTTGTGGGCTGAGATATGGATTTTGTTTCTTCATTCTCTTGTAACTTTTGAGATCATAGTGGAATTTGTGCCTTGGTTTTTTACCCACGAGGGGATTTTTTCACGTAAAATTGGATTGCCTTCTTGTGTGTGTTGATTGTTGTTTTGTGATTGCCATTGTGGTTTGCCTAATTTAATTCACTTCCACTGCCGGGATTCCCAACATGTCACCATCCATGCCATTTAGCATATCTCATATACTTATTCAAGCCATTTCAAAGGTTTAAGTTAATCAGAGTAGGGTTGGGATTTAAGATCCTTGATCATTTTCTCTTAGGAGGAGTGTCCTATCTCTCATTTTTTCTCTCAAATATCCATGTGCATGGGCGGCGATCCGACTATCTATTTATTTTGCTCATATTTATATTACGCATCTCTCTTCTCGACATCCCTTGCTTCTCTGAAGTGACATTTGGGTGTATGCTCTTGCCTCGCTGAGTTCTTGGATCCTGGTACATCAGAAACCAAGGGTCGCTTGATTTTTTTTGTTCTTCTCCCTTTTTGCGATCACCATATCTTTAAATCACCATATGAGGTTAAGGCATTACAATCTCCCAAGTAATTATTTGAGTTGAGCGATAGTTCCCTAGCCAGTTCCTGATCTTGTCTACAATCGACTAGTATCGGAGCTCAATTCCACTTAAATACTCACCCTAAAGGGAGTCATAGTTAATTTAATTCCAATATCTTCCCACAACTGGGAATTCTTGTCAGTTGCATCCTCCCCTAACGGAAGTTCAGTCCAGCATACTTACCCTAATGGGAGAAATAACCAAATTCAGTTTCCCCCTAATTAATGGGAGCCATAGGGGTATTAATGAGGTTAACACTATGAAGAAGAAGTGATCAAAATATTGGAGGGAGTAAAACCCCTTCGATCCAGCTCCTCGAAGAGTAAGCAACTCTAAGAGCAGTTTCAAGAACAATTGTCGCATGGAGAACAAGCTTCGAAGATAGTAGAGTGTGGATCTCCCATCTACAAAATTACATGTGTCCCTTTCTAGATGCATAGGTGCCTCAAAATTTTGAGGTGCCCAAATTCAAGGGGTACGAAGGTACATGGTTCCCCATAACATATCTTAAGACATTTTATAGGATAGCACGTGGTAGGGATGTAGGAAGCACTAATCCACCGGATCAAGACTTAGGAATAACTTTCCTAAGCCTTTGTTGATTGATTTACATACAATCTTAACACAACACTCAGAGGACGGATCCTCCTGCTGCTCAAAGGAAGAAGAATCATGAGTTCTTGTTTGCTTATATTGGATGATGGCGAGCCATAACCATCAAAATGAAAACCTCAATTTACGATGAGGAGCAAATCCTTACATATGTTCATCCACTCAGTAAGCTTGAGAATTTACTATCACAGGGTTAGGGATGAATGGCAAGCATCATGGGTGTGTAAGCCTGAGTATTTACTATCACAGGGTTTTGATGAATGACAAGCATCGTGGGTATGTAAGCTTGAGTATTTACTATCACAGGGTTTGGATGAATGGCAAGCATCATGGGTGTGCTCCCCATGGACGAGAGTTCGATTCCCCTCCCTGGGATTACCTGATGCACGTGGTTTGCAGGTGATTGCATGCATCTGCAAGGAATAGTCTCACCTCAAAATGGGGGCGAGGACACCCTTACATTCATAAAAAGAAAAAGAAAGTAAGCCCAAGTATCTCTCGATACCTTATCTCATATCTGTATGCTACTTCACCTAACTCATCTGCACCAGGAGAATAAGTTGAAGTTGGTATAAGGGTTGAGCCGATCTCCTCTTTGTCTTACTAGGCTGCCTTGATGAAGCAGAATTGGTTGAAGGAAAGGCTATAGGATACACGAATGATAATGGAAATGTTTCCATCCATCGTCCAATAGAAGTTAACAACCTCTTCTCCTTTGCCTAAGGTACACCATATCCCCTCCCCTAATAAGGACAACAACAACAGTAGAGGTGGAACCCATGATACCTCAACCATAATCGACATATAGGAATGGCCAAAAAGCTTAGGCAATTCACACTTCTACCTCAAACTTAAAGCGAGGTAATAGTTATGCTAATTCAGAGGTAACTCCTAGCCCCGCTACAACCTAGGTCTCAATCAAACCCTCTGTTGCCAAACTACAATGACAGTATCGTGTGTTCCACCAATCCAGGGATCGAATAATGGACCGATGTTATACCTTGAAACATGTGGTCTAAAATTTGATCGACCAATAGAAGATCTCAATCGCGACCCTAGACACTATGCCAACAATATCTTCTAGAACCCACATTGCCACAACATTAAGTGGGCCCCATCTCTTCGGGCACCCCTACCATGGACGCGGATTGTGTCTAAACTTAGTATGGACGCAAAGCGTCCAAACCAAGCTATGGAGGGGCCCACCGTGATGTATTTATTTATCCACTCCGTCCATTCCCCATCTAAGATCAGGTGGACCACATGAAACTAAGAAAGAGGCAGATCCAACACTGAGGTCAGCCACACTAAAATATTGAGCTCAACTGCATTAAATGCACCAAGCATTAAAAGCAAATTGCATTAAATGCAAGGGTCATCTCTGGTGTGACCGACATGAGCGATGGATCTGCCTTATTCTTGGACTCATGCCTTAAAATGATCTTAGAAAAGGAATGGATGAAGTAGTAGATAAATAGATACGTCACGATGGTCCCCTCCACAGCTCAGTTTGGATGCAATCCGCGTCCCCCTACCATCAATGTGCTCGAGGCTAAGCCTATAGCCTTCCCCATCATCCATCCAATCAATCTATGTCATTACCATGAGTCCCGAGGCCTACACCTCTTGTCTCGTAAGGGGCACATGTAGATATGTAATATAGTTAGGTAACTCTCGTATGCTCTTAACTGGGATTGGAATTTTTTCATCGTTAATAGCCTAGGAGAAGAGATTACAAAGATATCCCAGATCGGCTGACATCACTGTTTCATTAACCGATCATTGCTGAAATCAGATAAGTTGATAGAATTATGTGTGATTGGTCTTTCACGAGTTTTCTCCCGTTTTGGGTACCTTCAGATGCTAAACGGTAGGAGAACACGCTTAAACCACAAGTGTCTAATTATTCTCAGACATAGTAGCGTTATTACTGCTTTACGCATTGTGGTTTACTTCTAGTTTACGTCTAGAGAAATTTACACTCACGTATAATAATAGGGGGATTGTGGTTTACTTCTAGGAGGGGGGGGGGGGGGGGGGGGGGGGGGGGGGGGGGGGGGGGGGGGGGGTGGGGGGGGGGGGGGGGGGGGTTTGTGTGTGTGTGTGTGTGTACGTGAATGTGGTGTTACTTAAAAAAAAATATGGTGTTATCTATGAGCTTGGGTACTACAACTCAACCTTGAGAACACTCAGATGGTGGTTCCGTACTCATCCCTGTGGTGTACCGCAGGAGGATAAGCTAACACCGTCCCACGGGTTTTACCCACATTTGTCCCCATTGTTTTCAAAGCCTAGTTCGATAATAAACATAAAAGGGAAGTAGGTCCAGGTACACTGGAATAATTGTCCAAGCTACCGTTTACTACCTACCTGGAATCCTTCGAAAATTACCTCCCGTAAGTTCCTGGTGTCAAAGATACCACACCAGTTGGACTCTTAACATAGAGGAAATAAAAAACCTACTACGGGATTTTATTAGACCGTTTTGTCTACCTGCCACGTATATATGTTACTTGCGTACCTCCACCCAGCACGCAACTCAGCGTGAATGGATCGATGCAGGCCCATCGTCCATTAGGCGTAAGTAAGATTGACAAGAATTCCTAAGAGTCGTCCTACTTCCCATTATAGTCGGACTACCCTCGGTAATACCGGCAAGATGGTTTCAATGGTGAGCATTCAATCCCCACCGTTTGTCGTGGTGTGGATGGATTCACGGATTAGATGTCACATAGACGGGCGTGGATTAGGTGTTAATCGGGCAACAACTTAGTATGCGTAACCCTTACCGTAGGGCCCACCTTGATGATTTGTTGTATATCCACTCCGTCCATTCATTTTTTCCAGCCCATTTAAGGACGTGGTCCCAAACATTAAGTACATCGAAATCTCAGGTGGACCACACGACAGGAAACAGTGATGATTGAATACTCACCATAAAAAATTCCCAAAGCCCACTGTAAGAAGATCCGTAATGATTAGCTGTCATCCAAGCCGTTGATAAGGTCAACCAGGAGTGGATGAAGGGTAAATGCAAAGGGTAGCTTGATCCAAAACTTTTGTGGTCTACAAAAAGCTTTTCATACTCATTCACCACTTTTTTCCAATGGTGTGGTCCACGCGAGATTTATATCTACTTAATTTTTGAGATAAAGGCTTAAATGATATAAAAAAACAGATGGGCAGCGTCGATATGAAATAATCACATGGGGAAAAGCTTTAATGACCGTCCATCTGTTTTCCCATCTCATTTTAGTACGTGATCCCAAAACCTAAAAAGATCCAAATCTCAGGTGGACCATACCACCAGAAACAGTGATGAATGATCTTTATATTTTCCCATCTTCTTGACCTTATCAACAGCTTAGATTGCAAGTAAACATTTCTAAAACCTTATGATGGGCTCTTTGAAATTTTTAATGGTGGAGCACTCAATCACCACTGTTTTCAGTAGTATGGTCCACTTGAGACTTGGATTTGCATGATGTTTGGAACCCATCCTCAAATGGGCTGGAGAAACAGACGGACGGCGTAGGATATACAAAATATCATCCATGTGGGCGAAACGGTAGGGGTAACACCCACTAAGCTGTTCTCCCCACGTGGGCGCAAGGTGCTTTTCATTGCACAGTAATCCCTCTGACAGAGGCGGCCGGAAATGGGCGTCCGTTCTGTCCGTTTTGCCCACGTGCTCTGATAGGTTTCTCATGCTTTAGCCCACGGTAATTCATATGCAAGCGCTGGGTTCATGTGCTTAACAAGACCGTCCAAATCGTGGGCCCCACTTTCAATGGGTCCCAGACCACTTACCCGAACTGATGGCTAAAGCTGTAGAGATGGGCCCATCAATGATAACTTTTGAACGGACGAGGATTGAGTTCTGTGGGCCCATCGTGACGATTGTATTTTAATACACCGTCAATCCATTTTGCCGGACCATCTTAGGTTATGTGCCCATAACAAAGAGCGCGACTTGGCTGTTACCCGGGGAACAGCTTAGTGGGTGTTACCCTTACCATGGGACCCACCTTGATTATGTATTATATATCCATGCTGTCCATCCCTTTCTACAGGTCATTTTAGTACAGAGTCTCAAAAATTAAGCAGATCCAAATCTTAGGTGGAACATAACAAAGTAAATTTTGAGATTTATAGTGTGATTTATGTATTTTATCCACTTTTTCCATCTATTTTAAAAGATAATTTTGGGACTTGATCTAAAAAAGGAAGTATATCTAAGGCTCAAGTGGACCACACCACAAGAAATAGCGTGAATTGAAAGTCTATGGTTGAAAAATTCTTGAGGGCTGCAGGAGTTTTGGATCCATGTCTTCGTGATCTTATTAGCAGGTTGGTAGTAAGAGAAATTATAACACCAAACTAAGTTCATCTTATCCACTGAAGCGAAGGTCTCATAGTAATCTTTACCATGTGTCGATATAAAGCTTGCTTCTTTTAGCAACCAAGCAACCTTTGTATCTAACTATACTAACATTAGGGTGATGTTTAAGGGCATATACCTAATGACAACCTACTGGAGTTTTTCTAATAGGTAAAGTAGTCATCTTCTATATATGTTTCTTTTTAGGAGCAACCATCTCTTTCATAGCATGACATTATAGAGGAAAAGTAAGAGCCTACTTATTGTTGAGGTGTGGAGCCAATCACACCTGTTTGCCAGCTAGTGGTGGTCGGGTGTCTGGACGGTCTGTGACCGGGTGCCCGATATTCATGTATTAGAGACAATAGTCTCTGGACTGTTCTGTGAATAGTCGGGCGCTCGACGGTCAGCCTGACCGGGAGCCCAATCTTCGGGATTTTCTCTCTGATAGTTGCTGGATGAATTTTGTAATGGGCGGGCGCCCGACCATGCGCGATCTATTTCGCGAGGTTTCCTTATTTGGGTCTAATTTCTGGGTTTTACTATATATATGGGTGTAATCCTGGATTAGGGCATGGGATTAGGGTTTCTATACGTCCAAGGTGAGAAAGAAGTGAGATGTTAACAAAAAGGGCCATCTCTGTGCATAGGAGCATCGGAGAAGGTAAGTATTGCTTGTAGCTTTGTCTTCTTTATAGTGGAAGTTTTGCACTGTGGTTTTTTACCCTTGTTTGGGGTTTTTTCAAGTAAAATTTGTCTCGTGGTTTATTAGTTTGTTTGAATTTTACTTCTAGATTATATTTCTTCTTGTTTATCGTTTGTGGGTGCGACCGGAGATTGGATCTTGGTTCACCGGCGTTGTTGGCGTGTTGCGCAACAACTGGTATCAGAGCTATTAGTTTAGTTCCAGTAAGAGAGATGACAGAAGAAGGGAAGACTAGAATTGAGAAGTTTGATGGCTCAAACTTTGCCTTCTGAAAAATGCAGATGGAGGATTATCTATATCAGAAGGACTTCTATATTTCTTTAGAAGGAAAAGAGAAGAAACCAGATAAGATGACAGATGATGAATGAGCTTTAGTGGATCGGAAGGCTTTGTCTAAGAGCGTCGCCTTCAATATATCCAAGGTAAAGACCACAAAAGAATTAATGCAAGCTCTAGCTATGATGTGTGAGAAACCCTCGGCGTCCAACAAGGTTCATCTTATGAAACGACTATTCAACATGAAAATGTCAGATAATGGGAGCGTGGTTAAACATCTAAATGAGTTCAATACAGTCACGAGCCAATTGGAGTCCATTGTTATCACTTTTTTATGACGAGGTCATGGCATTATTGATCTTGTCCAGTTTGCCAGACAGTTGTGATGGTTTCGTGATTGCCGTGAGCAATTCTTCAGGGTCTATGAAGTTGAAATTCGATGATGTGGCCGGTCTAATTCTCAGCGAAAAATCTAGAAGGAAGGATCGGAAGTTTCAGGGGATTCAGGGAATGCTCTAAACGTTGAAGGAAGAGGAAGATCGTTGAACAAATGTAGCAATAAACACGGACTTTCTAAGTCGTAGAAGTTCCGAAAGACAAAGACGGGTGCTAGCATTGCGGGAAGAAGGGGCACACGAAGCATGATTGCAGGGCGCTTAAGAAACAAGAAGGAAGCTCTCAAGGTGGGAGGGATTCAGTGAATCTATCTGAGGAGAGTGACACAGATGCGTTGATCTTGCCTCTTGATGCGTGGAATGAATCTTGGGTTATAGACTCGGGTGCTTCGTTTCATGCCACTTCGTCTAAGGAAGTTCTGCGTGATTATATGTCAGGTGACTTCAGGAGAGTCTACCTGGGTGATGATGAGCCATGCAGTATTGTTGGCAAGGGAGATGTTCACTTAAGTCAGAAAGATGGAACGGTCTTGAAGTTGAAGGATGTCAGACATGTACCAAGTTTGAGACGGAACTTGATATCAGTGGGTCAGTTGGTTGATACCGGATATGTAACGTCATTCACTAGTGATTCCTGGAAGGTCACAAAAGGTGTCTTGGTGATATCTTGAGGCAAGAAGGAAGGTACCTTGTATATGACTTCCGGATCATATAGTTCACTTGCAGTCGCATCAACTAGAGTGAACGGGCAGTTATGGCATCATAGGTTGGGATATATGAGTGAGAAGCGGATGAAATGCACTATTGTCAAAGGGAAAGCTACCAGGGTTGAAGTCTATCGACTTGAAATTCTGTGAGGACTACGTGTATGGCAAGTAGAAGAGAGTAAGCTTCAAGAAGACAAAACGCGCTCCAAAGACGCATCTATTGGAGCTTGTACACACTGATGTGTGGGGACCAGCACAGGTATCATCTCTTAGTAGATCACATTATTTTGTCTCTTTCATTGATGATGCTAGTAGAAAACTGTGGGTCTATTTCTTAAAACATAAATCTGAGGTATTTGATGTATTTAAAAAGTGGAAGATACTGGTAGAAAATGAGACAGGTAAAGAGTAAAATGTCTCAGATAAGATAATGGGGGAGAGTACTGTGATAAGAGATTTGAGGAGTATTGTACAACACATGGGATCAAATATCAGAAAACAATCCCAGGGACACCGTAGCAAAACGGTGTGGCTTAGCGCATTAACATGACCATTCTTGAGCGCGCTAGGAGCATGCGGCTACATGCAAGGTTACCCAAGACCTTTTGGGTAGATGCTGTAAATACTATCGTATATCTCATCAATAGAAGTCCCTCAGCACCATTGAATGGTGGGTTACCAGAAGAAACATGGACTGGGAAAGAAGTGAACCTTGCACATCTCAAAGTGTTCGGTTACATTTCATATGTTCACATTGATGCAGAGCACAGAAACAAGCTGGATGCGAAGTCCAGGAGGTGCACGTTTATAGGCTACGGGTAGTATGATTTGGCTACCAATTTTGAGACACAGAGAACCGAAAAATCATCAGAAGCAAGGATGTAGTCTTCAATGAAAAAGTGATACATAAGGACAGTTTGCAGCAAAAGTAGAATAAGGTTGATGAGAAGGAATTTGTAGAGTTGGAAGAGTTACCGGACATGGGTGTTACAGTGCCACAGGATGAGCATGCACAGGAGCATGATGAGGCAGAGCCACAGACACCGGTTGTGAGGAGGTCTACTCGGGAGAGGAGACTCAAGCTCCGATACTCACCCTCCTTACATTATCTACTGCTGACAGATAATACTGAACCAAGTGTTTTGAAGAGGCATTAAGATCAGATACACGGGTTAAGTGGGAGCAGGATATGGATGATGAGATGGACTCTCTTGAGTCCAATTGTACGTGGGAGCTCATCACTCTACCTAAGGATAAGAAAACTCTTCATAACAAGTGAGTTTATAGACTGAAGGAGGAACACGATGGTTCGAAGAGATACAAGGCCAGACTGGTTGTGAAAGGTTTCCAACAAAAGGCAGGTATCGACTTCACTAAAATATTTTTACCAGTGGTGAAGATGTCTACGATTCGCATGGTCTTGAGTATAGCGGCTACAGATGACTTACATGTTAAGACAGCCTTTCTTCATGGAAATCTTGAAGAAGAGATATATATGCATCAACCGACATGATACGTGGCACCAGGAAAGGAGAACAAGGTGTGTAGACTGAAAAAGAGTCCATATGCCTGAAGCAGGCCCCGAGGCAGTGGTACAAGAAGTTCGACAGTTTCATGTCGGAAAACGGGTATAGGAGATGTCATGCAGACCACTGTTGCTACTTAAAGAAGTTTGATACATCGTATATCATCCTTCTTCTGTATGTTGATGATATGCTTGTGGCCGAATCAAGCATGAAGGACATTTCAGATCTCAAAAGATAATTGTCTAGATAATTTTCCATAAAGGGTTTAGGAGCTGCAAAACAAATCCTAGGCATGAGGATAAAGCGTGACAGGAAAAATAAGAAACTACTTTTGTCACAAACAGAGTACATAGCCAAGGTATTTGATTGATTTAGTATTGGAGGTGCTAAGTCGGTTAGCACTCCATTAGCCAACCACTTCAAGCTTTCTAAGGAGTAAGGAGCTGAGACGCATAAGGAACGAGACTACATGGTTAAAGTCCCATACGTGTTAGCTATAGGGAGCTTTATGTATGCTATGTTTAGCACAAGGCCAGATATTGCTAAAGTTGTGGGAGTTGTTTGCAAGTTCATGAACAACCCCGGGAAGGAACGTCATTGGGAAGCTGTGAAGTGGATCTTCAGATACCTGATAGGTACTGTGGATGTAGAGTTATGTTATGGAGGATTGAAAATCAAGCTACAAGGCTACGTTGATTCAGACTTGGTAGGGGATACTGACGTAGAAGAAGTACTACAAGGTATGTCTTTACTCTAAGTAGTCTGCAGTTAGTTGGGTCTCTCAGTTACAGAAGATAGTGTTCATCAGTACAACGGAAGTAAAATATGTTGCAGCTACAGAAGCGTGTAAGGAGATGGTGTGGATGCAAGGTTTTATTATAGAGTTGGAAAAGAAACAAGCAGATTGCAATCTGTACAGTGACAGTGAGAGTGCAATACACTTGGCTAAGAATTCAACCTTTCATTTAGAGACCGGGCATATTGACATCAGATATCACTTCATACGTTCGTTATTGGAAAATTGATCGATTGCTTTGGAGAAGATCCATACAAGTGAGAACCCTGCGGATATGTTGACCAAGACGGTTACACGGGAGAAGCTGAAGCTCTGTTCAGCTTTGATTGGTCTTCAAGCTTGAAGATGGGGATGTGGTACACTCCAGATGTAGAAGACGAAGGTCTATGGTGATGTGTCTCAAAGTGGAAGATTGTTGAGGTGTGGAGCCAATCACATCTGTTTGCCAGCTAGTGGTGGTCGGGCACTCAGACGGTCTGTGACCAGGCGCCCGATATTCATGTATTAGAGACAATAGTCTCTGGACTGTTCTATGAACAGTCGGGCGCCCGGTCAGGTCCGATATTTGGGATTTTCTCTCTGATAGTTGCTGGATAAATTTTGTAATGGGCGGGCGCCCGACCAAGCTTGACCGGGTGCCTGACCATGCGCGATTTGTTTCGCGGGGTTTCCTTATTTTAGTCTAATTTCTGAGTTTTACTATATATATGAGTGTAATCCGGGATTAGGGTATGAGATTAGGGTTTCTATACGTCCAAGGTGAGAAAGAGGCGAGTGGTTGGCAAAAAGGGTCATTTCTATGCGTGGGAGCATTGGAGAAGGTAAGTGTATTGCTCATAGCTGTTTCTTCATAGTGGAAGTTTTGCACTATAATTTTTTTACCCTTGTTTGAGGTTTTTTCACCTAAAATTTGTCTTGTGATTTGTTGGTTTGCTTGAATTCTACTTCTAGATTATATTTTTTCATGTTTATCATTTGTGGGTGTGTAACGACCCGAGATTTTCGACTCTCGTGTATAACACGACAGCCGAATTCCCAAGTAATTTATGGAATAACTAATTTGTCAAATAATAAAATATAGCATTCAAGCACAATGGCGGAAACAATTATCATCTTATTCTATCAAACTTACTACATCATCATCAATGTTTAAATAAGGGAACCAACCAATATCCATACTGATTAATTAAAATACAAAATCATGTGTTCTCTTGAAGACTTATTACAATTCCATAAATGTATGAGCTACTCAAAAGAAATATTTAATAAATGATAACATCAATTAAGTTTCTCTAACATCGTCATCCGCCATGTGATCGTACGAACCATCGAACTCTTTTCCTTAAAAATCGGGTGTTCAGTACCTGGATCTTCACCTGCATCATCTAAATTGTGTTTGGGATAGCGTTAAACGCTATCATAGTGGGGAATATTCCCTCTAAGACTATCAAGAATAACAATGTACAAAACTCAGAGTAACGTAACACAATAATATCTTTATTCAAACAAAACAATCAAGTAAAAATATTTGTTAATGCGATGCATGGAATGCATGCTTTGGCTAAGGTACCCTGGCTAGAATCACAATACATGAAGTGAGAGACTCCCTGTTACGACTTCACGCTAACCACTAGTCACCAGAGGTTCCTGGGATGCACAAGCCCATAGTTTTGCCCGACCACGTGAGAAACGGGACGCTCATAGCCCAAATTTACACGTGACAGTGTACGGGAGAAGTAGGACGCTCTAGCCTATTCTCAATTCAGTACACCCACATGGAGCCAAGTGAATGCATGACTTTAGTTTCACCTTTATTTAAGTGTTTTCGCATACAACCAATTTAAATAAAACTCAATGGTCACTATGGGGAGTCATAAGTGACCCAGCATAGGCCGACAACTCGGGCTTAGTGTCAATGGCACCAACCCCGGCTCATAAGAATTTGTATACCATTAGTGTCCCCTCATTGTCCCGTTTTATGATTTCATCATGTCTCAAAAAGTCAATATTGTACATCATGACCAAATTCATTAAAATACTCATGTAATGTAAATGGGTCCAATTAAGGATCATGTACTTGTAAGGATCCATTGACAAACAATCACTTCATTCTCTCAGTTAAGTCAAGATATATTCTTCTATCATGGACATCTCTCATGGGTTCCATCTCTCTACATCGAATAATTTTACCAACTTAGGGACAAAGAGTACACAATAATGGGATGTCTATATGATGATCTTATACACATATTTCATATATATCACAATATGAAAACCAATGTTACTTGTAACACATAGATTAAGAAAATAAGGGCATAGATTTCACAAAGATAAATAACACAAATACACATGCTTCTTAGTCAAAAATCTAAACAAGGAATCACATCATTATATAATGATATTCATTACAATCCTACATTAAACTTCATGTTATATGGATCAGTAATTCAAAACAAAAAAACTTCACATGCCACAAAAGAAACTTATGATAATCGTAATATTATTAATGAAAGGCTTGAAGGAAAATCCTCACCTTAGGATGGACTTAGAAGAAGAGGGTTGTAGAAGATCCTAGCCGCTGGAAAAATAAGAGAAAGAACTCTCTTCTCTTCTCTCTCTCTCTCTCTCTCTCTCTCTCTTTTTCTCTAGGGCATTGAGGCTAGGGTTAGGAGAAGGGTTTGGAGGTGCGTAGTCGAAATATGGATAGGGATGTGCACGCGAGGTCTTGTGTAACAACCTCTTAAGGTGGGTTTCTCAAATCTCAATATTTGGATGATCTTTGATCAATTCCAATCCGTTCATCTTATCAAGCTCGAAGAGTAGAGTTAGAATACGTAAATTTTTTGATGATCCACATTCTAGATTGGTCGATCCTTAAAAATGGCCTAACGGGTACTAAAATGGGCTTGATCTCAATTAACGGTCTACGCTTGATGATCAGGGCCCAAATTTTGGATGGTCATGATAGGCAAATAATTGTACAAAGTTTTGTGGTTGATTGATGCTGAGAAATGCCTAGATCTGAAATTTCAACTTTTGGTGGAAAAAGAAGGGGCTGGCTTTGTGGTTCAACGGTGTAGGATTATAGATCGGGGTCCAAATTTTATGTAAACTCGTAGTTATATGAGTATAATAAGTGGTCCAAATTTGAGAAGCAATTGATGGTGAGAAATGGGTAAATTGAAAGGTTCAGATTTAAAAAGAGTTGGTAACTCGTTAATTTTTAGAACGGGATAACTTCGCGTATAAGAAAGAGGCTTATCAAGGTGGGGCACTCAAATCACACTATTGGTCCATGATAAAGACGATCCAAGTCATTTATATGAAGAAAAATATTCGACTACGACTAACCATCCACTTTCCTCACTTGATGGACATGAAAATCAAAGATTAAGGGGCTGATTTGACAATTGGACAACTTCTGCTATGATTTAAGGGCTGAAAATTGATGTGTATGGTTAATATGTGCCCAAAAGCTTAAATCCAGAGTTTTGCGTAAAAGTGATCGCCAGAAACTATAATACTTAAAAATGGCATTTTAACTTAAGCTTAATTAATGGCATTTTCGTAATTATCTTAAAAGTACGTGATTTTTAAAATCTGATCTTTCTACGATGTTTATGGGATCATTTTAAGCAACTTTTGTAAAGGGTCCTCTATCGGATCTCTTACGGATGTCCCGCTATTCGCAAATCAACGGTAAATGTACAATAATTAATAAAAAAATGAATTTTAAAAAATTTTCAAATAAATGTCGAAAATCTGGGGCGTTACAGGGTGAGACCGGAGATTGGATCTCGGTTCACCGGCATTGTTGGCATGCTGCACAACACTTATAAATTTTTTTCGTATAGTAGAAGAAGAATACTTAAGGGGTAGAAATAAAGGACTCGTGTTCAGGAGATGAAGAATAATAGGAAATAAAATTTTGAATAGGATGAACAATACTTTATCTTTTAGCTTTCTTGATAGTAATATGCATGTTTAGAGACAAATCTATGGGCAAACAAGTAGGAATTTGATTAGTACATGAGTTCAAAGGAGCTTGCTTTGTGGTGGACTATGGGAAGACAAATGTTTGAACATTTCTTCTTTCGTACACCTTCAAATTTGGTTTAGTAAAATTTGATTTAATTGATTGAGAATCAGAAACCACGTTATCTGTGGCATCATTAGATGGAGCACATGCCCTTGGAATAGATGAAATATAAAGAATTGAACTGGGGTCAAGAATATGTATAGGAAGAAGCAGAGACTGATGTTCTTCACAATCTTTAAAAATATGAAACGTTTTTAAGAAACTTGACATTAATAAAAATAGAACTTTTTTATTGATTGGATTAAAACACTTATACCTTTTTTGAGAAGCTAAATATCCAAAGAAAATACATTTAACAATCTGGCCTGACAATTTTTTTAGACAACATGTCATTATTATAAATATAATAAACACACCCAAAGGCTCACAATGAAATTTTAGAAATAGAGTAGAATGTTGAGAAATATTGAATAAGAGATTGAACTTTAAGAATAGTAGGCAAACGATTAATCAAATATTAAATAGTAAGAACAACATCCAATAAAAAAAACTTGGGAATAGACATACCAATGAGAAAAGCATAAGTAATTTATAAGAGATTTATTCTTTCTTTTAAAAACATATTTTGTTGTGGGGGTATACATACAAGTTATTTAAGAGATCATACTATACTCTAGAAGATAAGACAATATAGAATGAGAAAAATAATCCTTTGCGTTATTGGTATGTAAGATTCTTATATTTGTATTAAACTGATTTTTAACTCAAGCATAAAATACTTTGAAAATTGAACTCCATGTCTACTTTTTATTAAACAAATCTATGCTATACTAGAAGCATCGTTAATAAATGAGTAAAGTATTTAAATCCATTAGAATTAATTAGAATCGACCCTCATACATAAAAATAAAATAATGATTTTGTGTGTTTTCCTTTCCACAAGGAAATAATCTGACTTATGATTGTTAAGCTTTGAATTGTGTAAATTTATCCCCTATTCCACGCTTTACTAACATAAAACAATGTGCTTAAAGACCGACTTTAATGTGTTTTTGTGATTATAGGAGGAAAGAGAAGTCTGAGATTATCCAAGCCATTTAGGACGTTTAAAAGCCCAAAAGATAGCAAAATTAAACATCGGGGCGATCATGAAGATAATCAAGCTGTAAAGATCAAAGAATGGACCATTTTCTACCATAGAGTTGGAATAAATATGCTTCGAAATCATTATAGATCTTAAGCCTAAAAAATCACATCATAGCCACATGTTATAGGCAACACATATTTGAACGGTTACAATCAAGCATTCGCTCAAATCTTAATGTTTGCATACTCCACACATTGAAAGTACGTGATAGATGCGTTGTACGAACCAAATGTGGGACCAGCCGTGCATTAAGCAAGGTGACCATTCATCTCACGGTCTAAATGTCCCACCATCACATGAGTGGAGTCCCAACTCCAATGGCCATTTGAAGCTGCACATGAGCCACACGTATAGCAGGTTGGCATCCCATCCTTAATGTGCGTTGAAGAGCATCCAAAGAAATATCCACACCATCCACACGTGCTAACTAGAACCGCAATGAAGCTCCAATCATTACCGTCCACCAGTTGTCTTATGCACACGTGCACTAGTCTAGAAATATGAAATAAAAAGGGAAACAAAATAGTTTCTAATTTTTTGGGCTTTGTAACAGAATAAGAAACATGTTGATTTCATTTTGGGATTCTAAACGCACGCATGCTGTCTAGTATATGGCCTAATTCGTGGGACCCATCTTGATGATTTTATAAGATCCAGTCCATTCATGTTGAAGAGGAGCTCGACGCCGAAGAAACCCAGGCAATATCATGTCAATCCGAGCTACGAATTGACGTGGCAGCCAAAACAAGATGAACTGTCCAGAAGTTTTCGAAATTTCGCTGACTTAATTTGAAAACGGTCCAGGTGGTCTATTACTGAATATGAAGAATCTAAGCCAACCATCTTATAGAGCACATTGATATTTACAAGATCACAAAGTTTCATGTCAAACGGACGTGTGGATTGATCGTACTAATTGAAGGAAGATAGACAGTCCTAAAATATTCCAACTGCACAGATTCTAAAACAAGCTCTAAATCTTCTGATTTTTAGGACCACATTATGGAAACGTTTTGGACAATCTACACCGTCATTATGTAGATGAGGAATTTTATACTAGGTTTTCAAATTTGAGATCAATCCGACTTCTTTATACTTTGTACCATTGATCACAAGATGATTGGTTCTTAATGTGTTTGAATTGTGTGATTTGGAGAGGCGATCATTATTCTGATTCGTGGGCCCACTCAAGGGATAAATTGAGAAATATAAACCATCCATGAGGAAATACATATGCCAGGGAAGCTACAATTCAAATTTTAAGGCAATCCGACTGTTGGTTATTCTGTAACAAGCGAAACAAAATCAGCTCTGTTGCTGATTTCTTGTTTGCATTATAAATATGGAGCTCTCCTCACTCTTTTAGGAATAAGGATATGGGGAGCAAGGGGATTGAGAGCAAGAAGGCTCCAAGCCTCTCTTCTTTTAGTTTTTCTTCCTATTCTAGTTGTAGTTTTTTCTAAACTCAATTGATTAACGCAACAAAGACTATAAAATTGAATCAGAAGGATGACCAAAATGACAATACTAAAGATTAAAGTCTTTATTTTTTACATTGGGACATTCACCAAACTAATTAGAAGAATTTGAATGAAGAATGTATAGTCCATGTTTCTAAAGTTCACCTCCAACCAGCTTCTTTGTCTTTTGATCCTGAAAGACAATGATCAGGTAAAAAAGGTTACACTATAATTTATATCCTTAATAATCTGATTTACAAATAATAAATTAAATCAATATTAGGAACTAATAAGACAAATGATAAAGGGAATGACGATGAAGCATAAACAATAACCTTTTTCTTAATAGGCATTAAGGTACATATGCTAATCTCACATGACTTAAACAAGAATTGTTTTCACACACATACCCTCACACCCACACACGCCACAATGGGTACTCGAAACCATGACCTTCATCAAGGTCTAAGTGCCCTTATGAAGAGGTTAGATGGCAAATAAACATCACAGTGGATTGTAAGAAGGTTTCAACTTTACTCGTTCAATCCCATGCTTTATGTTGTGTGGTCTACTTGAGCTTTGGATGTGCCTCATTTTTTGTCTTATGCTTTAGAATAATCTGAAAAAAATTAATGGACAGTGTAGATATAACAGATGAATCATGGTGATGCCCAGAGAAATTCCACATGGCAAAAGTGGGGTTGTGTAGCACATAATCCATACGTGGGAGAGAAAATCAGCTTGTTGTGTGAGCTAAGGTCATTGGCTATGACGTGGACCAATGAGAATAGACGACACTGTTCTGTGCCTGCAACATAAACGATCCTCATACATATATGTAATATTCAAAGCTGGAAGGCCTGCCGTTGAAACCTCCTCAGTTCCACTCGTAAGGTTTATATGTTATTCAATTCGTTCACCGCATCGCTCCAAATGTGGATAAAAAAAAAAAAAAAGGAAACGACAAATATCAGCTTCATAGGAGTTACTGTAGTCCAAGAACTTCATGCGGTTATGGACATTCAATCCCTACGTTTTTCTCTGATCTGGTGATCTTGAGCTTTTGGATTTACCTCATGCGCTCAATCTCAATAGGCTGGCGAAATGGATGGACGGAGGGGATATAACACATAGACCACTGTGGGCCCCACAGTGCTTATTGTTGCAACAGCCAGTGGGCCTGTTACATTGCAAATGAGACCGAAATGCTGTGAGAGCCCACGTGCTTCTTGCTGGGAGTTGGCGGCTAGCCCACGTGCCTTAAACATGCCTATTTTTAAGTTTCTTTCCATAGAATGATCTTCCAAGATGAATGGGTGGCGTGAATATACCACATACATTATGATGGAGCTGATAGCTCGGTTTATCCAGTACACATTAAGGAGTAATGACGTGGGGTTTACACCACATTACCTAGTCTGTCAAGGAAACAAATAGGCCTTAAAAAAAAAAAAAAAAAAAAAAAAGTTCAATCATAAGAAAGTTACTTCCTTTTCATTTCTTCTCTTTGTTTACCCGTGTGGAATTTCTCTGGGCATAAACCCCAAAACTACAGCACTGTAGGATGACATCAACATTTTATTTATTTTCAACCGTCCATTTCATATCCATCAATTGTCTGATAAGGAGTATGTTACATCCACAAGTGGCCCTATAGTTTGAGTGGGGTAGCTAGCCGTAAATGAGTGACCGAGGATTGATAAGAGACGTGTGTCAATGGGATGCTCTTTTCCGCACATCGCACCCGTAGAAACGACAGACCTGATTCAGAAAATGACGCCCACCCACTGCCTTATGGGAGCGGATTAGGTGAGACCCTGGATCCAACCAGGTGGGTGGGACCCTGACCGTGAGGCTCACAGAGATGCATGTGACTTAAATCCACACCGTCCAATCGTTTTGAAAGCTCATTTTAGGGTATGATAACAAAAAATGAAGCTGAATCAAATCTTAGGTAGAACACACCACAGGAAACAGTCATGATTGAATCCCCACCATTAAAAACTTCATGGATTAATCCGGAATGTTTATTTTCCATCCAACCTGTTTATAAGGTCACAAACACCTAGATAAAAAGACCACACAAATATCATCTTGATCTAAAGCTTTTGTGGCGCACAAGAAGTTTTTAATGGTAAATCACCAGTGTTCCTGTACTATCGTTCATCTGGTTTGGAACTGCTTCATTTTTTGGATCATGCCCTAAAATGAACTTTCAAAACAGATGGACGGCATGGATGTAGTCACATACATCAGAGTGAGCTCCATAGTCAGGGATCCCTCCCACCTGGGTGGATCCGGGGTCTCACCTAATCCTCTCCCCCACCTTATATATACCCCACCATTTCTACGAAGTTCGCAGAGTCGAGAGAGAGAGACAGAGAGGGAGAGGGAGAGAGAGAGAGAGAGAGATGGTTTTCCAAGTGCAAGAAGAAGAAGCTGAATCAATCCAAGCACAAGCCCAGCTTTGGAAATTCGTCTATGGGTTCGCTGAATCCTTAGTCCTCCGTGCCGCTGTTGAGCTTGGCCTTCCAGACATCGTCCACAACAATGGCGGGCCCATCACACTCTCTCAGGTGGCATCTAAGCTCCCATTCCCCCACATCGAATCCGACCACTTGCGCCGGATAATGCGCTTCTTGGTCCACATGAACATCTTCTCCCAAGAGGTCTCCGGCAGCGAAGAGCGGTACGGACTAGAATCGGCCGCTCGGCTACTGCTGAAAGGCACGGAGAAGAGCATGGTGCCGATCATACTCGGCATGACTCAAAAAGATTTCATGCTGCCGTGGCATTACATGAAGGATGGACTTGGCGACGACGGGACCGCATTCGAGAAAGCGATGGGGATGACGATCTGGGACTACTTGGAGGCCCACCCGGAGAAGAGCCAGCTCTTCAATGAGGGCATGGCTGGCGAGACAAGGCTGCTCACTGAGTCACTTATCAAAGGCTGTGATGACATTTTTCGAGGAGTGGAGTCTCTTGTCGACGTTGGGGGAGGAAATGGCACCACCCTTAAGGCTATTTCCACGGCCTTTCCGCATATAAAGTGCACCATCTTCGATCTTCCTCGAGTTATTGCCGAGTCACCGGACATTCCCGGCCTGGACCGGATTCCAGGGGACATGTTCACGTCTGTGCCTACTGCCCAGGCCATTTTATTGAAAGTGAGTTTCTTCAACTCCTCTAGGAACATGTATAATTTCTTCTTGCTTTCCATTCCTGTGGGACCCATGGTTTGGTGATCAAAACCCTTCATCTGATGGGACCATGGTTAAAAACACAAAATCTCGACTCAACTCGAAACATAAGCGAGTCGAGTCAACTCAAAAACTTGGCTGAGTGAGAGACTTTTGTAGAGCGAACTTTGGAGGGCCATTTACTGAACCGTAGGACCCACTTGTCTGTACGGGAGATGCGTATGGATCATCGAACCGTTTGAGGTGGGGCACACTATGAACAGACCATAGATGAGTATGGTTTATCACAAAATTCGATCCATGAACATACAGAATCATAGAATGATGAACGGTTCTCATTCCAGTGAGTAGTGGGTCTTTCATGATCCAGATGGCCCAGTTGGTGGACCACGCGTTTAATCCATCGGTCCAACCGCCTGCGTTTTAGTCAACTGACGAATTTGTTTTTTGATCCGTTTCACTCAGCTCATTCTGCATGATTGGAGCGATGAAGATTGCCTTAAGATTCTGAAGAAATGCAAGGAAGCAGTGCCGACCGATGGAGGGAAGGTGATCATCGTGGACGTGGTGTTGGACGAGACGTCGGATCATGAACTGAGCAAGCCGAGGATGGTGTTGGACATTGACATGCTGGTAAACACTGGTGGGAAGGAGAGGACTATAGAGGATTGGAAGAAGTTGATTATGAAGGCTGGATACAAAGGGTGCAACATAAGGCACATAGGCACCATACAGTCTGTCATTGAGGCCTTCCCTCACTAGCATTAGAGATGAGGGATTACTACTTTTTATTAATAATGAGAATGATCAAATACATGCACTGTATGTGAACTTGCACTCACAACCCTCTTTTCCACTGCTGATGTGTTGCTCTTGTGGAGCTTCCAAGCCTTGCAAAATGTGGGCCAACCGTAGAAATCAATGTACAGTGGATGGTTTGATTGAACTTAAGAGGTGTGGTCCACTCGTAGGAAGAAGAAAGTGTATTTTGAATTCACTTGAAATAGATGTGTTGGTTATCCTTGATTTTCAATTGGGCGACATATGCTTTGAGTAGAGGATATGTATGTATGTGTGTGTGGGGAATGGGGGCGGCTCTGTTTGTCTACCTAGTTGAGAAAGAAATAAAGAATGTTATCTTAAGGCTGTTTTGCTACAAGGAAAATCTTGTGTGGAAAAGCTTGCTATGGTTTGGTTTTGCTCCTTAAAACAAGCTGTCGTCCACAAGAGTAAACTAAAACACAGCATTCAATTTGTGGTATTCTGGTGAACAGGGGTGGCAATAGGCCCAGATAGGGATGGCACTACGTAAAAATGTGAATTCCAACCAAATCAATTGCTGAGTGATGGGATTGTGAGTAAGAAAAAGACACTGGGAACGAGACTAAAATCCACGGCCTCTAGCAGTAATTCAAACAATGTCGCCTGCCTGCTATGTGCTAAGACTTATCTAATTTCAACATTTATTACCTGATACTAGTCAAAATCTTGATTATCACTTCAAAAGCTTCTCTACTTGATTATTAAATGTTGGGTCGATTTGATTTGAGTCTTCGAGTCAATTGACCCGCCACACATTTACTCAAGCTTTTAGGTTTTTGAGCAATGCATGTAACTAGTTGGACAGCTAATTAATGTACGACTATGAATGCCCGTTTGATATCCAACCTGTCCAAAAAGTAGACCACACCATGAAGATTACCAGAAAAATTCAGGCTATCCACTCATCAGGTGGGCCATATTCATGCTTTGGATCAAATAGATGGCTGTCCACTTTCTGCTAGTGTTGGTGCACATGAGTGGATGGACTTGGTTTTTGAACTATTGTGTTAGTCATGGTGGTTCTAACCATTTGGATGGTTTGAATATTGCAGTGAATTGACACATGGATTTTGTGGTATTGTATTGTATTAGGTAGGATATAAATTTCATCTAGCTTATATTAGTTAGATCTCCTAGGCAGTGGGACCTACTTGTTGAATGGAATCCAAACCATCCAAATGATGAGACCCACTGCAAATGGTATAGTACCAAAAGCACACTGAAAGTATGATACCAATTGTTTGATTAATGGACATCTAATGGATAGTGAAAAAAGAAAAGGAATAATGCTCTGCTGATTCTTTTTTTTATTGATGCAATGCAGCTTCTGGAGAGAATATATAGGTCCTGCAACAGAGCACTGAAAAGCAAAGGCGTAGATTTCACCTAGAGGTCCAACTGTAAGTTCTCGAAACCTCTCTTGAGATGGACATTATTTTCAAATCTACTTTGATAATCAACGAAGGTATCAAGTTTTAAGGCAATGATTTTTTCATTCAATTGCTCCTGGTGGTCTTGCTGGAGATCAGTGAGTTGTTGTTCCTGCTTCAGGATTTTCTGTTAGCGCGCAACAAATCTGGAAGACAATCAAGGAAAACAAAGACCTTGACCGTCCTGATCACAAGGTGACAATATAAACAATACCCCTGTTGGAACTTGGAAGTCACCATTGAAAGATGTGGGTTGTCTTGGTGTACTGGCTTCAAATTTTTTTTTTTTTTTTTTCCCCATGCATTCTGTTTGTAGGTTATGGTTGCTACTGTACGTTGTGAAGAAATTGCTAATGAAAGGCATGCTAGTTTAACTTCGAATGAGGTACGCCATGTTCATCAACCATTGTTTCTAATTTATATTATTTCACAACAAAATAATTATTAACCACGAAATATGTTTGAGAATATTGCAGGAATGGCTTCAGCTGGAAGAAGCTGTACAATCTGGCCCAGTTCCAGGCTTTGGGAAGAAGCTGAGCAATCCTAACAACTTGTCTATCAAAGTGAGCATTCTTCTTCTGTTGATAAAATAGAAAGAAATACTCAGGTTCTATGCTGCAGGTCTCTGTAGGAACCTTGGTTTACTCTAGCATGTCATAGCATGTAGTCTCTGCTTACCAATTCATCATACTAGTTTTCACAACTTGAAATAAGTTTGAATGAATTTGTTATTCCTTAATTTAGAGCATAATCCAACCAAGTGACCTGGGTTGAGTTCCAAGTGGATCCAAGAGTTCTGAAAATTGGTAAAGGGTGCATTTGGTTGCACCAAATATCATGAAATTTCATGGTTAATCTGTCTAATTTGGTGCAAAATCTCAAGCAATATCATGATATGTTGATGAGGTTGGATCTCCAGCCTGTAGTTCCACAGAGTTTCTACATAGGCTTTTTAGCTATAACTGACATATACAAGGACTAACTCGAATCTTCTTTGAATCATGTTATGTGATATGTGTTCCAGTCTTTTCTGCCTTACATCTGCCATTCATAGGGTCCCACCACTGGCTTCCCACTCTGGCAAAAAATACCCTGATGGGATAATCTTAACCATCTAGTAGCTGAATGGGACACTTTTTTTTGGTCCCATTCACCATTGGACATGTTGAGTGTAAGGTGGATCTGATCACTAGTATCTAATGTTGTAATCCAGTACCTTGGTATATGTACATTTAGCAAACATGTACTATTGGGTGATCCTAGTTGCCAACTTTTGTACTTTGATGATTGGAAATGGATGGTCAGAAAATATAAAACGAATGGTTTCTATTCAAGGATTTTGTCTTGCACTCTAAATTGGAGAAGTCAATTCAGGATAATGCTTCATTATTTTTAAAAATTGGAGGGCCTTGTCCCCCACCTACTAATTGGACTATTGTTTTGCAGAATGCAGTTATTGAGCTTTGTTGTTATTTCTAATATTTGCTCTTGGTATTCATGCAGCAAGGGAAGATAAAGCAATCAGGTCTGTGGTGGAAATTTCCCAGCAGAGTTTTCAAAGCAGATTGGTGTTCTTTGTAGTACTTTCGTTGCATCAATGACTCGACAAAATGAACACCTTCAGTGCGTTGAGAATATTTGCCATTCTTGTCTGGATTATAATGAGAAGGTCTATCAGTTTTTTGGCATGCCAGTGCTTTTTCACCTCTTTAAGTTTTAATATTCAAGCGATGATACCATATTCGGTTGATTTATTTTACCTTCCCCTCAGTTCTGGTTGTGCTTGTTTATGTACATCATCTGCATCATTGTCGTCATCACCACGACTACCATTTTTCTAGATGTTTATCTATGTGCTATTTATTGGTTGAGACAATGAGCTCCACACCACTGGATTAGATACTTGTAGTCTCTGGTGCAGGGTTGCCACTGAGAGTAATGAACAAAATGATCTAGAGATTGTCTCTGCGCGGGCTGTCGCAGAGCAGGATGTGCTTGGAAAGGTTTGGCTGAATTACATTTCTTGCTGTTTTCTTTTTCTTCTTATCTGTTTTAATAATCAGTTTGGATTTTCCAGATAGGTCCTTTTTTTTTTTTTTTTCTCTTTTTCCTTTTGAGTAGTCTTTTGAATTTGTATTTTTAATGTCTATCATAGTGTTCTAACTTCATTTTTATGTTGTTCTTGAAATGGGACATGCATTGTTTTTTACTTTGATTTATATGTATTTGCAAATTTTTTTTTAAAAATTTGAATGGCTATCAGGCGCAACAGATTCAAAAAATTAAAAATAAGAACTTTTATGAGCAGAAAATTTAGCGACGGACCAAAATCCGTCGCAACATTTTTAGACATGACAGCTATTTGCGACGAATTTGATTCGTCGTAATTTAGCGACGGAGAACATCTTTACGACGGACTTGGTTCGTCACAAAAACGCAGTTTTGACATGCTACAATTGGCCCTAGCCTATCTCTAGAGCCCTAAGCCTTGCCCTTAGCTTAGCTTCGGCCCTAATAGGCTAAAGAGTAGGGCAGGTTGGGGCAAGGATTGAGCCAATTGGCTAAGGCTAGGCTTTCCAATCTAGCAACCAAGAAAGAAGAAAAAAATTCAAGCAAGTAGTAAAGAGAGAAGGGGGAGATAAGAAGAAGAGAAAAAAAAATGATTGCTTGAATGAAAATAGAAAGAGTAACACACAACAGATGCCTTGGGAACTAATCGAAATACTTGAGATGATTCACACTCACTTAAAGAGGATCTCTATAGTCTAGAGAAAGGGAAATACACACTTGTATTCTTTTCTTCTTTTACAAAGCTCTATTAATAGATGATAGATTTAACCATTAGAAGAGGAGAGAGAGAGAGAGAGAGAGAGAGAATAGGGACGGGCTAGAGAGAGAGCTTGGTGGGGCTAAAGGTGACCATTCGACCCACTCCCTAAGTTGCATTAGTCTCCTCCTTAACAAAAAAAAAAAAAACCTTCATCCTCTAGCTTTGCATGGAGATTCTCTTCCACAATTCTTCGTTGAGATTTTGAAGCTCTTCTTCATGGATCAAAGTATCTTTTGATTTGTGCTTGTGTTGGGTTTGTCCCACATCGACTAGGTTGGACAATGAAATGAGCTTCATATATCCTGGAGTCACTCCACCTAATAGATTAACCTTTTAGGTGTCACACAATTGGTATCAAAGTTGGGTTATCCATCCAAGGCCCATGGCAAAGGGCAAGCCAAGATCAAGTTTCGAGAGCTCCACATCCGCCATGCCAAGGCCTAGGTCCCACAAAGAGGGGGGTGGTTATTGTGGGCTTGTCCCACATCGTTTAGGTTGGACAATGAAAGGAGCTTCATATATTCTGGGGTCACTCCACCTAATGGATTATCCTTTTAAGTGTGACACAACAGCTTGTTCTTCCACTAGACAAGATATTGAGTGTAATTTTTGACATGACAGCTTATTTGCGACGGATTCGATCCGTCGTAATTTAGCGACGGATAACATCAGCCAAATTTTTTGCGACGCATTTAACTGCGATGGACCATCCGGCGGATGAAGTTCGTCGTAAAAACGCAGTTTTGACACACTGGCCCCATCAAGCTCTCTAGCCCGCATTTAATTTACGACGAACTTGATCCGTCGCAAAAACGCATTTTTGACATACTGGCTCAAGTTAGCCCTAGCCCATCTCTAGAGCCCTAAGTCTTGCCCTTAGCTTAGCCTAGGACCTAATGGACTAAAGAGCAGGGCCAAGTTGGGCAAGGATTAAGCCAATTGGCTAAGGCTAGGCTTGCCAATCCAACAACCAAGAAAGAAGAAAAAAATTCAAGTAGGTAGTTAAGAGAGAAGGGGGAGAGAAAAAGAAAAGAAAAAAAAATGATTGCTTGAATGAAAATAGAAAGAGCAACACGCAATTCGAAATAGTTGAGATGGTTCACACTCACTTAAATTAAGAGGATCTAAATAGCTCCTAAAGAAAGGGAAATACACACTTGTATTCTTTTCTTCTTTTACAAAGCTCTATTAATAGATGATAGATTTAACCATTAGAAGAGAGAGAGAGAGAGAGAGAGAGAGAGAGAGAGAGAGAGAGAGTAGGGGCGGGCTAGAGAGAGCTTGGTGGGGCCAAAGGTGACCATTCGACCCACTCCCTAAGTTGCATTAGTCTCCTCCTTAACAAAAAAAAAAAAAACCCTCATCCTCTAGCTTTGCATGGAGATTCTCTTCCACAATTCTTTGTCGAGATTTTGAAGCTCTTCTTCATGGATCAAAGTATCTTTTGATTTGGGCTTGTGTTGGGTTTGTCCTACATCGGCTAGGTTGGACGATGAAATGAGCTTTATATATCCTGGAGTCACTCCACCTAATGGATTAACCTTTTGGGTGTCACACAATTGGTATCAGAGCTAGGTTATCCGTCCAAGGCCCATGGCAAGGGGGAAGCCAAGATCAAGTTCCAAGAGCCCCATATCCGCCGGGGGGGGCGGCTTGTCCCACATCATTTAGGTTGGACAATGAAAGGAGCTTCATATATCCTGAGGTCACTCCACCTAATGGATTAACCTTTTAGGTGTGACACAACAACTTGTTCTTCCACTAGACAAGATATTGAGTGTAAGCACCTCATCTTTTACTTATAAATTGTACATCAATGATATCAATATATAATTTTGGATAAACCAATTAAAGAATACATGCCCAAATCTTGAAGGCTTGTGGATTTTGATTTGGATTGCTATGATATGGATAAAGGTTGGCAATGTTGAAAATGAAATTAATCGCCATTCCCTCAAGTAGTAACCAATATATAGTTGGCATAATATTCTTAAGAATATGGTATGAACTAAATTTTTTGTTCAATTTATGATATGTACCTTGGAAATCACTCTTTCCATGAATATGTCATAATCAAATCACTTTTTTTGAACTCCAAGTAATGGCGTTGAACATCAACAACTTTTTTGTATAGATTAATAGCACGTTTTAGGTTGGGCTTGCACTTATTCTTGGACCTCTTGGATGCGGCTAATAAGTTCTTCGATTTTCATGTTACTTTTTCTTGGATTAGGAATGGGTACTCGGTCCAACCACTTTAAATAAAATGTTTTGAGTAGATTAATATTTAAGTTGTTTTAAGAAAATTCAACTTGGGGCAAGATAAGATCCCATTGTCATCGATAATCAGTTGCCAAATATTACACTAGATCACTGAAAGATCGATTGGCAACTTCAGTTTAGTTGTTGGCTTATGAATGATAGTGGCGCAGCCGGGGCGGGTGAGATCGAGCACCGTCTCTCTCACGGGGATAACTGATTTGAATTCACGGATCTACAGGGACTCCTCAACCTGTCTTCGTCGAATCCATGATGGAATATCTCGAATCCACGAGACTTTTTTTTTGAATCCACGAAGAACAAAAGAAAACCATAGTTTTTCTTAAGAAAATAGTCGTAATCTTCAATAATAATCATAAAACGAGTTTAACATGTTTTAAATACTAAAACTAAACCTAGAATCGTAACGTAGGTGTCCTAATTGCAATAGAAAATAAAGCAAATAAAAAACGGAAACAAATCCCTCAAATAAGAAAGTTCGTGCGCGCATATGCACTAGTACCGATCGGTCAGGCAACCGGTCGCAAACGATTGGGCTGGTTTTGGGCGTTAATTTGACCAGGATCGGTCCTGAACGGTGGATGATCGGTCGTCAAATTCTTTTGATCCATGAATTTGCTAAATCTTGGCCCTTCCTTTGAGGCCTTTCTTGGGTTGTTCTGGACCCTTTTCTTAGCTCTTGTCCTGCCTCGACTAAGGGAACACTTCACTACATTAAATAAGCATTTAAAAATTAGAGTTGTGTTCTACAAAATTTTCCTAAAGTGACTCACAAATTGTGTATCTTGACTAGAAGTGATGGTCTTTCAAATACCATAAAGAAAGATAAACTCTTTAAACTAGATGTGAGCAATCTAAAAAGAACTAATAACATTCTTGCATAGGATAAAATGTGACATTTTAAAGAAGTAATTGACTATGATGAAAATAAAATCATAGCCTCATTGTATTTTTATCAATTCGAGCATAAAATCTATGCTAATTTCTTTTTATGGATGAGTTCATTGCACCAAAATCAGTCGTTAGGAGCCACTACTTCTTTGGTTTAGGTATAGTCTAAAGCCCTTCCTAATTTGGAAGCGCTTTACACCATTTTCCGATCACAAATTTGGAACGCTTTTAAAAGCTTTTGTTCCACTCCGCAAGAGATCCCCTATTCTGATAATGAGAGACATTAGCGCTCTCTCTCCTCGCAAGCCATTGAAATGGGGATAGAAAGAGAAAATCTCTCAGGAAATGGAAGTTTTTTCAATCCCGAATTGTAAATCAACGGATCTTCTTCGCTTCTCTTTCTAGGAACGGGTTGTTCTAGCACCGTCCCCAATGTGATGTGATTGTTAGAGTCGTCTGATCCTCCCTGCCAAATCTGCGTTCAATCCCTCTTGGTTCCTCCGGATCTTTATCTGAACTACAGGTCAGTCGATTTCGTTGAAATTGAGGTTTTTTTTTGTTTTTTATTTTTATTTTTATTTTCTAGTGCGATTTGTATTGGCCATATGATCTGAACTTAATTTGAGGTTTAGATCGTCGAATGTTGTTGGAATTTGAGTTTCTTTTAGGGTTTTGTGGTGTGGATTTAGTATATTTTGTGATATTTTGGGCATTCTTGTGGATGGACCATATTTGGAAAGCCTTGAGGATTGGTAGAGGTGATTTCCTTATTTCATAGAGTTCTTTTAAATGAGTTCATGAGTACACCTGGTAGATGTTTGTGGAAATGCCAAGGAGAAGGCTGGTAGCCCTGGGGTGTACCGCCTTGATCAAATTTTCTTCTCTTTGAATTGGGTTGGTTTGGATTCGATTGAAATTTTCTTTTTTTGGCTTCATGTCACCTTGTTTGCATGATGCGAATTGCTTGCATTTTTTATTTTATTTTATTTTTTTTGTATTTAGTTTGTTGGTTGATTTATGAAATCTTTGATAAGGGGTTACATAAAAGGTTAAAAAAATGCTATAAAGCCTGTAACAACCATTATAACTGAAACAGGCAATGGAAATGCTTGTTAAATAACAATCATTTTCTTCCAAAATAACAGCCATTATTTTCACAGCAGTACATGTTACATAATAGAGAATAATATATGCTTAATATATATAGAAAAATGTGCTGCCAGCTATTCTCCTGCGTTTTTGTTCTTGTAATATCCTTTGAATTTTCCATTTTAGTCCCTAAATTGACTGCAGGGAGCTTATGCTAATGGACAGTTGTTTTTTAGATTTTTTTCCCTTCTTTTGAAAGTCATGTTCTGTTTTTTCTTGCTGCCTTTGTGTGATTTAAAGCTTTGGGTCAAGTGAACAGGTAAAGAAGTCTGGAAAATAGTTCATATTGTGTGAATACAACAGAGACGCTGATTCATATAGGTAAGTAGGCAAACCAATAATAATTAGAAAGAAGAAGAAGAAGAAGTAAGCAAAGCTATCAAATAATGCTTATGCATGGATTTATTTTATAAGGTAATTGTAAAAATGCATTGTACTTTTCTTGGAAATCATGTTTTAGATATTGGATATTCTTCAGTGCACATTCACTATTTTGTTCTATTCAGAACAGAATGTTGCGAGATTGGATCTTTGATTTACTCTTTATCTATTACAATACTCTTAATTGTTTGTGTGATGACCTTCATCTAATGAGCTGGCAAGTAATGCCAGTTTGCAGAAAATGATAGAAACCATTCTCTCTTTCTGAAGAAGTAAGAGCAACTATTTTGCACAACTGCATTGGTAGGTATTATGAAGGGGGAAATTCCATCAGTATACATGTGGGAAGCTGATAATGAAGGCTTTATGGCTTGCTTCTTAATAAAGAAAGGTCAGTTTTTCAATTAAGAATGCATATCTTTTTGTCAACAAAAAATACTATATGATTGCATTGATTTATGATGGTTGTTGGGGATAAAGATGGCTCAAAGTCAGGGCATGGCTGAAGAGGTTATTTGCAAGAAAGTGCATGGGATGCTATTCACATTATTGAAGTAAGCTCTATTTGTTAGAGGATATAATGTGATTAAATAATGGAATAGTTTTTTAGCATTCATTTGTTGCTTGTTGCCTTGTCTATTCTAATTTCGAAGTTCTTAGTTAAGCATTATGAAAGCCATGGTGGCCGTTCATATTTGAGAGATGTTCTTCATATAGATGTGGCCAAAATTTGTTGCGTTGAAGGCATTTTTTGATCCTGATGTGTAATTTATGAAAGCATAAAGCACTTTTTGGCTTTTATTGCAATAGTGGTTTAGTTTTTTTTTTTTTTTTAATTGCAATATTGATCCTTTAGGACCCATCTTTTCCTTTTATTTAATTCTGTTCATGCTTCAGATATTTTGCTGTTCAGATTCTTGGTAAAATAAGGTGATGTTATTCAGGCGTTGTTCATCATCATCATCTTCTTCTTCTTCATCTTTTTTATTTTTTTTAAAGATCGTTCATCATCCTTTTGAATTTCGTTTGTACAGTGAAATGGTGGTATTCACATGATTGTTTCAAGATTGTTTCTTCTACTAATCTGTATGGCACTTAACCATCTGTATGGCATGAAGCCATTCCAAACTCTCGACTCTTATCTTTATCATGCATGACTCATTGCTCATTTGGATCTATGTTCAATCATTAATTCAAGCTCTATTATTATAGAGGGTTTTTTTTTTTTTTTTTTGGATCCTACTGGTTTTTTTTTTTCAGACTTGTCCATATTTTGTATTCCTATGTGATTGCTTAAATTGCAAGTCATTTTGTTTTCTACATTTCTTGCTTATATTTGGAGCAGTACTTTTCCAATGTTATTTAAAGAGAAATTATTTGTTGTGTTTCCGTTTAGTGCATTTCTTGATGCTTGTTTGATCTCCTGAATGTGTGCAATAATACTTGTGTCAGTTGACCTCTTTGTTGTTGCTATGTAATAGGGCTCTACTACATTTCCTTGATCAAAAGAAATTCAAGAATAAAGATGATTTTGTTGAAAAATAAAAGAATCTAATTAAGCTCCTCTGAACAAATTCAAACTCTCAAATTTCCTGAATCTGTTGTTGCCTCGGCGCAAGCTGCTGCTAAGGCCAATGGTGAGCCTGAAAATGTATGTCAAGTGTCAAAAGCAGGTATTTCGGGAAAATTTTGAAATTGAGGTACATGGAGAGGAGTGATAAAATTCTAGTGACATTTCAGTATTCACATGGTTGTATTCAACTAAAAATTGCAATCTGTGGATAGATATTGTTGGAAATAGATGCTGAGTATAGAAAACGCTATGCTTGTGTGACATGGACATGGCCTTGGCCTTGGTGGGAACTACACACATCAAACTTCTATAAAGCGTGAACTGTAATAGCATTCCCCTCATATAGAATGAGTATGATTACTCCCAACAATGCATCAAGAGGCTAGGATTTCTTCCAAAAAAGAATTCGATTCCTCGATTTTTCTCATTTCAATTTACCAACAAACAGGAGGAAGATTGTGAAGATCGCTAACAATGTATTCGTTTTGCAGGCTTACCCACATAAAATCCGGACAGGTAAATTAGTAACTATTTTACGGAATATGTGATTTTCTTTGTAAGGAGATTCTCTTTTTTATAAGAATTTTTTCTTTCTTTCTATCTATGCTTTAACAAACCTATTAGTGATTATACAATTTCACAAATAATATAAACAGCTGGAATCTTAACTTGATACCGTTAACCAAAGCTAGATGTTGTTTGCAATCAAAAGGCATACCTCGTCCTATTGAGCTGAATAATGAAGCTTGATGGTGATGAACAATTGCTTGAATAATTTCAAGGGTCTAAATCTTCATTACGTAGCACCTCTTGCCTATTTAACAATTGAGATCAATCAGGTTTGGCATGTTCTGTCCTCAACTTGGTTTAATGCATGAATGAATATGGGTGTATTCATCTATAATTTTGAATTGAAGAGGGTCCACCTTTCAGGTTCACAGCCATCTAATAGCAAAATGAAACCACCTAATTCAAGAATTACAGACTCAAGACCATTTCATCGAAATCAACATATAGGACATAGAATTGGAATACCGTTTCTTTCCATCTCTTCTCGTCTTATAGTACTTCTCTTGCAGCTCTTGTAGTCAGCCTACTGTGCATTTTGGAGATGGACAGTTGGGTGGTATTTCTGGAACTATTTCAGCATATGAGAGCTTAAAACTTAAGAGGTTGTGCTGTCATTGCTGTTGTTTTGGAGGATCATGGCCTTTTAAATGAGGCAGCCTTGTTGTCCTATTTGCGAAATAGGTAATGTCCTGCTTTTTTATCTTTCCTTTTCCAAACCAGCTTGAAGTGAGTCATTCCTTTGTAACATTGTTAACTTCTGCAAATTCCATTTGGATACTGTTTAACTTAATGGGCCTTTGTGTAACACTTCAATGGTTACATTGAAATATATAGGCACTAGAAAAGACATTCAAGAAGTTGGACCATGGCGTCAATGTACAGGGTATGTGAAGTTACCTTTTTGGGTACAAGGTATGTGAAGTTACAATGGAGTTGTTATTTGTCCATGTGAATTAACTCTAGTCCTGACGTATGTACATTTATTTGTTTCTGTTGCAGCACACAAACAATAGAGGTATATATCACAAGTTATTATGACTTCAAACAGCAGTTTTTGTTCTGTTTAGGCAAACTTTTCTCTTCTTCAATTCCTTTTAAATGTTAGCTTTTGAAAAGTTTTCTTTGAACAGGAATTGAGTAACCAATCAAGGCTACTGCAATCTCAACTATCAGAAGTACGGGAGAGGCTGACATACTTCTTTGGAACCTTATGTTGGTTAAATAGTTTTGTTTTTCTTTTTACTCATTGATTTTTTTTTATTTTTTTTTTGGAGCCTTGTGATATCTGCAAAAGAAGTGGTGGTTGGAAACCTTTTGGGAGCTGTATGACATGGGCAAACTTGCCTTTCTATGTTGGATATTTAGTTTACATTTTTCAAGTAATGGAGAAGGTGCCCATTTTTCTTCTCAGGACTGATTGTTTTGGCCATCAAGAGTAGTTTAATCGGTGAAAATGATTTCAAGAGTGGACAAACCAAGATGAAATTGGTCTTAGTAGATTTCCTAGTGGGTGCAGGTATCAAGGTAATGAAAATGTGGACAAAAATGAGGTTTTTGACTTATGGGTCTACCAAATCCTAGTTGGCATTTGATGGGATCTACATTCATTTTTGAGAGGAGTTATTTGATACTCTGGCAGAATATGACACTCGATACGCAGGTACTCAGACATTGCTAACGTAACATACGCTAACTCAACTTAAACCCAGCTAAAATGTGGAACCAGTTGTGGTTGAATAGGAGTTCCAGGACCAGATTCGTTGAATAATTCTAACATCTGATTCAGTGGATATTTTTCATTTTTTACTATCCAATAAATGTCCACAGATCCAACAAGCAGATAATTGAATGAGTGTAGCCTTGATTCACGATGCATCTAACTTGGGACACGTAATTTAGAAATTTTAATTCAAATAAATTCTATGCCATGTATGCAATTTCCAGTTGCCTGCATATCATCTATCATACTCGGCCGGAGTATGGAAAAAATCTCTTCAGGAAATGGGGGCATAGGATCATGTGTCTCGCTTGCATCAGGTTTAATGCTCACTTCAATAATGAAGGGGTCATGTTGATAAGGAAGTTTCTTGAGCCTATTTTTCAATTATTATTTTGATAGAAGACCTGATTTGGGTGTTTGTTGAGTGACTGTTGTTTGTATTTTCTTCATCTGTTAAGGAGGCCAGTGTTTGGAAAGCAGCATCTAGCAGGGAGCTAAATGTTTTGGAAAGCAGCATCTAGCAGGGAGCCATGATTGATGTGTAGAGGGTGTTTCTAATGTTTCTTTTTTAATGAAAAATGCATGTGCTGAAAGTGCCTCCTTTTCAGGAGCTTTTTAATATGGAATTATGAGGATTTTAGATATAGATTAAATTGAATAAAAATGTGTTGAAAATTTATTGTTGAATTAGTTGTGAACCATTTCTAGTATTGTTAATATAAATATATTTTTAAATTATTTCTAATTTTAGGAATGATTTAGTACTGTTCTTTTTTTTAGTGTGTATATATATATATATATATATATATATATATATATTTTATGAGTGTGCTGGAAATCAGGGAGGGTTCAAAACTGTTCCTAAAACATTAGTCCGGAACAATTTTAACTACTGTTCCAAATTTTTAATGACGCCCCTTACATTAATGGTTTATCAACCATTTCTAAATCCTTCAAGAACGGTTTTGAACCGTTCCTAATTAGTGATTTTGGTCTACTAGTCACTATAGGCAATAGTTAGTAAATGATACATTTTTATTGTCTACCCTTAGCCCTTTCACATGTTATGCATTTTTTAATAAATCATTCTACTTAAGGTTCAATCGAGGTCAATAATAACAAACATGAACCATTGCAACGATCTTATGTCAACCAAATGGCCTCCTAAGTCACCACCGTGTAGCTTGGTGATGACTTGGAGTCGTTGGGATCCTTGAAGAAGGAAAGGGTGGTTGGTTCCCTTTGGGGGGATATGATTTTTGACTAAATTATCTGCCACTTTATTGAAGGCATCATTCGTGGTGAATTATAAAGGTGTGATCTTGTAGGTAGGAAGCTCACTTAGCTACATATTGGAAGGACTTTGAAGCTTGTTTATATCTGTATAGTCAAAGGCCTCCTTTATTAAGGGGCATGCTTCTTTTAGACATTGAGAAAGTAGATGACATTATAATCGAAGTACAACACAAACTCCATATGTATCATGTAGTAATGCCAAAATCGTCAGGCTTGAATTATGGCATAAAACTTAAAATTGTAGGATTTAGTTTTGAGCAGTTTATGCTTCTAAGCCCCCATTCTCTTGTTGGGCCTGATCTTATAAAGGCCTTGAGAGGGTGTGTTATATGATAGTTGAGGCCCTTTTTTTTTTGTGGCGCCCACTCGAACATTTGTAAAGCCTTTTGTAAAATTAACAAAATTACAAGTGGTCTGTTCCTATCTTTTAAAAAAAATATGTAGAGTAACATCTCTTGGTGCAGTTGAGTTTCTTATTAAAGAAGGTTATGAGTATCACCTTTATTTTAAGATAGCTCTGATACTATATGAGATGTGTCACATTCTACCTTAAACACTTTATAAAAATTTGACAAGGCAAGCAATGTGTTTGATTAAAATTTTGTTAATCAACTTGAAACTCTCTTGGGCTTTTCAAATTCAAGCAAGGTCCCTTATGTGAGGTGAGGAGGGTAATGATGTTACTAAAGTTCTTAACGAACCATTGGTAAAAATATTTCTAAGTGATGAAAGCTTCTCATTTTCGTGACTAATTTTAGAGTTAGTTACTTTATCATTACTTTAATCTTGTCCTCGTCAACCTTGACACCTTAAGATGAAACAATATAGCCTAAAAAGACTATATATTGTCGGTCATGAATGCACACTTATTAACACCAAAATAAAGTTCTTCCTTTCACAAAACTTTAGTGCCAATCTAATGAACAAGAAAATAAACACAACAAAGAAGTAAAGAGAAATGTATGATTGCTTTGATTAAAAGTGGTGGTAAACGATATAGGGGATATGGATTGGGGACTCAATTACCTAAGATTGGGAACTCACTAACCTAAATACAAGAGAAGACTCACTCACTTTGAAAGATGATCTAAACGATCTTGTGAAGAAAGAAAATATACCTGCTTTTTCTCCTCTTATAAAGCTCTATTTATAGAGGGGAGAGGAAGACTGATCATTAGGGGAGGGTGTAGAGACCCATCCTAATAAATCATGCACTCGGCGTTGAATTAGAACTAATGGCTAATCCAAAACTCGCAATTTTAGGAAACTAGCAACTCGAAAACTTTGATGAGGTTTATGCTCACCACGAACCTACCAAACCACCCAATAACCCAACCTAAAGTGACAAAGGGACCTTAAAAACTCATTAGAACCCAACATAAGAGGCCAAATACACTATACAATACCGGTGGCAATCGGATTGCCACTAGTACCATATACATATGGGTCCACTGAGGGTCATCTTGGTTCACCATAGAGGGGCCTGCATGGAGAAAATGCAAATATACAAATCAACAACAATTCGATTGTAGCTAGCAAACAAAAGTCAACTATAATCTCCAAATCGTTATATACAAATCTCTAGGATCTTTTGATCGGCTGTATTGGGATTTAACCAATTACTCTTGGCTGGCAAAATTGTCATTTCCTCTTGGATCCCAATGAAATTACAAATTTTACTACTTATCCAACCAATTGGTAGAACCCCTACATCCAACAACCAATCTAAGTGTACCACATGATGCTTTCAACCTTAAACTTTCCTCTTATTACTCAAAAGCCATCAAGTCTTCTATAAATAGCCCTCACCCCCTCTCATTTGACAAAAAAGAAACATCTAATTGCTTAAAGTGAGAGTGAGAGTAAGAGATAAATAATGAAAAAAAGAGAAAGGGTGTGCCCACCATCCTTGCCATTTAGCCTATCTCATATACTTATTCAAGCCATTTCAAAGGTTTAAGTCAATCAAAGTGGGGTTGGGATTTGAGATCCATAATCATCTTCTCTGAGGAGAAGTGTCCTATCTCTCATTTTTTTCTCTCAAATATCCGTGTGCATGAGTGGCGATATGACTATCTATTTATTTTGCTCCTATTTATATTACGCATTTCTCTTCTCGACATCCCTTGCTTCTCTGAAGTGACATTTGGGTGTATGCTCTTTGCCTTACTAAATTCTTGGATCCTGGTACATCAGAAACTAAGGGTCACTTGATTTTTTTTTTTTTTTTGTTCATCTCCCTTTTTGCGACCACCATATCTTTAAATCACCATATGAGGTTGAGGCATTACAATCTCCCAAGTAATGATTTGAGTTGAATGGTAGTTCCTTAGCCGGTTCTTGATCTTATCTACAACCGACTAGTATCGGAGTTCGATTCCACTTAAATACTCTCCCTAAAGGGAGTCATAGTGTAACGCCCCGTAAAATCGCCTTCCTTAGGACTCAAACCCATGCTCGAACCCACTAGACACGTATCACCCTCTAGACGAAAAATTGGCCTCACATGACTTAGAGAACTATAGTCTCATGGTGTCGGGAACTTAGATACGCGCGTAGGAGCTCGTTCCGCCGCCCGTCTCGAGTCTGTTAGGCCCAAAACTTGTTGGGGACCACCCACGTACTGGGCTTGACACTCGTAGGCGAGCGTTACGTCGAAATCGGCACCCGAAATCATAAATTGCAGTGTCCTGCAGTTGCACATGGGAGTGCAAGTATACTTGCGCAATACCTTTAGTGAGTAATCATTACTCAATTCACTTTTCTTGTGTGGGCCCCATGGACCCTTGCATGGCCATGAAATGTGAACCATGGATTTCAAACATAAACCAGCACATGATCCCCAAACATGAGCCCCGATCGACAACCAGTGACCGTTGAACTGATGTCACTTTAGATCCGGCAATCGCCATGTCCGATCGGTCCCAAATCATACCCAAACAAGGATCTCAACATGGTAAGGCTATCCAATAGGCTGGATTGACCTAGATGGGTCAGGTGGGCCCCACATAATCAAATCAGAGCACAAAATGCTACTTTTATGTAACTTAAAACATTGGGGCTATATGTCCCAATTCCCCAACCTTTATAACCTATTTTTCTCAGCCCATTCTCTCATTTTTAACTTAATTTCTGAGAAAAGGGGTGTGTGGGTGAGAAAAGGGAGGAGTTGTGGGAGAATGATTATCAAGAGAAGCCCTTGCATGCTACCCTACCCGGACCTAACCGCCTCTACATCCTCTAGCCGGCTTCTCTCGTGATTGGAGATCTTCCCGAACGTTTGTAGAAGTAAGTCCATCATAAAATCCCCATCTTCTCTAGCTCATTACCTAGGTTTTCCCATTTTTCCTGATTTTTCAGCACCTCCTTGCAGGATTTTCCTAATCCTCCTTCAAACCAAGGTGTGTATCATTTACCTATGTGTTGCCTTGCAACCAATGCCTACAATGGTAGTTGATTCTTTCAATTTTCAAGTTAGGAAGATGGATTGTAGCTAGGGAATTTGTATGAGATTGGTAGAAGTTTGTTGTCTAGGGATTTGGATGCTAGGTGTGTGCTAGGGCCATTTGCATGCCCATATCATCCTACGTATGTTCTCATTATGCAAATCTTTCATGCTAAGATGTTTTAGAACTTGTACTAATATGTGATAGCTGAGATTCTAGTATCTCATGTTTTGTAACTTGATTTATGCATGAGCCAGAGAATCGGGAAGCATTTGGGGTGACGGGTAGTAGCTTCCGACCCGCAAGTCCAATAGTTGAGGCGGCCGCACCAGGTCGGCAGCCTCGGGAGCGGGGTGGTCGACTATGGTGGAAGACGGGGCGATCGGCTGTGGTCAAGGACCACGCGGGCGGTATATGCTCAAGGCCGGTCATCCCTTCACTTCCCCTAGCTGAGGACCTTGGCCCACCACCGGGTCGGGTGGCAATATATGTAAAAAGTGTTTGTATGTATTTTTATCACTTATGTAGAATCCATGTACCTGCGCACCTTTAATCGGCCCAGTAGAAGGCATAAGGCGTACCGATCCCTCAAGACTCATGAGCCGGGAATGGTGGTATGGGCCCTATTCCCGTGCTGTCGGCCTACGCTGGGGTGATGCCTCCCCGTAGTGTCCATTGAGCACCGTAGAGGTGACACACTTACTACTCGACTATGGGATAGGGCGATGAACCCTATTCCGCCTGTGTTGGGCGCTTCTGACGAGCCGCGGCCAAACCAGGCACCTCGGGGCTGTAGACCCGAGATAGGATCGAGGGGCTACTGGCTGTGACCTGCGTTCGCCCCGCAGGGAGTCAGGTGGTCCCAGTTGGCCAAATTGATAGAACGTGGGTACAGGGGCTTCGCCAACCGGCTGTATGATAAAATGATTCAATTAATTACTGGCTAATCATATATAGTTAAGCATGGCATACATTGTCTGTGCGGGTGGGGTGGTGGTGCCACCCACTGGCGGCTGTGACAAGCATTGGTGATCGGGCATGCATCTGCATTACATGCATTCATCTCATTTAATAACTGTAACGACTCGAGCTTTTCGACTCTCGTGTATAACACGACGGCCGAATTCCCAAGTAAATCATGGACTAATTGATTTGTTAAATAATGAAATATAGCATTCAAGCACAATGGCGGAAACAAATGTTCATCTTATTCTATCAAACTTACTACTTCATCATCAATGTTTAAATAAGATAACCAACCAATATCCATACTGATTAATTAAAATACAAAATCATGTATTCTCTTGAAGACTTATTACAATTCCATAAATGTATCAACTACTCAAAGAAATATTTAATAAATGAAAACATCAACTAAGTTTCTCCAACATCGTCATCCACCATATGATCGTACGAACCATCGAACTCTTTTCTTTGAAAATCGGGTTCATTACCTGGATCTTCACTTGCATCATCTAAATTGTGTTTGGGATAGCGTTAAACGCTATCATAGTGGGGAATATTTCCTCCAAGACAATCAAGAATAATAATAACGGTACAGAGTAAACGCAAGCAGTATATTATCATTTAATCAAATCAAAACAACCAACTAAAAATCTTTGTTAATGCGATGCATGGAATGCATGCTCTGACTAAGGCATCCTGGCTAGAATCACAATACATGAAGTGGGAGACTCCCTGTTATGACTTCATGCTAGCCACTAGTCACCAGAGGTTCCTGGGACGCACAAGCCCATAGTTTTGCCCGACCACGTGAGAAACGGGATGCTCATAGCCCAAATCTACACGTGACAGTGTACGGGAGAAGTAGGACGCTCTAGCCTATTCTCAATTTCGTACACCCACATGGAGCCAAGTGAATGCATGACTTTAGTTTCACCTTTATTTAAGTATTTTCGCATACAACCGATTTAAATAAAACTCAGTGGTCACTATGGGGAGTCGCAAGCAACCCAGCATAAGCCGACAACACGGGATTAGTGTCCATAGCACCAACCCCGGCTCATGAGAATTTGTATACCATTAGTGTCTACTCATTGTCCCGTTTTATGATTTCATCATGTCCCAAAAAGTCAATGTTGTACATCATGACCAAATTCATTAAAATACTCATGTAATGTAAATGGCTCCAATCAAGCATCATGCACATGTAAGTATCCATTGACAAACAATCACTTATTCTCTCAGTTAAGTCAACATATTTTCTTCCATCATGGACACCTCTCATGGGTTCCATCTCTCTACATCGAATAATTTTATCAACTTAGGGACAAAGAGTATATAATAATGGGATGTCTATATCATGATTTTATACACATATTTCACATCACAATATGAAAACTAATGTTACTTGTAACACAGACTAAGAAAATAAGGGCATAGATTTCACAAAGATAAATAACACAAATACACATGCTTCTTAGTAAAAAATCTAAACAAGGAATCACATCATTATATAATGATATTCATTACAAATCCTACATTAAACTTCATATTATATGGATCAGCAATTCAAAACAAAATAGCTTCACATGCCACAAAAGAAACTTATGATAATCATGATATTATTAATGAAAGGCTTAAAGGAAAATCATCACCTTATGATGGACTTAGAAGAAGAGGGTTGTAGAAGATCCTAGCCGCTGGAAAAATATGAGAAAGAACTCTCTTCTCTCTCTCTCTCTCTCTCTCTAGGGTATGGAGGCTAGGGTTAGGAGAAGGATTTGGAGGTGCGTAGTAGAAATATGGAGAGGGATGTGCACGCGAGGTCTTGTGTAACAACTTCTTGAGGTGGGTTTCTCAAATCTCAATATTCGGATGATCTATGATCAATTTCAATCCGTTCATCTTATCAAGCTCGAAAAGTAGAGTCAGAATACGTAAATTTCTTGATGATCCACATTCTAGATTGGCCGATCCTTGAAAATAGGCCTAACGGGTGCTAAAATGGGCTTGATCTTAATTAACAGTCTACGCTTGATGATCAGGGCCCAAATTTTAGAAAAATAGATGGTCAAGATAGGCAAATAATTGTACAAAGTTTAGTGGTTGATTGATGGTGAGAAATGCCTAGATCTGAAATTTTAACTTTTGGCGGAAAAGGAAGGGGGATGGCTTTGTGGTTCAACGGTGTAGGATTATAGATCGGGGTCCAAACTTTGTGTAATCTCGTAGTCATATGAGTATAATAAGTGGTCCAAATTTGAGAAACGATTGATGGTGAGAAGTGGGTAAATTGAAAGGTTCAGATTTAAAAAGAGTTGGTAATTCGTTAATTTCTAGAACGAGATAACTTCGCGCATAAGAAAGAGGATTATCAAGGTGGGGCACTCAAATTGCACTATTGGTCCATGATAAAGACAATCCAATTCACTCATATGAAGAGAAATATTCGACTACGACTAACCATCTACTTTCCTCACTCGATGGACATGAAAATCAAGGGTTAAGGGGCTGATTTGACAATCGGACCACTTCTACTATGATTTAAGGGCTGAAATTTGATATGTATGGTTAATATGTGCCCAAAAGCTTAAATCCAGGGTTTTACGTGAAAGTGATTGTCAGAAACTATAATACTTAAAAATGACTTCTTAAGTTTAACTAATGGCATTTTCGTAATTATCTGAAAAGTGCATGATTTTTGAAATCTGATCTTTCTACGATGTTCATGGGACCATTCTAAGAAACTTTTGTAAAGGGTCCCCTATCGGATCTCCTACAGATGTCCTACTATTCGCAAATCAACGGTAAATGTACGATAATCAATAAAAAATAAATTAAAAATGAATTTTAAAAAATTTTCAAATAAATCTCGTAAATCTGGGGCATTACAATAACCATGCTCGTGATGCTATGCTACTCTTTGATTTTGTCTTTAGGAAAATGAAATTATTATCTACATTGTTTGTATTGGTGAATGTGTAACCTAAGGAAATGAAACCACTGAGTTGGCCACTCACTCCCCTTTCTGGGGTGGTGGTTTAAACCATCAACCAGATGACCCATGTAACCCAGGTATACAGGAGGTGGTCGAAGCGACCGATTACATAGAACTCGGAGAGGACGCCGACAAGTATCTTCAGTACACAGGCGAGCAAGACTATTAGAGTTGAGGCGTCGAGAGTATTCTTTTGGGGTTTTGCGCCTACTTGGCATTGTTGTACAGCTCTCTGGGACAGTATATTCTGAACTTGTTCTGGGGGACCTAATGGGCCCCAATTTGAGGGATATAGTCTATGTACATTCTTTTTTGGAATCATTTATGATACACATGTTCCTCTTTCTTTTAGAAATGCTTGACCATGATTAAGTTGTTCATGCTTGGTTAAATCTACAATTCTGCAATTAAATGAAATACACTCATGCATCACATAATGTGGAGCCCGGGATATCGAGGGCCGAGGGTAACCACGGACCCTGTCATCCGGGGTGCCACACATAGTTAATTCAATTCCAATATCTTCCCACAACAGGAAATTCTTTTTAGTTGCATCCTCCCCTTAACGGAAATCCATTCCATCATACCCACCCTAATGGGAGAAACATTCAAATTCAGTCTCCTCCTAATGGGAGCCATAGGGGTATCAATGAGGTCAACACTATGAAGAAGAAGTGATCAAAATATCGGAGGGAGAAAAATCCCTTCGGTCCAACTCCTTAGAGATTAAGCAACTCTAAGAGTGGTTTCAAGAACAGTTGTCGCATGGAGAACAAGCTCCAAAGATAGTACTGTGTGGATCTCCCATCTACAAAATTACATGTCCCTTTCTAGATGCACAGGTGTCTCAAAATTTTTAGGTGCCCAAATTCAAGGGGTACGAAGGTACATGGTTCCCTATAACATATCTTAAGACATTTTGTGAATAACACGTGGTAGGGATGCAGGAGTACTAATCCACCGGATCGAGACTTAGGAACAACTTTCCTAAGCCTTTGTTGATCTATTTACATACAATCTCAACACAACACCCAAAAGGACAGATCTTGCTGCTTGAAGGCAGAAGAATCATGAGTTCTTGTTAGATTATATTGGATGATGGCGAGCGATAACCATCAAAATGAACACCTTAATTTACGATTAAAAGAAAATCTTAATTATATATGTTCATCCACTCAGTAAGACTGAGTATTCACTATCACAGGGTTTGGATGAATGACAAGCGTCGTAGGTGTGCTCCCCATAGATGAGAGTTCAATTCCCCACCTTGGGATTAATTTCTTGATGCACGTGGTTTGCGGGTGATTGCATGCATCCGGAAGGAATAGTCTTGCCTTAAAATGGGGCAATGACACCCTGACGTCATAAAAAGAAAAAGAAAGCCCAAGTATCTCTCGATACCTTTTCTCGTATCTGTATGCTACTTCACCTAACTCATCCGCACTGGAGAATAAGTTGAAGTTGGTATAAGGGCTGAGCCGATCTCCGCTTTGCCTCATTAGGCCGCCTCGATGAAGCAGAATTGGGTTGAAGGAAAGGCTATAGGATACAAGAATGATAACGGAAATGTTTCCATCCATCGTCCATTAGAAGTTAACAACCTCTTCTCCTTTGTCCAAGGTACACCATACACCCCCTTAATAAAGACAACAACAACAGTAGAGGTGGAACCCATGATACCCCAACCAGAATTGGCATATGGGAATGGCTTAAGAGCCTAAGCAGTTCACACTTCTACCTCAAACTTATAGAGAGGTAATAGTTATGCTAATTTAGAGGTAACTCCTAGCCCTACTACAACCTAGGTCTCGATCAAACCTTCTATTGCCAAACTATGATGAGAGTATCGTGGGTTCCACCAATCTAGGGATCGCACAATGGACCGATGTTATAGCTTGAAACATGTGGTCTAACATTTGATCGACCAATAGAAGATCTTGATTGTGACCCTAAACACTGTTCCAATGTGGCTCATCTCTTCGGGCACCCCTACCATCAATGTGCTCGAGGCTGAGCCTATCAGCCTCCCCCATCATCCACCCAATCAATCTATGTCATTGCCATTAGTTCAGGGCCTACACCTCTTGTCTTGTAAGGGGCACATCATCTTATTACATATATCCATCAATTGAGAGTATACGAGAATTGACCATAACCTTCAGAAAGTAGTAAAGATTTGGTAAAGTAGATACCGTACATCTGTATGAGCAAAGTGGGTGCCTAACACATTCCCACCCAATAACAATGGTCACCTCGAATCTTTGATTGCAGATCAATGAGACATTTTAGAGGAGGGAATCCTCGGATCCTCTTCTCTAACATTTCTATAGGGTCTAGCCGATTGTAGAGACAAAGTAATTGACTAATAGCAACTCCAGTCTAATAAACCATCTTAATACACACCAACCAGAAAAGCCCTCAAAAGATGGCAAAACCCATAAAAGACTACGATTCACCATCCTCCTTCGTGAATCCAGCGTTCACAACTTAATAAGAGTCGGTACCATCACAATAATGATAAAATGCGTAATGCCGAATGAAGATCAAATGCAAATCTCTTTGGATCCGAGTATAGATTTTATATATGCCACACACATAGTGTCTCCACATGATGTCCTCTTTTTCTTTTTCTTTTTTTAACACCCACACTCACGCCCCACACACACTTGCACTTACACCACAATGGCTTTTTTATACCACAATAGATATTAGAACCCATGATCTTGTGTGGAAACTCTTATGAGTCTACCACCAAGGCATGAGTAAGCACACCACATATTTTCCTATTGGTCTGTGGCAGGGTGCCCAAAATGGGTATAACCATGGGTAACAAAAGTTTTGGATCAGCTGCTATTTGTGTTTTCCGTTCATCCATGTCTGTGTGACCTTATCAACAGGTTGGATGGCAAATGATGGATGGACTTAGGAAGCTTTTAATGGTGAGCATGCAAGGACCACTGTTTCCGTGGTGTGGTCAACCTATCTCCTTTATTTTTTGGGATAATGCCCTAGAATAATCTGGCAAAACAGATGGACAACGCAGAAATACAATACATGCATTGAGGTGGGACGTGCGTTCAGAGTCGCACTCACCTAGCTAGGTCCGGGTAGCAGGTAGTCGGCGTTCATTCAAACTGTTCATAAGGTTACTCAACAGGATGAAGGGTAATATCAGCCTGATCTGAGCCATTATGGCCCAAGAAGGTTTCAATGATGAGCATTCAATCCCCACCATTTTTCGTGGTGTGGATGGATTCACGGATTAGATGTCACACAGATGGGCGCGAATTAGGTGTTAATTGGGCAACAGCTTAGTAAGTGTCACCCTTATGATTTGTTGTATATCCACTCCCTCCATTACTTTTTTCCAGTCCATTTTAGGACGCGGTCCCAAACACTAAGTACATTCAAATCTACACTCAGGTCCATAGCTCAAGTGGCAGACTGAGTGAAGATAGGAAACGGTGATGATCAAACACTCACCATTAAAAATTCCCAAAACCCACTGGAAGAAGATCTGTAATGATTAGTTGTCATCCACGCAGTTGATAAGGTCAACCAAAAGTGGATGAAGGGTACATGCAAGGAGCAGCTTGATTCAAAACTTTTGTGGTCTACAAAAAGCTTTTAATACACTTTTTTTTTTTAAAGTGTCTAAACTTGGCTATTTTCACTGGCAGTCACTAGTCTGCCACTTGAGATATGGACCTGGGTGTAGCTTTTCATACTCATTCACCACTTTTTTACAATGGTGTGGTCCACGCAAGATTTAGATCTACTTAAATTTTGGGATAAAGGCTTAAATGATCTCAAAAAACAGATGGGGAGCGTGGATATGAAATAAATTCATCAAGGTGGGCCCCACATGGTTAGGGCCTGTTTGGTTGTAGAACCTAGATTCCGTAGAAAATTCAGATTCCAGTGTTGGAATCCAAAATAGCATAAACTGGATTGAACTTGTTGTTTTATTGAAAAAGGTGTAATTCTGATTTTGTTTGGTTGAAAACTGTGTAATGCAACCATTGCTTGTGGCATGGCCCACTTGGGCTTTGGATCCGCCTGAGAATCTGACCCGTGGCCTATAGTAGTCCTGTATGACAGATGGTCGGGTTGGATGGCAAATAAACATTATAGTGGGCCTTAGGAAGTTTTTAATTGTGGAAGTTCAACCAACACTGTTTTCCTGTAGTGTGGTCCACTTGAGATTTAGATCTACTTCATTTTTATTCTAATTGCCTTAATCGAGCTCTCAAAATGGATGGACCGTGTGGATATAAAACACATACATTGAGGTGGGCACCCGCCAGTAGAAACGGCCCACATCATTTCTACTAATCTACTAATCCTGTTTCCAGCCAAGTTAGATGGAATTTTGTTAAGCTGAAATTTGCTGCCAAACATAGTTAAAACTAAATTTTGCCAGAATCTAGATTTTAAGCTGGAAAATGCCAACGAAACGGGGGAATAGCTTAGTGAATGTTACCCTTGCTGGGTAGGGCCCATCTTAATGTATTTTTAATTTTTTTTTTTTTATCATATATCCACATTATCTATCTGTTTTTCTATAGACTAAACCCAAAACCTAAGAAGATCGGGTGGACAATACCACTGAAATTTCAGGTGGACCATTAAAAACTTTTTGTGGACCACAAGTTTTGGATTAAGCTGATCTTTATATTTTTTCCCTTACATTCAGATCTTATTGACCTTATCAACAGCTTGGATTGCAAATAAACATTACCTAAACCCTACGATGGGCTCTTTGGAATTTTTAATTGTAGAGCACTCAATCACCCCTGTTTTCAGTGTTATGGTCCACTTGATATTTGGATTTGCATGATGTTTGGAACCCCATCCTCAAATGGGATAAAGAAACGGATGGACAGTGTGGATATACAAAATATCATCCATGTGGACCACATGGTAGGGGTAACACTCGCTAAGCTATTCTCCTCCAGGCCACAAGGAGCTTTTCATTGCCAGCACAGGTCCACATCTTGTTGCATGATGTCATGAGACCAGGTTGCACTGAGGTATGACAAGGTTGCATTGAGGATGTGACAGGAATACAGAGCTATGTGATGATGTGGATCAGTGAAAAGGCTCCAAGCAGACCTGAGAAGCCAACAGAAGATGTGGTCTACACTATTGCACATTATCCCTTTGATAGTGACAGAGGCGGCCGGAAATGGACGTCCGTTTTGTCCGTTTTGCCCACGTGGTCTGATGGGTTTCCCGTGCTTCAGCCCACGGGAATTCATGTGCAAGCGCTGGGTTCGTGCTTAACAAGACCGTCCAAATCGTGGGCCCCACTTTCAATGGGTGCCAGACCACTTACCCGAACTGATGGCTAAAGCTGTAGAGATGGGCCCATCAATGATAACTTTTGAAGGGACGCGGATTGAGTTCTGTGGGCCCACCGTGACGATTGTATTTTAATATACCGTCAATCCATTTTGCCGTACCATCTTAGGGCCGGTATGTGCCAAAAATAGAGGCATATCCAAAGCTCTGAGTGGTCCACACCTGAATTAATGCCTACTAATAAAAAAAAAATTAGGAGCAGCATAACTTTTGATCAAATCTGATATTTGTGGTTTACCTTCAGCCAGGTCTAGGACCTTATGAGCATGTTGGATTGGGAGCGGATTATGTGAGATCCACATCCACCAAGGTGGCATCCACACCGTCCTTCCATATTTAAAGCTTATTTTAGGGCATGATCCAAAAAAATGAAGCTGATTTAAATTTTAGTTGGACCTAACGACAGGAAACAGCTGTGATTAAATCCCTAGCATTAAAAACTTCATGATTTTGCCGGAATGTTTATTTGCCATCCAACCTGTTGATAAGGTCACAAACACGTAGATGAAGAGACCACACAAATATCATCTTGATCCAAAGCTTTTGTGGCCAACAAGAAGTTTTTAATGGTCAATCACCACTGTTTCCTTTACTATAGTCCATCTTGGATTTGGAACTGCTTCATTTTTTTGGATCATGGCCTAAAATGAGCTTTTAATACTGATGGACGGTGTGGATGCAGTCACATACATCACAGTGGGCCTCACATTCAGGGTCCCACCCACCTTGGCGGATCCGGGGTCTCACCTTAATCTGCTCCCGCCGGACCGTGTGGAAGTGGATTGCCTACTCAGTATGCTAAGGGTACTGAATAAAGGGCGAGGATTGCCTCCTGCGCAAGGAATCTGTGTGGGGCCCACCGTGAGGTTTGTGAGAAATCTACGCCGTCCAACCGTTTTGTGAGATCATTTTAGGTGTTGCGACCAAAAATGAACGGGATCCAAAACTCTAGTGGGCCGCACTAAAGCAAAAGGTGTGTAGGGAAGTTCTTACCATTGAAACCTCTATGGGGTCCACAGTGATGTTTATATGCCATCCATACCGTTCATAATGTCATTCTTACTGAGATAAACTGAAAACACAAATATTATCCTGATTCGAAACTTCTGTGGCCCCACGAATATTTCAACTGTAGAAGTTCAATCGTCATGTTTTCGGCCCACTTAAGTCTTGGATCCCGTTCAATTTTGATCACAATGCCTCAAATGATCTCAAAAAACAGTTGGACGGCCTAGATTTCTCACAAACTTCACGGTGGACCCCACTCATATTCCTTGCGCAGGAGATGCCTGCGAAAGGCTTTCGTAGGCAATCCGCGCCCTGAATAAACTCTGTGGGGTCAAGTGTGATTTATGTATTTTATCCACTCTGTTTATCCATTTTAATAGATAATTTTGGGACTTGATAAAAAAAAAGAAGTATATCTAATGCTTAAGAGGACCACACCACAGGAAATAGTGTGAATTGAACGTCTACCGTTGAAAAATTCTTGAGGGCAGAGAAGTTTTTGATCCATGTCTTTGTTTTCTTATGAACAGGTTCGATGACAAATAAATATTACTGTGGGCCCTAGAAAGTTTTGAACTGTTGAAATCATTATTCACATTGCTTTATATGGTATGGTCCACTTGAGTTTTAGATAGGGCTGTCAACGGGTCGGATACGGGCCGGATCAGTGATGATCCGAATCCGACCCGATTAAGAATATATCCGACCCGAATCCGACCCGAATCCGATTTGGATCACAAGTATATGATCCGAACCCGACCCGATTAAATTTTTCGAAATCCGTTTCCGATCCGATTATGATCCGACCCGATATCCGACCGGATATCCGACCGGATATCCACGAGAGAGAGAGAGAGAGAGAGAGAGAGAGAGAGAGAGATTATCATATGTTTTTATTTTATTTTATTTTATTTTATTTTTTTATTTTTTTTTATCGGGTCGGATTGTTAACGGGCCGGATCAAGGTTGATCCGAATCCGACCCGAATATTAAACGGATCATCTTTGGATATCCGTATCCGATCCGATTATCCGATTATTGATCCGAATCCGATTAAATCGGATCGGATACGGATCGGATACGGATCAAGATCCGTGCCATTGACAGCCCTAGTTTTAGATATGCTTCAATTATTGGCTCAACGCCTAAAATGGGCCAGGAAAATAGATGGACGGCGTGGATAAATCATATGCATTCACAGTGGGCCCAAATGAGTTTACTCAGTATGAATTTAGGCGGATCAAGATCGTGATATGAGCTTTATTCTGGAGTGCAACTTTCATATACTGGGCCTCACTATCTTGGACTGTTTAATGCACCACGCAAACAACTAAGAGCGAGCGGATGCACCATCGCACCTTGTCAAAGTATCAAATACCCTTCCTCCTATTGCTCGCTATTCTTCAGCCACGCGTGTGAGATATGTGCAGGCGTGCCAGAATCGATTTGTGCGGCTCGATTCCAATCGAACAATGATGACCCCAAGCATCAAAATAGGCAGATACACCGTAATCGGCTGTATATGGCCAGAATCTGTGAAGATCGGTCGCCTATTTAGTCACTCGCTCAGTTGTTTCAATGACATCAGGCGATATTTAGAGGGTGGGGCTCGTCCTCCAAAGATGGGTTACACTTTTGCCTTTTATGATAAATGACTTTTCAATATAAAACTGGATAATACAAATCAAATAACAAAAGGGAATACTTGCAATCGGCCGTGTGCAACAGATTCTAGTTCACCTATCGAGACGAAATGTGATTTAATCTAAAGAACAATTACACTAAAGATAAACTAGACTAATGACAAAATAGAAAAAGATAAATTGAGATATTGGATTTGATTTGGTTGGTGTTGGACCCTGAACTTGGCTGCTCTTCCTGCTATTTATAACCTTCAGATTTGTAACTGCTTCATTCTCTTGGACGATTGATCTCCCACGCTTTCCTTTCTTCATTATTTCTTTCTGTTTCTATTGCGCCGAACTTCTTTTGCCTCTTCATCTTCCCCAGTGATGTGGCATCGCCTCAGAGTGTCAACTGTATCACCATGAAATTAAATATAATTTTAGCTTTTCTTGTTGATTTTTCACTTCGCATGTCTCTACAATCACATGTGGAATCATTTGATTGATCCATTTTTTATTTGCCAGAAATAAGGTACAATACCCCCCCCCCCCCCCCAATCGCCTCGCTTTTCGAAAAAGTGATGGCGACGTGTGATCGTTCATTAAATGCACATGGTGTCTCAGCCACGTGTCACTATACCATTCATTATATTCGGCCGGTGATGTCTTCGATGATGGTATTACGTAGAGGCAATGATGACTCTGTAATTAATGCTTGCCCTTACTCGGGCAATGAGAGAAAATTTTAAATTGCTTCCTCCTTTCTCACGCATACTCTTCTTCTCTTCTAATCTCTTAAACCTTCTTCTCTCTTTTAATGGCTTCTTCATCATCTGCTATTATCCGTCGTGCCAACGAATTCTTCGATATCGTGGATCAACACATGCATCATCTTTCAAACGAGATTATCTTCTCCACAGAGAACCAAGTATTTTATTTTCTAAGGCCTTCTTTCATTCCTAACACCACCCCTGAATTAGTCAAAGATCTTGACCCCTTCTTCCCCATCCAGGACGATGAAGAAATTATGATTCGAGATGTTGACATTCCGCAACCTTCAACAGCAGTGAAAGGCCCTCACCTATGGGTACCTCCCCTTAGGGATTAAGGCGATTGGTTTTACCGAATGGCAGCAAAATTCAGAGATCTTTGGAAAGAAGTAGATATTTATGAATGCATTAAATTGTCAACAATCCCTAACACAGCCGATGCCAACATTCTCCTTGGGGCTTCTACTTTTTAGAACAAGTCTCTGAATGCCTTCCTCTTTAGCTGCGGGCCGATGAGCCCCATAATCATGGACGTTTGTGCCTTCACCCAGTACCTTCTTCCTTTTGGTATACCTTACTTTCCAGACTTCCCTTATGAGAACAACTCATTTAGAATCAAAGGTAAAAAATCTTATACCTTCTTCACGGGCACCTATTAGAAGTATTCTGGTCTGATTGAAAATGAAGAGCACATAGCTTTTCTACTTCTATGGATCTGTTGGCATTTGATGTGTGTGAATGGAGTTCATATCACACAGGAATACATTTCGCTGGTCGAGACTCTTGCCCGCGGTAACAAGCTTGCTCTTGCCCCTTTTGTACTCAGTCATATGTACAGAGCCATGTACGATGTGAATACCAAGGTTCTGTATAATAGTGGTGGTCCTCTCTGGTTAGTCCAAATGTGGCTTTTTGAATATTTCAGTTCGTCTTTAGTAACTGAGCCTCCTCCTCCTAACATCATTTATTCTTCTTATGGTCACCGTAACATGCATTACACCACCAAGAAACTTTCTTTTTCTCACTATATGAATCATCTTTTTCTTAACCTGCCAACTGAGAGAGATCCTCGCTCTTTTACTCCACTGTAACATGAATCATCTTTTTCTCACATGTGCACTCACCCTACATGTGCAAACTAGGCATACATTTGCCACATCACAAGCATACATCTAGAAGTATCCACCAGGTAGATGCCTTGTTTCAAGAATCAGTTGGGCGGAAGACAAAACAAATGAACAGTTTAGAGAAAGTGATCAACATTCTAAATTCGATATGTACAATGAGTGGAGATGCAATGCTAAGTTAGCAAGTGATATAAGGTAGCAAGTGATATAAGGTTTACATATATGTGGCCTAAAAATCAGGCCAGTTCATGACTTAGGTGGGGCACACTAGACAACAGTTGAAGTGGATGCCCACCCATTGAAACTTTCCTGATTTTTTATGGTCCCCTCAAAGATATGGTTCAAACATATAACCCATTCATTCGTGTGTGTCCCACTTGAATGAGAGGTCATACTAAATTTCAGACCATTTTAAAACTCGTGTGAATGCCGCCAAATGCTTTTAAATGTTTTAGGCATGATTCACATAGTTTTGGATAATGGCCCACCTGAGTTTTGGATATGGCTAATTTTTGGGGCACCTCATAACCTAAAAGGGACTTAAGGTAGATTTGGTAGGTCCTTTCTAGGTTATGGGTATGTCCCAATTAGAGGTAGGCAACGATCCGGGCCAGGCCAAGTTAGCCATAGTTTGGGCTAGGTTCGTTTTTGTGCCACCCTAGTTTGTGGATTGGCCTGGTTTGGGTTTCAGGCCGATCCATGCAGCTCGAGTTTGGTTTTCTCCAAAAAAATCTTGTTCGAGCCGAGATCAGTTTGGTTAAAAATTTCGAACGCATTGAGCCGAGTTCGAGCGGGTGGTGGTTTTTTTTTTAAATAGAAAAGAATTAAAAAAAGTTAGAAACAACACAAAAAAATTAAAAAAGTATCTTACTACATGATGTTTAACATCCTTCAAAGGAAGAGTGCAACTTGAAAATAGACATGATGCTCAGGTATTTTTTTTAATACCTAGTATCCTATGGGCCGGGCCATGCTGGCGCTATAAGAAATTGGGTTCGACTCGTTTATTAAACAGGCCACGTTAGGGTGGCTCATCATTGGCTCAAACTCCACTTCAAATCGAGCCAAATCGGACTTTTTCAATACAGGCGGGGCCGAACTTTTGAGTTAGCTTGATTTGTGTCCAACTCTAGTCCCAATGTCCAACACACATAATGGTGGGGCACACTGAACTCGACCTCATAGGAAGTTCCCATAAGGTTGACCTCCTAAAGCATTTTCTATTTCCCTTACACGAATTGCATGTGCCCACTGCCAACCGAAAGTTCCTGTGGGCATGTAAACATCGTTACGGGATTAGGAAACTTTAACCAGTTGGCATTTTCATCGACCTCATAGGAATTTCACTTAAGGTCGACTGCCTAAAAGCCTTTTTTCCTTTTTCCTCAAGCTAATTGCGTGCACCCACTGCCAATCGAAAGTTCCCGTAGGTGTCTAAACATCATGGTGGGCCCAAGAAGCTTTCAACGGTTGGTATTTTCATCGACCTCATGGGAAAATCATATAAGGTCAACCTCTTAGAACTTTTTCCCTTTTTTCAGGTGTGTTTCGATGGAAGTAAATGCATGGAAATGAAATGAAATGAGAGTAAATGGGCTTGTAAATGAAATTTACTCTATGAGAGAGGATTTGGAAGTAAATGAGGTGAAATGCCTTTTTTGAGCTCCCTTGAAAAGAGACATGAGTTAACGAAGGTGCCGCTACGCACGTCCACCATGCATGTGGCACGCTAATAATACTATGAAACAATCAAATCAATTACATCACTAAAAATCAAACCAATAGAATGATTCATACCATCCAAAGGTTTGCCAACTAAATGAACGGATAAAAAAACAACCATTGGTAAGTTTGTTGTTTGTGATCCCTAGGTTTGTGGCTCAACTAAGGCTCAAAATTTCCTTGGTCGTTTACAAAAATATGTATATTTCAATGGGCTTATTATAATCATTCTATTAAAAATATCACATATGTACACTAATTTGAGATATTAAATTGATTGGGTATAATCACATATGTTCTTATAAGTATATTAAAAAATTCAAAGTACAAAAATATTTGAATTTCAAATGCATCTCATTTACTCCCATCCAAATACAACTAAGTTATTTACCCCAACTAGAAGCCAACCCGAAGTTCTCATACAGTTATGATAATTCTAGGGACCTTTACCCTTGTTCGAATTACAGTTGCCCACTGCCAACCAGAAGTTCCAGTAGCAATATAAACGTCATGGTGGGCCTAGAAAACTTTAAATGGTTGGCATTTTCATCCCCACTATTGGGTGGGGGCAAAGGCAATTCGCGTTCCTATAAATGAGTGGGTTATCTCTTTGGGTGTGTATACGAAAGCCACATGGAATTCCTTTCAATCGCTCTCCTTTTCTCCTTCATCTGCATCGCCTACTTTCTGCTACGTGACCCACGCCAGAAGGGCCTTCCACCGGGCCCACGCCCATGGCCTATCTTAGGCAACCTCCTCCAGCTTGGAGACATGCCACACGCCCAGCTGGCCAAACTAGCCCAATCCTACGGCCATCTCTTCACCCTCAAGCTCGGGGCCCAGACGGTCGTCGTCGCGTCCTCCCCGACCGCCGCTTGTGAGATCCTCAAGACCCATGATCGTGTCTTATCCGGCCGCTACGTCTTCCACAACTTCCGCATCGAGAACCACGTCGAGTACTCGATGGTGTGGTCTGAGTGCAATGACTACTGGAAGATGCTTAGGAGGATCTGCAGGACGGAGCTGTTCTCGCCGAAGATGATTGAATCACAGGCCCACCTGAGGGAGAACAAGGTGTCGGATATGGTGGGCCATTTGAGGAGGAAGGAAGGAGAGGTGGTGAAGATAGCTGAGATTGTTTTTGGGACTCTCTTCAATATCTTTGGTAACTTGATATATTCCAAGGATGTTTTCGACCTGTCCGACCCGTCGGGCGGGGCTATCAAGGGTCAGATATGGAGGTTGATGGAGCTGGGGAATTCGACAAATCCGGCGGATTATTTTCCGATACTAGGCGACTTCGACATCTTCAGGCAGAGGCGGGCCGTCGCCGACTGTCTTCATCAGATATATGATGTATGGAATGCAATTCTCCGCCAACGGAGAGAGAAGAAAGAAACTGATTCCAATCATGATTTCACCAATGTTTTGCTCGAGGCTAATCTTAACGATCATCAGATCAATGCGTTGCTAATGGTATGATTTCTCTCTTTTTCATAATTTAAAAACACAGAAAATCTACCACTAGACTCGGAAGCTAGTTGAGTCGACTCAACAACTTGGGCGAGTTTCTCGAAAACTCGTGCGTGTTTTCTTTTTCTTTTTTTCAGTATTAGTTTAATACTTGAAAATTGAGTTGAGTCGACTCAACACTCGGGCGAGTTTCTCGATAACTCGTACGGTTTTTTTTTTTTTTTTGTGTGTGTGTCAGTATTTGCAAATACTCAGAAGTATAAATATTGCCGAGTTGTGAATGGTCGAGTGGATTTTATAGGCTCATTGCCTAAGATTATATGTAAAAACGGATGGATTTCTCACAAACATCATGGTGGCCCCACCACAGGAACTTCTGGTGTCCACAGGCAATCGGGATCCCTGAAAGCACCCAAGCACTGAGAATAAACTATCCTCTATGTGTGAAATCCACTCCGTCTATTGGATGAGAACTATTATTTTCACCGTACATACAAAATATAATCCACGTTAAAAGATCGTAATTTTGTAAAACTGCTCTCAAAAGCTGGACTGAGTTTTGTATCATTTTTCATCACGGCGTGGCATGCCTGATCAAAGGGCTTGATTAAAGATAAACACTAAAATAGCCACACACTAACCTATGGTTCACATAGACCATCCCCACCGTTTCATTTGGTGTGGCCCATTTAATCTTTAGATGTGGCTGCTCTCTAGCCTCAGGACTCATGAAGGATGCAATCTGGCGGGCGCAGTGCATTTTACATATAAAACATGGTGGGCCTGCAGACGGGTGTTTTACTTTAACACGTACGGATTCGGTCCGGCAATGACCAGACAATTGTTCAGTCAGGTCATGACCGTTCGGCCCACCTTATTGTATACTTTGTATGTGAATCCGGATCATATGCTTGACTTTAATAGGATTTTTTTACTATTTGATTGGTTCAACTCAACACATGTCAGGTCGTCGGTAAACAAGAAAGTCCTGTTAAATTCGGGCAGATGATCGATTATTTCTTTTTCTTTTTCTTTTTTTTTTTTTCTTTCTTTTTTTTTTTTTTTTTTTTTTTGTATATTCATGCCTTCTTACTATCTTATTGGTCCAGCTCAGCACATGTCAGGTCGTCGGTAAACAAAAAAATCTTATTAAAGTCAGGCAAATGATCTGAGTTTTTTTTTTTTTTTTTTTTTGTGTGTGTGTGTATTCATGCCTTCCATCCTCCGGCTCATTTTTAGGAAGAAGGCCTAAATCTCAAGTGTTTGGCATAGGAAATTATGATTGAATGCCTACCAATAAAAACATCCTAAGGCCCATCATAATGTTTATTTTCCATCTAAGTTCTTAATAAGGTCAAATAATATGTGATGAAGTGAAAATAGAAATAATAGTTTGATCTTAAAATTGTGTGTCAATCACTATTATTTTCCTGTGGTGTGGTCCACCTGAGATTTGCATCTGATTTAGTTTGGGTCCATATCTTAAAATGAGCTGGGAAAATGGATGAACAACGTAGGTGGGGCCCATGGTCACGACCTGACCGGAACCTGACTGAATCCGCAGGACGCGGATTTTCAAGAAGTTCCTGTGATGCTAGGTGGGGCCCACTGTGATGTTTGTTAGAAAACCACACCATTCATCTGTTTTGAGAGCTCATTTAGTAAGTGCAACCAAACCTGAGTTGGATCCAAAACTCAAGTGGGCTGCACAAGAGGAAAGGGTGGGGATTCAGTGGGCGCAGTTTGTTTCAAGGGTAGGAATCTCTTTCCCCGATTTTCCCTCTGGTAGGACCGTCTTGAGTTTTAGATCCACCTGTTTTTTGGTCTCTGTCCTAAAATAATATGAAAAAACGGATGAAGTGGATTTCTAACAAACATCACGGTGGGCCACACCTAAGCATCCCGGCGCAGGAACTTCCTGCCAAAGGCTTTCGCAGGAAATCCGCGTCCATTAGCCAAGCACCTGACTTGGGGACTCAACTGAGGTTGACTCGTGGTAGTGAACCGGATTGGGTGCTACCGATTCCAAGTTGACTGGGATAAATCGTAAGTCTCGCTAGGGCTGCACATCTGCCCGGTTAACCCGCCCGGCCCGACCCGTTAAAAACCCGATCCGTCCGGACCCGACTGAGAAAACGGTCCAGTCCCGGGTAGATGCGGCTGAACCGTTTTTAATTTAGGTACGGTTTAGGGTACATGCCAAACCCGCCCGATCCGACCCATACCCCGACCCGTGTATACCCGACCCGTTCCGCCCGACCCGAACCGCCCCATTTATACTAGTTTATTGCTTTTATAAATATTTGTATGACATTATCAGTAGGTTGAATGGTCAATAAACATTAGGGTGGACTCTATAATCTTTTAATGGAGGGAATTTAATGACCATTGATTTTTGTGGTGTGGTCTAGCTACCTAAAGTTTTTATCTGCTTCCTTTTTGGGACCATGCCCTATAATAATCTGGAAACATAGATGGACGGCATGGATTTACAATATATATATATATATATATATATATATATATATATATATATATATATATATATATATATATATATATATATATATACATCGAGGTGAGCCTTATGGTCAAGGTCTCACCCACATGGCTGGTTTCGAGGTCTCAATGACTCTCACCCAACCTGAGCTCATATCACACTCACATGGAGCGAATTAGGTGACATCCGAGATCCACCAAGGTGGATGGCTCCTGATCGTGTGTCTTAAATCCACACCGTGTATTTTGAAAGATCATTTTAGAATATGAAACAAAAAATGAAGCCGACTCAAATCTTAGGTGGACCACACCATAGAAACATAGTCCCAACCCGACCCGACCCGGTTTAGCATATAGGGTAGGGTAGGGTAGGGTAGGGTAGGGTAGGGTTAACCCTTTTATAAGTAGGGTAGGGTTAGGGTTGGGTCAGCCCAACTCGGTCACGACCCGGATCGAAACGCGGACCTTTAAAATATATTTAGGTTCGGTCCAGGGTTATTCCCAACTCGATCCTAACCTTACCCGTGTGCAGGCCTAAGTCTCGCTAGCTTCTCATTCCAAACCATGAGTTGGAAACTCGAGTCGGCGCTAACTCAGATTTTATCTTAACTGGGTCACAACACGATAACGTCTCAAATAAGATTGAGTCAACTCCACAACACATGGAAACTCGACTCGACCCGCCAAGATTGGGAAATTTTTTTGTATACTTTTATATTTAAATATTAAAAAAAAAAAAACTAATAGAAAATCAAAGAAACCCATCTGTGCAAAAGGTGGACTATTTCTCTTTTTCATTTTGGGATGATCCAAAGCGTTCTTCATTTGGCCTTGTTTCCTGTAGCCATCCCTTTTCCCAGCCATAGATGGAACGGTTATGATTCCCTAAGAAAAGTGATTCTTTAGAACCATAACCAAACCAGGGTTTGTGATTGGACCTATTTTTTTAAATGATCTTGACCGTCCATGTTTAAGGCCATTGATCAAACAGTTAATATTTGTTGTATCAGTGTAATGTTTTTGATGGGCTTCCATGAAATATGTGTTGGACCAAATGAACAGTCTAGATCAATAGATTGGACTGTCCAAGTGTACCAATGCAACAAGGACCATTCCTTTCTTAATGATTTGGTTATTCTTCTAATCCATTCCATTCACACAGGAAATGTTCGGTGCCGGCACAGAGACCAGTGCTTCAACTATAGAGTGGGCCATGGCAGAGCTCATAAAAAACCCAGAAATCATGTCCAAACTTCGATCAGAACTAGACAAGGTGGTGGGCCACAAAATGGTGAAGGAGTCAGATCTACCGTCCCTTCCTTATCTCCAAGCGTCCGTAAAAGAGACACTACGATTGCATCCTCCAACCCCTTTACTCCTACCCCACCGTGCCTTGGAGAAATGTCAGCTGTTCGATTACTCAATCCCAAAGGACTGCCAATTGATGGTGAATGCATGGGCCATTGGGAGGGACCCAAAAACATGGAAAGATCCGATGACGTTCACACCGGATCGATTTCTGAATTCAACGGTGGATTTCAAAGGGAACGATTTTGAGCTTATACCGTTCAGTGCAGGACGGAGGATATGCCCAGGTGTGCCGCTCGCGAGTCAGTTCATACCGTTGATTGTAGCGTCTCTGGTGCAGAATTTTGAGTGGGGCCTACCAAATGGCATGAGTCCAAGTGAGTTGGTCATGGATGAGAAGTTTGGGTTGACCTTACAGAAGGAGCCCCCTCTGCTTGTCATTCCTAAAGCACGTGTATGATCTAATTGTTGCTCTGGAGGTCGTTTTGCCTGCACAGATACAGTGATGATCGGGAATGTCTACGTTTTGGGTTGCTGTCTCAGATATGAGGGAGTGGGAAATTAATAATAAATGGGTGGTTTTGACCATTGATATATTTAGTTGAATTCTGACCGTTGGAAAGAGAATTTCAATGGTTCACATTCAATTAAATGAAACAATAATCAGGATCATTTCTTTTAGTTAAGTTATTGGACAACCGAACCATTCTAAATAATGCCAGGAGGATGGACGATCCTGATCATGCAAAATGTTCACGGAACTCAAGTGTGTTTTTTTTTTTTCTTTGTAAGTAAAGTGTGTTGGTGACCACAAGCCTAGGAACTGTGCATGGAAGGTGTGGATTTAGCTTCTGCAGAATGTGGACGGGTTGATTATAAGTTGGATTTGTAGAAACTTAGGGCCTGTTTGGATACCACCAAATAAATTACTTTTTTTCTAATAACAGTGGCATATGACTATATGAGTAACTTTTTTGAGATAAGTAAGTTTGGTTTAATATCAATTACAAGTAACTTTTTTACTTAAATGCATTTAATCACTTTAGCTTAATAATTAAAAATCAAGAGAATCTACTTAAGGCATAAGTAGCTTATCGGAAGTAACTTACAATCCAAACAACCCCTTAAAGGGACAGTTAACTAAGTATTATATAGTGATTCTGGAGGTTTGGATTTTTAAACCAATTTGATTTGGGTGGAATACCACAATTTAGCCGGTCTAACTTCAGTTTGATTCCATGCATGTCCATTTACAATTTCCTGAGTGCCTGCATATCAATTGACGCATGCAATCAGTCTATGAAATTACTCTGCATTTCTTAATGTTTTAGAAACTATGGCTATGAAAGCATGTTAGTGTAGGATATTGGTAATGGACATCCCTATGTACATAGGTCGTGATTAAAAGGTCTTTAATTGCAAATCAGTGATTTTGTGAACTCTTGATGTCAAAAGAGAAATAGCGTTTTTAGAAAATTTCTGTTTTTTTCACCAACGATGATAATGTGAAAGAATTGTGTAATAATTACAAATTATCTCTTGATAATATCTACATTTGATCATTGATTCTTATGTTTGCACTGTCATTTCTAAAATCACAATATTGACATTTTTACCCAAATATAATGTTAAATCATCATTAAAATCCACTGTTGTAAATGTTAGAATCCTGTCGGAAAGTGTAATTATTATAAATTTTTTTACCTACTTTTTTTAATATATCTTGATTTCACGGAGATTATTGTGACAAATCTACTCCATCCATCAGTTTCACAAGACCACGAATGTGCAGTTCTCCAAAAATAAGGCTGATCCAAAACTGAGGTGCGCCAGACCACACAAAACAGCAGGGATTGAATGCCTAATATTGAAAACTTGGGGGGGGGGGCACAAACATCTAAGTTAGGCTCCAAGAAGGTTTCAGCCTTAGACGTTTCTGTTGTAACTATTTCGTGTGGTTTAGCGCACTTAAGTTTCGGATCTGCTTATTTTCGGGCCCTTGTCCTATTGTGGTCCTGGGAAACTAATGGATTGAGCGGATATATGATGAAATCTTTATGGACCCTATAACTTTCAAGCATTGGATGGACAGAGTTGATATATGATGGCCCACATAGCTTCCCACACATGAATTTCACGTAAGATCAGAAGGCATCAGAACGTATCACATGGGTGTCCAAATAAAGAGAGCTGACCACGTAAGGAGCACGGCACCAAAACCTGACACACAACTTGTTCAGGAAATGGCAAGCCCATCATGGAAAATGATCATTTTAAAAATCATGCTGGTCTACTTCTTAGATGGGCCCACCATGTTTATTGAGTCGTTGTCCATTGATTCAAATGATGTGTAGACCTGAACGACAGACTGGCCTAGTTTTTGTGTTTTTTCCGGGTAAAGGCTGCATGATTGAACTGCCACCGTCGTTTTCTGGATGACGTGGCGTATCATTCCGGGAGCGGATTAGGTGAGACCTTGGATCCACCGAGGTGGGTGGGACCCCTGACTGTGGGGGTCGTACGTGGTGATGTATGTACCTTAAATTCACACCGTCCAACCGTCTTGAAAGCTCATTTTACAGCATGATCCCAGAAATGAAACAGATCCAACTCTTATGTAGACCATACCACAGGAAACAGTAGTGATTGAATCTTCATCATTAAAAGCTTCATGAGAGTCACCTGCATCTTTATTTTCCATCCAACTTGTTGATAAGGTCACAAAGATCTGGATGAAGAGACCACACAAATATAATCTTAATTCAAAAGTTTTTAGGGCCCACGAAAAGTTTTTAATGTTTGATTACCACTATTTCGGTTATTATGGTCCACCTCGATTTGGATATGCATCGGACCATGCCCTAAAGTGATTAATCAATACGGATGGATGCCATGAATGTAGTCACATGCATCACAGTGGATGATCATGATCGGGAATGTCTATGTTTTGGGTTGAGGTTGTGGGAAATTAATATTAAGTGGGTGGTTTTGACCATTGATATATTTAGTTGAATGCTGACCGTTGGAAAGAGAATTTCAATGGTTCAACTTCAATTAAAATGAAAGAATGGTCAGGATAATTTCTTTCTTAGTTAAGTTATTGGACAACCGAACCATTCTAAATAATGCCAGGAGGATGGACGATCCTGATCATGCAAAATGTCCACAGAACTAGAGTTTTTGTTTATTGTTTATTGTTTATTTTTTATTATTTTATTATTTATTATTTTTATTTTTATTTTATTTTTTTGTCGTGGTAGTAAAGTGTGTTAGTGGATGATGTCCTGGTAGTAGTGTGTCGTGGTAGTAAAGTGTGTTAGTGGATGATGTCTTATTTTATTCTTATTTTTATTTATTTTATTTTATTTTTTTGTCGTGGTAGTAAACTGTGCATGGAAGGTGCGGATTTTGCTTCTGCAGAATGTGGACGGGGTTGATTGTAAGTTGGATTTGTGAAAATTTAGGGCCCGTTTGGATGCCACCAAATAAATTACTTTTTCTAATTACAGCAGCAGATACGTTACTTTTTTTCGATAAGTAAGTTGGTTTTAGATCAATTATAAGTAACTTCTTCACTTAAAGGTACTAAATTACTTCAGCTTAACAATTAGAAACCAAGATAAGCTTTTTTTTTTTTTTTTTTTTTCATGGTTAAGTTCACACACCCCATTGTTAGTACACCCACCCACCCCTGTTACATCACAATGATAGCCACCCCCGCTATGGGAATCGATACCATGACCTCAATGTTGAAACGAGGAACCAAGATAAGCTACTTAAGGCAATTTGATTTGGGTATCGTAAGTGACTTACAATCCAAACACACCGTTAAAAGTAACTGTTAACTAAATATCATATAGTGATTCTAGAGGTAAGTATTTTTTTAAACCAAATTGGTTTGGGTGGATTACCACAATTTAGCAGGTCTAGCTTTAGTTTGATTCAATGCGTGTCCATTTACAATTTCCGAACACCTGCATATCATGCATATCAAGTGACGCATGCAATTTGACTATGAAATTACTCTGTATTTCTTAATGTTTTAGAAACTATGGTTATGAAAGCATGTTAGTGTAGGATATTGATAATGGACATCCATTACATAGGACGTGTTTAAAAGGTCTTTAATTGCAAATAAATGCTTTTGTGAACTCTTGATACTAAAATAGAAATAGCTTTTTAGAAAATCCCTGTTTGTTTCACCAATGATAATGTAAAAGAAATGTGCAATAATTACAAATTATCTCTTGATATTAATAATTGATTCTGTGTTTGGACTGTCATTGTTAAATCACAATCTTGATATTTTTACCTAACTATAATGTTAAATCATCATTAAAATCCATTGTTGTCAATGATAGAATCTGAGATTTTTATCGTTATGATGTAGGAAAGTGTAATTATTATAATAAAAAAATTACCTTCTTTTTTAATACATCCTGATTTTACAGAGATTCTTGTGACAAATCTACTCTGTCCATCAGTTTCACAAGACCATGACTATGCAGTGGTCCAAAAATAAGGCAAATCCAAGACTGATGTGCACCACACCACACAAAACAGCAGGGATTGAATGCCTAATATTGAAAGCTTTGTGGGGCCACAAAAGTTCTCTCAAGATGATATTTGTACCTACAGTTTAATCAAGTGTTAATAACCTTATGAACGGTTTGGATGGCATATAAACATCTAAGTTAGGCTCCAAGAAGGTTTCAACCTTAGACATTTATGTTGTAACTATTTCATGTGGTTCAGCGTACATGAGTTTCGGATCTGCTTATTTCCGGGCCCTTGTCCTATTGTGGTCTTGCGAAACTAATGGATGGAGTGGATATATGATGACATCTTTATGGCCCCACAGCTTCCAAGCACTGGATGGACAGAGTATATGATGGCATCTTTATGGGCCCCACATAGCTTCCAAGCAGGGCTCGGATCAGGTACTACCCCTACTAGGACGCATGAGGAGGCCTATGTGGCATGTCATCATTGGCCGGTGCAGCGGGAACCACACCTTAAGTTTGACGCAGAGCTATCAAGCCCGTCACATCCCACTAATACCGAGGTGTGGAGCCTGCTGCACCGGCCAATGGCGATGTGCCACATAGGCATCCGTCTCCTCATGCGTCCTAGTGGGGGTAGTACCTGATTCGAGCCCTTCCAAGCATGGCAAGTCGCCTCCCGTACCCACACTATAGTCTCTAGAGTTACTCAGTACGCTTTCATCTGAGTAAACTCCGTTGGGCCCACCGTGAAACTATATCCAAAGCTCAAGTGGACCATCCCGCAGAAACAGTGGAATATGATTTTCGACCGTTGAAACTTTTCTAGGGCCCACAGTGATCTTTATTTGTCATCCAACCTGTTCATATGATCACAAAGGCCTGGATGAAGGGAAAACAAAAATATCAGCTTGATCCAAAGCTTCCATGGCCCCCAGAATTTTTCAACGGTAGACACATAATTCAAACTATTTCCTGTAGTGTGGTCCACTTGAGCTTTGGATATGCTTCTTTTTTGGGTTCAAGACCTAAAATTAACTGTTAAAATGGATGGACGGGCTAGATAAAATACACAAATCACAATAGACCCCACAGAGTTTACAAGTTACCCTAACCGTATGGGCCCATCTTGATGTATTTTTTATATATCCACGTCATCCATCTGTTTTTACATCTAATTTTCCACGCCCGTCATAAAAAATGATCCTGTGGGCCCATAGTGGAAAATGATCATTTTAAAAATCATGCTGGTCCACTTGTTGGATGTTCCCGACCATGTTTATTGAGTCGTTGTCCATTGATTCAAATGATGTGGACCACCTGGCCAACAGACCGGCCTAATTTTTTTGTTTTTTCCATGCAAAGGCTGTGTGATTGAACTGCCACCGTCGTTATCTGGACTACGTGCGGTGGCGTATCTTTTCGGGAGTTGGATTAAGTGATACCTTGGATCCACCGAGGTGGGTGGGACCCTGACTGTGGGGTTGCAGTGATGTATGTGCCCTAAATACACACCGTCTAACAGTTTTGAAAACTCATTGTAGGGCATGATCCCAAAAATGAAACAGATGCAAATCTTATGTAGACTATACCATAGGAAACAGTAGTGATTTAATCTGTATCATTAAAAACTTCATGAGAGTCACCGGCATGTTTATTTTCCATCCAACTTGTTGATAAGGTCACAAAGATCTTGATGAAGAGACCACACAAATATAATCTTGATCCAAAACTTTTATGGCCCACGAAAAGTTTTGAATGGTCAATTACCACTATTTCCTTTATTATGGTCCACCTGAATTGGATATGCATCATGTTTCTGGATCATGCCCTAAAATGATCTTTCAATATGGATGGATGCTATGGATGTAGTCACATACATTACAATGGACCCCACACTTGGGGTTCTCACCCACCTCGGTGGATCCAGGATTTCACCTAATCAGCTCCGTAACTTTTCATAGCAGCCGACCTGCTCCAAGAGAAGAAACACAACGCCGGCGTTTACCGAGTACGGCCAAAATTTTAATTATTTGTAATTTTTATGGCTAGCCGGTCATGGGGCAGACATAGGTTGGACTCAGCCCGAGGGCTGGGGTTGGACTGATCAGGCTTAAAATTTAAGCCCATCTTTCAAACAAGCTGGATTTGAGCCATGTACAACAGCCAGTGAATATGTTAGGCTAAACTTGGGTTGGGGTATTTTGGCCCAACAACAGTCGCAATATTCACCTTAGCCCTTGATGTGGTCCACTTAAGATTTGGATCTGCCTCATTTTTTGGATCATGACCTAAAATGAGCTATCAAAAAGGATGGCTAGTGTGAATATAAGGCACATACATCATGGTGGGCTGCAATATTAGGGATCCACTGACCAGTCGCACCCTCTGCATCCACACTAAACATACACTCGGGGAAAAATTATAGAGAACTCAGAGAAGGTGAGGTACAGCATATGTGTGGACATAAAAAGATTCAATCCAAGTGGTTTATCTTTCAGCCAGCTGTGAGAAGAGGAAAGTGTTATGCATCTTTTTGTTAGTCATGGCCAAAGATATGTCTTGGATATCTTCATATTGATTTGTGGTTTTTTAATTGATATTATTGCATACGTGTGCGTTTCACAATTCTAATTCAAGAATCCTAACCGTTGGTTCAATTCCATCAAAGTTAACAAGGACATCATAGGTTTACAAATTCTATGAGAACGTTAGGTTTTTCTTGGAGAGACTCATGCATTTAGTTGGTACATTCTCACTCTGAAGTAGAACAACCTGCCAATGAGGTTATGGACTGCAGAGATTAAATAAAGCCGTCTCAAAAGGCTGTAATAGGCAAAACAGTCTAAAATGGACTATGGATTCCAAGGGCCACAATTTTCTGTCCTATCATGTTGGGAAAATGAATTTTTATCATGCAAACATTTGAATGGATTTCTAAAAAAGGGTTATTTTTAGGGTTAAAATTCTGTTAAGTTCAAATTGTTGGGGAACCACGAAAGCAAGCACCAAATCTAATCAACAAGCGATAAACAAATGCAAGCAAACGATCTAGAGAACACATGATTTTATGCGGAAAAACTCTTATGGGAAAAAAACTACGGTATAAAGAGACAAACAATTCACTATGAAAACGAGAGTACAAGATATGGAATTAACTTACGAATGTGAAAACCCTAGTTTTCTTCCTTCCAAACCTTAGAAAAGATTTTGCTCTCCTTATTCTACCATAATCCTTTATTAAAAATGTATTGATAACATCTATACAAAATTAGAAGCTAAAACTACATACTTTCACAAAATTGTGCACCCCATTGATCGTTACACTGATTGATCGAATGTCATCGACCAATTATCAATTGATCGAGGACTCATGTTCGATCGACCAGACATGATCAAAATTATCTAGTGAGCAAACTAGAAAATTCCAGCAAACTTGTTGATAAGGCCACAAAGATCTGGATGAAGAGACCACACAAATGTAATCTTGATCCAAAAGTTTTTATGACCACGAAAAGTTTTTAATGATCGATTACCACAATTTACTGTATTATGGTCCACCTGAATTTGGATATGCATCATTTTTTGGATCATGCCTTAAAATGATTAATCAATAGGGATGGATGCCATGGATGTAGTCACATACATCACCGTGGATGATCGATGATCGGGAATGTCTAAGTTTTGGGTTGCTGTCTCAGAAATGAGGTTGTGGGAAATTAATACTAAATGGGTGGTTTTGACCATTGATATATTTAGTTGAATGCTGACCGTTGGAAAGAGAATTTCAATGGTTCAACTTCAATTAAATGAAAGAATGGTCACGATCATTTCTTTTAGTTAAGTTATTGGACAACGGAACCATTCTAAATAATGCCAGGAGGTTGGACGATCCTGATCATGCAAAATGTCCACAGAACTCGAGTTTTTGTTTATTGTTTATTATTATTTTTTATTTTATCTTATTTTTGTCGTGGTAGTAAAGTGTGTCGGTGAATGATGACCACAAGCCTAGGAACTGTGCATGGAAGGTGTGGATTTAGCTTCTGCAGAATGTGGACTGGGTTGATTATAAGTTGGATTTGTAAAAATTTAGGGCCCGTTTGGATGCCACCAAATAAGTTACTTTTTCTAATTCCAGCAGCAGATAAGTAACTTTTTTCCAATAAGTAAGTTTGGTTTTAGATCAATTATAAGTAACTTTTCTACTTAAAGGTACTAAATCACTTCAGCTTAATAATTAGAAACCAAGATAAGCTATAATTTTTTTATTTTTTTATGGGTTAGTTCACACTCCCCATTGTTAGTACACCCACCCACCCTTGTTACATCACAATGTTAGCCACCCCCACTATGGGAATTGATACCATGACCTCAATGTTGAAACTGAGGAACCAAGATAAGCTACTTAAGGCATAAGTAACTTATCATAAGTAACTTACTATCCAAACACACCCTTAAAAGGGACAGTTAACTAAATATTATATAGTGATTCTGGAGGTTAGTATTTTTAAACCAATTTGATTTGGTTGGAATACCACAATATTTTAGACGGTCTAACTTTAGTTTGATTCAATGCGTGTCCATTTACAATATCCAAGCGCCTGCATATCAAGTGATGCATGCAATCTGACTATGAAATTACTCTGCATTTCTTAATGTTTTAGAAACTATGGCCATGAAAGCATGTTAGCGTAGGATATTGATGATGGACATCCATTACATATGACGCAATTAAAAGGTCTCTAATTGCAAATCAGTGATTTTGTGAACTCTTGATATCAAAAGAGAAATAGCTTTTTTTAGAAAATTTATGTTGGTTTCACCAAGAAAATGTGAAAGAAATGCACAATAATTACAAATTATCTCTTAATATTGATCATTGATTCCTGTGTTTGGACTGTCATTGTTAAATTACAATGTTGACATTTTTACCTAACTATAATGTTAAATCATCATTAAAATCCACTGTTGTCGATGTTAGAATCCGAGATTTTTATCATTATGCTGTAGGAAAGTGTAATTATTATTAAAAAAAAAATTTACCTACTTTTTTTAATACATCTTGATTTTATAGAGATTCTTGTCACAGATCTACTCCGCCCATCAGTTTCACAAGACCACGACTATGCAGTGGTCCAAAACTAAGGCAGATCCAAAACTGACGTCCACCACACCACACAAAACAGCAGGGATTGAATGCCTAATATTGAAAACTTTGTGGGGCCACAAAAGTTCTCTCAAGATGATATTTATACCTACAGTTTAATCGAGAGTTAATAACCCTATGAATGGTTTGGATGACATATAAACATCTAAGTTCGGCTCCAAGAAGGTTTCGACCTTAAACGTTTATGTTGTAGCTATTTCGTGTGGTTATTTAGGTACATAAGTTTCGGATCTGCTTATTTTTGGAACGTTGTCGTTGTCTTGCAAAACTAATGGATGGAGTGGATATATGATGACGGGCCTCACAGCTTACTAGCACTGGATGGACAGAGTATATGATGGCATCTTTATGGGCCCCACATAGTTTCCAAGCATGGCAAGTCGCCTCCCGTACGTCAGACTATACTCTCTAGAGTCATTCAGCACGCTTTCATCGTACTGAGTAAACTCAGCTGGGCCCACCGTGAATGTATGTGGTTTATCCACTCTGTCCATCTGTTTTTTCAGCTCATTTTAGGCGTTGAGCCAAAACATGAACTATATCCAAAGCTCAAGTGAGGCATCCCACAGGAAACAGTGGGAATATGATTTTTTACCGTTGAAACTTTTCTAGGTCCCACAGTGATCTTTATTTGTCATCCAGCCTGTTCATATGATCATAAAGGCCTGGATGAAAGGAAAACAAAAATATCAGCTTGATCCAAAGCTTCCATGGCCCTCAAGAATTTTTCAACAATAGACACATAATTCAAACTATTTCCCGTAGTGTGGGTCATCTTGATGTATTTTTTATATATCTAGGCTGTCCATCTGTTTTTACATCTAATTTTCCACTTTCGTCATGGAAAATGATCATGTAGGCCCATCCAGGAAAATTATCATTTTGAAAATCATGCTGGTCCACTTGTTTGATGGGCCCCACCATGTTTATTGAATACTTGTCCATTGATTCAAATGATGTGGACCACCTGACCAACAGACCGGCCTAATTTTTTTTGTTTTTTCCAGGCAAAGGCTGCGTGATTGAACTGCCACCGTCGTTATCTGGACCCACCGCACCCGGCCTAATTTTTTTGTTTTTTCCAGGCAAAGGCTGCGTGATTGAACTGCCACCGTCGTTATCTGGACCACGTGCGGTGGTGTATCTTTTAGGGAGCGCATTAGGTGAGACCTTGGATCAACGGGACCCCTTGACTGCGGGGCTCACAGTGATGCATGTGCCTTAAATCCACACTGTCCAACCGTTTTAAAACTTCATTTTAGTGCATGATCCCAAAAATGAAGCATATCCAAATCTTATGTAGACCGTACCATCGGAAGTGATTGAATCCACGTCATTAAAAACTTCATAAAAGTCACCAGCATGTTTATTTTCCATCCAACTTGTTGATAAGGTCACAAAGATCTGGATGAAGAGACCACACAAATATAATCTTGATCCAAAACTTTTATGGCCCACAAAAATATTTTAATGGTCAATTACCACTATTTCCTGTATTATGGTCCACCTGCATTTGGATAGACATCATTTTTTTGGATCATGCCCTAAAATGATCTTTCAATATGGATGGATGTTATGGATGTAGTCACATACATCACAATGGACCCCACACTTGGGGTTCTCACCCACCTCGGTGGATCCAGGGTTTCACCTAATCGGCTCCCTTACTTTTCATAGCAGCCGACCTGCTCCAAGAGAAGAAACACAACGCCGGCGTTTACCGAGTACATCCAAAATTTTAATTATTTGTAATTTTTATGGCTAGCCGGTCATGGGCCAGACATAGGATGGACTATCAGGCCCAAGGGCTGGGGGTTGGACTCAGCCGAGGGCTGGGGTTGGACTGATCAGGCTTAAAATTTAAGCCCATCTTTCAAACAAGCTGGATTTGAGCTATGTATAATAGCCAATGAGTATGTAAGGCTAAGCTTGGGTTGAGGTATTTTAGCCCAACAACAGTCGCAACAGTCACCTCAGCCCTTGATGTGGTCCACTTAAGATTTGGATCTGCTTCATTTTTTCGATCATGACCTAAAATGAGCTGTCAAAAAGGATGGCTAGTGTGAATTTAAGGCACATACATCATGGTGGGCTGCAATATTAGGGATCCACTGACCAGTCGCACCCTCTGCATCCACACTAAACATACACTCGGGGAAAAGTTATAGAGAACTCAGAGAAGGTGAGGTACGGCATATGTGTGGACATAAAAAGCTTCAATCCCAGTGGTTTATCTTTCAGCCAGCTGTGAGAAGAGGAAAGTGTTGTGCATCTTTTTGTTAGTCATGGCCCAAGATATGTCTTGGCTATCTTCTTATTGATTTGTGGTTTTCTAATTGATATTATTGCATATGTGTGCCTTTCACAATTCTAATTCAAGAATCCTAACCGTTGATTCAATTCCATCAAAGTTAACAAGGACATCATAGTTTTACAAATTCTATGGGGACATTAGGTCTTTCTTGGAGAGGCTAGTGTGTTTAGTTGGCACATTCTCACTCACACTCTGATGTAGAACAAGCTGCCAATGAGCTTATGGAGTGCCGAGATCAAATAAAGCCATCCCTGGAGGCCGAAATAGGCAAAACAGCCTAACATGGACTATAGATTCCAAGGGCCACAACTTGTGACCTATCTTATATTGAGAAATGAAATAATGATGCAAACATCTGAATGAATTTCTGAAAAAGGGGTCATTTTTAGAGTTAAAATTTCATTGAGTTCAAATTGTTAGGGAACCACAAAAGCAAGCACTGTGTCTAATCAAACAAGCAATAAACAAACACAAGCAAATGATCCAGAGAACACATGATTTTATGTGGAAAAATCCTTGTAAAAAAAATCACAGCACAAAACAACAAGCAATTCACTATGAAAATGAAAGTACAAGAGATGGAATCAACTTACACATACGAAAATCCTAGTTTTCTCATTCCAAACCTGAGAAACATTTTTCTTTCCTTGTACTACCCTAATCCTATATTAAAAATGTATTTACAACATCCACACAGAATTAGAAACTAAAATTGTGTACTTTCGTAAAATTGTGCGTTTCATCGATCGAGTGTCATCGACCAATTATTGATTGATCGAGGACTCACATTTGATCGACCAAACTATCCAGTGAGCAAACTAGAAAATTCAAACTAGTTTCGAATGATCAACCAAATTTGTCGATCAACCGAACCCCCTTGTTTCGGCATAGATTAAAAGCACCCCATTTTAATAATCTCCACCATGGCTTTAATTTTCATACTCCACTACTCCAAGTTTTATCCACCATCTTTAATCGTCTCTATTATAGCTCCACTGTCATCGTTTTTTGTGCACACTCCATCTTTATTTCTTCTTTGTCGGACCCATAGAAGTATAACAAAATTTGAACTTCTCTACAGGAACCACCTTCGTAAGTATATCCGTCAGGTTCAAAGTCGTGTGGATCTTCTCAAGAGTAACACTTCCTTCCTTAAGCACTTGTCGGATAAAATAATGATGCGAATCAATATATTTAGTACAATAATGATATATAGAATTCTTCACCAAATTAATTGCGCTTTCGCTTTCAGAATTCATCAGCACGACCTCCTGCTGAAGCCCAACTCATTCATCATTCCTCTCAACCAAACACCTTCCTTGAATGTCTCCGTCACTGCCATATACTTAGCTTTGGTTGTGGAAAGAGAAACCACATATTGAAGCTTCAACATCCAACCAATCACTCCAATTGCTAATAGAAATGAGTAACCGTAAGTCGATATTCTATTATCCACATTCCCTATATAATCCGAATCCACATAGCCTACAAGTTTTTCTTCTAATTTTTCAAATGTCAAGACGTAGTCCTTCGTACCTTGTAGATAACGAAGTAGCCATTTCACTGCCTCTCAGTGTTGCTTGTTGGTGTTAGACATATATCTACTTACAAGAGCCACTACATGTGAAATATCCGGTCTCGTAGAGACCACGACATAATCAACTACCAATCACAATCGAGTAGGGTATACGAGACATATACCATTTTTCTTCATATGTAGTAGTACATTGCTCTGAAGAAAGATGAACATTATGATCAGTGTGGGGTGTGGTAACCGATTTAGCCCTATCCATCTCTAACTTGACTAAGACATTCTCAAGGTATTCTGCTTGAGACAACCATAGCCTGCTCCTCTCCTTGTTTCTGTATATATTAATGTCGAGAATCTTCTTTATAACCATCAGATCTTTCATCTCAAATGTCCTTAATCATTTAGCTTTCAATATGTTCATCTCAGACATATTATTGTTGGTAATAAGCATGTCACCAACATACAATACCGAGACAATGAGTTTCCCATCATTCAATGTCTTGAAGTAAAAACAATGATCATATTCACTTCTGTAAACTGATAACTCATCATGAAAAAATCAAATCTTTTATACTACTGCCTAGGTGACTGTTTCAGGCCGTACAACGATCTCCTCAACCTAAAAACTTTATTATCTGCTTCCTATACCTCGAACTCCTTTAGATGTTTCATGTAAATTTGTTCTTTCAATTCCCCATTTAAGAAAACAGTCTTTATATCTATTTGTTCCAATTCTAGATTGTATTGGACAACCAATGCCAACACAAATCTGATAGATAAATGTTTGACAACTGACGCGAAAATCTCACTGAAGTTGACCGAAATAGTTGATTTGACCGTAATAGTGACATCATGGTCAGTACCGTGGACACCGAATTTTTTTTTTTATACCGAGTCCTAAATCTCTGGGTGAAATTCCTTAAACCTCGAGTGGTACCATTAAGCCTAATTTTCAAGACCGGGTGGATGACATAGGTCACCTAATCCTGAATATAATGTAGACCTAACTTCCACTAGGGCAGTAAGGTGACAAGAAGTTCAGCCACACTTAGCTAAAGATGTGGAGCTAATGTGGTTGTGTTTTACTAGCCCCTGAAATGGGTCCACTATCAGTGTACCAAGTGGATTTTAGCATGACTATAGGCCCCCACCGTCAAGGCAAGTATACGAGGTCTCTATCCAACAGGCTTCGGGCTCACATTGGATATCAGGCCCCAGTGATTTTCGGTTGGTAACTATGTTGAGATGTGGTTTAAGAATGGAGTATTTGTATGCTTGCATACACCCAGCATTTCCTTGCATCACATCTCTTGCATTGTTTCCTTCCCTTTCAGCTTCATGTGACTTGCATTGGTCAGCATGCCTTACTTGTCTGCTCTCATTTTTCATAATTATTGCATTCTTGGACACTGCACAAATGAAGTCACTCACTAGGCTTATAGCTCATACTATTCCATCTACTTTTTCTTCGGGATATGAATAGTTTGGGTGATCCTGCTTCTTAGATGCACTTTGCATCTATTTATGTTGTAGCGATGAACATGATATATCTATCTTTTGGTAGAATATTGTACTTGTAAATATCTTGATATATAGTGGAGGAAGATTTTTCTTGTTGGTATCATGATCAAGTACTCTTATGCTCAAGTATTATTAAAAAAATTCACTTAAAATCTTCCTTGTAATGCGTCAAACTCGGGACTTGGTATATGGGTGCCGAGTGTCGGATTCAAGACATCACAGAAGTTTTCACCTCCGAATTTAGGGCATGAAAATTCTAGTCCCATTTGACAGTTCATCGAATTAACTTACCAACGAGCTCCAGATCACCCCTTCTGACTTGTAATGAGGGAGTTATGATCGTTTCCATAGGATCATGCGATGATGGAGTCGAACGTAAACACGAGTACGCTCACATTCCATAGGCGAATGCCAGTGTGCACTTCGTGTTTGGTATACACCCAAATTTGCATTCGATACATGTTCACTTTTTCACATTTATTTCTAACATCGCATGATCTCATGAAAACAAGCATAACTCTTTCATTATTAATCCGATCAGTGTGATCGTGCTTCATTAGAAAGATAATTTGATGACCTTTCGAATAAGAGTGGAATCATCCCATTTAAACTCCATTTTACCTTTCAAAAGTGGCCCAAAATTCATGATGACATTTGCAAACCAATCCATCCCATTTTCAACATCATGTAATTTCATGAAAACGATCATAAGTCTCTTGTTACATATTAGATCGAGGCGATATTGAGCTCATTGGAAAGATAATTTGACGAGCTTTTAAGTGAGACTAAAATTATCTCATTTGAACATTGTTTGACATTTCAAAACTGGGCCCAAGTTCCATGCTAACATTTGCCTTTATTTTCAGCGTTCCACGATCTCATGAAAATTGTCATAACTCCCTTGTTACAAGATGGATCGAGGCGACCTTTAGCTCGTTGAAAGATAATTTTTCAAGATTTTAAATAGGACTAGAACCATCTCATTTGAACACCATTTGACCTTTCAAAATTAAGCCCAAAGTAGGGTTTATACTCATGGCTTAGTGGTAGACTCACAAGAGTTTCAACACTAAGGTCATGGGTTCAAGTACCCATTGTGGTATGTGTAGGTGTGAAGGTGTGTGTGTATAAAGAAAAATGCCCAAGGTCCATCTCATGAACATTTTTTTAAAGAAAGAATAAGAATCCATCTTCTTTTTTCCAAATAAGATTAGAAAAAAGTGAATTTTTTGTATTATTTTTTCATCTCATTTTCTTTCCAAATAAGCTCAGAACTCATTTTTCTAAGGTGATAGTTTCTACTTGAGAGAATAGTTGAAAAGAACAAAAGATTGTTAAAGAGTAGTCGGAAAGCATAAAAGATTACGAGTATGGAGTGACAGGTGAAAAGTTAGCTGAAAAATAGTGATAAAAGAAAGTTTACATGTACAGAAGAATGTACACAGGCCTTTATTGACCTAAGGCTCAATGTAAGGCATTTTCATCCGAATAAAATATTAAAAAAAAAAACTGCTAAAGGTATAGAAAAATAAATATTTAAAAAGGATGTTATTTTCATACTTTTATGAAACCTTGGATACATTTATGTTAAAAAAAAAAACTCTTAAATTTAAAACTTCATTATTTTTAATAGTGAAAAAGGAGAAGCGAGTCCTATAGAGCTCTTAAAGTAAACAATCCTACAAATTTTAAATTAATAGATTTTAAATTAGTAATTAAATTTTGATCAAGAAGTATATTTAGTCATTGCTTGCTCATGTGGCCCAACCGATCATATTAGATTATAATAGAGTTTGTCATGATATTATTAACAATAGCGTCAACAACCACAATATCTTTGATCATCCAATATAATTCACTCATCAACTTTCATTTCCCCACCACCACCACCACCTCTTTTATAATCTTCAATTGACCTTAAAAAAAAATTGTAGCCATCTTCATAAAATAAAAATTCAATGTCATAACTCTTTTATAGGTCTGGTACGTACTGCACATTCAAAATTGTACATATATGCCATCTAACATAATAATTCTAACAACTCCAATCCCTACAATTTTACACATTCTATCATCACTTATGTAAATTGTGTTGCTAGTATATAATCAATAAATATAAAAACAATTCATGTGTGAAGTTATATGTAATGAAGCATTTGAATCCATGACCTATTGATTGTTTAGATTTTTGTAGAATCGTTTTCTTCCCTATCTTCAGATGAGTAACCTTTCTCAACTACTTTTTCTTAAGAACCCTTTAAATCTAGTGCTTGATCATATAAATTAAGTTTAGAGATTTTCTAGTTTGCTTTCTTTCATTTATAATTTTTATGCAAGTGGTCATTCTTTATTTTGTGTCTTTTCAACTTAGATTTTGTCTTATCTCGCCTACTGGTACATAATAAGTGTATATTCCAGCTCATACGCAAATCTCGCAGCCAGCTTGCCTATGCTTGTTTTGGTGCAATGCACAGCCCATGATTCTATTGTAACTTCCTTAAATATCTCCTGTAAATATGGACACAGTTGTACATAATTGTTATATAATACAATACACAAAAAAACCCTTGTATGTGAGGGAATTACAATTCTTTTAGTACATTTTTCAGTAGTTCTTCTTCTAACCACAATGGCATTACCAAACCCTCTTGTGTTTTTCTACAAGACTCATCAATAAGCAACGTGGATGAGGATGACTCTAAATTGAGATATGGACTGTTACTCAGATTTATAATCAAACCATCTTACGAATCCAACACTGAATAAAGTACAAGTGCGATCTTTTCTTTGTCATAAATCTTCACCTCAACCGTTGTCAATCTACCAGTCAGGATATTAAACTCACTTAAGTATTCTTGTAAAAAGGACTATTCTGTCATCTTCAAGTTGTGTAGTTGTTGTCAAAAAAAAATCTTATTTTACATCGATTTTTATTCATATAGATTTTGCAATTTATCCAACAAACCTTTTACAGTAATTTGACCGAACACATTGAACAAAACTAAATCACATATTAAATGAAGAATATTCATCATAATTACTTGATTTTTCTCGTCAAATACCCCATCTTTCATATCTACAAGCTTCTTTTCTTTCCTTAAATCACAATTGCACGGCCTTCCTTCACCAACACTGCATTCATCCTAAGTTTCCATAATATATATGTAATTAGATCTATCAAACTTCAACACCTTGAATCTAGTAAAACTCAATTGAACCATCTGAAACACAATTGCGATACAAATACCAAACCAATCTTATACAAAAAAAAAAAAAAAAGTTTCTCAACCTTTGGCTCTTGTTCACTTGTTGCAGAATAACGCTTATACGCAATCTATACAGTCAATTCAAATCACAAAAGAAAAGAGCTAAGCAAATAACCCAAAGGCTAAAACAAAAATACAGACAAGAAACCAAATATTTACATGGTTCAACAATACACCTACATCCACGAGGCAACAACATAGAGCTTTCATCTTCACTAAAATAAGATAAATAAAAAAATACTAGCATTACTTATCTCTCTCTCTCTCTCTCTCTCTTCCTCTATACAATAACTCTCTCATTAAGGCATACCAAAAAAAAATATATATTCTATGTCTACATATGCACTCCCTTATATGCAAAACACCATAAGAGAGAGCAAGTGACAACTCCTAATGGAAATAGGCTTTACATGCAACATACATAAGTATGTATGTGTAGAGGAGACTAAGGGAGTATTTGATTTTTCAATTCCTCGATAAATACTAGTAAATAGTTGTAAATAGCTCATTATTGTTATTTACATCTGTATGAAAATTATGGTGTATTTCCACCTTAAAACTCGTCCCAAAAAAGGCTGATTTAAATATTTTATGGGGTCCACCATATGTATGTGACATATCCACATCGTCCATCCATTTTACTTAAGTATTTTAGGGCATGAGCCCAAAAATTGAGGTAGATCCAAAGCTCAAGTGGTCCACACCATAAGAAATCATGGCCAGAAAAAGGTTTTTAATGATAGGTGTTCAACCCACTGTTTTGTGTGGCATGGTTAGGGCTGGTCATAAGCTGAGTCAGCTCGAAAAACTTGATCAACTCAACTTGAAAAACTCGCCTTGGCTCGCCTCGACTCAATAGAACAAGTCAAGCCAAGCTTCATTTAGGAGCTCGAGTAAGAAATCGAGTCAAGTTCGACCACTGGGTCACTTGACTTGATTCAAGCTCGACTCGGCTCGACTTCGACTCGACTCGTTTTATATAGATATTTGTTAAAAAATAAAAAAATAAAAAAAACTTTGGATATATAAAACCCTCACACGTTGGGGGGGTTTCTTAATCCTACTATTTTATTTAGGTAAGAACATTCATTGTTGAGCATACCTGATGGATTGAGTAATTTCAAGTACAAAACATGGTGAGCACATAGTGGTTATGTGTTTTACACGCTACACAAAACAGGTGCTACAATGAGACCACACACCATACACATCTACAAAACAGGGGCTATTATAAGACCAAACACCATATGCAGCTATTGATTATAATTTTACGAGGGAGGTGGTGCTTCTGATCCATGAATCAGCTGGACCTCATCATGAAGATGGTTCACACAATAATTAGGGCAATCCATTCATGTGGTGAGCGATGCATGTACTGTGTTAACCTATCGTTTAGAAAATGTCACTAGTGGTTTGCATTCAATGTGTGTGTGACCTAGCCAAAGAAAAAACTGATCAGAGCTAGGTCATTTAAATAGTGGGATCCCACCTGTAGAAATATTATTCTCCCCTAATATGTGTGACTTCTTGAACTTAATGTTGTTGACTTTTAATTTGTATTTTGTAGCAAAAAATATAATAAATTGAGATGGGAGCAAGCTCGACTCAACTTGAGGTAAGCTCACATCGACTTGATCCATTAGCTCGCTTCGAAAGTTTTAGCAAACAAAGCAAGCTCCAATGGTAAGCTCGAGGGTGAGCTCGAGCTCGAACTCGAGGAGAGCACAGACAAGTCAAGCCAAGCTTGGCCCACCTTGACTCGACTCGGCTCGATGTACAGCTTGAGGCATGGTCCACTTGAGCTTTGGATCTACCTCAATTTTGGATCCATTCCCTAAAATCATCTCGCAAAATGGATGGATGGTGTAAATAAGCCACATATGTCATAGTGGGCCCCACGTGAAATTCGCACCTTTCTCGATTTCAATGTAAAAAGAGTAATTGTCATTTTCAGCATAGAAAGCAGTACAAGAATGACATTGGTTATTAATCATTGTCCATTTTCATGCATTTACACATGGTAATTGAAAAACAAACACCCCCAAGAGAGATGGAGAGATCTCTCCCGTTTTCACATCACAGCCTTAACATAATCACTCCAATAACTAATTGGAGGCAAATTCTTGGCCATAGCTACTCTCACTACGTATAATAAACACATGGCTGGCGCATTGCACCAGAAGAAAGGAAGAAATAGAATGTAAACTCTAAAAACTGGTGGAGAGAAAAGGTAAGCACTGCAGGCCTTTTGAAATGAAAAGGGACCTCAGTTTATTTTTCCCGAATTTAAAATACTCCAAATTCCCCAACTTACATTAAAAATTCCTCCAATGTCCTTTCAAATCATAAGGTTGAAGACTAAGCTAAAAGCTAATTGACTCAGCTGAGTTTCAAGCCGAGTTGGCAAATTTTAAACCCATTTCCCTCCATCCCTCCATGTGGGTGTTACAGGGAGACTGCACCTTTTACCTGTAATGGAAGGCATGTGCTTTAGTTGTTGGCTGGACCACCTCAAAACTCATGGATTCTGGCAGTTGCCTTTTGTAAAAGCATAAAGAAGCATGCAAGCATTTGATTCTCGTACGTGATTTCCTGGTCCAATGTTTCATTAAATTACCATCATCTCAAAGACTGGCTCTTCCCATGAGGTCAAGCTCTGTGGGCCCCACTGTTATGTGTGACGGACATCCATCCCATTAATCGGATGTACCTTTCCTTGATGAACCATGGACGTAAAAATCAGGCCAATCCATGACTTTGGTGGTCCACACCATAGACAATAGTTGAGAGTAGATGTTCGCCCATTGAAACCTTCCTGATTGTATGTAGGGGCCAGTGAAATGTAGTTTAGACATCCAGCCCATCCATTGTGTGTGTACCACTTGGATGTGGGGACACACCAAATTTTAGGCCATTCCAAAACTCAGGTGGGCCCCATCAATTTCTTTTAGATGCTTTATGCATGATTTTCTATGATTTCAGATGGTGTGGCACATCTGAGTTCCGAATATGGTAGATTTTTTAAATATCCCGTAGGCTGGAGGGGATCTACCAAATTCATGGCGTGGATTTCCATCACACATCACAGTGGGACCCACAGAGGTCGATTTCATGGTACCATTTCCCATAAGTGTGTTCATGCTAACATGACCTCCCAGTAAGGAGTAGCTACCCCATGTCTTGCGTCTATGATAAAAAATTTAAAAAAAAAAAAAAAAAAAAAAAATGAAACTATCGTACAATGATCGAGCTTAGCCATTTGTACAGTCCAGGCTTTCAGTTGGTGTACGTGGACCCATCATTCATGGATCCAAACCATTGAAACCATGGGCCTCATTATGAATGGTCCATGCTCTAAAAGATGTCCCCGATTGAAAAATCCTAAAATCACTAAATGGATGGCCCACAAAGAAACGGACATGACTTTCTTTTAAGTCCAAGCTCTGTGGGGCCTACTGTGATTACTCTGTTATATCCACTCCGTCCATAGGTTGTGGCAGCTCATTTTAAGTTGTGATCTCAAGAATCAGATAGAGTCAAAACTCAATGGGGCCACACCACAATTGAATGTGGGATTGAATGTCGTCCTGGTGGCAATGACCTTATCCCGTTGGGGCCGGCAGAATTTTTGGAATACGCTAAATTTTCTGTTTTGGATTCATCCCGGTGCCACTAACCATATGAAGGGGTCCGGTAGTAGCATGTGAACATCACGGTGGGCCCCAGGAAGGTTTCAACAGTGGGTATTTCTATTCCCACTGTTTCCTGTGGTGTGACCCACTTAAGTTTTGGATCTGCCTCATTTTTTCGTTTCATGTCTTAAAATGAGCTGGTGAAATGGATGAACGGAGTAGATGACACACGGACACCACCGTGGGCCCGGTTATGACACTCTCCACACAAGTGGCCCTCACGTGCAGGACACAAGCCGACGCGTGCTACATCTGAGCACTGCATGTGGTGCACTTAAAGTAGATTACCAGTCCACTCATCAGGTAGAGCCATCTGTTCGGGTTGAAATACAGTCGTAGGTATGTATTGTGCCAGGCGTGCCATATCTTTTTATAGAATCAAAATTGATTGCTTTTAACCCCAAGTGTCAAAATAGCCGAGGAGACCCATGACAATCATCTATAATTGAGAAATGAAGAGGATCAGTGGTCTATTCAACTACTGTATGCTCAATCAAATAATTTGGGAAAGGAGAATATTCATCATTCTAATAAGTTATTTTTACCTTTTAACCTATAGAATATTTTATCATCACAATAGTAGAGAATCAAATTCATGTACAACACATTAGTAAAAGGAACTCAATTACATTAATTGTATTAAAAACAAAAAACTTACAAAGATATCCATCGGCGATCTAACGTCTGTAGTGTAGATGGCGAGACCCTAAATCTAAGTATTCCTTGATCTAGCAACTCGGACTTAAATGAAAGGAATTACACCACTAAAAGGAGAAAAAAAAGAAAAAAAGAAAGGAAAAAAAAAAGCCTTCCTTGTGATCTAGAATTTAGCATTGATAGAAGGTAATTATACCACTCCTAATCTAGGTTGGTCTAGCCTAAAAGTATTGGCGGACAGAATTACACTACTCATAAGGTATAACTGGGCCAACGTAATAGTATAGGCAGGTTGTCTTATGCTAAGATAAGATAAAAGATAAACAATTTTATAATGTAAATTTGATTTGATATGTGTTATGGTTGGTGAGAGCCCGTAACTCTTCTATCTTCTTCCTATTTATAGAATTTTTTAGAACGTTTGTGAGGAGAGACCTTCGTAGCCACTTCACATATTTGTTGATGTGGAGATAACCTTTTGGACCCAAAGACAGTCGTGGTCTATCAAACTACGCCATGTATGCTAGTCGTTCGTGATGAATTAGCCATTGGTTGCACATATGTCCTACCTCGGTTACATGAACGATAATTTCTCTTAAGCTGCCGCATGTAGTGATAATTATCAGTTTCTCCACACAAATGTAAATAATGCACCATGATATTAGGACAACTTATTGTAATTGTTACTCCACTCTTTAAATATTTCCGACAATATGGACCATACGAGACATTATGGTACATCGGCCAAACTCACTACTCAGTGTGACTGAATTTCGATCGATATCCAACTCTGGTCATGAGGCCACCGCAGTGATTAGCTGACTCAGTCACTTGTATGGGATATGCGACATATGTCCTTCCTGTAGTCTGTTTAGTTAAGCCTTTTTGGGCTACTTATAACTTTATGAATCCTGATCTCATTACACAGTAAGAGCAATCGAAGAAAATTTTTTTTTTTCTTTTTTTTTTCCCTCTCTTATTGAGATCTTGCTGCTACAAGCATCATCTAAGTCATTGGATCCAACACAATTAGATCATGCATAAACATCATGTACCACATCAAGAGAAAAACCTTGATACTCAAGACCAAAGTGTGATGAATGATATGCGGTCACTTAGAAATTGTATACGTGGCATACAATTAGGTCAAGTTAAATTGTCCAAATTATGGTTCCAAATTTAGATATACCATCAACCAAAAATTACACTTTTTCTTGATCTAAGCATCAAATTGGTAGACATTTATTGAACGGTTTAAAATGAAAAATATCCAATGGTCCTATTTACACAAACAGGTGTCCACGAATCAGGGTATAGGATTGTCAAGCAAATCTGATTTTCGAAATGTGAATCATCAACAATGGGTTCCGCAATTTACTTGGTTTAAAGTGAGTTAATATATGCCACGTATACCATTCTGAGTGCCTGCGTATCAAGCGCCATACACAGCCAGAGTATCATATAAGCAATTTAAAGAGAAATAAATCTGCCTGTGGTACAAATCAAATTTACCATATGGTCCACCAAATGTGCTTTTTTTTTTTTTTTTTTTTTGTTGCCAGGTCATCTTCATGGTGAGTCCCATATCAAACAAGGCTAAGATGTCCCACACGTGTTTCTTGGCACATGTGCCAGGTGGAAAGATGCATGAAGAGAAAGATAACCCCAGAAACCAACCATTCCCACAGGAACAAGTGCATAGAAATCAAACACTGTTAGTCCAAAGGAATCTAACATTTTCAACGGTCCAAAAATAACCTCCAAGAAGCATGGGACAGGTTTTCAATACACAAGATGACTCTCCATATACAGGCCATTGAAAATATCAATGCTGCAGCAGGGATCTGCTGCAACTCAACTGTGGCTTAAGCTCATTAAAAAGAAAGAAAGAATTAAAAAACAAATGGAGTGTAATTTCTCACTGGTTCAATTACAAAAGATACAACATTCAATTGAAGAACATCCCTTACCTCGATTTGGTGAATCTCCAAACAACCCCGAATCATCAAATTGTAAGTTTTTCAGGTTCAAGGAAAGGGAAAGCTCAAGGCGGTGTCGGCCATTCCTTTCGAATTTCGAAGAAGTAGTTGGTGTCCAAATAGCATTTCCCGTCGTCATCTACAAACTACAACAAAGAAAGGGACAGCTGGGTTTTATGATATCTTATAAATTTCTGCTGTTTGGATGCACAAACAAATGGCAGAATGAAAAAAAAAATAGACAATGTTCCTATTATTCATAATGAAGTAGTCCTCAAAATACAGTTATGTTTCTTTCAACTTCACCATGAAAGTAATGTGATTGTGATTTTGAATGCGAAGGAAATTGCAATTTGGTATTTCCGCTCTAGGGGTCATTTGGCAGCATGGATTTGGATTTCTGGATTTTTCAAACCTGGATTTTGCATTCTTTGTATGGAATCCATAAATTACGTTTGGCAGCCTGGATTTTGACTTAAAAAGGGGCCTTCAAAGAGAGGAGGGAGCAGTTATGACAGTTGGGAGAAATTGAAAATCCAAGATTTTGCATGGCACCTCTCTTGGATTTAAAAGGGGACCTTCAGAGGATTTTCAATCTGAGTTGGATTTGAAATCTAAAAATTTGGGGGTTACCAAACATGGTTTACATTGAAAATCCTAAATTCCAAATCCGAAATGCCCAAAAGCCATGCTGGCAAACGACCCTTTACAAGATTAGACAAGTAATTGTAATTCAATTCAACATTGTATCCAAAGACACTCTTAAACTAAACTGTTATTATATACTGACTTGATATCTTTCATCCATCAAGAAGGAAAACAAGAGGACGTATTTCAGGAAAATAACAATCTTACTCGCAGTAGTAAAGAAAAGGGCCCGAACTCAACCATGAGATTGGTTTTTACATAGGTGGTGGGACCCACATGTCTACTCGGGACCCATCAAAGGGCAAGCTGACCCCTTAACTTGCACAAGTAAGATTAGCTGGGCTCTCGATTTTATTTTTATTTTTATTTTTTTATGACGATAGGGTGTCCCCACCCCTTTTGGAGGTGAGACTATTCCCTGCGGATGCACGCAATCACCCACAAACCACGTGCATTGGGTAAAGCACGGGGAGGAGAATCGAAACAGCGTTTGTGGGGAGAAAACCCAAGATGCTAGCCACCCAAACCCTAGGCGGGTGGGCTCTAGATTTCATGTACCTATTTATTTATTTATTTTTGTTTTCACTTACCCTTGTTCTTGCAGAATAGGAACCCCTTGCAAAGAGACCTGAAGGAGTAGTTTCTTCTGCCAGTTCATAAGTGTATGGTTCTTGCTGCGGACTGAAAGTTCCCAGCATTATTCTTGTATTCTCCACTGCATGAATGAATCAAAACACATGAAGCGAAGTAGAAGAAGAAACTAGAGCATTCAGTATTCAATCCGTAATTATCAAGAACATGGATAATGTCATTTAAAGAGGTTTGCTAATCCCACCGGGATGTGGAGTCTGCCCATCCACACATTACACGTGCCAACACAGTACACCTGTACAAGACCTAAGCTTCTCATTGGTTTTGAAATAATGCAAAGATCTTTTGCCTCAGAAGATTCCAGCTCGCAATGCAAGCCATGTGGGCCCCACTTGAGGACACCACTGCCGACGTTCATCCATGTTGTGTCCAACGATAGTGACCTTCCAGAAAGTTTAAGGCGAGCATGGACACATTGGCTAAGCTCCTCGTGGTGGACCAAAATATGCATAGTAAACTGATAGTGAAAACAATCTTCTCATAGCCGTCCATTTTGTTTTGTATGTTGTGGCCCACCGGTGGTGCAAAATTGCCTGATTTTTAGGCCGGAGATCTAACCATTGTTTCCAACTGGATGGAAAGCTCGAATCTCACCCACATGTTGTATACTGGCACGTTGGCCTGCATGTGATGGACGGGGCTACCACATGCATGTGGGTTGGCAAACATCCATTGGAAGATAATGAAGCAAAAAACAACAAAGTTATAGTACTCTTTTAAGAAAGAAATATACGAGAGTTGTTTATACCATACCTCTGACTCCAGTCTTCCAGACGGTATTTGTATATTTAAGTCCAGAGACAATGTTGTTGGAGACGATGAAGGAGAACTTGAGACGGTAGGGAGTTCCATCTTTGAGGATGAATGCAAAGCCCTTGGAATTAGGAACAAATGGAATGGGCAAAACCAAATCGGGTCGGTCAGGCGACAGGATCGTAAGGCTTGTGATCTGCACTTCCGGTTCCGCAGTCTCTGTATCGATTTGAACGATTTGGACAGACATGTTAAATTCCTTTACATCACAGCTCAACATGACCAAAATTCATACATTATATACTAATGCATTCTCCAGCACAAGAACCCTATTAGGATGTAACCCATCCTAGAACTATCAACGAAACCCCCTTACATTCAAACTTCCTGTCAGATCCTATGCTGGAGATACTGGAACAGAGGCTTTAAAATCAGCATTATGCAAATGTAAAGCCAAGGGGCAGGACTGTCATTTAAGGAAATAGTTAAATCAGTGTTTTGAAAGAGGAATAGAAATGCCCAAAGCTTCCTTTCCATTGTGGCTGTAATATTGCTTAAAAGGCCATTAAGGGCCCGTTTGGATACCACCAAATAAGTTACTTCTTCTACTTACAGCAGTACATAAGTAACTTATTTGAGATAAGTTTGGTTTATGATCAATTGCAAGTAGCTTTTTTATTTAAAGTTACTTTATCACTTCAGTTTAATAAGTAGAAATCAAGATAAGCTACTTAAGGCATAAGCAGCTTATCTTAAGTAACTTACGATCCAAACGCCCCCCAAGTGTTTTTCCATTTTATAACAGCCATTATTGGGAAGAAAAGGATTTTTCACAAGAGAAGTTCAACATTTGGAAAAAGACAGATTACCAATTTCCTTAGAATTAGGAAGAAAGGGGATCAGTAAAACCAGATCAGGCCGGTCAGTGGTAAGATAATAACCTCGAGCTATTTACTTCAAGAACCGATCACCTACAAGGGACAACATGCTAACTTGTGATGCAGCCCTACCCATCCCACCAACATGCCACTTGTGAAGGACACACGCACCATGTAAGCAGTAGGGCCCATTATGAAGATCACTCATTTCGAAAGTCTGGCTGATCCACTCATTAGATGGGCCACACATATATGTTGAGTCGGACAGTCAGTAGTCCATCGGTTCCAATGGTGCCGCCCCCCATTTATCTCCATCATGGGGCCTACCATATGCATGGTTCAGATGTCCTACATTAGTGGCATGAAGGTGGGAATGGAAAAATTAGCACGCCATTGCCTGTAGGTGATCAGTTCTCATTTACTTCTGGTTCCATGTTCTATATGGATTATGACGGGAGTTCTACATTAAGCAGTAGGGCCCATTATGAAGATCACTCATTTTGAAAGTCTGGCTGATCCACTCATTAGATGGGCCACACATATATGTTGAGTCGGACAGTCAGTAGTCCATCGGTTCCAATGGTGCCACCCCCCATTTATCTCCATCATGAGGCCTACCATTTGCATGGTTCAGATGTCCTACATTAGTGGCATGAAGGTGGGAATGGAAAAATTAGCACGCCGTTGCCTGTAGGTGATCAGTTCTCATTTACTTCTGGTTCCATGTTCTATATGGATTATGACGGGAGTTCTACATTACAAGCTTGAAAAGCTTACAGATTTATATGAACTTTCAAGTTCATCTTGATTATTGGATCATGCTTTCTTGGTTTATCGAAAGTCACCACTAAAGACATGACTGTACCTTCAGTGGATCCATTCAAGAATGGCCACCTGTTGGGCCATACAATGGGTGTTTGACCAATGGTACAAAAACCACAACGGTAGGACAATCCTAGCCTTCCAATTAATGGACTTCCCACTTAAATGTCGTCCATTGACTGTTCTATATTCACCTTCCACTTGAAGCCCATAGATCCGATGGCTAGGATTCCCTTATCAATGTCGATTTTTCAGAATAGACTGCAAGATGGACGATCTGGATTCTGGACTTCCAACCATACCATGTGTATGATGAGCTGATGAAACAGAGCCCACATCAAAGGCTTAATAGCAATGTTTGAAGACTTTATTGAGGGTCGACAAATCCAAGTCATGCACACATCCATGGCCAAAAAAGGTGAAACAAGCGGAGCCATAGCTATTGCACAGATCCAATTGAACATGGGCAGGATTTGACGGAAGAGATCCCATGGTGCATGTTGTTTGCAGCTGACAGTCTTGATTGACAAGATGAGGGATGGCGTAAAGACAGCTAGATTTATGGAGAGGTGCTGTAAAGGATTTATATGTGGAGTGCAATTTTAGTAACAATAGGGGTGGGAATGAGGAATTAGTAAAGATTTCTGACCAAGAAGCTTCCCAAAATGACCATTTTCGAATATCTTTGGTCGATAATTCATGAGAATGGAGAGATTGAGAAGTATGTTGCCCATGGAGTGGAGATGAAATTCTGGAGTTTTATGCAATCATCTTGTACCATTCAAACTAAAAGGGAAATTTTATATGATTGCTATAAAACCAGCCATGCTTTTTGGAACAAATTGTCGAGCAGTTAAGGAAAAACATGTCCATGAGTGTAGCGGAAGTGAGGATGTTGAAATGGATCAGTGGCAGGACAAGGACGGATAGAATTAGAAATGAATGCATTCCAAGGAATTTAGGAGCAACATCAATAGGTAACAAGATGAGGAAAAAAAGACTTAGATGGTTTGGTCACGTACAATGGAGACCAAGAACTACACCGCTTAGGAGTGAATTGATACAAGTTGAAGGCTTTATAAGGACAAGAGGAAGCCCGAAAAGGACGTGGGTGGAGGTAGTAAGAAAAGATTTGATGACCTATGGGGTCTAACCAAAGTTATGGCCCTTGATAGAGTGGAATGGCGGAGATGATGATGAATTGAATATGGGCAGATCCCATGATATCTACAAGTTGTGAGTCTTGTGACCGGGACCCGCACATCCTACTCTCAGTGCACATGACGATGTCACCCACATGGGCGAGATCAAGCCGTTCATAAGGTGGGCAAATGGAGTGTGGACCCTAGCCTAAGAATCAGGCCAAGCCTGCTCATTAAGAGGGTCACACGCCGCCGAGACAATCATGTTTTTAAAACATTGATCAGCGGTACAGCAGCTACATGGTGGGGCCTTCCAAATGAAGGACCAAGATCTGACAAGGGTGTGCCAAATTGGCTCATGTGCCCAGTCTTAGGCATGTGATTTGAGATGTGTGCCTACCCATCACGACTTCTACCTCACTGCATCTGTCGGGGAACTGCCCCTGCCCTGTTTTCCAGACAAACATTTCCGGAGAGCCGCACATGTGACAATTGTGCACCATGTAGGCAAGATCCAAACCGTTCACAGGACGCATCGTCACAACAATAGGGCCTACCCTGAAAAAATTGGGCTCTTTGGATAAACAGGTGGGCACCAATCTGATCCATCAGTACAAGTTCAAAAACTCATTAAACCCATTTTTGGGTGGCACCCATAAGTAATGTGGTTAACCATTTCCATCACTGTCTACATAGTAAGACATTGCTGAAATGGGTGCTTGGGGTCTTGATCTCTGTTCTTTTTTCATTTTTTCCTTTTTTTTTTTCAATGAAAAGGAATCAATTAAAGATGGGTTCTTGGTTATGCAAAGGAAAAGTAAAGAAATGAAAGAAAAAGAAAACAAAGGAAGAAACAGAGAAAAAGAGCATACCTCCAACAGCATTGATATCTACACTCCCAAGAAGCTGCTCCTTCCACCTCCTCAGACTCTCATCATCCTAATTCCAAATCCAATTCCCATACCCACAAAAACCCATTTTTCAGAAAATCAAATAAGAAGATAGGGAGCCTCTGTTTACAAAAAACACCCTTCCTCATAAAACCAGTACAGAAATGTACTTGTCTATTTCCAAAAACCAGAAAGAAAAAGGATGAAAAAGAAAGGTGGTGGATTTGTGAGGTGGACCTTGTCCTTCTCGAGCTGTTCTTTGAGACTGAACTGAGGACCGAGGTCGATATTCTTGTTGTCATCGCCATCTTCGTCGAAATCAGCCTCGGCAGAACCGATGGAGGTGTAGCTGAGTTTCCTGGCGAGCTTCTCGAATTCTTCTTCGTTGTCTTTGTCTGCATCAGAGTCGTTGGCAAGGAGCTCGCTTGGCTCGCTGCTCTCGCATCCGCCCTTCTCTTTTTCTTTCTCCATATCAGGATTGCTGAAGGGAATGTCCTTGGAGCCGGACACAGCTCCCATTACAGCCGACATTTTTGCTAAAGAAGGGAGAGAGAGAGAGAGAGAGAGAGAGAGAGAGAGAGAGAGAGAGAGCAGCTGACGAATAAGAGGGCTTTGGAACAGGTCCTCTTGCCCCTTTTCCTCCACCAAACGAGAGAGAGAGAGAGAGAGAGAGAGAGAGAGAGAGAGAGAGGTTTGTCTGCCTTATCTGGAGGTGGAGAAGCAGTTAGAAGATGGCCGACGTTGGAGGAGAAACCGCTAAAATAAGGGGCAGGTGGCCTCGTTTTTATTGACCTTCGTCTCTCTTCTTTTTTTTCTACAATATTACAAAACCCACCCTAAAATGTATTAGTAGGATAAAACCCCCCTAAGTTCATTTTTATTCTAAGAAACTCCCTTTATGTAAATATTTGTCCAAAGACAAACTCTACCGTGTGCGGCCATTAAAGCTGCAACAAGGGTTCTGATCGACTGAGCCAGGCCGTCGGGTCTTGTTATAGTTGGAAAACTCCAACCTGATTTGAGATCAGGTCTGGACCAGGTTGAGCAAACTCAGGTTAAGTTGGGTCAACTTTAAAATAATAATGTGGTTGGGTTGGGTTGGGTTGGGTTGGGTTGGGTATCGAGGTATCCAGGTTGGGCTCGAGTTCAAAACCTTAGTTTTGAACTTGCGTTGGGTCCGGTTGCAAATTGAGTCCTACCGAGTCAGGGTCGAGCTCAAGTTAACCCTCAACCTAGCCCATCCATGGGAGTTGCACTCTTAAGAGCCGTGCCTTTCGGTTTGAATTAGACACTTTTGCTTCCAATTTTAGCCTCTCAAATATTTACTTGAGGGGTACTTTGTTGCTCTGGTGGAGTGTGATGGATGATACTCAGAAAGTTAGAAATTAGTCATTAATTGCTTATATATCATTTAATTAACGAACTGAAATGTCCAAATTTTGAGAACCAGTTTAAATGCATCAAGAGAGAAAAATTACTATTTTATATAGTTATCAAAATATTAGATTGGGGAACATTCATTGAAAGATTAGAAATGAAAAAGTATCCAACAGGCTTATTTTAAGAAATAAGCATCCATGAATGGGAAGACAAGATTGGTCAACCAACCTTATTTTTGTACTATAATTTATTGTCAATGGGGTCCATAATTTAGCCTTTTAATTTACTTTTACCATTTCTAAGTGCCCGTATATCAAGTACCACCAAAAGATGGAGTATCAACAACCTAAAATATATCCCTCTTTATTGCTTTAGGAAATATAGATAGCCGTTGGATTTGGGGTTATATTTAATGATCCGAACCAGGTGGCTTCCTCAAAACTCTTCAAGATTGAAAAGTCCTAGACTTTTGAATCAACGGCCCAAAATGAAACGGTCAAAGTGCCTCCACATTCAATGGAGAAAATGTTAATTAAATAATCAAAGGGCTTGATTAATCCAACCGGAGAATTTTATTAGCTATTTTTAATCAAAAGTGAGGCCCATATTATAGACAGTTTGGATCACCCAACAATGCCTTAGGTCCAACTACTTAGAATCCCAACCTATCCTATTGCAATAGGTGAGGATGTGGTCCAAATGTATTGTTTCAAAAATTAATACCATAGCCATTGGATATAGGGTCATCCTTGGATGATCCAAATGATTTAAGGGATGGACCATTCATAGAAACTTTAGAAGCCCTTTTCTTAATGATTTCAAGGCAACTATGGTCAATGATAATACCTATTATATAAACCATTAGAATAATGAAATCACGGCATTGGATTGAGTCCGACCCCACACGGACCTAGCAAGGACTAGGCAGATCTGTGTGGGGCCCACCGTGATGTAACTGTTATCCATGTCGTCCATCCCTTTTCTTATATTATGTTATTGTATGAATCCAAAAATTAGGCAGATCCAACGCTCTAGTGGACCACACCAGAGATGCCTCCTGCATTTAATGCAACCCAAGCTTACTATTTGGTGTGGTCCACTTGAGCTTTCGATCTGTCTCATTTTTGCGTTCATATCTTAAAATGATCCGAGAAAAGGGATGGACGGTGTGGATAATCCAATACACCATGGTGGGTTCCCACGTAGATCCGCCTGATCCTTGCTACGTCCAGGCGGTGTCGGACACAAACGGCTTCCGTACACACCCACGCGCGGGCACTTGTATGAGCTCACAAGGTTGGAAAGGGCCTTACAAAGCCCACATGCATCTGTCACATTGCTCATGTACATACCACAAATGTTCCAGCATGGCATAGTTTAAGATCTCATCCGTCTATCAGAACAGCAGCACTATAATGATAACCTAATTTACGAATCAGGTTGATCCAATGGTTAAACGGACCACAATTTAAAAAAAGTACAGATCTGAAAAGCTTGGCTGAAGTTTGCTAATCAAACAACGTGTTTCCAATATTGAGACTCACATACTAAGTGGACCAGATTTCCAACATGTACAAGGTAGGACCAATCTGATGGATGGCTTGGATCTGACATCTATGTGTCAAGCTCGCACGTGTGTGGCATGTACATGGGCTGTATTGCACACGCGTATGCGCTTTGCAAGGCTCCGATCCTCCTATAAAAATCAGACAATTTCACTTTTCATACGAGCCACCACATACAAAGCAACATGATGACACCTCATTTATTTTGATATATCGTGGGCCCCACTTGAGTTGTGAAATGATCTAAACCGTGTATCTCACCTTACGGAAAGCATAGACATCACATGTGTCTCATTATGACACACGTGGACATTTGTACGGCTCCCACACACTTGTGGAATCATCAAACCTCCACGCACTTAAAAAGTAACGTAGTACATCTCAGAAACCGTGCATGTGTGAGAAACATGGGCTGTCCATTAGCTAGTTATCTATGTCCATTGCCTGGCCCAAAAAGGAATTTTGGTCCACCAATGACTCAGATCACACTTCTATTAGAAAAAAATGTACGGGTAGAAAAAAATATATATATTCAACGGTCCAAATTCAACTTTCATGTGTGGCGTATGTGATGAGCGTAATACCCTAATTTATGTTCCATCTCATTTGCAAAATGTGAACTATCTACTGAACGGAGTAGATCTCTTACACGCTGTGCTATGTTTGCACATATGAGCAAAGCATCCAATCCATCTCAAGTGTTGTGAGGACAGAGAAAATCTCTCCCACCTCTCTACAAGTGGATTGTGCTCCATCCACAAGTGGGTCATCAATTTCAACGGTCCAGATTTCCATGCAACTATCCCGTGTATACGGTTAAAGGGTGACCATATTTTAAAAAACGGTCAAACTATCACAAAAGACCAGCCCTATTATCGTGCGCCTCAACTTTTGGAGTTCGCGTGCCACATGAGACACGTGTCATAGATCCAGACCATTTATTAAGTAGTGTAAACTGTGATAATGTCCTAGCCCAAAAAATTAAAATGGGTCCCACCTACGAAGCAGATCACGTTTGTAAATTTCGACGGTCAAGATGGTATATGTGTGCCACCCTGCTTTTCAGTACATCGCATAGGCTACTGTGTTTTAAAATGATGGTGACTCAATAACCATACGTATGTTCCATTTGAATGGTAATCTGGACCGTCCAATTCACTGACCGAATTAATTGGCTAGAATTTCTTGATCTTTATGCATTTAATTTTTCTTTTGCAGTATGGACCACTTGCTATTTTTCTCAACCATTCATTTAATAGACACCAATTAATTGGCTAAAATTTCTTGATCGGTGTGATTTTAGATATATTCTCCATCTAAAACATGCCCCCACAATTTAGACGGTCTAAATGCGTCATATGAATGGCACGTGTGAGGGTAGGAGTCTCCTGAGCATTCAGTTACTCATGGAGGGGCGAAAATGATAAATTAAAAAAAAAAACATATATTGGTAAAGGGGGTTTTGTGTAATGAAAATATATTTCGAGGGTTTCATCTCTTAATTTATTTTTGTTAAGGAGCTTTTGGTAAATCTTCCATCTTCTTGTAGATTCAGGGAATTTTTATGATAGATTCACCGTATCACCGTACACGTGGAGTTTAAATTGTGGATCCAGATTGGACACCATGTGGAACCTACCTTAAGATGGCCCACGGACTAGATTAATTAGTGGCCTACAAATGGACGGTAAATGCAAAAAGATCAATGGCGAGGATGGTTAGGATTGTCCTATCACTCTAGTTTCTGAACGTTGGGCCATGTTGGAAGAGACAACCAGGTGGACGGTCCTGATCAATTGTTTAGGATTTCAGGGGGGCGGTGTAATGTGGCTTTATCCTCTCACTTGTATCTATCTTTATATATATCCTCACGCGACCGGAATATCACGTGGGAGGCATGCTCACGAGATGGGCGTCTGTTAGGAGTGGAACAGGAGCGTCTTAGGTATTAGTAGGTTAACACGTTAGTCGGTGTTGCCCTGACAGTGGGGCCCACCTTGATGTATGTGTTGGATATTAGCCATTGATCAGTTTTTGTGGATCATTTTTAAGGAATGGGTTCAAAAAACGAAGCAGATCTAAATCTCAGGTGGACCACACCACAGAAACAATGGTAATTGTATGTCAACAGTTAGAAACTTCCCAAGGGTCCCCCGTATTGTTTATTTACCATCCAACCTGTTGATAAGGTCGCGACAGACTTGGACAACGGGAAAACACAAATATGAGCTTGATCCAAAACTTTTGTGCCCATAAGAAGTTTTTAATGGTGGCATTCAAACCTTACTTTGTTGTCCACCTGAGGTTTGGATCTGCTTCATTTTTTGGAATGTGCTCTAAAATGAGCTGAAAATTTTGATGAACGGCGTCAATATACAACACATACGTCAAGGTAGGTCCCACGGTTAGGGCAGCACCCATTCCCTGATAGTTTGGATGGTCGAGATTCATATTCAACCGTACACGTGGCACTCTACTGCTAAGGGAAGAGACGACAACAGTCCACAACGCCTTTTCTTTCTTTCTTTCTTTCTTTTTTAACACGCAACCGAACGCCCACCCACACATGCATACCCCGTACTCACACGGTAGTGGAAATTCGCCACCTACAGGACAATGTAATTTCTTAAGATGATAAATGAAATGCATGGAAAGTAAATAAGTAATGATTACTTACTTTTATATTTCCTCGAAACAGACTTTGTCTCGAGAAAATTAACATTGGGCTCAGTGCTGTGTACCAAAAGTTTATGGCTCCACCATGATATGTGTTATATCTATGTTGTTGTTGCATTTTTTTAAATCATTTTACTGCATGAGCCCAAATATGAGGCAAACCCAATGCTCAAGTGACCCACAATAAAAATAATTAAGTATACTATTGAACCTACTATTATTGGTAGTGTGGTCCACTTAGTCTTTGGATCTGTACCATTTTTGGGCTCATGTCCTAAAAGGATTTGAAAGAATGAATGAGCGGTGTAAATATAACACATACATCATGGTGGGGCCTATAGAGTTTTTCTTTGAAAAGAGATTTAAATTTACATCATTTTAGAGGAGGAACTCCATCTCTTTATCAAATAAGTGGTAAAAATCATCATTATAAGCTTACTATAATTTACTTTCATTTACCTCCAATCAATCAAGCCCCAAGTTCAAGTGGTATAGTGGCCTAAATTTTAGATTATGCCAGGTCTTACTCATGCCTTGGTGGTAGACTCACAAGATCATGAGTTCGAATACCCATTGCCGTGAAATCTCACCCTGACATGAGTGCATGTGTGTAAAATAAAAAAAGGTTCTTACTATTTTTGGACCTCATGACCTACCATTGAGGAGCATGCCTATGGTCAAACAAGTGTTGTAGAGGATCCGAACTCTATGGAATTCATTGGAATCCAAATCACATGGTAAATGGAATCAATGCAAATAGAAATCTTTAATTATATTTAGATGCTTGTAATTAAGATACATTGGAATCCAAATTTTATATTTTGATGCTTGTAATTAAAAAAATGCATTAAATAAATCAATTTTAATACCTCATATTAGATTAACATGTGATTAATATTTGACATTTGATATAATAACAGTAATAATTAAGCCTATTGGAATATATACTTTGGTCAAAAATAAGAAAATTCCAAGCTTTGGGTGGCTTATATTAAAAAAATCTGATCATCTCAAACGTTTGCAATCGACTCTCAACCACTTGAGAGGATTTTAATTCACATGATTTTGTTGTATTTCATTTTATATTAATTTTGATTACCATTGTTTATCGTCAACTAAACTACCATTTTTACCATGTGCATCCATTTACTAGCATTTACAACCATTTACCATCAGCAATACCAAGGGACACAAAGGGAAGAAACATATATAGTTTCAAAATAGTTACAACCATTTAACATCAGCCACACCAAGGGACACAAAGGGAAGAAACATAGATCCAATTTTGAAACCAAAAACTACTGTATCATAATAATTTTTCCCGCCAAAGTGTTACATTCATAGAATATCCTGTATGAACAGATTGCACCATTAATACGCTCTCCATGCAAAAGATAGGTCATGCAATCAGGTCTCCCTGATAATTTACTTGTTTTCATTGGCTCTCTCATTGAATGTGGATCGGCTTGATTTTCATTTCATTAGATCAACATAGGGTGGCCCACCTTTTTCATGGATATGTGGATCAGCTTAATTCTCATTTCATTGGATCAACATAGGGTGGCCCACCTTTTTCATGAATATGATTTTACATACGTGACACTGGCATATAAGGAAAAAAAAAAAAAAAATTCAATGGTTGTATGTAGAGTTGTACAACTGAGCCCAACCAAAACGAACGGGCCTAGCTCTACTCAGCTCAGCCAATAGACAACCCTAGCTCACGCTTAGCATGGCTTGGCCTTCGGGCTGGATTGGTAGGCTCAGTTTGGTTTGGTCGCGCTTTTCAAACATGCGATCAAAGTTGAAAAGAAAATGTACTATTTAACAAAGTTATATATATATATATATATATATATATATATATATATATATATATATATATATATATATATATATATATATATATAGGTATCTGCATGGGACTTCACGGAACTTACCACGAGGTCGAGTTGTGTGGGCCCCAACATGATCTAGATCGAAAATCTATCCCATTAGTCAGATGCACTATTACATGGTAGGCCATGGGCGTAAAAATCAGGTCAATATATGACATTTGTGGGCCACACCACATACAATAATTTAGAGGGGTTGCCTGCCCATTAAACCTTCATGATCATTTATTAGGCCCACTGAGATGTTTTTCACAAATCCAGCCCATCCATTGTGTGTGTCCCACTTGTATGAAGGGTAATACTAAGTTTTAGTTGCATCCAAAATTCATCTAGCCCCACCAAGTGATTCCAGGATGTTTTAGGCATGCCTTCACATAGTTTTAGATGCTATAGCCCACGTGAGTTCACTGTAGAGATGATTTTTAAGATATCCCATAAAATAAAGGGGACCATCAAATGCATAGTGTTGATGGCCGATCCACATCAAGATGGGGCCCACACATCTCTCATGAGGTGACCTTGTACCCCCCAATATAACACAATCAAACTTAGGTGAAGCCCTAGCTCGAACATGCATAAATGGCTTGACTTAGTTGGAACCCTAGCCTTTGAACATAGTTCGAGCCAAGTAGTGACAAGGTAACTCGTGTTCAGCACTAGTAGTATTCATCTCAGTGGTACAGCGGCCACAAAAGAAAAACAGGAATTAAATGCTATAATTTGTCTTGCACTTTATTCTATTAAAAAATAAATAAATAAATAAAATTGGTCCATTATTCCGTAATTCGGACCATTGATATTTAGTTAAGGCCCATCTGTTAAAGACAGGTCCTTTTGAGTTAAGACCCATCTATTAAAGGTGTGGGCCAACTATTTAATGGTCGTGATAACCCTCCAATTTCACACATAAAGATGGGACGTGGGGTGTAGGATTTACAAGTAGTCTGTACTCGCGTGATATGAATGTTAGCCTTAAAAAATAAGTGTTCGCATGTGTATGGAAGATCTGGCCCGATCATTTGGTAGCATGGACCGTTAACATGCTCTGGCCTAAAATTCAGGAACTTCGACCAGTCACGTAGCCCACGCACTCATGTTAAATGCGTCTTTTGGTCACTCTTCTAGCGGTCCATCTTTTTATTGTAGTGTGGCCTGCCTGATAAATGGAGAGGTATGATTTTTTGAACCAGTGCATGCTAACATTGCAGCATGCTTGATGAATGGCAGATCTTTTACAAAATTTCCTACATCAGAACGTGTGGTACGAAGCACTCTGTCCGTCTCACACGAGTGAGTCCAGCGCGCTTTCCCTCAGGCGTGGACTCCCAGTCGGCTCGTTCACGAGATTCGTAAGATTTATGTATACATGTTGGAGAAGCGGATTGCGTACTGCCCCCGCCTGGACAAACTTGGTCCAGGCAGGGGATATGTGGGACCCACCATGATGTATAAGGTTTTATCCACACCGTCCATCCATTTTTTTAGACCCTTTTATGATATGCAGACAAAAATGAGATAGATTCAAGTTTCAAGTGAACCACACAGTGAGGATTTAACATTTACCATTAAAAACTTTTTGGGGCCGCAGAAGTTTTGATCAATCTGATATTTTTTTCCCTCCTTCATCCAGGTCTATATGGCCTTATGAACAGGTTGAATGTCAAATAAACATCCATAATAGGAAGGCTTTCAATGGTGGGCGTCATTACCACGGCGGTATACTGTAGGTGTGGTCCACTTGAGACTTGAATATACATCATTTTTGGGCTCCTATTCTAAAATGGTCTTGAAAAATGGATGGACGCCATTGATTAAAAAAAACCCATACATCAAGGTGGACCCACAGAGCCCCTGTCTGGACCGAGTCCGTCGAGGCGGGGACGCAATCCGCTTCCGTACGCTGGGGTTGAATTTTGGAAGCAGTTACTGCTCTAACCTGGCATTGAAGGAGGAGCGCGGGTGGTTTCAAATCTCTGTGGGCCCCACCATGATGTATATGTTTTATCCACGCCGTCCATCAATTTTTCCATCTGATTTTAAGGTAACATACAAAAAAAAACTAGATATAAATCTCAGGTGGACCACACCACAGGAAAACAGTGGGGATCGAACTGGCACCATTAAAATATTCCTAGGACACACTGTAATGTTTATTTTCCATCCAACACGTTGATAAGGTCACATAGACCTATATGAGTGGAAAAAACAAATATCAGATTGGTACCAAACTTCTGTGGCCCCCAAAAAGCTTTCAACGGTAAGAGTCAATCCCCACTGTTTTCCTGTGGTGTGTTCCACCTGAGATTTGGATCTGTCTCATGTTTTGGATCATGCCTTAAAATCAGATGCAAACATGGATGGACGGCGTGGATAAAACACAGACATCATGGTGGGGCCCACAAAGATTTGAAATCACCACTTATGCTAGTCCCAGATCCGCGCGCGCTGCATTTATATACGTTAATCCAAACCGTTCATGCAGGGGCCGACTATCGGTGGGCATAGATCAGTGCCTAAAGCTAGGGCACGTGGCAGTTCATGGATGATATCAAAACTGGGGGATTATACAGTGGACCTAAAAGACTTGGAACATGGCAGAGCCATCTGTCTACAGTACACGTGGCATGGTTGTGGAAATCGGCTCCGTCCATATGCAGGCCCCTAGCATGGATGTTTTATTTCTCAAAAGCCACACATATTAGAGAGCCCTGTCCATCTGATATGTGGCCATTAAAGCAACGGTGGAAAACAAAAACAGTTCATGGTTAAAACATGTAGTGGAATAAACTACCGAGAAAATAATGGATAGAAGTGGGTTTAATGTTTTGAAACATAAACCATCCGTGTGCCAGTATATTGGTGGACCTGATCACTGAGTCACCTTCCCACATGTTGGAGAAGTGGCTCTGCCATATTCCTGTTTTGATTTTACGACTTTCAAACTAAACATGACAAGTGGGAGTCAAATTCATTAGTATCTCAACGAAAAGTAAACCAATTTATAATCTTTATACTTTTCATAATATTATTGTTAAAATCTTGAAATCAATTAACAATATTGATAAACTAAACACAATAATTAATGGTCAAATATAATCTAAGGGGATAAAGTAATTTGTAAATGTTGCACATATCTTTTCATTAATTTATAATCGGTAAATTAAAAACTACATCTGAAATTAATTTAGGGCTTGCTTGAAATAATGCAATTCGGGAGAATTACATTGTATTTATCCCTTGTTTGCATTCATTAATTGCCAAAGAAATTTAAGCTGGAAGAGCAACTGTATGAAGTTGGTAGCATCACATTTTTTCAATTCAAAAGTATAGATGAACTTTGTGGGTCTCACCATGAGTAGAGTTGTAACTAAGTTAGCTTGGTCAACTCGCTCAACCCAACTCGGATAAACTTGATTTAGCTCAACTCGAAAGTTACGATAAAGCCAAGCTGAGCTGATTTTTTTAGCATGGAAGAATTTTTAGTTGATCTGCATTCAACTCAACTCGACTCAAAGCTCAACTAAAACTCAACTCGGTTCGGCTCAGCTTAACTTAGCTCGAGTTATAACTTAATTATATAATATTGAGCTCAAGCTTTCACGTTGAGTTGAGCTCAGGCGTTTTATTTTTAGTTTTTATATGGTGAGCCCTTTATATATATATATATATATATATATATATATATATATATATATATATATATATATATATATATATATATATAAAAGGGTCACCTCTTATAAAAAAAACTATAAAGAAAACTTCTGAGCTCAACTCAACTCAAAATCTTGAACTTGGCTCAAAAGCTCAAGCTTGAACTCGGCTCGAGATGGCCTAAGCTGTTAACCAAACTAAGTCGAGCTTGCCAATCAAGTTCGAGCCAAGTCAAACTCAAGTCGGGATAGTTCATCTCGGTTCATCCCAGCTACCGGTTGAACTAACGAGCTATGTCAAGTTCATCTCGATTCGACCCATGCCTAGTTGTAACTATGATGTATTTGCTTTATCCATGCCATCCATTCATTTTCCCCTAATGATCCAAAAAATGAAGCAGATCCAAAGATCAAGCAGACCACACTACAAGAAGAACATTTAAATGGTTATATTCCAATCCACATTGTTTTCTGCAATGTGGTCCACTTGAGCTTTGGATCTACCTCATTTTTTGGCCCATATGCTAAAATGACATGAACTATTGAATGAATGGCGTGGATATAACACATATATCATGGTGGGGCCCACAGAGTTTTGGCCTGTTATTTCATGAAAATTGGTATAATTTTTGAAGTGCAACTCATCCTTTGTTTAAAACATTGTGGGGGGCGAATTAGGTGTTACCCCGGGAATAGCTTAGTGGGTGGGTGTTACCCCTACTGTGTGAGGCCATCTTATGAGTTTTTTATATATCTATGCCCATCTATCTCTTTTTTCGTATCATTTTAGGATGTGATCCAAGAAGATCCAAATCTCAAGTGGACTATACCACTAGAAAAAGTAATGAATAACCATTAAAAATGTTTTGTAGGCCACAAAAGTTTTGTATCAATATGATATTTATATTTTCCCTTCACCAAGACCTTATTGGCATTACCAAGAGCTTGGATTTCAAATAAACATTATCAAAACCTTACAATGGGCTCTTTGGAATTTTTAATGGTGGGGCACTCAATCACACTATTTCTAGTGGTATGGTCCACTTGAGATTTGAGTTTGCATCATTCTTTGAACCTCATCCGAAAATGGGCTTTAAAAATGGGTTGATAGAGTGGATATACAAAATATCATCCATGTGGGCCATACAATTAGAGTAACACCCACTAAGTTGTTCATGAGGTAACACCTAATTCGCACCCATCTAAGTGGTGTATTCATTTATTGCTGATTTGAGAGAACTTGCAGGTAAGTGCATCGAACCAAACAAGCCTTTAGTATTGATGGGACCGGCTCCATGATTTAGTGGTAGATTGATTCTACTTCAACATTGATGTGTGGGTGTGGGGTAAAAAATTAGGCAATGACACATTTACTTTTTATAGTGTAATTGGGGACACAAACAAGTCCGTATGTAACGTCATAGGTTGTGCCCAAAAGTACTAGCGTCTTGTCAAAAAATTTAGATCGTCTGCTCAGATTTATTTGTTTGCCAACGGCTGATTGGTCCACCTCAGCATACATCAGCTATGATGGTATTAAATGCAGCATGGTTGAGTGTATGTGCTTAGCTGGACTAATAAACAGAAAAATCCTATTCAAGCCAAGCAGACTCCTTATCATACCATACGTTCGTTTCTTAGATGGCAATAAAGCCATTTTTGGTGGGGTGGCCTTCCAATGTCGATCTTGTGGGACGCGTTGTTCCGATCATCATGCATACGTGACATGCGTGTGTAGCAAAACATTCAGGCCACAAAGATGCTGAGTCTAAGAACAGATTGCATCAGCCCCATTAATGGAATTTGAATGTTGTCTTCTTCTCATTTAAACCGTCCATTAGGTATCAACCAATCTTTGAATTAAGATGATTCACCTCCATGATCTTTCGAACTATGGCACATCTAAAGAGGGAAGTACTGTTTTAACGGTTTAGATTGAGTTAGATCTGTAACGCATAAGCACTGGCTATGTGCATGCGTATGATCATCATACTCTACCATAGTAGCAATGCAATAATGCAAAAGAGAGGGGAAAAGCATGGAGACTCTGCAGGAGTTTGGAAATGGATACTCACGCAAAGTAGTAAAACGGTGTATATGCTGACTAATTCAAACCCCTCGAAAGAAAGAGACATCCGAATGAGAGGGTGATCACAATTATCCATTTGGTGGCCACAAAATGAACGGCTGAAATGGAAAACAAGGGTGGAAAGATATCCATTGATCAGGTGGTGAGACTCTCCTATCAATATGATTTCGATTCTATGCCCCACCCACATTCGTCAGAAAATTAAGCCGTTTTGGATTAGAGAGAAACTTGGGTACTCTGCTGGGTGTGATGGTTGATACACAGGCACTAAGAAATTGCACACATGCATGTAATTTAATCAAACTAATCCGTAGAAATAATGGGCCAAGTTGAGATGAATCATTAAAAATAAAATAAAGAACAGTTACACTTATTTGATTGGACAGTTGGAATGAGTACTAGTTCGCGGTCCCATTTCAACAAATAAATGTTTATTATCTATGTTTAGGATTCTTGATTTCATATGATTTTGAGCTGATGTTCTACCTACAATTCGTCCTTATTTTGGACGGTTTAGTTTGAGTAAATATGCCACGTGTATATCTTTCTTTTTTTATGGCTCCATATCGACCATCAGACTGCGCCAGAGCATAAAATACCTCCAACCTGCTTTCCAATTTCCAAACGCACGTCTTTGTGCCACGTCATGTAAGTGCATGTGCACGGATGATCGTACTCTACCATCGTATGAAACAACTCCTTCCTAAACCATCTCGAAGACTCGAACGCAGCTTTTCTTTTCATCTTTTTACCTTTTTCTTTTTACTTTTGGCCTTTTGTTCTTTTCCTTTTTTTTTCTTTATGTAGTTTTAATTTTAAACCCAGAAAATAGGAAGAGATACTGTTGTGGATGAGAACATCATGCAACTAGTCGATTGTGGGCCCACCATGGAGTTTTTACGGAATCTAAACCGTCCAACAGGGTCACACTACCCACAAAACTGGAAGGTCCAAAAATCGGGCTACTGTTAGTGAGTTAAACAGTAACAAAATTAACAACGATTAAAAAACATCCAAATTCATTTGGTGGACCACCTGATCTTACTGATTTTTTTTGGGTCTTCCAGTTTATGGGGTAAGAAGTTTCTGTTTGGTTTAGATTCCAGAAACACACTACGGTGGGCCACACCAGTAGGTAGCTGCATAGAATTTTGGTCTACAACAACCGACCTAGGAGATAACCACCGCCATCCCATCTTGTCCGTTATAAAAAGTGAAAAATCCAAAAGAAGCCGTCATGGTCAAGGTCAGCATCAGGCTTGAGTTAGATGGATGGTCATGATTGCTACATAATCATAATCATGCAACGTGTACAGTAGAGAAAAGTTTGGACGCGGATTGGCCTAGTGAACCCAACATCCGCCCCGGGGCTGATGTCAAAGCTGTGTGGACCCCACCATGATGTATGTGTTTTATCCACGCTGTCCATCCATTTTTCCACCTCATTTTAGGGAATAGGCCCAAAAATGAGGCAGATAGAAATCTCAGGTGGACCACACCACAGGAAAACAGTTTTGATTGAACGTCCACCCTTAAAAACTTCCCAGGCCCACCGTAATGTTTATTTGCCATCCAACCTGTTGATAAGGTCACACAGACCTGGATTAAGTGAAAACACAAATATAAGCCTGATCCAAAACCTCCAAGAAGCTTTCAACGGTGAGAATTCAATTCCGACTGTTTCCTGTGGTGTGGTCCACCTGAGATTTGGATCTGCCTCAGTTTTGGGCCTATGCCCTAAAATGAGGTAGAAAAATGGATGGACAGCGTGGATAAAACACATACATCATGGTGGGCCCACACAGCTTTGACACCAGCCCGGGCTGGTGTTGGGGAGCCAATCCGCGTCCGAAAAGTTTCTACCATCTCATCTCTCGAGGTTGAAAGGGTGGCACACGAGTTATTTTATTTTAGTACGCTCGCGTGCCATATGCTTTCAATCATGAACTATACAAGTGGCACACGTGTAACTTAGATAGACTCTCCAAATGGTGGGGCCCACATCTTATGCGTGATGGATGGCTCTTTGTTTGTTGAATTTGGGCAGTTGACTGTTTTCCATTTATAACTGGGCAGCGGATTAGGTGAGACCCCCGACTCACCGAACACAGTGCGACCCTTATCTTTGGGGCCCATATTGACATATATATTTTGTATCCATGCCATTCATCTAGTTTTCCAGATTATCTTAGGGCGTTATCTAAAAAATGAAGCAGATCCAATTATCAGGTGGACCTTACCATAGGAAACAGTGGTGATTGAGTATTAATGACCACTAAAGTTTTGGATCAAGCTGATATTTGTTTTTTCCCCTTAATCCAAGCTTACTTGATCTTATCAACAGATTGGATGGAAAATAAACACTACAGAAGCATTAAGGTGCGCCCTAAGAAGTTTTTAATGGTAGGAAATTCAATCACCACTGTTTCCTACGTTATGGTCCACCTGATAATTGGATCTGATTCATTTTTTGGAATAATTTCCTAAAATAATCTGAAAAACCGGATGGACGGCGTGGATACAGAATTGATACATCAAGCTGGGCCCCACGGTAAGGTCCGCACCGTCTACGGTGCGGCCAGGATCTCACCTAATCCTTTCCCTTCTAACTGTCATCTACGTGTTTGTTAGGATATCATTTCTCCATAACTATTGATTCATGACATATCTAAAGGAGGGCCCACGATTTGGACGGTACACATCAACTCACATATTACAATTTCTCACTGCGTGTATGTTAACCAGATATACTCTTAACTTTGTATAGATCGAAGTGTTTCTCTTTCCTGACCGTTTGATACTCTGGTGGGGTATGACCATTCATGTACAGACGTGCTGGGCTCACGTTGTGCACCCGGCATGCTGTTAGAAGAGTGGAGCCAACCTTACATAAGTGCTGACCCCAAACATCATCCTAAAGGACCCTGAACCCTATCTGATTAGCGGTGAATTGGGTGTGTTTGGTTGTTCCAAATTTCACGAAAAATCATGAAAATCGTTACCTGATTAGACTGATTAATCATGAAATATCATTATATTTGGTACAATCAAACTCACCCTAAACAAATCAGAGAAACACGTGGATGAGGCATGAACGTTCGTAAAGTGAACAGGCGTTGTCCCAAAAATCAAGCTGGCCCATTTGATCAGGCTGACCACATATGAATGTTGATTTTAGATCCTTAGCCATTTGCGTCTAACAAATTGATTTCGTCATTGATTCTTAGCCTACCAAATGGTGTCTACTTGCTAGATGCATTGGTGTTTCAACAGCAAGTCTCAAATTTGAATGCTAAGAAGACATACTAATTGCAATGGTGGGTGACTTAGCACGTCTTATGACCTACGAGTATTGCGTAGACTCTGTGAGGCCCACCATAAATATGTTCCACGAATGCTAAGGAGACATACTAATTACATATGCAAGTTAATTAATTTCAATTTGTTGGAAGCGGATTGCATAGCAAGTCAATATGCTAAACGTATTGCCTAAACTCTATGAGGCCCACCATGACTTGCGCATTTTATCCACTTCGTCCATCTATCTTAACAGATACTTTTAAGGCGGGAGCCCATAAACGAAGCATATCAAAAGCTAAAGTGGAACACACTATAGGAAAAGTGTGAACTGAATGGGTACCTTTGAAAATTTCTTGGGGGACATAGACTTTTTATATCAAGCTGATATTTGTGTTTTCCCATCATCAATGTCTATGTGATCTTATGAACATGTTGGATGACAAATAAACATCACTGTAAGGGCCTAGGAAGGTTTCAACGGTGGAAATCATTATTCCTACTGTTTCCTTTGGCATGGTCCACTTAAGCTTTGGATAGGCTTCAATTTTAGGCTCACCTCCTAAAATGAGCTGAAAAAACAGATAAACGGCGTGGATAAACCACATACATTCGAGGTGGGCCCAACAGAGTTTACTCAGTACTATAAGAGCCTACTGAGTAACTCAGTCTGCAAGCCGATTTCGCATTTGTTGGGATAAAGGATAGGAAATACTAGGTCTGAGACATTAATTACTCAGGTCCAATCGTCAGGTGATCACGTGGAATGTTACCAGTGGTTTTAAATTTTAAGAAACTTTAGGACCATTGATTTCTCTGTGCATCTGTGGCCCACAGGATAAATGAACAGCTATACTTTTAGGGCTAACATCCACCGTGTCATCCATGTTATGAATGGCTTGTTTGTACACATGGGGTGTTTGTCTTTACCATTTTAGATTGGTGTCTATACACGGTGCTTCCTCACCAACGAAGTTCAGAAATGCTGTAAAAATTAGAGGAGATTGGCCGGCGAATTACAACACATCCCTGGCATTAACGAGTGTACATGGCATAGTGGGTGAATGGTGGAAAGAGAAGGGAGATCAGATAACCCTCTTTTTCTCACGAGAGAATCCTCCAATTTACAAGATAATAAAAGAAAATTAAAGAGAAAATATTATTAAAGATTATAAATAAAGTTCCTTCACAAATCAGAACTTTTTTTTTAGTCATTTAACGCACCTACCCGAGTTAGCTGGGCAACGCACCCACACCGTTAGTGACACGGTGCACCCACCCACCGATGGGGTTAGTGTGTCTCCTTAGCACTCACGCCTGAGACCTGCTGTTGAAATGCCTAGGCATCTTCCAACTAGGCTTGCACGCAAGACACTTTTCATAAATCAATTGAATGACTTACATGCACTTGATAAAAAAAATAATAATAATAAAAATATTAAATGATTTTCAGACTAAATCAAATTTCTTTCATATGATTTAAGGACTTCAAGCATAATTAGACTTATTCAAACTCTAAAAAAATCTAAAATATGTAAAAACTACGACTTACTAAAAATATTAAATTTTAACTTAAAATTGAAATTTAACTCCTTAAAAAATTGAAATTTAACTCCTTAAATGATTTATTTTTTAAAATTTGCTCAAAGGCCAATTGATGTTGGACTTGAATGAGATGGGGAACTTATCACAAGCTTTTAAATGATATATTATACACATGAAACACATAGTGAATTACAAAGTTATGACTCTCAATAGCTATATGTGCTTTAGACCCTTGGATTGAATTTTCTTGCTCCATTTCTTCAATCCTAGCCATCTAGAGATTGGCCTTAGCTTTATACTACATTAAAATTTTCTTAGAAGGGTGTTATGGCATGGTAAATTCGAGCTGACCTCAGGACACGAGGAAAGCCCACATGCCCACGGGTTTAGGAATAAGTCCTCAGGCTAAAACACTGGTATCAGGCGCAAGACAACCGACCATAATAGGAAAAGAGCTAAGGACCAGAACCAATAAGCATAGGGCTTAGCGTCAGCCCATACTGCTCTCAAGCACAAAAGCTAACAAGTATCGGCCTTGGCTTCATCCGTCTACTCATCCCTAGGCCTCTGCTCATCCATAGGCTTATGCTCATCACTCGGCCTCTACTCATCTTGTTGCCAAGATGATCAAGACCCAGACCACCATAAATGCGCACGAAAATTCAGAAGCAGATACAAAGAAGGTAGAATACGCAAGCAATCTTATCATGATCCTAACGTGACAAGCATCATCCCTCTAAATAAGGAAACATATCCTATTAGAGATCTATGGATCATCCACCACAATGGCAATAATTATATATAAAAGGAACTTGTCGCCCGACCTTAAGGTAGGCAATTTATGATATATTCAAGAAAATCAGTCCATTAAGAATTCATATCTTTCTTCTAACTTAATTAGCATCGGAGGGTACTCTGCCGGCACGACTGGCACCCCCTCATCTTGTCTTTGTGGCTGCAGATCTGATCTCTCATCCACATCGCTCATCAAGGGGATCATAAAATGATGAAGATCCATCGTAGATTCATTATCATCATTTGTTACCCGTTTTTTGTTTTAACAGATTGGTATCGTCTATGGAAACGACTAAATTGTTCCCATCTATCTTTTTCTTCATCGATCAATCATTTTTCACCTCATCAATGGTGAGATCCAAACATCCCAATGCAACATCTACCTCCATGAAATGGTCAATAGCAATCAAAGGAGTTGCTTCCTACCGTCTATCCGTCACCCATGATGCCCCACCATTAAGGGGCAACCCATCAGTTGAATGTCTACATTATTCCCCCATCTTACGTGTTAGATCAAGGTAGACCCAACACATACTTCCATTAAGCAAGAAAAAAGAAAGAAAGAGAGAAAAATTAGAAACAAAATGTTTTCGTCATGGAATTTCAAATAAAATTGCAAACAGGAAAGTTGTTCCCATTTTTAAATTTTTTGCCCAATTCGAGGGGCCCACCTTGATTGTTTTTTAAGATTTGCACCGTCCACGTCGAAGAGGAGCTTGATGTTTAAAAAACTCTAAAAATTTACATCGATCCGAGCTACGACTGACCGTGGCGGCCAAAACAAGATGAATTGTATGAAAGTTTCCCATTTTTTACTTTTCGGACCAATTCATGGGGTCCACATTGATGATTTTTTAAGATCCATCCCATCTATGTCAAAGAGCAGCTCAATGCCGAAAAAATTCAACAAATTTTCCATCGATCTGAGTTACAGATTGATCGTGGTGATCGAGACAATATGAATTTTTTGAAAGTTCTTTTTGTCTTCCACCGACTTATGCAATCCAAGTCGACCTTGGCCTCATCCGTCGGCCTTGGCTCATTCATCAACCTCGGCTCATCCCTCGACCCTGGCTCATCCGATGGCCTACTATGAGCACAACTTGCTTAGATGGGCGAACTTCAGATGAGCACAGCCTGCTCAGATGGGGGAACTTCAGATGAGCACAGTCTATTAGACGGATTGGCAAGATGAGCATGACCTGCTCAAATGGGCTTGCGAATTCAAAATCCTTACCTGTTAGATGGGAAGGTAAAGCTTTCGGGCGACATTAACGATGGCCTGTCTGCTCAGACGGGCTGGTAAATTCAAAATCCTTACTGTTAAATGGGACGGTAAAGCTTCCGGGCCACATTAACGAAGGCCAGATTGCTCAGACGGGCTGACGAATTCAAAATCCTTACTTGCTAAACGAGAAGGTAAAGCCTCTAGGCCACACTAACTGAGCTCAACTTGTTCAGATTTCCTAACCACGAAATTTGGGGGTTATTGTTATGGGTAAATTCGAGCTGACCTCAAGACATGAGGAAAGCCCACAGGTCCACGAGCTCAGAGACAAGTCCCCAGGCTAAAACACTGGTGTCAGGCATAAGACAACAGACCATAATAGGAAGAGAGCTGAGGACTAGAACCAATAAGCATATGGCTCAACGTAAGCCCATACTGCTCCCAAGCACCAAAGCTAACAAGTATCGGTCTCAGCCTCATCCATCTGCTCATCCATAGGCATCTGCTCATCCATAGGCCTCTGCTCATCCATAGGCCTCTACTCATCTTGTTGCCGAGATGATCAGGACCCAGTCCGCCATAAATGTGCACAGGAATCCAGGAGCAGATACAAAGAAGGTAGACCACGCAAGCAATTTTGTCATGATCCTGTTGGGAAAACCGACAGCGGAAGCGGAAGTCGAACGCGCAGAGTAATGCGAGATCAAACGAGAAACACTTATGAAATCAAACCACACACAAGCATTCACCACAAGATAATCTAAATTTATGTGGAAAAACCCCTCAACGGGTAAAAAACCACAGGCACAAAGCGATCCACTATGATAAACAGAAGATTACAGAGATTGACAGCCCACAAGCGAGGAAAACAGAGAAAACCCAATTTCTCTCTCTCACAAATCACTCTCCCCTCTTTCCCAATATGATTAGGAAAACTTGGACTTAGGATTCTATCTAACCTTGGATACATTCCATATTTATAGCATTAGATCCCAATTTATAAACGTCTTACGCACTACCGAATAGTTGGCTAGAAACCAAGTGCGAAGTCGACCGGTCGGAGCTCACACCAAACAGTCCAAAGGAGAAATCCAAAATCGATCTGTCATGCTGCCTCACTGTCGACCGGTCACCCGACCGGTCAAAGGCCCCTGCAGACCGATCGGCCGACCGGTCTAGGGCGAGGGAAAACTATATAGCAACCTTGCTGTGCAATCTGTCCAAATAGCTAGACCGGTCGCTTGATCGGTTTGAGCACGCAACAGATGCACAATTTAAAGGCTCTTCAACAAATCCTAATGTGATAGCATCATCCCTCCAAATACGAAAACGTATCTTAGCAAAGATCTACAGATCCATCGCCATAATGGTAATAATCATTTATAAAAGGACCCTACTGCACGGCAATCTCTAATACATTCAAGAAAATCAGTCCATTAAGAATTCATATCTTTCTTCTGACTTAAGCATTGAAGGGTCCTCGGCCGGCCGACATGACTGACTCCCCCTCACCTTGTCTTTGTGGTTGCAAATCTGATCTCTCATCCACATCGCTTATCTAGGGGACCATCAAACGACAAAGATCCACAGTAGATTCATCATCATCATCATCATTTACCTACTTTTTGGGTTAACAAAAGGTTTCAATGTTGAGACGTTATGTGCCTATTGTATGATACTTAAGTCGTTCACCGTTCAACTGATGCATCCAACAATTCTGATCACACAAACAAATTGATCAGGCTAATTTAACTATCATGGAGGACACATCATAGGCAACAACAAACGCCACCCAAAATCCTCTAAATTTATGTGTGGATGAATTTAATGGTTATAAGATCGGCCTAATTATTGGACGATACATACTAGATAGCTGGATGAATCTATTGGACGGATTGGATTTCATAAAAACACCACTTTGGTCTCATTATAACTTCTTAAAAAAAAAAAAAAATAACCGTGAGGAATTCATGCAACTTGTTGTGCATGGCCCACCTTGGTGTTTTTGTGGAATTTAACCCGTCCATTGGTGTTACCCTAACACAAAAAATGTAAGGCGCAATAACGAGCAAATACAATCACTAGGTGGGTCATACCATAAAAACAAATGGACAGCCAGTTAAAAAAAAAAAAAAAAAAAAAAACTCATGTTATAACGAATGGATCTTCCTGAATTTTTTGAGGGATCCAATTTTACGGTGGGGAACATTTCTATAAGGTAAGATTCCAAAAACATGCCACGGTGGACCACACACTCAGCTATCTGCACGAATTTTTCATCTACACCAACCGACCTCAGGGATAACCACCAGCCCGGCTAGTCTGCTACAGAGAGCGAAGGATCCAAAAGCCTCCATCATGCTTATGCTCAGCATCAGACCTGATTAGAATTAGTTAGCTGCCACGTGTCATAGAGAGCCAACTGTTGGGATAGGAGGGCCGGCAGCGGAAGCAAAGCCGAACACAAGTAGACAATTCAATCAAACAAGCCACACAATGCAATCACAATGCATGCAATCACCCACACATAGACAATCAGATTTTTACGTGGAAAAACCCCTCATGGGTAAAAAACCACGGCACAAAGCGACACAAATCCACTATAAACTCAGAAGTTACAAGAGATGGAACCCAAGACTCAAAACCCAAGCCCACAAGAGAAATCCCAAGCTTTCCCAAGAAGAAAACCCTCTTCTCCAAGCTCTTTCTCTCACCTAGAAGCTCCCTCAATACCCTTTGCAACCCTGGTAACCTCTAAACTCGTAATACCCCTTTAATAGGAAGGAAAAACGGATTTAGAAACTTCTTGCGCACAAACCGCGCAAGAAACCGCGTTGCGGTAGGACACTACCGACCGGTCGGACACCCCTACCGGCCGGTCGGCCTACCGGTTGGATGGGCAAAAAATAACACAGCAGCCTTGCTGCCTTTGGTGTCCTAGCGTGACCGACCGGCCAGCTGGTCGGTTGGAGGTCTTCATGCGTGAAGAGTTAAGGCGTCCAAACCCAACAAACTCCACCACGACTCAATTCTTCATGCAACTCCTCGCCACGCACCATCTTCACCTATACTTCGTCATCATTATAGTCCCGTCGCTTCTCATGCCCCATCGACCCTATCCTTGCATCTTCACACGCCTTGTTGCTCTTTCCATGTGACCCTTTTTCTCTTGCCACACTTGAACAACCGTGGATCCCGCTGCCGATCCCGCAGCTGCACCATGAATTGTGCTCCCGATCACCTTGTAAAGATTATTGCTCCTCCGTGCCTTGATCATCACACGTGCTCCCTTCACCACTTTACAATACTGATCACAGCCGATGAACTTGCACCCTTTCGTCTCGAGTGCACCAAGAGATATCACATTCCTCTTCATCTCAGGGACATGCTTCACACTTTCAAGGATCCGTTCGACTCTATCGAACATCCTAATGCGCACAGAACCAATCCCTACTACATTGCGAGCGTAGCCACTGCCCACAAACACCGATCTACCATCATGCTCCTTGTATGACATGAATGAGCTTTGGTCAGCACATATATGACATGATGCCCCTGAATCTAAGAGCCACTCTCCACCAAGAGGCTCTATGCTAGATACAGTCAAAACATCACAACCGTCACCACAGTCCTCTACGGTATTGGTTCCTTCCCTAGAAGAACCTCCAGATCTCTCTTGCCTTTTCTCAGGATTCGAACAATCCCTTTTCACATGTCCTTCTTCCCCATAATTCCAGCATCTCACCTTGTGCCTCTACTTGCCTTTTGATTTAGATCTCGATGAAGGAGATCCTCCACCCCGCTCAGAATTTCTCCCACTCATAACCAGTGCCTTATCAGTAGAAGGACCCACGGTGCCGCTTTTCCTTCTCGTCGCCTTCTCCTGAAGGGCTGAGATAACGATTTCTACGCCAATAGTCTCCCTACCTGCGCATAAAGAGTCCTTGAGTGACGCATATGAATCTGGAAGAGAATTCAACAGGATAAAGCTTGATCCTCGTCCTTCATCGGCTCATCTACATCCATCAACTTGCAAATAAGCCTATTGAAATTGCTGATGTGGCTCTCAACATCGGCTCCCTCCGTCATCCTCAAGTTTACAACTGAAGCTTCAAGTATATGCGATTTTCAAGAGATTTCTTCGCATAGATATTCTCTAACTTCGCCCATGTTTTAGCCGTAGTTTTCTCTTTCATGACGTTATACAGGACCTCATCTGCCAAGCACAACTGGATTGAGACATTGGCCTTTTCATCGATCTTCTTCCACTCTTCTTCTTTCATAGCTTCTGGTCGCTCTCCAAGGAGAGCAGCTTGCAATCCTTGCTGAACTAGAATGCCTTTCATCTTCACCTTCCAAAGCTCAAAGTTATTTTTCCCCGGATACTTCTCTATGTCGAACCTCATGCCTGATGCCATGCTCTTGTCTCAGATTCGAATTTCTGCTACACCCCAACGATCGCTCTGATACCAGTTATTGGGATAGGAGGGCCGCCAGCGGAAGCAAAGCCGAACACAAGCAGACAATTCAATCAAACAAGCCACACAATGCAATCACAACGCATGTAATCACCCACACATAGACAATCAGATTTTTACGTGGAAAAACCCCTCACGGGTAAAAAACCACGGCATAAAGCGACACAAATCCACTATAAACTCAAAAGTTACAAGAGATGGAACCCAAGACCCAAAACCCAAGCCCACAAGTGAAATCTCAAGCTTACCCAAGAAGAAAACCCTCTTCTCCAAGCTCTTTCTCTCACCTAGAAGCTCCCTCAATCCCCTTTGCAACCTTGGTAACCTCTAAACACGTAATACCCCTTTAATAGGAAGGAAAAACGGATTTAGAAACCTTTTGCGCGCAAACCGTGCAAGAAACCGCGTTACGGTAGGACATTGCCGACTGGTCGTCCGACCAGTCGGACACCCCTACCGGCCGGTTGGCCGACCGGTCGGATGGGCAAAAAATAACACAGCAGCCTTACTGCCTTTGGTGTCCAGCGTGACCGACCGACCGACCGGCCGGTCGGAGGTCTTCATGCATGAAGAGTTGAGGCGTCTAAGCCCAACACCAACTAGATATTAGGATGAAGTTCTAAATCACCCGTGGCATATACATAATCATGCAACGTATGCCATAGTGTAATTGTTTGGGATTTTGACCAAAGAAGCCCTTTGGTATGGCCAAGTACCTTAAAAGGAAAATCATTTTAAAATATTCCCTACATTAAGGGTCGTAGGGTCCACTATGATATACGTGTCGAATCCACTGCATCCATTAGATTCGGAATTTAATTTCACATCATGGGCCAAAAAAAATTATTCACATAAAAAATTTCTATGACATAAGAAGTTTTCAGGTAGGATTTCAATCTCACTGCTTTCTATGGTGTGGTCCACTTGAGCCTTTAATATACCTCATTTTAGTCTGATACCCTAAAATATACTTTCAAAATGGATGGACGGCGTGGATAAAATACATACATCACAGTGGGCCCCACAGGACCATCCGTCTCTAGTCATTTTCAATTACCTAATCCACGTCACATCCCATCATGTTCACGCGGATTCCAAGCAAAAGCCTTTTACAGGAAGGTCCCACCATGGAAGCTATGTTGGGCCCACCGTGATGTTTGTGGGATATCCAGTCCATCCATCCATTTTGGAAGATCATGTTAAGACATGACACCAACAATTAGACAGATCTAGAACTCAAGTGGACCACACCACTGCAAACAATAAAAAGCGGTTGCCTACCATTCAACCTTTAATTATAGGCTCCATTGTGATGTTTATATGCAATTTAAATTGTTTATAAAGTGGCCCAAATGCTCATAAGGTCCTTACAACATGGATGAACTGAAAGAATAAAAATATTAGCATGATGCAAAGCTTCTGCAACCTTATGATTGTTTCAACTATGGCGTACGATCTCCACTATTTTTAATTGTGTGGCCCACTTGAGCTTTGGATCTAACTCATTTTTGTCCTCATTTCATAAAATAATTTCACAAAACATGTGAGCGGTGTGGATTTCTAACAAACATTGTAATGACCCCACAGTGTTTACACCACCCGAATCCCTCTCGCCATCACGCGCTGGTCTGAACAGAAATGGTAGTGAGAGGCAATTTTGTCCCAAAATTTTTTAAATGAACTGTTAGGACTATTCCTGAAAATATCCTAAAAGTCTCACTTTTAGGGTATTGGGCCAAACGACAGGGCTACTTTGGTAAAAATCTCTAAATGTTTCTACCTTCCCAACCTGGGCCTTCCACATCGATAGCGAACGAATTAGCTGTTACCCGGGAAACAGCTTATTGGGTGTTACCCCTAGGCCACCACATTGATTATTATTGTATATCCACGCCGTCCATATGTTTCTACAGCTCATTTGATGGCCATTCATCACTATTTCTAGTGGTACGGTCCACTTGAGATTTGGATCTTCTTAAGGTTTAGGATCGTGTCCTAAAATGCGAAGGGAAAACAGATGGACGGAGTAGATATACAAGAAATACATCAAGGTGGGCCCCACACGGTTAAGGTATCACCGATTAAGCATCGCCCAGTTGATACAACCACTAATGGGCCCAATTTATGCACAACTACTGATTTATGACGTGTCTAAGGTGGAGCCCACGATTTGGACGGTACCAATTAACTTATAATCTCAGTGTGAGCGGATTAGGTGCGCCTTCGTCTCACACTACATGGTGCGGCCCTGACTGTGGGGCCCATTTTGATGTATTTATTGTATATCCGCGCTGTCCATCCATTTTGCCAGCTCATTTTATGCGAGGAGCCGAAAAAATGAAGCATATCCAAATCTCAGGTGGGCCACACCATAGAAAACAGTGGTAATTGAACGCCCACCATTAAAAACTTTAGGATTCACATTAATGCCTACCGTAATGTTTAGTTTCAATCCTACTTGTTGATAAGGTCACAAAGATGTTGATTAAGAGGGAAAAAAAAAAAAATCGAAAACTTTTGTGGCCCACAAAAAGTTTTTAATGGCCAATTATCACTTTTTTTTTTTCATGTGGTGTGGTCCACCTGAGATTTGGATCTGATTTATTTTCTGGTTCATGAACTAATATGAGCTAAAAAAAATGGACGGACGGCATGGATATACAATAAATATATCAAAGTGGGCTCCACGGCCAGGGATGCATCGTGTGTGGTGAGGCAAGGGCTGTACCTAATCATAGCTCCTGTATGGGCCACATACTCTAACATTAGTTTCGAACTTCGTTGTGTCCGGACTGTTTGTTTGACACTCTGGCAGAGAATGACTATTGATGCACGGGCACACCTACACCACATGCGGGCGCTTTGCACCTTACATACGTGTAACAACGACAGAAGCTGATAAAAGCGTGGGGCCCACCGTTTAAGTGCTAACCCAAAAAATCACCCGAAAGGGCCATGACTGCCATTTTAACCAAAAATAAATAAATTAAAATTAGGGTGCAATCACGATATCTGGTGCAACCAAACGCACCATATATATGTGTGTGGGTTCCTCCATTGGTTATGGGATATCCCAAAACTCAGCTGTATCCAGAACTCAAGTGTGCCATACCAACTGAAACAGTGTAAAATCACGCCTACAACATCTAAAATCACTTGTTAGGGCTCACCTGAGTTTTGGATACAGTTGAAACTTGGTGTGACCTCTTGTTTAAGTGGGGCACGCACAATGGGTGGGCTGGATTTCTCAACCACATCAGTTGATGCTTTAAACTATCATAAAGGTTTCATTGGGTGGATATCCACTCTTAACTGTTGTCTATAGTGTGGCCCACCCAAGTCATGAATTGGCCTGAGTTTTAGGCTCATGTCCCACCACGGAATGGTGCATCTATATATATATATATATATATATATATATATATATATATATATATATATATATATATATATATATATATATATATAATCTGCTTTTGAGAAAGGGCCAAGGTATATCAGAACCTTGTCTTTGTCTCCAACCTCATGGTATGAAATAAATGTTCAATGCGAGGGGGAGGACGTTGGTATTTTATAATCATTGTGAGGGTGAATTTACTTTCATGTAAGCCAATGACACCAACTTATCTTCAGGTTTTATGTTGTGTAGATTGTAACGACACCAATAGGAGAATAAATGCAGTAAAGGGGTTGTGGCTAGGGCGGTAAATGGTCAGGAGGTTTGGGGCGGGTTTAGCCAAAACCAGACCCACCCATTTACTAAATGGGTATGGGTCCAAATTTTTGACCCAGACTCTTTTAGTAAATGGGCGGGTGACTCAGACCCATTTATAAATGGGTCTAGGTCTAAATCTGATATGCGAGCATTTTTACTAGGTTAAAAATTAGGTCTAAATGGGTCCCTTGCAATATAAACCAAACCCACCCATTTACTAAATGGGTTTGGGTCAGGCTTAATATAAAAGAAACCAGATCCAAACCCATTTAGTGTCTGGGTCTATTCTTTGACCTAGACCCGTACCATTTAACAAACGGGTTGGGTTTGGGTCAGGTCTAAATGGGACGGGTTTGGGTACCCCATCGGTTCCACTTATCCATTTACAGCCCTAGTTGTGGGCACCTTGTTTTATGCCTCAGCCCTAGTCATGGAATCACAAACTTAAAGACTTATGCCTCAGCCCTAGTCATGGAATCACAAACTTAAAAGACTTTCACAGCGCTTCATAGCTATTAATTAGTCCAGTGTAGCATAGGTTGAGTTACACCCCATCAATAGCTCAAGTGGTAGACCGAGTAGAGATAACCTCATTTCAACAGCAAGGTCTTGGTATCGATTCCCAAGTGGAGTGTGGCTAACATTGTGGTGTGACTAACGATAAGGGTGGGTGAATTGACAGTGGGGTATGTGTACTAACCCAAAAAAAAAAAAAAAAGTTGGAGACTCCCGAGAGCACACAGCGTCACTGATTTGTGAATCAAATAGCAGAGGATTGGAATCCAATTCTTGAAAACGATGTCAGTGAGGGTTGCTTGGAGATGAGGGTGATACAGGTTGTGCATGTGGAACATTGAGACATGCATGCACATGACGATGGGTGTTTGTACATGCCACGCATGTGTTACATTGGCACATGTATGGTGCTTTAAGATGGATTGTGGCACATTTGGTGCATTGACACATATGGGGCATTTGAATGGGCATTTCACATGTATCGCACTTTGAGATGGTTGGTGACACATTGGCACATGTGGCCTGTGAAGTACTTAAAGATATAAGGTGGCTATGCAGCACATGTGGCTCAACAACATATGTTGCACATGTTGGACAACATTTGAAGATGAGGGTGGCATATGTTGCACATGGGGCATGTAATACATTAAAACATAGGTTACTAAAAGATGGGCAATGACACATGTTGAACGTAGCACAATGGCATGTATGACGCTTTAAAATGGATGATAAAACATGTTGCACATTTGCCACATCAACACAATGGTCAGTTAATCCAAAGAGGCCATTATTCAAATTCATTCCCAATGTAAGAGACAACTGTCTTGAACAAGGTGTAATACAATCCCCAGCCAAATGTGTTTTGATCGATTGTGGGGCATTGATCATCGGTTCGGCAGGACTGTTGTATACCCTCTGCACTCAGATGATAGAACTCGCAGGGGTGCTAAGGTACTTTGAAACAAAAAAAAAAAAAAAAGGACAGCATATAGCAATGGCTTGGGACTGTGTTTAGAGGGGTTGGACTTCTGGAGGAAGAAGGGACTGCAACTGAGGTTGTAATACGAATGGATGAAGGGTGATGGTAAGAGAAACCTTTCCTCCTAATAGGAGTGCACAAGGCCCATGCAGTAGTGCAACACATGGGCCGACGAGGGCCCAGCAGCAAGCTACTATGGTTAGGGCTGTAAATGGGTCAGCAGACCCGATGGGGTACCCGGACCCAACCTATTTAGACCCGACCTAGACCCGACCCATTTGTTAAATGGTACGGGTCTGGGTCTGGGTCCAAGAACAGACCCTGTTGTTAAACGGGTCTGGGTCTGGTTTCCTTTATATTAGGCCTGACCCCACCTGACCCGAACCCATTTAGTACGTGGGCGGGTTTGGTCCTATATTTCAAAGGACCCGTTCAGCCCAGACCCGTCCAAACCCGGTTTTAAGCCTTGTAAAATGCTTGCATCCTTGATCCAGACCCAGACCCATTAGACCCGACCCATTTATAAATGGCTCTTATGGGTTGACTCGGACCCGACCCGAACCTGCCCATTTAATAAGAGGGTCTGGGTTTAAAATTTGGACCCACCCCGAACCCAACCATTTACAGCCCTAACTGTGGTGGGCCCTCCCCACAAGAAATTAATTTAATATCATGTGACCCGATGGGCCGCGTATCAGATATTAAATCCTTAAAAGCTGTTGATTAGTGTAATATCTGTTTTGAGGGTTGATAACAGGGAGCAACGGGTGCACTCATGCACCTCACTCGACCTTTAAAGATCCACTTCCATTACCACAATTGATTGCAAGCAATCTCGAATTGGGCTGTGCATGCCATATGACGAAATAGAGCTACTTTAAGGTTCCCTATGAAATGAAGCATGGAACAGAGCCACTACAAAGAAGTTCCGAGAGTTAGAAGCCAGGTTAGTCAAAGCCGTTGTACCTCCAATATGGCATTCTTAGCACAAGTACTGCTTATCAGAAACACAGTTTTGTGATGCAGATACAAATGATGTGTTTTCATTGCCCCTTTACAACTCGAACCGATCTGTTATTCATGGGATTTTATTATGAAATGTCACATTTTTTCCTGTCTGTTGATGGTTGGGAGAATATGTTATCATGCATTCTGGCATTGTTACATTTTCGACCGGACAAGATTACACATGTAAAAGGTTGGTAAAAGATAAACACCAAAATGAAGCTTTTATTATGGCTGGGGCCGTGTTTGCACTATGAATACGTCTTTGCCAATGACACACCCTTCGACATCCTGTGGGCCCCCAAACTTCCGCTCAAGGAAGAAACCGACGGTGCAGAGGCGCTGGCCTAGCTGCCGACGGAAGATGGGGTCCACTGTCAATGGCTTTTTGCTGTAGTCCACAGTTAATCGGATGACCTCCCCATCTGCAGGCCCAGAACCGAGCACCAACAGCTCCTCACTGAAGTTTGCAAATGCTAAGGTGCTCACTTTACCATCAAACTTTCCAGAAGAGAGTCGCCAGGGTGTGCCCCTTGTGCCCGAAGCAAGGGTTTCACCAAGACCAGGTGCAACTTCAGCTTCAACCAACGTGTGGTCACGGTTTGTCGGGCTGAGCGTGTGGAGCACAAAGGATAGTTCTGGTGACAGCATTTCCTGCACCAGAACAGCCATCGTCGCATCTTTCTGTGGCACGCCAGCAGCTCGACGGCTTAGAACTGCCCTCCTGGTGTACAATGAAGCCCATACCCGGCCCACTGCATCTCCAAAGACCACAGGATTTGAAGGGCTCACGTTTGGAATCGAATCATACAGTCCAGCAGCTGACATGCCAGCCAAGTCCTCAACGTTGGCACTTGAGCGAACGATTAGGCGGTCATTGGTAGGAAAGATTTTCACTATGCTTTCAATGATTTTCTCAGATGGATGCTGAGCTGAGACCAGAGCCTGGAGTTGGCTGCATGCTCTGTCAAGTTCGCCACCTTCAATTTTGGCAGTCTCTATCTGTTCTATGAGGGAATTGAAAATTTCCAAGGATCCACTTTTCTGTAATGCTAATTCCATTGATCCAAACTGGTATCACTGCCCCTGCAGGAACGCGAAATGAAGCTGGGACGCCTTGATCACTGTAAACTGCAATTACAGGAAAGACAAACACCACAAATTAGAAGTTAGAACAGCAGAAGCAGAAGCTAATGATACTGTAACCCCTCACGTGCAAAATTATGGAAGATCTCCTTTAAGATCAAATAATTCCATTGAGTTGAGTGTGATGTGTAATAGCATCAACTATAACAAGAACACCAGTGAACCAATTGTTGCAATTGCTCAGCATACCCTCTTTTAGATTCGAGGGTCTATTTCTCAATTCAAGATCCCTTTTAGCAACGGGTATAAATGAATTAGTAGATCTGTTCCGCCCAAAATGGGAATGATAAATTCTTATACATAGAGAATATACACTTCTTTTTCTTTGGTTTCATTCATTTATTTTTACTCGTAAGGGTATCCTAGTCATTTGAGAAAATCAAAAGTGCTACCAAAGTTTCTTGAGATTCAAAGAATTGTTATTCTGAAACAGAGGCCAGTTCCAAAATTTGCGAAATAGAGGAGAAAATTGCATTCTGTAGAAAACAAAATATTGCAGTACACATCATATGGAAAAAACTATCTTCTTGCACATTGTAATCCCCTTTTTAAGGTTTTATTATTTTACATTTTGAGGCGTATAATTGATTGATTAAGGGGCCTGTTTGGATGGTGGGAAAAGAAAGGAAAATGGATGGCTTTCCCATGATGGGGTGTTTCATCATGTTTTGGATAGCAAAGGAAACATTGGATGGGATCATGGGAGTAGGAGTTGTACACGAACCGAGCCAGCTTGAAAAGCTTGCTCGGCTCGGCTCGAAAAAGCTTGGTTCGGCTCGATTCGTAGGGTGGAACAAGCCAAGCCGAGCCTATTTTTGGGGCTCGTTCAAAATTTGAGCCAAGCTTGAGCTTGCCTAAGCTCTATTCGGCTTGGTTCGAAACCAGGCTCGGTTCAACTTGAACCAGGCTCAAATCGGCTCGGTTTGGTTTAGAATATATAATTTTTTAAATATATAATATATACAAAATCAAAACAAGCATCCTTTTTGTTGCCCTAATCTCTACATCCAGTCGACGAGTGCCCCCCTTTTGCCCGCAGCCCGCCCGGCGCCCCCACGCCCTTGCCAACTGTTCGGCAAATCCTCTCTCTCTCTCTCTCAGACTTCTCAGACTCTCACTCCCCCTTGCCCCCTTGGCGGCCAGCTCCCATCCGGCCAGCCCTGCGAACCGTCGCCCGGATTTCTCTCTCTCTCTCTCTCTCTCTCTCTCTCTCTTCTCTCTCTCTCTCTCTCAAAAGCTCGAGCTCGAATTTAAGCTCGAAAGCTTGAGCTCGGATCAGCTTGAACTAGCTCGAAAGCTCGTCCAAATCAAGCCGAGTTGTCCAATTGGGCTGGATGACCAAGCCGAGCCGAGCCGAGCCAAGCTGGGCCAAGCTCAATTCGATTCGGCTCATGTACAGCTCTAGATGGGAGAAAGCAATCATAACTCAAATATCATAGACAAATTCTCATGCACAAAATGCGAGGTGACTTTTGTGAGAGCTTTATTTGGATTTCCACTTATTATACAAACAAGATCCCAAAATATGATCCACAAGAATCCATGCTCATCGGAAATCATCACGGTTTTCTTTTCTTTTCCTTTCCCACCATCCAAACAGGCCTCAAGTGTTACTTACGAAAACCAAAAAAGGAAACTGAGATAATACTCACAAGGAAACAACAGACAATTCTTAGAGCAATTAACAGATGAGCAAACGTTTCTCAGGATGTATGACCAGGAAGTAAATATACCTTTCTCAGAAAGAATCGCTAAAGAAGCAAGGCGACCGCAAGCAGCGGCCTTTGCACCGGATGTGTCGGTAGTCGCATCTGCAAGATCTAGAACTCCATCCGTTGCAGGACCCTACATAAGAATTACCATGAAGCAGTGTGGGGATGATCAGAATCACAATTTAATTTGTAGCTCAAGAGCAGTATCCAGAAGAATAGGGGCAAGAGAACAGATAAGAAAATTATGCAAAAATATTAAATATTAGATCATATATAAAAATAAGGAATATATTTCAACATGGTCTGGTTGAAACACTACAGATGGTACCTGATATGACTTGGGTGCTTTGACTGCAGACCAGGAAGAAGCTTCCACTTGCTGGTCTTCTGTTTTGAATGGAGTTCCATTGCTTGATGCATTCTTCACAGGCAAATCATCTTTTTTATCACCGGACGATGAAGCAGATAGCTCAACCCCTGTGGATGATGCATCCAATCTATGGAGTACCCCCCACACACAGAGGATGTCAGAAATTCAACCATTGAATCAACATGAAAGAAAACTTCTTCTTCTTTTTTTTAAAGGATAAGACTTCTTTTTTTTAACTTTGGAGATGAATCAATGAACTTGAATTTTGATGCTAAATCAGGAAATAATAAAAATAAGGGTATGTGGAGCTGAAATGACAGATCTTGAGCAGACATCTCATATATATTAAGTGGATGAAAAGGAGATGTGCCTTTGGGTGTTGTGATGTCACCACATGCCAATGAAACTGAAAGGGATTATTTATTTATTATTTTTTTTCGACAAATAAACTCTTAAGGGAATTTATAAGTCAACAATGCGACTGGCTGTCCTAAGTGGAGCAAACTGTTGAGCAATCGGGAGGCAACATGGGCGCAGGGTCAAGCATACAGTGAGGAGGACATTGAGATGGATGTTCAGGAAGGATCAAGAATGACATCATTTTAAGTAAACTAAGAAGAGCCTCAGTAGGAGCTGAAATAATGGAAAGCAAGTTTTTTTTTTTTGGTTGGTGGGGTAGTATACACACCCCACTGTTAGTATACCCACCCCACTTTTACTGTTAATTACACTAGTGTTAGCGACCCCCACTTGGGAATCGATACCAAGACCTCAGTGTTGAAACGAGGTTATCTTCACTCAGTCTACCACTTGAGCTATGGATCGGGGTGTGAAATAATGGAAAGCCAGTTGAGATGGTTTGGCAATGTGCTACAAAAAATAGGATGCAACCTCAATAAGGAGATACTTCTATAATTGTTGAAGGGCTGCAAAGGGCGATGAGGAAATGATGCAGGACGCCCTAATTATGATGTATGCTCATGAACACATATAATCCAACAGAAATAAAAGGCAATAATAATCTAAAATTCTATCATTAATCATCATAACTGAGAAAATCATAAAGAAAACATGCAATGGAGCGGGCCATCATCACAACCATGGAGTATGGAATTCAATTACTACTTAGGTTGGATCCGGTGAGGGATGAGACCTCCCGATCTTGCATGGTCATACCCAATCGATCAATGAAGATCACTAGTCCGAAGAATCAGGAAGTTTCTCGGATCAGGGATTTGAGAATTTGAGGGTTTAGGGTTTAGATCGATTCTCAAGGTTTGATCGAGGAAGGGTTAGCAAAACTAGAAAATAAAATGAAGAAGATAATTACCTTGAAGAATTTTTGGGGGGGGGGGGGGGGGCACAAGAAGAAATTAGAAGAAGAAGATCAAGGAAAGAGAAGAAGCACCATGAGAGAGAGAGAAGAGAGAAACCACCAAAGAGGTTTGCTTTTTCATTAACAATCAACTAATCACGTTATTAGGGCTTAGCCCACTTAAATAAGCAAGAAGAAAACATAGAAGTACCAAAATACCCCTAAAATATCTCTAAAAAACAATTTAAAAAAAAAAAACAGTTCGTACGTTGGCCGAGCGCCCGATGACCAATTTGGCTGGGCGCCCGGCTAAGACAAAAACTGTTTAGCAAGAAAAACTGAAAAATTGCTGAATTTCGGGCGCCCGATGACAAATTTGGCCGGGCGCCCGACCACCTCCAGAAATGCAATTTTCTATTCTTTCAGTCGGGTCTTCTTCCATCCTACACACGTGTATTTTATGTGCCAAATCACGTGCGTAGGGTCTTCAATGCTCCTCAATCATCGCCTAGCCATAAAGAAGGTGTTAGTGATGGGCGCTTTCTTCGTTGGTAAACTTGAAATGATCTTGTGTCCTCATCAACTCCCCTCGGGTGAGAAAAACTCGACTCTGACGAGTTAAAACTCTTGTGGCGCTCTAGTAAGTCTGGATCAACACGCTGCAATTCCGCTTCAGTCAACCACGTAGATTCAGACGGTGGTTTACGCCTCCACTTGACAAGGTATCTTTGGAAACCTCCGTCTCTCGTAAATACTATCTCCTCATCCAAGATTTCTTCAATTTCTTCGTTATGGACAATAGGTGGATGAAGGGGTGGGAGGGGTTGTGAAGCAAAATCAGAAAAGGGCCATGAATGAGATGATGGATCAATGGTAGGGTCAGGGGAACGAACTAGATCTTCTACATTAAAAGTCGGGTTAATGCCCATTTCAGATGGAAGGTCGATTCGATACGCGTTGGACCCAATTTTCTGCAATATCTTGAATGGTCCATCACTACGCACTTGTAATTTCTTAGCGGAACCCGGTGAGAACCGCTCTGGCCTTACCCTCACCATTACATAGTCTCATTCTTGAAAATCTTGCAGTCTACGATGAGAATCAGCTGAAATTTTATAATTATCATTACTCTTATTTATCCGCTGTCTAATATGCGTATGCAATTCATGGATATGTCGTGCAAATGCATCGGCTAATTCAGAAGACCTTTGGGTGACTGACATGGGTAAGAGATCTATTGGCATTCTAGGTTTATACCCGCTAACAACTTCAAATGGACTCATCCCTGTAGATTGATTTACTGACCTATTATAAGCAAATTCAGCAGTGGGTAAAATTAAGTCCCAAGTCTTAACATGTTCACCCACTAGACAACGTAGAAGATTTCCAAGACTTTGATTTACCACCTCTGTTTGCCCATCTGTTGAAGGGTGGTAGGCAGTCGAAAACTGTAAACGAGTACCCACAATGTGCAATAGTGTCTTCCAAAAATAACTGGTAAATCTAACAGCACGGTCAGACATTATGGTCTTAGGCAGTCCATGGAGACGCACCACACCATCAAAAATAAATACGAGCAATATGAGACGCATCCGACGTTTTCGAACATGGGAGGAAATGCGCCATTTTTGAAAAACGGTCCACAACGACAAAAACGGAATCATGCTTCTTAATTGTCTTGGGAAGCCCAAGCACGAAGTCCATACTAATGTCCTGCCACGGAGCATGTGGCACTGCCAATGGCGTATACAGCCCGGTATTTTGCTTTCTTTGCTTTGCCAGCTGACATGTACGGCACTGCCTTAAAACTTTGGCTACGTCTCGCTTGAGACTTGGCCAATAGAAACGATCTTCCACGAGGGCAATGGTCTTATCACGACCAAAATGGCCAGCGATCCCTCCTGAATGAAGTTCCCAGATGAGGAATTCACGAAGGGATATACGGTGAATACAAAGTCTGTCTCCCTTGAAAAGGAAGCCATCTTTAAGAACACATTCACCCATAGTATGCTGGTCACTAGAGAGCGACGCGTAAGTATCCCCAAAATAAGGACATGTGGGGTATTCATCTTTCAGTTGCTCAAATCCGACGGCCTCTACACTCAAGGAGTTGAGCAACGCCACTCTTCTACTAAGGGCATCTGCTGGTTTGTTTTCAACCCCGGCCTTGTGTTTCAGAACAAACGAATATTCCTGAAGAAACGCTACCCACTTAGCATGCCTTGGGTTGAGTTTCTTCTGAGAATGTAAATATCGCATAGTCCTCATGGTCAGAAAACAACACGAATTCCTGCGGTAGGAGATAGTGTCGCCAATGTCTCAGGGATTGCACTACCGCATAAAATTCTTTGTCGTAAGTGGAGTACTTTTGTTTAGCCTCATTCAGCTTCTCACTAAAATAGGCTACTGGGTGTCCTTCTTGACTTAACACTCCACCTATACCGACACCAGACGCATCACACGCTACTTCAAAGACTTTAGAAAAGTCAGGTAGACACATGACAGGAGCTTTTACCATTTTGCCCTTAATCTCCTTAAAAGCCTTGACTGCGGCTTTAGACCACACGAACTCTCCCTTTTTCATGCATTCAGTAATGGGAGCCATGATCGTGCTAAAACCCCTAATGAACCGACGATAAAAAGTTGTCAAGCCGTGAAAGCTTCGCACCTCATGAATGTTCCTCGGTTCAGGTCACTCAACTATGGCCCTGACCTTTTCAGGGTCTGCGCACATTCCTTCTGAAGATACCTATAAATCCTAAGAACACGACTTGACTAGACATGAATGCACATTTCTTAAGATTAGCGTACAACTTTTCATTCCTAAGGACGCTACAGACCTGCTTCAGATGTTCAAGGTGTGATTCCTTAGTGGTACTGTAAATAAGAATGTCATCGAAGTACACCACTAGGAATTTTCCCATGAATGGCCTCAAGACTTGTGTCATCACCCGCATAAAAGTACTGGGCGCATTAGTCAAGCCGAAGGGCATGACCATCCATTCGTACAACCCATCTTTGGTTTTGAACGCTGTTTTCCACTCATCTCCTGGGCGTATGCGGATTTGGTAATATCCACTCTTGAGATCAATTTTGGAGAATATAGTGGACCTCGCCATCATGTCAAGCATATCATCAAGTCTAGGTATGGGAAACCTATGCTTGACGGTAATTTTCTTTATGGCACGATTGTCCACACACATGCGCCAAGTGCCGTCTTTCTTTGGTGTCAACAATGCTGGCACGGCACACGGGCTCATACTTTCTTGGATAAAACCCTTTTGCAGAAGCTCATCAATTTGCCTCTTCAACTCTGCATGTTCTGCAGAGTTCGTCCTGTAGTGAGGAAGGTTCGGTAGAGTCGACCCTAGGACGAGGTCAATGGCATGCTGAATGTCCCTCATAGGTGGTAACTCGTTCGGTAAATCCTCAGGGAATACATCATTGTATTCCTTTAAAACCGATGTTACCTCACGAGGTAACTCTGATTGAACCTCAGGTGTAGTCTCTCTTGCCACAAGGGCATACACCATGGAATCCTCCTTAGTCTCTTTCTCAAATTCTCTCGCATTAATTATATGAAGAGACTTAGGTTTGGATTTCCTCACTTAGGCTCACTCGCCTTCTCATCCTTCTTCTTCCCTAGTGTGTTCTCAGGTAGCATGGAGTTAAGTTTGATCTTTTTACCGTTATGCATGAAGGTACAGGCATTCGAACGGCCAAAGATCGTGACATCATTATCGAATAGCCACGGTATACCTAGGATAACATGTCCCACATCCATAGGTAAAACATAACACCACAGGGACTCTTTGTATGACCCAAACTCGATGGGGACTAGACATTGATGGGTGACAGGAAGAGATGTCTTGTCAACCCAAGAGACTTGATATGGGTCAGGATGAGGTGTGGATTTCAATTTCAAGCGATCCAAGGTGTTAGTGGAAATCACATTCTAACAACTTCCACTGTCCACTATCACCTTACAATTCTTTTCACCACACTTGGCAATAGTGTATAAGATAGTGCTTCGACTGCCAGTCAGCACTACTTCTAGACTGAGCTAGCACACGCCTGACTACTGCAAGCGTTGCTTCTCCATCCAATTCTTCTTCATCAGTAAGTCCTCCTTCAGAGTGATACTCTTCAACTTCATAATCACCCTGGTCATCTCTACCTTCGTGGGACTCGCCTATAACTAAGGCTTTTCCACGGCTCTTCGTAGGACACTGATTAGACATGTGGCCAAGATTGCCACACCATAGCACCTCACTTGGCTCATGTTACTAGGACTGGCACCAAGAACCCCTTTGCCCTTGTCCTCCCTAGGCCTAGGCGGAATGGTCGCCTGTGCCCTAGGTTGACTACCAATATTAGGTCTAGTCCCCTGGGAACTAGATCTAGCACTGGAGTCTCGGGACTCAAAACAACAAACGACAGAAGCCTTCAGATATTGCTCTAACTCTTGCACGACTTGATATGCTTCATCCAAGTCCGTTAAGGGCCGAGTCATAAGCTCACGCTGAAGATCCGTACGAAGGCCCAGTCTTGAAACGCGAGAGCATTACTAGAGGGTCTTCTTGGATATCACATCGCATCATATATTCTTCAAATTTAGCAATGTAGTCAGCAGCAGACATTGACCCTTGGCGTAAGGATTGCCATTGGTTAAGGAGCTTCTGACGGTATGAGAGAGGAAGGTACTTCTCCTTCAACTTCTCTTTCATCTCATACCAATGTGTGATAGGGGCTCTACCAACTCTTTCTATCTTACGCTCGGTGTTGGTCCAAAATAGTTTGGCTTTGCCCACAAGCTTCATCTTAGCAAACCGCATTTGACAGTTTTCTGACATGCCATACCACTCAAAGTAGTGGTCCATGTCAGCAACCCAGTCAAGGAATGCCTTGGGATCCAAGCGCCCATCAAAACTCGGGGCATCAACTCTCACTCTCTTCATCGCACGCTCATCTGGATCATAGCGATCTTGATGATCACATGTGGCTCGTGCCTCTCGCACAACACCACGACCATTACCACGATCTCTATCCTCACTACCTCCATGTGTGGTAGCACGCTCTTCAATGATTCCTCCCACTTGGAAGTGTGCATCATCCCCTACAGCGGGGTTTTCCCTTTGGGACGCCTCTAGTTGCTCGACCTTAGTCATGGTAGTGGTGATTTGGTTCTCAAGGCGGGCAAACTCACGCTTTTGACCTGCTTCTAAGGCGGTTATCTTTTGTATCAATTGAGCAAGTTGCTCAGATAACTGCTCGTTATTCATGGTAGGTTGAAGTCCGAAACCTCTACCTCTTCTCGTGGGCATACAATGAAAACTTGAACCAAACTCTACCCAACTAGACTACTAAGTGTTATGACTTTCAAGATGAATGCAAACTAATATGAACTGACACAATTAAGTTAAAACAGGAAACAACTCCAAATCTGAAAATTTTCCAAATTAGGAAACTTTCTAAAATTGGAAAGTTTTTAAAATTGAAAACTTTCTAAATCTGGAACTTTCCGAAATAGACCTAAAAGTCAAAACCCTAATTTGCTAACTCGATCTAGACAAAACCATGCAGGCCTATTCTCTGATACCAAATTTAATGCAGGATGCCCTAATTATGATGTATGCTCATGAACACATATAATCCAGCGGAAATAAAACGCAATAATAATCTAAAACTCTAGCATTAATCATCATAACTGAGAAAATCATAAAGGAAACATGCAATGGAGCGGGCCATCATCACAACCATGGAGTATGGAATTCAATTATTACTTAGGTTGGATCCGGCGAGGGATGAGACCTCCCGATCTTGCATGGTCATACCCAATCGATCAATGAAGATCACTAGTCCGAAGAATCAGGAAGTTGCTCGGATTAGGGTTTAGGGTTTAGATCGATTCTCAAGGTTTGATCGAGGAAGGGTTAGCAAAACTAGAAAATAGAATGAAGAAGATAATTACCTTGAAGAATTTTGGGGGGGGGGGGGGGGGGGGGGGGCATAAGAAGAAATTAGAAGAAGAAGATCAAGGAAAGAGAAGAAGCACCATGAGAGAGAGAGAGGAGAGAAACCACCAAAGAGGTTTGCTTCTTCATTAACAATCAACTAATCACGTTATTAGTGCTTAACCCACTTAAATAAGCAAGAAGAAAACATAAAAGTACCAAAATACCCCTAAAATATATCTAAAAAACAACTAAAAAAAAACAGTTCGTACGTTGGCCAGGAAGCCCGGTGACCAATTTGGCCAGGCGCCCAGCTAAGACAAAAACTGTCCAGCAAGAAAAACTGAAAAATTGCCGAATTTCGAGGCACCTGGTGACAAATTTAGCCGGGCGCCCGACCACCTCCAGAAATGCAATTTTCTATTCTTTCAGTCGGGTCTTCTTCCATCCTACACACGTGTCTTCTATGTGCCAAATCACGTGCGTAGGGTCTTCAATGCTCCTCAATCATCGCCTAGCCACAAGGAAGGTGTTAGTGGTGGGTGCTTTCTTCGTTAGTAAACTTGAAATGATCTTGTGTCCTCATCTTGAAACAACCTTAAATGGCTTGGATCAAGGTGGTGATAAGTGTGATATGAAGGCTCATTTATGCATCAAGAATAGGGCCTTAGCATCAAAGGGATACAAAGGCTTCCTTTGCATACATGGAGCACTAGCATAAAACATTCCTATTCAAAGAGAACACACTTCTGCCAAACTTTTGAAAATGACCCAATTCATAATACTGTGTCCTTGAGATCTGCTATACTGGACTTCCAATAAATGATCCATGAAGTTCAATCATGCGAGGATTGGATCCCAGTAACGAGAAGCACACAGGTGACATCACTCCTCCCTCTACAGTCTACACATTTCACATGCACAGTAACAAAAATGCACATTTCATATGCGCAGTAATAAAAATGCACACTTCACGCAAGCACATGTGCAATGGTAACTCAGAGGTTATGAACTTTAAGTAGGAACCCGCTACAACTGGACTGAAAATCATACTGCATCTTATCTGCACATTTTCCATTTTGTGACTTGCAGCCCAAGTTTACCAATTGCCAATGATCTTGACCATGATTAAATTTTTTAGGCTCCACATCCTGACTCAAAATCTCAACCCAACTATTTTAAACACACAAGATTTGGAAATCATGGGGAATACATCATGAGAAGGAAAATAAAACGTAATAATGTAAGAAACATGTATGATTATTTGAGAAAGACCAAAAGTGTTTGTGTACATGCACATGGTCATAAATATCACTAAGAAATAATTGGTAAAAATTTGTAATCGCTATGGTACTTCTCTCCTTGATCAACGACATCTAATAGTTAATAAAATAATGAATGGAACTTTCTTAACAATGAAGATGCTTGCTCAAAATTCCAGCATGTCCAGTTATCGATTTTAAGTTCCAAGTTTCCAATTGAGGCAGTGGCAAGAAAACATATAGACCAGAAGTGGGAGTTGGATGTATAAGAATTCGAAGCATTTGCTGGAAACTTAATTAAAAAGAAAAAGTAAATTTTGGTAGCTCCATAGTGGAGACAGAAACTGATCACCTACAACTGGCGATGAGGGCATCCGAGCACCTACACAAGTTTATTGGAGGAGGAGGAGAGTTGAGGCCCCAACCCCGGCTTCATTATGGTTGGATGATCATTACATGGGGGCCCAATGGACCCAATTCAAGTTTTTAGCCATGTTAAAGACCCCACATGCATGGTTGTCCATCTTTGAAGACCCCACATTGGAAAGATGCACGTGGGCTGCTTATTTGGAACTGATTAATACATCTTTGGACTGTTTGGACGTCACCCAGCCTGACCTGGACCACATCTGGATGTTACAAACGTTAGACCATTCTGTTGGATATCTTGGACATATATATTTGGTGATTCGGACCGTTGGATATGTTCGGAGACTCAAGTTTAGGTGTATGGACACTCTAGTTTGCACATCCGAGCCATTGACATGTTGGACAACATTCATCTAGGCCACTAATCACGTGTGGACGTACCTGTCGCATGTTGGATATCATCCTTGTGCCATATGGCACATCTTTATTTTTGTTTTATTTTCAGTTTTATTTTAGGTTATTAGAATCTTATGTTTTGATCTTGATCGTTAATACATTCAGATGGTCAAGAATGGTTCTAGACTCAAGGTTTGCTTGAGTTTTCTTATATATACTTATTTGAGACTTAAGACTGGAGATTATTGACATATTGAATGAAATTTCTCTACATTGTTTCTTTTGAGCAAGAAAACTTCCTATGAATGGAATTTGGTGTGAAGCCATTGGAGTAATTCCAAGTTATCTTTCTTATTCCTATCAAGTTATTTCTTTCTTCTCTCTCTCAAACCTTTTTTTCCATTGAATTTTTCTCTCTTCTTTCTCAAACCCTAGCTCCACCATCATTAATTTAACCCATCATTGACCAAACTGACCAAGCCCCACCACCCGTTCGTACGACTGTATGAACGTGCCCGTACACTGTACAGGCATGTCCGTACAGCGTCCATACAGCCGAACAGCCTCCCACTCATTGATCATTTCTCTTCTTCTTTATTTTATAAAAGCCCAACCCTAACCCTAGCCTTTTATAAAACCCTAAATTACTAATTCCTTAATTTCCAAACCCAAACACTAATCCATTCAAACCCTAGCCAAGCGCAAGTGAAGCCTTGAATTTAGAATGAATTCTATGCTAGATGGAAGTTCTACCTTCCATTGGGCCATTTCCGATCAATAGCCTTAAGGATCTATTTTGTGGGATTGTGATGTGGTCTTCAACTTGAGCTTAATTGAATATTTGATTTCTCTAAATTTGTGGTAGATTGGCTTTATTTTATGTTTTACTCTAGTAATTTGTTAATTAATTTATTTGCATCATCCTAGTTTAGGCTATCCATCCTGCATCAATTGGTTGTCGGTTAACCCTTTTACATAAGCATTATGATATCCTTCGAGGGTAATATTGAAAACGAAAATCCTAAAGGTATGGTACAACTGGTTGTAGATCTGTACAAGAGAAAGACTAGGAACTTGGTTTCTATATTACCAGTTAAATAATATAGCAGTAAACCTATTAAAAAAAAAATCAAAGGACTGTAGATGATGAAATAAAGAGTTCAAAGAGAATAACCTCACAAACTTCCCATCAAGTTTACGGATGTAAGAAATTTTATCATCATCTTCACAAGTGACAAAGACAACCTCTTCCTGCATGTCGTTGCAAAATATGGTGATTTAGTTGCAAGTATGAGTGAGGAAAAAAGGGGAAACAAAAAAATGAAGCCATCCTTCCAGTTGGTAGGCATAAACTACAAAGCATACTTGTCGGGCCCTAACACCAAGATGTGATAGATGAGGCAGCTCCTGTAGGAGCACCACCCCTACAATGTTACTCCCAGCAGCCTTTACCTGTGGAAATGCATTAATTGCGAGCTCAGAGTACTACATACTCCTCATTGAAGCTAAAAATTGCAAGCACAGATATCTAGAAGGGCAATAGGAGAAATGAGAGCATTCGAACCTCTTCGTCGCCATCAGCTTTGTTGACCACCAAAATAACGGTTCCAGTGAGAGATGGTGGTAAAGAACCAGGAACTATATTCTCTACCTGAAGTATACAGTACAACCATGGTATGCCACGTAAGATAGAACATCTTTTGGAGCAGAAAAATCATGTGAAGGTTGCAGGCAATGAGACAGCTAGGAAGAGACCTTCCATGCACTAACCATGTTCCCATGAAAATAACATTAGTGTGCAAGGTAATTCATCCAAAATGGAAGCAGCCATCATACAATGCTTGATTGAAAGAAACGGCCCCGCAATGGTACAGATGGAGCCTTTCAGGAAAATAAGTCATTGATCTGGTGGGCCCCATATAGTAAGGGCCATGTCCCAACATCTCCCTCATAAAATGATCCCAACCATTACTGATTAGATAACTGACTTCACATTTTGAACCAAGCAAATGCACATTTGAGGTCTGTATATTTCCTCAAATGAAAAAATTGCAACTGAAATTCACGATTTCAGTTGAAAACCTACATTTCAATCAGCACTAAAGACTGATGCAAATTCAGCTTGAATCCTTGAGGCAAATAATCCTAATTCAGTAATTTGTACTATGCTTTAGAGAAGAAAAAGTATATATCAGTGGTCTGTGTTTTGGTAAACATTATTGCTCTGTTTGGTTCTTTTTATCACTTGTCAGTTGTCACTCTATCTTAATTGTATGAAGATTGTGCTGAATGAAGCTATTTAACCTTCATCCAATTTGTTCTAGATTTGGGAGATTTTTCAATTTTGGTTACTCTTAAACCCTAAATATACACATTCTTTGGCTCGAAGCAGCCGATTGTTGAAATCTCTTCAATGTTTGAAAGCTGCTTTTTTCCCCTTCCCTTTTTGGATAGGTAAGCTAAGCTAGCTCAAACCCAAGATTGCAATGTTCAAACGCAGTCTGTTTACCACTGAGCTACGGGGCTCCAATTCAAAATGCAGTCTGTCTACCGATGTTCACACTGACCCAGTGACCCTACTGCTGAGCGCAATCAAAATTCCACAGAAATACGTGACTGTAAATCTTTCAAAGTTGTTTGTCTCTCATGTATTGAGAGAGATGGAAAGATATTCCTGTTACATATGAAGACCATAGTATCTATTAAGGTGCTGGAGAAAGTTTTTGTCAGAGTTGGGGATGTCCTGGTGGAGGTAAGAGTGGAGTGAGAGTGGCCGGAGAAGACAGAGAAACAGGTCACTAATGGCAGACAACCGATCTGAGGCAGTGCAGTCGAGAGTGGTAGAGTACAAACTTCATACTCCAGCAGATTACTGAAAGAAAGGAGTCCGGATCCTCTGTTTGCTACAAACAGGAAATCCCTGTTTGTAGCTTCAGTGTGATGAGGTTGCACTGAGAATGTGATGTGGTTGCAAACCCATGTGATGATGTGGACCAATAAAAAAGCTGCAAACAGGGATTTCCTGTTTGTAGCAAACAGAGGATCCCGACTCGAAAGAAAGAGAGACGTGGTGGGAGCAGAGAGGTTGTCAGACACCAAGCAGAAGAGAGAGAACTCTCGTGACAACACGTGGCAGCATTTATGAGAAAGCTGTTGCAGTCGGCGGCTCATCTGTCAAGTGAGACAAAAACATGACATGTGGCACTCAAAGGAAAGATTTTAATTTCTCGTCTGACGAGGGGGACAGTAGGGATGGGTCACATGGAAACGCTCAAAGCTCTCTTGAAGTAGGGCAGAAGCTTGAGACAGAGTTTTGGGTGGTCGAACCTGAGGTTTGGTTGCCTCATGTCAGCTCGGCTCCAATCCTTTTTCGTCCAAACCAAGAGGCAGAGGCATTTGGCAGCTCAGCTTTAAAGAAAGAGGCACATGTCGAGAGGAGACATTGGAGGGGCCAGCAGCCGGGTAGAGTGAGACATGTGTCGAGGGGGACGCGACGCATGCTCCCACATGAGTGTTAATATCTCCTCCTCTCACACATGTGCCTTCCACTTACTTCAATCACACATGGAGTGGGGTTACAAGGGCAGCGAGATAGATTGTTTTCAATTCTCTGACAAAGGGCATTGGTGCTTTTGACAGACATCTTCACCATTGATCCTGCTTCTTCGCTGAGGTCTTCTTATGAAGTGAAGAGGAGAGAGGAAGATGATTACAGGGGCAACAACATCCTCATCAACACGCAAAGGCGTTGGTTCCTGTAGCTGAGCCGATGGAATTGGAGAATCTTGTGGCAGAGTAGGAAATTCACATGGAAATGAAGGAAGACAGAAGGAAGTTTTGGAAATTACTTCACTGCAGGTAGCTGGAGCTGATGATGTTGTTGGGGAAAATATTGAAGCTTCAGCAGGAAAAGGCATTGAATGAGGAGACGCCAATTGAAGCAAAGCTGGCTACTCAAGTCGAAATGGTTAGGGGCAAGAGATGGATCAGAGAAGCTTTGAATCACATGGGAAGACACCTCAGGTTGGGGATGTGGCTGAAGATTACCATGTACTGTTCCAGTTTGTGGAGGCTTGGGGTTGGCAGAATCAGCATATTAGCTCCTTGAGGAAAATGCAAAGGACTCAGATAAGCAGCAAAGAATTGGTTAACCTTGCGACGGAAATCAGATACGACTTGAATGAAACATTGGGGGAAGGGAGGAAAGTAAGACGGGGCAGATCAGTTCCTAAATGAAGATATTAAGTTGGAATGTGAGGGTTTGGGGTGCAAAGATAAGAGAAGGCAGATTAAAAAGGTATGTAAAAATTATAACGCTCAGGTTGTTACTTTCCAGGAAACTAAGTCAATAGGTATCGATAAGATCTTGTGGACTCATTATGGGATGTGGTGTCTAAAGAATGGGTTTTAATTTATGCTGCTGGGACAACTGGGGGCATATTGGTAGCATGGGATAATAGTTTCTGGCAGAAAGAAAGTTGGTGGGGACAAAAGTTTTCTATAGCAGTGCTGCTGAAAGGAATTCCAAGGAGTGAGAAGTGGCTGTTTACAGCTGTATATGGGCCAAATGCAACAATGCAGAGGGAAAAGTTCTGAACTGAACTAAAAAAGCCTGTGTTAGAGCGGATTATCCCTGGTGTGTGGGAGGTGACTTTAATGTCACCAGATTCTCATTTGAGAAATCATCGAACGGTAAAATTAATCGCAGTATGTGAGGGTTTTCTGATTGGGGTGGATGCCAACGAGTTGATTGATCTCCATAATCTCCCTATCGAATGGGGGAAGCACACTTGGTCAAATGGTTGGGACTCAGTGGTGATATCCAGAACTGACAGATTTTTATTGTCGGCAGATTGGGTAGAACGGTACCCACTAGTCCATCTCCGCAGGCTACTGAGTATTGAAACCTGTTTCGGATCATTGCACAATTTTATTGGAAATAGACAAGGAGGATTGGGGGTTGAAACCTTTTAGGTTCAAATTACTGTGGCTAGAGGTAGATGGATTTTCGAGTTTGGTGGTGAAGCTCCTTCAGTGTGGAGAGCTACCCAGGGTTCCAGTTGAGCAGAAAATTGAAACTATTGAAAGAAAAAATTAAAATATGGAAAAGGAAAGTCTTGCGGGAGAGGAAAATTGAAAATAAATTCATTTTGAGTAGTATTCAACTCTTGAAAAGTGGAAGAATCAAATATAAGTGAGGGGGAGATAGCTACTCAGAAGAAGTTGCCGCAAGACAACCTTGGCCCAGATAGAAGAAGAAGAGATAAAATGGAAACAATGAACAAAAGCTACTTTGCTTAAGGAATAAGACAAAAACACAAGGTTCTTCCACAGAATTGCAAGTGCTAGGGCCAGATGCAACAAAATTAGCATAGTATTCAATGGGACAAGGGTTGATGAAAAAGACAAGGTTTTTGAGGAAGTGGTTTGCTTCCATAGTTGAAGATTGGAGAAGACCTAAGTTAGATAATCTTCCCTTCAACAGCTTGTCATCTGAAGAGGCTGCGTCCCTTGAATCTTCCTTCTCCAAAGAAGTCCAGGCGGCGGTGTTCTCAATGGGTAGGGAAAAGCCCCTAGGCCGGATGGTTATCTGACTGGTGTTTTTTCAGGTTTTTTGGAATCTTCTAAAAGGTACATGATGAATTTCATGATGGAATTTTGTAAAAGGGGCAGACTCTCAGCAGACAGTGGGCTTCTTTTAACCTTTCATGCCATAAAAGAATCAAAATAACAGCCCAATTTACTGCACTCATAGACTTCGATACATGCCATTTTCATACCAAAAGCCTAAAAGGGACTTATGCAGAAGCAAAAATGTGCAAGTATATGGTGTGATGAAGAATCATAGTTGATGTGCCAATACACTTGTTTTGGTCAATCAGAAAAGGTACCACTAATTTCCCGGCAAACTGTCCCAGTTGTTTTGTTAATCTCATTTAATTTTTAAGAAAAATCACTTTAAGATTCAATTTGAATTTTCAGAACTTTGAAATTTTAGGGATTCATGAAAATAAGTACAGGTGATTCTAGTTGACCAACAATTTACAATACCTGAACAAGGGTTCCAACAGCTGTTCCTGGGACAAGAACATCCCATCCTTCAGAACCCAGCACACTTCGTACAGCTTTTAAAAGAAGACTGCAAAGCTTCGAGACCTGAAAAATAACACTGCAGTGATTGAAAGTGATAGTGTCAGATCGATATCACTGATTTAATAAATTGGAAGTATCTGAAAACTCAAAGGAGCAACTATCAGCCACTACTGAATATGGTAAAGGTGACATTAATAGCCATACCCTGCACGAATTTCTGCTTCAGTATATGTCCTTACGCTGTTCTCAGGAATCCCAAGAGCTTTTCCTAGTTTCTGCAACACCCAAAAAATATGAAAATCAGAAGCTATCCAGGTTTTTTCAGGTGTACACACCCCAAGAGCTGTGTTTATGTGCAAAATCATTAAAAACTCTGAGATAATGCATGCATTCAGTTAGCCATCTACTTTTGACAAATTATCATGCCATTTCGCAGGCAGTGATCTGGTTTCTTCGAACAGGTAAATGCTGTGAAGAAGGGGGGGTGGTTCACAGGAAGATTAGGTCTTAACGTCTTAGAGAGCAGGGCAAAGTGCATTTTTGATCAAGAAGAAAATGTTGAAGTGATCTATACAAAAGAATCTTTGTATTATAGTCGCACTGAAGTTGTTTCTCTGAAACTAACATTGGAAACAACAGGTGCACGAGACTGACCAGCTGCACTTCAGCACTGACATGCTTGCTAGTATACATGGATGTTAGCATACCAGAACAGAAATTTTCCAATTCTAAATTTTTAGCAGGAGAAAAAGTTGCAAACCTGGACTTTAGGAGGAAAGATCTGAAGAAGTACTTCAGTATATTCTTCAGTTAATCTCCTGGATCTATCAAGAGTAGCTTTGAGTCTCAATCCCCAAATAGTTTTGCCATCTTCATCACCTGACCAGGAATTAATAGAGCAGGGAAGAGCAAAATATTCTGAGGTGAGCATCCACTCAACCTGAAACTGACCCAAAGAGCAGCTCAAGAACTATGGACCCAACACAAGGACCTAAGGGTTACCTTCTCTTTCAGATAGACCTTTCTGTTGCCATGCAAGAAGCTCACTCTCAATTGCATTACATTCCTCTGCCTTCCAACCAGAAAGTCCCACCTGGCGAATGCCAATGATAAGGGCAGCTAGTGGGTTATTCCAGGAACCAACATTCTTTGAACCTGCATTCCGTGCAAGCCAAGATGTCCCTCCCATAGCTTCAAGTGCATTGAGGAATCTATGAAAAGCATAACCGCACCAAATCTTAGGAAATATATCCGTGTCATATTGATGACTAGTACATAGTTATTACATCTAGAGGCTGGTAGAATACAAATTTATCCATCCACCAACTCCATATGCATTGCAAGCCATTTGGTTGTCAAATTCAAATGAGGTTGCCATGCAATCAGGGTAAGGCCAAATGTTCTATTTCCATGCTGATCAAACACATCAAGGTTCAAACACATAAAAATGAATTGGACATCATACCCAAGAAGAGAATAAGACTAGTCTGGCAGGGAACAAATCAGCAGTTCCCCACGGTGGTAGCACACATAGATTGCATAATTACAACAGGCCACATCTTATAAGGGAAACTAATATAAATATTATTTAAGTGACACATCTGTCCTACAGAAGCATATAATTACAAAGATCAATGTTTTATGTATTGGCATCTTACCACGTAATGTAAAACACCCTTGGGATAGAAAAATATCATGGGAAGCATCAGGAAATATCACATGTACAGCATAATGTATCTTAGTATGATGGAAATGTTGGGGAAACTTTGGGAAAATGGTGAAATTTTTCAATGACTTCAGTAGAAGTTAAAAGAGATATAAATAGAAACTAAGAAATCAAGATATCTAAAAAAAATCCTCTTAGGCATAATAGATTCCATCAAGCAAGGGATTGAACTTAAATTGTGGGGAAAAAGTATACATAGCAATTGTGATTAACCACTCACACTGAATTGCTACGAATAGAGAAGAAAACTTCCAATAATGACATCTAGCTCCCAAGTGGCATGGTCACAGGAAATACAACAGATATCGCAAGAAATGTTGCAAATGTCATGAGAGATGTCACAAACATATCGTCATGCATCAATGATAGCATCGTTGATACACTTGGATGCATTTGTGTTAGTGGATTACTATAGATTTCTTTATGGAGTCTCTCTAGTAGGCCCTGAGGAAAGAATGAAGTTGATACAACGGCCATGATGGCTACGGGATAGTTGTGATACCATGGCTATTGAGCAATGTTGTCAAAATTGTACAATGTACGATACGATAGGAATCGTACGATTCATATAGTATCGTATGGGTGTACGATTTGAATCGTACACCCAAATCGTAAATCACAAATAATCGTACGATAATCGTATCGTATCGTATCGTATGGGAGTTCGATTCATATCGTATCGTATGGGTGTACGATTTGAATCGTACACCCAAATTGTAAATCACAAATAATCGTACTGATAATCGTATCGTATGAATCGTAAGATAATCGTAGACTGTGTAAGCGGGCCCAAAAAAACTTTAAAAATCAAAATTTTATTATTTTTTATTCAATTTTTTTCTCTTTGTACCCTTTTGCTCATAAAATATGAAAACGGCTCTCCCCTATTGAAAATATCCTCATTTTTTTTCTTTTGAGAGAGAGAGAGAGAGAGAGGAGATTTGGGGATTTAGATATTCAAAAATCCAAAAAAATAATACTAATAAAGATATCCTTTTAATAACAATGGAATCGAATGCCATTTTTTCTAACATGATTTTACACAAGAAAGGTACAAAAGAACAAAAAAATTTGAAAAACAACAAAAGAAAACAAAGGAAAAAGACAAGAATCCTTTACTATCATGATATGTATGCCAAATTGCCAATTGCCATATACATTTTCTTAGTTGATAACATCATGATATGAATTACTTTTTTGGTACATGTTGATGGTAAATGGATGATTGATGAGTTTTTAATCTTTTCTGATTTACTTGTATCTTTTCATACATCATACATCAAACATTATAATTTTGTTCACAAGATTAATGTCAGCATATTCATGAGAAAATGGATGATTGATATATTTTTTAATTTTTCTTATCCATGTATAATTGTTTTGTATTTTTTATGATATTTTTATGAAAATCTGAAAAAATCTTACGATTTACGATTTGATAACATTGCTATTGAGTACTAAAATTCCATAATCACTCCATCAAGTTTGGGCTACCTAGGATAAGTTTGAGGTTGTCATGTGTGAAAAGAACTGATGACAAGGTAGAATGGCTCAATCTCCACCATTAGGCATTTATTTTATAGCTAGATAAAACCCAGAAGCGAAGCTCCAATATGTTCAAGTGCGTGAGCGAGGAGGCGTCTGTTTAAAAATATTTTTAAGTATAAACATGTAGGAAGCAGGAGTGGGTACATGAGTTCAAAGTGCCATTTGAAGTGGGATTGACACCTAATTAGAAGGATCATGCAGCTAAGATCTAGTTGCCTATCCCCTTTCACTACATGGGAGTGCAGATCTTATCTGCATTGGACGGATTGCATCAAACCACCTAACACTAGGCCTGTCATGCTTGCCATGCTTGATTTTATCAGGCACCAACTTGGACAAACCTGAGGTTACAAAGGGAGATGGCTTTGACCCACCTGTTGACGCCACAAAAGCCATTGAAAAATGTGTGATTTGGCAAATGCATCAAGGTTTGGTTAACTCGATGTACTCCAATATGAGATCCACTAATCACTCAGGACTTAGTTAGAGGCTAAATCTTCGCAATTAAATACTCCATAAAGCTATAAATACCAAGCCATCATCTCAAAATGCTTTTAAAAGGTTTTACAATCAATTTCAACCATTAAATCTTCTAATTTCACCATTAAAATTTTTAATCAAGCTTAATGAAAATCTAACAGCCGGATCTTTTTATGATACACCTTGTGTTTACATGGGACTTTAGGCCAAGAGTGGGTGCCAATAATAGTGCATGGATTGGAGCAATTTGGGTGCATGGGATGGGCAAGATAATGGACTTTTGATGTTGTAGGGCATATTAAAGTCTAGAGGGGTTAGGAGTACCATATTGTTAGCAAATTGTACTAGTCCTACTAGGAAACCCTAACCTACTCCTATATAAGATCCTATCCCCAAAGGGTATAAGCATCAGAGTCACATACCCCTCCTCCCTTTGACATCCAAAACAGGAGAGAGAGAGAGAGAGAGAGAGAGAGAGAGATCCCCTTCCATCACTCCATTCCATTAAGAGTGTGGTCCGCCCTATAGACAGTTCTCAATCTCTGCTATTCTATTGCAACCCTATAGTGGGGGGTGAACGGTAACAGGTAGCCAGCTTGCGCTACCCCCTCCGGTTGTCCTCGATCTCCTTGGGATTCTCACACCAACCTGTTGATGGTAGACCCCCTGATCAACCCTTGGGGGAGCAAACCCCAGATATCACAGACGTTCCCACCAAAGAGCCATTTAAGGCAGTTGGTGCATGAGGCACCTACCCGAGTTTCGTCCTAAGGCGCATTGGACCCCCGCTACCGGGAACTCCCTGGCATCCCATTCAAGGGCGGAAGTTTCCCAGCTTTGGTTTTAACCTCTATCCTTGAGGTGACAGTTTAAGGACATGTTAAGGTCCATTGCAACCCTAAAGTGTGGTAAGAAGAGGACTCGATGCTTTTCCCTTAATCGGAGCTCTACTATTCTATTGCAACCCTATAGTGTGGTAAGAAGAGGACTTGATACTTATCCCTTCATTGGAGACAAATCAATGAGAGACCTTCAATGGAAAAGGAAAGGCATCGATTCATCATCATCATCATCTCATGGACAAGCAAAGGTATGATCTCAACCTTTTGTTTGAGATCTTCTTAGAAACATGATAACACTTATATGGGGACAAGATCTATAGGTTAAAAATGTAGACTTTACAAGTTTACTCTTCCACCTTTCCAAAATTCATTGTTGTTGTTGTTGTTGTTGTTGTTGGTACCATGCAAACTATCAAGTAAGATGCAAGAAGAATAGTGTTATGCTCTGAATTGTGCATATTCTAACCCCATTTCATCACTCATTATGCATGATTTCTATATTTAAAGACTTATCTAATGCATGGTTTTGTGTTTGTAGGAATGAGAGAGAGACTTCACTAAATCGGTATTAAAGGATACCTTCCTAACTCACATTGAAGAGCATTTGAAGAAGGGACGATGAGCCAAGAGATGGAGAAGAAACAAGGAGGGAAGAGATGAAAAAAGAAATCAGAAAAAAAGATGGTCCGACCGGTCGGCCAACCAAGTTCGATCGGTCCTAACCGGTCGGCCACCTTGCTACCCCCCTTTTGAAACACGCTGGACTGAAGCAGGTAGGTCCGACCAGTCATGACCAGTCGGCCACATGCAAAATCCAGAAATTTCTATTCTTTGCTCTGAATTTTGCTGCGCAACTGCGTAAGTCCTTACACAAATCCAGAAGATTCTATGGCAGTGGCAGCGTGAATGCTATAAAAGGACACCTCTAGGTTCATCTAAACTCATCATAGAAGGACTAAGAAGTCTCTAGAGGTGGAGAGGATCGTCATGGAGCGTCTGCAACTCCTCCAACTGGGGTTTTTATAGTTTTCTATGCTTTCAAGTAGTTTTTCTTTTTATTTTAGTTCAAGTATGATAATGCTTGGCTAGAACCTCTTAGCTAGGGCTAAGAGGTGAAGCTTGTAGTTAGTTTCAATGTTCAATTCATTTATTTCAAGTTCCCTTTACTTAAAGTTTGGAATTTCAAGTTCTAGTTTGAATAAAAGTTGGATTTTTAGAAGTTTTGTAAGAGTTTGTGTACTCCGGACATGAGTTCCTTACAATTCTCTGAGATTGCCATGTTGGTTTGATTAGATTTGAATTGTAGTAACCCTTAGAGCATGCCATAATCTGATATGGCTGTTACTTTGAAGGCTACAAGTTCGAGTTCTACATGCTTCATTAGAACTAGAAATCTGATTTTCCAGATTTAAGTGGGACTGTTTGTGATTGAATGCAATATCTTTCAATTAGATAAGAGATAGAACTTTAATTCTAATTGTGTTTGTGCTTAGATGAATGGATTGGCATTGGACTACTACAAGTAGATCTTTAAAGCTTTAGTTTCTCTTTAAATCTTAGATTTTCTCTACTTAGTTTATTGTTTCTATTTAGTTCTAAAACACTGAATTTTCTGAACTTCTCGATTGAAGTTATTAGAATAGTTTGAATTAAGTTTACCTTTTCCTTGTGGATCGACCTTGGTCTCACCGAGTTATTACTACATCGCAGCCTTGCACTTAAGGCGAGCAAACAAATAGCCTCCCCCAAAACTTTTTTGTAACTGGAGCTTCTAAGTTCTAGCTAGTGACTATCAATTTTGTGACTACATGTCCATGAACCATTCTAAAGCATCACCAAATAATAAGTATCAGCAAGTAATGTGAACACATAAACATGCATTGTTCAGACTCTCCCCGATATTATCTGTATCTCTAGCTTGGCGATACTGATAACACCGGTAGAGATACTGATAACACTTGTAGTATAAAAAATTCTAGGTATTGGCGATGTATTGCTAAGTATCGCCGATGTATCGATATCGCCAATATTTTTAACTGTGTAAATTCCAAGTGTTGCTTGTATCGCCAATGTACCGTTATTGCCAATGTATCACCAATATTTTCGACTGTGTAAATTCCAGGTGTCACTTGTATTACCAGTGTATTAGTGGTGTTTCAATAACATCGCCAATGTATTGATATCACCGAAATTTTGTTTATTAAAAAAATTTCCCTTTTGAAATTTTTTCATGGGTGCATGGTTGTATGTAGTGTTAAAATTGTCAATGATAATATCGATAATATAGCGATATTATCGTTATCGCAACATGGGCGATATCGAGACCACAATCTTTCATTTCCTTTCCAGTTAAGGTTTCTTGGCAAAATATTATGTGTTGTTGATATTCTGAAATATCGATGGATGTTTTGATGGAAGGTTGGATGGATAAATGGGATTGATGGGATGGTTGGACAGCTTTCTTATAACAACACATGCATTTAGGCTCCCATTAAATGGAAACTTATTATGTATGCATTCTTTTTGCAACTTTTTTAATTCCTAAATATGCAAATAATTGTGTTTTAGTATCTCCTAAAGTTTCACTAAAAAATTCTATCGTTTTCCCCATGTTTCCCTACATTTCCGGTTATCGGCGATATTATTTGTGATATCGATATTGTTTCTATATCTTTGACCAGCAATACCAATACTTCGAAACACTGGTTGTAGGCATTGTTCAGGGTATCCCCGATAGTATCGAAATATCATCGATATTATCCATATCTCCAACTCGGCGATACCGATAACACTGGTAGCGGTACGGATAACATTAGTAGTCTCAGAAATTCCAAGTATCGAAGATATATCACTAAGTATTGCCGATGTATCGTCAATATTTTCGACCAGTGTAAATTCTAGGTGTCGCTTGTATTGCCAATGTATTGATATCGCCAATATTTTCAACCGTGTAAATTTCATATATCACTTGTATGGCCAACGTATCAACGATATTCCGATAATATCGCCAATGTATTGATATCGCCAAAAAATTTTTACTAAAAATATTTTGAAAAATTTTCATTTCAATTTTTTTATGGGCACATGGTTGTATGTAATGTTCAAATTGTCAATGATAATATCGATCATATCACAATATTATTGTTGGCCAACATGGGCGATATTAAGACTACAATCTTTCGTTTTCTTTCCAGTTGTCGACGATTTTTCGGCGAAATATCGTGTTGTCGATGTTCTGAAATATCAATAGATGTTGGATGGAAGGTTGGATGGTTGGAATGCGTTCTTAAGACAACACTTTTTTTTTAAGAGTGATGAGAATTTTATTAGAAAGCTACAAGAAGTAGAATAAATACAAAGGCCCGGAGAGCACCAACAACCAACTAATGGCAACAAAGAACCTGTTTCCAATCGAAAACTAACACCTTGACCCTTTCCGTAAAAGTCTCGATAGAATGAGAGCAATTATGAAATTAGTGATTGTTTCGTTCACCCCAAACGCCCACCAAATAGCCAGTAAAGACAAATGCCGATAGATACAGTCTTTCTTCCCTCCAGTACCTTCATGCCATGCCCATAAGATATTTTGGACTGAACTTGGCATAACCCATAACTCCCCAAAATCTGCTATGAAGGTGTCCCAAATCTTGGAAGCAAAAGGGCAAAAAATGAACAAGTGATCAATGGTCTAGGTATCTCAGCTACACATGCAGCACATGTTTGGGATAGACAAGGATCTTTTCTGAAGATCAATTCCTAATACACGGAGATCTTCTAAGGCCCTTACTAAGGTATTATGCGGCTCTTGCATCTAGGATCAGAGGTTGTCTCTGACTTTGAGCATCTTCTCCCTCCCCAGACAGTTGAACATCATGAAAACGATCTATGAGAACAAGGAGCACCTCCACCTCACTATCCAACAAAGCTCTACTACATAAAGGAGACCAAACAAAGAAAGACCCACTAAAGGAGAAGCAATCGACCACTTTCAAGTTTTGAGAACGGGCTAGATTTGCCAGCTTTAGGAACTCGGCTTGCAGTAGAGTGTCACCGCACCAAATGTCTTTCCAAAAATGAACCCTCAAGCCATCTCACATAGAAGGCAATGCCTCGTCAAAAATCTACTTTAATTGCTGAGACGGTCTTCCATATATGAGAAGCTCTATAGAGGGATGAATGTCTCATCTCACAGCCCGGATACCAGGTCAAAACATATAGCCACATTCCGCAAGTCGTCAATCATTTCTAGATCTACTTCACAAAAGATGATTGTGTCATCGGCAAACTGAAGATGCATTATTCTGTCCCCCATTTGATCCACCTTGAAGTCTCTAAATAGCCTTGTCTCTTGGCCCTTTGCTAATATGCAGCTAAAGGCCTCTCCAATGACTAGGAAGAGATATGGAGAGAGTGGATCCCCTTGTCTTAGGCACCTGGTCGATTTAAAAAATAAATAAAAACATTTTTGGTGACCCATTCACTAGCACTGAGAAAGAAGGTGATTTGACACAAATCTGAATCCATTTCCTCTAGTTGTCCCCGCACCTCAACCTTTCCAACATGTAGTCTAAAACCTCCCATACCATGTGATCGTAGGCCTTCTCAACATCCAACTTACAAACCACTCCCGATTTCTTTTCCTTGAAGCGAGAATCAATGCATTCGTGAGCTATAAGAGTGGTATTAACACATGCTTTTCGTCCCCCATTAAATGGAAATTAATTATGCATACATTCTTTTTGCAATTTCTTATTTCTAAATATGCATATTTTAGCATTTCTTGAAGTTTCACTGAAAAATTCTGTCTTTTACCCATGTTTCCTCAATGTTTTCCCACATTTCTGGTTATCGGAGATATTATCGGCAACATCGATATTGTTGACATATCCCTGGCCAGTGAAACTAGTAGCAATACCGATACTTCAAACATTGTATACATGCATAAATACATACACACAAGCACAGAGAGATGGTCTCTTGCACTTGTAGCGGGAGATCTTATATGCACACAAACTGGGCAAAACAAGGAGGGCACCACCATGATGTTTTTTTAAATCCACTCTGACCATCAAATAGGTCGCATCATATTATGGCTTGGGCCCAAAACTAGGGCCAATCTGTGATTTAGGTAGGCCACACCAAGGGAAGCAGTTGGAAGCGAACAACCACTCTTGATTTCACTGGGACCCACATGAATTGGAAAATCGGGTGACACATATAATGATTGGAGTGGTTGATGCGAACAAATATATATATAATGATTGGAGTGGATGACACACAACAAGGTGAAGCCTATACAAAATCAAGGGTAGGCATCCCCCTCCCAACTATTTCCCATAGTGTCGCAATCCTAAATCACAGATCCTCTTGTTTTTTAGGCCCTAAGCCTAACATGGGATGATGTACTTGATGGACATAGTGGATTTCACATGCACAACACAGCAGACCCTGTACAAAATCAAGGGTGGGCATCCCCCCTCATAACTGTTTCCCTTGGTGAGGCCCACTTGAATCATGGATGTCTTATTTTTGAGCCTTAGGCTTAATATGAGGTGACACACCTAATGGTCATAGTGGATTTCACATACACGTAACAGTGGAGCAACAAGGTGAGCCACACATGTTTCCTCACATGTAAGGTCTCTTGTGGCACAGCCTGCAGGATACCATGTCTCCACACACGTATCATCATTCTAGCCTTGTCTCAGTTATTGGCATCGGATTTACTAATTCCATCCAAGGCACATCCTCTTAATGAATAACCATTCATCTCCCACTACATCACCCCGTAATGAATAACCCTTCCTCTCCCACTGCATCACCTCGATTGAGGTCCATTTAGGTCTTCCTCTCATCCTCTTTAAAGCCTTTGACCCTAATAAAAAAGGAGCAACCTTCAATTGTAGCACGTGACCAAACCATCTCAATTTGCTCTCCATCATATTATCGCTTATTAGGTTCCTCATGCAATCCTTTAGATAACATAGTTCGTAGTTATATTCATCCCAGTCTTCCCACATATCCATCTCAACATCCACATCTCTGCAACCCTCTTTTGACTACTCAAGGTGCCTTCTAACCACCAACACTCTGCCCATATAGCATGGCCAGTCAAGAGTCGCCGAATAAATTTCTCCCATGAGTTTCATAAGCATGATGCAATCATAGCACTCTAGAGGCAGATCTCCACTTCATCCACCCACCTCCAGTCATATTGGAAACATCTTGATCGATCTCTCTATACCTTGTTAAAGACAAACTAATGGAATAAGTCAACTTTTGGAATCTCCTATGCATCAATTTTATGTATGTATGTATGTATACAGATTTCAAGTCAAACCAGTTGGACCGAAGTTACTGTCCATCCAGCAGAAAACTTCCAACCTACACACACTACATGTTAGTGTGTGTACACGGATTGAGAACGGAGGAAAGAGAAGAAGAAAAAGAGGAAAAAAGGGGAAAAAAAAATGAAAGAGAATGAGGATAAGGGTTCACACATCCCCACCTCTCAAAAGTCATTAACATAATTTTCAATATTTACAAGAATGTCATTAATAACAAAAGCAAAAATATCCATTACGTCCTAAACCTAGATGGGCCTAAGAATGGACAATATAACAATCCACATTCACATTCAATAACACTCTCCTCAAGCTGGAGCATATATATCATGAATGACCGGCTTAATAAAGAGACGATCTAGTTGAGTACGACATAGAGCTTTCGTAAATATAGCTGCCGGCTGATCTTGGGACTTCAACGGAATTTCCTTAGCTGCAGTTTTCTCCCGGATAAAGTAGCAATCAACTTTGATATGCTTGCTCCTCTAATGATAGACAAGAATGTTGGCAATATGAGATTATCACGGTACAGCTTCATAACCCAAATTCACCCATTAATGTTTTTAACCAAATAAGCTCACACATGGCCCAAATTCACTCATTAATGTTTTTAACCAAATAAGCTCACACATGGCATGGGCCATTGCTCTGTATTCCGCCCAGCGCTTGAATGGGCCACAACACTTTGCTTCTTAGTTCTTACTCTTCCATGTAACAAGATTACCACTTACAAAAGTACAGTAACAAGATATCGATTGCTTATCAGATGAAGAACCAGCCCAATCTGCATTAGAATATCTCTCCACTTAAAGACGACCATTCCGCTTGTAGAGAATACTACGGCCAGGAGCTCCCTTTAAATACCTAAAGGATATGAAGCATAGGCTCCATATAAGGAACCCGAGGAGCCTATATAAACTATCTAACCAACAGGATATGTACTATCAAGTCGGGTAATTATTAGATAAATTATTTTTTCCAAAAGTCGACGATATCTCCCTAGATCATCAATTAATTCACCCTAATCCACACCAAGTTTCTGATTTGTATACATAAGAATTTTAACAGGCTTAACTCCTAGAAGACCTGTCTAATCTAATAAATCCATCACATATTTTCATTGTGATAAGTTGATGCCCACCTTGGACCCAGTCACCTCAATGCCCAAGAAATATTGAAGACAACCTAAGTCCTTCGTACATAAATGTTACTATCAAAATTTTATCAACTTATCACACCTATACTGTCACTGCCTATGATAATGATATCATCTAAATATACAACCAACACAATAATACCTGTCTCACTTTGCCGAACAAAATCAGAATGGTTGGCCTTGCTATGTTTCATTCCAAACTCAAACATCACTTTATTAAATTTGTTGAAACAAGTTCTTTGAGACTGTTTCAACCCATAAATTGATTTCTTGAGACGTTATATCTTATCTGACCCCCCTTGAGCAACAAACCCAGGTGGTTACTCCATATCAACTTCTTCAACCAGATCTCCATGAAGAAAGCATTCTACACATTAAGCTGATACAATGGCCAATCCAAATTTGCAGCAATAGGAATAACTACTCGCACTGAGTAAAGATTTGCCACAGGTGAGAAGGTCTCCAAGTAATCGACTCCACAGTTCTAAGAGTATCCTTTGGCAACTAACCAAGCTTTTAAACGATCCACTAAGCCATTAGGTTTGTATTAACGTACACACCCATACGCACCCAACTACATGCTTTCCAAAGGGTAATTCAGCTAACATTCAAGTTTGATTCTGATAAAGTGCATCCATTTCTTCTTCCATAGCTTATTTCCACCCATCACAATACATAGCCTGATGAAAAGAACAAGAAATGGACACAAACAACAAAGACAAAGCAAATTGTCAAAATGATAGAGATAAACCCCTAAACAAAATAAAGTTGAAAATGAGATGTTGCGTACACAAACGAATACCTTGACAAAGAGCAATGGGTAGATTACATTCATCTAATGGTGGAGATAGACTTAGAAGAATGATGATCTTCTGACGGATCAGGATGATAGGAAGAAGTTGTGATCATATGTTCTCCATCTCCATGTTTGGAACATCTAGTATAAACCTGTAAAGGCCAATCTACATGTTTCATAGACATTTCCCCAACTTCAGTAGTAATATCCAGTACAATGGGAAGAGTTGTTATAAAGCTCTCTCCAAACTGTAAAGACTAGCCTTCTTCAAAGAAATATGGAGTTTGTTCAAAGAATGTGTGACAATGTAGTTGTATCATTTGAGTTTAGGAGGGAAGGAGACAGGCTTGGAGACATAACCCTCACTGCCATCATCAGAGGAATGAACCCAATTCACTCAAGCAAGCTTACCAATAAGATCCCAACATGTGTCTGTTGTGTGATTACTAAGGCCACAATGAGTGTATTGTTGATAGCCACGGCCATAGCCGCGATTACTAAAATTGTTCCACGGCTTCCCAATTATTCCGGCCTCCAAAGAGACCTCCTGCTATATCGCTACAACCAAAATGGGCACCACAACTTCCCCCATCCAAGGTGTTCCAGAACGGTAATGGTGGTCGTAACAGCCACCGTTGTAACCATTACGATACGGGTCGTTACGGTCGTTTTTATTTTTTTTTAAGAAACCTATTTCAGGACCGTTGTGACCCCATAACGCATAACAGCTATGGCCATTACCATTACGTAACGGTCGTTACATAATTGTTTTTTATACCATGCCCCCATTTCCTCTACCAGATGCAAACATAAATGCAGAATAATCTGACAAAGATGAACTTGAATACTGACCACACGCTGAACACGAGCAAAAGCTTTAGCAGAATATGGGATCCCGCTACCTCTAAGAATTTGAGCTCGGACTCAGGACGAAGAGCAGAGAGGAATTTCGACATGGAATTCCTCTCTCTATCGACACAGTCTCATAATCTGTAGATAGGGATTGTCATACATTTAGTTCTTCCCACATGCCTCGCAAGGCAAAATAATACTCTTTGACGCTCTTATCTCCTTGTTGAAAAGCAAAAATACTCTAAAGTAACTCGTAAATCAAAGTTCTTTTCCCCAAATACATCTACTACGGGTTATCTTAGACTTCCTTTGTTGTCTTGAAACAGATAACATTTGCACTGATCTGAGGCTCCATATTACTCCATATCAAAGCCCTAATTTAGGCATCCTCTATCACCCAATCTTCGTACTCTATTCAATTTTCATCGGGTTTGAGGGAAGTCAAATATTTTAATTTCCTTTTACACATGAGGAAGACCTCTACTAATGTGACCCACCATAAGTAATTTGCCCCATTGAGTTTAGTTGATGTAATCTAAAAGTTCATAAACTCAGATGGAGACAAAAGATCTTGGCTTCATTCTTGATGTCCATTGATTAAGGAGAAATCAAACACCCAAGGAGGAATGAATAACTTTAACTTACCCCACACGTATTTCAGAAACCGGTGTATATCAATGAACACGATCACTTGATGGAACTTCTTGTTTTAACACCTTCACACATGCATTGATTCTTCAACCCTTGCAATGCTCACATTCAACACATTTTCGATCCCAAATCCAATCACAAAGCTTGTCATAAATAGAGGATGCCCCACTTTTGTCCATCACAATGAATCTATATGAAAGTGGGCCTGACACGCATTCACGGTATAGGATTACATGGCTCATCATATAGTGGTTAAGAGAGATTCAAGTATATCATCCCTCGACAACCTTAGATTTTCCCCTCAAAACAATAACAAGAAAAGGAAAAGAGGAGAAATGTTAAAGAAGAGGGAAGAAATAGATGCCAGGATCAATTTAGCTATGATTCCTTATGGACGAATTGAGAGAGAATGAAAGAGAAGAAAAAAGATAAGAAATGAGAGAAGAAATGAGAGAGAGAGAGAGAGAGAGAGAGAGAGAGAGAGAGAGAGAGAGAGACAAGGATTAGGGTTCATACATCCCCACCTATCGCAAATCTATTAACATAGTTTTCAATATTTACAAGAATGCCATTAATAACAAAAGTAAAAATACCCATTGCGTCCTAAACCTAAATGGGCCTAAGAATGGGCCACATAACAACCCACACAGCCTAAGAATGGGCCACAACACCACACACACACACACACACACACACACACACACACAAGTGTTTTCGGTAGCGCTCATAGTGCAGTGCGTAGCATACGCTATGTAGCGTAGCTAAAACACAATGTAGCATATGCAGGTAGCATAACTCCTTGGTAGCGTAAGCCTACGGGGCATGTAGCGTAAGCTACAGATCATGTAGCGTAGCGCAGATAACGTATGCTACCTAAAATCTCCTCTCTATTTTTTTTTTTATATATAGTTTTTCTTCTATGCTAGTTCAACACTTGTTTTAAAACGGTGGTGACTCGTCCCTATCACACGTGTAGATCAATCTGCACCATCTAAATTGTGGTCCATATTGTGGATAGAGCACTTAGATCAATCCGAACTATCCAAATTGTGGTCCATATTGTGAATTTGTGATGTTTTAATAAATAAATAAATAGGTCACACTTAGAGATGTTTGAAGGCAAAGAGACTAGAGATTTTGCATGTAAATATGTGGTTGACGATCTAAATTCATATTAAAAAACTCAAAAGAAATTATACATTTTGTAAATTTTATCATATTTTTCTATTATTTTAATTAAAAAATATCAAGTATCGCCTACACGCTATAGAGGGCCAAAGGCTACGCTATGCGCTATGCGCTATTTAAAACACTGACACACACACACAGATGTACGGGAAGATCCTCCAGATCGTGGGCGAGGATCGGCGACATTCATGGAGGAGATGGAGCAGAAGAAAATAGCAGGAAAATCTGGAATCTCGGATTCCCGACAGACTTTGGGTCTATTCCCAATGGTTTCAAGCCGTCAGCAGTGTTGGTCGGCCGATATACTACACTACTAGCCGACTTTTCCTATCAAACACGCTGGACAAATTTTGGTCCCTATCGACCGGCCGACAGCTTTCCAACTTAGGCTAGCCAACGGCCCTTCGTAGGCCGACCCGACAAGCGTTGATTCTTACACGGATTTATGCGATTTCTTTCTGATTCTCTTGCAATTTGTTTCCAGTTTTAAACCAGGACTCTTTACTTACGCATTTAAGGTTTTTTAGGGTTTCCTAGGTTTAGTTTTTTCTTTTTTCTATTTAAAGCCTCTTAAACTCGTTATATTGCATATATCTTTGATTAATACAAGTTATTTTGAGTTTCTACTCTATTTTTGCTCGTGGATTCGAGTATTCCTTCATGGATTCGAAGAAGATCGATTGAGGAGTCCCGATAGTTCCGTGGATTCGGAATAGTTATCCTTGTGAGAGAGACGGTGATCGATCTCACCCCGTCTACGTTGCGCCAAGTTGGTATTAGAGCAAGAAATCCCCTCGGGCCGATCTTTCTTTGCAAAGGCAAGGACAAAAATCCTGTGGACGGTGATCAAAGGATTCTTCATCTATCAGAAAGAATGGAAGCTTTCCACCGGGAGAGGCGGAAGACCATGCAAGGGTTGCAGGCACCCCTCTACCGTTCTACGGATGCGTCGATGCCACCATGTTTTCAAGGTAACGTTCAGCCTTCCATGGTCACTGACTAATCAATCAAAGTTATCGACCATGTAGGAGGGCGATAAATCTTCCTATCTTCAATGGCCAGGGTCACATCGACGAATGGCTCTTTGGAATCGAATACTTCTTTAGCTACTTGCAGATTCCAAAAGAAAGGAGATTTTCAATCACACCATTCCAGTTGATGGATGACGCTTATGATTGGCGAGATTATGTTCAGTACTGCAGGGAGCAAGAAGGGAAGCAACCAATTCGCTCGTGGCAAAGAATAAAATGACGGCTTGCTGGCTCGTTTCCTTGAAGACGATGAAGATCTGGGTGAGGTGATGTCGTCATAGAACTCCAACTTCCCCAACAACGCATATGTCACTCCTGCAGAACCAGGAAGACTGCCCGAAACTTTACAGTAGAGGAGCATTCTTCGTGGCTATCCAAGATCATGATGAAGAATCTGTGGAGTCGATCGACTGTTGAAGCCATGGAAGGGGAGAACGAGATACAACCCATCATCGTCTCAGAAAATATTCAAAGGTCTGAGAAGATAAAGGAGATTGTTATTCCAAATGTTATGAACAAGGAGGAAGATCCTGCAGACATCCCAGAAGTTGTGGATCCCGTTGTGCTGGAATCCATAGACGTCCCAGTGGATGTCGTGCCAGCAATATAAGAATCTGGGACGATCATGGACGAAAAATTTCCTACAGAATTGTTCTTGTGCAGGATGCTAATTTTTCTCAGATGGAACCAATCTTCAGTAGCACGGATGGTATGGCAGATCTGTTTGCGATTTTTCTTGTTCACGTCGAGAACAAGACAACGAAATTTGTTGCACTATGCCAGGGATTGACCGCGGACACATATTGCCAACCAAGTCCGTTGGAGAATCTGGGCACGAAGTTCAAGCATAGGCCGTGGAAGAAGATGAACGCGGATCATTATTATAACTTGAGGCAAAACTCGAGGACGAGTTTTCTTTAAGTGGGGGAGACTGATGTAGGGGAAGATCCTCCGGATCGTGGGCGAGGATCGACGACATTCATGGAGGAGATGGACCAGAAGAAAATCGCAAGAAAATCTGGAATCTCGGATTCCCAATGGACTTCAGGTCAATTCCCGATGGTTTTGGGCCGTCGAAAATGTCGGCCGGCCGATATACTATACACCAACCGGCTGAATTTTCTTGTCAAACACGCTGGACAGATTTTGGTCCCTGTCAACCGACCGACTTCCAACTTAGACCGGCCGACTTCCAACTTAGACTGGCCGACAGCCCTTCATAGGCTAGCCAACAGACGCTGATTCTTGCGCAGATTTCTGCAATTTCTTTCCAATTCTCTTGCAATTTGTTTCCGTTTTAAACTAGGACTCTTTTCTTACGCATCTAAGGTTTTTTAGGGTTTCCTAGGTTTAGTTTTTTTTCTATTTAAAGCCCCTTAAACTCGTTGTAATGCATCTAATCTTTGATTAATACAAGTTATTTTGAGTTCATACTCTATTTTTGCTTGTGGATTCGAAGAAGATCGGTTGAGGAGTCCTGATAGTTCCATGGATTCGGAATAGTTATCCTTGTGAGAGAGACGGTGATCGATCTCACCCCGTCTACGCTGCGCCACACACACACACACACACACACACACACAAAGTCCATCCAGCGGAAAACTTCCAACCTATCTTGTGCAAGCAATATCCAACCCTTCCAATAGGTTGGCCATAACATGAGGTTCACAAAACAAGCCCATCCTCACCAAGTGAGCCACACCATAGAAAACAGTCTCTAGCCACTAATAAATAACAAAATACAAATGTGGTCCACGGACCACCTAATGAGTGGATGTGGCATTTTTTTAACGCAAGTTGATCCTCATGATGGGAAACAAATTAGACAGGTTGGATGTCACCCGCACATGATCGATTGAAAGTTGTCCACTGGGTCAACAATAACTTATGGTCCAACCGGCTTAGACTAGAGACCACATAAATATAAATATTGAGAGAGAGAGAGAGAGAGAGAGAGAGAGAGAGAGAGAATACACACACTACAAACAAGACACGCACTGAAAACAAGACATGCACACTGACGCACACACAATTAGTTGAGATAAGGCTTAGATGATGATGATCATGAACATGCATACTACACACTCTAATTAAGCAAGAATATTATGAGACAGATAAATATTGTTGTAGAAATAAACACAAATATTACATTAGGAATTGATATCCACACCCAACTTGATTGATACACACCCCTCTCATTTCTACTTTGGTGATTAACATACTTTTTTTTTTTCAAGACAACGGAACTTTATTAGAAAGAATCAACCACCGATGCAACACCCAACTTGATTGATACACACCCCTCTCATTTCTACTTTGGTGATTAACATACTTTTTTTTTTTTCAAGACAACGGAACTTTATTAGAAAGAATCAACCACCGATGCAACACGCTAAGGCAGGAAGAAAGTAAAAAAGAAAGATTGTGTCAATGAGAAAGGGGCATGTACAATGGCTCCCAGTTGTGTTCTTTCTTTTATTCCAATTAAAAAGAAATGGAAGCTTTAACGAAATCAACAGAAGATTTTGTACATGGTTACCTCCAAGTTTTCATGTCTCAATAGTATTTCACATTGAAAAGTAAAATGTGATGCTCAAAAGGAACAAGGCAACAAATGCAAAACAGAAGTCTTGAACCATTTGAATTAACTTTATCTAAGAAAGGAAGGCAGATCACTGGTCGGCTCAAAATTTAAATCCCACCTGCTTAATAGAACGAATGAGTAGTCCTCAAGGCCAATTTCACAGAGGCGCCACTGCATAAAAGTCATTTTTGATGTAAAAAATCATCTCTTAAATAATCAGAAACTATTTCTTTCAATAATGTTTCAAAGGGAATGATAAACAAAAAGCAGATCCTACCTTTTGACGCATTGCTATAGCAGCATCAGGAGCATCATTTCTCAGACCACTTTCAAGACCTTTTACAATCACAGCTCTTAGATGCGTCAAGGAATTCATGGTATCCATTATTACATCAATACCACCATTTTTTAAGGAATCAGTTGACTCTTCCAACTTGTCCAAATTCTGCAATGATATCAACAATAATATTATTTTTCCATCAGTACAAAAGTGAGAAAACCAATCACATTTAGCCACTAAGTTCTTCAAGAGGTTCTGTTACAAAAATACATAAATGAAAGAAAAACAGAAACTTTAGGGGCCTGTTTGGATTCATGGAAAGGGAAGGAAAGGAAACACCATTTCCCACAAAACTAATTTTCTATTGTTTGCTAAGACTTTTTCTGGGAATTAGTGGGAAACACCATTTCTCATTCCCTCCTTTTGTTGGAAAAACAACAAATTTATTTTCCCACCTCCCTCCTAAGAAATGCATTTCCCCGCAATTGAAGGAAAATTAATTTCTCCAGAGTTAAAAACATGTGCCACCGCCCATCATCAATCGCCACAGGTCACATGTGAATGTTCCACCATTGATCTTCTATTGTGCCACACAGATGCCTCAATGCCACATGTGCCAATGTGCCACATGTACCACCATCCATCTTCACTTGGGCACCCATGTACAAAGCACCTCAAAGGTGTCATATGTGCCGCATGTGACAGCTTTTCATTGTCTATCTTCTGTTGTGTCATACATATGCCACTATGCCACATGTGCCACCATCCATCTTATGCTTGCAAATAAGTTTGTTTTTTTCTTTTCTTTTCTTTTCTTTCCTTTTCCATTGTTAGTAAGCTCATAAATTTTATTAAAAAAAATACTAATTGAATATGAAGGCAATCCTACCAATGACAAGCTTTTACATATCATAAATTTGAAAGCTACATTGAGTAGAAGACGAACCATTATCCAGTACACAAACATCACCTAGTTTTGCTCTGATTGATGCTACATGGTCAATTAATCAATCCAACCATACAGAACTCCTGATTTCAACTAGTCACTTGAAGCCACAGTAAGAAAACACATGAGTACATGACTCAGATAAACTTGTCTTCCACTTGTGGTATGGAATCAGATCAATTCACTTGGTTGAAGTTCCATATTCTGTCTGAAGAACAAGCCATAATCGTACAGAAGGTAAAACCATGATTGCTAATGAATTTCTATTAAATAAACGATTGATAATAAATAGTAACCAAGAGACTACAGAATGTTGATAAACAATGATAAGCATGAGAGCGGAGAGATTTGGCAAGTCACAAAATAGCTTCTTCTCCAATCACCAAGGCCCTCAACCTATGTTTTCAATAATGAACTAATGAACTGGGGACACGTATTTTAAAAGGGGTACTCTAGAATTTCTGACCTCCCCTTGAAAACCAGAATTAGAAGCCCCTCCCTTTCTTAAATCCAAATTACACAGACCTGCCTGCACCTTTTGTAAACAAATACAGTTCCCAATTTGCCCCTTTCAATGTATATAAGGGTCATCCACCATTGGCTTCTTACTGTACAATTTACTGACTCTTAAGTCCCTAACATATGATACTCTTCAAAAAATAAAAACGACCAACTTGAATAATGGATCCCCCTTCCTTGCAATTGGAATTACATATGTACTCACATGTTGAACTCTACACACAAGTCCAACTCATGAGCATTGCTGAGAAAATATTTTGACACAGTTAGTTTATGAGTTATAACCTATTATACCAAGATCCTACAAATCATCAAGGGTACTTGACGCAGCCAGAGATGTGGCATGGATCAAAGAAGAGGAAAAAAGAATTGTTGACGGTGGAAGCATCCTAACTATCCTCTAGTAACACTAGAGATTTCCTGAAACCCCTTCTAGCTCTATCTTCAACCAAACAAAAGCGAGCACAAGCTGAATTTTTACTTCTCAATCATTGTAATAGAGGCACACATCCAACTATGCCATTTATAAGCTCAAAGCCTCAAACATAAGAAAGAAATCCCTAATAGGAGAAGTATAAAATACCCCCATGCTTATGTTACTACAACTTCTAAGGGTATTTTGAAAATCGCTATGCTTAATGAAAACAAACTAAAGCAAACCAAGCCTAAACATAAAATATCATGGGCAACATGTGGGGCCCATTGGTGTGATCATGTGCGGCCCATCTGATCCCTTGCAGGGCACTCGTTTGAAAGGTATGTTTACATCAGCTCCCCAAGCTTTGCAGAACCCAGCTCCATCGAGTTTATCTCGATGTACCATATGTAGAGCTTTGGGTTGGTGAGCCAGAATTCTTCACTAGAAATCCATGTACACTCTGATCTAGGACAACCCTTCTATTAAACCAAAAACTTCTAATACCCACCTCAGTGTATGGACGCAATTGACATCTTCGATCACTTCATCGCATTGTCGCAACACTTAGGGCCTGTTTGTTTCCCAATTCACTAGGTAAATCCCTGTAAATGAGTAATAATTACTTACCAAGGTAATTCCCACAAACATTTTGAGGCTGATGTTAGCGGGGTTGCTTTTTTAACACTAAAATCGAGAAATGTGTGAATTTCATGTGGGGCCCACTGTGATGTACATGGCTTATCCACGTCGTCCATAAGTTTTGCAGGCTGATTTTATGGCATGAGCCCAAAATTGAGGCAGATCCAAAGCTCAAGTGGACCACGCCACATAAAACAGTGGGTTGAATGCCTACCGTTAAGAACCTTTCACGACCACTATTTCCTATGGTGTGGACAACTTGAGCTTCAGATCTGCCCCATTTTTTGGCTCATGTCCTAAAATGTTCCGATAAAATGGATGGACGGCGTGGATATGTCATAGACATCACAGTGGGGCCCACGAATGGACGTCGAACGGCTTTTATAAGGAGGAAAGTAGCATGTATTTACAACCTCAATCAAACAGCTAACATTTACAATAATTATTCATTTACCCCTTCTTATATGCATTTACATACATTTACAACAAAACAAACAGGCCCTTAGGTATCTGAATAACCTTTTCTTTCTTTTTCTCATCTTCATGGTGTCCAAGTATGCAGTTAAATCTTCCACATTGAAGACAGACTTATTTTCATATTTTGTGTTTGAGCAGAAACTCAATTTGATACGTGTTTTCTCCAAGTGGTTTCTTGACAGAATAAAGGCCCACATTTCTTGAATGTAGTTTGTTATATGTTCCTCGAGGAAACCATTAAGGCTTAAGATGAAACATCACCTCCACATCTTGAATTAAACAAAACATCGCCTTATTGCATAATCTCACACGCGGTATCCTCATCCCCTTGATGTACTGCAAAATCCTCAAACATCTAGCTCAGGCTGTTGGTACTCTTTAATAGTGCTAGCTCGATGGGTTGTCGAAGACTCGAAGGTAGAGCCCACCTACAATTTCAAAAGGGGGCAATCCTATGCTACAATTCATATGTAAAAGGGGGGCAAAGGAGAGAATTGCAATGCACACACACTATAATGAAGACCCCTGTCTCACAAATAAGTTATTAGGTGAAGTGGGGCCTTATGTTTCCGCGCCTGCACCTAAGCCATGAAGACCATACAGGACGTGGCATTGGTTAGCCTCATACAAAGTACAAATAGCAAAGACAAAAGGGAGGATGCAAGAGAATGCAAGCTCAACTACAAAACCCGCATGCATATAGAGAAATAAACAAGCACGGGTGAGCACCATGCACATGCAGTGTATGAATCACTCACATATTCTTCTGAATTATATGTACCCACAGGGTTAATTTGGAAAACTAGTAGAGACATGCAAGAACAAACCGTATTTATTGGAAACATTCATCTAATGAATTCCTTGGGAATTTCTATAGTAAATGGAATATACAGAATTGGGATCAATCAAATATTGCAAAGCCCCAGTATTTATTACTGTTCAGAATTGGACCATAACGGAATTTTTGTCTATACAGGCAGACGACAATTGAATCCTGGAGTACAAGAAAAGAAAGTGCGTACCATGCGCACGTAGGGGACAGACAAACCCCCTGAGCACAAGGAAAAAGAATGGGTGCAATGAGAGTCGGGATCAGAATGCTGAACTACTGTTCAGAATTGGACCGTAACGAAATTTTTGTCTATACTGGCAGATGACAATTAAATCCTGGAGTAAAAGAAAAGAAAGTGGGTACCATGCGCAAGTAGGGGACAAACAAACCCCCTGAGCACAAGGCAAAAGAAGGGGTGCAACGAGAGCCAGGATCGGAATGCTGAACTACCGCAAGCGACGTGTGGAAAGAGGTTAGGAGTTGTCAAGAGGCTTCCACCAACTGCAGAGGCCCAATCCCAACCAACCACCCCCCGCATTCATTAGTTCATTCCTCCTTAGATTTTATCTTGTTTGGTAATGACCTCTATTTGTAGTGTGGCAGGGAAAGGTAGTTAGAATCAACGTTTTCCACATCGTTATCGCGTAATGTATCACACCCTAGCGATACGGATACATATCAGTTATCGCATGGGATTATATCAGTTGTATAGCGTAATGTATCATTGTTGTAGGGAAACATTGGGAAATTGGTTGAATTTTTCAACTGAAACTTCAGGAATTGTTAAAAAAGACATTAATACACACTTAGAAATCAAAACGTCACCAAAAAAAAGTGCAGATAATAGGTTTCCTTTGTATGGAGTCCTAATCTATATGCTATCTGACTAAACTAATGCAAGTATATTCAAAGTCTATTTATATAATTTCTAAATGTAAGAAGACATGTATGAAAACACAAGCAATACATCAAAAGCAAAGAATAATCACTAGATCAGGTTACATACATGTTTGATTTGTGCTTGGACACAAAGATTGCAACTGATTTGCAAGAAATTGGAAATTTTTTATTTTTTCCAATTTTCTACAACTTGACCCATCTCCCCAAATCTCGAAATCGAAGCTTCAAATCCATGATTTTTCATGAAAAACAAGAACGATAGATTTGTAACCATTTAACACTGATTTAACATGATGTAAAACAAACAAAAAAAAAAAGGATCGAAAATCGAAAATGCTCATTGGATCGAACAGGTGGCATATATCGGCACTTCCCAAATTCGAGACTCCAAATCCATGATTTTTCATGCAAAACATGAAGAACCATGGATTTGTAACCATTTGACACTAATTTAACATGATGTAAAACAAAAAAAAAGGATCGAAAATCGAAAATGCTCACTGGATCGAACAAGTGGGATATATCGGCACTACCTGTGCATTTCGTATTGCACAGGTGAGATCATGGTATCCCAAAACAGATACGTATCGGCCGAGACATATCGGAAACAGCCCGGCCCGTTACGGGATACGGGGTCCGATACGAGGGCGTATCGGCAGATACGTCCCATATCCGTATCGGTAACGGTGGGCACCATTACGCCCACCGATACCGCTACGAGACACCTTGGGTGAGATACAAGATATATCGTAGGATATGTCGGTCGATATCATCGATACTAAAAACATTGGTTAGAATAGGCCAATCCTTGCTCAACGTGGCGCCTATCAGTCCATGAGGAAGTAACACGTGGCAGCCACGGATGAGGTGTCACCAAAAGGTGAGGTGGCCCAATGAGATACGAGTGGCATGGGATCCCGTAAGTGATGAGGTACGTGTATCACTATGAGGGGCCCACCCAAGGTGGCTCTAAGCTCCATAACATTTCTAGGATGCATGACCCTACACAACGAACCTTAAGTACTTGTGCGGGAGAATGTAGAGTCACATCAAAACGGTAGAGATGCGGCGGGTAGTAGCACCCCACACTCTGAGCGTCTAGAGCAATGATCACAAATACTCATAGTCGCAGGAGCTTGCCGAAATGATAGATATAGCGACAAACTGCAAGATAGAATAGAAGCAATCATGCTGCCCAAGGCATTCAGTGAAGCTCGCATACATTAAAGGGTCGTCCGGCCTAGAAGGTACGGGGCATCCAGTGAAGTTCACATACTTAAAAGGGTCACCGGGCCTAGAGGGAACAACGCATAGTGTAACAACCCCAACTTAGAGTCTCCACTGTGATCATCTGGAACTTGAAGAAGGTAGTGATGCCTCTTCAGGACCTCACGGGAGTCACAAGGCTAGGAGAGTAGCAACTACAACCAATGAAAGCCCTGAAGGTCAAGAATGTAAATGACTTGAGTGACAACTCAGGCATCCTTTAGAGCAGCACTTTAGGAGCGAGATGACCTCAACACAACCAACCTTAATACAAGAAACCTTCGTGGTCCTCGGCATTTATAACCTTCACAGTCCTCAGCACAAACAGGCTCCACACATCTCCACTTAGACAACTTTAGTGTGCCTCAACATAGATAGGCACAGCACCTTTGCATAGACAGGCCTTACGCATGCAGCAGCAGCTGCAACAACTCTGTACACATTCATGCAGCCAGGCAACGTGAACCAACTACAAACAACTCCAACACACAACTTGAAACAGCTCCAGCATGCGACCGCATACAACTCCACGCATCTCCAAAAAAATTGGCACAGCTTGTGCAAGCGCAAACAGCTCCAGTGCGTGACTGCAAAAAACTCCGCGCACACAAACATGACTCACGCAATTGCAAATAGCTCCACGCATCTCCACACAAAAAGCACAGTTCACATGACCACAGACAGCTCCAGCGCGTGACCAAATATAGCTCCACGTTCCTCAGCCACAGACAACTTTGCATACACAACATTCGCGAATCTAAGCACGAGGCTTCCTCATCAAATCAACATGCATTTTCTCACAAGGGGATAAGTGCCTATGACAGTGAGACACTGAGCTAGGCAGATGCAAACACATCTTCATACAAGTTAAATATTAATATTTTTTATATGAAAAAAATATTACAACTAGAATCCCCAGGCATGTGCACCTAGGTGTTTTGGGCACCACAAGGGCAAGTGCACCTGGGGTCTGCCTAGGCACCTTAAATTACAGTGGTCATAGGTGGTGTTACCTTTTCCTTACGTAGCTGAGTTTCTAGCTAAAGGTTGCAATTGGGTGCCCTTCTCCGCTCAAGACACCACAATGCCCACATGAGAGAACACCAAACACTACTTCAAAGACTTTGCCAAAGTTTATCAGGTGTAAAACTTGTGCTTCGATCATCTGCTTGATCTCTTTGAAAGCTGCAAAGGCTGCTTTAGTCCATTCAAGAACCACTTTCATGCACTCAGTAATTGTTGCCATGATGGAACTAAAGTTACAGATAAACCTCCGATAAAAAGTCACCAGCCCATGAAAATTGCAAACCCCATGAATGTACAACAATTGGAATTGACTCCCACTGGATACATAAAATGCATCATTCTGTCCAATTTAAACTGAAAATGGAAACCATGAACTGAATTGCACATCAACCAGAACATTGGAAAATGTTTTATCAGAAACTCCTATAAAAAAAATAAAAAGAAGCAAAAACTCAACTCAGATATCCTCAAAGACATTGTGGAAATTATCATGGAGTCAGATAGTTCATTCTCAACATTTTAAATGGTATTGACATTGAGTGCAGTAATGATGACTGACGATAAGGCTAATCACATCAGCTGCATTGCTATTACATTTCAAATGCATCATTCAAATAAAAATAGCCCCAACATCTACAAGTCACACTTTCCCTCTTTCTCTGTCACGTGACTCCAAAAAGAGAGAAACAGGGGGTAAAAACCATGTACTCATCGAACACAACTCCATAAAAGAGCCCTATTTTCTACAATTCTCTTTCCCTCTCTCGAACAAGCAGGAATATGATAGAGCCGTCTCCCACAGTACACATGGCAGGGTGATGTATCAATTGGGTCCATCCAACTACTAGGTCTTAAGATTGCCTCAAAAATCAAGCCTATCAAACAAATGCTATCCATCACGTTTTCTTCAATTTACTCAATTGAATACATGACCTTTAACTTCTTTCATTTTCAATCATCTCTTTAAGGACCATCATTCAGATGAACAGGTTTCTCTAATAGGTATGATTTTTTAAACGTAAGCCATCCATGCTAGGGACTAGTAGATGGATGGGTCAGATTCACACATCACCCTACCACATGTACTTCGGAGAGATGGCTCTACCACATTCTAGTTCTTTCTGCTCAAAGTATCATATCCCAGCTCGCAAACCGCTTCTGACTTGCAAACTGCCTTGTCTCTCTCAACGTGCTTCACACGTGCCAGTTTTACTAATATTATTATAATAACAACAATAACAGTTTCTAAGACAAATCTTTCAAAAAACAAAAAAAAGTTTCTAAGACAAGTGCCTCAAAATAGGATAAAGCGTGTGCACGCGTAAGAACAAACAAACAATAAAACATAATCCAAAAGTCATCCACATAGTGAGCTGAAGAACTGTTACTTATCAACCTACTGAAACAACTGAAATCCTATGGTTGTTTCTAAAGAGTTGCCGGCATTCATTGTCACAACTTGAACTAGTAGGAATACAAAAAGAAATATCAGTTCCACTTCCATCTTAACTTATCCAGAACAAATTGGAAATGATAGGCGCATATAAATTAGTCATTGGAAGGGAATCTCAAAGGATTTAGCACCTGTATAGAAATAAATCAATATGGACATGAAGAGTATGAAATTTGAATGTCTCTAATTAGAATCTAGATGAGGCATTAAAATTCCGGCTAAGATGCCGAAGTGGATTGCAATTATGTAAATGAAAGCAAATTTAAAACATGAAAATCTATAGAAAGACCATGTTGGAGAAAAAGAGCTACCTTCTTACACTCCAAAAATTTAGTTAGTGCAGGTAGGCTCTGGTTGTCCAAAGATTCCCGGATTGACTCGAGTTGTTCGGCAAGGCTACAATAGCAATTAATTAGAACAAATTAGCCAACGAGTAAAACCCATGAATGGGATTACTACTTGATTGGTTGCAACTTGGACAACCCAATAACATGTAACATGATAAATCTAAGAGAGAAAACAAGCATGAATGACCATGAGAATATGGGTAGAAAGTAACAGAGAAAGTTCAACAGCCTTTACTACTAAATTCACTTCTCTTTTTCCTTCTTTTTTCTTATTTCTTTTTAAATGTTTTAAGATACTGATACGAAGGGTAGGAATGAACACAGTAGGCCCTCTCTTGTAACTAATATTCTACAAACTAACAACTTCTAATATAAAATAGATTTTCAAGAAGCCACATTCATTAAATGGAATAAAAGTAATAAACCCTAATCTTTAAAATCTTGTTCATTTTTGGGGTACTTGATGCAGCATTTGCAGTATCTGGTTTGAGAGAAACACTCGGATTTTCAAGGGAAAGGTTATTGGAGCCTCAGAAAAGTCTTCCTTAACCTCGATTTTGAGGGTTGCTCTATGGGAAGCCCAGTTCTGGCTAGAATTGGTGGCCTGATTACAGATCGCAAGGGTGAGATCTATCCTTCTCAGTCCTAGTGGGTGAGAGAGTCTAACTTTGTAGAAGTTGCAGCGGTAGCACGAGGGGTGAAATTAGCAGCTCCCCAGTTCACTGATCATCATATTATTGAGGGTGATGCCAGAGTTGTGCTTAGGTGGTTGGAGAGTGGGAGATTACCATGGATATGGCAAACTTGCTGGAACAAAAAGCTGATATGTGTACTGATAAGTTGATTTCATTTTCGCATGTGCATCAATCAGCTAACTCTCATGCAAACATTCTTGTGAAGGAGCAAGTCCTTAGATCTGACTTGCTTATATGGGAAAAGGGAGGGGGGCAGCCCCACTGTTTTGGTGTTGTTGTCTGTGTTTCCTTTTTCTTTAATAATAGATTAGCAAGTTAGCATTCATTAAAAAGAATGTGATATTAAACATTAGAGTGTAATTTTATATTAGACATTAGTGTATGCTTCCGGTGGTCCTGCAAGGCACGTTCCGAGGGAGAGGAAGCGTGTCATGCTTCTACAGCGCCTTTTGTTGTTGCTGCCATGTGGGAATCGGAGAGGCATGGAGAGCTAGCGCCTTTTATTGTGCCTGCGACGGCAGCTGGTTCAGACAACGAGAGTTTGGCACATAGTGGTTCGAATGAGGCAGCCTTGTCCAAGCCATCATCACCTACTTCGGGATCGAGGCTCGGGTCAGCTATGTCAACTCAGGTCCCCATTCCTCTTGCTTCAATGCTCTGCTCTCCCTCTAAATCCCCAACGCATGTTATCGGCTTTTTGTCTCAAGCGACATGTGTCCCGCACTCACCTGAGGAGAGGCCCTGCATGTGTGAGGTCTCTACACATGAGGGATTCTCCCCTCCTAGCTCATGTGCTCTCTCCCTTGCTATCCCTCACATGAGAGTTGAATTTCTTAATCAAGATGCCATGTTATTCCCTGAGATTCTGCAATCAAAGTGCCCTCTAAGACCCCATGTTATTCCCTGAGATCCTGTAATCAGAGTGCCCTCCAAATGATGCCTTGATCCCTCCCTCCGACAACTATCTTCCTTTTGATTGGGCTTCAAGATCTTCTCGGAGTGATCCGATGGGAATCAAGGAGAAAGCTGATATCTCTCTCTTCTAAGAAAAGGGCCTTATTCTCTAGAGCCCAGTTACACCAATGTCAAGGACAAGGAAGTTCACGAAATCACCCCTCTCTAAGCGGTTGTTGCCCCTCTGCCTCCGGATCAAGTTGAAACTAGCAAATTCTCGAAGGTGTTGTGCCTAGCTGGGCAAATTTGGTGGAGGTGGTTAGAGAAAAAAAGGGTGGATCATGGAGGTTTTGGGCTACGTATGACGTCTAATCAGCCTCTCCTTCGGCGATCATGCAAAAGACTATTATGCCTGTTTCCAATTCATCAAGGAAAGAGGTCGAGCTAGAAGCAGTTCAAGATCTCCTAGTAACTACATTAGACCCTCTAGAAGCAACAGGGAGCTGGTTAGCTTAGTCTCTTATTTAATTATGACGCTGGAAGCTCATCCGAAAAACCAAGAAAGGGAAGGAGGGGCAAGTCCATTCCAAAATGAAAATCATCCCATGGAATGTAAGGGAGGTGGGGTATAAGCACAAAGAATACAAATTAAAGATGTTTGCAAAAGATTAAAAGCCAAAATAGTTTCGTTCCAAGAAACTAAGGTGCGGAATTTCAACAGGAGATTGTTGGAGACTCTCGGGTATGTCAAAGATGCGGATTGGGTTGCCTTCGATGCCTTTGGGAGGTCCAGGGGTATTGTTGTAGCCTGGGACTTGTCTCTGTTGTCCAAGGAATATTGGTGAGGTGGCACCTTCCCTCTTTTGATAGTGTTGACAGATCCCTCCTCGGGCTTCACTCGAATGTTCACTTTAGTATACAGACCAAACTAGGGAGACAGGAGGGAAAATTTCTGGGATGAGCTTTCTGCTGTCGGCAGCAGATTCAACAGGCCATGGTGTATTGAGGGAGACTTTAATGTCACTCACTATCCTTCAAAAAGATCGAACGGTGGCAGATTTACTAACAGCATATAAGACTTCTCTAATTGGGTGGAGAGCCATGAGCTCATTGATTTCCCATTGGAAGTAGGCAAGTTCACCTGGTCCAATGGCCAACTCGTCTGTCAATGTCAAGATTGGATTACTTTCTCCTCAGCCTGGGTTGGATAGAATAGTTCCCTCTCATCTCTCAGACCTCAGCGCGCTTTACCGAAGCCTTCATCAGACCACTGTCCTCGGCTGATGGCTGTTGACGAGGATAATTGGGACCCAAAGCCTTTCCGCTTCGAACTCTCTTGGCTTGAGGTGGATGGTTTTCCCCAATTGGTTAAGGAATGGTGGTGCTCCTCTGATGTTGAGGGGTTTGATGGTTTCAAGATCTGCCATAAACTCAAGCCACTCAAAGAAAATATCAAGAGCTGCAAAAGGAACACTCTCTGCAACAGGGAAGCCGAAACAGCAGCTATCCTCTCAGACCTTCAATCTGTAGATGTTTTGGCTGAGAAGGGTGAGTTGTCTCTAGAAAATAAAGCCAAGAGAATTAAGCTTATTCAAGACTATTCTTCAAGGGTGAAAGAAGACGAAGTTAAATGGAAGCAATGCTCGAGGATACGCTAGATCAAGGAAGGGGACAAAAACATGAAGTTTTTTCACAACAACATAATTGTGCACGCCAGATTCAACAAAATCAGCAATTTAGTTGTCGATGGAACTTGGGTTGAAGATAAAGATCGCCTTTTGGAAGAGGCAATTCAGTATTACAAACACTTGCTCTCGGCGGAGAAATGGAGGCGGCCAAAGTTAGATAACCTGACTTTAAATCACCTCTCAGCCTAGGATGTTTGCTCAACGGAAATCCCCTTTTCTGATAATGAGGTGAAAAGGGTAGTCGACTACTTGGCGGGAGACAAAGCCCCGGGCCCAGACGGCTTCCTCATAACTTTCTACCAAACCCTCTAGGCAGCAATTAAAGAAGATGTTCTGTCCTTCATGCTAAAAATTTCACCAAAATTTTTAGCCATAAATTTCACCAAAGGCCGGCTGTCGAGCGATCTTGCTGCTTCCTTCATGTCTATTATCCCTAAATCTTCAAGTGCCGACTCACTTCAAGACTTTAGTCCCATTAGCCTGATTAGAGGGCCATATAAAATTATGGCTAAAGTCTTGGTGACTCGTTTGCAAGGCTTTATAGGGAGTGTAATTGCCAAGAATCAGAATGCTTTCGTCCCGGGTCGACATTTTCTTGATGGAGCCTTAATTGCCCACGAATGCCTCACTTCTAAACATAGAGGGGGATCTAAAAGGTATTATTTATAAGCTGGATGTGGAGAAAGCTTTTAACCACATAGACTGGGGCTTCCTTGACCATATACTATCCTGAATTGGGGGCAGCCAAAAATGGAGCTCTTGGATCCATGCTTCTGTGAGTTTTGTGTGCTTTTCAGTGCGCTCCTCGATGGCTCGTCCAAAGTCTTTTTTCAAAAGTTATAGGGGTCTTCACCAAGGGGATCCCCTCTCTCCTATTTATTATTGTTGTCGAAGCTCTTGGGAGGATGCTAACAAAGGAACATGAAGGAGACTTCATCCATTGCTTTGATGTGGAGGGCGTGCCTTCCCCCATTTCCCACCTTCGGTATTGTGAATGACACCCTTTTTTTTTTTGCAATGCTTCTAATGCATTATCATTCTAACATGGTGGACAAGTTGATAACCATTATTTGGTGCTTCGAAGTGGTTTCCAAGCTAAAGGTCAATATAGCCAAAAGCAAGTTGTTCGGGGTGAGAATGGAAGCGGAAGAAGTTCAGCTTTGCGCCAACTAGGGCTGGTCATGAGCCGAGTTAGCTCGAGAAACTCGATCAACTCGACTCGAAAAAACTCGCCTCGACTCTATGGGGCGAGTCAAGTCGAGCTGCATTTAGGAGCTCGAGTTAGAAATCGAGTCAAGTTTGAGCACTAGGTCACTCGACTCAATTCAAGCTCGACTTGGCTCGACCTCAACTCGACTCATTTAATATAGATAGTTGCTAAAAAAAACACCCTGATCTTCTTATTTCTCAGGGCTGAACGACTACTCCCCTTCTCCCTTTTCCTATTCTACTCATTCTCCTTCCCCCAAATCAACTCTTTGCTGGAGCTGGAAGAGATTGGTACTCTCTCTCTCTCTCTCTCTCTCTCTCTCTCTCTCTCCCAAACACACATTGGGGTCCAAGTCTAGGACATAAGACCCTCACACGTTGGGGGGTTTCTTAATCCTACTGTTTTGTTGAGGTAAGAACATTCCTTGTTAGGAACATTAATTGTTGAGCACATCTGATGGATTGAGTAATTTCAAGTAAAAAACATGGTGAGCCCACAATGGTTGTGTGTTTTACACGTTGCACAAAACAGGTGCTACAGTGAGACCACACACCATACACATCTACAAAACAGGGGTAATAATAAATTGAGGTGGGAGCAAGCTCGCCTCGACTCGATCCACTAGCTCGCCTCAAGCTCACCTTGAAAGGTTTGGCAAACAAGGCAAGCTCCAATGGTAAGCACGAGGGTGAGCTCGAGCTCGAACTCAAGGAGAGCATAGACGAGTCAAGCCAAGCTTGGCCCACCTCGACTCGACTCGGCTCGATGTACAGCCCTAGCGCCAACTCCCTCGAATCTGCTACAAGGGAGCTTCCTACTACTTTTGTTAGCTTCCCTCTTTATATTGGGAAACCGGCAAAGAATCTTTGGGACAAGGTGGTGGAAAGATTTGAGAAGAATTAGCTAAATAGAGAAGCCGGTACCTTCACTTAGCAGGTGCATCACCCTCATTCAAGTGACTCTTTCAAATCTTCCTCTCTATTTCATGTCCATATTCAAGTGCCCGTCTTTGGTTATCTTAAAGTTGGAGAAGCTCCAGCGTGACTTCTTATGGCAAGGAGCGGACGAAAAGAAATTCCATTTGGGGGGGTTGGACAAGCTTTGCAAGGCATATGAAGATGGAGGTGCACGCATTATAGATCTTAAATCCATGAATGAAGGTTTGCTCGGTAAATGGCTTTGGAGATTCGAAGAGGATGGGACTCTTTGGAAAGAAGTAATTAGATGCAAGTATGGGTGCTCCGATGGAGGCTAATGGACAAGAGATTCCAACCACAGATCTTCAGATTTATGGAAAGGAGTCATCTCCGTGACACAAGCTTTCATGAAAGGGGTGGTCTATTCCTTAGGAAATGGTGAAAAAAATCAGATTTTAGGAAGACATCTGGGCAGGACCGTTTCCTCTGATAGTAGACTTCCCTAAAATCTTCTGTTTGGCCCTAGATCCCTCCACAATGGTGGCTAAAAGCCTCAACTTCTTAGGGGAGGTTGTTATGTAGAAGCCCCCTTGCAGGAGATATCTTCGTGATGAGGAGGTAACAGACTTTGCAGAGCTTTTGGAGCGTATCCATTTATTCTACCCAACCACCTCAGATCCGAATAGAATGATTTGGAGAGCTGACCTCTCAAGCTCATTCTCTAGTCGCTCCTTCTATTCACTCATTCATATTGACGATAGGCAATATGAGGTTCTGACATACAAAATTCCTTTAGCACTACAAAGCTCCTAAGATTTCAGCCTTTGGATGGTCGTTAGTACAAAAAAAGTCCTCCCCATAGACGATTTGCGAAAGAGATCTATGGTTCTTCCGAATATCTGCCTCCTTTACATGCGCAATGAGGATACGGTTGACCATCTCTTTGTTCTTTGCCCCTTTGTGGGGAAGATATGGGCAGACATTTGGAATCGTTTCCAAGTTTCTTGGTCCTTCCTGCAATTGGTGGTTGAGCTTTTAGTTGCTTGGCATGGAGTGAGCATAAAAAAGGAGCAAAATATGCTTTGAAGAATGACTTTGCTAGTGGTTTGATGAGCTGTTTAGAAGGAAAGGAACGCAAGATGCTTCAAGAACGAGAGCAAGCCGTTCAAAGGAATTTTCCAAAGGGCTAGGCTGATGATGATCGAATGGGCTTCAAACATGCCAAAACTTAAAAGGATGTAACTTTCATTTCTTGGGGATGTGGTTGCTGTTAGTGCACTTTTCTATAGCATACCAGTGCACCTTATTTGTCAATTACTTAGGTCAGTGAGTCTAGTGTCGGTTGAGCTTAATGAAGACGAAGATCGAAGACTCAAGCGGACCTGCTGCATCAAGGAAAAAGAAACGGCTAAAAGAGATGCTTTGGTGAAGCCATAACCTTGAACCAAACAAAAACCCCAAACCTCTAGATGACCGTGACCAATAGGCATACCCTTAGTCATCTTAGATTGGCCTTAAGTGTCCCAAAAGATCACCCAAGGAATGGCCAAGATGTTGCATGAACTATTGCACAACACAACTGACAAAACAGCAAAAAATCATGTTTAAATCGGTCGTCCGATCGGTCGACAGATGGCCAAAAAGGGACAGCGACTAAACATTGAAACAACTGTCTTTGGGCTTAATTCGACCATTCGTCCAACCGGTTGGCTGGTCTGTCCGACCGGTCAGGGACCGACCAAAATGGGACAGCAACTATTCTTTGTCCTGGCCATATATTCGACCAGTCGCCCGACCGATCGGACTGGGTCGGTGAGAGGTCTGACCGGTCGGGAACTGGCCGTTTTTTGCCCATTTTCTATCCGTTTGGACTTTTTCTATAAAACAGCTTGGGTCGATTTTGAGAGCAAAAATAGGGATTTTGAGGAGATTAAAGCCACCATTGTTGGAGACCATTTGAGGCTCATATCCTAACCCTAGCAAGGTATCTTCCTTGTGATTTAACACAAGAATGAAGCATTCCAAGCTCATGTAGAAGATGACCTTCCCCCTCTTTTGATCTCTAGAATTTAGATCAAACTCGATAGTAATATTCATATCCAAAGTTCCATGATGAGATCTTTGTAGGTGAGAAACTCTAGGCAACCCATTTCCATTAGTTGTAGAAATCTCAAACCTACCCTCCTATCACCTTGGGCATCTCAAAGGCATTATATGCAAGGTGATTGATCAAGTGTAGCTGAGGCGTTGGCGACGCAGCGACAATACAGTCGAGGGAGCAAAGGGGAGCTCATTGAAGCGGGAGAGCGGAGATCAAGCAACCCGAAGCGGCACTGAACAAGGGGCTCATCCGACAAATAAGGTTGTCAAATTGTTGAGAGTCAATCCACTCTTTTCCCTATGGGAATTGAGTGTAGAGTTTGTTTGTCAAATTCGATCTAAGGTTGTTTGTCGATCCTTGGCTTGTTAGTTGAGCCTAAAATTCTAGGGACGTTGGCCTTTCCTTGGCACGTTAGTCGGGCCTAAAGACTAGGGGCATTTGGCGCTCCTTGGCTCGTTTGCCAGGCCTAAACAAAGTCTCCGAGGGGGAGCCTCCGACACGGGAGCATACGTGCGTCGGGTTGAGAGTTAGCCTATGTCCAAAACTCCGTTTAGGTTGAGAGGTGAACCGGTAAAACCTTTGCGTAAAGGTTGAGAGGTGAACCTAATTTAAAACCTCCGTGTAGTGAATGTCGGTGTGCTCAATGGGGTTGAGTACTTGAACCGGGAGTGGAGTAGACCCAAAGTCGAACCACTATACATGCTTGTTTTTGTGATTGAATTGAGCACGTTGATATCTTAACATTGTATGTTTAATTGTTTAATTATGAATGCTTCATTAAGATGTATGCTAGGCACTAGATAGGCACATCCACACACAAGATGTACTTTCACTTATTATAGTAGACTTGAGTCTTATGATCCATTCTCATATAGTCTACTTAGGTTGCATAGATTAGGAACTTAATTAGTATTATCATTTGATAATCTATGCTTAAACTAGGATGCTTATAGCTTAAACCACATGCTAGTCTTGTGATTAGACCCATTTAGGCTTGGAAGCTGAAATGTTACTTGCTTACTTAGTTTAAATTGTTAATTGCATAAGTAGGCGAAAAGATTTTAAAGGGTCCTAATCACCCCCCCTCTAGGACTAGCCATAACACTAGTTGCTCCTCTAAGCTTCCACACGCAAACGCCTTTACAACTGTGTTGATCCAAAAGGCGTAATTTCAATCGCCTCCTCGACACCCCTTCCTTTATCTCTCCCTTTCTTTTCTTTGTTAATTTGTAGCTTTTTCAGTTTTTTCTAATAATATCTTCGTTATCTTTCAAATATGTGTGCGTGTGTACATAAAAACTAAAACAAGAAAGTCGAACTATAGACCCAAGTAAAAATAATAGACATTTTGGTTAATCCATGGACATTTTGGTAATAAGAAATTTGTTTGCCAAGTAGTATTGGTAAATGGTTTGGTAAGCCACAGAAATTTCAGTTGGAGAAATTATGGGTTCATGATGCATGTGTCCCATCCATGATTCATTTATGTAGATCATTGAATTGATAGAGCCCATTGTACATGAGAGAAACCCAAGGCATCTTCCTGGTTGGGAGATCATAGAAATCCAATTTGATCTTTTTTTCCCAAGACCATCATCTTATCTGTCCTAGATACCTATTTGTAGAACATGGAGATCATCAACCATAGAGACGATTGGATCAACAACCTGTGCAAGAAAACCATGGTGTGGCACATGCATGGGCTAGCCTATAAGGACAGTTATTCATGTTGTGATTACAGGGATGTTATTGTTTATATAGATAGATGTATGGCTTAGGATCTTATTGGGTGGATGGATGGATCGCTTGACTCATTGAAGGAAAAAAAAAAAAACAAGTGTTTGGGGAGAACATTCGCTTGCAGAGGGTGAAAACCCTAGTTTAAGATAAGTTGTGTGATTTCATCCTTAGAAGATAACCATTTTTTCTATCATCTACCTACACAAATCCATCCACTCAACGCCAATATAAAAGAAAGTACTAAAATACAAATCACACAATGGTTTATGCTTACGCGGTGCCATGGTCGCAGTGGCAGGTGAAAATGGGAAGGGGACTAGCAAGTGGAAACTTTTTTTTAGTCCTACATTATTGATTGCTACTTAATTGATATGTGGATGTACTAATCAACACTAATGTTCAACTGTGGTATCGCCATCATCACCATAGATACACATTTCATTATCAAGATCCAATCCATGTTTTACGGTCACAACTGTGGTATCGCCATCAGGACATGCGTGAATTCAACCAATCATGCTAAGGTATACGTTCACCATGTGCATGTAATGCCATAAGACTAGGGTTTCTTTAGCCCATAGACTAGGAGGTTTGTGTATAACCATCATGTGCCATTATCGACTATATCAATTCATGGTCATGTGACCCAACTACAAATGACATTTCTTATACATGGATGGATGTATTATGGCACACATGCACATATATATATCATCATTTCATGATGCATGGGTATGAACTACGCTCAACTACTTAGCATTCTATGTGTGTTTGCTAAGTGTATTATAAACTCACATAACTCAGTTAGCCTATAATCATCGTTGCTACATCTTTGCTGGGCGAACCCGGGCTCTACATCATACATCAAGTTGCCTAGCATGGGGGTGGGAGCAGTGTACAATACATATGTCAAGTGGACAGCGTTGATATACAATGCAATACGGTGGGGCCCACTACCAAGTGGATTGATAACAGGTTGGATCATAAATAATCATCATGGTGAGCCCACGACAGTACATTATGGCAAGTTTCCGAGGGTGAATGGTATGAGTATACATCATATACATCAAGATGGCCCCTAAAGCAAATGGCCTAGAGAAAACACATCAAGGTGGGGTCCATTGCAGGCCCCACATATGGACAGATAGCGTGGCAAATAAACATTACAGTGAACCCTAGGATGTTTTAATTGTGTGCGCTAAATCAGCACTGTTTCGTATGGTGTGGTCCACTAGAGATTTGGATCGGCTTCATTCTCGGAATCACATCGTTAAACGGGTTGTTCAAGTGGATGGACGGTGTGAACTTAAAACACACGTTAGGCGGGCTCTACTAAGTTTTTTTTTTTTTACAATGGTCATTCAACCCGCACTGTTTCCTATAGTGCCTGGGTGGGTCCCACTAAAAATGGTGCAACCCCCCCCTCAAAAAAAAAATTGAAAAAACAAATGGACGCAGTGGATATACAATACATACATCACATGGGTCCCACGTCAAGGACAACATTGTCCGTGTGACCTCCCTTCTTTGTTTTTTGTTTTTGCTTCTTTTCTTTCTTTCTTTTTTTCTTTCTAAGGTTAAATGGCAAATAATCATTACAGTGAGCCTTGGGAAGTTTTCAACAGTAGGTTCTTAATCACCATTGTTTGATATGGTGTGGTCCACCTAGACTTTGGATCTGGCCTTTTTTGGGCTCATCGGCTAAAATGATCTAGAACAATGGATGTATGTCCTGGATATGATACATACATCATGGTAGCCCCTGTAGTGCCCCCCCCTGCTGACGTTTCTAATGCAGCAGCAGCACGTTGTTGCTTCCAGCGTGCATGCTACACGCGGTGGCAGCAACTGCTACTGCAACTTTTTTTCGTTATTTATTTAATTTTATTATTTATTTTTATTATTATCTTTGTTTTATATGAGTAAAGTGGATGACAAATAAGAATTACAGTGGGCCCTGGGAAGTCTTTAACCGTGGATGTTCACACCGGAGGTGATTAATGCAGGAGCATTTTCACACCGGGCTCAAGTGGGGCGGCCAGCGTAAAGCGGGAGAATACTCGAGGTAGGCAGTTCGTGTGAGGAGGGTAACCCGTGTGAGGCGAGACCCATGTGAAGTGGGGCCCAAGACGGAGGGTTGTAGTAGTGTAGATATGTAGAGGGGAAAGAGAGAGATGAGAGAAGAATGGAGGAAAAAGAGAGAGAGTAGCTGAAAACGTCTACTCTCCTCCTTTCTTATTAAGTTTATATATTTAGGGTTTCCCCTATTTACAAAACACATCCTACTAAGAACAAAATTATAAATAAGACCCTACTCTGCATATTTACAGATAAGTCCTTGTTCCAACACTCCCCCTCAAGTTGGCATATGAATATCTGGCATACCCAACTTGCTCGAAATCTCTTGTAACATAGGAGGACTGAGTGCCTTGGTGAAAATGTCAGCTAATTGATCAATTGACTTGACAAATGGAGTGCACAACGTTCCGGAGGAAATCTTCTCTCGAATGAAATGGAGATCTACTTCAATATGCTTCGTTCTTTCATGGAAGAATAGAAGACTGAGTCAGATGCAATACGAATGGCAACTTGATTATCATAGTAAAGAGGAATTATAGAGTTGATAGGGAAACTAAGCTCTACCATAATGGATCTCAACCATAGAATCTCACAAGTCCCCTGAGCCATAGCTCAATATTCTACTTTTGCGCTGGATCTAGACACCACTAACTATTTCTTACTTCTCCAAGTCACCAAATTACCTCCAACAAAGGTGCAATAGCCAGAAGTTGATTTCTTGTCAGTTGGACACCCTGCCCAGTCAACATCAGAGTATCCAACAACCTGAACATGTCCATGATTAGCATAGAGGATACCTCGTCCTGGGCATGATTTCAAGTATCTCAGTATACGGCTACACAGCATCAAGATGTGACGATTTCAGTGAATGCATGAACCGGCTAACGACACTCATAGCCTGAGTGATATCTGGCCTTATAATAGTTAGATAAATCAACTTCCCAACCAATCTTTGATACATGCCAGGGTCTGTCAGACTATCTCCCTCAGATTCATGTAAAGAATGTTTTAGATCCATAGGCGATGAGGCAAGACGGGTAACAAGCTTACCAGTCTCATTAAGCAAGTTTAGAGTGTACTTTCTCTGAGATATGAAGATACCCTTAGATGACCGAGCAACTTCAATCCCTAAGAAGTATCGAAGAGGACCAAGGTCCTTAATTTCAAATTCCTTACTCGACGTTTGTTTGACATGCTCTATAAAGTCCAAATCATCTCCAGTGACAATTATATCATCCATAGACAAGTATAATGGTTCAACCCTCAGGTCGAGTGTAAACAAACACAGTATGATCTAACTTGCATTGCCTAAAGCCAAAGGAGAGAACTGCAGAGCTAAACCGAGCAAACCACGCTCTTAGAGATTGTTTAAGGCCATAAATAGCATTTTTCAGCTTACACACTTTCCTAGTCTCTCCCTTAAGCTGAAATCCAGGAGGGAGAATGATGCAGGACAGCCCTAAATATGATGCATGTTCATGAACACAATTATTCAGCGGAAGTAAAAACAATAATAATAATGAAATCTAGCATAAATCATCATAGACTAAGAAAAACAGAAGGAAAACATGCAATGGAACGGGTCATCATCACAACCATGGAATATGGGATTCAAATAATGCATAGGTTGGATCCGGCGAGGGATGGAACCTCCCGATCTTGCATGGCTATACCCAATCGATCAATGTTGATCACTAGTCCGAAGAACCAGGGGGTTTCTCGGATTAGAGATTTGAGAATTTGGGGATTTAGGGTTTAGATCAATTCTCAAGGTTTAGATCGTAGGAATAAACAAAACAGGAATTTAGAAGGATAATAAGATAAAATAACTGGAAGAAGTTGGAGGGGCTCAAGAAGAAATCAGAAGAAGAAGATCAAAGAGAAGAGAAAAATCACCATAAGAGAGAGAGGAGGCAGGAGGAAGCTCAAAGAGGCTTTCATTAATCAATATCAAAAGTTAATCTCGTGTTTAGGGCCTAGCCCACTTAAATAACCAAATAAAACAAGTAAAAGTACGAAACTACACATAAACTAAGCAAAAACGCGTAAATAAGCAAAACTGTGCAAAAGTTCGGGTGCTCGATCGGGCGCCCGAAGACGTCCAAAAACGTCCAGAGAGTTTCGGGCACTCGAGAGGCCAAGTTCGGGCGCCTGATCAGGCGCCCGAAGGCAATGGTCGGGCGCCCGTTCAGCTCTTCACTCCTTTCTGCATTCTTCCTACACACGTGTCCTCCCTGGATGGGGTCTTCTATGTGTGTGATCACGTGTGGAGGGTCTTCAACTCCTCAATAGTCGCCTATCCACAAGGATGATACTTGTGGATGGCACTTTCTTCGTTGGTACACTTGAAATGGTCTTGTGTCCTCATCAACTCCCCTCGGGTGAGAAAAACTCGACTCCGACGAGTTAAAACTCTTGTGGCGCTCTAGTAAGTCTGGATCAACACGCTGCACTTCCGCTTCAGTTAACCATGTAGCTTCAGAAGGTGGTTTGTTCCTCCATTTGACAAGATACCTCTGGAATCCTCCATCTCTCGTAGATACTATCTCATCATCCAAGATCTCTTCAATTTCTTTATTATGGACAATAGGTGGAGGGAGGGGTGGAAGGGGTTGTGAAGCAAAATCAGAGTAGGGCCATGAATGAAATGATGGGTCAATGGTAGGATCAGGGGAACGGACAAGATCTTCTACATTGAAAGTCGGGTTAATGCCCATTTCAGCTGGAAGGTCAATCCGATACGCATTGGACCCAATTTTCTGCACTATCTTGAATGGTCCAGCACTACGTGCTTGTAATTTTCTTAGCGGAACCTTGTAGGAACCACTCTGGCCTTACCCTCACCATTACATAATCTCCTTCTTAAAAATCTTGCAGTCTACGATAAGAATCAGCTGAAATTTTATAATTATCATTACTCTTACTTATCCGCTGTCTAATATGTGTATGCAATTCATGGATATATCGTGCAAATGCATCGGTTGATTTAGAAGACCTTTGGTTGACAAACATGGGTAAGAGATCTATTGGCATTCTAGGTTTATACCCACTAACAACCTCAAATGGACTCATCCCTGTAGATCGATTTACTGACCTATTATAAGCAAATTCAGCAGTTGGTAAAATTAGGTCCAAGTCTTAACATGTTCACCCACTAGACAACGTAGAAGATTTCCAAGACTACGGTTTACCACTTCAGTTTGACCGTCTGTTTGGGGGTGGTAAGCAGTAGAGAATCGCAAGCGAGTTCCCATAATGTGCCACAGTGTCTTCCAAAAATAGCTAGTGAATCGAACATCACGATCAGACACTATGGTTTTAGGTAACCCATGGAGACGCACCACACCATCAAAAAATATACGAGCAACATGAGACACATCTGACGTTTTCGAACATGGGAGGAAATGCGCCATTTTAGAGAAACGGTCCACCACGACAAAAATGGAATCGTGCTTTTTTATTGTCTTGGGAAGCCCAAGCACAAAGTCCATACTAATGTCCTGCCACGGAGCATGTGGCACTGGCAATGGCGTATACAGCCCGGTATTCTGTTTTCTCTGCTTTGCCAGTTGACATGTACGACACTGCCCTAAAACTTTGGCTACGTCTCGCTTGAGACTTGGCCAATAGAAACGATCTTCCACAAGGGCAATGGTCTTATCACGACCAAAATGGCCAGCTATCCCTCCTGAATGAAGCTCTCAGATGAAGAATTCACGAAGGGACATACGGGGAATGCAAAGTCTGTCTCCCTTGAAAAGGAAGCTATCTTTAAGAACATATTCGCCCATAATACGCTAGTCACTAGAGAGCGACGCGTAAGTACCCCCAAAATCAGGACATGTAGGGTATTCATCTTTCAGTTGCTCAAACCCGACTACCTCTACACTCAAGGAGTTGAGCAACGCCACTCTTCTACTAAGGGCATCCGCTGGTTTGTTTTCAACCCCGGCCTTGTGTTTCAAAACAAACAAATATTCCTGAAGAAACGCTACCCACTTGGCATGCCTTGGGTTGAGTTTCTTCTGAGAATGTAAATATCTCAAAGCCTCATGGTTAGAAAACAAGACGAATTCCTGAAGTAGGAGATAGTGTCGCCAATGTCTCAGGGATTGCACTACCGCATAAAATTCTTTGTCGTAAGTGGAGTATTTTTGTTTTGCCTCATTCAGCTTCTCACTGAAATAGGCCACTGGGTGTCCTTCTTGACTCAACACTCCACCTATACCGACACCAGACGCATCACACGCTACTTCAAAGACTTTAGAAAAGTCAGGCAGACGCATGACAGGAGCTTCTACCATTTTGCCCTTAATCTCCTTAAAAGCCTTGACTGCGGCTTTAGACCACACGAATTCTCCCTTTTTTTATGCATTCTGTAATGGGAGCCATGATCGTGCTAAAACTCCTAATGAACCGACGATAAAAAGTTGCTAAGCCGTGAAAGCTTCGTACCTCATGAATGTTCCTCGGTTCTGGCCACTCAACTATAGCCCTGACCTTTTCAGGGTCTGCACGCATCCCTTCAGATGACACTATGAATCCTAAGAACACAACTTGGCTAGACATGAATGCGCATTTCTTAAGATTAGCGTACAACTTTTCCTTCCTAAGGACGCTACAAACCTTCTTTAAATGTTCAAGGTGTGATTCCTTAGTGGTACTGTAAATAAGAATGTCGTCAAAGTACACCACTAGGAATTTTTCCATGAACGGCCTCAAAGCTTGCGTCATCACCCGCATAAACGTACTGGGTGCATTAGTCAAGCCGAAGGGCATGACCAACCACTCATACAACCCATCTTTTGTTTTAAACGCAGTTTTCCATTCATCCCCTGGCGTATACGGATTTGGTGATATCCACTCTTGAGGCCTATCTTAGAGAATATAGTGGACCTGGCCATCATGTCAAGCATGTCATCAAGTCTAGGTATGGGGAACCTGTACTTGACAGTAATTTTGTTTATGGCACGGCTGTCCACACACATGCGCCACGTGCCATCTTTCTTTGGCGTCAACAATGCAAGAACGGCACACGGGCTCATACTCTCTTGGATGAAACCCTTTTGCAGAAGCTCATCAACTTGTCTTTAATTCTGCATGCTCTGCAGGGTTCATCCTGTAGTGAGGAAGGCTCGGTAGAGTAGACTCTGGGACAAGATCAATGGCATGCTGTATGTCCCTCATAAGTGGCAACTCATTCGGTAAATCTTCAGGAAATACATCACTGTATTCCTTCAGAACCGAAGTCACCTCATGGGGTAACTCTGATGGAACCTCAGGTGTAATCTCTCTAGCCACAAGGGCATACACCATAGAATCCTCCTTAGTCTCTTTTTCAAACTCTCTTGCATTTATTATATGTAGAGACTTAGGCTTGGATTTCCCCACTCCTTTAGGCTCACTTGCCTTCTCATCCTTTTTCTTCCCTAGTGTGCTCTCAGGTGGCATAGGGTTAAGTTTGATCTTTTTACCGTTATGCATGAAAGTACACGCATTGGAACGGCCAAAGATCGTGACATCATTATTGAACAGCCACGGTCTACCTAGGATAACATGCCCCACATCCATAGGTAACACATCACACCATAGGGATTCTTTGTATGACCCAAACTCGATGGGGACTAGACATTGATGGGTGACAGGTAGGGATGTCTTGTCAACCCACGAAACTTTATATGGGTCTGGATGAGGTGTGGGTTTCAGTTTCAAGCGCTCTAAGGTGTTAGTGGAAATCACATTCTGACAACTTCCACTGTCCACTATCACCTTACAATTCTTTTCACCACACTTGGCAATAGTGTAGAAGATACTGCTTCGACGCCAGTCAGCACTACTTCTAGACTGAGCTAGCACACGCCTGACTACTGCAAGGGTTGCTTCTCCATCTAACTCTTCATCATCAGTAAGTCCTCCTTCAGGGTGATACTCTTCAACTTCATAATCACCCTGGTCATCTCCACCCTCGTGGGACTCACCTATAACTAAGGCTTTCCCACGGTTCTTCGTAGGACACTGATTAGCCATGTGGCCCAGATTGCCACCCTCATAGCACCTCACTTGGCTCGTGTTGCTAGGACCGGCACCAAGAACCCCTTTGCCCTTGTCCTCCCTAGGTCTAGGCGAAATGGTCGCCTGTGCCCTAGGTTGACTACCAACATTAGGTCTAGTCCCCTGGGAACTAGATCTAGCACTGGACTCTCGGGACTCGAAACGACGGACTACAGGAGTCTTTAGATATTACTCTAATTCCTGCACGACTTGATATGCTTCATCCAAGTCCGTTAAGGGCCGAGTCATAAGCTCGCGCTGAAGATCCGCACGAAGGCCCGTCTTAAAACGCGAGAGCGTTACTAGAGGGTCTTCTTGGATATCACATCACATCACATATTCTTCAAACTTAGCGATGTAATCAGCGGTAGACATTGACCCTTGGCGCAAGGATTGCCATTGGTCAAGGAGCTTCTGACGGTGTGAGAGGGGAAGGTACTTCTCCTTCAACTTCTCTTTCATCTCATACCAATGTGTGATAGGGGCTCTACCAACTCTTATCCTACGCTCGATGTTGGTCCAAAAGAGCTTGGCTTGACCCACAAGCTTCATCTTAGCAAACCGCATTTGATGGTTTTCTGACATGCCATACCACTCAAAATAGTGGTCCATGTCAGCAACCCAGTCAAGGAATGCCTTGGGGTCCAAGCGCCCATCAAAGCTCGGGGCCTCGACTCTAACACTCTTCATCGCACGCTCATCTGGATCATAACGGTCTTGATGATCATATGTGGCTCGTGCCTCTTGCACAACACCATGACCGTTACCACGATCTCCATCTTCACCACCTCCACGTGTGGCAGCGCGTTCCTCTATGATTCCTCCCACTTGGGAGTGCGCATCATCCCTAACAGTGGGGTTTTCCCTTTGGGACGCCTCTAGTTGCTCAACCTTGGTCCTGGTAGTGGTGATCTGGTTCTTAAGGCGGGCAAAATCACGCTTGTGACTTGCCTCTAGGGCGGTGATCTTTTGTATCAATTGAGCAAGTTGCTCAGATAACTGCTCGTTACTCATGATAGGCTGAAGTCCGAAACCTCTACCTCTCCTAGTGGGCATACAAATAAAACTTGAACCAAAATTCTACCCAACTAGATCACTAGGTGTTTTGACTCACAAGATGGATGCGATGAATGTAAGGCTAATATGAACTGACACAAATAAATTAAAACAGAAAAATAACTCAAATCTGAAATTTTCCAAATTAGGAAACTTTCTAAAATTGGAAAGTTTCCTAAAATTGAAAACTTTCTAAATCTGAACTTTCCTAAATTAAACCTAAAATTCAAAACCCTAATTTGATAACTCGATCTAGACACAAACCATGCAAGCCTATTCTCTGATACCAAATTTGATGCAGGACAGCCCTAAATATGATGCATGTTCATGAACACAATTATTCAGCGGAAGTAAAAACAATAATAATAATGAAATCTAGCATAAATCATCATAGACTAAGAAAAACAGAAGGAAAACATGCAATAGAACGGGCCATCATCACAACCATGGAATATGGGATTCAAATAATGCATAGGTTGGATCCGGCGAGGGATGGAACCTCCCGATCTTGCATGGCTATACCCAATCGATCAATGTTGATCACTAGTCCGAAGAACCAGGGGGTTTCTCGGATTAGGGATTTGAGAATTCGGGGATTTAGGGTTTAGATCAATTCTCAAGGTTTAGATCGTAGGAATAAACAAAATAGGAATTTAGAAGGATAATAAGATAAAATACCTGGAAGAAGTTGGAGGGGCTCAAGAAGAAATCAGAAGAAGAAGATCAAAGAGAAGAGAAGAATCACCATAAGCAAGAGAGGAGGCAGGAGGAAGCTCAAAGAGGCTTTCATTAATCAATATCAAAAGTTAATCTCGTGTTTAGGGCCTAGCCCACTTAAATAACCAAATAAAACAAGTAAAAGTACGAAACTACCCATAAACTAAGCAAAAACGCGTAAATAAGCAAAACTGCGCAAAAGTTCGGGCGCTCAGTCGGGCGCCCGATCGGGCGCCCGAAGACGTCCAAAAACATCCAGAGAGTTTCGGGCGGTCGAGAGGCCAAGTTCGGGCGCCCGATCCGGCGCCCGAAGGCAATGGTCAAGCGCCCGATCGGGAGCCCAAAGACAGTGGTCGGGCGCCCGACGGGCGCCCAAGGTCTTCAGCTCTTCAGTCCTTTCTGCATTCTTCCTACACACGTGTCCTCCCTGGATGGGGTCTTCTATGTGTGTGATCACGTGTGGAGGGTCTTCAGCTCCTCAATAGTCGCCTATCCACAAGGATGATACTTGTGGATGGCACTTTCTTCGTTGGTACACTTGAAATGGTCTTGTGTCCTCATCAGATAACCATATAAACTTCTTCAGTGAGATCGTCGTGGAGGAAGGCATTCTTAACATCCGGTTGATATAATGGCCAGGAAAGATTGGCAGCTAAGGAAATGATCAAGCGAACGAAGTTCAGTTTACCACAGGAGAGAAGGTCTCATGATAATCAACTCCATAATTCTACATGTAACCTTTAGCAACGAGCCGTGCCTTGTAACACTCAATAGATCCATCAGCCCGATACTTGATAGAGTACACCTACTTGCACCCCACAATATGCTTTCCTGTAGGTAAAGGAACAAGATCCCATGTGCCATTCTTATCAAGTGCAATCATTTTTGTCTCCATCGTTTGCTTCCATGCAGGAACTGCAAGAGCCTCAACAATAATCCAGGTCGCAGGAGTGGAAGAGGCATGAAGTGCAATACATGTGGTCGCAGCAAATGAAGAGGAAGATGGTTGTGAAGCAGAAGGGGCACGAGTAACGGAATGAGTCTCAAGCATACGAAGCCGCTGAAGGTCCATAACATCTACGCTGGTCATGGTAACTGTGTCTGACTGATTGGGAACAGGTGATGTCAGGAGATCGACCACTAAAAAGATCAGATATAGTCCCAATATCATCAGAAGTAACAACATGAGTAGTAGGACGTCCATGTAATTTAAAGCACCGATCTCAGGTATGCCTGGACCGACTACATAAGGTGCACATAACCTGCCACGACGACGGCCACGTCCTCAGATAATACCTCCTTGAGAATCCGAAACACCACCTCGGTCACCAGATGGAACAATGGTGGAGGTGAATGCAGTCCTTTCCTGAACAGCAGCAAGTGCTAACATCACTCGCCTACAGGCTTCCTCAACATGAACAATGGAATACACTGCCTAAAGAGAAGGAAATGTAGTAGCAACAAGTTGAGTAGAGGGGCCTCATACTCACTGTTCAATCCTGCCAAGAATTTATGTCTTTGCTTCATCTTCCCATATCCTCACAATCTCTGCACTCCGGCTATCTAGAAGATCACTTAAGGGTTGCAGATGACTCGGCTCTTCCCACCGACTCTTTAGTGCACTAAAATACTCAATAACTGACAAATTTTCTTAAGCGAGAGAATAAAGTTCACTGGTCAACTGATAGATATGGGGCTTGTTGGAAATGGTCCCATGTCTCATTTAGGGACTTCCACAAGTCGGCAGCAGAATCATAAAAGAAATAGGAAGAGACAATTCCTGGTTCCATAGAATTGAGGATCCAACCCATAACAATAGCATTTGAGGAGTCACATGCATCAACCTGTGATGAATTACTAGAAGATGACCTCTTGGATGTACCGGTAAGAAATTCAAGTTTCTCTTTGCGAATGACATACATGCGGACAACTTAGGACCACAAAAGAAAGTTGTTCCCATTAAATTTTGTGGAGGTAATTGAAAGGGGGCCCTCAAAGCTATGTCCAGATGGCTTGAGGTCCATGGATATAAAGAGGAAAAAATATATATATCACACGCTGAAGTGTATGAAGAAATAACAGCCGCAAGATTATATACTTACTCTGTATATATGCTTACCTCCAAAAAACAGCAAAAAGGGCACAGCTGGCCCACCTTTTTGCCCAAACAATGCATAAAAACGTCCTGGATCTGTATAATAGCAGTCCTCCTTGATAGACCATTACCAATAGATCCATAATGAGTGGATCCCAAAAATTAAACTGCCACCGATTTAGAGGAAATTGACGATTTGGGGCCAGTTTTCCAAAAACACGGTATCCTTAAAAAATAGTAAATGATCTCAAAAAATTATGAAAAAATGTTCATAATTCTCTCCATGCAAAACTGCACCTGGGGGTGGAGATTTCGACCCAAACCGGTCCGTACAAGGCCGTACGGATGAAGTCAGCGCAGGTACGACTAACGTCAGCAGCCCCCTTGCGTCAGGTCTCCTTGTGCCATCGATTCCCCTTGTGTAGAGTTCTTCAATCTCTCATAAGATGGACCGATATGACTCTGATACCAAGTAGAAGTGTAGATTTGTAGAGGAGAGAGAGAGATGAGAGAAGAATGGAGGAAAAAGAGAGAGAGTTGTTGAAAACGTCTACTCTCCTCCTTTCTTATTAAGTTTATATATGTAGGGTTTCCCCTATTTACAGAACACATCCTACTAAGAACAAAATTATAAATAAGACCATACTTTGCATATTTACAGATAAGTACCTATTCCAACACAGCCGAGGGCCTGACCTGTGTGAAGCAGGCCTAACTTGGGCTATAAGATAAAGAGATTAATTCGCCACACTCTATCAGTTCGAGCTTTTAAAGCAAGTGGTTAGTTGACCTGCGTCATTGTTTCAATGATTCAGCTAGCAAGCCATTGGAATTGGAAAAGGGCTACAAGAAGGAATGAGTACATGTACGATGACAACAGCTGCACAGAGAATAAGAAGAGTGATTTAAATATCGCTAGTATAGGTCAATATGTATCAATATTGCCAATATGATATATAGGGTGAGTTATTGAACCCCTCGAACAACGGGGGAGTTATTTAACTCTCTCGTTATTATTCTCTCTCTCTCTCTCTCTCTCTCTCTCTCTCTCTCTCTCAAACAAACAAACAAACAAAATTGAAGATGAAGTGTGAGTAGCTTTAATCAACTTCCAAGGCATCCATAGAAGCAGACATTATGAATCATAGAACAAACACAGGACAAGTTCAGTTCCCACATGTTCATGATGTCTACCTTGTAACAGGTACAGTTTTCGAAACCTGCATTTCAGCATATAAAAAGAAAACCACTCGTGTAACAGGTCAGTTTTCTTAACCTGCATTTCAGCATATATATATATATATATATATGAAACACTGGTGTTCCAGTGACGAACACATATGATTGTCTCAAGGTCTTTCCAGAGCATATAGGAATTTCAGTAGTTTCCATATGATGATAGGATTTACAAATTTTCAATATCCATACAAAGATACTTATTATGATTATCAGTTAAGAGCATGAAAAATTTCTAGAAATCATATCATTAGCTTGGAAAATACAGAATAATTTCAAGTTAGCTATTGAAGTTGGAATGTCTAAAGGTCATCCTGCACATTTTATGCTTACACAGATACTAAGAGTACAGGTCATGAAATAAAATGTGAAAATGAATCATGGGGCACACCTTCCAGCATTAAAGAAATCTTTAAGTTCATGGTGAAATATCTTGAATTGTTCCACAAATGCTTCACTATATTCCCCAGGGTTCTTGGTAATTCTGGCAAGCATGGCCTCTGTAGCAATCAAATCTTCTGGGCCCGCACTACGATGAAGCTTGTTTTGTATTGTGTGTTTGATTTCTTGCTGGACATTAAAACGAATCATCTACAATAAGTTCTTTCTCTAAATTTAAGAATCATTTCACATATACTTGCATGAAAGATGACCTTGAGATCATGAGGGATGTCACCCCGGTGAGCAATATCTCTTATTCGAGTTAAAGGAACAGATGCAGTGAATTCCGACTTAAATGATGGCAAACATGGATGAATCTTGCGGATGACAAGTACATCCTGCACATGTTCAATGGAAAACAAATATACATTTCATCAGGTGCAATAAATGGATAATTGAGTGACAGCTATGAGGTATGCCCCACATAAAAGAAGAAAAGAAACACTACAATAAGAAAAAGGATTTGAACAATATTATCAGAAGAACATGAAGAAGACTCGGAAAGTCCAAATGTGAAGAATGATAATGACAGAAGTTGGACAAATTTGAAAATTAAAGGGCCTGATTAACTATCGATGATGGAAGCAAAGATGAGATAATAGATTTCTTAATGATTACAGCATGCTCAACTAATAGAAATAATGACAGACAAATAGTAAATGTGCAGATACCTAACATAGGAAGTGAAATTGGAAATTAAATTGCACATAAAAAGATCATGGTGAATGTTGAGATTTCAACATCAGAAGACGGTGCTGATTTTATCTCTCATAAAAATATGTATCATATTAATGAATTGAAACAAGGATTTCAGTATCATGATCAGGGAGATTTTGTAAGTTCTGGAGCATTGGCAGAATGTTTGACAAGAGGAACCAGTTAAGGGTATGACAACAACACAAACAAAATTATTTTGTGACAAAGAAAATCAAAGGATATTAAGGGGTGGACATTGAAACAGGTAAGTTAATACAATTTGGGAGCCAATTTTTCACAGAAGTTGCAGATCACTTTGTGACCTTGCATGGTAATCAAACATAATGACTGAGGTAGCCAAGAATCATTGTGTAACACATGAATAAACCACCTGGGGTGTTGCATCTTTCGCATAGGAAATTCTTTCCAGTTCACGAAATATGAGCCTGGAAATCTCTGCATGCCTATTTGGCCTGTGGTGTCCTCCATCTTCGAAACATGGAATCTGTCCTGTGTTAATCCACTGCACAAAAAGAAAAATGCTATCTTATGTGAATCAAATGACACACACACACACACACAAAAAAAAAAAAAAGGATTCTAGGGCAACAAACTGAATCAATCATCAGTGAGAAGAAAATCTTAGATAAGAACCTTCAAGTATATAGCAGAATATATGAGAGCCTCCAAGCGATCCCCCTTTTCCAGATCTCCTACCAACATCTCACTTACCACTTCTAGCTGCACATTTGTAAAGAGGCCATGAGAAATTAAGATCCGAGGGAAAGAAAAAGGGCAGTAAATTCATCATTTTTTCTTTTAATGCTGCCACAAAAATAGACTTATATTTTCCTAGAGAACAAAAGTGAAAACCCATATCATAAAGGTAACAAAAGAAAGCATAGGCTTAGAATGTGCACATTGGAAGTAAAACATTTTTTTTTTAATTCAATGGGATTAGAATAACAGAATATTAATAATAGAGATAAGGAAAATCTTTTGCATAGAATATAGGCATCAAATAATTTTTCTTAAGGAAAATCTTTCGCATAGAATATAGCCATGAAATAATCTTTCTTATTTTGCATGGTGTAGAAAAGTCTCCTTCAACTCTGCAGAGGAGGCTGGCAACTGTCTAAATTGTGCATAAACATGCTTGGGTTTGTCAAGGTTTTATCAGTATTCTAAAGGCAATAATCAGCTCACTTTATGCTCATCCATTTCATGACGACATTCATTGCTTTAAGAAGGATCCTAGAATTCGCTTCTATGATAGTCTTTGTTGACAATGACTAGAGAAACCATGACTGTGAAGAACTGAGGTGAGTCAAATCATGCTAACACTTTGCATGGACTTCATAAAGATGGAGAAGAGTGGATTGACTTTAGGGCCTGTTTGATTTTCTTGAGAAATGGAAATACCCTGGAAATATCCCATTATTACTTCTTTACCCTGTTTGAAATTCGTTGTAATTCCTACTTCGAAAACCGGTCCAAAAGAAGTAGTTTAAAATTATAGGCCCCACCGTGATATATATGATATATCCACTCTGTCCATTAGTTTTACTTGAATATTTTGAGACATGAGCAAAAAAATGAGGTAAATCCAACATTCAAGTGGCCCACACCATAAGAAACAGTGGTCGTAAGAAATTTTTAACAATAAGTGTTGAATTCCTTTTTTCCTGAGGTGTGGTCCACCAAAGCATTGGATTTGACTCATTTTTTGGTCCATGCCCTATGTTTATTTGGCAAAACAAGTGAATGGTGTGGATAAGCCACATACATCACGGTGAGCCCTACATATATTTCACTATTCTCCTCGATTTTAGCAATAGAAAAGTAGGGAGTCAAATCATACATTGGGAATGGTATAGTAAACACCCAGGAAATAATCATTATACATTTACATTACATTTACCTGAGAAATGTAAAATCAAACAGGCCCTTAGGAGAACTGATTCTAAAGGTGGCCCATCTTTTTTACAGTGATTAAGTGTCACGATCAAGGTGTGCCATAACGGCCAGTTACGGGGCCATACGAGCCATTCCATAACAGTAAAGAGTGCCAACCGTCATGCCTTACAAGGCTAGAACCGCCGTAACAGCCATTACAGAAAAAATAACCCATAACGGTCCGTTACAGCCTACTGGCTGATAAAAAATAATTTAGTTTTTTTTTTCAAACAAAAAAGGACTGTAACAGCCGTTACGACCCGTTCATAACAGTAACAATGGTGGCTGTTACAGCCACTGTTGCCATTACAGAATGACATGGTTTGGATACACGGAATCCATGCGGAAAAGGAGACAGTTTTCCACTAACATGAAAAGATAGTTGGGCTGTTTGCATTATGGATTGCAATAACAGTATCGCACAACCATATTGCATCCATATCGACTCGATGCAGGGCCAAATCAGCCCCACATGCATAAAAGGCCCATTTTTTGTTTCTTTTTCATTTTTTCTCTCTTGTTCTTTCAGGGCTGTTGGAGGCTTGTGGAGGGTTCGATGCTTCCATGCCGATTTTCAAAAAATACAAAAAATAGGTAAAAGAAATCTTCTTCTTCTTTTTTGTTTTATGCTGATTTCATGTCCTTTCAACATTATATGGCCAAATCAACCAAATCGTGCTTGATTTGCATTCAATTTGGGCATATTTACTTTTTTCGATAATTTCCGATCTTTATCATGTTTTTTCATAATTTTAAGGGATTTTTTATTTTTTATTTTTCAAGTGTTTTTAAAATGATGCATGAATAGCATGTGTAATGTATACATCTTATAGATTCATGCATGCAATCAGTTCTTTTTTTTTTCTTATATTATTTTTTGTGAATTTTCGGGCCTTTTTTGGATGAGTTACTATTCATCCAAAAAAAATTAATTTTTTTCCTCAAATTATTTTGGGACAATTGTTGCTTTAAGCATGTTGAACATATATTTAGCATGAATGTCGTCAATTACAACAAAAAAAAAAAAAAAAAAAAGCATTTTCGAGTCATTATTTGGGGATGAATCATAACCCGATCACTGATTCACTATTCATTTGTTTTTGCTTCGAGGATCTAGTTGTTAAGCAATTTAAATATACATTCACGCCGAAGTGATCTCCAATCTCTTAGTGCCTGTTTGTTTTTCAAAATTCACTGTAAATAAATTGTAAATAAGGAATTATTACTTTTGCTACCTATTTGGAAAAGAGAAAATGAGGTTCTAATTTCACCTTGAAAACTGTGGCGTACAACGGTGTCATCCTACCAAAATTATGGTGGTAAAATTTGTGGGGCCCATCGTTAAACATGTGTCTGATCCACGCCGTCCATATGCTCTACGTGCTTCAATTTAGGGCATAAGCCAAAAAATGATGCAGAAACAAAGCTGAAGTAGCTGTTCATCGGTTAAAGGTAGATCCTAAATTTAAACCTATCCATCAACATCGGCGCGCATTTACGGCTGAAAGATAAATGGCGATCAAAACGGAAGTCAACAAGTTGTTGGCTGTTGATTTCATCAAAGAAGTCAATTACCTTGATTGGGTCGCAAATGTCGTCCTTGTTCGCAAGGCAAATGGCAAATGGAGGATGTGTGTGGACTACACTAATCTGAACAAAGCATCCCCAAAAGACAGCTTTCCAACGCCTCGCATCGATCAGCTAGTCGACTCCACTGCCAAGCACGCTTTCCTCAGTTTCATGGATGCTTATTCTAGTTATAATCATATCATGATGCACCCACCAAATAGGGAGAAAACAGCGTTTATCACGGATCGTGGCTTATACTGTTACAAAGTGATGCTATTCAGTCTCAAGAACGCTAGGAGCCACATATTAGCGTCTAGTCAACAAGATGTTTGCTGCACACATTGGCAAAACTATGGAGGTGTATGTTGACGATATGCTCGTCAAAAGCATCAAAGCAAAGGATCATCTCACTGACCTCCGAGAGGCTTTCGACCTTATGCAAAAATATCAAATGAAGCTGAATCCAGAAAAATGTGCATTTGGAGTCTCTGCAGGGAAATTCCTTGGTTTTATGGTTGGTTAGGCCAGCATTGAAGCCAACCCTGAAAAAATAAAGGCCCTAATAGAGATGAGTTCACCTTCTACAATGAAAGAAGTTCAGCGCTTGGCTGGACGCATCGCATCCTTAAACCATTTCTATCTCTCGTGCATCTGACAAGTGCCTGCCTTTCTTCAAGCTATTGCGAGCAACTACGAAGTCCAATTGGGCATGCACTCAACAATGAGAGGAAGCCTTCCAGCAACTGAAGCAATACATGGGTGCACCACCCATCTTGTCAAAGCCAACGCCGCATGAGCAACTTTTTCTTTATTTAGCTGTATCTCCTACGGCCGTTAGTGCCACTTTAATAAGAAAAGATTCTGGGGTACAGAAACTCGTTTATTACGTTAGTCGTGCAATGGTAGATGCTGAAACAAGGTACCCAGAAATCGAAAAGCTCACATTGGCCTTAATAGTCGCAGCACGAAAGCTACGGCCTTACTTTCAGGCTCATCCTATAATGGTCCCTACAGATCAGCCGCTAAGGCAAGTCCTCCAAAAACCTGAAGTATCCAGATGGTTGACCAAATGGTCAATTGAGCTTAGTGAACATGAAATCACCTTCTGCTCACGGACAGTTGTGAAGGGACAGGTTGTCGCAGATTTCATCGCCGAATTTACATATCTTATTTCTGCTCATAGAAAAGCGGTGGCTCCCCTACTTCAACCCTCTCAATCTGAACCTCTAACGTGCGAACAGCTATCTTGATCGCTCTATGTGGATGGGTCATCCTGTTCGTCCGAAAGTGGGGCAGGATTGATCCTCGTTGCCCCAGATAAATCACAGTTCGAGTACACCTTACGATTCAATTTCCACGCCTCAAATAACGAAGCAGAGTATGAAACTCTGATCGCTGGTCTCCAATTAGCCAATGTGCTCGCAATCAAGAACTTAATCATTCATAACGACTCGCTGCTCGTTGTGAATCAAGTAATTAACAAATTCGAGGCAAAGGAAGAAAGAATAGCTATTTACAAATCCAGAGTATTGGAGTTGCTCGCCAAAATCAACAAATACGAGCTCATTCGCATTCCTCGAGAAGAAAACAAGCTGGCCGACTCCTTAGCAAAATTAGCGTCAACGTCCGAAGGCGATCTAGTTCGAACTGTCCCTATTGAGTACCTCCCAGCACCTAGCATTGACCAAGAAATGAATGAACAGGTCTCCGCGACGCAGCTGTCTCTATGTTGGATGGATCCCATTATCCATTTCCTCCGAGATGGAGAACTCCCAGAAGATAAGAAACTAGCTTGGCAAATACGATATCTTGCTGCCAGGTATACTCTTCAAGATGGTGTATTATTGAGAAGAAGTTACATAATGCCATATTTAAGGTGCCTTCATCCAGAAGAAGCCAAACGAGCGCTCGAAGAAATGCATTAGGGAGCATGTGGGAATCTCCCCAGAGGACGATCAATGGCTTACAAAGCCATGAGACAAGGTTATTATTGGCCCACCATGAAAGCAGATGCCATCGAATTCTCAAAGAAATGTGATAAGTGCCAACGGTATTCTCCCATACCTTATTCACCACCCGAACGAATGACGCCTATGGATGGTCCGTGGCCTTTTGCACTATGGGGGGTCGACATAATCGGTCCATTACCCAAAGGAAAGGGCCAGAACAGATTCGCGATTGTGGCTGTTGATTACTTTACAAAGTGGGTCGAAGCGGAAGCTCTAACCACAATTACTGAGAAGCAAACTACGAAATTCATATGGAGGAACATCATATGTCGTTACGGGCTTCCCCATACTATAGTCACTGACAATGGGAAACAGTTTGACAACGTAGCATTCACAGATTTTTGCAAGAAATGGAAGATATGCAATGTCTTCACATCCCCTTATCATTCTCAAGCTAATGGTCGGGTAGAAGCAATCAATAAAATCATTAAACATCATTTGAAGACCAAGCTTGAAGAATGCAAGGGCATATGGCCAGAATGTCTACCAGAAGTCTTATGTGCTTATAGGATGACAGCTCGCACTTCCACAGGAGAAACACCTTTCTCCCTTACATTTGGCACCAAAGCGGTCGTCCCGGTCGAAGTCGAAATACCTATTTATCGCGTAGGGCATTATGATCCAATGGGGAACAAAGAATCCTTAAAATTCCACCTGGATCTCTTAGAAGAAAGAAAAGACGCATCTCGACTTTAAGCGGCAACTAACCAACAAAGGATGGCTTGATATCATAATTCGAAGTTCAAGCCTAGAACCTTTCAGGTCAGCGATTTAGTGCTCAGACAAAATGTAAGATCAACTATTCGATCATTAGATCCTAACTGGGAAGGCCCCTATCGGCTTATTAAGGTCGTTCAACCAGGTACTAATCATTTGGAAGACATGCGAGGAAGAGCCTTACGTCGCCCTTGGAACGTAGAACACCTGCTTCGTTATTATCCATAAACATTCATGTATCAAACACGTGAATCATTTTTAATAAAGACAAATTACATTCTAGTCCATTGACTACGAATTCCCACAACTTAGTTGCTACTCCTGTTTAAGGACCCGAACAGTCCCGAAGAGAATATCAAACATTCTCTTAACTAAGACTTCTGCTCGTAATCAGCAGAGTTAAAGACTCAGTCGATAGATCAGTCTATCTTTATGCAGACATAGCTACCAAAGCTTTCCCTAACTAAGCACGGTCCATTTTCATGAACTGAACATTCATAAAGAAAGCAAATCAAGCAATCATTCCCTCCCACGATTTGAGCGACACTTGGCATCCCTTCGTTTGACATGACAGTCGAACGGGCACGTGCATTAAATTCCAAACACGTAGCAAGCACCGCTTCGCTCCCCTCGGCCGAAAAGCTGGCGCTCATTAAATGTAGACGTCTAATCATATACGGCCGCTCTTCTTCGAAAAACGCGTCAGGCGGTTACATGCGGAATTCAAAACAACACAAGTCCCTTGCTTAGCTGCTCTAAGTAAGAGACTTGGGGGGCATCTATTATAGAATAAAAGTTGGTTGAAATCTACAGTTCTTATAGATAACGATTAGCCTCATTCATCGAGCACTTTTGCTTGGCCGACATGCGAGCGTCTTCATTCCGGAACTAGGACCTGCGAGCAGACCAATAGGAGATATCTTATTCAAAGAGCGAGAATGGCACGTCTCAATTCCTCAAGACTATTCGAGTAGACCTGCTCGCTAGTCGATTATCTGAGTTATAGTTCGTGTCCGAGCAGCCTTGGTCGCTAGTCAATTGTCAAGAATATATTCTGAGTCGTAGTCCCAGCAGCTCATATAGTTCAGGAGTTGGCTCAAATTACAGATTCACTTTGATCTGTTTAGATATGTCAGTTCCATCAATACAAGATCAGAGGGATCTACATCAAGTAACGTGATCATCTAGATTTCTAACCTGTACACAATTAGATAAGATAACATTTTATCCCACGAAATCAGGGAGATCTCAACCACATACGTAACAGATTACTTCAGCAGGATCTCTATATATAGGGTTTCCTATTTACAACAACGGGGTACACAACTTCTTAGCCCACATTTCACACTTCATCTTTGCTAAAGCTTATCACTGACTTAAGCATCGGAGGGCTAACGGCCAAGCACCGGCCACCCTTAGTTTTTATCTGTGATTTCAAGAGTCCCGAAGGAAGCCATCTTTGGAGGATCGTGCATTATAAGTAGGAGAATCTTTGTTGTCCTTAGCCTATTACTCATAACCGGTTTTTTACGTTAACACCATCCATTTACTTGTTGAACAACATCCTTCTCATACACCTCCCTGATTCCTCTACGGGTAATGCTTTAGGTGTATGCATTGTGTCATGCCGAGTTATCGAATCCTGACACATCAAAAAACCTAAGGTCATCCTATCTCGTGCCTTTTATTTTAATAATCATCTCATCGGTTATGGTTGATGCGAAAAAACTCTCTCCACAATCATAGTTGTAGTTGAATTTTACTATTGCTTTTTTTAGCAACCACTTTCTCCTCAAATCACAGCGGAAGTTGAGCCATCGCAATCTCCTAGGTGGTGATTAGAGTTGAGCAGACGATTTCTATTCGGCTTCAAATCTTGTCCGCAACCAATTAAATGAGACATCCAGAACCTTTAAAATCGCAAAAAAAAAACAAAAAACAAAAAAAAAAAATCCCACAATGTAGGCACATGAGCACTGTAGAGAAGCGTGCCTAATCCCTTCCTTCTCCGTCACCAAGGTCCTTACTCGGAACTACCAATTCGCAGGCCAACCATAAGAGTCATACAAGTCGAGGGATCTTTGGCTTCTGGACTCATTTGATTCTACAATGTTTAGCCGACTATGGATTCCAAGACCAAAGGCTAGTGGCGACTCCACGTTGAGCATTTTACTTCATGTGTCATCATATCCGCCCCACAAGCAAAGCAGAATCGTCTACGCCAACAAGAAGGGGCCACCTCCTACGCCCACCACTCATCCACACAAGGTAAAGCACATGGACACTTGCTAATTAACTAATTAGTTATTTTATATATATATATATATATATATATATATATATGGGAAATGGTACTATGAGGTCGACCTCATGGGAACTTGCCATGAGGTCGAGCTGTGTGGGCCCCACCGTGATGTGTGTTGGACATCAACACCGTGCATTTGATGGGTCCCTTTTATATTATGGGATACCCCAAAAATCAGCCATACAGGGAACTCAGGTGGGCCATACCATCTAAAACGATGTGAAGACATGCCTAAAATATCTAAAATCACTTGGTCAGGCCCACCTGAGTTTTGGATGTGCCTGAAACCTGGTATGAACCCTCGTAGAAGTGGAACACACAAAATGGATGGGTTGGATTTTTGAACCACATCTAGGTGGGCCCAATCAACGATCATGAAGGTTTTAATGGGCGGATAAACCCTCCCAACTGTTTTTTGTGGTGTGGCCCGTCTAAGTCATAGATTGATCTGAGTTTTTATCTTGTGGCCCACCATTGAATGGTGCATCTATCTGATGGAATAGATGTTTGAAACACATCACGGTGGGGCCCACACAGCTCGACCTCATGGGAAGTTCCCATGAGGTCGACCTCATAGTACCATTTCCCTATATATATATATATATATATATATATATATATATATATATATATATATATATATATATATATATATATATATGTTTTTCAATATTGTGAACTATGGTAACTATAGAACCTTTCCTATAATATATTCCTTTGCCCATGTAATCTATAAACTACATGCTACACATCATGATTCACAACATCGAAGATGATGGTTGAATAGTTAATAAAATCATTTGTCATATCAATTTATAGCATGTATAAAAAATTTACAGCTCAAAGACCCAACAACGCAGCTTACAAAAGGATTGCCCGACGGATGGCATTCTAACCAAAGGATGGCCCGATAAAACAAAAAATTCTTGAATTATCTAATTTTATTCCCATTTTCTAATATTTTTTCCCTTTTTTCTAGGAAAAATTTCGACCGATGTGGGGCCAATACTGATACACAACACCTATATCATATTGTTTTTTGGCCAGGCCAATACACCCACTAATACCAATATTCAGAAGCATGTTTTGGAGACGTGGATTCCACACAATAATCATTACTCTTATCCATGACCAAAATTCTCCGGCGCAAGAAACAAGGTGGCAGTTGTCTAATGAATTCGAGGATTCCACTTGCTATCCAAACAGGCACCCATTTTTTGAATCCTATTTTCTACAACAACCATGGAAATTATCCTTGGGTAAGAATCTATGTATCCAAGCACGCCCTAAACAAAAATGGCCACATCTTTGAGCAATCACCACTATGCAAGAGGTTGCAGTAGGTATGGTACCCCACCAAAATAGGAGAACATATAAAAACCATGTTGAAACCAGAGACACAATGGAAGACTACGTTAGATAATGTATTTCATGTTACTGCTCATGAGTTGAACCTAAAGCACTTCACAAAGGACCACTAGTGATCATGGGATCTATGGAAACTACATCCATTTGGGAGCAAAGATGCTATCATGGGTAGCATATGAGTACTGAGATAAGATGGCCCTTTAAATATACTAATTTTATTTGCTTGCATCTACAGCTGGGACAAGGCTTTGATGATGATGATGATGATGATCTTGATTTGCATGATTGCATCAGAGAACAGATAACTTATGTTGCTTGTGGCGGTTTATGACATCTAAGAAGGGCATTTTTTTTAACTATTGGTATCAGCAAGCATATTAGCCTAGCCAAAAATGATATGATACAGGTGTCATGTATTGGAAGTAGCCCCTATCGAACCGAATCGGTCCAACTTTTCAAGCCTAAAATATATGGAAAATATCAGGGGAGAGAGAGAGAGAGAGAGAGAGAGAGAGAGAGAGAGAGAGAGTGGAATAAGTTATTCAAGAATCTCTTCTTCTTTTTTCTTTTTTCTTTTTTTCCTTTTTTTGAATTCAATGGTGCATTGATCCATTCTTTGGTTAGAATGTTGGCATGGAGTTAAACTGGGAAAACAAAGGACATCGCTATGGAGAATGGCATTTCTTGTGGTGTGGTGGTCCGTTTGGGAAGAGAGAAATAGTAGATGCTTTCGAAACAAGAGCAAACCAGCAAATACTGTTTCTCAAAGGGCAAGGCTTCTAACTATTGAGTGAGCCTCCATTGATGATCTCCTTCAGGGTTGTAATGTTCTCTTCCTTGGGGTTTAGCCGGGTAGCTAGCTCAGCGGCTCGGTTTTTTTTTTTTTTTTTTTTTCTGTTTCCCTTTGTTGCCTTGCTTTTTTGTTGTTTAATAAAATGAGTTATCTTTCAAAAAAAAAGAATGTTGTCTGTCGTGTTGACCTGTTGTAAGTTGTATAATTTAATGCATGTCATAAATTGATACTGATATATAATTCTATTAACTATTCAACTATCATTTTTTATGTTCATGAATCATGATGTATAAAGTATGGTATATGGTTACATGGGCAATTAGGAATGGATTATGGGAAAGGGTGTTCCAATTATCATGGTTCACAATACTGAAAAACGTATATATTATAAATATGCATTCACTAAATAATTACTTGGTTAACTAGAAAGTGTTCAAGTGCTTTACTTTGTTAATACCAGAAGGATGCTTGAGGGGGGCATAATAAATACACCAAACAATAAAAGTATAATCGATAAACACCAAACAATAAAAAAGCATAGTAAATACTCAAGACTTGTTTAATAAACATACAAACTACATGTAGGCATAGCACATTATACAACAAAAAATCATCATAAAAACACCAAAGGGGAAAGTGATTATCATTTTTAAAATAGAAAGGAAAAAAAAAAGCATATAAGCATTTTAATATAAAATAGAAATAGAAGAAATATCAAGAGAATGATAAGAATTATAAAGATGTGAAGATAATGGGATAATCCCATGCATGAATGTATACCCAAATTGCTTAAAACAACTAGATCATTAAAGAAATCCGAAAAAAAAAAAAATGTGAATAGTAATTGAGTTATTCATCCCCAAACAGTGGCTCAAAAATGCAAAAAAAAAAAAAAAAAAAAAAAAAAAAAAAATCAAATTGACGACATCCATGCTAAATTAATATTTAACACACTTAGAGCAACAATTCCTCCAAACTAATTTGAGAAAAAAAAAAAAAAAAATTAGACGGATGAATAGTAACTCATCCAAAAAAACGGCCCAAAAATACCCAAAAAATTACAAACCAACTGATTGCATGCATGAATCCTATAAATGTATACATTACACATGAACACACATGCTATTCACGCATCATTTTAAAAACATTTGAAAAAACAAAACAAAAAACAATCCTTAAAATTAGGCAAAAACTTGGTGAATATTGGAAATAATCGAAAAAAAATGAAGCAAATGTGCCCAAGTCGAACATATAACATTAGAAGGACATCAAATGTGCCCAAGTCGAACATATTACATTAGAAGGACATAAAATAAACAAGATAAAACCAACAAGAAAAAGATCTTTTTTATCTATTTGTTGAATTTTCCCCATAACAGGCCCCGAAGCTTTGACTCATCAAATCCATGATTATTATTTTTTTTACTTTCCATCTTCGAAGCAGAGCAAGAAATGATAATATATATATATATATGAACCCTCCACGAGCCTCCAACAGCCAATGAGAGGAGAAGGAAATGAAAAAGAAATGAAAATCGGCCTTTTATATGTGTATGGCCAATACTGATGCACGATTGCCGTATTGGCACCGACACGCCCCATGTCAACCGATATGGTCCAAAATTTCAAGCTAGGGCCGATTTGGCCCCATATCTCATATCATATCTATCCAATACAGCTGTATCAACCCATACGATACCGATATTGCGATCCGTGAAGGAAGGGACAACACATAATGAGTTGTTCAATAGATTTAAAAATGGCCAAAAAGTACCCTGGTGACACTCAACCCACCAAGTTTGAAACCCAAGACCTGCAATTAGACTCCACCTATCACCGAGCTCAATTGAACTCAGGACTGGATTGGCTCAACCAGGTGGATCAAGAATGTGATATTCAATCAATTTTTATCACAGAAAATACATTAAAAAATATCAAAAGGTTTCCTACTTATTCTCATTTGTTTGGCACAGAACTTACTGTTATGATTTAGGGTTTTTCAAAGTTATCTTTTGTTATTTATGTAACCCTCAGTGTGCCCATAGGCTTTATTTGTACTTTATTAGTTTAAGCAGTTGTGCTAAGAAGCAAGAACCTCTTAACTTGTTAAAATCCCAACCAGTCAAACAAATCCCAACTCAACCCAACAAAATAAGACTGGTTTTGTCTAAAACCAATACAAACCAGATTTTACTCAACCAAATGACCCGACAAGAGATCAAGTCACTGAATGTTGAACCACAGCCCCACCCAGCATTTGTATGCCAAATCCTAGGTAACAGGAAAACAAGTAATTCGCTTGAAACCATAATATAAAATTATAGATCTTCTGGTAGCTAAAACAACGGATGCGTATAACACAAAAACAGTAATTGGTACAATGTATGCTGCTGCCATGTCATATACCGTGAGATACACATGCAGCATGTGCGCTGCCACCTTTGTGGCATGTGGTGCACGTTTAAAATTGACACAATGTAGGCCAGTGGTCTGTCACCTAGAACTGCATGGCCTAAATATGGTTGTCTTTATCCCTTTAAAGTTTTACCAAGGTTTGACCAAATCCTAGAAAAGGCAGATTGATATAGTATGGCAGTATTTGAATCTGGAAGGATAGAGTAGTCATTGTATCAAATCATGCTAATTAGGGGCAAGATTAAAAAATCTATACAGCAGAAAGAAACTTTGCAGGATTCCTAACTTTCCAAGAAAATCAGCAATTCCTTGTGCATATGAGTGTCCCCAAGGCCTTCTTTACAATGGGCAGGACACCACTACTTAGAAATTGTGAAAACGAGATGAATTGTGGCTTTAGACAAAGAAATATATTGTTTAGGTTTTCTTTTCCTTTCCTTCTGGTATTGCAGAATTAGAATGCATAGTTCTCTTATCTGGGTATACCTGAAATATAAGTGGTACAGAAAATCAACAAATGAAGACAGTAGGATCTTCATTGTATCCATGGGAGTAACTTGCTGATAGCCCAATTTTAGACCATAGAGAAACCACGGTAGTTGAAAACAGCATCTTAAAGATAGAGGTATCATATTGTGCCTTGACACGAACATCTGTTGCATTTAGTTATATTCAAAATCCTACAGCATTTTCTTTATTCATTGATGAGTCACAACTTTACAGCATGTTTCTATTCAAGAAAAGAGAAGACAAATTATATACACAGGTGCATTTACATAAAGCACACGAACAACAATGGCGAGTTCTAACTGGGTATTCTAAATTCCATGAGGCCACTCAATGGACATAACAATTGCAATACAAAAAGACTACCTAAGAATAAAAGGAAAATGACAGAAACAGCCTTGAGGACAAAGATTGTATACTAAAGCAGGCCCAGCCATCAGAAACAAATTGACCAGGAAAAATCTTAATATTATCAACAAACTATTTACTATCATATCCCATGTCTACCAATTAGTAAAACTCCTGAAATAAGTTAGCATCAACTAGTGGAAAAAAGTGGCAACCGTACCTTACGCCGCCAATTCCGGGCACTACGATCACCTTCAACTAACTTAAGAGATGACCCTTCAAGACCTTCAGTGTTCCATCTCCTATCTGTATCTCTATTTCCATGTTCATTGGATCGCATAAACGACGCAGCCCTCCCCTGCCATTCCTGGACAAAGGGGCTTAGCTCCCCTTCTGAAATGAGGGAAACAATTGCAGACCCATTGGTTGTATCCGCTTCATCCTCATTCCCATACTCTGCGGAGTCCAATTGCAGTAGATTCGCAGACTCTTGAGTCTTGTTCCAGTGACAAGCCATCTCAAAGCTCCCTCCCTTGGGCAGCTTCAAGACACGGTTATCGCCTTCTTCCCATACCATCTTCTTCTCATTTGTTACGATCACGAACTTGTACTCGACATCATTGACCCCTTTCGGCTCCAGGTCCAATACCCATCCAGCCTCTGTCCATGTCATCGGCACTTTCTTCTTCCACGACCCCAACTCCTTTGACGATCCTAAGATTGCGACGTGTTCACCAAATTTGACTTGGTGGTTCAACCTGATGCGGAGCTGTACCTTTCCAGCCGCATGTTTTCTAGGCGCCATGTCTCTACAATGAAAACAAATTATGAGAAAGAGAAAATCTAACCTTACAACATCATGATTGTATAATAATATGATGTCCTGTACTTAAATTGGGCATGTATTACAGGGTCCATGATCCAAACCATTCATCACGGAGCTACCCCCACAGATGGACCACTGCACAGATTGCACATTCCTACCTGCTGGATTGATTACCCTATTACCAGTCAATGTTCTAACTTTCACTTTAAGGTTGCTGATTGGACAAATTAAGATCATCAGATCAACGAGAATTTCCCACTACTGATGGACCCACCCAATGAACATTCCAGATCATGGACCTTCATGCCACATGTCCAGCTAAAGCATAGCACGCTAGATGCTTAAACCATTAAATCCTTAAATTAGCACCCTGGTCTCATTTAAATTACTCCTACAAAAAAACAAACTATGTCACCATTATGTCCACCTGAATTGATATTATTGATAGACACACCCCCTCTTTTCTAATTTTTGGTAATGCAATAGTACAAAGCTGACTTTAGCATTACCCAATGTAACAGGGGAGTTATTTGATAACCTTTTTAAGCCTGATGCATAAACCAACTAAGTTACGGAACTTAAATACTGATTAATGGACATCTTTTTGTTCACAATCTACTAATTTTCATCTCAACCATCCATCAAAAAGATCGAATAAGCATATATTCAGTTCTGATTTACTTGAGCCGCACGTAATTCAAGAAAAGAACGAATAGAGAGAGAATTAAAGAAAAAGGAGAAGGTCAAGAATCAAAGAAAGGAACAGAATACCTCTCAATGGAGGAAACGCCACCAGAGCTGGTGCAAAGAATCCGACGGCTAGAAGTCACTGGTGAGATTCCCGGCAACCGTACTTCGTCGAGGGGAAGGGAGATTCTGCGGCTGTGGTGAGATTTTCTTCGGGAGAGCTGTGGAGGGACGTTCCTCGACTGGACGAGGAATTGGGTGTGGAGATGGTGATCGTCTTTGCAGGAAGAGCAGTTGAAGAGAGGAAGAGAAGCCATGGAAGAAGACAGAAATGGAAATAGGTCAATGTCTGAAGACGAAGAAGAAGATCTTCAAGCTTATTGTAAGGAGTCTGGATCCTATTATAAGTGAAGAAGAAAGGCTGTGGAGAGTGGAAATCAGAGGAGCAGAGGATGGGATTTTTTTGAAGCACCTGATCTTTCGCCACGTGGGAAAACGTGGGGGATGGACCCCACATGAGAAAACGATCGGCTTGATGAGCATATACTCCGGGATCAGTACTAGTACAGCAAAAGAGACGTACACGTGGCATGGATCTTTAATCCGAACCGAATATTAGAAATCTCTGCAGATGGGTCATCACACCCAAGTTGGTGATTTTTTTTTAATTGGACTATCGGCGGACATCTAATGGACGGATCCAAATAAACGGTCCAAGATTCACAGAAATTACGTTTATTTAATGAGAATCGATCTAATTTAAGTGGTATGGACCATCTACATTTGGTAATAGAGCTTGGGCGGGTTGGATTTAAGATGCATGACACGTATACAGTGATTGAACGTCCACTACAAGGTATGTGGAGCCCACAGAGATTCTCTTGATAAATCCACTCCGTGCATCGGCTTCTCAAGCTCACAATACGCCAGGAAAGCAAAAATCAGGCAGATTCAAAACTCAGATGGACCACACAACAGTAAAGAGAAGAGATTGAACGTCCACCATTGGAAAGTTTGTGGGGGCCACGGAAGTTTTAGATCAGGATGATATTTCTGATTACATTTTATCTCAGTGGTAAGAATCCAATGAACGGTTTTGGATGACATATAAACGTCATGATTGGCCCTGGGAAGGTTTCAACGGTGGATGTTTCCGTTCTAACTTTTCAGTGGAGTGTGAGTTTTGGATCTTCCTAATTTTTCGATTCTGTCCTATTGTAAGCTCCAAAAAAAAGGATGGACGGAGCGTATTTCTCACGGTCATCTTCGTGGGCCCCGCGTAGTTTCCGACCGGCGACCACCGAACTTCTATCGGCGGCGGGAGCGGATTGCCTGTGATCCGTGCCCGGGGCTATGTGGGGCCAATATAGATGTACCTGACAAATCCACTCCGTCCATCTGTTTTGAAAGACAAAAATGGGGCAGGACTTTAAAAATAAGTTGGATCCAAAAGTCATGTGGGCCATACCACACTAAGCAGTAGCGATTCAACACTTAGCGGTGACAGAAGTTTTATATTAGGATGATATTTGTTCTAACAGTTTATCTGAGTGGTAATAGTTCTTTGAACGGTTTGGATGGAATATAAACATCATGGTCAGATCCAGGAAGGTTTTAATGGTAGATGTTGCTGTTCTCACTTTTGTTTGGTGTGGCCCACTTGAATTTTAAATCTTCATGAATTTTAGAATACTGTACTATTATGGCCTTTCAAAACATATGGACGGAGTGGATTTGTCACGGACATCCTGAAGTGTTCCTAGAGAACGTTATATACGAACTCTCACCTATATACTTTATTTCCCGTCAACATGGCATCCGTGTAAAACATCACGGCCGTGAAAAATGTGGCCCACACCGTAAGTATCACTGTGTTTGAATCGAATACCAAGGGGCTTAGTCATAAAGTGGGCTGCATCGTTCTGATTCAAAGTATGTTTGCGGACCAACGAATGAGCTGATTGATCTTTTTTTTCTCCCTATTTGATTATTACAAGTTGTGGCCCACCTCATGAACGGATCAGATGTTTTACATAGATGATACATTGACTGCAAAATAGAAGAGTTGCATTTGAAATTTCATAGACAGCGTTGAATATTAACATTTCTCCATCTTAGATATGATGGAATGAGGATAGAGATAAAAGGGTGGCTTTTTTCTAGATATTTCCCTTGAAGAGTGACGTTGGTTACGCGTTACGAAATGGACGCACGTGAAAGGATTTATTTTTTTTTTTTTTTTTTTTTTTTTTTTTTTTTCTTGGATCTAGTTAGATGGGCGTGCCATGCACGTGACAACAAAGGAGTCGGTTCTGTTTCCCGCTCGGATTCGATAGTGACCCTTGCGGTACCACCTCGCCTGCTGGTCGGGTCTGGAAAAGCCCCGTGGCCCATCCATCCATTTGGCCAACTCATTTTTACATGAGGCAAAAAGTAGGCCGATGCAAATCTTAAGTGGGCCACACGGTAAAAAAGAAAAGAAAAAAAAAGTGATAATTGAACGCCCACCATTAAAAACTTCATGGGCAACAAAAGTTTTGTATGAATGTGATATTTGTGTTTTCCCTTTATCATCAATAGGTTGGATGGTAAGTAAACATTTCAGGGGGCCCTAGGAGGTTTTTAATAATAGGCGGTCAATCACCATTCTTTTCTTGTTCGGTAGTCCACTTTAGGCTTCATTGTTGGGCCATGCCCTAAAATGATACGAAAAAGTGGATGGACGTAGTGGATAAAACACATACATGATGGCTACTGATAGGGTCGATAGGCAATCCGTGTGCCTACCCAATTACCCAATTTGAGTTGCTCCTGGTGTGTCACTGTCGAGGAAGATGATCCCGTCAAAAGAGAAAAACAGGAATTTAGACCCAGATTGTTGCATTACTCATTGCATGGTTATCTTTCACTTAGGAGTGTCCATCCAATGGGGCATGCTATGAATGTAAGCTAAAACAAGCAATAGTGTTCTAAATAGTGCAAAAGTCATGTTTGAATGGGATTTTGACCATACGAGCCCTCATACAAAGAAATTCTCCACTTGTTCATTCCCCACCTGTTCATGGCATCAAACTAATGCCTCAACTAGCCCTGACTACTTTTTGAATTTTCAATGGATGAAAATGTTTATGCTTTGGAACCTAGTGCATGTACAGACCTTTAAATATGGAAGAAGCTTTATAGCTTCAATCCCGAGCCATGTTATAACCATCACTTGGTGATTGGACCCACTGGAAGGTAGATCTAATCTGTTCATCCTCTTCATGGCCCATCATTTCTTTGGGAAAGTAGTAATGTCATATTGATACAAGCTCTCTGTGGCCCACAAGACCCAATAAATGATAACAGTAGTCATTTATTACTAATTGTTTCCATATGATGTGGTCAACATGATCAACGGATGTGGGCTATTCTTTAGACCATGACGTTTCATCAAATTTCAACTTCAATGGATAGAATTTATTCGAGACGTACCTCATGGTGGGCCCTAGAGACATGATCTGCAGATCTTTTGGGTAAGGTTGGAGGCCATTGAAGGATTTGTTGTTGTCTTCCTGAGACCATTCTTCTTCCTTTTCGAGTATGCCTTTCGGGGACCCACCACCTCCTCTTCCAACTGCATTTTCTGACATATGGTCACCGCCGTCAACTTCTATGACGTATGGGCACTGTCAATAACTTCTAAAACTCTAAAAATGAGTATTATTTTTACTCTAATGACGGCATTTCTTACGGATGGAAGGCACTAAATGTGGAAGACATTTTGAATGGATTTTTTATTTTATTTTTTTGTAAAATAGCATTTTCTTAAAAATGGAAGATACTTTTGGTTGTGCATAGAGGAATGGTTGTGGTTGTTGTCGTGGGTGTCGTGAGGAGAAGTGATTATCTGAAGGGATTTAAGGTGGAGACGGATGATTATGTTTATCATGTGGAAGGTAATAAAGGAGATAGAAGCTAAATTTGTAATGTATTGCCTTAGTTGAATAGTTATGTTAACATCGACCCTTAACACATGTCAATCAATGTGATTTGTTAAGGGTCCGGGTTTTTATGTGTTAAGAGTCGAGGTTGTTATGTGTTAATAGTTGGGGTCGTAGTTGTAATGTGTCAAGGGTTTAGGTTATCACATGTTGAAGGTTGAGTTTGCCATGTGTTAAAGATCGAGTTTGTCATGTGTTAAAGGTGGTCAAAGTTAACAGGGTCTAGGTTATCATGTGTTAAGGGTCGAGGTTGACAGGGTCTAAGCTGTCATGTGTTAAGGGTCGATGTTGTCATGTGTACAGGGTCGAGGTTAACAGACAGCCTAGACCCCGTTAAACTCAACCCCTAACACATGACAACCTCGACCCTTACCCTGTTAAATCCGTACGATGTCTGTGGGCGCCATCTTTAGCTTTTAATCAAATCTGAACCATCCATTCTCTCCGGAATTTGTGAGAGTGTTATTGTCCAGAGAATGACCGAAATCTTCCGATCTGTGGCCCATAACACAATAAAGATGAATGTATTATTTCAAACATTGTTCCGCTTTTGTCATCGTTGTGAGCGAAAAATTGATCAAAACAATCTGAATTTAACACATTCAATAGGAAATCAATGGCCACGAACAGTATCAACAGATTAGATATTCTACCATTCAATAGGCCATTTGATCAAATAGATGCAAAATTTGGATCAGGAAAGGTAATTGTCGAAAGCTTCTGACGAAAGTTATTTTTCTCCGATACGAACTTGCGACTAATGAATGATGTACACACTAAGCTCTATGGGACCCACAATGATGTTTATGTGTCATACAACCCGTTCATAATATCACACATACATGGGTGAAAGGAAAACACAAATATCATATTTATCCAATTGATTTGTGGCCCACCAATAAATTTTCAAAGGTAGCATGCAATTATTGGGGTCCCAAAAGTCAGTACCCTTTAAAACAAATCAATTGGGCACGTGCTTCAAGAAAATCCCACAAAATACCATCCGACGCACCCAAATACCCAGATTTGCAAAGGATCCAGTACTTAGCCATTTTCTCCGGTGGGCCCCACGAATTACCGTGATCAAAACCGTCCAAAATCAAGCAGATACCTTCTTTATCAATTATGATAAGCAGTGCATGATGATTCACCAAGAAGCGGGCCCCGCAAGCCCTTCGTTTTGCAAAATCCTAATTTTGCAAAACACGAGTACGTCAAGCGCACCCATTTATTCAGCCCAACGCACCCTTAAATTCATGAAAATTCAAGAAGTATTTCAGGATGTATTTCACCTCTGACGCATCCAAAAAATGGCTTGACGCACCCAAAAAAAATACCTTCGACGCGTCCATAAATTCAGAAAATACGGAACTGCAATTTCAGGGTGCATTGGACCTTGACGCATCCAAAAATTGCCCAACGCGTCCATAAAATAGCTCGACGCACCCATAAAATCACCAAGAACCAGCATAGCATTTTTTGGATGCATTGGATTCCAACGCACCCAAAAAATAGCTCGACGCACCCATAAAATCAGCACATCTCAGAATATCATTTTGGAGTGCGTCGGAGCTCTCATACGCCTATTTGGGGGTGCGTCAAAGGCTTTATGGGGTGCGTCATACGTGACAGTCCCCTCATTGGTTGTTGTCCGGTATTTTCGGGTATAAATACTCCCTCCCACTGTTCATTTGTACAGATTAAGAGAGAGAGAGAGCCATTATCCCCTGAGTATTTAGGATTTACCGCCGGAAACCCTCACCGGAACCTTTTTCCGACCACCGGAAAACTTTCCCTGTCACCGGAATCCCTTTCCGATCACCAACGTCTTCCACTAGGAAATCATCCCAATCGACACCACCGTAGGTCCGGATTATAAAAATGATACGTGTGGGCACGCACCCGAAAATAGCTCGACGCACCCGAAAATTCAACATAAGTCGGATTTGTATTTTCAAGGTGCATTGGACTCCCACGCACCCGAAAATTCAGCATAATTCGTACTTGTACTTTCAGGGTGCATTGGAGCCCAACGCACCCGAAAATTGTCCCACGCATCCGTAAATTCAACAAAAATTGACCGTTTAATTTAAGGGTGCGTTGGATCCCACACACCCATAAATTAAGTCCCACGCACCCAAAAAATCAGCCAATTATAAAACATGCTCACGAGTACATCGAACTCAATTTTAAGTGTTTTCAAGTTCCACTTGAGCCTATTTTGGATATTTCGAGCGTTCCAGGACACAATGGAACGGTTAAATGGACGTTCCGGGATTTCTAAACGAGCAGAATTACGCATCTTCGAGGTTCGACCCAATCCGACACGATGAACGAAATGACTTCTCAGAAAGACACCACCAGCATCTAGAACTATGAAAATATGTCATCATTTATATCTACTGTAAAGATATGATCTGATTTGGGTCGAAAGCCAGACAAACGGGACTATGGTTATTACGATAAACCATGCCAAAGAGTTTCAATTCTCTACAAATCAATTGCTATGAACTGCCACAACACAACAGTCGATGCCCTACCCATTCAAACTGGTATCCGTCGATTGAGCTACGCAGGTATACACAACTATAGAGTGGACTTCCCGAGGTCACCTGTCCATACATTGACAGGCGCGGGCCCAGAGTCGTCCTTCCCAGTCGTAAACCCTAATAGTCTCAGCCCTGATCTCCGGCCAAAACATGGGACATAGACATCTGACTAATACAAAGATTATTCAGTTCATAACAAAACAAATACAAGTCTCTACGACCACAAACTCTAAGACCATAGTCCCTGCTGACTAGTCTTTTGCCTTTTAATCAAGGGTCATCGATCATTCGATGTAATTAAGGGCTCGTGCCAGATCACGTCCTGGAATGTACAAGATCTCAGGATCTCTGAAATAAAATCCGCCTTGCGATATCTCTTCTTGTGTACATTTGTGAATGCTTATGATTGTCTATGAATGTTTCCATTACTCAGAACCCCAGAGCAACAATACATACATTTCAGGAAAATGTCCTTGGAGTTCATTTTCTAGTTCTAACAAACTGGCGACTCTGCTGGGATTCGAACCATACCAGAATCTTTAGTTAGCTCTGAGTATAGAAACGCTCTAAGATCAATCGTTCGTGGACACGAATATGTACGCAAGAGACACATCGCGAGGCATAATGTTTCGGCGCCCTCGGGCGCCAAACTGGCGACTCTCGAGGGGAACGTTCTTCCCTTCATCTTTAAGGCAATAGACGGTAAATTAAAAGGTTTTCAAACCCACGAACTCCCACAACTACACGTATTTGTCTTCTTCTTGCTTATTCTTATTTAGTTTATGCACTGTGATCGATGGGTTCACGTTCCAGCCGCAGTTATGAACTGTTCTAACGATTTCCTTGACACCGCAGAATTAGCAAGATACTAGAACAAACATAAGAAATGGCATGCTCAATGACCGGTTCGTGCACCTTCTTGCCACCGAAAGCTTCAGCTTCCCCCGTTTCACCGCAATCACAAGACCAAGCTTAGAGTGGCAGTTGGTTGAGACCCGAAGGCAGAAGAAGGAACAGAAGAAAGCCTACATCGTAGCAGCATATAGGCAGGCGAACGTTGCAAGGCCTCGCCCCGTGATCAGGAAACAGTGGCAGCCAAAGCAGGGGCAGAAGAGCCCTATCAATGGCCAGGTCATATCAGCCAAACCCACAGTGCCTAAAATGACAGCCGAGCAATTTCCGCCGTTGTCCAAGGTCACCCGCACCTCTCGAAAACCTATCAGGCCTGCGCATGTAAAGAAAGCCGAGCCCATGACAACCCTTGAACCCAAGCAGAGATCAGCTCAGAAGATCATGTTAGCATAAGTGGTGATGGTCCAGGTGGCCGAAGGAGAAGAAGAAGGATCGTATGAAGCAGAAGAATTGCCTCTATTCCAAGATCAGATCGATAGATTGGTTGAGGCTAATCGCGAGACAAATGCTCGGATGAGGGCTATTCAAGAAGCCTTGACCACCCTAATAGCGCAGAATGCCACTAGAAGCATCGCGCCGCCTACCTGTCAGTCGGCAGAGGAATCCCAAGGGGCAGCGGAGGTCCGGCTGAGCCTAAACCGCCCGTCCAACTTAGGGTCACACCAATAGAGCGCTGCACCACTTTCCGCATCTCACGTATCGCGAGAAGAGTTATCCCAGACGATAGCCCACATGATGCAGCAAGAAAAAGAGAGAGAGGAGGGGCAGCTATAAATATCGGGTCCAGTACCCGCCTGAGGTGGAAGAGGTACCGTTCCCAGCCAATTTTAGATGCCCAGACTTTGAAAAATTTGACAGCAGAGGATCACCGAAAGAGCACATCACCCACTTCTTGACTACGTTAGGAAATTGGTCCGCAGTCCCGCAGTATTGCATGCGGCTATTCGGATCTACCCTGACAGGGAAGGCCTTTCAATGGTACATGTCACTATCGGCCGGCTCTATAAGGACATGGGAGCAAATGCAGGACGCTTTCATCTCAAAATTCTTTGCGACCGAGAGGGAGATCTCGTTAACAGACCTAGCGTTGGTCAGACAAAGGAATGGTGAACCAGTCGAGAAATTCATCGACCGATGGGGGACTACAGCAGCTCAATGTCGTGAATTACCCAGTGAAGGCGAGCAGATGAAGATGTGCCTAAGGGCTCTATAGCCTATGATCTCGTACGGACTATCAGGTAACACCTTCAACTCCTTTCGCGAACTAGCAACGAAAGCCCATCTGGCAGAAGAAGCAGCCTCCCGGGTAAACTTCAGACCCGAGAGACAGAAGAGAGAGACAGGAAGAATGGTAGAAACCCACCAGGTCGACAGGAGCAGAGAACAGAAAGACCGCCGACAAAAGAAAGAGCAGAAGAAAGCAGCCATCTTAGCAGCATATAAGAAGGCGAATGTTGCGAGACCCCGCCCCGCGATCAGGAAACAATGGCAGCCAAAACAGGGGCAGAAGATCCCTATTAGCAGTCAGGTCGCATCAACCAAGTCCCCAGTGCCGGTAATGACAATTGAACAGTTTCCGCCATTGCCCAGGGCTACCTGCATCACACGTAAGTCAACTGGGACCACACTTGTGAAGAGCTCCCAGGCCATGACAGTTCTTAAGCCGAGACAGGGGCAGGTTCAGAAGGTACGACCGATGCTAGTTGCAATGGTTCAGGTAACAGAGGAAGAAGAGGGATCGTATGAACCAGAAGAATTGCCAACAGTCCAAGATCAAATCGACAGATTAGTTCAGGCCAATCAGTGAGACGAATGAATGAATGAGGATCATTCAAGAAGCGTTGACCACTCTGATAGCTCAGAACGCTGCCAGAAGTCATGTACCACCAACACGCCAATCAGCCGAAGAATCTCAAGGGGCAGCGGAAGGGCAGCTAACGCCAAACAGCTTACCCAGCCAGAAGGGTCCCAGCGGAGCGAATACCAGCCCCAACTGCGCAAATGTCGAGAGATAACTGTCGCAAACAATTACGAGCCTCATGCGACAAGAGAAAGAGAAGGAAAGGGGAACCGGGTATAAATACCAAGTCCCGTACCCACTAGAGATGGAAGAGATACCATTCCCGGCCAATTTCAGATGTCCGGATTTCGAAAATTTTGACAGTAGAGGATCACCAGAGGAGCATATTACTCACTTCCTCACAGCGCTAGGGAATTGGTCGACCGTCCCGCCGTACTGTACGCGGCTATTTGGGTCGACGCTGACGGGGAAAGCTTTTCAATGGTACATGTCGCTACCAGCCGGATCAGTGAGATCGTGGGAGCAAATGCGAGACAGTTTTATCTCGAAATTCTTCTCTACAGAGAGAGAAACATCAGTGACAGACCTGCCCTTGATCAGACAAAGACAGGGTGAACCCGTGGAAAAGTTCATGGACCGATGGGGAACGATAGCTGCTCAATGCCAAGAGTTGCCCAGTGAGAAAGAACAGATGAAGATGTGTATGCGAGCCCTGGACCCAATGATATCATACGAATTATCGGGGAATAGTTTTCACTCTTTTCGAGAATTGGCCACTAAAGCACACCTGGTAGAAGAAGCCGCAGCACAGGTGAACTTCAGGCCCGAAAGGCAAAGAAGAGAAGGAGTAAGGATTGCAGAAACGCACAATATAAACAAAGGCAAAGGTATAATAGATCGGAAGCGGCCCGCCGTGGATTCCAAGATAGACACGAGAGCAGCACCTACCCAAGACAGATGGCAAGAGGCCTTACGTTTCTCGAGGAATAACAATAGCCGAGAGAGAAAGAGAAAATGGCCCGTACACATTCGACATGGCCGATCTGATCCCCATCATGGAGCAACTAGTGGAAGAAAATGTAATCCGCTTACCAGAACCGATTCGGCCACACGAAGTTGGGAAGGTGGACGATCCCCGGTATTGTAAATACCATCGATGTCTGAGCCATAAAACAGAAGACTATTTTAGTTTAAAGGGAAGAATACAAGGGTTGATCAACCAAGGGGTGATCAGTATGAAGTCACCAGAAACAACAACGAAGGAAACATCTGGGGTAGTCTCAGCCTTCCCCTCAGAAGAAAGCATCCGATTGCACGTCTCGTTCCCTGAACCTGAAGAGCCCTGGACTTTGGTTAGCAGCAGGAGGAGGCTCGAGAATAGACGAAGACTCCTTAACCGCAAGAAGTAAGGGGCGAGAAAGAAGAGTAGCCGGGAGAAGAGCCGACTTATCAAGGCTCAGGTACATTGCGCAATGGTATCATTCACAGAACAGCCATCAGCGGGAGAGACATTAGAGGCACGTGAAGAAGAAGTCAATGCCGTCATCCTCCGATCCGGAAGGCAAATGTCGAGACGCGTTCAACCAGAACTAGTCGACCCAATGTAAGAAGACGGAAACCCGGATATACCATCAACAAGACCCCAGGGGCAAAAGTTGAAAGAGAGAGTTTTCGAAACCACGTCCAGTCAGCCGGAGCCAAGGCAAGGGGCAAGCGGCAGTATCATATGATGTTGTGTCACACCTGCGAAAAGTCCCGGCTCGCTTGAGCATATACGATGCCTTATGTCTCTCAAAGGTATATAGGGAGATGTTGATCAATGCATTACTAGAAAGCAAAGTTAGAAAAGTGATGATGACAGAGATCGAAGCAGAAATGAGTGACCCAGATAAATTTTGGGAAGGAAATGCACCGATTCAGCAAGCGATGCAGATAGATCATCCCCTCTGTAATCACATTCTCTGAAGAAGACCGCATGATTGAAGCGACAGATCACAATCGTCCGTTGATGGTTACAGGGACAATTAAAGACACAGAAGTTAAGCGATGTATGCTTGACGATGGGTCCGCAGTAAACATCATGTCATTGAAAACACTGCAGCGGTTGGGCCACATACCGTCAACCCTGCGTCCCAGCACCATGGTGATTCAAGGGTTTAATCAAGATAGCCAGCGCACTCTGGGATCGATCACCGTGATGCTAGAAATTGAAGAGCTAAAGACGAAAGTAACGTGCCAAGTAATCGACGCAGTAACAACATGTAATCTTTTGTTAGGGAGGCCTGTGGCTCCATCAGAACCGCGTTATTCCCTCAACCTATCATCAATGCTTCAAGTACAACAGAGAGGGAGTTCAGTACAGAGTGGCAGCAGAGCCGAAGCTGTATACGATTGCAGAATCATTCCTGGCTAACGCCCGGTACTATGGCTTGGTCGGCGAAACAGAGGTCAAGAAGAAGCCCTATGTAACGCAGAAAGGGCAAGGAGCGAAACCTAGAGTCAACAAGTTTGGACAGAGAAGCAAACCTCAATTCATTACTCAGAAAGAAACCGCAAGTCAGTCAGCTGAAGAACCTCAAGGGACTACCAAGAAATTTTATATAATCCCGAAACACTTGCGACAGCCAGGGCAGTCCGTCCTAGAGATGATATCGAATCAGCACATGAGTGTGCTCAAATCTAACTTCAACATGCCAGTACCGAAAATAGGAAGAGTTAAACCTTTTCCAAGAGCTCCTAGCCAGTTTGTGGTACCACCAAGTGCCAATACGAAGAAAGAAATCAAATTCTATTCAGTGTCGAATGAACCTGTGCAGTCTAAGGACGAGGCCGAGAAATCATTCCGTTTACCTCAACCAATAGAAGAGGGAAGATACAGTGAAGCTAGCCGTAACATCATGAAGAATATGGGCCTTTGTTACTCGGAATCAGCCTCGAATGGTAGAATGTTAGCACCGTTCGAAGAAAACACCGAAGCATACCAAGGAAGAGAATGGTTGGGGGCAAAGATGAAGATTAGACATATCAACATGGTGACAATCAGTCCCACAGAAGAGGTGCAGCCACAAGAAGTAATCGACGTCATTCAACCCAGTGCCGCACCCGCACAGATAGAAGACGGGGGACAGCCCACGATAGATGAGCTTGAAGAAATAAATCTGGGAAACCCAGAGGACCCTAGAAACACGTACCTGAGCAGGAATGTCCCAGAAGAAGAGAGGGGAAAATATATTTAGCTATTGAAAGAGAACAAAGATGTATTCGCTTGGACATACTCAGAAATGCCAGGGCTCAGTCCAACAATTGCGATGCATAAGCTGGGCATCATGAAAGGGAAGAAGGCGGTCAAACAACCCCAGCGACGATTCTATCCAGACATAGTGCCCAAAATCGAAGAAGAGCTCGAAAAGTTAATCCAAGCTGGGTTCATCCGAGAGGTCAAATACCCGCGATGGATCTCAAATATTGTGTCGGTCAAGAAAAAGAGCGGTCAAATCCGAATCTGCGTAGACTTTCGAAACCTCAATAAAGCATGCCCTAAAGATGACTTCCCATTGCCTATCCCAAAACTACTGATTGACAGCACGACAGGATACGCAGTGATGTCCTTTATGGATGGTTACTCGGGGTATAATCAGATTCGTATGGCCCCGGAGGATGAAGAATCGACAGCATTCCGTACAACGTTGGGCATATACTGCTACCGTGTGATGCCGTTTGGGTTGAAGAACGCAGGGGCAACATACCAGCGCGCGATGCAAGTAATCTTCCAGGACATGATGCATAAGCACGTCGAATGCTACGTAGACGATCTGGTAGTGAGGTCGGCTGAGCATGAACAGCATAGAGGGCATTTGCGGCAAGTGTTTTAAAGACTGAGAAAGAAAAGCCTCCATATGAACCCGTTGAAATGCGCATTCGGGATTTCCTCTGGCAAGTTCTTGGGGTTCGTCATCAGGCACCGAGGCATAGAAATCGACCCGACGAAGATTAAGGCAATCAGGGAGATGCCGCCACCAAAGAATCTCAAAGAGCTGAAAAGTTTCCAAGGCAGGGTCGCGTACTTAAGAAGATTCATCTCAAACTTATCAGGCCGTTGTCAGCCATTTTCACATCTTAATAAGAAAGAAGTCCAGTTTGAGTGGGATGATGCTTGTCAGAAAGCGTTCGACTCTCTGAAAGACCTGCTTGAAAAGTCTCCAGTCCTCACAGCACCGATCAAAGGAGAGCCACTAATCCTTCACATTGTCGTCGGCGAAAATTCACTGGGAGCCCTCTTAGCCCAGAAGAACGAAGAAGGAAAGGAAAGCGCACTCTATTACTTGAGCCGCACATTAGTGGGAGCCGAGTTTAACTACTCAGCAATTGAAAAGATTTGTCTGGCATTGATCTTTGCCGTCAAGAAACTCAGACATTACTGTCTCTCTCACCAGATAACGTTGATATCCAAAGCGGATCCCCTCAAGTTTCTCATGAACAGACCCATGTTATCTAGGCGGTTGGCCAAGTGGACCCTTCTCTTGTCAGAATTTGACTTGACATACATGTCGGCTTGGGCTATCAAGGGGCAGGCAATTGCAGACTTCCTGGCAGCACATTCGGTACCAAGTGGTGAAGAAATAGAATATGACCTCCCAGATGATCAGGTTATGGCAGTTAATGAAGCAAGCTATTGGGAGATGTATTTCGATGGTGCGGCCAGAGCAATAGGGTCAGGGGCAGGAGTTATATTCATTAGTCCGCAAGGGGACCTATTACCCTATTCATTCACGATAGTCCCAGCATGCACCAACAATGAGGCAGAGTACCAGGCTCTTATTATCAGGTTACAATTGGCCCTGGAAATGCAGATCAAGGAAATACGTATCTATGGAGACTCTAGGCTTATCATCGGACAGCTGACGACGGAATACGAAGTCCGCAAACCCGAGTTATCGCCCTATCGCCACCAAGCGCAGTCCATTTTTTATCAATTTTGGAACAGCGGTATCTCGCATATACCAAGACAGGAGAATGTACGAGCAGATGCACTTGCTAGTTTAGCCGCTGCTTTGGCTAACCCCGGGGGCAGCCCACTTCAGGTAACAATTGAAGAAAGAAGAATTCTGCCGACAACCGCGTTGCGCAGTGGAGAATTGAGAGCCAATCCCATTTGCTGTTTCAAGATTACAGAGGAAGATGATTGGAGGAAATCATTCATCGATTATCTAAAGTACCGATTTCTACTGGAAGATCCCAAAACGCGCACACAAGTCAGAATGACGTGCTTTACAAACGATCATACGAGGGAGTACTACTGCTATGTCTAAGCCGAGATGAAGCACATGATACACTGAAAGAAGCTCACGGAGGAGAATGTGGTGCCCACCAGGGAGGCAAGAATCTACATCACTGTGTACAACACATGGGTTACTACTGGCCCGCAATGACGAAGGATGCGATAGAATATGTCAAGAAGTTTCACCAGTGTCAAATCCACGTACGCAGATATCATACATTCACCACCGGAAGAATTGCACCAGTCAGTAATGTCCTGGCCTTTTGCGGCCTGGGGCATGGACGTGATTGGGCCGATTAATCCACTATCCTCCCAGGGGCATCAGTATATCCTTGCGGCAACCGATTATTTCTCCAAATGGGCCGAAGCAGTCGCCCTGAGAAATGTGAAAGCCAGACATGTCGAGAGTTTCATTCGTCACACCATATTGTACTGGCACGGTATCCCTGAGAGAATCACCACGGACAATGGGACGTCCTTCAAGAACGCTACTATTGATAAGTTGTGTGCAAAGTTCAAGATCAAGCACTGCTATTCATCGCCTTATTACCCTCCTGCGAATGGATTGGCCGAGGCATTCAACAAGACCATCGTGAAGATTTTGAAAAAGACAGTGGCAGAAAATAAGAAGGACTGGGACAGTCGATTACCCGAAGCATTATGGGCATACCAAACTACACACGCATAGCCACTCGAGCTACACCCTACTCGCTGGTGTACGGTACGGAAGTTGTGATCCCAATGGAAATGCAGGTTGAGTCACTATGGGTAGCACTTCGACACTCCCTGACAACTGAGCACAATGCCAGGATCAAAATGGCCGAACTCGATGATTTAGATGAAAAGAGGCTCGCTGCCCAACTAAGGCTCGAAATGTATCAGAAGAAAATTTCAGCCACGTACGATAATCGTGTCAGGGGGGAGATCATTCAAGAAAGGTGACCTCGTGCTAATGATGAAGCGTTCGGCACCGACCCAAGGACCGAATAGTAAATTTGACCCGAAATGGGATCCCGTCTGCATCATCGACGAAGTATATTCCAACGGAGCCTATCGGGTAATAGATTGCAAAGGGCAGGGCATCAGATCGCTAGTGAATGGCCGATTTTTTAAAAGATATTACACCTAACATAGGCTTATCATCGCAAGTTGTAAACACCCCAGTAGAGGGAAAGTGTAATAAAGTAGATACCAAAAGAAAGGATACCATACAATGACTAAACCAAAATGCTAATCATCTACTTTATGCTTGGACAGGTATCGGAAAGGTCGTTAAGGCTCAAGACACGTCAAGCATAACACCATGCCTTTTCGAGACCATTGAAAATCGGGATAAGCCCTAAGCCAAGGCTCGGCTACATCTTCGTTCACATGTGTAGGTTTGAGTCTTAACAAGGGGACGTTCCTTTCCAAATAGCACAATCTATTTGCATTCAAACTCAAATGAAACGATAAGCAGGCTAAAGGCATGACATAAATTTAAAACTACAGTAGTATACATATTGTTACAACATTCATTACAACACGTTTCAAGTTACAAATAAAAGTCATTGCAGCTTAACCTTCTAAAGTTCTCAAACATTGTTCTAATAGGTTAACTACAGATTCTTCGATCGCCTTCTGTCTTGCCTCAGCCTCGGCCAAAACTTGGGCAGGGTCGGGGGTGTCTTGAAGAGACTGTTTTAGGTCGGCAACCTGCGCCTTACAGCAGTGCATCTCGCTTCATGCTGGTCGACGGAAGACTGCAGACGTGCCTTCTGACCACTGAACTTTGAGAGTTTGAGATGGACGACAGAATGTCCGGCTCGTAACCGGGCCATCTCATTCTCAATCTCTGCGAGACATTCAGTTGCTTGTTGACACTCAACATCGGCAGCTTGCCAATCTTTCCTTACTGCGGCCGCATCCTGTCTCGTGTAATTCAAGCTTCGGAAGGAGGGACCGCAAGTGATCGCATTTTTCCTCAATGGAAGGATCAACCCTGAGGTGCCTCGCCTCGTTCACTCGAACCATCCCTTCCTTGAACTGAGCTACGTGACTGACTATCAAAGAAATGTCAATTCCGATCCACGTAGCGTTGAGTTCTAGTGCCTGCAGTGCTTCGTCCAAAATGGACCATTCATCTCCGTTCTTTAATGAATCAGCGATGTCAGACAGGAGGCTCTTCAGCAGATTTGCTTTGGTCCTTGACAAGCCTCGGAGAGATGAAGTAAATACATCAGGCAAAACTGCAGGAACCGGGATGCTGGCAGGAGCAGTGGCTGACAAAAGAAAGGATAAACATTAGCATAGGAAGAAAGAAAAGAAGCAAGCAAGGTAACAAGGCAAGTAATATACCAGTAGGGATTTCATCAACCAGTGCACTAGTCGAGGCAACAGGTTTTGATGAGGTAGGGGTATATTCAGCTACAACTTCCACTGTTGGCTCAGGCAATTTAGGAGAAGGAAGAACGACGATCTCAGGGGCGATGATAGCTTGAACTGGTTCAGTGACGAGGGATGCTTCGGCAACAGGCTCTGATACACTAACAACGTCCGAGGGCACGGTTTCTTAGGTAGGAGGTGCTGCCTCTTCCGTAATAATAGCAGGGCCCGCCTCAGGAGTAGGGTTAGGGTTTACTGCAGCTACGGTACTGACAGGGTTGACAAGAGGAAGATCTTCAGCTTGTGGCCCACCGTCAAGGTCCTATAGGGATGGGTTCTGTGCCTGCTTCGGGAACAGATCTGTCGTGTATCGGCTCGTTATCTTCACCCTCCTCTGTGGGGCGATTCCCGCTGAAGTCTGCCTACGAACTCATCTCCCCCTTCTTCCCTCGGTCCACTGGCATCATCGATCGGAACGCTGTCGGCAAGTTTGGAGAGACGACTCCGTGTTTTCTCTGCCCGGTATAGCTTCCATAGGTCCTTTATTTTCTTCCCTCCATCGGCGGTAGGAACGCGAGGGGCAGTCTTCACTCGAGGCCCAGAACGCTCAGGAGACGGTTCAAAATCACTATCCCCGGGAGCAGAGCGTCTGGATAGACTCGTCTGACTGGCCGGGCTCTGACCATGACCCTCCCGATCGCCAGTCGATGGGGTCCCTGCTACGACTCCTTCACCCTCACCATCACCCTCTCCACCCTCTCTGATAAATTCGTCACCATCATTACCCCCTTCATCGTTGCCATCACCGACAGGCGTCATCGTTATCATCCTCACCATCATCACCACCGGCATCTTCCTCTTCACCAGCTTCCCCTGCCTCGTCAACCTCGTCATCATCAGTCACCAAGGTCGTAACGCTCTCTTTGCCCCTTTGCCATGGGACCAACGAGTGGGGAATCCGGATTCCCTTGCAGTGTGACTCTCTGGCCATAAGCGATCCACCCTTCAAGTGTATGCTCGGGCTTCTCATGATCTATTATTACATTCAGAGAGGTCACAAACTTCTGCACACCCGGAGTGGCCAGTTGATGGAGCGCCTCTGACACGTAGCCCAAGCCGTCAGTAGGAGCAAGGGTCGACGATCGGGGGAGAGACAAAGACTGGGTCAGCTACGTGACGATTGTTTCGGATCAAGGAATATTGGTGAGCCCACCACCTCATCCATCCATACGTAGCGCCAGGGGTATACTCTGTGCCAGGAACAATGAAAGAACAACCCGTTCTGGTGAGCAAGAGCTATCGCCATATCCATTTCCAGTGTATCGGCCCCGTGCCATAAGCCCGTTGTTCTCTTGTCACCAGCTCAAGCGTCTCCAGGTACCCCTTGGTCATAGCCGAATTGCCTGGCGAATCTGTTTGGGTAGTACGGCTCCCTCCAAAACTCGGCTCCCTCCCTCCAAGGCAGTGAACTCGGGCGGATGGATACCAAAAATGAGCGCTGATAGGAACCAGGGCTCTCATCATCATCGAGCAATTCTGGATCCTCACTGTTGGTCCCGGAGAAAAGGAAGAAGTCGACGTCATCTTGACGAGCTATCTTTGCCTCGATAGTCGCCAAGTGTCCGCTGTTCATCTTCCGCTTCTGAAAGGCATGCAGCGGAACCGATCCTCTCCGGATGAAATCCTTGAGCTCCATACCATAGGCCTATGGGAAGTAAACCCCGAGCCATCCTGAAAAGAAATGCCGCCGAGCCCTTATTGCTGATGACACCGCCGAAGGCCCGATATATGGAGCACAATACAACTAGGGGCCAGTGCGTAGCGATGACCGTTAGCCAGACTCCCCACCACGGCAAAACAAGAGACTCGCACGCTATCTGCCTGCTTAGAGCTTGGAAGGGCCACACAGCATAGCCAATAGGCTAAAAATCCGGCAAGCTCGCAGGTGGGAGACAGCTTGTTCGGCTGCGGGAACTTCTTCTTCATCTTGGCCTCCAAGACCAGTTTATCCCTACAGCCTTCATCGTATGACGTGTAATCCAAGCTAAAAAAAAGAAAAGAAAAGAAAAGAGAAGTCATCAGTAAAAGAAATGAATAAAATGAAGTGAAAATACACTACCCAAGTTAAGATACTCACTTCAGGCCGTGACTGAAGTAAACCAGCCAATCTTCAAAGGGCACCTTATCCTTAGAACCCAAGAATTGTGGAAGCTCCAGGAATAGCTCGTAGCAAGCTTCAGAATAAAAGCCTTCATCGATGCCCTATTTCTTCTTGGAAAGCTCTTCGTCATTGGGCGTCCACTCATCGTAAATTCTGCCGCGTATAGGAAGACCTGCTATCCGATACAGGTCCCAGAGGGAGATGCTCATTTCTCCGCAGGGCAAGTGGAATGAGTTGGTAATGGAGCTCCAGTGATTCAGAAACCCCTTGTAGACGCACGGCTCCCGGTAGAAGTAACTTGATGTCGCTTGGATAGCCCTGAGGAGACCCACTTGTTTCAAGGTATCTTCATGCTGCTCGATGATTCTGTTGGCCCAAGCTTCGTAGCCAGGGTGAGGACTCAGATGTCCTTGGGTCCTGAACCCTCCGGTCGGCCAGATTTCTGCATCGGACAAAGGGCGAAACCTTTGGCGTAAGGTCTCGTAATAATGGGCCGGAAACGGTAGATGCGGGTCGTGGTTTGGCTCCAAAAATATCATGTCCTTCTCTCCGAGGACAGACTGCAGTGTGCCATTCTTGGATACAGCACAGTTGAGGAACGTCTTCGGAATGGATGTCCAGGAGCTAACGCTGTAGAAGGAGCTGGCGCGACACACATCCGAGGGCTTGATGCTTGGGAGGGATCGATACCGTTGGAAGCTCTTGGGGAATTGGATGTACTGTTTCGTGTAGGGATTAAGGATCATGAGAGATGACACCGCCATTTTCACCGAAGACTAGACGACCTTCATTTTATCAGACTTCGACTTAGCCTGATTCTCCATATACACCTGCTTGGCACTTTTTCCGATCGTCTTCGGGCTACCCCGCTTGGCAGATTGAACGGGCACAACTAGGCTCGCCTCACCCTCTTCGGACCCAACAACCTCGTCGGTCCGAAAACCTTGCAAGGGAGCGTACCACGCGTCCCATTCTTCTTGAGTACCCTCATCAGGAGGGGCCGGTAGGGCTTTGTCGCAGAGTATCTTCCGTTGTACATTCTTCGGAAGAGTCAAAATGCGCTCGTAAAAGTTGAACTTCTCCGGTGGATGGAACCATTGCGGGTTTTGATCAGACGGTCGCGTCACCTTCTTGGGCGAGGTACGCTTGCGCTTGCGCTTGCGCATAGGTGTTTTGGAACCAGATGGACCAGCATTAGAAGGACCACCAGCCATGAAGATCTGCACAAGCACGAAAAAACATCAGGCAAAAATGCAAGTACAAGAATCAGAAAAGATACATTCAGGTATGCTCGAACTTTGAACAACTTAAGTTAAATAGGGGCATTACGTCTGGTTCAACGTGATCTAAAGGTTTCAGACGTGCGGGATCCAACAAATCCTCGAAATTATAAGTATAGTGACCAATTCCAAGAAGGAATGCCAAACCCCGTACACTTCGGAATAACAAACCCGATATCACGGACGATGATCAGTTGAACCAGAGTATGAGCATGCATACTTAATCAGGACACCAAATTGGGCAACTTCTCAAACCCCAAAATCGGCACGCGTCAACCCTGGCACGTCCAAAGATTAGGCCAAAATAACAAGTTCAGAAGAACGTACGCGCAGGGTCTAGCAGATGTAAAAAGTTCATGCAATTCTACCAAGTTCAAAAAATCGTGCACGCAGGGCTCAGCGCGTCGCAAAATTCATGCAAATTTACAAGTCCAAAAACGTGACGCGCTGGTCCCAGCGCGTCCAGAAAATGGCAATTTCACCAAATTCGAAATATGGCACGCGCCGACATTGGCGCGTCATGAAAATACAACAAGTGGGTTTTCCCATTCACGCGAGTACGCGCTGGGGCCAGCGCGTCCAGAAAACCAAAAAGTGCACGCGCTGACCCTGACGCGTCCATAAATGTGAATAAGTGTGGATTTTTCCTACGCGCTAACTCCAGCACGCCCTCAAATGGGTTTTACCCGAAAAAAACGCGAGTACTTGCGGGTCCCAGCGCATCCAGAAAATAGTATTTTCACCAAGTTATGACGCGCTGACTCTGGCGCGTCCATTTAAACTACGTGTAGGACCGTGGAGCGTTCGGAAATTTCAAGTCCATTTCAGGACGCGCTAAGGGTAGCGCGTCGAATAATTAAGCTGCCAAGTTTTCATAGACGCGCCCGACCTTTTTTCGACGCGCCGGCGATATTAAATCGATGCGCTGGAGAAAAAGGGGACGCGCTGGCAGAAAGGCTCTGGTCGTTGAAAATGAATGGAAATGACACAAATAACCCGGACTTCCCTATTTATAGCGGGACCCGAAAATTCCGACGAGTCGCCATGGACCGCTGCGCGTCAATCCCAACGCATCGGAGGGGCATCTGTTGGGGTCCCAAAAGTTAGGATCCTCAAAACAGGGATCACGAGTGTACAATCTGCCCCATCACTGGATTTAGGGGCAGTACATCGGAAATCCCAGCAAAATCACAACACACCTCAGACTTAGCCAAAAATGGAAAAATTGAGCCAGTGGTGGGCCCCAGCGTTCATCATGATCAGAACCCTCCAAATTTGGGAAGGTTACTTCAATCATGAAGAAATAGGGCCAGTGCATCAACATCCATCGCAAAGTGGGCCCCAGTAAGCCCTCCGTTTTGCAAAACTCAATTTTGTAAAACACGAGTACGTCAGCGCATCAAGAAATTCATGGTCAGCGCATCTAGAAATTCAGACAGTTTTACAAAGTGAATTTCAGGACGCACTGCCCCCAGCGTGTCCAGAAATTCACCCAGCGCATCAAGAAATTCAGACCTTTTCGAAGTAAATTTCAGTACGCACTGCCCCCAGCACGTCCAGAAATTCACCCAGTGCATCAAGAAATTCAGACCTTTCCGAAGTGAATTTCAGGACGCACTGCCTCCAGCGCATTAAGAAAATCGTCCAGCGCATCCAATAATTCAGGAATTTCAGGACGCACTGACCCTCAGCGCGTCCAATAAATCAGGCATTTTTAGGAATTTGAAGACACACTAACAGCCAATGCGCCCTAAAAATCAGCATTCTAACAAAGACATTTTTAGACGCGCCGAGTGATTTTCTCGACGCGCCGGCATGATTTATCGACGCGCTACACATGGTGGTCTCCTATTGGCTGACTTCGGGTATAAATACCCCCTTTTTCCGGCTCATTTGTACGGATCCAGAAAGAGAGCCGCATCCCTTCGCCAGAAACCCATTTCCGATCACCGGAATCCCCTTCCAATCAACGAAATCCCTTGCCGGATAACCCATCTCCGACCACAACAGGTCCGGAGTTGAAATAACTTCAAGTCGCGCAAATGTAGTAGCGCATCACGAAAATCAATCATTTTCAAAACCAAGTTATTTTCGGACGGACTGGCCCCAGCACGTCAGAAAAATACCTCAGCGGATCAAATAAATCAATATTCTAAAACAAGTCATTTTTGGACGCACTGGCCCCAGTGCGTCAGAAAAATACCTCAGCAGATCAAATAAATCAATATTCCAAAACAAGTCATTTTTGGACGCACTGGCCCCAGCGCATCACAAAAATAGGCCAGCGGATCAGAAAATACACATCTTAAAAACAAGTCATTTTTGGACGCACTGGCCCCAGCGCATCACAAAAATAGCCCAGCGGATCAAGAAAATAGAACATTTTCAACAATCATTTTTGGACGCACTGGCCCCAGTGCATCAGTAAAATCAGGCCAGCGGATCATAAAAATCAGACCTTGAACGTCCATTTCAGCACCTTTAAATCTTCATTTATGATGTTTTCGAGCCCCGTTTGGACCTATTTTGGATATTTCGAGCGTTCCGGACGCAACGGAGCAGTCAAATAACTCATCCGAGCCACCCAATGAGCAAAATGCAAGCCATCAGAGTCTGATCCAACCCCACGCGATGGACAAAGCAACTTCTCAAAAAAGAGGCCGCCAGTGCCCAGAATCATACTGATGTATCACCATTATATGTACTATCATAATATGACCCGGATTCAAGTATGGACTAAACAAATGGGACTATGGTTAACACGATAAACCATATAGAAAGAGTTCTGAACCATTGCACACAATTTGTTAAAGACTGGCAGTTCAAGAACAGTCGATGCCCTACCCATGCAAAACGACATCCGCTGGTTGAGCTGCTCAAGTACATACAACTGCAGATCGGTCTTCCCGCGGTCACCCGTCACAAATGACGGGCGCAGGCCCAGAGTCGCACTCCTCGGTTAAAAGCCCTGACAGTCTCAGCCCGGATCTCCGGCCAAAACATGGGACATAGACATCTGACTCGTACAAAGATGGATCAGTCCATAACAAAACACAACAAACACAGGTCTCCGCGACCATAGAAATACCGGTCTCTACGACCATACAAATACAGGTCTCTAAGACTATACAAAATACAGGTCTCTACGACCATGAACTCTAAGACCATAGTCCCCGCTGACTAGTCTTCTGCCTTTTAATCAAGGGTCATCGATCATTCGATGTAATTAAGGACTCGTGCCAGATCACGGCTTGGAATGTACAAGATCTCAGAATCTTTGGAATAAAATTCGCCTTGCGATATCTCTTCTCTTGTGTACTTTTGTGAATGTTTGTGATTGTCTATGAATGTTTCTATTATTCAGAACCCCAGAACAACAAAACACCAGAAAACTGCGCCCGAGCATTTTTCTAGTTCTAACACTCTCGAAAGTGTACAGAGAAATGTTAATCAATGCCTTACTTGACAGTGAAGCCAGGGAGGTCATGATGATAGAGATAGAAGAAGAAATGAATAATACAAACAAATTTTGGGAGGGGTATATGCCAGTGTCACAAGTCATGCATGTCAATCATCCTTCAACAATTACTTTCTCAGAAGAAGACAGTACGATCGAATTAATAGACCACAATCGCCCATTGATGGTCACAGGAACAATCAGGGACACCGAGGTTAAAAGGTGCATGTTAGATGACGGGTCTGCCGTGAATATTATACCATTGAAGACATTACAGAAGCTGGGTTATAGGCAATCGGCACTACGCCCGAGTCTCATGATGATTCAAGGGTTCAATTAAGACAGTCAACGCACACTTGGATCAATCACAGTGATGTTAGAGATCAAAGAACTGATGACGAAAGTAACATGTCAAGTGGTCGACGCAGTGACAACATACAACCTCCTTTTAGGAAGGCCCTGGCTCCATCAGAATCGCATAATCCCTTTGACATATCACCAGTGTTTCAAATATAACAAAGATGGTGTCCAATACAGGATAGCAGTAGATCCAAAGCCATACACGATAGCTGAGTCATTTTTTGCCGATGCGAAATATTACAACCTGTCCGAAAGCGATAAAACCAGCAAAAAGTCCGACGTAATGAAGAAAGGACAAGGGGCAAAACCTCGAGTTGAGAAATTCAGGCGGAAAAGTAAACCTCAGCCCATTACTCAAGGAAGATCCCAATGTCAGCGGGAAAACCAACCTCAGCCGATCACGAAGAAGTTCTATGTAGTACCGCAGCATCTGCGTCAGCCGGGGCAGTCTGTGTTAAAACTGATCTCAGATCAACACATGAGTGTACTCAAGTCCAGCTTCAATATGCCGATACCCAAGATAGGAAGAACCAAGCCATTTCCAAAAGCTCAAAGCCAATTCATCGTGCCGTCAAGAGATACCACTTAGAAAGATATCAAGTTCCACTCAGGGCCAAGTCAGGCAGTACCATCAGAAGAGAGAGAAGAGGGAAGAGGGTCTGCCCAACCCGGACTAATAGAAGAGAAGAGATATAGCAGAGCCAGCCGAAAGATTATGAGGAATATGGGATTCTTCGGTCAAGGCTCAGACACAAAGAAAAGACTGCTAGCTCCATTTGAAGAATATAAGCAAGTATACAGAAACAGAGAAGGTCTAGGAGCCAAGGCAAGCGTAAACATGCTGACCATTGGCCCGGTAGAAGAAGTTCAGTCGCAAGATTCTATCGACATAATCCAGCCAAGTGTCGCACCCGTGTAACTAGAAGACGGTGGACAACCGACGATTGATGAACTCGAATAGGTGAATTTGGGCACCCTCGAAGAACCCAGGAATACATATTTGAGCAAAAACGTCTCAAAAAATGAAAGAGAGAGATACATGCAGCTATTGAAGGAGAATAAGGACATCTTTGCCCGGACATATTCAGAAATGCCCGGGCTCAGTCCGGCAATCGCCATGCACAAGCTGAGTATCATGAAGGAAAAGAACCAGTGAAGCAACCGCAACGACGGTTTCATCCTGATGTTATACCTAAGATTGAAGAAGAAATCAAGAAACTAATTCAGGCCGGATTCGTTCGAGAGGTGAAGTACCCTCGATGGATCTCAAACATCGTGCCAGTCAAGAAGAAGAGCGGACAGATCCGAGTTTGCGTTGACTTTCAAAATCTTAATGAAGCCTGCCCGAAAGATGATTTTCCTTTGCCGATTCTAGAAATATTGATTGACAGCACAACGGGATATGCAGTAATGTCCTTCATGGACAGGCATTCGGGATATAATCAGATTCGCATGGCCCCGAAAGATGAAGAAGCTACGGCTTTCCGTACAACTCTCGGCATCTACTATTATCGCGTAATGCCCTTCGGAATTAAAGAACGCAGGGGCAACTTATCAGCGCGCAATGCACGTTATATTCCAAGATATGATGCACAAACACGTCGAATGCTATGTGGATGATTTGGTCGTCAGGTCAGTCGATCACGAACAGAACAGAGAACGCCTAAGGCAAGTGTTCCAACGGTTGCGCAAGAAGAGTCTCTGTATGAATCCACTAAAATGCGCGTTCGGAGTTGCGTCTGGCAAATTTTTAGGCTGCGTGGTCAGACACAGGGGCATAGAAATCGATCCCGCGAAGATCAAGGCCATCATAGAAATGCCGCCTCCGAAGAACCTGAAGCAGTTGAAGAGTTTCTAAGGCCGCGTAGCATATCTGAGAAGATTCATTTCGAACCTGGCTGGTCGTTGTCAGCCGTTCTCCCGCCTCAACAAGAAAGATGTTAAGTTTGAATGGGATGTCGCCTGTCAGAAAGCTTTCGATTCATTAAAAGAGATGCTCGGGAATTCGCCAGTCCTTGCCTCCCCAATCAAGCGAAAGCCACTGATTCTATACATCACAGTAGGTGATAACTCACTGGGAGCACTCCTGGCACAGAGTAACGAAGAAGAGAAGGAGAACGCGCTATATTATTTGAGCCGCATGCTAGTGGGGGCCAAATTCAACTATTCAGCAATTGAAAAGATATGTCTCGCTCTCATTTTCGCCGTAAAGAAGCTTAGGCACTACTGCCTCTCGCACCAAATAACACTGATATCTAAGGCAGACCCAATCAAGTTCCTTATGAACCGACCTATGTTATCTGGATGCTTAGCAAAATGGGCCCTTCTCCTCTCTGAATTTGACATTACATACGTCCCGACCCGAGCTATTAAAGGACAGGTGATCGTAGATTTTCTCGCTGCACATCCGGTCCCGAGCAGCGAAGAAATGGAATGTGATCTTCCAGACGATCAGGTTATGATGGTTGAAGAACCACGACTCTGGCAGATGTACTTTGACGGAGCCTCCAGGTCGACAAGGGCAAGAGCGGGGGTTATATTTATCAACCCACAGGGAGATTTGCTGCCCTACTCGTTTACGATCGTGCCAGCTTGCACCAACAACGAAGCAGAATATCAAGCCCTCATCATTGGGCTATAGCTCGCATTAGAGATGCGAATCAAGGCAATACATATCTATGGTGACTCCAGGCTAGTCATCGGACAGTTGACGACAGAATATGAGGTCCGCAAACCTGAGTTGTCGCCTTTCTGCCAACTAGCGCAGTCATTATTCGACCAGTTTCGTAATAGCAACATTTCACATATGCCAAGGCAGGAGAACGTACAGGCCGACGCATTGGCCAGCCTGGCCGCTGCTTTGGCTAACCCTGGAGGCAGCCCACTTCAAGTAACAATCGAAGAAAGGAGGATCTTACTGATAGCCGTACTGCATGGTGGCGAGCAAGCGTAAACCCCATCTGTTGCTTCGAAATCACAGAAGATAATGACTGGAAAAAGGGCAACGTCGACTACTTGAAGTATGAATTCTTACCAGAAGAGCCCAAGATAAGCACGCAGGTTAGGAGGCGCGCTGGGTCATTTATACTACAGAACGACGTCCTTTACAAACGCTCGTATGAGGGAGTATTGTTGCGCTGCTTGGACCAGAATGAAGCATATGCTACGTTAAAGGAAGCCCATGGAGGAGAACGTGGTGCCCACCAAGGAGGCAGGAACCTACATCACCGTGTCCGACACATGGGATATTATTGGCCCACGATGGCGAAAGATGCGATAGAATTTGTCAAGAAATGTCATCAGTGCCAAATCCATGCAGATATCATACACTCGCCACCGGAAGAGTTGCATCAATCAGTGATGTCCTGGCCTTTTGCAGCCTGGGGCATGGACGTGATTGGACCGATCAGCCCACCCTCTTCCCAGGGGCACCAATACATCTTAGCCATGACGAATTACTTTTCCAAGTGGGCCGAGGCGGTCGCGCTTAGGAGCGTGAAGGCAAAACATGTCGAAAGTTTCATCCACCACACCATACTATACCGACATGGTATTCCCGAGAAAATCACCACCGACAACGGAACACCCTTCAAGAATGCTACCATTGACAAGTTGTGCACAGAGTTCAAGATCAAGCACTGCTATTCAACACCTTACTATCCTCCTGCAAACGGACCGGCTGAAGCTTTTAACAAGACTACTGTGAAGATTTTAAAGAAGACAATAGCAGAGAGTAAGAAAGATTGGGACAAGCGTCTGCCCGAAGCATTATGGGCATATCGAACCACACACCGCACAGCCACGCGAGCCACACTCTACTCGTTGGTATACGGCACGAAGGCGGTAGTCCCGATGGAGATACAGGTTGACTCATTACGGGTCGCACTTCGCCATTCCCTGACAACCGAGCGCAATGCCGAGATCAGAATGATCGAGCTAGATAATCTAGTGAAAAGAGATTGGTCGCTCAGCAAAAGCTCGAAATGTATCAGAAACAGATCTCAGCCTCATACGACAAACGAGGTCGGGGTAGGTCGTTTAAAAGAGGCGACCTGGTGCTAATGATGAAATGCCCGGTGTTAGCTCAATGCCCGAAAAGTAAATTCGACCCAAAGTGGGATTCAGTGTGCATCGTTGATGAAGTATACTCCAATGGAGCTTATCGAGTGATCAATTGCAAGGGGCAAGGCATTAGCTCGTTGGTGAATGGCCGATTCTTGAAAATATATTATACTTGACATAGAATACTACTGTGATTTGTAAACACCCCGCTAGAGGGAAAGTGTAATAGACAAACATCGAAAGAAATGATACCATGCGGTAATCAATGCTTACAATTACAGATACTAATCATTTATTCTGTGTGTTTACACAGGCATCAGGAAAGTCATTGAAACCCAAGACGTATCAGGCGTTGCCACCCCGCCTGATCCGAGGTTATCAAGAATCGGAATGAAAAGATGAACCTTAAGATCAAGGCTCGGTCACGCCCATTCCGCATAAATATAGGTTTGAGTCCTGACAGGGGGACATTCCTTCCAAAATAATATACGTTATCTTCGAATCCAAACTCAAATTAAAGAACTATCAAGTAGATAAAACACATAGCACAATCACATGAATAGTATACATATCATTACAACATTACTGTCACAACGTATCTCCACGAAATTACAGAATGAAACAATTACAAAGCTTAACCGTTCAAATTTCTCAAACATTGTTCTAGCAAATGAATTGCAGACTCCTGGGTTGCCCTCTGTGTTGCCTCCACCACGGCTAAGACCTGTGCAGCATCGGGGACGCTTTGAAGGAACTCTCTCAATTCTGTGACCTAATTTCGTATAGTGTTACGTTCGGCCTCGCGCTTTTCGACAGATAATTGCAGACGAGCCTTCTGATTGCTAAATTTTGAGAGATTGAGGTGAACAACGGAGCGTTCAGCTTGCAGCCGTGCTATCTCATTGTCTATCTCTGTCAGCCGATCTGTGGCTCCCTGATGCCCGACAGTGGCAGCTTACCAGTCGCGCCTCATCGCAGTTATATCTGCCTCGCACAACTCAAGCTTTGGCAGGAGGGATTGCAAATGACCGCGCCTCTCCTCAACAGAAGGATCGACTCTAAAGTGTCTCGCCTCGCTGAGTTGTGCCATGCCTTCCCTGAACAAGACTACATGGTTGATCATCAAAGAGACGTCAATCCCGAGCCATGCAGCGTTGCATTTAAGCGCCTGCAGCCCTTCATCCAAAATGGACCATTCATCCATATTCTTCAGAGAGGCGGCGATGTTCGTCAGAAGACTCTTCAAAAGGTCCGCCTTCACCTTTGACAGTCCTCGGAGAGAAGAAATGAATGCCTCGGGCAAGGCGACAGGGGCTAAAGCATGAACAGGAGCGGTCGCTGATAAAAGAAATGGTAAAGTCAGTATAAAGAGGCCTCAGTAAGGAAAAAGATAGTCGAAACGGTGAAGACAAGTAATATACCTGTGGCTTCAAGAATGTCAACAGCAGGCGCGTTAGTCGAGGCAGTAGGCGTAGGCAATAGTGGGGCAGGTTCAGCAATCCCCTCGGTCGACGGCTCAGGTAGCTCCGGAGAAGATAACACTACGACCTCAGGAATGTTGGTGTCAGATGTTGGCATGGTAACAGGAAGCGGTTCCGCAACAGGTTCAACTGACGACGGTACAACAGTAGGAGGAGTTTTCATGGCACGTTCCGATGCACTTGTTCCTATACCCGAAACTTCAACCCCATGGGAAACCTCCCCGATAGGTTCAGCTAATGACGGTCCAACAATGGGAACAGCTTCCACAATAGGCTCAGCTGATGAAGGTTTGACGGTCGGAGATGCTTCCAAGGTAAGTTCAGGTACACTCGATTTAGCAACAAAAACCAGAATGCCCCGAGAAGCTAAATCAACATCCCCGACCCCAATATCTTCAACACGGGAAAGGGTCGAGGGAGGTGCAACCTCCACAGCGGCAGTGGTCGTCGTTTCATGAACAGGACCCTGGTCATCTGCAGCTTCAGTCATGAGGATATCGGAGATAAGGACAGTATCAGTGGGTACCTCGTCATCCAAGTCCATGAAAATCGCTCCAACATCCGCCTCAGGGACAAGCTTGTCACATATCGGTTCATCATCATTGCCTTCTCCAGTATGATGATCCCCACTCAAATTCTCTTGAAGGCTCAGCTCACCCTCTTCCCTGATTGCACCCGCGTCACCGATCGGAGTGCCACCAACAGCCTCAGAAAGTCGTTTCTGTAATCTCTCTTCATCATACCTCTTACGCATCTCGGCAATGTTCTTCCCTCCATCAACTACCGAAGTACGATGAGCAGTCTTCACCTGAGGACCAGTCCGCTCAAGTGGCGTCTCATCATCATCACCACCATCATCACCACCATCATCGCCGTCGTCTCCACCACCAGCACCGCCATCATCACCACCCTCACTGCCATTGTCATCATCACCGCCCCCATCATTTTGATCGTGGTTACCCCTGGGAGCATCACCATCCTGATACGCCTCATCAATAGGCCCAAGAGATGGGAACTCTGGCCCCTCCTACACAATACTCCTTTCCCCGTAAACAACCCAACCTTCCAGGGTGTGCTCGGGCTTCTCATGATCAATTATCACATTCATTGAAGTCATTAGCCTCTGAGTACCCGGTACAGCAGGCTGATGAAGATGCTCCGCCACGTACCCTAGTCCATCGACAGGAGCTGGGCTAACAATTGGAGGCGTAACAAAGACGGGATTAGTAACATGATGACCATTTCGGATCAACGTATACTGATGAGCCCACCATCTCATCCACCCGAAAGATGCGCCAGTGACACTCTTCGTACCAGGGATGGAAAAAGAGCAACCACTCCCAGTCAGCAGAAGCTGCCGCCACATCCATTTCCAATGGATAGGCCCGATATCATATGCTCGCTGCTCACGAGTCACCGGCTCCAATGTGGCAGGTACTCCTTGATCATATCCAATTGACGAGCGAAACGGTTGGGGTAGTACAGCTCTCTCCAGAAGTCCAACCCCTCACGTAAAGGAAGGGAGGACTGGCGGATGGCTATCAGGAATGAGCGTTCATTGTGGTCTATGCTGTCATCGTCCGTGCACAATATAGAATCTTTGCTCCGGGTGCCCGAGAAGTGGAAAAAGTGGACATCGTCGTATCTAGCAATCCTCTCCTTGACTGGTGTTTAAGTTTTGCCCTACCATCTTCTACTTTGGGAAAAAGTATAACGGGACCACCCCTCGCTGAATATAATCCCCGGACTCGATACCATATATCTAGGGGAAATACACTTCGAGCCATCCGGACAGGAAATGCCATCCGCAGTAAGCCGAATTCATACCGAAGGCAGCCCGGTCCTTATTGCTGATAACGTAACCGAAAGCCCGATAAAGAGAACACAATATGGCAGGAGCTATTGCATAACGGTGGCCATTAGCCAAGGCCCCTACGACGGCAAAACAAGATACCCTCACACTGTTGGCCTGTTTTGAGCTCGGCAAGACCACGCAACTCAACCAATACGCCAAGAAGCAGGCCAACTTATAGGTCGGGGATAACTTGTTGGGACGGGGGAAGTTTTCCTTCATTCGATTCTCTAAAAAGGCCTTATCCCCGCGGTGTTCGTCATAAGCCGCATAGTCCAGAATGAAATGAAGAAAACAAAGCATTAATGGAAGAGAGAAAGACGGAACAAAATAATGACCTACAGCTTGCAGTTAAGTGCTTACTCTAAGTCATGGCTGAAATAAACCAGCCAGTCTTCGAAAGGAAGTTTATCCTTAAAAGCCCAGAATTGCGGAAGCTCCGCAAATAGCTCGTAACAAGCTGGGGAGAAGAAGCCTTCGCTCACCCCCTTTTTCTTCCGAGACAGCTCCTCATCGCTCGGAACTTACTCATCGTATATCCTCCCGCGAATCGGGAGACCAGCGATACGGTTCAAGTCCCATAGCGAGATGCTCATCTCTCCATACGGTAAATGAAAGGTGTTGGTGATAAAGCACCAGTGGTTCAGAAACCCCTTGTAGACCCACGGTTCACGGCAAAAGTAACTCGAGGTCGCCGCAATAGCCTCAAAGAGGCCTACCGCTTTCAAGGCCTCCCTATGACGTTCCAAAATTCAATTCGCCCACGCTTCATATCCGGGATGAGCGATCAAATGACCTCGGGTCCGAAATGCGCCCGATAACCAGATTTCTGTATCTCCCAGGTGATGAAACCTTTGCCGAAGGGTCTCGAAGTAGGGTGTAGGGAAAGGCCGATGGGGGTCCTGGTTCGGCTCTAAAAATATCATAATCTTTGGGTCCAAGACAGCTTAACGTCTGCCATTCTCAGACAGTGAACAGTTGAGGAAATGCCCAGGAGTAGATGTCCACGTTTCCACGCTAAAAAAAGAATTTGCGCGGCACACGTCTTAAGGCTCGATACTCGGAAGAGAGCGGTGTCGTGGGAGACTTCTAGTGGACCTAATGTACCCTCGCGTATAAGGGTTCTGAATGGCAAGAGGAGAAGTGACTAGCTTTACAGTTGACCAAACGATCTTCATTTTATCAGACTTAGACCTGGTCTGCTTCTCCAGGTATACTTGCTTCGCGCCCTTGCCGGCCCTCTTTGGGCGACCGCGTCTAGCAGATTCAGCGGGGGCCAACGGACTCACCTCGCCCTCTTCGGAACCCGTTGTCCCGTCACTTCGGAAACCCCGCAAAGGAGCAAACCAGGTGTCCCATTGTTCCTGCGTGCCCCTGTCTGGAGGGGGTGGCACAACCCGATCACAGAGAATCTTCTTTTGCATGTCCTTGGACAGCGTCAGTATACGTTCATAGAAGTTGAAAATTTTCGGAGGCAGGAACCACTGGGGGTTCTGATTAGACGGGCGAATAACGTTCTTCAAAGCCGCCCGTTTGCACTTTGATGGAGTCAATGGAGGACCCGAAGGACCAGCCTTAGAGGGGTCGCTAGCCATCACAATCTGCGACGGCACACGGAAAGCTTAGATATAGCTCAAAGCAAGAGAAAATGCACACGAAAGAAATCGACATTCTCAAAGTTCAAGAGGATGCAAAGTAGCAGGCAAAGGAGGCACGAGCACCAATAAACGAATCAAGGTCATAGTAAAATGCGTCCGAACTAGCAAGGAAGGAAATAGCACGATAGCATTCACAATCACGACATCATCATCACGTACAAATAAGAATGGATAAAAAAGAAGAAGAGAAAAACTGATATAATCATCATTCATTAACTAAGACAGGCCCAAAATATTCCGACTGTCATATCAATTGTTTAAATGTTGAAATTAAAAGTTTGTCACAAGATGACATAAAATTGCGGGGGCCCCTCCCCATGGATAGAAAAGGATCTCAGTCCTGCAGCAGCGGAAGAATCCGAGCCTTCAACTCGTCCACCTTCGCCTAGACTAGGGCTCCCTTAGAAATCAGGTCCATTAAGTAGGAAATGCATTGCTGCACAAAGTCGAAGTTCAAGTGTTCGGCATTAGTCCAGTTCCTCACGATAGAGATGTCGATTGCGAGTCTATCATGTTCCCTCAAGGCCTCTCTGATCATTCTCCAAATGCTGGCGCGACGATCTGAAAACTCGGCCTCCGCCAGTGGGACAGCCCAAGCCAGGAATCGTCTCTTCTCCATTTTCTCCCTCTTTAAGGAGTTAAGCCGGCTCAATAAGGCCAGGAAAGAATCAGCCAAGGGAGGCTCCGCCGCCTCAAGGAGCTCCAGCTCTTCTGGGAAGGAGGAGTCACCAATGAAATCAAGAATGGCTTCTCTGTGCTCATAAAAAATGGAGGCCATGAGTGAAACATTCCGGATAGCCTATAGTATGGGACAAGAATCTGCGCCAAGTCTAGATAAAGCCTCGGACACCTCATCATACTGAACATGGAGGGATGACCAAGCTTCCAGACGATTGAGGGAGTCAAAGAGCCGTTGCAAGCAGTCATGAGCCGCGCGTAAGGAGGCACGAGTTACAACCATTGTCTGCTGGAAAAAACAAGACTAACAACCCGATTTGAGAACCGCGGCAATTTGATAAAAAGGAGTAAAGAAAGGAAGCATATGAAGATTATTTACATCAGATTCAAAGTCAACGGAGGCATGCGCAGGTACGTCTAAACTCTATCTAAATTAATCATTATAATTCCCAGAAAATGCCATTTTGGCCAGGCATAGCCCAAAATTTAAAATATATGAGACCCGACACAGCTTCCGGATAGTAATGAATGCACATGAGAATTTAAGATGGAAGTGCGGGACCCCATATCCTTTAAGGTAACGATCCCTGCCACCACAAGAATAGCTTGCGCACCCAAAATGTGGATATGATGGGCAGTGTTGGGCCAAATTTACACATGAAAGAGCCCCAGAAACAAGAAAATTCCAAGTCCTGGAAACTGGGTGCGTCGGACCCAACGTACCCCCCAAAATAATCCAAAATTTCACAAAAAGATACAAAGTTGAATATCTGGGTGCGTCAGGTCCAACGCACCCTAAAATACCAAAAACGTTATGACTAACTATCTGGGTGCGTCGGACCCAACGCACCCTAAAACATTACTATCGGTCTAAGTCCAATACATAGGTGTGTCACGCCCGACGCACCTCGAAATTCGGTCATTTTCCCCAAGTACAATATTTGGGTGCGACAAGTGTGGCGCACCCTTAAAATCGAAGGGTTTTCTCCAATTTGTCACGAGGGGTGTGTTGAGCGCAACGCACCCTTAAAATCCTGAAATCCAATCAAGTTCGAATTCTTGGGCACCCTTAAAATCAAAATTTCACCAAGTCATTATTTGGGTGCGTCGCGATTGACGCACCCCAAAAATCCAAATATTTGAAATAAAAGGGTGCACTCGACCTTTTTTGGGTGCGTTGGCGACAATAAAAGGGTGCGTTGGCGACAATAAAAAGGTGCGTTGGCGAATATTTGGGTGCGTCAAAGGCAGAACGAATGCACAGTAAAAAATGAGGAATGAAAGAAAATCAGGCTATCTTATCTATTTATAGTGTGGATCCGGGAATCCGATGCGTTGCGTTGAACGGTCGTAGGTCCATTGCAACGCACCGGAGGGGCATCTGTTGGGGTCCCAAAAGTCAGTACCCTCTAAATCAAATCAACTGGGCATGTGCTTCGAGGAAATCCCACAAAATACCATCCGACGCACCCAAATACCCAGATTTGCAAAGGATCCAGTACTTAGCCATTTTCTCCGGTGGGCCCCACGAATCACCGTGATCAAAACCGTCCAGAATCAAGCAGACACCTTCTTTATGAATTATGATAAGCAGTTCATGATGATTCACCAAGAAGCGGGCCCCACAAGCCCTTCGTTTTGCAAAACCCAATTTTACAAAACACGAGTACGTCAAGCGCACCCATTTATTCAGCCCAACGCACCCTTAAATTCATGAAAATTCAAGAAGTGTTTCAGGATTGTATTTCACCTCTGACGCATCCAAAAAATGGCTTGACGCACCCAAAAAAATACCTTCGACGCGTCTATAAATTCAGAAAATACGAAACTGCAATTTCAGGGTGCATTGGACCTTGACGCATCCAAAAATTGCCCAACGCGTCTATAAAATAGCTCGACGCACCCATAAAATCACCAAGAATCAACATAGCATTTTTTGGATGCATTGGATTTCAACGCAGCCATAAAATCAGCACATTTCAGAATATCATTTTGGGGTGCGTCGGAGCTCTCATACGCCTATTTGGGGGTGCGTCAAAGGCTTTATGGGGTGCGTCATACGTGGCAGCCCCTCATTGGTCGTTGTCCGATATTTTCGGGTATAAATACTCCCTCCCACTGTTCATTTGTACAGATTAAGAGAGAGAGAGAGAGCCATTATCCCCTGAGTATTTGGGATTTATCGCCGAAAACCCTCGCCGGAACCTTTTTACGACCGCTGGAAAACTTTCCTGGTCACCGGAATCCCTTTCCGATCACCGGCGCCTTCCACCGGGAAATCAACCCAATCGACACCACTGCAGGTTCGGATTATAAAAATGATAAGTGTGGGCACACACCTGAAAATAGCTCGACGCACCCGAAAATTCAACATAAGTCGAATTTGTATTTTCAGGGTGCATTGGACTCCTACGCACCCGAAAATTCAACATAATTCGTACTTGTACTTTCAGGGTGCATTGGAGCCCAACGCACCCAAAAATTGTCCAACGCATCCGTAAATTCAATAAAAATCGACCGTTTAATTTAAGGATGCATTGGATCCCACGCACCCAAAAAATCAGCCAATTATAAAACATGTTCACGGGTACATCGAACTCAATTTTAAGTGTTTTCAAGTTCCACTTGAGCCTATTTTGGGTATTTCGAGTGTTCCGGACACAATGGAACGGTCAAATGGACGTTCCAGGATCTCTAAACGAGCAGAATTGTGCATCTTCGAGGTTCGACCCGATCCGACACGATGAACAAAATGACTTCTCTGAAAGACGCCACCAGCATCTAGAACTATGCAAACATGTCATCATTTATGTCTACTATAAAGATATGATCTGATTTGGGTCGAAAGCCAGACAAACGAGACTATGGTTATCACGATAAACCATGCCAAAGAGTTTCAATTCTCTACAAATCAATTGCTATAAACTGCCACAACACAACAGTCGATGCCCTTACCCATTCAAACGGTATCCGTCGGTTGATCTACGCAGGTATACACAACTGTAGAGTGGACTTCCCGAGGTCACCTGTCCATACATTGACAAGCGCGGGCCCAGAGTCATCCTTCCCAGTCATAAACCCTGATAGTCTCAGCCCGGATCTCTAGCCAAAACATAGAACATAGACATCTGATTAATACAAAGATGGTTCAGTCCATAACAAAACAAATACAAGTCTCTACGACCACAAACTCTAAGACCATAGTCCCTGCTGACTAGTCTTTTGCCTTTTAATCAAGAGTCATCGATCATTCGATGTAATTAAGGGCTCGTGCCAGATCACGGCCTGGAATGTACAAGATCTCAGGATCTCTGGAATAAAATCTGCCTTGCGATATCTCTTCTTATGTACATTTGTGAATGCTTATGATTGTCTATGAATGTTTCCATTACTTAGAACCCTAGAGCAACAATACATACATTTCAGGAAAAAGGTCCTTGGAGTTCATTTTCTAGTTCTAACAGCAATGTACACTATTTCTTTTGTTATGGTCCACTTCACCTACCGATGACTCTTAATTTTGGTTTAATATATTATAATGATCTCGTGAAACGGTGGATGGTGTGGATCGACAATCCAACTCACAGTGGGCCCCACTATAAAGTCACTTACTATCCATCGTTAGGCACAACTCCCGTCGTTGTTACTTGCAGGCGTTGGGCTCAAGGACGAGGGTAGTTTTATCCCATTAAAAATTGAAAAAGTGTCAGGAGGCCAGTTGAGGCATTAGTTTAATGTCGCGAACAAGCAGGGAATTCCTCCATACTAAAGGGATTGTACGATCAAAATCCCTATTTGAATTGGTGGAATTCACAGAAAATAAATTTTTTTTTCTTGATTTAACACTGTCATAATGTTTGGATTGCAAAGAGAATCCTAAATTATCTAATAAATTAGAATTTTTCACTTGTAAAACAAATGAAAATCCTAAAAATGTAATTAGTTTTTTTTTCAATAGTAATAATCATTACATTTTCCATATTCACACATTTGATTTCCATATTGAAACATGATCAACTTAAGTGCTAGAAACTAAAGATAAGTGATTGATATGATTTTTTAATAAGTAAAATTTTGAAAATATATGCCATCTACAATGAAGCCCACTAGTTGAATAGTTTAGATTAATGGATAATCCAACATGTGTAACATAGAGTGATGGCTATATTGGCTACCGTATTTCGGTTATTCTTGCTTCGTAACATCAACTTCTTACTTCTAATGCCATTGTATAAAACCCAGACTTGCAAGTAGAGGTGCAACTTGGGCAGGTAAGGTCAAGTTGAAGCTCAACCTCATGAGCCCAAATGAACTCAAGAGAAACCAACCCCCAACCTAACCCAAACCGAATTCCCCCCCAACATGTCTAACCTAAATATAACCCCAAGTCCTCTATACTCGACCAAAATCGAGAGAACCAAACCTGACCCGACTCAAATGCATATGATCATTTTTAACCTGACCTAACTCGGCCTGAATTTGGTCAAACCGAACCCAACTCAAATTCAAAATTTGATTGGCCTTTTTCAACAGAATCCAATATGAGGACCTTGAAAACCTAACCTGAACTCAGGTTGGGTCAATCGGGTTCGCGTTGACCCAAACCCTAGTTAAAGCCCTACTTTCAAGTGATAATCATCATGAGAAATGATCACATACAGTCTAAAGATTCTAGTTGTGAATAGCCCATTATAATGTTTGAGTGACATATATCTAATGCTTTTGTTATATGCATCCTCTCATATTAGGGATGTTGTGGTTTTTTTTTTTTTTTAGAAAATAAATTTTGAAATTTAAATATTTTATTTTTACAAAATAAATAAATACATTAAATAAAAAAACTTTCTAAAAAATACACATATGAACAATGGTAAAATGGGAGGTTTCTACCATAGCCATGATGAAATTAGGAAGTGAACCAGGGTCTAGCGATAAGTTTGATCCCATTGATATATAAGGCTCTATTAATAATGTTATGCATGACACATAGTTGTATATGTGACACTGATAAGTATTTGTGTAATGCCCTGTAAAATCATTATCCTCGGTTCGAGCCTATACTCGAGCCATAGCACCCATAAACCACCCAACCCTGATTAATTGACTCTTCTTAATTTAGGAAACTTGTGAATTAATTTAGAAACCTACAAATTTGACATTTTCATTAATCATCGGACTTGACGAGATTTCGAACCTGATTAATGTACCCAAGGATCTCGATACCCAAACATTTTTAAAAATGCTCGATACATCCAAACGGTCCTCATGTCATCCGTCAATGGGCCGCCAAATGTGAAATTAAGTAAACTCAACCTTCTCATTGGGCTTGGCAACCCTCTTAGGGTGTCAATTCAAGAAGGTAGGCCAGGTTGCTGAACTTAGAAGCAGAGGGTAGCACATGCAATGTATAGCTCTGGCCAAAATTATCCAAATACTTAAGAAATTGTTCTTTTAAACTTTTCCTAAGTTGCTTCATTTGAACCGTCACATCACAATGAAATTTATGACCTAAGCCCTAATCATAACACTTAACGCATCCCTAAAAATGTGGCCCTGATTGACGATAGGTGACTATTGAACGGACCCGCCTTTATATCCGTCAATCGCCACATCCAAAATGAGGGGGATCATAGCCATAGGAAGATCCCTTTTTGTTGAAGTTTTCCTGTGGTCTAGATTATCTTAGATGGGCCTAGGTGGGCCTCAACTAACCATATTGGCATCCATAGGGCTAAAACATCAATAGCTCTTTGCCAAGGTCATTTGCCCAAATCCAACCCTATATAAAAACCTTAAAATGAGCATTAGCTCCCAATTTCTTAAAATTTCAGAAAGAGAGAAGGAGAGGGAGAGAGGGGAGCTGGTTGTAAGAGTGCTTTGCATGCTATCCCATCGCCTCTCGGGTGCGCTAATGCCAGCCTAGTTGTCGCTTCCTTCCGCTAGATCACCCCATCAGTTGTTAGAAGTAAGTAGATGACCCATCTCTTTGAATCTTACATGCAAGATCTTATTTGTGTAGGATTCACGAATTTCTTCAAGAATTCAAGGTGTAGACCGTTACCCCTAGGTTTTCCTTTATCAAACCTCGATAGTTATAGTTAATGGGCCTTGTTTGATAGTTAGCTATGTTTGGATCTGAATATTTATTGCTAAAATCACCTATTCTTCATGCATGTTGCATAATTGCTTCCATAGTTAATGATATTGTTGAAATGACCTTATTCAAACATGTATGTCACCTGATTTCTTGCCCTAGATAGTTAATGTTACTGAAATGGTTTGCTCACCATGCATGTGGCCTTAATTCATGTTTCATGGGGTCTTGAGATGCTGTAATGTTTTAATTATAATTACTTGCAATTGGTCATTTATGGAAGAGTGTGTTTAGCTAAATTTTCAAAATTGAGGATTCATTTAAAACATGTGTTGATGTTGGTGGAGAAGCTATTGTGAATTATGAACTTTTACATTCACGTGTCATGCTTGGAGTTTGATGGGTCTATTCTCTTAACATGATGTTGTGGTAGTTTGTAGTAAAATGTTGTTGAGTCCGACTTGAAAAATGCTCAAGTTAGGGTGGCCGCTTAAGGTCGACCACCTAGGACTCGTGCGGTCGATTAGGGCTGAACGCGGGTGACCGACCGTAGTTTGAGGGCTACATGGGCTATGCGTGCCTAAGGTCAATTTCCCCAATGTTCTTCGTCATCAACCGGATCGGTCTAATGTTAGGTTGGACATGAATATTGGACTTTCCAACACCAAACCTCTACGAATCTAGAGTATCATCATTACCGTTATATATAGTCCACTTAAAGCCGTACTGTGATGTAATTCACAAAGTCTCATGGGCCAGGCATGGTGTATGGGACACTGTGTTCAAGCCATCAGCCTATGTTGTGGTGAGGAGCCTCCCCATAATGTCCATTTAGCACTAGATGGAGGCGATGAGCATACCATGTTGTAAAGGAATGGGTGATGAACCCTTCCACCTTGATTGTGCATGGCCAACGAGACATTGCTTAACCATGTATTAGTGGGTGACAAACCCAAACCTGAATCGGGGGTTACTAGCAATGATTGGCGATGCAATGCATTAAGCCAGATGGTCCCAATTAGACTTATGATACAACGTCGGTACCTCGACTTCACCAACTTGCGGGTTGAATTGGGTTACTAAGTAATTGGCTAATCATACATGGCTACCTTCATGGCATGCATATAGTTGTGCGGGTGATGGGGTGACGAGCTCCTCACGGTCTGTGCCGGTGATGTGGTGACGAGCCACTCATTGTCTGTTGTGACATTGGTAGATTGGAGATTAGGGCATGCACCTGCATATCATTCATCCATGCATCCTAATCAACTATAATAGAGACATCTTAATGACTTGCGTGTTGTCGTTACCTATGCTTGACTGTATTTGATAACATGCTTAACTTTGGGCAATGGAACCACTGAGTTGATCACTCACTCCCACTTGGGATGGTATTTTAAAACACCAACTAGAATCTCCCGTTGACACAAGTACCCTCGAGGTGTATGCATTAGAGGAGTGCGAGGACCTAGAGGATGAGGGTGGCTTGTATTTCCAGTTCGTTGATGACCAGGTTTAGAGGAGGATCGTGCCATTCCTTTTGGACCCTTAGGGTTGTGGAGGCAACCGACTTTTGATACCACGTTGTATATTTTGGACTTATGTGTTGGGCCCATTAGTTAAGTGAACCCGTTGTGGATGACATAGTATTTGTATATTCTGGATTTAGTTCACCGTATTTTGATATATATTTATTTTATTGTTTAGAACGATTTACCACTATGATTTTAATGCCATGTGGACTCAAACTTTACATAAAATGCATTCGCATACGCATGGGTGACTCCCAAAATATCAAGGATTGAGTTTGTACTCAACACCTAAAATTCGGGGCGTTATAATTTGGGTGGTGGTTATATGTGTTGTCATGTGGCAATAGTGTGTCTCTATCCAAAAGAAAGAAATTAGTATATTTGTTATATGTGAAAGGGTGTATGGATGTCTTGAAGAGGCACATGAATCTCTTAAAAAACGTAATATCCGCACAAGATCTATACATTGTGGACATTACATTCCAAATAAATAATTATAATATTTCCTGATCAAGTCATAACCTAGTACTCTCATCTTTGTTATCTTTCACTTGTCCTCTTGAGATGGCTCTTTGTGATAAATATTAATCATAAGATTTAGAGATCTAGTCAACACTTACGGATATAAATTTCGTGTTGAATTTTGAATTTGTGAGTTCATTTTATCCTAATGATATTTTGACATCTTTCTTCTTTTACACTTGCTAAAAGATATAGAAAAATGCGACAAATCTATCTTAAGATATTAACTACTCAAGTCAAGAATTGAACCCACAAATCTGTCATTTTCATCATAAATTTTCTTCATTTCATCATTGTGTGATACATCACTTTCAATAAAGCCTAGATCCTTATATCTTGCTTGATCCATAACTCAAGTGGCTCACACCAAAGGCAATAATAGAGAAATTGGGGAAAGTAACACCCACTATTAATGAATGTGAGATGGGCCTACGAGCCCTATCTTTTGTCCCTTCTCCTCTTTACATTCTCCTCTTTTCATTTTTTTTCATTTATTCCATCTCTCTTCCCACTCGTTTACATGGTATTAGAGTTACATTATTTCTTTTCCAACTTCTTCTTATCCAATTCTTCTTTTCTTTTATACCTCGATGTGTCTTATCCTTCTTTTGTTAATTTTTTTAGGGGTTTAAAGCTTCTCTTTTGTTTCTTTTGTATGTCAAGCTATTTATAATGATCCCTTTGTGTACTGTATGTGTGTAAATGTATATAAGATGTGACAAAAGTAGCTCCTTAAATGATATCATCTCATGTGTGATTGTTATAAATGTGTGGATTATTTGCCCTTATTGGATATTCGTGACTATATTTCTTTATAGTCAGTCAAAAGTAGTGGACCTCTTGGCTAATTCTTCTATCTGAAATGATATATGAATTATGTGAAGTGTTTAACTATAGTGCTCATTAATTGTACAAGGTCAACTAGCGTCTATGCTTCTAAGGTACTCTTCCTTTATTTGTTATTTACATAAAAAGTATCCAAATATGAATTTATAAACTTATCTGATTTTTATGGGTTTAGATAAACTCTATAAGTTAATTAAATGGGACAAGTTATTTATAATAGTTTAAGTCGATTGAAGTTTTTCTCACGTCCAATGAAATATTAAGATATATGACTACGGAGAAACATGATGAAGACTCTAGTACTTGCAACTAACGGATTCAAAAAAAATACTTAAATTATAACGTAGTTATAAAATAGTATAAAATCATTCATAAGTGTGAATGTTATGTTTCTGGATACAGTTAAAAAAATATGAGAAGCATTATGAAAAATGTATTCGTTTGATAATAACATTTCTTATACTTATTAGTCATATGAAAAAGTATTTGAGCTCTAACAAGGAGATAAATCATTGGGTGAATATTATTCCAAACTCAAAGGAATGTGGGAAGAGTTTAATGTTTATCAACATATAACTATCAATTTGAAGAAAGCATGTGATGATATATATGCACGCCTATATTGGGATCTATAAGTAGGGCCACTAATAGCTCAGCTCTATAATCGCTCTATAGTCAGAGGAATGGTAATGGTTGCGGTGGAAGTAGTTATGGTGACATGGGAGTTGATTGCAGCAAAAGTCAAAAACTTAGGAAGTGCATTTGTGGGCTCTCCAATCATTTTGCTAAAGAAAATGGGTGACATCCATAGGAAGCCTGTATGGGCGCTAATCAAGTTTCCCACACTAGAAATTAAGAGCAATGGGCCTCATCTTCTAACTCTCTATTTACTACTCTACATACTTTTGTAGCTACTTCCACCCCTTCAACTACATTTCTGACGGTTAGTATTTAAAAAATTTTCTAAGTGTTATGGATGCACCAGACGCTCCATAGCTAACGCACTAGACACGCAAATGTGAAAGTGGGCACACCACTAAAGAAAACTAGATTAAAACATATTTCAAGTTACTTAGCTGATGCGCCAAATACACTAGCATTAAAATTGATGTGTCGGCATTAAAATTGACGAATCGGCATTAAAATTGACGTGCATGCGAGCTTGATTCTCGCCTTCGACGCACCCAGTTGATGCATTAGCTTCAAGTCTCATTAGCCAATTCAATTTTGATGTGATTTGACAAAATTCAATGCATAATGCAATGAACTGTACCATCCGAATTTTTCTAGCCTAGCTCATTATTCACGAGCAATGGGAGAGACAAAGAGCAGTAGAGAGACCTCTGGGTACTGACTACTACCAAAGAGAGACACCCCTCGTTGGAATCCCACATCCCTCGTCGGAATCCCAAATTCTGGCAGACAAAACTCGAAACCCTAGCCACTGACAGGTGAGTCACACCTCCGACGTGTCAAAATCCTCCAATTGGAAGTGTCATCTCGTTGGATTAACTCCGGAGGGAAAGAACTAAGAGGAAGGAGGAAAAGTGCAGAATCGGCAAAGGGGGTCAGTATGTCAAATTGTGTCATGGCACATCAGCCCATCACAATGACACGCTCACCAGTGCGTCAAGCGCGTACGCTTGGCGCGTCAGCCTGGTGCTCGATGTCTCGGTTTTTCAACTAGCACGTCGGACCTTTCACATCATTTTTGTTCCTTTCGCCCTATTTTCAAGGGATTTTGGAGCCTGTCTAGGGTACGTAAAAGATCAGAAAGACTAATGAATTACTCAGAATTCGCTTCCTCGAGGTGTCTGCGGCATACTAACAAAGGATTGTGTGCCCGCCTTAATACCAAAAGGACCGCAGCTCCAAAGCGGTAATAAAATCAGTATCAAAAGTTCATTTCTGTGCTCCAAAGTCATACAACGAACCATCATAATCAGTATAATAAATTAATGTGCTACGGACATTGCCTTAATGTGAAGCCTGAATAACGAACATTGTCATGTCCACGGGGGACTAACCTACGTCAAACTATGAAAACCCAAGCTATAACTGTCAAATAGCTTGCCCTCGAGAGAAACATTGTCAACACTAAGGACCCCCACTATTTGGAGATATATAGTGCATTACCTGTTTGAAATAGAATCTACGGACATAACATGAGACGTCCAAAGTCATAGCCAGTCTTCTAAAGGACACCCGTCCCAAAAACAGTCCCTAGAGTTGCATCGCACGATCAGAGACTAATCAACCATCTTGCTCGGAACCCAAATGATGGAACATAGACACTAGACTCACGGAGATGGTGCAGGTCCATAAAATTAGCTTGACGTGGTCCAAGAGACCCTTAATGTAGCCCAGGCGATCTATTCATTGAAAGACATAGTCCCCTGCGGATATGGTTTTTTACCTTTTGATCAAGGATTATCTATATGATGTAATTAAGGGCTTCTGCCAGACTACAGCCTAAAACGTACAGAACCTAAAATCTCTGGAATAAAGTTTTCTCTTTATGGGATGTCTATTGTGTACATGTGTGTGTTGTTTGTGAATGCTTATGAATCCTCTGATCCTCGAATGAGAAAGAAATACAAATGTAATCCAATGTATTTTCTTGTGAATTCTCATCTGATTCAGTCTGCAATTTTAACAGTGACTCTAGGTATGATTTATTTAGAATCCAAGTCTCTTACAGTATGAGTAATTAACTCCCGAGTATCTAACCATAAGATAAGTTATTTCAATGTATTTTTGTCTATTAATGGCTCTTTAATAGTTTATTCTGTCACTCTAGCAGATAATACCCAACCCTAAGTATGTGTAATAGGTATCGTTCATACAAGTCCATCTTTTACATTATCATGAATTTTATTTGTTTCAAAATTTACTTTAAGCATTTTGTTTATTCACAAACTTATTAAATCTCTTAATTATTGCGTCACTTTTCATCCTTCACATTATAATTTTTAGGACAAAGAATATGAAGATTGATAAAGAATATACGCATAACAAGCTGTACTATCGTAATTATAACATTATGGGCACAACAATGCAGAAAGACATCTCAGCTTATTAGTGGAACTACCATTTCAATCATCCATCATTGAAAACTCTTAAGAGTGTCATTCATTTCTTGTCATCAATATTATGTTTAGAGTGTGATGTGTGTAAGTTAAATAACCATCATTGTGCTACTTTTTCACATGTAGAAAAGCGTCATTCGATTTCTTTATCTTTACTTTATTTAGATGTTTGGAGTCCAATTAAAATATCTAATACAAATGGGTTAAAATATTTTGTTATATTTATTAATTTTTTGTTCAAGAATGACATAGCTTTATTTAATGAAGGATATATCTGAATATTTTTCATTTTTAAGAGTTTTCATATGAAAATACAAAATCAGTTTAATTAAATAAGATCGTACATCCTACATCACGCGCATAAACACACAATAAAATGAGGTTGCAGAACGGAAAAAAAAATCACCTCATTAAGATAACTCATGCTCACTTAATTTACATTAATTTTTTAGAAATTTTTGGAGTAATATAAACTCAACATGTGTTCAGATGCCTTCTTTTATTCTGAATGTTCAATCACCTCTTAAAATGTTATTCCTAAATACTTTGTTGTTTCCTCTACCGTCCAAAGTTTTTTTTGCGTATTTGTTTTGTCCATCGGTTGGAATTTAACTATGATAAATTTGATCATTGACTAGTTAAATATATTTTTCTTGAATATTTTCGTATATAAAGGGTTATCATTGTTATAGCCATTCACTTGAAAGACTATATCTGTGTGTGCGCGCGCATACATTTCTTCAGTCCATTCATTTTCTTCAAAAACCAACAAATCTCTTGATATGGAAACTATTCGCAAACCAGCGACCATTAATGGAGACATTCTTGGATATTCTCGCATATAAAGGTGTTATCATTGTTATAATCTTAAACAATCACACACATAAATGTTATATTTATTTAGTTTGTCTTTTTTTTATAAAAAAATTAATAATAAATCTCTTTATATGAAAACTATTTTTATACTAGCTATAGTTAATGGAGACATCGAACTTTCATCATCTACTACCTTTTCTATTCTCACTATCTCAACTAAAGATTCATTCATAATGAAAACAAACAGATGGTACGACTGATCATGATGTGTAGTCTAATATATCTTCTTCAAAGATTGTGGTTCAATGAATTCTCCAGACACATTTGATAATTGTATTTCTTTAAGAAAAGATAAGCGTGCATGTGCTAGTCATCCCATCTCTAAATATGTTACTTTCCATTATTTATCTCTAAATTTTTATAATTTTTTCATGCCCTTATCTTTTCACTTTATCCCGAAGTAATGAGTAGTTAGCATAGTTTTTATGAGATTAACCATAATCTAATCCTGAGATGCCACATGTGGAAGTGAAATAATATCAAACTGATGCTTTTCTTGAATGAAGTGACAATCAATTTTAATGTGTTTTGTCCGCTTATAATTGGATAGCATTAGTACTATTAACATGGAATGGAGTTAATCTAATGACGTGGATCCCAAAAAAAAAAAGAGGCCTCGTAATCAAATAATCTTACTGCATACGGAGGACATAGCTCAGTACTTACCCTCTATGCTAAACTTGAAGACTATGGACTGCTTCTTACACCTCCAAGAGATAAGAGAAGTTCCAGTGAACATACAATACACAATGATAGATTGACGTGCACTAGCACAACTAGCATAATCAGTGTTGACATAAGTAATTAACCCAAGGGAGGATGTCGACGAGAAAAATAAGGATCGATCAATGGAGCCACATAAGTCGTGGATAATTCTCAAAAGAGTAGTTATATGTAATGTATGAGGTTCGTTAACAAACTGACTAACCACTTGAACAACATAAGCGCTGTCAGGTTTGGTTATTGATAGGTAAACAAGGCTGCCAAAAAGATGACAAAAGAGAGTTGGTTACTCTAATAAATCATCATCCTATTTACCATATTGAATATTTAACTCCATCGGAGTTTTAACAATCATTTGATCTGAAAGTTGTGCAAGGTTGATAAGAACCTAAGCATATCTTCTCTAGATGACCAGTATATCACGGTTAGTATGAGAGACTTCCAATACAAGGAAGTATGTAAGCAGGCCCAAATCCTTCATATGGAAGGAGGACTGACAAATCTGTGGGAGTTCTATGATTTCGATTTTGTCACTCCCTGTTCATAACAAATCATCAACATAAACTAATAGAACCACAATACTGCGATATGAATGACGTATGAATAATGAAGGATCATGACCACTCTGGGTAAAGCCTGCTTTAATCACCACATCATAGAACCAATGAAATCAAGCATGAGGGCCTGCTTTATCTCATATAAAACCTTCCAAAGTCGAAATAGAAAATCTTTTGAACTGTTGCTGGAACCAAGTGAAATTGCGTCAGACCATCTAACATGACACTTTAACACACTATACGCGGAAGCTTGACGGAGCTAGATAGAACTATGGCTAAGCCCTGGGGGGATTAAGACTTTTTTAAAATTCTTTTAAAAACTCTTGCTTAATTAAAATTAATTAGCAATTATAAACTAATTAAAGCAAGAATACTTAACTTCTAGGCATAAGTGGGTCCAATCTCATAGACTACAGGGGATGTGGTAATTCAAGCATCTGGTTTATTAAGGTTATTTAATTTAGCCTAATTAATGTGATTGAGCAATACCATGCATAATTAGGCTAAGGTCCATGAGCATAGATGACAAATGATTTAACTAAACTAGATCATAATCTATGCTACCTATGTATACTGTATGAGATGCAATCACATTAAGCTCAAGTCTACAAAACTTGTGAAAATACATGTTGTGTACTTATACATGTCATGTGCATAGCATTCAAATCATCCATGCATTCATAAAATTCAACAAGAAAATAGACAATGCATGAAAGAAAATGTGCTCAATATGACAATCTCAAACACAAACATGTATAATGGTTCGATTTCCTTACTCAACTCTTGATTGCTGTACCCAACACATAAGTACACTGGATTTCACTATACAAAAGTTTTAAATTAAGTTCACCTCTCAATCTTTACACGGAGGTTTTTGCACATGTTCACCTCTCAACCTGAATGAAGTTTTTGGACAAGGGTTAACCACTCAACCCGACAGAAGTTTTACGTGTTCACTTCTCAACCTAGGTGTTTACAGGTTTCACCCAACCTAAGAATTTAAACAACGTTCCTCCCAACCTAGGAGTTTTGACGAGGATCCTCCTAACCTTTCGGCCCTACACTAGAGACCTACAATGGTTTCTCAGGATAACCAATAACCTACAGGTATGCACCTGTATCGGTGGACCATGTACACACCCATGTCAATGGCTCCCCTTAGAGACTTGTTTGACCCCATACAAGATTTCAGATCCTACAGAAGAACTTATCGAGTTTGAAAATTCAACCTCTCATACTCAATCCTCCACGATGAAAGAGCATGTCTCAGACTCTTACAATTGACAACTTGTCCGATTGAGCCCATTTTGTCGCATTGTCTTAAGTTGCCCCTCATGTGCTCTCTCGATCATGATGTGATGCTTTGCCAAGGCTTCAGTTTCAAGAATCAACTACCTTACATATGATTGCATTTAAGGTGACCAAGATGGGGAGGTGGTGGAATCCTCTACAACTAATAGGAAGATTGTTGCCTAAAGGAATTCCCTAATGGGTCTCCTTTAGTTTTTAGACAAGGATTTACCTGTTACAATTGGTGTCTAACCTCTAGAAAATTGTGAAGATCAAGCTCATCTTCAAAGGGAGCGTGGAAAGCTCATTAGAGTGATAAACCACATGGAAGATGGCTTGAATGTCCTAAGATTAGAGACCCTATTAATTTACAATTGGTGTGGTATCTGATGCACTAAAAACTCGTCTACAAGCCCAAAGCCTAAGCCTCATATTTATAGATTTGAAGATCCAACAACTATAAAACGGGCAAAAATGGATATCTGTCGATCAGTCTCCAACGGTCGTTGACTAATCTACAGAGGGTCGTCAACCGGTCGTAGCTAGCAGTCGACTGGTCTAATTAACTGGCCATCTTTCTGTCCAGATTTGGCCTGTGTCGATCGGTCTCTAGGATTTGTCTACTAGTCTCCAAGCAGTCAGTTCTGTTGTTTTGGACAGTTTGTTTACAACAACTCATTAACATCTAAGGCCTTACAAAGGGTGGTCTTTTAAGACTTCTAAGGTCATTCTATGATGACTAAAAGTGTAACTGTTGGGTCAAGTCTTCTAAAGGTTTGATTTTAGTTTAGGTTCAAGGGTTTTGGCTCATCAAGGCACCTCTGATTTACCTGTTCGTCTCGCCTTGATGCAGCTTGTCTTCTTGGTCTTCAGTCTTCATCTTATTTAGGCTTAACCAACACCTAAACAGACCTACGTAATTGACAAATAAGGTGCACTAGTATGTCATAGAAAAGTGCAATAACACCAGGAGGTTAAGCCATGTACACAGTTTCTTATAAATTCCCGTGAAGAAAAGCATTTTTAACATCCATCTGTCAAATAGGCCAACTATGAGTAACAACAATTGCAATAAGAGTACAGACAATCTTCATCTTGGCTACCGAAGCAAAAGTCTCCTTATAGTCAATGTCGTACTCCTGCTTATATCCTTGGGCCACTAAACGAGCCTTGTACCTATGAAGAGTTCCATTCGACTCGTTATTTATGAAGTACACCCATTTACTACTAATAACTTATTGGCCAGGTGGACAAGGAACAAGATCCCGTGTGTAATATATCTTAGTGCATGTAACTCATTTACCATTGCATCCCGCCAACATTGTTGTGCAGAAGTCTGAGAATATGAGGTAAATACAGAAGTGAACTCGATGTCAGAAAACATAAAGCAAAATAAGTCTATCTAGGAGGTGAGAAAGACGAGTAGAACGATGTATTTCAAGAATAGAAGGATCAACTGCAGGTTGAGCAACAGGAGGGAGGTGAGGATAGAAAAGTACTTCTCTCTCCTGTTGTGGAGAAACCTGCAAAGGAACTAGAGGCACGAGTGAAATAGAATGTATATCTGGAGACAAAGTGTGGCTTATAGAATTAACAGAAGTACTACTTAGAGCAAATGAGAGTAAAGCATGAAATGAAACATGCTCTAAGAAGACAACATTTCTTGAAACATGAACACGATGAGCTTGATGGTCATAACAACGATAACCTTTTTTATTTTTACCGAAGCCAAGATATATCCAGCGGACTAATTTTACAGATAGCTTATTTCATTCATGTGGAGAAAGATGAACATAACAAACACATCCGACATGCCTGTGATGCAAATGGGCAGAGCAACGATTGTTAGCTATAAGGTTAGCAACCTCTATGCCTAGGGGAGTAAGAACGGAGATGAGTTCTCAGAGATGTTACTTGATCGATGATAATGGTGCTAGGTTTGTAATTTAGATCTTGATTTGGGGATTCAAATTGGGATTTCAATGAAGAAGATGAAATCGATGACGGTGGAAGAAGACAAGGGCTAGGGTTGCAAGCAGACACACGCAGTAGCGTGGGGAAGATGACAGAACATGCATTTTCTATTAGTTGTTACAGTAGAGCTGAAGATGGGTTGTAAGTGTTTGGTGCATTAACAATGGTGGTGGTTGCGAGAGGTGAGGATTGGGGCTGGAGATGGCCAGCCAGTGGAGGTGCGGGTTCCAACTATGGGTTGTGGTGTTGACATGATCGAAGATATGAGATCCGGCATGGAAGATGTTACAACAGATCTGAGGTAGCAGAGCTAGATTTGAAAGATGATGTTGTTTGAATGGTGGTGTTGGCGTGGAAATGAGTTGTGGCGTATTATGAATTTGGGAATGATGACCAACCTCGGCAATGAGGACCACGACAGGAGATGGTGACAAGTGATGATGACTAAAGGACCTTCATAACGATGGGCTCAGTGATCAATGACCCAGTTAGATCGTTCTGTTACCATGATAACACAAGTAAAATAAGAGATTTCGAATAATTTTTCTTAAGTTTTTCTATATATTACCTTAGCCCTCATGAGGCTTATATATATAACCTATAAATGTAAAGAATTACTAATTATAAAATCTAAATACATGAAAAGAATTGATTCGTTATCATGCACGTCATCAGAATAACACTTGGGATACTACCCTTCTGATTGATAAACATTTTGCGAGTTGAAAATGGATTTACATAATCAAGTTTCATCCTTATGGTATAATTGAACGGTTGAAAGCTTACTTAGTCATTGTTAATCATGACTAACCTCTCTTCCAACTTGACGTAAAAAATAGCTTTCTTCATGGTGATCTTATAGAGGAATTTTATATGGAGCAACCTCCTAGATTTGTTGTTCAAGGAGAATCTAACAATGTGTGTAAATTATGAAAAATAATTTATAGGTTAAAACAGTTTCCACCTACATGGTTTGATAACTTTAACAAGGTACTATTAAATTGTAACTTTGTTAGAAGCCATGCTAATCATTCTGTTTTTACATAGAATAGTATCTTAGGTCTTATTGTACTTGTAGTATATGTGGATGATATTATTATTATTATTATTATTATTATAATAAATGACAATAAAGGGATTAAGGAACTAAAGAAGTATATTCAACAGTATTTTTTATCAAAGATACGAGTCATCTTTGATACTTGGTATATAAGTAGTCATATTTAAATACTGAGTTAATTTATATCAACGAAAATATATTATAGATTTACTTATGGAGATGGGTCTTCTTGGGACCAAACTTGTTGAATCTCTAATCGATCTTAATCGTAGGCTTGTTAGTTATTAAGAAGATGTTGTGGAGAATTTAGGAAGGTACAAAAAAATTGATTGGAAAACTTATTTATTTAATTATTACTCTACTTGACATACATACTCGATGGGTGTGGTAAGCTAATTCATAAGTTTTCTAATAATGTCTCACATGGAAGCAATTATTTTAAATTTATATTACTTTAAAGAAGAAGCAAGTAAAGAAATTTTGTGTAAATGAAATGATCATCTTTAGGTCATAAAATATTCAGATGCAGATTAGACAAATTCCGTAACAGATAGAGGATCTACAATTAAATATTGAACATTTGTGCGAGAAAATCTAGTTACATGGAAAAGTAAGAAGTAAAATGTGTTGCCCCAATCAAATGCTAAAGTGAAGTACATAATAATAGGTCATAGATTTTGCAAGTTGATGTAGATAAAGAAATCGTTATAAGAACTAAATCTACAACACACATACCTTTATGATAATCAAGTTGCTTCAAACATATCAAACAATAAGATTTATTAAGAAAAACTAAACACATCAAAGTCGAATGTCATTTTATAAGTAAAAAAGCTTTCGGTAATAACAATCACTAATCCATATGTTCAATCTCAAGACCAACTTGCTAATGTCTTCATCAAAGCTCTTTGTTTCACTCAAGTTATACACATATATTTCAACTTTGATATAATAATGTTGATTCTTCAGGTTAAGGGAGATTGTTAATCAATATGTTATGGACCTATGTAAGCCCACTTAGATTTATTGTTTTGTCTATGATATGGAGGATTTTTTATTTTTATTTTTGTTATTAAGGACTGTTGGGCCAGTTCTACCTCAAAATGGCTAGTCATTATTAAGGAACTTCTTCCTAATATATAGCCCAACAATCTCCCCAACCTCTAGCCGATGTGGGACAAACCTAATAATCCTCCCTCCACAGCAGATAGGGTTTCCCGAGCACTGCCCTCCCGGGGCTCTCGGGCACTACCCCCTTCGCTTGTGAGATCTAAGTGTGGGCGGATAGGGGCTCCCGAGCACTGCCCTCCCTGAGCTCTCGAGCACTGCTCCCTCGCTCAAGGGCTTGGGTGTGGGCACCACCACATACTGGCTTGGCCGAGCCAGCTCTGATACTACTTGTTGGGCCGATTCCACCTAAAAATGGCTAGTCGTTATAAAGGGGCCTCTTCCCAATATATAGCCTAGCAATCTCCCCAGCCTCTAGCCGATGTGGGACAAACCCAATAAAGACATGTATGTAATTATGAAAAATTTGATGATATAAAAGAATGAGAGGGGGTGTGAGCCTTATCTTTCACCCATTCTCTCTACATTCTCCTCTTCTATCTCTTTCATCTCATTTATTCTATCTCATTTCTCACTCATTTACATTCACCATAAATACTTTCATATATAATGTGGAGTTCACCACATGTTACACATGTTCCATACAATTTATTATAAACATCTAAAAGGCCTTTGTAAAAGTATCTAAATAACTCCTAAGAAAGAAAAAATATATGACGTTAAAGGAGATATTCCATCTAGATGAGTGGATATGTTTTTTTTTTTCAATCCCATTACTGTTGGGCTATATAGTTACCCTTCATCGACTATGTGCACATAGCATCACATGTGTTCTCATCGAAGTAGCACTTGATAAAGAAATCGAGCTATGAATTACCATTGATCCAGTACCAATTGAAATCGAAATCACCATAAAAATGCTATTTTTAAAATTTTTTAAATGGACTAATCTAAAAGGCGTAATCACAATTGTCTATTTTGCTACACAAAAACAAGTACAAAGATAAAGAAAATTCTGCCAAAGCTTTCCATTCTGAACCATAAAAAGAAAAAGAACACTTTACATATGGAATCTCTACACTTAACGAAATAGGGTCTTGAGATGGAGTAATTTCTTGAAAATTGGGGCTTAAGAGGAAAGAAAAGTATCTCAAACAAAAAAAAATCTTATGATTATATTTATTAATCTCAATTCTAAAGAAATTCCAATTAGAAACTAACTTAAATATCTTTTATATTATTATGGTAATAAGTTGTGCTGAATAACTATTCTCCTTCCTAATAAGAAAATCTAATTTACACCTTTCAATCAAGTAGATCACCTTTCAATCAAGTAGATCAATGTGACCTCTAACATTATTATTCTCCCTAGAAAATGAAATCGCACCAAATCCACAAGTGGATAAAAAATTATTACATCCCGATCTTTATTTGCTTATCATATATTATCAATCTAATCACATGCAATCAAACACATTTGATTCCATATATACATGCAAACAAATCACAATACTCCAATTATAATGCACACATATTTATTCTTTTAAGATAAATAGATTTTACTTTTACAAACTTGGTCAATAAACAAACTCATTGGAATTATTAAAATAATATTTTTTTCTAAAAATATTCATAATAAAATTTGACTGTTCATTCGGTCCAGTGCCTTAGATAACTCTCTTATACATCACCATCACCATGCGATCATATTCGATCTTTTTCTATCCTATCTTCGTGACATCTTGATTTGAACACTTTCCAGTGTACTTTTGACTAAGCCAAATCTATGCACATGACCTTGACAATGCACAACAAAATAGCGTCAGCACATTGGTTCTTTTTCACATTGCGTAGAGTACTAACGACGAAAGTCACCTACCAGACTAAGATGCTCATACATCAATTGGATTATAATAGAATTATCACTTATAGATAATTAGTCTCGTAGCACGTGTGGGTCAATACTTAAATAATCAAGCATTCGTCATCCATGTAATGATCGCACGAGCTTCATATGATCAACATGATCCATCTCCACCAAAATATATGGGCTTACACAATCTAACTAGGTCTGAAGCAAATCATGTTAATCTATGTGAGATCTCATTCTAATAGTCTCATAAATCAAGGTGAAGATACATCTCAATATGCATTACTCACATCGTATACACTTGCACAATGGTCTACGTCGTGTGAAAAAGTTGACCAAGGCTTTTAATCGACGAATATTAGCCACATCTTATCATGAAAATATAGAACAACCACATCTATGTATATAAACTTAAATGTTGAAAAATCTCAATATAATCTAATGAATAAATATTTGTTCAGCCAATAATGGTGTGATGGGTTGCACGAAGTCTAACATCAATATGCTGCATATATGAAAGATCATCATCACCATCATCTACGCCTTATGGATGGGCTACATGAATCCTCCTATACCATTCCTCTCAATCAACGGCCATAACTTCATTAGCTATTAGCTAATAGGTTCTCAAGTCTTTTCTTCTTACTTCCGCCCATGCCTTTTGAGCTTTTTCATCACCCTTTTAGAGCCTTCAATTTATGCCAACTCACTCTTAGACTCTTAAATGATACAATTCTTAGTCTCCATTGCGCGTAGCCAAACCATCTAAGTTTACTTTCCTTCATCTTGTTACTTGCCCGTACTACTCTTAAATTTCCTCCATTGCATTCATTTATAATTCTACCCTTCCCAGCCTTACCAGTCACCATCTCAACATCCTCAATTTGGCCTGGCTCATTCATCAGGTGGCACAAGTGCATACGGAATAATTTAGAGGTGGCAATGGTTTTGAGTGTGGTCAGCTGGCGGGTCAACTCACCTGACCTACTTTTGAGGTAGGTTCAGTACTAGCTCATTGGGCAAATGGGCTAGAAATGTAACCCGTTTAAGTTAATGGGTCCCTGCCTGCCCATAGGCTGTCAACTGGTTGGGCTAGATGACCCAACCCGACCAAAAACCCAAAACAAATATACATGTATATATACATTTATTAATGCATCTACTGTGCTAGGTTGTGGACAGCCTTAGTATCATCTTCCATTTCTTGAACCTGAGTTGTCATTGCAGGTTAGGGTCAGGTCAGTTGAGCCTGACCCATTCACAATTCAACAGGTCAAGTCAGGTCTGAGGGTAATGGGTCCTGGGGTCAGGTTAGGGCTAGAATTCTTTGCCCGTTTAGTAAATGGGTCAGGCTTCGGCTGTACCTAACCTGGCCCGAACCCATTCTACTGATCCTCTACTATCTTCCACTTTTTCAGGAGAGCTGCGGGCCATATGATCAATGGGCCTTCATAGGTTTTAGAACATGGCAAGTCAAAGGTGAAGACCCCTAATGGACTAGGAACCCTCACATTTCAATCTTACAAGAGTTCTGCCGATGTGATTCTTGCAAAACCCTTGAACACAGAATGTATTGGCAGGGTTCAAAGCCTTGCCTCGTTCATAGACTGCAGAGTTTCAACAGGAGGTCTCAGTTTCGAAACCCATCCGTGGTGAAAATCCACACTACTGACAGCACCAGCAGGTGCGTTCCATGACTGACTGGGTGGGTGGGTTGCATGACTGACCAAAAAAAAAAAGAAAGAATGTATTGGCAGATGGCTACTGCGTACGTCAATGATTAGATTATCCAAATGGTCCATCTGGTGACACCATCATGGATGGAACATGACACAAAAACATGACAATAAGAAATCTTATTGAAAGCCTTACTGAACATTGAAAGTGGAGCATTGTTTAGCCATTCTTCCTACCGCTGGAGCCCTCCAGTCACTAGTCCAGCCTTCCACATCAGGAGTTTTTTTTGTTCTGGTCCAAGCAGAGTTCAGGATTTCGTTTTCTTTTGTCAAAGAGTGAAAATAGAATCTGTATTGTGAGAATTGAACAGTCAACATCCTCCACCCTCCACTGATCTACAAGCCCAGTTTCGACCGGACTGGACAGATTGTGACCAAATCCGGATCCTACACCGTCCATCTACAAGTCGGTTGACAACCACTCAGGGCGCGTTCGTTTTGCTGTAAATGGGTGTAGATGCACGTAACTGGATGTAAGAAGGTAATTATTATTATTTACTTCTGTTTGATTAAGGGGTATTTCCTGGATGTAAAAAGGCTTTGAAAAGGATTGAAGTACATTTGTGGGGCCCATTGTGATGTCCATGACATATCCACACCGTCCACAAATTTTATGGAAACATTTTAGGGCACTAGCAAAAAAATCAGGTAGATTAGAAGCTCAAGTGGCCCACACCATAGAAAATAGTGGTTGTAAAAGGTTTTTAACAGTAAGCGTTCAACTCAATGTTTTGTGTGGCGTGGTCCACTTAAGCTTAGGATTTGCCTCAATTTTGGGTTCATGCACTAAAATCACCTTGCAAAATGGATGGACGGAGTGGGATAAGCCACATGTATCACAGTGGGCCCCACATGAAATTTGCACTCTCCTCAGTTTGAGTGTACAAAAAGCAAACGGTCACAGAAAACTTCGAAAATTAGGAAGGAAATTACATTGAAAATAATTATTACCAATTTACTAGTATTTACACAATGTAAATGCAAAACAAACAGGCCCAAGGGACATAAACAGAGTAAGCTTTCCTTGTAGCAAATGTAAATACAAAAAGACATTCATTATAACAATATCGAGAGCTGAAGACAAACATTCATATATGGAGGCTAAGCTTCCCTTGTAGAAAATGTAAATTCAAAAAGAACCTTCTTTATAACAACACAATCAGCTGAAGATACAAACATTCAAATTATATGGCAATAAGAAACACAACACAATCAGCTGAAGATACAAACATTCAAATTATATGGCAATAAGAAACACAACACAAACCCACATCTCATCCGGATGTTTTACCCACAGCCAATGTCCAAAACAACAACCAGAGAGGGAGCATACAAAGACCATCTGCACAAAATGAGAGATCTACAGCGAAACTAACAAGCGTGTTGGAAGCTCAAAAAAGGAAGACCTCACCAGCCACAACAAATCTAGTGTTCTGTTCAATAGTATTTCAGGGTTACTCAGGAGGCGGTGATGATGCAGCCTGAGGTAGCTGTGGTGACTCTGGTGTTGGCGGATGCTCAGGTGGTTGCAGTGGGTCTGATTCCGGTGTTTTTTCCACTGCCAGTTTCTGATCTTCGTGAACGGGCTTAGAACTGAAAAAAACAGTATGCAGAAATGTTAAAGATGGTTCTTATGAATACCAGTATTTCGAAGTAAACTAAACCACACAGCAAATCTAGTTTCTGTTCAATAATATTTCAGGGTTACTCGGGAGGCAGTGATGATGCAGCCTGAGGCAGCTGTGGTGACTCCAGTGTTGGTGGATGCTCAGATGGTTGCAGTGGGTCTGATTCCTGCATTTTTTCCACTGCCAGTTTCTGATCTTCGTGAAGGGGCTTCAACCTGGGGAAAAAATAACAGTATGCAGAGATGTTAAAGATGGTTCTCATGAATACCAGTATTTCAAAGTAACTAAACCAAATAGCATCGAATGTCAGCAAATCCACCAGATATGAGGAATGTTGACTCAGCTAGCCGATTCAACAGCTTGGCCACAATCACGTTTCAAGACATGGTGTTTTGACTTCAGCTGAAATGACGAGCCTTTTAAACTGCATCTTCAGCACAGGGGACTCATCATGTAAAATGCAAATAGGAGGCGGACTTCTGCACTCATGAGAGACTGGCGACACATTATACAAGCCAATGCGGCATGTACACATGAGATGTAATGATGCGGACACAAGCGCATTCAAGGTGTACCAACGAAGAACGCACCAACCACAAGTACCGTCCTTGTGGATAGGCGACTATTGAGGAGCTGAAGACCCTCCACATGTGATCAGACACATAGAAGACCCCACTCAGGGAAGACACATGTGAAGGAAGAAAGGAGAAAGAAGCCGAAGATTGTCTTCGAGCACCCAACCATAGCCTTCGGGCGCCCAAACTTTGCCTGCCGAGCGCCCGAACCTCTCTGGAGGTTTTCGAACGACTTCGGGCGGGAGCTCGAACTTTTCCGCACTTTTAATTATTTACGTGTTTTGCTTAGTTTTAGGAGTATTTTAGTACTTTTCTGCTTTTATTTTGATTATTTAAGAGGGCTAAAGCCCTAAACGCGAATTGAACTTTGATTATTGATTAATGAAAAGCCTCTTGGAGCTTCTCTCTTCCTCTTTCTCTCTCATGGTGATGTTTCTTCTTCCTTGATCCCTCTTTCTTCTACTTGCTTCTTGTGCCCCTCCTATCCTTCTTCCAGGTAATTCTATCAATCCCTAATCTATCTGTTTCGCTAGCCTCAATCCCCAAAATCTGATTTTGATCCTAAACCCTAGTTTTCAGATTTTCAAATCCCTAATCCAAAATCCCTTGATTTCCTGGATTAGAGATTCCTCTTAATTGATTGGGTTATAGCCATGCAAGATCGAGAGGTTCCATCCCTCGCTGGATCCAACCATAGTGATATTTGAATCTCATACTTCAAGGTTGTGATGAATAGCCCGTTCCATTGCATGTTTCTTGTGATCTTCTTAGTTCATGATGATTACTGCTAGATTTTATACTGTTATTGTCTTTTAATTCCGCTGATTTAATTGTGTTCATGAGCATGCATCATAATTAGGGCATCCTACATCATGTAAGCCATCCATGGGTGGGCACCGAGCTCATATGTGCTCTTGCCGAAAAGCCAACCCAGCGTGCTCATTAGATGGACCACATAGGTACTTTTGGCCAATTCTTTGTATTTGTCTGTTACTTTAACCAAGTGTGCGACATCTGAAGGGCAGACTTGGCTGATATTTGGGCCAGGATATGGACAAGGTGAGGCCTGCTCGATGAATGGACTCAACCACACGTGTCAAGCTAGCACGTGGAGCAAACCCCACTAGAGTAGAGATGCATGAGCTCAATTAGAGTTGTACACGAACTGAGCTAGCTCAAAAAGCTCACTCGGCTCAGCTTGAAAAAGCTCGGCTCGGCTCAGCTCGTAGGGTTGAACGAGCCAAGCCGAGCCTATTTTATGGGCTCGTTGAAAATTCAAACCAAGCTCGAGCCTGGTCTGAGCTCGATTCGGCTCGGCTCAAACCAAGCTCGATTTGGCTCGAATCAAGCTTGATTCGGCTCGGCTCGTTTACAGGCTCGATATTTAAAATATATTATATATTGTATATTAATATTATTATATAATATATAAAATGTTTAAAATAAAAAATAAAATCCTAAAAGTCGCCCTCGCCCGCAGCTGTCTGACCGCCGTCCAACCTCCACGAGGACCACGACTCTCTCTCTCTCTCTCTCTCTCTCTCTCTCTCTCTCTCTCCTCATCTCCTCTCTCTCCGTTCGTCACCCGGCCATTCCGACAATCCCCAACCTTGTCCGACAGCCAACTTCCCTCGAAAAATTCCCCTATTCGATCGCCCCAACCTCGAAAGCCCAACCTCAATTCGATTCAAATGCCCAAACTCAATAGTGGCTCAAAAGCTCGGCTCGAATTTAAGCTCGAAAGCTTGAAGCTCGAATAGGCTCGAACAGGCTCGAATTCGGCTCGAAAACTCGACCAAACCAAGCCAAGCTTGCTATTTGGGCTCAAGGACCAAGCCGAGCCAAGCTCGAGCCCAGGTCGCCCGCTGACCAAACCAAGCCGAACTGTCCAAAGCTCGGTTCGGCTCGGCTCGTGTTCACCTCTAAGCCCAATGAAAGGCCAAAAATCAATAACAACAGTTGAGACTTGAGAATTCTGCCAATTCATTCTTAAAAACCTAGAGATGATACAAAACCAAAATCCAGCTAGCAAGTGGATGACAGGTGATAGTAAGCCAAGTTCAAAAATAAAGTGCACTGATTAGCACCATACGGTGAGGCTCCCACAAATGACCTCAGCTGTTTTAGAATAAGCCCCGCTGTTTGGCTGAAGTCGAAACAAACAGGACGATGCTTCAGTGACAGTTTGCCACCCTTTTCAAATGGTGGTAAGTGGTAACTATCCTCCTTGTGTGACAGTCTATCCAGGGCATCCAATTTTCGAGGCACGGTGGATGGTGCATAGCTCTTAAAGTCGCACTGATCAAGTAATCTTAATAATCCAATTGGTGGCTATCAAGTGGGATGGTTAAAAGATTGAATGCTCCAAACTCAACAGGAAAATCAGATAGTCACTGTCATCTGCACAGTACGATTTTTTGCTTATGCAAGCACAATTGTTTCCAATATTTGGATGGTCTGGATTGTCATACAACTGTGTCATATAAGCATCATCATTTTCTAAATGGTGGTGAACATAGGAGCCCAGCCTCAAAGGCAAATCTATTTTACTTCTCAGTGTAACATGAATGACCAGGTTATTGCTCAAGGAGTAGACTGAAACCCCACAATGGAAGTGAGACAAGTTTGTTAATGCCCGTGGATATAGTCTAAACCCCAAGCCAGTGACCGTTCCAACACAGGGTTGGTTTTCAAAATTAAGGTTTACAACCAATGTCGTTAAAATTGTTATCGTATCACAACTTGTAATGGGGGTTGAGTCAGTATGCAATCATAAATTATAACATTTTTTATGATTGTCTTTAAAAAATTGACAAAAAATGAAAAATATAAATAATCAGAAAAAAAATTAAAACTAACCAATCATGCTTTTTCCATCAATATGCACCAACACCATGTCATGATAGTTCTAAAGGATTCTTATCTTTTATTTTTTCTACCTTTCTGAGAAATTTCCCTCCAAAAACATACAAGGATCCTTTAATAATTTATGCTCTTGCTACCTTTCTTAAATGTAGAATCACGAAACAAAAGTGGAATTTGATTGTGGACTGACAAAAAAAGATATTTTGATTTCTAACCATCATTCCACAATACATATAAGTCAACATGACCTTATCCATCCACAAAAACATTCCAAATAAGTGATGCATCAATTTGGTGTTTAAATTAAGTAAGAAATTATAGAAAAAAGTTCCATGATTTAACTTGAAGAGAATATATCATTTAATCTTCTATAAAGAACAAGATAAAATAATTTACCTTTTTCTAAACGATTCTTAAAGCCCCCACCAAATTAAAAACATAAAATGAATGTCAAGTGAAGCTTAAAATAGTAGAGAACAAGTATAATTTGAATCGTAAATCATAGGAATCGAATCATAGAATCGTAGGATTCATATAAAAAGGGATTCAAGATGGCATTCAAATTGTTTTGCTTAAGATTCGACTCAAATCACAAATTGTAAATCATAGGATTTTGACAACACTAATTACAATACACCCAAAAGATAAGATGTCACATATACAGTACACCTCGAGATCCAAACCAATGCTATTACACTCATTATCAAATCACTGGGCAAAAACTAAAGCCAGCCAAGTTGCAACATAGGCAATTTTACGATCCAAAATGTCCAAGAACAGTGAGATTAGCATCCCTCACAAGATTCATGCAAGTATAGTTATCTCCTATTTGAAGTCATTATGAAAAGTTGTCCTCCATTAGAAAGCAATATTGTGTGAAATCATCTGGCATTGAATCAAAACCAGCACATATGAGATTTCATACCCACCTTCGAGTGGATTCGAGTTCCTCCACAGCTTGATTGATTGCATGAAGAGTCATTTTCTTCACCTGTTTCACATGTGAAGATTGAAAAAAGGTCATCACAAGAAGGATGTGAGAAACATGTCCGAGTCTAAAAAACATAAAGCATGCTGGTAGACTCAGCAAGCACAGAGCTAAGTAATCTGAGCTGTTGACTTATGAGACAACAATCATGGAGTAACCAAAGTCTACTGGTGAATAGAAATATCTACTCAAAATGCTTAGCTCTAATGGATCTTGGATCTATTAGTGCACATAAGGCTGTCAACCGGCAGGATTTTTTATACATGGCCCAACCCCCAGCCCCCACAAAAAAGCTGAATTTTGATGCCTGAAGTCAGCCTAAGCTCAACAGGCAATCCTGATGCCTTGACAGCACAATGTGCACATAAAATATTCAAATGAATGATTTAATGAGAAGATCACCAACATTAACACATGAATAGATACAGGGAGTAGGTTCACCTCTAGTTTGTCTTCCTTAGCCCTGTGATTTTGAGGAAGCAAACGGAATTCTTCAGTTAAGCGAATGCACTCATGGACATTTTCAGGTGAGACGAAGTCAAGTGCAACCTTTATACAAGACTGCACAGGAGGGAGATAAGAGCTTCAAAAGATGAACGTTCAATGAGTGCTCGATTTCTCTGTTCCCTAAAGTACCATGAAACGTGAAGGGAAGCAGCAATAGATTTGGGGGAAGAGTTTGTTTCAAAATGGTGGTAAGTATAAACAGCTAGGAAGTGGAAGTGGAAGTGGGAGTGGGAGCATGTGTCCAAAGAGTGATTTAAAGCTAGAGTTGCACCTAGTTAGAAGTTAGAACAATCGTGCAACTAAGGCATGCTCCTTGACCATTTGATGAGACAAGCTGACTCCCCGTCATTATGCAATATGGGATTTTGCATATATTTTTTTATTCTAGTGAAGGTGAATGATTAATTTTGTGTCAGACTGCACAATCTTTGTGACCGAATAGTCCAAAAGCATACATTACCTAGCACATAGTTTACATCATACCTTGAGATTTCTGACTTGATGAGGACACCCAGCAGGAATAAAGACCGCCTCTCCAAGTTCCTGAACAAAAGTCCATGGTTCAATTCCTACACCAACACCAAAGGAATGAAGAATTGTAATCATAATCCTTAGTACAGGCACCCACGCACATGAGAAAAAAGCAAAGTAAAGAAAAAAACAAGAAGAAACAAAAAAGACAACATTGATATATGAAAACATGGGTGGAAAATACCAAATTCATCCTTGAGCTTCCTTTTATGTTCCGAAGTTAGATAGAAAGTCTGGTCATGAATGGGGTGCACAACCTAAATAAACATACAAAAAAAAATATATCATGTAAATGTCAACAACATTAAAATGCAACATCTGTTGCTTTTAACCAAGTCATTACCTGCTCAACTGGAGAACAGTGGGTGTGTCTGAATTCTCTCGAGTGCTTCCTAAGATATTCCTGTAGCTTTGTAACATCTTCTCTCCTGAAAATGTCCCAAACAGCACCACCAGTTGTTGGCCTGGATATCAACTTGCTAGCAGAAACTGCACGTTTTCGCCCCTTCTTCTTCTTTCTAACCTGAAGTTGCTTCTTCTCTCCAATTTTGTCAGAAATTTCAGAAATCATTGTGCAGCCATCATTTTCCTTGCATACATTGTGATTAGTTGCTTCTAGTAATGGAAGGTCAGAAGAACCATTTTCCTTTTGCTCATCACCCATTGTACCCTCAAGTGCTTCATTAGTTACAGCTTCAATATCAAATAAACCAACATCACATCCTTCTCGTGCCCCACTCAAATCATGTTCTTCATGGGTATCAGTTTGGCCAACAAAAGAACTAGTGTCACACTTATTCACCAACTCTCCCGGAGCCCTAACTGTCACCATTTTGGAAATCGATTTATTGCCAGAAACTGCAAGTTTTCTTCCCCACTTTCGCTTCCTACTCCCACCTTGCTTCTTTGCACTTTTTTCAGAATCTTCAGAAATATTTCTGCAGTTACTAGTCTCCTCTGCATTGTTGTTGATTCCCTCTTGTGGAGGACCAAAAGAACCTTTTTCTTTCTTCTGTTCCTTATTCAAGGTCTCAAGTGCTTCAGCAGTAACAGTTCTAATATCAGAAAAACCAGCATCCACCCCATCACATGTCCCGTTCTTACCTAATTCTTCAAAGGTCTCAGTTTTGACCACCAAAGAACCATTCGCTTTCTTATTCTGTAATTCCTCCAGAGCACTATTATTCTTCACCGTTTTCTTGTACCTGTTGCCTGAAACTGCACGTCTACTTCCCTTCTTCCCTTTTCCACCTCGAATATTCTTTCTTCTTTCCAAACTCTTACCAGAAACTTCACGGCAGTTATCAGATATTTCTCCCTCATAATCACAAATCCTATTGTCAGGCTTCAAACCAGAAAAATCATTTCCTCCATCTTGTTCATCACCTACTATATGAAGTGCTTCACTACTTTCAGCTCTGCTACCAGACAAACAAGCATTACCTCCATGCAAGTTATTGGTGGCAGGTTCTTCATTACTTCCCTTTTTGACGATCAAGCTAGTGTCACCCACACCCTGTTCTTCTACACCAACATGCTTCTCGTTTACTTCAACCTTCAAAGCAATAACACCAGTACCTTCACCTATTTCAGATTTAAAACAAGAGCTACCAACATCATCATCTGTCGATTGTCTAGCTACAACATCCACTTTGTTTAGTTCAAGTTTGGTGTCGATGACAACTGCATCCCCTTTTTCCACATCTCCAACATCACAACGTTTATCAGTTGCAGGCATTTCATGAGACAGACTAGCACATTTCCCTACAACATGCCCATTACCATGAAGTTCTACAGGGGCTCCAGAGTTGACACCACCAAAACAACTGTCTGGAATATTGTGTCCTTTAATACCTGAAAGTTCTTTATTTATTACAGCTCTAAGAAATGAGGCAGGAGCATTTGCATTTTTCTGGTTCTCAACAGCAACATCTAACTCCTTCCGTTTGGGTTCAGAATCAATGACAATGGCATCTAATTTTCGCCCATCAGGTCCACCCTCCGGTTTTTCATCAATTGCAGGCACTGTACAAGGCAGACCAGTTTCCAAAGTGGAAGCTAGACACTGCAGTGACTCTCCATATGCAGTGCTAATATGCATGTTGAAATCATCTATCTCTTGCAAGGATTTCCTAGCAGATGGCACTGCATGATGTTCATCAATCATTTCCTGTTTTGGTTGAACAATACGAAGATGCATGCCATGATCCTGGGATTGGAGCAACTTTCCATTGGTAGTGATAATATGTGACTTGAAATCATCCTGTTCCGTCAGGTACTTTCCAACCAATGGTGCCGCGTGATTCTCACCAAAGCTCTCCTGCTTTTGTTGAATACGGAGATGCTCTCTCTGATCTTGAGCCCTGTGCAACTTCTTTAGCTTTTCTATACTGGAAAGCTGATTTGTGGTAAGAACAACTTCTGCAGTATGTGTCAAAACATTCACCTGGGCCGTAATGTAGCAGGAATAACAAATTAAGGGGATTTCACAGGGAAAAAGATAACCACACCACCCTAAAATTCGAATCCATGCAGAACATTAGTGTCAAAAAAATTCTACTAAAAAACATGTATATCAATAGCACATTATCTCACTTTAATGAATATTGCACAAAAAAGAAAAAGAAAGAAAAACTATTTGTTTCAGTAACCAAACGCAAAAGACCCACACTAAAATCTTGAGACCCAATCACCGAACTTCTCTCAATTTTTTTGTTAAGGTAACAATTTTTTTTAAAGAAAAGGGTACAAAGGAATAACAAACAAACAAAAACTATAGATGGCAGCTCCAAGACAAACCAGAGGATGTATGATTAGGTGTCCAACCAATGCAGAATAATAGAAATCATATCCAACTATTTGACCTTAGGAGCCTTCCCATTGAAACAAATTCATTCAAGGAAAACAAATGCGCAATTGGAGAAACATGCCACTAGATTTAGATTTTAGCAACAAAGCATTATGGAGGGGTTTTTTTTAATTCTTTTTTCTCTTTTTCTTTTTAGTGTGTGTGTGTGTGTGGAAAGAGAGCAAAGCATTATACATTCATTTCCTAAACATCAGCAAAGAACTCTTAACACCAGTGAATCCACACAGTTTTATTTATGTGGTTCATTACTCATCACCAACAGGAAAAATATATACACCAATGTCCAAAAACTCGCTGAATCAGTCATAACTGGCCTAGTTGACTCAATATAGTTGATCTCCCTGTACCAAGTCTCTAAATCTACATAATATCTGCAAGTTTCACATAGGCTCGGCCACAACACAAAATGATTTATTTCACAGCGAAGACCAAGGTTTCACATGTAATATAAACAAGGCATTGGATATGCAAGAATTAAGCTTACCGCATCAGACATATCACAGTGAAGCTTTGTTACAGAGTCTCCCCTACCAAGCTCTTCCACAAACCCATAAGCAATATATGTCTTAGGACCCATGTCCGGTTTCAGGGTTTTCTCTGGCAACTTTACGGCAAGATTAAGAAGACCAACCTTGGGATCTGTATATTCCTTATATGGCAAGGCACTGATGAATTCAGCACCATGGCGAGGCAATCGCTCCTCGAAGGAATTAGAAGGTGGCCAATCCTTCAGCTTGAGAATCTCTGGCCATAGATTTTTGTGATCTCGCCCCTCTGCATATCCTTTAAAAAATTGGTGAATATTAATTTCAACCTGCATATTGTCAAAAAAAAAAAAAAAATCTTTAATCAATTTGGAACACTGACACCTGGCAATGTAAGAACGATAGAATAAAAATATCCATCAAGATTCCAGACTGATCCTTGCAGACAGATCCTGCTGCACAACAAATATCAAAATGAAAATACCACCAGCATTAAAGAAGAGTCCATTAGACAATGGAAAGGATTTCCAGTTCCTCCATCCAGTTACCACATGCAAAAGAACTCAAAGGAGCAAACACTCAAACATAAATGTCTTGAGAAATGTATTCGGAACAAGTTTTACTTGACGTGCCAAGAGAGATTTCAAGCAAAGAAAGCATGAAACCCATCATAACACTCTGAATGCAAATATAAACAAGAGTTGTATTCAACGAAAAGGCAGAACAATCTTGTTCACATCATGAGTAAAAGACTTGGCAACTCGTGTATTGAACCGGAACAGGGAGTACTGAATCTAAGCCTTAGAACCATGACTCACATGCAATTGGAGTCATCCTACAAAAACCACATCCTAAGCATCAGAAGAGAGAAATATAAATAGCTATATGAAGACAACAATCCATCTGAAAAAACATTGTGCATGATACAAGCAACAGAAACTCGACTCCTAGCACTAGTCCTGCATTATAAGCATATCAAGTTTGCTAAGCCTACACAAGTATGGAGCCCTGGGCATCCACATGCAAGCACACGTGCCAATATGGCACATGTGTGCAAGAACTAAGCTTCCCATCAGGTGGGCCATGCAGTAAAAATCTTCTAACCCAAAAATATTAAGCTGTTTCAATCAGGCAATCAGTGCACAAAAGAAATGGTTATGCACAAAAATTTGTTTCACCAGCATATATGTTTTGTACAATGATCGTCCTGAGGAGTGAATAAGACTAACAAATTTTAAGCCGGACAAGCTAAGCAGTGTAACTCACCTGATGGAAAAGATCTCGTACACATGAATGTGACATTTTCATCTGTAATTTCATATGGATGGGCAAGGCTACAGTCTCCACACACATGAGCTTAGTTTCTTTTTCCTTTTATTTCATTATGAACTTTGAAAACATTGGAAGTCGGAACCCTAAAATGTGTTTACAATTATGTGCCCAAGTAATGAGATGTATCTAAAGCCTTGATAGCAAAAAATTTTAACATTTAGAATCAAGAGTATAATAAAACTAACCTCACACCAATCCAGGCAATCAATGGCCTTCACCGAAAAAGATTCAGACACAGCCTTGGATTTCGTCCTCTCACGTAATGCACGCCACATGACCATCGGCTCCCAGCTCAAGCCAGACGTAAGCTCAAGAACATTACGAACGATGACCGGTTCACCTCTCATCCAATGCCTCTGGAAATGCTCTAGGTCACCATGCTGAGCATCTCTAGCAGTAGGACAATAAAGATAATTGGTATTGGAATCTTCTCTCGAAGCTGCTTTTCTTAAATTCTTGTGACCAAGATGTATTTGTCCTTTCTTATTGAAACAGGAGCACTGAAAAGAGCTATCAGATACTTCGAGATAATTGTAGCTGCCATCTATTTCTTCTGCCTTTTTTTCCAACTCAAAAGTCCAATTGTCTGGAAAGATACACTTCAGCTCCAGAAGGCACTCACCACATCCACCCATGTCCTTCAAGGGACAAGAAATACTGCCATTACCATTGGCCTTCCATTCAGTCAATGACCCAACATGATTTGTAGAGTTCTTATCCGCGCGCACAGTTAAAGCATCTTTTTGTCCAGCAATGCTAGAGGTTGGTACTTTCCCATGCAGATAAGCTCTACCTCTATCTGGAAATTGCAAAACTACATCCTCATCATGTATCTTTATGCAGCCTTCACGAATTTCCCGGCAACAACGAAGGCAAAGATCATATGAACAATTTCTACAGCTTCTATGAAAATCAACAATAGAAGTTTTGCAATTATCACTGCTCCAAAATAAGACAGTGAGATTAGATCCTCAACAAATTAGCGAACCAACAAAAGAAATTAGGAAATGTGTGTGTGTGTGTGTGTGTGAAACTATTCAGGGAAGAAAATCAACCAGAATGCGCGCTCATCGCTGAAACAGACTGCCTGGGGAAGTTCTACTTCAGATAATGGTATTCCTATTCCAATGAAAGATCCAGTCAGAAGAAAAATTAAAGAAATGATAGCAAATTCAAGCATATTATACCTCGAATCTTAGCCTCTATCTCCTTTTCCTTGATCTGTTCACTATTTAATTGTTTCAGAAATTGAAGAAGTACATGTATCAAATAGCGAGAATGACGGATTCTGTCTACTTCATTTCTTTTCCTCTCTGAACTCTGCAGGCAAAGCACAAAATAAGGTATTGCCATCTGTATAAGTAGAATCAGTGGTTTAAATAGCTTACACTATAGCACGTAGCTTACACTTAATACTATGTAGCTCATGGAAATCGCTTAAGTTGTATTTAGCCTACGCAATATGCTAATTTGCATAAGCTACATGCTATTTAGCTTACACTAAAAGTTATTTTTCTATAAAATATTAAAACCAATTAATATTTTCAATGATTTCTGACATTTTTCCATTTTCAATAAAAATTAGAAAATCTTTTCAATGATTTTAGTAAAGTAATACAAGTAACAGAGCTAAATTAGTTCCTTTGCCCTATTTTTCCAAATACTTTAGGTTGTGTTTGGTTGCACCAAATATCATGAAATTTCATTATTGGTCAATAATTTAGTGCAAAATATCATGAAATTTCATGATATTTGGTGCAACAAAGTGTGACCTAAGCTAATGCCTCAAGCTCTTCAAAGGGCCGGTGAACACTATGCTACACACTATTTAAAACACTTAGTACAATGTATAATAGAGATCTAGTAAAACATATGCTGCAAGATACCCCAAAACAGACCTCCAATATATCCATACGCAAGCATGTTTTACAATTGCAATTTCTACGACAAACAGGGCAAGCCTTTGCAACTTCTGCCTCGGACATATGAGGGTACCTGAATTTAATGACAAAAAAAAGAAAATTATTCAGCACTTTTTTAATTATAAGAAGAAAAATGAGTGGATTGGAAACTAAAATGGTATCCTTAACAAATTAGATTTAAAATAATTAAGTTACAAATCGAACAATCTCATGGTCCAAAAAATTTGCATGAAGTGAAATGTCAGAACCACTTACGATACGGTTGCAAAAAGCTCACAAGGAAACATGAGCAAGTTTCCATGTAATGCATATGTTACAAAATATTATGAGTAAGAAAAATCAGTGCATGAAGCCTGAAGCAAATACAACAACAAATTCAGGTGGAGCAGGGAAACGTCTATCTCAAAATGTTAGGGAGTATAAACAACTAGGGAGTGGAAGCAGGAGCAAGACTTTGAAGCATGATTCAAAGTGGGAGCAACACCTGATTTAAAGGATCTTGCAACCAAGGTGAGAAAACATGGGAAATGTAGTGGGAGCATGAGCAAAATTTAGGGAAGAACGTTCTAGCGAAGGTGTGCCATGATGGTAATGTTGGGCATAACAGTCCCCACCATTACCTTTACGCGTAAAGGCCAATATGCCACCATAATAGAAAAAAGAATTGTGCCAAAAAAAACTTACAAATATGGGAAGAATCAAAAATATTTAAGGATTCCAAATATGTATTCTTTTGTGGTTTTAAACATGTTTAAATGGACTACTCTTTAGTAAGAATCTCGTCTCGACTAAAGTCCCAAAGTTCCTGTAATGTATGGCATTCATCCACTAATGCATATCCCTAAGCATTTGACATCACTCCCTCTGAGTAACTTAAAAAAAAAAAAAAAAAAAGTCGAATAAATAGTGTCACCAATTTGGGGGGCCAATTAAATGCCTCCAAATCAGCCCCATATACATGAAAGCTATGACCCCCCATCCCACAAATGCATATCCCTAACCATTTGACGTCATTTCCCCAATTGAAATTAAGTTCGAATGAATAGTATCGCTGATTTGGGAGACCACTCGATGCCCCAAATCACCCACAAATGCATGCAATCTATTGGCGCTCATCCCACTAATGTAATTGGCCCCAAATCAGTGGACATTTATTGGACGGTGAAGAATGAAAAATATCCAATGGTCCTATTTCAAAAAAAGTGTCTGCAAATTAATAGTTAGGATCGTTCAAAGAAATTGATCTTTCGATTGTGACTTGGGAACAACGATTCCATAATTTAATTGGTTAATTTCAAGTTAATATGTCAAGTGTACAATTTTTGGAGTGCAAGTGTATTAAGCACTATACCCCACCAAAGTATCATATTAAGGAAAAAGGAGGTCTAAGTTAAACCGATTAGACCATAAGGTATGCTCCACCCAACATACAACTTCCAACTAGTTAAGTGCGCGTGAAATCCAATCTTTTCAATAGACTGGCTCCAAAATGATGGTCACCTAGTGCAAATTTCATCCATATCTACTCATCAAGTGGGCCACATCATAGACAAAATTCTAGCCATTGATAAATAGCAAAAGACACAAGTGTGGCCCACTCGTTGGGTGGATATACCCAAGTTTTGCAAAAGGTGATCCTCATGATGGAGCCAACCTAAAGGATGGATTGGATGTCTCGTGCACATAAAAGGATGGAAGACATCTAGTGGTGGATCATAACCTATAGTCAAACCGGTTGGACCTTCAAAGCTTGGACATAATCAAGACATGTTGTAGCCTTTTAAATGAGAGAGAGAGAGAGAGAGAGAGAGAGAGAGACGCACTTGCATAGATAAAAATATCGGTATCATATCAACACGAGACAATATGTGATACTTAGTCATATTAGCCCAATACATAAAAAAGACTCAAGGGCGGATATGCCCAAAAAAGCCCAATTTTGATTTTTTTCTTTTTTTCAAAATTTCACTCATGTCTCCTCTTTTTTCTTTATTTATACCATTGAAGAAGCTTAAAAACTCATTTTAGGCTAGATCTAGACCTACTTTGGGACCAAAACAAATGATTTGAATGGAATTCGACAAATCGAAGCAAAGTGGACCATTGTGGGAAAAGTCAGAAAGAAAGGTAAACCTTCACTTTCTTTTTTATATTTTCTTCTTTTTGTTGTATTTCAATGTAATGAGCCCTAATTCACCAAATCATACTTGATTTACATTTTATTAGGGCCCATTTAATTGACCTTTTAACAAGTCAAATCAACAGACAACATTCTCATCAAAGAATGGTCTGATACACCATTGAATACATGGTCAAAACACAAAGAAGTGATAGATTCTTGGATATCTCGTTTTCTTCCTATTTTTCTAATATTTTTTGCTTTCTAAACAATTATGATCAATATGGACCGATACCGATACACGATGCCGTATTGTATCATTTTTCCACCAAGTCGATACACCAACCAATACCAACATTCAAAACCATGTGCACTTGCATCCTTGGGGGGGGGGGGGGGGGATTACGCAAGGTTGTAACAGCCATTAACGTTTCGTTTTTCTTTTCCTTTTTTAGGAGGGCCATTTTGACCTTGTAACATGTAACGATTCAAGCCATTATATAACCGATTTGCCACACCTTGGTTCTAGAAGCAATCATAAAACAACTTAAATGAACATAAATGATATTATTTATCTTTTTCTTCTCCTGATTTTCTTGTCAATCATCAATTTCAATTAAAGCACCACTTATCATATCGGCATGAACTTCCCATGTGTAGGTGTGCAACCTAACAATCTTGTAACATCCATGTAGGCAAGGAGAACACCATGCTTAAAATAAAGCTCGAGAGGAGTCAACGTAGATGGTATGCATGACCCCTCTTTTATAAGGGAAGAGAGGAATAATTATCCATCCCTTCTTCGCACTAAAGAAAAAATCCATCGTTTTCAAGCCCAATGAATTCCAAGATGTCTCCAACTTCAGGAGGCCATAGAGGCTGAAGGGAACACCCAACAATTTTGAAATGAGAAGAAAGAGAAATAAGTAAAACATATTGGCAAGAAAAAAAATCCAAAAATAAGTGCTGCAAAAGTCCCCCTTTCTGAAGAACAATTTATATTAAGGATAAGCGTAAAACATCTTATTTTGAGCTCTAGTGGAAGTCTTTGGTCGATTGTTTTCTTGAATGTGAAGCATCTAAAAGGCAATCATCATGGTGTCAACCAACTTGTTGCCCAATGACATCATTGTGTAAACATAGCCAAGGCTTTAAAACCTAACATGAATTTAAGAAGCCCCTGCCAAAGCCAAAACTAAGGGGGTTGGGCCACCCTCGGATCTTCAAACATGGACCATTGAACCGAATTAGTAATTAGGCTTAACTTGGAGCAAACTCAATAGTTTATCGGATTAAGGTCAGTCCAGGCCAATCCTAGGCCATGATGATAATGATGTATGTTAATCATGTATTACGTATAATTACCAATGATTGAAAGTCAAATTAAATCATTAAATCACATGAGAATTGAAATAAGAAATTGTAAACCATAAAAAAGAAGGATTTTACAATATTTTACAAATAATAATAATAATAATAATAATAAAGTCTTCATAATGTTCATGAAATTCTTAAAAAAAAGGATATAATAAAATATTCACTATTCTATCATTTTACAACATAATTTGTAAATAACTATAGAATATATTCCCACAACATTTTATTTGACATTGTTATTGTAAAAACCAAGCTAAATATAGTCATTTCATTACTTCAAAAGTTTTGATAAAGTCATTACCTACACTTTAAGTTGAAAACTTAACTACAAATTAAAAATAATTGTTAAGAGAATGAGATTATTAGAACTCCATAAACATTTTCCAAAAAAAAAAAAACTTTGAGAATTGAAAATTTTGCTCTTCGAAATTTTGGCAAATCATCAATTTAATTCCCATATAAATATATTACATGATTCACATATCAACTTGAAATCAAAAACATGGCCACCAACTTGATGACTTTGAAATAAATGGGGAAGAAAGCATAAACATAGACATGTTCTCAAATTTGATGTCAAAAGTCATAAAATGCTAATTCCTTACTAGGCTTTTTAAAAAATATTTTTGATAAAGTTTTATTTTTCTATGAAGAATAAAAAAAGATAAATCTCTTAGTTTAATATAGCATTTTGAAACACTTGAAGCAAGAAATCATTAAAAAAAAATAATAATAATAAGACGAACAAGAATAACTTGAGTTTGAAGAGATACCTCACAAGGAAAACCTTAAAGTTGAATCGAACCATCATCTAAGCTCTTATAAGTATAAAATAAAATAATTTATCTTCTTTAAAATATTTTTAAAAGAAATGACTAGGATGAGAAGAGGATGTTAGTGCACTTTTTTTGTGACATACTAGTGCACCTTATTTGTCAATTACGTAGGTCTGTGAGTCTAGGTGTTGGTTGAGCCCAAAGAAGATGAAGACCAAAGACTCAAGTGGACCTGCTGCATCAAGAAAGAAGAAACAGGTAAATGAGATACCCTGGTGAGCCAAAACCCTTGAACCTTAACCAAATCCAAACCTCTAAATGGCTTGGACCTATAGGTAAACTTTTAATCATCTTAAAATGGCATCAAGTGTCCCAAAAGACTACCCAAAGGAAGGCCTTAGAGGTTTGTAAGCTACTTTAAAAATACAAGTCTAAAACAATAGACTTACAGTGCTGTCGGTCGACCATCGACCATCCGACAGCAGGTGTCGACCGACCGACAGGCTAGCCGGCCGATATAGGCTCAAAAGTGGACAGCAACATTTCTGTGCCCCTAGCCTAATTCGGCCAGCCGATGGCCCTCAGTCAGCCAACCAACAGGCCTTGTTAGTCGACCGACAGTTAGCCATTGCCAGCCGTTTTCTATCCGTTAAAGCTTTCTTTATAAAGGGTTGGGCTCGGTTTGAGGGTGGGAAATAGAGAATTTAGGGTATTAGAAGTCACCCATATTGCAACCAATCCTTAAGCTTTAATCTTAAGCTATCCAAGTCATTCTCCCTCCCTGTGATTCATCACAAGCATGGAGCATTCAAAGCTCAAATGAAAATGAACTTGTTCTCTCTTGATCCCTAGATGTTTGAGACACCTACACCATAGGCATATCCTTAGCCTTAAACCTCTCTAAAGATCCAAATAGGTGGAATTCCTCTTAGCAACCAAATCCTACTAGTTGTAGAGAATTCACCACCACCTCCCATCACCTTGCTTTATCTCTTGAAAATCATATGCAAGGTCATTAATCGTTGGAGCCGAGGCATTGGCAATGCATCAACAACATGATCGGGGGAGCAAAGGGGAGTTGATTGAAACACGGGAGAGCGAAGATCAAGCAACCCATGAGGCACTGAACAAGAAGCTCATCCGACAAGTGTCAAGTTGAGAGTCCATTGCACTCTTTCCATTTATTGATTAGAGTGTGAGAGTTTGGTTTCAAACTCGAACCAAATTCCTTAGTGGATCCTTAGCTCATTAGTTGAGCCTAAAATTAAAGTTCCTAAGTGGATCCTTGGCACATTTGTTGGGCCTAAAATCCAAGTTCATGAGTTGAACCTTGACTCATTTATTGGGTCTAAACCAAGTCTCCAAGGGGAGCCACCAACACGGGTGCGTACGTGTAAGTTGGGAAGAACCTATAAACTCCTAGGTTGGGTGGAACCTGTCAAACACCTAGGTTGAGAGATGAACCTGAAAAATCTCCGTTCAAGTTGAGAGGTGAACCTGTGCAAAAACCTCCGTGTAAAGATTGAAGGGTAAACCTGATTTAAAACCTCCATTATAGTGAAATCCAATGTTCTCATAGGTTGGGAACGGCAACCGGGAGTAAAGTAGACAAATAGTCGAACTATTATACATGCTTGTGTTTAAGATTGTCATTTGAGCCATTTCTATTCTAGCATTGTTTATTATATGAATGTTGGAATAAAATGTATATTATGCATTTATAGGTAGATTCTCACACACATCTTGCAGTTTCACTTCTAGACTAGTTGCTTAGGTAGCTATATTATTTCTAGTGTAAATAATTGCACATCGATTAGAAGCTTAACATGTCACATCATTATAATCCATGTGCTTAGGCTAGTTTGCTTAATTACTTTATCTTTGCTAGCCATTGTGATTGGACCCACTTATGCTTGGATGCTAAGTGTTCTTGTTTAATTAGTTTATAATTGCTAAATTAGTTTAATTAGACAAGAGTTTTAAAAATGATTTTTAAACGGTCCTAATCACCCCCCTTCTAGGACTTGCCCATAATTCTAAGCTCCGCTCCAAGCTTCTGCGTAGCATAGAGTGTGTCGTATTAGACTATCCAACGCAATTTCAGAGGAAGCTCTTGCACACAAATTGAATCCATAGACGTCAATGATTAGCAAGGAAGCTCCAATTTCATTCCTAGTTACAGATACAAATTATAATTGCATATAGAGTGGCACAAGCAGCAACAAATTCAAGTGTAGGTGCAAAACACACTTGTTTGAAAATGTTATTAAGCGTAAAAGTCTAGTATGAGAAAGTGCATGCATGAGTCCGAAGCATGGTTGAAGTACGAGCGACACCTAGCAGAAAGGCCCATGCAAGTAAGATGTGCATCATATTAATATGGCATGAGCAACTTCATTGGCTACAACACAGTCGTAGTCATTTGACGGTCATGAATATGGTCAGGAATAAGCCTAGAGATACAGATAAGGATAGGGTTATGGGCAAGATGTATTCAAGGTACTCACTTGGGTAAGATGCCGATCCCAGTCACGATTACATCCGATGATTAGTCACATTCTCTACACATTATCCACTAATGGTCATATTATTCCAATTTGGGGAGGATGAGTACCAACAATACGTTAAAGAGCACATGGCTTGGTATCAAGTCATGACCAAGGCACGGTACTGTCATCATGTGGAGCTATAGTATTATGGTTGCTCCAATGGAAATAGAGATAACAACTTCCAACCTCCTCATACCACCACACAAATATGCGTTCGATGTATATATTTACTTTTTATTTTTTGATGCATTGTGGTTTCTTACTTCTATTGTATGATTTTTGAATGATACAAATTCATCTTGGACATATTTCCATGACCTTTGTTTGATGGAGTCTAGTTTGGGCCCCTATACAATGGAAATCTATTATGCGTTCTTGTTTTTCGTAATGTTTTGAGTTCAGGTCTCTTTTAACATCTCCTGGAGTTTTATTAAAAAATTTCAACATCTTTCTGATGATTCTTTAATGATTCACAAAAAATTGCATCATTATCCCAATGTTTCCCTCAGACTACCATACACTCCCTAATACACACAATATTTTCCTATGCAATACCAATATGTGGCCATATCCTAAGGATGCAATTTAGGGTGCAATGCTGATACATAAAACATTGTTGGTCGGAACTAGACCAAAGGGATGAAGATGCACCATGAAAAGCAACAAGTCGATGACTAATATTCGAGATCTCAACAGTCGGTTTGCTGTGAACAACCTAAAGAAGGCATGTCATGAAGTGCATTGTGGGTTGACCATGCAACTTCATCAAATGTGGGGTAGGTTGTCTTTGGAGGCCATCTAACCCAAGGTATCCCAAAACGATTACATATCGGCCGATACATAACGGTAACGATCATAACCGTTACGCATTATGGGGTCGAAACGGCTGTTACAGAAAAAACAGGCCGTAACGGCCTGTGACGGCCCGGTAACGATCCTGTAACAGTTTTTTTTTTTTTAAATTAAAAAAAGTCCGTAACGACCGATACGGCCCATATTGTAACAGTAACAGTGGTGGCCGTTATGACCACCGTTACCGTTATCGAACACCTTGATCTAACCAAGTCCCAACATGACTCTCTTATATGACAAGTTTGTCCACTACTTGTATTGTCTTTATCATCATTAGAAGGATTACCGTGACCATGACCAAAATAACCTCCAAATCAACCACCATGATCCTAATGACTCTAGAATCTACCACAACTACCATGACAACTATGAGAAGAGCATGTTGTCATGAATTGTATAGGAGCAATATTAGTTGCAACAATCATTACTTTTCGAAGACTTTATTCCCACTACAGTAATAAGAAAACTATCCTAAGTGACAGAAGATGATTCCTATTAAGAATATGGGTACGAACAATCTCATTCCCAACGATATGACCAACCAGGAGACAAAGAATCTATTGTTCTTCAATTCCAACCCTGCATTCTTTATCAAAACATGACCTCATTAATGATTACTCAAGCCACATCCCACGAAGATCAGTGTAGTAATCGCCTATGAACTTCTCACGCTAACAGAAGTGATCAATTTCTCATCTCAGTTGACCTACTATCATTGTATTCCTCTTCTGAGAGCATGAAGCGGCAATAAAATCATAGATTTTATCTATGGTCTAGCAATACATCAACATCCTACTAAGCTCCAACTTCATTAACTCCATTAAGTGAAATGACCATAACGTAGTGGTGATATTGTTAGGTTCCCAATTTGCATATTCGGAATCATGTAAATGTGGCTTCACAACTTTACCATTGAGATAGCATAGCTCTCGTTTTCCCCAATAAACATCATTGCCGAATTTGGCCACTCTAAACAATTTTCGTAATCAAACTTCAATGTAATAATCTACAATTTTTTTGTGATTTGCATCACCAAATAATAACATTCCCTTCAAGTCCGACAAATGCCTTGGACTGATCTATTTGTCCGTTACCTTAATTATAACTAAAGGCCTTCATATGGAGCAATCAATCAAAACCCTCACGCCAAGCTTGGATGTTAGGGATTTGGATAGACTTGGAACTCCCAATAGAAGAACACCCCTTAAATGCCATTTCTACTTCATTGCCAATAAAGAAAAACGCTACACCTCAACGGCCACCAACTTGTTTATGCCCCATTTTTCTTTTCAAAGAAGAAGAAAACAACTTCCAACGCAACTTGTGACTCACCAAATTATCAAGCAATTTGAAGTTGGGAAAATAAGCTTTAAATTTGAAGAGGGAGTGGCACCTGGTTAGAACATGCGAAACCGCAATTTGAAGCAGGAGCAGCAACTAGCTAGAATGATCATTCAACCAAGGATAGACTTTCAAAGGATTCACCAGCTATGCAAATAAAAGCATTAATGGAAACCCCAATGCAACAACAGTTAAGTGTTTAGTGCGACTATAAAAACAACTTGATGTGGCAATAAGGGAGGGATACTGATGGGACGATACTGTCTAGGTTGAAGTTGAACTTTGGAAAAATGCAAGAACGATTTCTATGCTATGTGATTGTAAAGACAAGACGACATAGTTTGGTATTATGGGAGAAATACTAAAGGAATAGAAGTTATGCTTCTCCAATTGAAGTCAATGTTGAAACCAATCCTCAAGATATAAATGAGACAAATCACTTTGGTTATTGCCTTTATTTTGTGAATACATTCATCTTATTCTAATTACAAATCAACTATTGGTAGCAAATAACTTACCATTGTCATCAATGGTGATGGTGATGGTGATGGTGAAGGTGATGGTCCATTACATATCCACAGGGCCGAACTTCTATTAGCAATACTTCAAATATCCTTCAATGTTGAAGACGAGGCCACATTAACTACACAAGGATTCAGATTAATGGTGTAGAGCCCTGAAAATATTAGTCACTCCTTTGCCAAGACACCAACCAATATTAATTCATAGATACTATTCCATCTATAAATCTAAGCTCCACCTGCATCAAGATTAAAAAACAATCAAAGATGGCCTAACAAATGCCTTGAACCGATCCTTTTGTCGTTAAAAGGTGCTTGCCACTAGAGGCCTTCAAATAGAGCAATTAGTCAAAACCATAAAGCCAAGTTTGGATGGACTCAAACGGACTTAGAACAACTAAACGAGAAGGAAGATACATTCCACCTCATTTGTACTTTGTTGCCAATAAAGCATAGGCTCCAAAGGCCACCTCATAACTTGTATATGGCTCATTTTCCTTCGCAAAGATGGCAGGTCCAACTATCAAACAATTTGAAGTTGAAGAATATGGCTCATTTTTTGTCCCCAAATCCAAGCAAAAAAAAAAGACTAAAATCTCCAACGGCAAGCAACAAGTGCAACCAGTTCACAAAATAAACGAAATGCAAACAAATCTATGTTGCTAATTAGTTATAGAGGATCAATTTCAAAACATCTACGAGTGGTGGCGATCCAAACTAAATAGGACTTGAAGTGCACAAAGTGTGAAACCAAGAGACGAGAGATTCGAATGCAAGACTGGAGATAGGGGGAATGTCTGTTTCAAAATGTTAGCAACTATAAACAGTTAGTGATATGAGTGGGAGCAAGAGTTGAAGCACAATCTAAAGCGGAAGTGGCACCCAATTAGAAGGATCATGCCAATAATTTGTTGGAAGGATCTATGTATAAAAAAAGGATCATTTAAGGCCCAACAAGTCGAGAACCATTAGTGTGTAGTGTGATTGTATAAGAACTTGATGTGGTGCTATGGAATGAATGTTAATGAGATGGTGCATCTCGGCTAAAGTTGAAATTTAAGGATGCAAGAACCATAAACAAAAGACGCATCAATATGGTCATTGCCTTCATTCTATGAATTACACCAAGTCATCATCCATCTTGTTCTAAACCGAAAATCAATTACCATCGTAGCAAGTCACTCTATTTGATGATTTGGAAAATTTTGAACATTAGCAAGCATGAGTTCTTCTACGCCTTTTGGTTCTATAGTGCCCCTCCCAAGGTGCCATCTTTTGTTTGGTTGGTTGGTAGGAAATGCATTTAAACCATAAATAATCTTCAGAAGAGGTCCATGGTTCTCCCCTACTTTGTCTTTTGTGCATGTGAGTGAGGCGGAGTTGATTGATCACTTATTCACTACTCCTTTGCGCACCAAGTGTGGTCATCATTTATAAATATCTTCGATCTTCCTGGGTGATGCCTCAATCAGTAGTCAATTTGCTTTAGATGTGATGATGACGCCTGATGTATTTGCAATGGACAGCTTAAAAACACTGATTTCAAAATGGTGTATCTTCTTGAATACAACTCCGATTGAAGTGATTCAGAATCCAAAATGAACCTCGATGAGTCTACTTTCAGAGAAAAATAAAGAGAATAAAATCTACACTCAAATGAGACTAATTTTAGGACATTTTGAAACTGTCCAAAAAAGTCATCAGATTTAAGCAGCTGGTACTTCAGAAATTTTAACATTTTTTTCTAAAACTCAGAATAAAATGAAATTTTGTAGGATGAAAATAGACTTTATGATGAATTACCAGAAAAATTATAAAAATCATTCATTAAATAGAAGTACCAAAAACGTTGCAAACAACAGACCTATCAAAACTGAAATTTTCTGCCATCACAACATTGGTGCCAATGAATCGGGAATCACTCAATCGGTATGGGTTAGACTCACTCACAACCAAGGAGGAACCAACTCTTTTTCTACTGAAAATTTGCATAAAATAATATATATGTTTTTTAGAACTCGAAAATGTATTTTGTTTCTCTCATTGCAAATGGGTCTCACACCTCCAAAATGAATCGGTAAGCATGCCTCATTCCAACTAATGAGAGATGAAATTTGCAGTTAGAATCTGCCCCCCTCTAGAGAGAATCCCTTCTCAGTTTTTCTAATTTCTCCAAAACTGCTTGAGGACACCTATAGGTGGACATGAAGTAAAGTGGCATGTTGGAGAGGGCAGCTTTTAACAGAATTAGGCAGCCCCCCAGGGACAAATATCGAGCCTTCCATGTAGCAAGCCTTTTCTCGAATCCCTCAATCACCCTATCCCATAGGTGCTTAGTGGGCTTGCCGATGCATAAAGGGAGCCCAAGTAGGTGGAAGGAAAGACACCAACCTCGCAACTGAACACTACAACAAGACTTTTAATTTCATCCTGAGTTAAATGAATGCCCAATAACTCGCTTTTCAAAAAATTTACCTTAAGCCTAGAGACAACCTTGAAACGAATAATAAGTTTCCTTAAGTTGTCAATTTTTTCTAGGTACGCCTCGCAAAAGATGATGGTATCATCTGCAAACTAAAGATGAGATACCCGATCCCCCCACTTTAATCACCTAACAACCAAAGATGAGATTAGATTCTTGCTCTCTTGCTAACATTCAACAAAAGATTCAGCCACCACCAAGAAAAGATAATGGGAGAGAGGATCAACCTGCCGGAGCCCTCTAGAAGGAGCAAAGAAGCCTTTAGGAGAGCCATTTACTAGAACCGAGAACTTAGGAGATGAAAAACACGATTATACCCAATACCTCCAATTCAGCCCACATCCCATAACAATCAAAGATGGTTTTAAAATGCTTTGGACTGATCTGTTTGTCCTTTAAAGTAGATTGTAGCTAAAGGATAAGTTTTGACCATTTGAATCACCCCCAATATTGGCAAGCCAGTTAGCCAATATGATACAAGCAGTATCACTTAATACGGGGGGCTGTATTGGCCAACACACTCCCATATTGACCTTTTTTTGCTAGAAAAATTCACAATATATATATATATGGAGAGAGGATCCTAAATATGTACCCTTTTACTATTTTGGACATGTATTTGATGGTGTAACAGGCAACTATTTTGTATGAGTATTGTCTACTAGGCAGAGTCAACTTGCCCTGCTGAAAGATGACCGGATAGGCCCTAATAGTACCCAAAGCATGTATAATTTGGTGGATTACAACCTGCTACATATAAATAAAACAAAATTAAAACAGAGAATTGAAAAAAAAAAAAAAAAAGAGTGAAGGTTTACCCCTTCTGCTGATATTTCCCAATATGGTCCACTCCACTTTCAGTGTTCGTAAGTTCCACTCAAATCTTGTGTTCTAATCCTCAACATAGGACTAGATCTTGTTTAAAATTAGCTAAGAAAATTCATGCTTGAAATGAAGAAGTGAAAATTAAGAGAAAAATTGAAGCTAAAAAATTTAAAAATAAGGGTGGCCCATTTTCGTCATAACATACCAATTCACACCCATATCACATAACGGGAGTAACCAATACAGTCAAAAGCCTAAGGCAATGTCATGTTGTTAGGGAGTTGAACATACTTGGAACCGCCAAAGGAGAACATTTCTTCAATCTCATTTGTAACTTGTTACCTGTGAAATCCTTTAGTTGTAAAGATTCTACAGGTAGAGACATTGCAAACACTGTTTGGGTACCTGTAATTGCTTGTAAACCCTTCTAAGGTTGTAAACAATTTACAAGTACAGGGGCCTTTTAGAATCCTAGGACCTGTTTGTTTTGATGTAATTACCTGTATTTGAATGTAATTTGGCATTTATTAATTACAAAGTTAAACGTCAATTCATGACGTTGACATCTTTACTTTTTGATAGGTCTTGGCTCAAAAAACGAAGCAGACCATGTGGGCCCCATGCATTGTATCCATGCTGTCCATTCATTTTTTAGGGTCACTTTAATGGGGCAGATCCAAAGATCAAGTGGACCACATCATAGGAAACAGTGGAAATACTTTGGTGTGGTCCACTTGAGCTTTGGCTTGGCCCCACTTTTAGGCTCATGTGCTAAAATGATCTAGAAAAAAATGGAGTGGATACAACGCATACATCACTGTGGGGCCCACAAAGTTCCAAAGACGAAATAACGCTGAGATTACCTGAAGCAACTCCATCCTTTCCAAACAAAATACTTGCCCAATAATTAACCTTGCATATACAGGAAATTACATCAAAGCAAACAGCCCCTAGCATTTTCTTGTGTTTCATATTACAGGCAATCCAATTACCAGCCTAAGAGACTTTTTCTTTAATTCTTCAAGAGAGTCTTGCAGCTCTCTCTCTCTCTCTCTCTCTCTCTCTCTCTCTCTCTCTCTCTCTCTCTCTCTCTCTCTCTCTCTCCAACTCAAAATTTCACAGGCATCCAAATGACCCCTAAATAGTTGCGCTCATTCAATACTGGGTCATGCTCCATCCACAGTAGGGTCCATAAGTTTCAGCATTCGAGATTCATGTAAGCATGCACATTATCCAGTCAACTGTTGTAAAAAATAAAGCCCTGCACAGAAGGTTAAAACGAATGAGGAAAATGAGTTTATACCATCGCTTTAGGCATGTCTCACAATATCGTTTCCTAGTACACTTCTTGCACCGAACGACCCTATGATCGCTTCTCTGACACTGATGGCACATGGTAGCATTCTCTCCTTTCACGCAGTCCTGCTGAAAACCCTATAACCAAAAACCAAAACCCTAAATAACAAAGAAAAAAGAAAAACAAAAAGCCAACCAAGTCAAAATAAAAACAAGAACAAAATGAAAAACCAAGCCAACCACCTCTGCATTCTTCACAGATGAACGCCGCCTCAAGCCCTTGGAACCAACCGCCTCCTCCAAGTCATCCTCCTCTTTCAACTTCATCTTCCCCACCTTCCTCTCTCTGAACCCAAACTCCCTCTCCCTCCCCACCTTCCACCGTCCATACCTTCGAAACGGCCTATCCAAAGCCTCTGCTCTCCGTGGCCGCTTCTTCTCAGGAAAAACCTCCTTGTCTTCCACTTCTCTGGATCTCTTCCTCGAACCCTCATTTCCCAGCTTCTCCGCATTCCGAAGCTTCAAACCTGGTTTTCCACGCGGAACCCTAACCGTAGCTTTCGCTCTTTTCGTCCTGAGGTTTTTCTCTGCTTTTGCACGGATTTGAAGGAAATGCTCTTGGCAGAGGCTCCTGTCATGGATTCGCCAGTTCTTGCATCGCCATGACTTTCCATCGCTTCGGGCGCAGCGGAGTTTATCGGGAGGGATAGGAGTTTCTTCCTCTTCTCCCATGGCGGAATAAAAACGGGTTTTTCTGCAGGACTGGTTTTTTGAAAACCGCTCGTCCCGCCAAGACAGAGCCGCTTGTTTTTTCTCGTGGGAGGTATGAAATGCGTGGAGGGAAAACCAGAGGCGGTTTAAATAGCCAGTAAACTGCGTAAAATAGCGGATGCTATCGTGCGCGGGTACGGTGGTCGAGTAACGAGGCATGTTGTGGACGCGTGGCATCCTCAGGCGCCCAGCATAAACTTGCTCGCACGTGCTGGTGGCGGTAATGGCAAAATCCGGGCCGTTTGGAGAGATCTGCTGGGAATGTCGATTTGTTTACGGTCCAAAACCAGGCCACTGCGTTTATTAGTATATCCAACGATCCAAATTCAAAATACGTAACTAGACCACCTGATCGGTACCCCTCCCTCGTGAACGGGCAGGATGTCGCAAGCATGTGCATGTGAAGTACGTATGAGGTGCCTGTGCGGGGTGTGCGGATTCTATCATGCGCGGGTGCGGTGATCGAGGAACTTGGTTGGGGCGGGACGCGGATTGGTACTACCCTCGGGGAGCGAATTAGGTGTTACCCTGGGAACACCTTAGTGGGTGTTACCCCTACCGTGTGGGGCCCACTTTGATGTATTTTTTGTATATCCATGCCCTCCATCTGTTGTCCCGCCTAATTCTAGGATGAGATCCAAAATTATAAGAAGATCCAAATTTCAGGTGGACCATACCAATAGAAACAGTGATGAATAATCATTAAAAGCATTTTGCAGGCCACAAAAGTTTTAGATCAAGCTGATATTTAAATTTTCCCTTCATCCAAACCTTTATGACATTATGAAGAGCTTGGATTACAAATAAACATTACCTAAACCTTACAATGGGCTCTTTGGAATTTTTAATGGTGGGCTCTCAATTAGCACTTTTCCAGTCGAATGGTCCACTTGAGCTTTAGATTTGCATTTTCATAATTTTTTGAATACCATTTTAAAATAGGCTAAAAAATAGATGTGCAGCATGGATATACAAAATACTATCCATGTGAGCCACACAGTGGGGTAACACCCACTAAGTTGTTCCCGAGGTAACACCTAATTCGCTCCCCTACCCTCGTGGACATACAGGGCACAGTGATGTGAGAACTTTATCCACACCGTTCATCCATTTTTCCATATCATTTGAAGGTATAAGCTAAAAAATAGGTAGATTGAAGTTTCAAATAAACCACACCATAGGAAGCAGCAGCTATGATAATGACACCCACCATTGAAAACTTCCTAGGGCCCATAGTGATTTTAATTGCAATCCAACCTGATCATGAGATCACATAATTTGCAACAAAGGAAATAATATCAACTCAATAAAAAAACTATCATTTTTAAGCTTGTGTAATGAAATGACATGAAAAAATGGATGAACGATGGATAAAACCCAGATATCATGGAAGCCCTTTAAAGCCCCTATCCATTAAGATTATATTTGCGTTTCCCTTTCATCCATCCAAGTCTCATTAACCTCATGAACAGATTAGTAACAATCAATACTGCTTTTTGTGTTGTGGTTCGAGCTGCACGTGATTTGAGCTTAAGTCGAGCTTGACAAGGCTTTAGCTTGGCTTGATCAGTGGTCCACAGAACTTAAGCTTGGCTTGGCTTGAGCATTGAGCTCAAACACAGCTGCTCTAACTTGGCTTGTCGGTTAAGACGATCGAGCTTTGTTTAAGCCAAGTCGATCGAGCTCCATCAAGCCAAGCCAAGTCAAGCTGAGCTTTGTCCTTTTTTTTATGAGTATATAACTACAAACTAAAACAATTACAAATATAACTACAAGTATAAGTCTACAAACGAAAACAACTAAAAGTATTGAGTATATAATTACAAAATACTAAAAGTTAGTGACCAATGATTGTATTTAACTACTTATAGACTACAAAGTCAAAATATAAACCTTAGTACCTTCAAATACTCTATAGGATGAATTCCTATGTCCATAATACCCATCCCCTCCATCAGATCCATCCGTACTTGAGCTGGTATCTTTTTCAAGTTGCTCATTAACCTCACCTCAACCAGAAGGTGGGGAGACCTTTTTATCATATTCTTGCATGGATTCAGCTAGTTCTTCCAAACTTTTTTTGTGAACTGGTTTATACTTAATACCAAATATCTTACAGAACAAGGCGAGTCTGGATATAAACTTCGATGACTTCTTGCTTCTTGTGCTCGGCCCTACTTCAGAGTCATGTTGTCGAGGAAGAAGACATCATTGATATCTAGATGCATCTGCCTCTTTTTTACTTAACTTCAACGCAATTTTTATTTGCTCTACCTCCATAGCCCTCATTATAGCTTCCCTCTCCTCTTCTTCTTCCCTACTAATTCTCTTCACTTTCTCTATTTCGGATTTTTCATCGATTACAATGGGCCTGTCGTGGTATATCTTATGACTAGTTGTATTCGGTCTGGGGGATGGGGTAAAAGGTTTCTTGTTAGAGTCTATTAGAGCTTAAAATAATTCTTGCACCTCCTGAGATGCTTTCGAACACAGTTTTGCGTCTCCCCCTCGACATGATAAGTGTAGTCTAAGCCAATTTGTTTTGTTTACAAATCTTATCTCACACAAATTGCATTGAATTTTCATTCTTCCAGAGTCTGTGGAGTGGACTTTGAAACCATAATCACAAATGTCGGTGGATTGATCATTTGAAGACATTGTTTTACACCTTATTGTTGTAAGAGGAATATTTTGAATAATAAATAACAGTAAATCTAAAAATAGAATTACACAAGTTCAATGATATGAATGAAAAATATTATATGAATGACATATGTCACAAACCACATATAATTAGAAGAACAGTAATTCAATAAATTCAAAAGCCATAATGTAATCCATAATACCATCCGTGAATCATAATGCACCACATTTAAACAAAATTGTTCAACATTTTAAAAGATAATATAAAAATTGAAAAGTGAACATCATTTAAACAAATGGAGGAATAATCTCTCCTGGACCTTCGACGTTGTCCTCCTCGTCATCCTCAATTTCAAAACAACTACCGCCCTAAGTTAGCGGCAACAGATCTTGTATATAGATGAGCGTTTCAGTTGTTTTTTATGCAAGCGAGCTTCGATGTTTGCTAACAACTCTACTTCCCGTGTTAAATGTTGATTCTGATGCCACAGTTGTAATCAGAATAGATAAGATATCACGTACTATTATCGACATTATAAGGTATTTTCCTTCAAAACTTATTGCCTTCCACCAATCCAACGCATCGAAATCTTGAGTCGCGACCTTCATAATAGATTCACTGAGGTATGAATCTATTTTTGACTTTATGGTATTATCAGTTATTTTTTCTTCCTTATGCGCTGATAAAAATTCATCGAACGGATCAGAGCTAACTACACTTGAGCTATAACCAGCTTGAGGCTGTTTAGCTGATCTGTGTCTTGTCCTCTTGCTATTTTAGCAACATATGAGTTGTACAGTTACACGACCGCTTCACGAACACGTGTGGTTTCTATTGCTACATTTTCAGTCGAATATATCTTCTTGAAGACGAAATTAAACATCACAATCTTACCTCAAGGGTCAATAATATTTGTCATCGCCATTAACAAATGACAATTAGTCAAGTAATTGTCAAACTTGTCTTTCATACATTCAGTCATCGCCTGTAGAAAATCCGGACTCGTGGTGACAAATCTATTTAGGCTTTCTTTAATCTTCCAAAGTGATGGAAGAAATATATTTACTATAAGGTATTTATTTAAAAAAAAAATATTCGTCGATTCATAAAAAAATTCCAGAAAGCTGTGAACTTGCTCTGCTCGTATACAATCATCTTTTGTAAGCCACTAGGTGTATGATTTTTCACGCGCCTTATATTCGAGAAAAGCAATTTTCAACTCCATAGCGGAATCCAACATTTCAAATGTTGAATTTCATCGCATGCATATATTTAATTTCAATGATTTTTGCAACCTAACATTCAAACAGTGTAGTATCTTATTCCAAATACAAAGTCTAAAAGGTGACCCCCTTATAAATTTAATACACTCTCTTATATTCTCAATCGTGGAGTCAATTGATTTAAGTCTTTCTTACACAATTATATTTAGAATGCGTGCACAACATCGAACCTGAAATATTCTTACACTAGAGAATAACTTGTTGGTCGCCCTTAATTAATTCCGCAAGTGAAAAATGATACTATCATTTGCGGATGCATTGTCTAATGTTATCGCGGAAATCTTGTCATCGATACCCTATTCAAAAAGGTAATTATAAATGTGGTCTGAAATTGTCAAGTCATTATGGGGGAGGAAAATGACAGAAGTTTATGATTGACTTGCACATCTTTCATTCTGCATCTACGTAATGTGCGGTCAATAACATGTACCCCTTCATTTGATTCGACGTCGTCCACAAATTTGACGTTAAACTTGTACGTGATATCGATTTCAACACTTCTTTTAGCTTTATCTTTTCAACTTCATACATCTTCATACATTCCCTCTGCACCGTCATGCATGACATTTTTTCAACCTTAAGATTAAGGTATCTATATAATCCGTTGAATGCCTTGCTCTTGATGAATCTGAAAGGGTTTTTCTTCGACTATAACTAATCGAACAATCAACTCTTTAACCTTCTCTTTCTCAAATTATGTGTTGTAATGCTTGCTTGAGAATCATCTACGTACGGAGAAAACGAGAGCATTTGCTTGCCTCATTTTGCGTTTCTTGATCACTTGAGACACTGTGAAAGATGGTCAGCATAACGTGTTGTTATCAATCCTTTATATTTTTTAAACAATGCCCATATATTATTTCCGTCTCACTACCTTTCGTCTCTTCGTCGAAATCATTCCAAATAGCTCATCTTTCATTTCCTTTAACCATTATCCAGCCGGACCAGCCCCGACATTTTCATCGCCTCTCTTTGAGGAGACGTGGTCAACGCACTTGCGATGCTTGATACTTCCTTACTAATCATCTATAATTCAAAAAATAGAAAACAATATTATTCTAATTTGTATGTGGGCATTTCTTAAAGGCTAAAGTCCTAATGTCTCAGGGTCTTTATGAATTTAGTTCCACTTTTTATCCCATTTAATAATATATTATATACTGTACTCACACAATTTACATACGAGCAGAAAATTCGGTAACATCTTCCCTAATTCTCTAAATATATGCAAAATTTTATATTAATTTAGTGCCATCAACATTATCTGTTATTCACAGACAAGGCATTCAACCAATACAAAACCATATATTTGGAGAATAAATTGAGAGACGTACCGAATTTCCGACTGCATGTAAATCGTGCAAGCAACTTAAGTACACGATATATTACCAAACTGTCCATTGATTTAAACAATTTAAAAATACATATAGCACAAACATTATTAACCAATAACTATCATGTGAGTTATAGTTATTAAATAATATAATGTAGCTCCACATGCACCCTTGAACGGGTGGGTATATTATTAAATTAAATAGACAACTAAACATATGTGTCGATGTGAATCAAACTCGCACAATTATAAACAACTTAACTATCAATTCACAACTAAACAATAATATAACATTCTAAACAATTCAAATTTAAAAAATTATAAAAAATTTAAATTTAAACCATTATAAACAATTCATAATTTGATAATTATAATTTATAAACAATTATAGAAAAATCATAACTTATTATAAACAATTATAAAGAACCCCGCCCAACCCACCAACCTAACCCAACCCACCGACCCGACCCTACAGACACTACCTAACCCACTGACCTAACCATACAGACACTACATGACCCACTGACCTAGCCCACTAACATGACTCAACCCGCTGACCTAACCTAACCCTACCCTACGCGACCCAACCCGACCCTCTGACTTGACTCAACCCACTAAACCAACCCAACCCTACCCGAGTCGACCCACTAACCCGACCCGACCCGACCCAACCCACTAACCCAACCCTACCTGACCCACTGACCTGACTCAACTCAATCCACTGACCCAACCCAACCCTACCCTACCCTACCCGACCCATAGGCTCAACTCAACTCAACCCAATAACCCCCACTGACCCAACCAAACCCTACTTGACCCACTGACCTGCTCGACCCAACCCACCGACCCAACCTGCTGACTCGACCTAACCAACCGACCCTACCCCAATTTTCCAACCCAAAACCCCCCAAAATTAGGGAATTTTCTATTTCAAACAAAATAAATCACAAATAAGAAAAAAAAACCGTAAAAGCCTACCTGGTAGTGGTGGATGCTCGGTCGTTCCCTTGCATGGAGATACTAGAGAGAGAGAGAGAGAGAGAGAGAGAGAGAGAGAGAGAGATTTGAATAAAGTGAAGTGAGGAAAAGAGGGAGAGGGGCAGCCGGGAAAGAGTGCGACGGGTTGTGTGGGGTTGAGTGGGAGTGGAAATAAAAAGAAAAGAAAAGGGTCGAGTAGAGTCTTAGGGTTAGGTTTACACACACACACACACACACACACACACACACACACACACACACACACACACACACACATATCGAGCTCAAGCAAGTTGAGCTTTATTCAAGCGTCGAGCTTCGAGCCAAGCTCACTCGTGCTTGAGCTTGGCTTGTTTTTTAACGAACTTTTAAAATCAAGCTTGAGCTTGATTGAACTGGCCTATGGGACAAGCCAAGCTGAGCTTAAACAAGCCAAGTCGGGCGAGCTTTTTCGAGCTAGCTTGGTTCGTGTGGAGCTCTAGTTGGTCCACTTGATAGTTGAATTGCCTTCATTCTAAGGCCACTAAAATGATATCTCACAGTAGATGGACGGCATAGATATAAAACACATAAATCAAGGTGGGCCCATGCCCATGACCTGACGTAACTTGGGTAGGTCCCAACCTCAACCGAGGACCTGTTGTTTGAATCGGTGCCCTGCGGTTTGTTGTCAAAGTGGCATCCGAAGTGCCTCGGTCGTGCTAATGTGGTGATAATTGTGAAATCTAGGCCGTTTAGTGAGACCTCAGTATAAAATCAGGCCGTTGCCTTTGTCAGGATATTCCACGGTCCAAATTCAGGATATACAACTACACAACCTGATGGATACCCCTGGTAGATGTAGGATGTTGCAAGCATTTGCATGAGAATGTGAAACTATGTGTGAGGTGCCCGTGCTGGGGCCACGCCAATGCACAATGTAGCGCGACTACCAACTGGATTTGGACTCGATAGTGACCCCTTCCGTACCAGGATAAATAGTACCGTTGGTGCTAGAAAAGGCTTGTGGGCCTCACCATGAGGCATGTATTTTATTGGTGCCATCCATCCATTTTACACTTATTTTGGAGCGTGAGCCCAAAAACTAAGCAGATCCACATCTCAGGTGGACCACCGCTTTTGCCTGTGGTGTGGTCCACCCAGATATGCTCAATTTAAGGCTGGTAAATGGATGGACAGAATGGATAAAACACATACATTATTTTGGTGGGACCCACAATACCAACTACTAAGGAGATCTCGGTACTAGAAGGGTCACTACCTGAGCCTGAGTACTGTGAACTGGCCACGCAGCTAAAAATCGTACTAATTACAGTCAAACACCTGTTCCTGACAATGACTTGGTGGACTTTTGGGAGGGGGATTGCGCAGTGAAGCCGACGCTACCTCCAACGTACGTCGTGGCCTTTGAGGGTGTGGTTTCGGTGGATCTCTAACTGTGGGGCCTATTACGGCATGTATCTGACATCCACACTGTGCATCCATTTTGAAACCTCATCTTAAGTATGATCCCAAAAATGAAGCAGAAAAAAATCTTAGGTGGACCACACCATAGGAAACTGTAGACACCCCACCTTCGGCTACACTGTTGGTAGAGATAGCTGGATGAATGGAGGACCATACCCCCAAATCCCAAGTCCAAACTCAGCCAAACTCACCCTTGTAAGCCTCAATCCATAGCCCAACTCAAGCCTGAACCCAGTCAACCCAGTCCTAAACATTAGCCTGAAAAACCCCCCATAAGAAAAGCCAGTCAAAAAATCTTAAAAAAGTCAAACTCACTGAGTCAACCCACTGAGTCAACCCACTGAGTTAACCTGCTGAGTCAACCAGCTGAGTCAATTCGTCGACTCAAAACACCGAGTCAACCCGTCGAGTCAACCCGCTGAGTCAAGTCACCGAGTCGACCCGCTGAGTCAACTCACTGAGCAACACACCGAGCTAAACAGCAGCCCCGAGGGAGCGACCGTACCTCGTTGGAAATCGAGGAGTGGCCGTACGCCAAAAATAATTACGGGTTCTGCCACTGCCCGCTGCTATAAATACCCCCCTCCCCTTCTCATTTCAACAGAGCAACCGGCCAGAGAGAGCCCGTCCGTTTGAGTCCCCTTCTCTACCCTTTAGCCCATTTTTCCACCAAGGAGAGCCCGAGTGAGGAGAGCTTAGCCCTGGTTCAGCCCAGCCTGACCACTGGTATAAGTCTCCCAAGCCATCCAAGTCCTGATCCAGCCACTCGAAGCCAACCCTTGCGACACCTCCGTCCATCCAGCTACTCTTTTTCCAGCATCATCTCATTTGCATCTAGCATAAATGCAACATTTACTTTTCTTCCAACCCCCCTGCTTCATTCTAAGCACCTTGATTATTCAAACACACTGCATATGTCTTAAATTAAGCACCTGTCAGTTCGAGCGTATGCTCTGGGCTTGCCCGTTGTTGGAACCTGCCCATCAGAAACTCTTACTGTTCAGACCTGCATTCATGCTTCACTATAAAGCACCTTGATTATCCAAGCACACTGCATACGTCTTATATTAAGCACCTGTCAGTTCGAGCGTACGCTCTGGGCTTGCCCGTTGTTGGAACCTGCCCATCAGAAACTCTTACTGTTCAGACCTGCATTCATGCATCATATCATCTATGAGAATGTACGAGGATTAAAACAGACTTTCAAGTATTAGTTCGATTCTGTGAAGTAGAGACCGTACTTCGGTACGGGCAGTGTGTGGGGTGCTTAACCTCTTCCCACCCTGTAACCGTGATCCCTTACCGCGAATCTCTGGCCGCAGATCAAAAGGAGTCATTTTAGAGGAAGGAATTTTCGGATCCCCTTCTCTAACATTTCTATAGGGTCTAGCCGACTGTAGATTCGAAGTAACTGGCTAGTGGCGACTCTGGTCTTATATAAACTCATTTAAACACATCCAGCTTAACACGGCAACCAAACAAAGCCCTCAAGAACGAGGCAAGCCAGTGGCACAAATGGCGATTTCGCACTCACGCATCCTCCTCTCCTTCTTTTCCCGAAAGGGGAAGGGACGAGAACGTCGTGTGGGAGCGCGGAAACGGCGAGGGTCCACAGAATGGCGACTCCGCTGGGGATAAGCTAGTCCCACTAGTCGTGATTCGACTTGAAAAATAGAATCCTTCATATACTTGAAAGTCATTAGTCCTCATACAATCTCGTCTGCATAGCATTCTACCCAAAACCCAAAAAAAATAAAAAACCCTAAAACCCAAAAAAAGTAGAGCATACTTCCCCACCATTACTCCTTCAAACCAAATCACCCTACCACGTCCAGTACAAAACTGACATGGCTCTCCCATTCCCTGCCCTCCAAATACTTGAGGCTTCCTCTCCACAGTTAAACTTGAGAGAATCCATGTCAATTCCTGGCATCCAAGAGCTACAGCAAAGCATGAAGGCCATGCAGGAAATGCTTCTTCGATTCACACAAGCCCAGGTTTCAGCAGCCAGCAATCAAGCTGGTCCAGTTCAACAACCTTAACAACCATCGAAGGTACTCCCGGCCTCCAGCTCATCCCAACCACAACCGCCAAGGATCACTCAGGACTTTCGATACCCTCCTAACAGGGGCCTTCAATCAGAACAACCCTCAACCTCAGGGCATTTCTTCCAGTATCCTCCTGCGAATGAGAGCCATTTTCAGTCACATCCAGAACTCCGAGCCAATTCCAACATCCTCTTCCTAATGAGAATTCTAACCAATTTCAATATTCTCCTGTGACTGGGATTTCTTTGCAGTTTCCTTTCTCAGCTCCAGTCCAACAAAGTCCCTATAATGGGAGTAATTATCAGGCCCAACCTCCTTCAAGCAGGAATCATAGGAGCATTAATGACACCAATTATTACGAAAGGAGGCCAGCTTAGTCTTGGCAAGGGGCAAGATCTCCTTCATTTGGTCCCTCTGAAATCGAACAACTCCAAGAACAGATGCAAGAGATGAAGAGAAAGTTGCAGAAGCAGCAAGGGGTGGATCTTCCATCCACTAAGTTCAGGGACCTTTGTCCATTTCCCGATGCAATGGTACCTCAAGGCTTTCAGGCACAAAAATTTAAAAGATATGATGGGACAGGGTGTCCTATAGACCACTTAAGATCATTTTGTGGTGAGCTAGATGCTGTGTCAAGCAACGACGGGGCGTTGATCCGTCTGTTTCAAAAGTCCCTGAAAAATGATGCCCTATACTAGTACACATCATTGGAATGTCATCGCATCAGGACTTGGGAGCAGCTCTCTCAGGCTTTCATTGACAGGTTCGCATACAATCTTAACATGGCACCCAGGAGAGCGGACCTCGCAGCTCTCGGGAAAAGAAGTGATGAAACATTGTCAGCCTACGTTGGACGGTGGCGGGCCATGGCCGCTAGAATGAAGACTCCCATCGACGACGATGAGCAAATCTCCATGATCGTCCACTCGGCAAATCCAAGTATCTCTGGATACCTTGTCTCACATCCATATGCGAACTTCAGCCAACTCATCTGCGCCGGGGAACAAGTCGAAGCCGGAATAAGGGCTGGGATGATCTCCCTTTGGTGGCCTCAGTAGGCCTCTCCAGTACAACCGATAGTGGAAGGTGAGCCTACTGGATACGAGAGCGATAATGATAGTATTCCCATCTCCCATCCAATGGAAGAGGATGATCTTGTCGCCTCTACCGAAGGTGCACTATTCCTCCCTCAGCATGGACAACCGCAGCAACAGCAACAGTCAAGATGGAACTTACAGTTCCCTAATCAAGGTTGGCAAGGGGCACCCCTAACTAGTCCAGTTTCAGAACCCCTCATCCTGCAAGGGGCATCTCCAGTTGATCCAGTCTCTGCAATGCAAGGGGCACCTCCTGCCTATCCAGCTTTCATCAACCAAGAAGAGCTTCCTCTCCAGTTTATCATGGCCATCGACTCTAGTTCAGAGTTCGAACCTCTCATCCTGCAAGGGGCACCCTCAACTATTTCGATCCCAGAGCCCATCATCATGCAAGGGGCACCTTCAGTTGATTCATTCTTCGCACCCATTTCTAACCATGGGCACATTTCGCCCATCTCAGTTAACCAAGGGGACAATCTCCCTAACGTAGCATCAGTAAACCAGGGGCACAACCTGCCCGTCTCAGCAATAGTCAGCCAGGGGCACAACCTGCCCATTTCTCCAGCAAACAACCAGGGGCACAACTTGCCCACCGCACCTGTCTATTCGGCTTCTACTTCAGCCATCGTCCTCCAAGAAGAAGACCCTTCCTTGGACAGCATGCCACATGCCCTAGCAGAATTGGGGCCCAGCTTCAATTATGTGGCCACTATCGAGGAAGTCGAAGGGGAGATGGATGTCCAGGTTCGGATCGATCCAAAAACATCAATCATCACTCTTCAGGTCTTAGACATCTCAGCTTCATTCCATCTCCTTTCCGATCGGACCTGGTTTCACAGAATCGATGCCATCTCTTCAAATCTTCACCAAAGGGTCAAGCACATCTTTGGAGATAGGGCGATCACCATCATTACCAATCCCGAACAATTTTCCATGGTAGAAGCATCCAACCTCCGAGAGCCTACCATCCCAGCCATGGACGTACAACGCTCTAATGGGGAGGTCTCATACCATCACAATGCAAATTACTTCCCTCGCGCATGTCCCATCGGATCGAACTACGTCTTCCTTCCTGTCTAGCGTCAAACCTTCTACTATCAGCTCGAATATCAAGACTCGACCCGAATCATAGGAGTTCAAGAGAATGTGGATAGAGAAAGACTGCGATATCAGCCTACTCGGATTAGGAAACCAAAGCACAGAAGTATCATAAGAAGACGGGGTCATCAAGAAGGTAATCTCTGCATCTGCACACCAATCCAGTTTATCAATGCAGGGATTATCTATCCTGATGATGGGTTGGGTTCCACCTTCGATGATCAAGCGAGCAGATTGGGTCTGATAGAGTTGCCCAAAGAAGACTCAAGCAAGGGGCAGAAATTTCCCCCGATCGACTGGACTACCGTCCTGGTCCCACCTCAACCAGATGAACCCGAAGAGCTGCAAAACATCGGGGATGAGCCAGGAGAAATCGAATCCGACACTGACTCGGAGCCCAATTTCAGATCTACCATGACGTTTGGGCACAACATAGAGGGTTGGCCAACTGATCCCTCTGGCCCTGCCTCCTGAGGGGAAGGAGTGCAGGGCAGCAACAGGTTTGTAGTCCCCATGACGGCCAATAAAAGCCGACAGTGCTTTGCTCCCCGAGTCGAATCAGGCAACACTTGGTTCACATCGCCGTCTTGCTTGGGTCCTTTACAAAAAAAAAATTCAAAAAAAAAAATCAGAAGATTCAAAAACCCAAAACACCAAATATTTCAAAAAAAAAAATTTAATTTCAGAAAGTCCAAAAAGTTCAAAAAAATCCAGATATTGACAAAATTCCAAAAAACCAGAAATCTTTGAAAAAATAAAAAAATTTAGAAATCTTTTTCAATAAAGTGTCAAGTATGTCTGTCAAAGCACTTGAGTATGAAGTTGACTCATAAGATTTCAATCTAGAGTTGAATTTCAAACTCAAGGGTTTGGACAAAGCCAAATGATGTGGAAAATGATGAGCTGACTCCCAAACTTAGAGGGTCTCCTTTAAAGTTCTAACCAAAAGCTAATGTTATCTCGAAAAATTTCAAAATTATAACCCTAGGATCTCCTGAGACCCATAAGGAAGTGTGCATTGAGAATCCTTGTCCCCGAAAAATAAGCAAAGAATGATCGAATTTTTGAAGTCATGACTTCCCAATCTTGCGTCCTATGAAGACTTATCCAGACTCGATCAAAAACTCATCAAGCCTATAAAAAAGATGCTGCCAAGACTATGCTTGCATTCCATGCTGGAGTGTGCGACTGGACGAATGATCGAAGAAACCTCATGGCTCGATGAAGACAGATTGTTGCCAACATGTCAGAAAGCACTTCAAGTATCAGCAACATGCACATCGAATCCATGTGTGTGCTTCGAAACTCTACAACCTAATAACGCTCCAGCTATTCCCTGTACGAGGTATCTACATCAGCAGAAGGATCGACTCGGCATCATCTAGCAGTCATACGTATATCCTTGGGGCAGTCGATTACGGCACAAAGTGGACGGAGGTAATATTCTGATCTCGCACGATAATTCTCATGAAGAATGACATCATTAATTATTAAGGGTTCCCACATGCTATCAACATTGGCAATGGGACGCCCTTCGAAATCTAAGGATGAAAGACTTCCTCAAGAAACTTAAAATCAGAAGACAGACCTATGAGTTCAACTCAAAATCCCGTCAACATGAGTACTGATGAAGAATGAAGCCGAAGAAAGAAAAATCATATCGGGTTTACGACAAGCACTGCCACATCTATCAGACTCAAGGGGCAAGGCCCAAGGATCAGAAAAGTTCTTCCAAGAAGCGCCCTCAGGCTCACCAACATAAGAGGGGTGGATCTTCCTGAGCTAATCAACGCCGATAATGTGAAAATCTCTCACAGGTAAGCCAATCTAACCTTATCAAGAGTTACATTAGTAGAGCTGAAGTCAAGAGGTCAAGGCTTAGACCTCTGAGAATCCCTTCCCGTCCACCAATAAGTGTTCCAAATAAAGGGTTCAAAAGCCAAAAAAAGAGGAAAAAAAAAAGAATAGAGCAAAAAAAAAGGGGGGGCACACAACAAAAAAAAAAGAAGAAGAAGAAGAAAAAAAAAGAAAGAAAGAAAGAGAGAGAAAAAATCAACTCAAAAGAAACACATCTATCCATCCATCCACCTCAGAAGGGTCTGTAGCTAAGGCCGACAGCTCTGCTATTGTAACTTAAGATAAGGGCCGAAAGGTTACCATCGGCCGGCAACGATGGATTCCTGACCTCTGGTCATCGTAGTTATCCAAAAAAAAAAAAAAGAAAAAAAAGAAAAAAGAAAGAGATGTGTGCCTAAACAAAGAGGGCGGAGTTAAAACCCGGAAGGGCGCTCTGAGTAAAAACAGTGGGCACACAGTGGACTTAGTGAAAACTCGAAAGGGCGCTGAGGGTAAAAACAGCATAGCTGCCAAGGGGCAGGCAAGATCAAATACCCGGGACGTGGTGAAAACCCGAAAGGGCACCACGGGCAAAAATGACGGGCAAGCCAGACGCAGCGAAAACCCGAAAGGGCGTTGCGGGTAATAATGGCTAAAAGAAAAAAAAACAGGTACATGAGAGATCCAAGCGACATGAAGATACAATGGAAGCAAGGATGGCGGCTATGAGTCAAGAATTCTTTTAAGATCTGCCCAAATTCTAGAGTCAGGATACCATTGCGCATTATCTTAAGGGGACCAGGACCCTTGGAGAATAATTAAGAAAATCGAGTATGACATTAGGCTGAGTCAAATATTCTGATTCCTACATCTAAAAGCACAAGTCCAAATCATGCACAGACAGATAAGCACTTGACATAAATTTTTACTTCATGATTTATATATATTTTCCAAAAAAAAAATCATTTTTCCTTATTCGTATATATGCAAAAAAAAAAAAAAAAAAAAAATCTTACAGGGCTTTCAACGTAAACGTCCAGTAAACTAATGGGGTACCTTCCATGAGTGCATTTCTCCCGATCATTCTTCCCAGAAGGTAAGTATCTCTCTTCCTGCTTTAATGCTTCAATCCTTTCGCTAAAGTGTTTTCTCTCCTCACAGGTACCAGAAGACAAACATGAGATCAGCCCATCTATGTCCATCATAGCCCCATCACCACCATCAACCACATAATCCATATGGCCCCCACTCAAGGGACACATAGCCTCACCTATGTCCCATCTCCTCATCTCATCCATACCATCCATTTCTCCCATAATCAATGGGCCATTCAAATCTGAAATTTCAGCATGGCTGCCATTAATAGGGCCATTCAAAGCTCCACCAACCACCACCTCTAATCCATCATCAATACCCCCATTCAATGCTCCATCTATACCATCCATTAAAGAAATTCCACCATCATTAAAGCCTTCACCACCTCTTGAAGTATGGGACCCATCATGGATAGCCCCCACAGCCCTTAGATCTCCACCATCCATTGCTTGAGAAAGGACAAACCAAGAAGAGGACAAAAAGAGAAGGAAAGAAGAGACAAGGAAGAGATTCATGGCTGGATCGAAAAATCGGGTACAGGGATGAGGGAGACAGCAGCCAGGAGAATGTTCTCACTGTCTGAACCAGAGCCAACCGAGGCCGCACAAGAGGTGAGCCTTGGGCGGCCCGCTGTGGGCCGCCCGTACGGACGCGCTTCCTCTCTCTTCGCGGGATTGGCTCCATGGTTGTTGGTAGGTAAGGCTGACAGTCCACATCAGCAGATGGCACCCTGAGGGCCGCCCAAGGCTCCAATACACTCCAGATTTCATTGGAGGTTGACCGAAATCATTTAGAAGATACCCCACCTATCCAATCAGGAAGTAATGCGGCCAACATGGGCCTGATCGGGTCAAAGAGAAGGAAAGTTGATCAAGAGGGACCCACTAGCAATCTGAGCCATTCAAGTCATCATCCACACCAGAAGAAGCCTTCTTAGCCTCACAAAACATCAAGAAAAGGTGCTTCAAAGCAAAGCTGAAGTTTAAAAAGGGCCCACAGGGCCAAATCAAGCAATCTAAAAGTTGAACCATCATGATCCAAACCATTAAAGAGCTTCCTTAATCTACCAATCTCCAAGATCAAGGGTCCAATCATCAAGATCTGGCTTTCGAGTATGAGAATCGAAGTACAAGAGGTCCTATAGGGCCAATTCAAGCAATTCGGACCACTCAAATCACAGTCAACCCCATCAGAAGCTAAACAAAGCAAGGTAAAGGCTAAGGCGGGCAGAACTCCGCAATCCTGTTCGTGTTGAACGCACCGTGATAGACAACCTTGATTTAGAAGTCGCTGTTGAATCTGACGGATGTTCCCTGTTCCTAAAACTCATGAAGGGGATTAAGGCTGTTGGGAGGTGGAGCGCACCCTCACGGAATTGTGAGCAACGTAAGGCCCCAAACTAGATTGACAAAGGGAGATGTGAGGATGTGGCTCATTTTGTGGCCGAAGGAGTCCGTCGGAAGATACGTGGTCTATGTGCATTGCACATGAGGAACAGGCAACTTTGTGGGTGTGTTGACTGAAAACCCTCAAAATTTCCTCATCCGAAGATGTAAAACTACTGCACTTAACTGTGTGAGACTCGTCTTGCTCGCTGACGTAAAATGGATCGGGTGCCTTACCAGCAGTAGAAGCTGGAAGTGGATGAAAATTCCATACTTTTCCCTGCATTTCAGAAAAATCACAAAATACAAAAACATTGGAAAATCACCTTTTCAAAAATCACAAAAAATATTTCCATTGCTTTCAAATCAAATATTTGCAAAAATTACAAAAAATATTTCCTTTATTTTCAATAACCGATCTCTATCCTGACCACTCAGGTTAAGGTTCGGACCAAATACTTACAAAAATCACAAAAATTATCACTAGCCCCCAGCACTACACTTCAGGAGTCTTGAACTCCACTCTCTTCACAATTTGGGATGACGGATCCAATCGCCCGCAAATTGAAATCTTGACCAAAACTGGCAACCAAGCACCGTCTCAATCGCATTTATGCCCAGAAGAATATCTTGAAGTCGGATAATATCCTCGTACATTCCTATTAGCAAAGAAACAGCATCTTGGGACGATGGACCTGATCGACCACGGGTCGGGATCTTGACCAACCCGCTGACCAAACACCCGTATAAAAAAGAAAAACCCCAGGGAAGCACAACCCTAGAAGCAATAAGCTCCAAGTTCTCTGCATCTCCAGCAAAAGCAAAATCATCAAACTGAAAGAGAATGAGCTAAGCCATGCATTCATATGCATCTCCATGCATCAGCATCCATCGCATCAATCATCATGTTTACTTGCTTTCAAAATAAAGTCGGTTAGCCAAAGACCCCACAGGCATCCCTAGTGGAGGCGCATGCAAACCGGATTCTCATTTCAAAAAGATAAAAAAATATTACTTTTTGCAAATAAAAACCCCACGGAGTATCACTCCCCAGAGTGGGTATCTTTTCAAAAACCCAAAAAAAATATTTTTCCTAGTAGAGCGTTCTGCCTCCAAAACACCAGGAGATCTTCCATATCTCTGGGTAGGAGCCGACGCAAAAATCAAATAAGATCCAATGTCTCGCGGTTTCCCCGGAGATCATCGGATCCAATGCACTCAAAGTATGGTCGAACTGAACTCCAGTGTCAGTGCGGTCGTACCGCATGCCAAGATACGAAAAGATGAAAGCCAAAAGGCTCGGTCAAAGAAACCATTTGAATAGGTGGAAACGATGAATTGTAACCCAAGTATCAAAATCAGCAGATTGGAGTGGAAAGAGTTCACCCTGCACATACCTAGCCTTGGATGCCTGAAGTACCTTGACTGAGTCCAAGTCGGCGTAGTAGAATCCCGTAAGACTATCTGACGCAGGGCGTCTAACCACTTTGACAGTCAAGCGAAACAAGTACTCCTGGAGTGATCTGGGAAAATATCAAACATCACACAATCAGTCTCAGGGTCAGTATCCTCGTAAGACTAGCGACGCAGAGGCTCTGCTGTACCTTTCCGATGTTAGTACCGATCGGAAATGGAAGGGTTGCGATTGGGTACCCAGGTTGCAGCAAACTGCAGGGACAATCACAACGTTTTCTCCAAACTCCCGCAGTATGTGCGAGTGATCAATCTCCAAACAATCAACTGACTCAGATACAAAGGACAACAAAGATTCCAGACCACAATCAAGGATGAATTGCAAACTAAGCATCGAAACCAGCAGATCGGGTGGAAAGAGTCCACCCGCACATACCTAGGCGTGGATGCCTGAAGTACCTTGACTGAGTCTAAGTCGGCGTAGTAGAATCTCGTAAGACTATCTGACGCAGGGCGTCTAACCACTTTGACAGTCAAACTGAAACAAGTACTCGTGGAGTGATCTGGAAAAACATCAAACATCATACAATCAATCACAGGGTCAATAACCTCGTAAGACTAGCGACGCAGAGGCTCTGCTGTACCTTTCCGATGTTAGTACCGATCGGGAATGGAAGGGTTACGATTGGGTACCCAGGTTGCAGCGCATGCAGGGACAATCGCAACGTTTTCTCCAAACTCCCGCGGTATGTGCGAGTGGTCGGTTTCCAAACGATCAACTGACACAGATGCAAAGGCAAGCAAAGATTTCAGACCATGATCCATGAATGACCCGGTCAGAAGTGGGGTGTCCACTCGCTTTGGCATTCGGTTGCAAGCAACCTCTGCCAAAGAGGGGCATCTGAAGACACCCCACCTTCGACTACACTGTTGGTAGAGATAGCTGGATGAATGGAGGACCATACCCCCAAATCCCAAGTCCAAACTCAGCCAAACTCACCCTTGTAAGCCCCAATCCATAGCCCAACTCAAGCCTGAACCCAGTCAACCCAGTTCTAAACATTAGCCTGAAAAATCCCCCATAAGAAAAGCCAGTCAAAAAATCCTAAAAAAGTCAAACTCACTGAGTCAACCCATTGAGTCAACCCGCTGAGTTAACCCGCTGAGTCAATTCGTTGACTCAAAACACCTAGTCAACCCGTCGAGTCAACCCGCTAAGTCAAGTCACCGAGTCAACCCGCTGAGTCAACTCACTGAGTCAACCCACCGAGCCAAACAGCAGCCTCGAGGGAGCGACCGTACCTCGCTGGAAATCGAGGAGTGGCCATACGGGCGGCCCACAGCGGGCCGCCCAAAAATAATTACGGGTTCTGCCACTGCCCGCTGCTATAAATACCCCCCTCCCCTTCTCATTTCAACAGAGCAACCGGCCAGAGAGAGCCCGTCCGTTCGAGTCCCCTTCTCCACCCTTTAGCCCATTTTTCCTACCAAGGAGAGCCCGAGTGAGGAGAGCCTAGCCCTGGTTCAGCCCAGCCTGACCACTAGTATAAGTCTCCCAAGCCATCCAAGTCCTAATCCAGCCACTCGAAGCCAACCCTTGCGAACACCTCCGTCCATCCAGCTACTCTTTTTCCAGCATCATCTCATTTGCATCTAGCATAAGTGCAACATTTACTTTTCTTCCAACCCCCCTGCTTCACTTTAAGCACCTTGATTATTCAAGCACACTGCATATGTCTTAAATTAAGCACCTGTCAGTTCGAGCGTATGCTCTAGGCTTGCCCGCTGTTGGAACCTGCCCATCAGAAACTCTTACTGTTCAGACCTGCATTCATGCTTCACTATAAAGCACCTTGATTATCCAAGCACACTGCATACGTCTTATATTAAGCACCTGTCAGTTCGAGCGTACGCTCTGGGCTTGCCCGTTGTTGGAACCTGCCCATCAGAAACTCTTACTGTTCAGACCCGCATTCATGCATCATATCATCTATGAGAATGTACGAGGATTAAAACAGACTTTCAAGTATTAGTTCGATTCTGTGAAGTAGAGACCGTACTTCGGTACGAGCAGTGTGTGGGGTGCTTAACCTCTTCCCACCCTGTAACCGTGATCCTTTACCGCGAATCTCTGGCCGCAGATCAAAAGGAGTCATTTTAGAGGAAGGAATCTTCGGATCCCCTTCTCTAACATTTCTACAGGGTCTAGCCAACTGTAGATTCGAAGTAACTGGCTAGTGGCGACTCTGGTCTTATATAAACTCATTTAAACACATCCAGCTTAACACGACAACCAAACAAAGCCCTCGAGAACGAGGCAAGCCAGTGGCACAAACGACGATTTCGCACTCACGCATCCTCCTCTCCTTCTTTTCCCGAAAGGGGAAGGGACGAGAACGTCGTGTGGGAGCGCGGAAACGGCGAGGGTCCACAGAAACAGAAGTGATTAAATCCCCACCATTAAAAATATAATAGGGGTCACCAGAATTTTTTTTTACCATCCAATCTATTGGTAGGGTAAAAAAGGCCTGGATGAAGAGATAAGACAAATATCAACTTGATCCAAAACTCTTGTGGCCCAAGAAAAGTTTTTAATGATTGATTACTACTATCTCCTGTATTATGGTACACTTGAGATTTGGACCTTCTTCAGTTTTTAAAATAGGTCCTAAAATTAGTTTTCGAAACGGATGAACAGCATAGATATAAGGAAAATATGATAAAGTGGCCCCAACTGTTAGGGAATACACCCACCTGTGTGTATCCGGGGATCCACCGAAGCCGCATCCATTCTAAAGCTTTTTGGCCTCGGCCGTCTGACACAGTATGCACCCCGCGTAGAGCCGGCTACTCAAATTTGGCCACATGATTTCACCACTGCTGGCGATGGCGTGGGGCATCCTCCGAACTCCTGACTCACTCCATCCTTGCTGTACTCCACCTGCCTAACATATACAAGGAGTGGAGGTGTTACCCATACCGTGTGGCCCACATGGATAGTATTTTGTATATCCACAATGTCCATCCGTTTCTCCAGCCCATTTTAAGATGGTCTGTAAAATCAACTTGATCTAAAACTTTTGTAGCTCGTAAAATTCTTTTAATGATTATTCATCACTCTTTTTATTGGTATGGTCCACCTAAGATTTGAACCTTATAATTTTTTATCCATAACTAAAATTAGGCGTAACAACAAATAAACGACACGAATATACAAAAAATACATCAAGGTACGCCCCCACACGATAGGGGCAACAGCTAATTTACTCCCTACCATTTCGGCCCTCCTTAATGTATTTTTTTTTATATGCATGTCATCAGTCTGTTTTTTCATTTCATTTTAGGGTGCTATCTTAAAGCATAAGAAGATCAAAATCTCAGGTGGACTATACCACGAGAAAAAATGAAGAATGATAGTTAAAAAACATTATAGGGCCATAAAAGTTTTGGATCAAGCTGATCTTTATATTTTCACTTTATCCAGGTCCTCTTGAAATTATCAACTGATTAGATGGGAAATAAACATTATGAAGACCTTACGAGGGGCCCTTTGGAATTTCTAATGACCAGGCACTCGATCACCACTGTTTCATATGGTGTGGTTCACCTAAGATTTGAATCTTTTTAAATTTTGAAAAAATGGATGGACGGAGTGGATATGCCAGAAATCATCAAGGTGGGCCCCACGGTAAGGGTAACACCCACTAAGGTGTTACCCGGGTAACACCTAATCCGCTCCCACATGTATAGTGATTGGAACCATCATTTTTTAGACCACCATGTGGCTAGACCATGGCCCAAAAATAAGGGTGAGCGTTCAATGCTGCGAGTTGCTGAATCTCTGACGCCTTCGAACTGGCACAATGGACGGCCGGAGTCCTCCCACGTTTGCAACGCCGGCCCACCTATTTCCGTCTCTTTTGCTTTTTCATCTTTGTTACTGCCCATTTGAACCAGTGATCGGACAGATAACGTGGTCTAATATCTTTTCTTGTTTCAGGGTTGTTGCCCATCCACATGCTGGCCTATCAGCTCAACGGTGTTGATCAGTGCTTGTGACGAGCACATCTATGATGAAAGGTATACAATTCATGGAAATCCATGGATCAGATAGCTGAGTAGCGGCAGAAATGCCAGAGCTCACATAAATACTACGGATAATGGTCTTCACACGTGTAGTATGGAACACACATGTGAGCTCCTTCCCACCGTTAAGATGCTTTAGCACCATTGATTTGAGAGGAAGTGATGAGAAGTGGATTCCATGATATGAATTCGCATCCATTTCAGATATTATGTTTGGCTACCAAGATTTGGAGAGAAATCAGACAAGAGGGAATGAATGGTGTGGATTTTAATCCCACTGTATGCCCATCATATCAGCCTAGACTTTTAAATCCATGCCATCTATCCATTTTTACAAATCATTTTATTTGAGGATCCAAAAATTAAAGCAGATCCACATCCTAAGTGGACCATAAAAGTGGAGACTGAGAGCTTTTATGATGTACAAATTTTTTAGATTAATCTAATATTTGTGTGTTCCCTTCATCCTTCTAGGACTTTGTGACCTTAACAATAAGTTGAATGTAAAATATACATCCGTTGGGTCACGTTGATTTCTCCTCAAATCTCACATTTTTTTAAGAGGATGAGCTAAATGTACATTTTTAATTATTTTGTATTCCTTTGAAATACACTTCTCATCAAATCCATGTGCCAAGCAGAACAACATAAGTGCTTTTTCTCACTTCTCCTCAAATTCATGATGCCAAACGCGCCATAAGTCAGATGGACCGACATTGGATGGTGATCATTCATGGATGGTTTGCTATGAAGATGAATCCCACCCACCTGTATTCGCGCGAATAGCAGGAATCCTGTGGAATTCCATTTCTATTGGATGATGGTAACATGTTCTTTTCCCCGGTAGGAAAGGATTATCGAGTGATCGCGGCCGTTGGGGGTCACTTCTCCTCAATATGGGCCATTAATCATCTTCTTTAGCCGTCCATGTTTCTCGTCCCCTAATTAGTGGACTGATATAATTTTAGGTCAGTGCACGCTGACCATGTTCCCTGCCTGATGAACGGTGCTTATCTCACACAAACTACCACGTTGATACGCATGGCGCGAAGTCTCCTGTCACTCCAAGCGAGCGGATACACTTGCGTGGTGGAGTTTTCTTCAGAAGGTAAAAGTGAAAAATTTGGCGCATGCCAGCGAGCCGGGGTGCGCCCATTAGCATGATGGATTCTAAAGTGCGCCGGCAGTACATTATAAGAAATTAAGAATTGATCTTCTACGCAAGCACCAGCAGCATCACCATCTGTGGTGTTGTGCAATCCTTCCCATCAACATGCTTCTTCTGTAGGAAATCTGTGTCGTTCACAAGATTGGCCCCACTATCAAGATCAGTTGTAAAAAATTCAGGCCTGCCTGCTCATTGGATAAGCTACAATATTTCAATCAATGGGCGAATGACAGTCCAAATAAAACATAGGTGTGGCCCGGCTGAAAAGCAGCCTCATTATCCTAAACGGTGGACCTTCATGGTGGGTCCGACAGTTTACATGGTCCACATGCGATGCTCAAGTGGAATGTTAGCGTGAACGACGACATGAGACGATAAATTGCGGTGCCAATGACTTAAGGTGAATTGTTCTCATATACGCCAAGACTTACGTTGCATCATGTTGATATTTTATTGGGAATTTTACAAAATAATACCTTATTAATATTATATTTATATTGGAGTATTTATTCATTAAGTTACTCATTAATCAAATTATTTTCAACCAGGTACCTTTCATTAGTTTTCTCTAACATATGTCCGTTTAAAGCATAATTCTTTTTTTTTTCTAAAATGACGAAAATGGCCACAAATTGGTAGCCTTTAATCGTGGATTGCATACGGTGCACCCACTATGATGTATGTGTTTAATCAACATCGTCCATCCAATTTGCCAAATTATTTTAGGGCACGATCCCAAAAATATGGCAGATCCAAATCTTAGGTGGACCAAACTACTAGAAATAGTGGTAATGTATGCCCACCATTAAAAGCTTCTAACGGGCTGCCAAAGCTTTGGATCAAGCTGATATTTGCCTTTTCCTTTCGTCCAGGTCTGTGTTCTTATCAACTAGTTGGATGGCAAATAAACATAGTGAACAAACATTATTGTAAGCATTATAGTAGGCCTTAGGAAGTTTCTAATGGCAGGCGTTCAATGAGCATTGCTTCTTATGATACGACCCATATCGGATTTGGATCTGCTTAACTTTTTTGGTTCATGGCCTAAAAGGAGATAGCATAACGGATGAATGACATGGATATGAGTTCCTTTAGATCGAGAATTAATATAAGAAGTGTAACATGCTTACCTACCATCATGTGCCGAATTGAGGATGAGAATGTTAATGCACTTTTTGTGTCATACTAGTGCACTTTGTTTGTCAATTATGTAGATTAGTGAGTCTAGATGTTGGTTGAGCCCAAAAAAGATGAAGACCGAAGACTCAAGTGGACCTATTGCATCAAGGAAGAAAAAATAGGTAAATGAGATGCATTGGTGATCCAAAACCCTTGAACCTTAACCAAAACCCAAACCTCTAGATGATTGATCTCATAGGTATACTTTTAGTCATCTTAGATTGGCCTTAGGTGTTCCGAAAGATCACCTAAAGATAGGCCCAGGAGGTTACATGAGTTGCTGGAAATGAGACAAACCAAACAACAAAATTTATGTGCCTGTTGACCGGTCGCGGGCTCTAGCCGACCAATCGTCAGAGGCCAAATACGAGACAACAAGAAGATCTAGGTCTTATACCAAATTAGACATGTCATGGATCGGACGCGGACCGGTCGCTCAGGGCTATTTTTAGGACAGTAAAATCAAACCAGTCCCAGCCCTTTTAGGACTGGTCTTGGCTTTCAGTCAATCGGTCGAGGATCACTCACAACCGATCGCAGTTAAGCGATGACCAGTTGTGAACTAGATATTTTCAGTCGCTTTATATCCATTGGATCTTTCTTTATATAATAGATCGGCTCGATTTAAGGTCTTAAGAGAGAGATGTAAGAGCATTAGAAGCTACCCACATTGTCCATACTATTAGGCTATAATCTTAATATCTCCAAGTCATATATCTTCCTTATGATTCACCACAATATGGAGCATTCGGAGCTCACATGAAGATGAACATGCTCTCTTTTGATCTCTAGATGTTTTAGGTACATTGACCATAGGAAGATCCTTATTTTAAACCTATCTAAAGATCCAATTAGGTGGAATTCTTCTAGGCAACCCAATCCTACTAGTTGTAGAAAATTTCCACCACCTCCCATCACCTTAGTCATCTCACGGAGATTAAATGTAAGGCGATTAATTATTGAAGCTAAATCCCTGGTAAAGCATTGACAATAAGATCAGGGGAGCATCAGGGAAATGATTGAAGCACGGGAGAGCAAAAATCAAACAACCCAAGCGGCGCTACAAAAGAGACTTAATTCGACAAGTAAGTGTTAATTGTAAGAGTCCGATTACATTCTTTCATTGTAGATGATTAAGTATAAGAGTTTGAAATCAAACTTGAACAAGTCTTCAATGAGAGCCTCCGACAGAAGTGTACACTGGGTTCTTGGATTGGAGCGGAAGCGTTTGGAGGAACCTTGTCAAACTCTTGGATTAGATGGAACCCTTAAACATCTTCGTTGAAATACGAACCAGTAAAATCTCCGTCATATATTGGGAGGAACCTCGTCAAACTCCCGAGTATGGTGAAACTGAATTAAAACGCCTAGGTTGGGAGAATTCTAATTTAAACTCTCTAGTAAAATTTGGTGTGCTCAAGGGATGAGTATATGAGCTGGGAGTGGAGTAGACAAGTAGTTGAACCACTATACATGCTTGTGTTTGAGATTGCCATTTAAGTCATTTTCGTTCTTGCATTGTCTTTAGTTATTAATTATAATCTATATAATTGCATATTGATTAGAAGCTCAACATGTTGCATTATTATAATATATGTGCTTAGGCTAGTTTGTTTAAATGCTAATCCTTACTAGCCTTTGTGATTGAACCCACTTAAGCTTATAAACAAAGTGTTTATGCTTTAATTGTAATAACCCTGGTTTTACAGTAGTTGCGTTAGATTTCAGAGATAATTTAATTAATAGTTTAATTTAATAATTAAGTAATTAAATAATTTAAATAATGAATGAGTTAATATTAAACGATCCGTAAGGATTATAGTATGATCCTTTCATTAGAAGCGCTCAACATGAACACTATAATAGTGTAGAAGTGGCAGGTTTCACATAATCTACAATAAACCAGAAAAATACGTATTAATTGAACTTAAGTTATAGGAACATTTGCAAAGATTATGATTTCTGGTGATCATTACCAGTACAAAACTCTATACAATAGTTATAGGACACGATCCAACCATACATGTCAAATTTCAACCCTCCGATCATCCTACAAGTACCCTAATCAGAAATCGAGCCATAAGTGGGCCATCTAACTTCGGAACTGTCTCATTTTTGGTGTCATAGCCTGAAATCATGTGGCCTATCTAATGAATGGAGTGGATTGTGCATATACATCATGGTGGGACCCACGTGCATTGCGTGCACTACACACGCACGGTCAACCCGCGTTGACCGCGAGTTGAAGAACATCTCTTCTTCTTATTCGTTCGCAGTCCCTGTTGCGAGTGGACGCTGTCCGCTGGTTACATCTACGCCATGCGTTGATGACGGTTGCGGGTGGGCCCCATATGAAAGCTGAGTACGGTGTGTGGGTGTACTGTGCACCGCACATACCGGTCGGCACAAAGAATCCCTCCTTCGCCAGTTGTCTTCACCGCTGAAACAGCGGACGCTGTTACAGCGTCCGCACGCTGTCGACGGTGGGCGCCCATGCGATCATCGGGATGGGTCCCATAGTAAAATCCAAGCTGTCCATTCGAATCCCCTACCCCACACATGGAGTCCCCTTGAATATTTTTCTTATCAGCTGTTCTATCCGATCTTCCTCAAGCCACCGTTCAAATCAAAGAAAACCAAGATCCGGTCCGTTGCGTTGCATGGACGGTCCCGACTTCACCAATCTCTTCATGTGGTCCCCACCTACATATCCGACGGTTCCTACGTGACGTAGTCTACAAGAAGTGGAAGTCGAATTCTTCTCTAACCCGGATACCAAACCAACCCACATCGGACTCGCACGGCTATAAAACCTGCCGTCCACTCCTGCATCCTTCGGAGAAAAGCTAGAGAGAGAGGGTTCGAGCAGAGAAAGAGAGAGAGCTAGTTGAAAGAGAGAGAGAGAGAGAGAGAGAGAGCCTTTAGAGAGAAAGTAGAGAGAGAGAGAGAGGGGTCGTGTAGTCTCCATCCAGTGGGGGATTCATCCACTGTTGCCTCCTACTGCTGCTGGACGAATTCTCCAGCAAAGAAGAAACAGAAGAAGAAGAAGGGAAGAAAAAGAAAGAAAGAGGAAGAAAGGAAGAAAGAAAGGAAGGTGAAGAAGAGGATTTCTTTTCTTGGTCCGAATCGACTCGCCGAGTCAATCCGGGTTTGAGCCGATCTATTTGAAGTCTAAGAGATCAACAAGTCTGTGAGTGATTCATCTCACAATTTTCTAGTTGAATTTCTCTTATCTTCTCATCGTTATATTCCAATTCGTTTCCTTTCTCTGTTGTTCGACAATCAGATTTTATGTAAGAATTCTGTTTTCCAACTCGTTCCCTTAATCAAGTCTTTTAATATTGTTTATTTTTCTTTTCTATCATCTATAAGGGGATCTTAGGTATGGATCCAACTCCAGTCTATGTTCTTAAATCTCATTTCATAATTGTTCATTCTTAATGTTTTTCCCAAAATTATCCTCTTTAGTTCTACCTATCCAGATGTTAGATAAACTTGACGTGGGTTATCTTACACCACCATCTTCTCAATTTCTTTAATTTAAAACAGACTAAAAGTTTACATAAAGGATTACCTAAATAAAGAAACACATGCATGGTGTGATTGTGCTTGAATTTTGGTTATGCATAGTATGCTTGAAGAAGTGCTTTCATAACTCATGACATGTGCATACATTTATGCACTGCGACAGAACAGGAGCATGGTTGATTTGACTCCTGGCGTGCATGGTTGATTTGCCGCCTCGCTGTACCGGTTAGGTGAGCATGGTTGATTTGCGACAGGTTCCTAATGTTCAGTGGCAGCGAGTTCTGGTCGTTTCACTTATTGAGCATGGTTGATTTGCTCGGTTGGATCAGTGGTGCATGGTTGATTTGCCCACTGGCGTGCATGGTTGATTTGCCGCCTCGTTGTACCGGTTAGGTGAGCATGGTTGATTTGCGACAGGTTCCTAATGTTCAGTGGTAATGAGTTCCTAGACGTTTGTGCTCTTACACGTATCGTAACATACATGACATCATGGTAATCATGTTTCATTCATAATAAGACATAAAATGTGTAAATCATCACCATATTCTTGTATATTCTTATGATTCTAGCTGTTGGTATTTCACATCTAACATCTTGTCAACTGGAATATTACTTGTGATGGAAATGACCTCACTGGGCTTTAGCTCACCAAAATCACCACAGTTCCTGCAGGATATCAGGAGGAAGGAGGAGCGGCTGAAGCAGAATATCTGGACGACTACTTTTATTAGAAGACTTATCCTAGCCTAGGTGTTGAATTTATTTCTTTTGGAAGATGATTGAAAACAGACTTCAGTAGATTTGAATATTTTGCAGAAGTAGAAGTAGTTGATTTATTTAAACTTTATTTGAGATTTAAGTTATGATTAATAAAGCACTTTAGTTGGTATTACTGTGGTATGTGGAATGGAATTTCTCTACAGGTTATATTTGGATTGAATTCACACTCTGAAACTCGAGCCTTGAGTGTTGTACTCGAGTCTCGGATTTCAGGGCGTGACATTAATAGTTTATAATCGCTAATTAGTTTAATTAGGAAAGAAGTTTTTAAAGGATTTTAAAACGGTCTTAATTACCACCCCTATAGGACTTAGTTGTGGTTCTAAGCTCTGCTCTAAGTTTCCGTGATTAGCGTAGGGTGTCGTGTTAGACAATCTAACACAATTTCAATTGATATTAAAGCGGATTACTCTTCAAGGACTCAATCGTCTAGAGTAAGATCCGATACCGGAGCTTAAGCATTATGTTTACTTAAGAGGGGAGTAGTTTTATCTCTCGTCTACCATTTTTTTACAGGGTCAAATTATGCCTATTGGAAGGCCTGGATACGGATATTTTTAATGTCCCTAAACCCCCTAGTCCGGCACACTATTATACAAGGCTGGACCGCGCGTGTGAAAATGGTGGAACGAGATGGAGTTGCGGTCACCCAGTTTAAACCAATGGAGAATTAGAGTGCCCAAGAAACGTCTCTTTGTGGCTACAATGCCAAGAGTCTTAATGCAATCTTTTTTACTGTCTCATCTGATGAATATAATCATATATCTAATTGTGAGACTAGCAAATCAGCTTGGGAGATCCTAGAGACGACACGTGAAGGGACGTCTACCGCCAAACATTCCAAATTGCAACTCCTCACCACATAATTTGAAAATATTAAAATGGGTAGGGTTGAAACTTTCATGGACTTTTATGCTAATCTAACTCATATTTGCAATTCCATGTTTGGCTTAGGAGAACAGGTTCAAAATAAAAGAATTTGTAGAAAAATCCTTAGGTCCCTCCCGGAGAGAATGAACTCCAAAGTCATTACCTTATAGAGTGTAGAGATATAGATAATATGAAAGTAAAAGAACTTTTAAGTTCCTTACAAACACATGAACTACACTCTAAAGCCCCCTCTAAGAAGAAAAACATTGCCTTGAAGACTTTATATAGGCACTCACATAAGCAACAATAATTTGAGAGTGAGTCTTCTGAAGATAGTGATGATAAGAAAGAAGAATTAAACAAGAAATTTAAGAAATTCCTCAAATTTGAGAGAGGGAAGAGTTATAACATGAATGACAAGAATGATGAGAAATTCAAAGGAAAATATTCTAAATTAAATCATGTCCAATATTACAACTATGATGAATATGGTGGTGTTGCAAGTGAATACCCAACCAAGCCTAAGAGAAAAGGTAAGAGGGCTATGACATCAACATGGGATGATACAGAGGAGTCCAATTTTGAATCTAGTGACTCCACTAGTGATGGGAGCAAAAAATCATTGAGAATACTCATGGCCTCCACTACTATGTTTCTTCCCCCTAATCAAAGAGAGGATCCCGACCATTTTCCCTTATCGGAGGAGTTCCCAAACCCTCATCATTTGCAAATTCATGAGGGTGTTGAGGAAATTAAGTTACCCTTAGAAAAAACAAACTAGAAATAGTTAGTAAGGGTAACTAGAATCTGAATACTATAGGTCAATCTGAGGATTTTAGCCTCATTTGTGAGCTTAGGGGCAAATTAGAGGATTCAAGCCTCATTAGCCCACCTTGATAGTTTAGCCTATACTTTCAATTGGTATATTTTTGCTAGATTATCATCTTGCTTAGATTAGCATAATTTTGCTGAATTTGTTAATGCATTGTATTTTGTCAATTGTCGTGTCATATGGTTAAGTCAAGTCTGATGAGCCCTGACAGGAGAATTATAGTCGAAGACTTGAAGTCGACGCCTCTTCCTTTGCTAAAGCTCAAAGCAAAACAAGGTAAGTTGCATATATGTTGTCCATAGGAAACCTAAAACAATAAGGAATTGCGCTATAATCTAAATACTTTAAAACCATTGCTTACGATATGTTTTTCAAGTTGATCGGACTTGAATTCTCTCTTGGCAAAGTGCAAAAACCATGGTAAAAGCTTTGAACAAGCATTGGTTGTAATACACTCACATCAAATGATGAAATGTAAGCTGGATATGCTAAGAATTAAGGCATCCGACCGGTCGGATATACCTAGGATAGGTCAGCAAGCAAATGGAGAAAAACAACCTGCCCAGACCATACATCTGACCAGTCAGCCAGCAGGCATCCAACCGATCATGACCGGTTGGCCACCAGACACCTGATAGGTCATGATTGGTCGGACAAGTCATTTTTTATCCAGCAACTTTAGCCTTCAAATCCGATCGGTCGGATGGCTTTCTGACAAGTTGGGTTATGGCCGTTTTAGATCCGTTGGAGCTTGAATTTGAGCTTCTATAAAGGCACACCTTGATGTCTTTAATGGCATGCATTCAACACACATTAAGAGCATTGTGAGAGAGCTTTTACTTACTTTCTCTTACCCCTCATTGCTCTTCTGAGCCTTGAGTTCATCATTCAAACCTAGCCATTAATAGCATTGCATTGAGTATTCAAAGCTCGGTTTAAACAATGAACTCAAGCATGGCATTCATGGCTGTTACAATTATTGAAGCTTCATCTTGGAGTCATTTGTAGCCATTGAATGCTCAGATTGGTGGTTCCTACATTAACCATTACATTGATTAGGCAAATGGAACACCAATACCTCCTCCCAACTACCAGGCATTAGAATGGGCATTGCATCACTCATTGGTAGTTGATCTTAGAAGCACAAAGAGGAGTTGAAGCATCTTGTCAAAGGCACTGAATTAGGGCTCGTCAATTGTAAGTGTTTAAGATTATAAAGTTCATTACTTCCCCCTTCTTGTTGAGATTGGGGTCTAGAGATTACGACCCAGTCTCGAGTTTTTTCTTGAGTAGGACGGGTGCATGTCCTTGTATAGGATTGAAGATTCCCTGTGTAGGATATGAGTTGTCCTTATGTAGGATTGTAGTAGACCTTGTGTGGGTTATAAAGGTTTATGGTGAACCTCATTTAAAACCATCGTGATAGTGAAATCCAGCCACTTAAGGAGTGAGTGGATCAGCCGAGAGTGGAGTAGACTCATCGCTGAACCATTATACATTGTTTGCAATGTGGTGAATGTATTTTGTTTATTATTGTGCTTTGTTGATTGATTCTACAAGTGTTTAACTGAATGCCCATCTCATGTTTGACAAAATGCACATGCAAATTTTGAATGATTAGTATAAGCATGCATATTAACTGTCTGATTAAATGCACTTCAAGTTAGATTTGAATCTTTACTTCTCTATCTTATCCTCTAACTTGAATCATGTATCATGCATAAGCATTGAGTTTTCAATTGGCAAGGAAAGTTAAAAAGTCTTATTCACCCCCCTTTAGGACATAAGCATACCTTCAAGCTTATCTTAATAGAGGTATAAACTGTAATTTCAATTGGTATCATAACGAGGTTCCTCCTTAAAGGCCTAACAGCCTAGAGTGAGATCCGTGATATAGCTTGAAAATATATTTATGGAAGACTTCACTTCCATCACCAAACCATCGTTCTTCAATGGATCTAACTATGCATATTGGAAAGCTCGAATGAAAATCTTTGTTATGTCCATCGATCCACTTGTGTTGATTATGGTCGAAAGAGGATGGACCGCACTGACTGATACGGTAAAAATGGCTTATAGGACCGAGGTACTTCGTCTTAAGGATATAACTATGTGAACTGAATGTGGTAGGGCACAATGTGCATATAATGTTAAAGGACTGAGTGTTATTTTTTGCTCGATTTCTAAAGATGAGTTTGGTCACATCTTAACTTGTAAAGCAAGTAAAGAAGCATGAGATTTTCTAGAGGTAACTCATGAAGGAACAAGCACAGTCAAACGATCTAAACTCCAGCTCCTTGTAACACAGTTTGAAAATATAAGAATGGAGGAGCATGAAACCTTCATGGGATTTTTCACACGTCTAAACAATATCACTAATGACATGTGTGGATTAGGAGAGCGGGTTTCGGATAGCAAAATTTGTAGGAAAATCTTAAGATCTCTACAGGAATGCTTCTCTTTAAAAGTCATCGCTCTAAAAGAATGCAGGGACCTATACACTATGAAAGTAGAATAATTACTAGGATCCTTTCAGACTCACGAGCAACATTTCAAACGTCCCACAAAATAAAAAAAATGCGGTACTAAAAACCTCTCACAATGAACATAAATCTAATGATAAGAGTGATGAGAAAATGAACATGGAAGAGATGACTCTTATGGCTAAAAAATTCCATAAATTCTTTAAAAGCAAGACCCACAACAAGGAAATAAGATCTTTTGGTCACAAGAACCATACAGGTAAATCTTTTAGGAAATCAAATGAACCAAAATGCTATAATTGTGGGAAGTACAGTCACATTGCTCCCAATTGCCAAAATCATTGAACTTTAACCAAAACCTAAACCTCTAAATGCCTGATCCCATAGGTATACTTTTAGTCATCTTAGGCTGGCCTTAGGTGTCCCAAAAGATCACCCAAAGATAGGCCCAAGAGGTTGCACGAGCTGTTAGAAATAAGACGAACCAAACAGTAGAACTCATGTGTTTGCTGACTGGTCGCAAGCTCTGTTTAACCGGTTGTCGGAGGCCAAATATGCGACAACGGGAAGATCCAGGTCCCCGGCCAAATTAGACCGGTTGCTCAGGGCTTTTTTTTGTATAGTAAAATCAAACCAATCTCAGCCCTTTTAGGACTGGTATTGGCTTTCAACCGACCGGTTGAGGACCCCTCACGATCGGTCACAGTTGAGCGACGATTGGTCGTGAACTAGCCGTTTTCAGCTATTCATATTTGTTGGAGCTTCCTTTATATAATGACTGGGCCCGATTTAGGGTCTTAAGAGAGATTTGAGAGCATTTGAAGTCACCCATATTGCCTATACTATTAGGCTCTAATCTTAACATCTCAAAGTCATCTTCCTTGTCATTCACCACAATATGGAGCATTCGAAGCTCATATGAAGATGGACTTTTTTTTTCTCTTGATCTCTAGATGTTTTAGGCACCTTGAGCATATGTAGATTATTAGTCTACTCTCTAGAGATCTAATTAGGTGGAATTCCTCTAGGCAACCCAATCTTACTAGTTGTAGAAAATTCCTACCACCTCCCATCACCTTGTTCATCTCACGGAAATATAATGCTAGGCGATTGATCGTTGGAGCTGAAGCCTTGACAAAGCATCGGCAACAATATTGAGGGAGTATCGGGGAGCTAATTGAAGTACAAGAGAGCGGAGATCAAACAACTCAAGTGACGCTATAAAAGGGACTCAATTCGACAAGTGAGTGTCAATTGTAAGAGTCTGGTTATACTCTTTTCTTGTGGAGGATTGAGTGTGAGAGTTTTGAATCAAACTCGAACAAGTCTCAAAGGGGAGCCTCCGGCAAGAGTGTACGTTAAGTTCTTGGATTGGATCCGAAGGGTTGGGAGGAACCTTGTCAAACTCCTGGGTTAAATGGAACCCTTAAACATCCTGGTTGAGAGATGAACCAGTAAAATCTTCGTCATAAGTTGAGAGGAACCCATTCAAACTCACTGGTAGGGTGTAACAAAATTAAAACACTTAGGTTATGAGGAACCTGATTTAAACTCCTTAATGAAATTTGGTGTGCTCAAGGGATGAGTACGTGAGCCGGGAGTGGAGTAGACAAGTAGTCAAACCACTATGCATGCTTCTACTTGAAATTGTCATTTGAGTCATTTCTATTCTTGTATTGTCTTAAGTTGCTAATTATATAAATGCTTGAATGGAATGTATGTTATGCATTGCTGTAGACACCCCATCTGGAGTACTGCATTCAGGGATGCGGTGACATGTAGCCCGCATGCATGGATGTAGTCCTTTTGGATGGGGACACATTAACATGTCAACATCGCCACATTCGAACGCACGTAACCCTAATCATTGTAGATCCATCAATGGCAGTGTATGGCTAAAATATCACCCTAAGAGCACATATCGGTACTGATTAATCAGAACAGGGACACAACAGTTGGGGCGAATATGGTGGAACACAGCTTTGGGGGCACCTGCAAGATCCAAGCATAAAATAAATCTTATTTTATATGCGTTTACTCAGTAACCGCATTCAAATTCCATAAAAAATCCACGCTCGTTGCCTATCTCCCGTCGAATGGTTGTCCAATTAAAGCACGATGCCTGCTCTCAAGGTGTGGCTCACCCTCCATCAAACCTAACGAACCAAATGTCGTGGGTCTATTTAAACTGCTCATATCAGACGAACGGAAACAAAAAAAAAACAACGAAAGGAGGGATTTCATGATAATTATCAGAGGGTTAGAGAGAAATTCTAGAAACTCAAGGCAGAGACTCTGCCCAATCGGTGGCCAACCTCTTGCAACACAACTGAAGGTCTAGATGCTAGGAACCCGCACCATCTATGTTCCAAACTTTTGACGATCCGACAGAGGGTGAAATCATGACACTCTAACCATCTGCTTCCTATCTCCCTCTCATTTCGACCTCTTGATCTTGAATCCATCTTTGTTAACCAATATGACCAAAAGCCGCTGCCAACGCTGAAATCCATGAGTAGGGTCGAAGGCGGGGACGTCCGACCATCTCTTTCCTCGTAAAGAGTGTCTAACATCCCCGCTTTTCTTCTCAAATCTTAAAAATTAGACCGTATTCCAGTCTGCACATTTCCTTTACACATTGCTACACTTGCACTCTTTATATTGTTTTTCGTTTTCTTTTGTTTTGCTAACCTGAGCCCTAAAAAGCCTGTGTAATTTGACACAACCCTCTTATACAACTTTTGCTTTTGTTTGCTACTTTTATTGTTTTGCCTACCTGGGCCCTAAAAAGCCTACGAAGTATGGCCTAACCTTATAGGTTTCCTCGTAAATTGTTGAGCCTCGTAAAATAAAGACTGTGCAGAGCACGAGCGATTAAGGGGTGCCTAGCACCTTCTCTTATTGTAACCGCGGCCCTTACCCATGATCCATGACGCATACCAACTTATTCAAATGGGAGTCATTTTGAGACCAGGGGTTCTTCAGAATACCCTCGTCTTTTTGGCATTTTCATGGGTTTTAGCCGATTGTGGATTCTGAGGCCTTTTTGGGCTAGTGGAGACTCCGTCAAATATACCAAGTCCAAGAACGTCGTTCCGTCGTCCTTGGAAAGGTTTTGAACAACCAAGGCAAATCAAAGCCAAGGAAGCCAATCATTGTAATGGTACACCCCATAAACAGACAAAACCAGATGTAAGCCAATAAAAACAGAGTGGACCTTCCCGCGCGTAAGCGCGATCCAATATTCACAATCGCTATGTAGATTCTCATACACATCTTATAGTTTCACTTTTAGACTAGGTGCTTGATTAGTACATCCTTGTAGTATGGATAATTGCACGTTGATTAGAAGCTCAATATGTTGCATTATCATAATCTATGTGCTTAGGCTAGTTTGCTTAAATGCTTAATCCTTGCTAGCCTTTGTGATTGGATCCACTTAAGCTTGGAAGCTAAGTATTCTTACTTTAATTAGTTTATAATTGCTAATTAGTTTAATTAGGCAAGAAGTTTTTAAATGATTTTAAAATGATCATAATCACCTCCCTCTAGGACTTAGCCGTAGTTTTAGGCTCCGCTCTAATCTTCGACGAATAGCGTAAGCTGTCGTGTTAGATGATCCGATGCAATTTCAGAGGATAGAGATGTTTTATTCTGACTATTGAAGCCGAGTAGGGCAAAATAAATTTGATCTTCCATTGTCAAGCTGATGATCGAATGGGAAAGGGATTGACGTGCCCAGACTTGACTTTTTAAAAATGTGTCTCCCACTTGTGCAAAATATGTTGGATTTGTACCTACGTGGAATGATTAATATCTATGTAAAGAAATGACAGACTATTTGAAGATGCATTGTACAAAAGATGAAAATATTAACATTTGAGCTTTGCATTCATTCATACATTATTCACTCGGGTTGGTAGATGCGCAAGCAAACTATTAAGTGCTTATTCACAGGGGCTAAGATTTCGATTAGTTATAGGACTAACTTGAGATTGGGAGTTTACCCCCTTGAAACTCACTATCCAAGTATAGTATGAGACTAACTTAAAAAGTTCTCTGTGTTGGATTCCACAACTCGCAAAACAGTACGCTACTATTTCAACAACGCCATGTGCTGGTTATATTCCCTACTTATTATAACATGCTTACCAGTGATAATATACGTAGTTATTTACCTTCCTTATACCCCTACTCATGCCCTCTGGGGGTATAGTCACTAAGCTTGTGTAAGACCCCATCCCTTACTTATCCTTTTCACACGTGTGTGCGTGATGTCCAACACCATTGGTCAGCCTCGGTCTATTTGTGCATAGTATGTGCCCGATTAATTGAAAGCCTGGAACTTTTGTCATATCAAGCACCCTGTTGTCGCGGTCTCAAAGGTACCATCCACGTGTCCGTGTGATGCTCTGTCGACGAGGTATGCCGTGAAGAATCATTGTGCCTCATGTGCGCATGGCGCCGTACATTCTTTAGTCATGCATATTTCCTAACACATGCACCATATAATTATTACATAAGCTCTAAAGTCAACTTTTCTCTCACATCTCTATAATTCCTTCTTTCATGTAATTATTACACAAGCTACAAGTCAAATATTTTGTGGCATCACCATACCAGCCCATGTCCCACTAATCCCGCGTTAAGCTTTCTAACCTAAATTCATTATCATAATTCTAACCTCAAATTCAACCATGGTTGCTTGAACCCAACTTAAGCTCATATTTGATTAAGCCTCTACTAATTAATATCCCCTGTTACTTAATCATTTCACACGTTTCACTCTACTGATGATGCAAGGTGACAAAGCCTCTACAAATATCTCCAACTAAGAGAGAGAGGGAGAGTAGAGTAGCGTGATCATGGCAGGCCATCAACCCTATCCTTTCATCTTAACCATCAATCCCAACCGATGATGCAAGGTGCGTACACCCCTTCACTTATTTCTTTTGGTTTGTTTCCTCATGCATGAAGATGATGTTCTACTGGTGGAGAGGGTAGTGGTGATGAAGACAACACTATCGAGGATGGTGATTACGAAGATGATGATTATGGATGGTGTGGATGTTTGGAATAATATATGTATCAACTTGATTTATAGTTTGTGTGGGACGAACTGACCGTGGGCCCCACCATGATGTCCATCATCCATCCAACCTATTTATACGGTCACAAAGACCCGGATGAGGGACCGCACAAATATTAGCCGTGGCCCCACCATGGGCTCACTGTGATGTTGCATCCAATCCAACCGTCCCTTGTGGACGTCACTGGGTTGGTCTGATCCCCCATATATTATTATTTATTAAAAAATAAAAAATAAAAACAAAACAGAGGGACAAATGACGTGATGTCAGAGAGAGAGACGTCCCTATCTCCTTTTGGGGGCTAAAAGACTAGGGCCAACATAAGCGGCGGATTTTCTTCTAAAGGGGTGAGATATTAGCCTCATTCAAAACTTCTGTGGCCCACACATATTTCAACTGTGGACCTTCAATCCTCGTGTTTTTGGCTCACTATTATTTATTTATTTATTTATTTTACACATGCAGCTGACACCCATTTACGCGCACACACCACCATTTTTTATCGCACCTAATAGAATGATTTCATAAAACGGATGGACGTGATGGATTTCTTACACACATCACGATGGGGTCCCACCCAGGTTTCCCGTGCAGCTGCAAAGGCTGTGGCAGGAAATCCTCATCCATTGAGTAGCGAGCGTCACAAAGTTATGTAGGGCCCATCATGATATATATATGTTGTACCCACATTGTCCATCCATTCGGAGAGATCATTTTAGGGCATGAGCTAAAGAATGAGGCATATCCAATGCTCAAGTGAACCCCATCGCAACAAACAGTGGGGATTTAACACCTACCATTAAAAATTTCTAGGGAGTCATAGAACCTTTCGTTCAAAGTAATATTTGTGTTTTCCTGTGAACTTATAAACAAGATCGGTGGGCACTAGGTAGGTTTTAACGGTGATGTCATTGTCCTCTAGATTTCATGCCAAAGCTTGGGGAAGTTATGTGGGGCCACCGTGATGTTTGTGATCAATCCACACCGTCCATCCGTTTTTCCTAGGGGCATTTGCAACCCCCCCTATGTGGCTCCGCCCCTGCCCACCATGGCCTCCACTATGATGGATGTGTGAGATCCACACCGTCCAACCATTTCAATAGCTCATTTTACAGCAAATCAGGCCGATAAAATACTCAAGTGGGCCGTATCACTGGAATGGTGGGGATTGAGGTCCCATTGCTGAAATTTTTTCTAAGGCCCACCTTGATGATGTATTGCACATCTGAGCCGTCCATCCTATGTCTCAGATCACTTCAGGGCTGGTCCCCAAAAGTAAAGCAAATCCAAGGCTAGAGTGGGCCACCCGATAAGAAACAGTGAGGATTAAATGCCTATCGTTGGAACCCGGGGGCACCTTTATTTGCAGCCCAACTCAATCGTGAGCTTACACCATCATGCCTCCGATCACTTTAGGAAAAAAATGTTGCAGTAGAGGACGTCCCTGATGTTTATTCTTTTCAGCCAAAAAGACCGTGGGGCCCGCCATAGCACCATCATGATGCACAGGACAAATCCACACTGCCCATTCATTTTAACAGCTCATTTTAGGGCTTTGTGTAATTGGAAGTTTAGGCGGGCCATATTACTTGGACAGTGGAGATTGAACTCAAAATGACTATATTTTCCCAGGGCCCACCTTGATGATAAATTGTATATCCAGGCCATCCATACATTCCTTTGTATCATTTTAAGCCATGAGCCATAGAATGGGGCAGATCCAAGCCTTAGGCAGGCCACACCACAAGAGACAATGCAGACTGATTTCTATAGTTAAACCCTTTCCTAAGGCCACAGTAATGCATTTTTTGCCATACGTCCTGTGGCAGATAAGAGCCAATTAAAAAATAAAAATAAATTATTATTATAAAGAATGAAATGGGCAGCGTCTTATGTCCACGCTGTTCATCTGGTGGGTCTCATCTAGGACCACTCTAATGTATGGATTTTATCCCCACCGTCCAACAGTTCGGCCTCACTAACAGTGAAGCAGATCCAAAATTTTAGTGGGCCATTTGACATGAAACAGTGAGATGGGACGTCTACCGTTAAAAAAAAAAAAAAACTTTCTAAGGCTAACTGTAATGTTTATTGCCATTCAATCTATCCATCGGTGGGATCCACGGTGGACCCCACATGTGTTTATCCATGCCGCTTCCTGTTGAGGCGCCATGATGTATGTGTTTCATCCAGGCCGTCAACCATTTTGCTGGTTCAGGCGATCCAGATGGAGGGCTCGCTGTGGACGCCACCTTGATGTGCATATAGTATCTCTAGGCCCACCTAGACATGTTTTGCACGCCCACACCACCGGTGCGGCAGCCCATTTATTTTGTGCTCACTTTGGGCCCATTTCGAGTTTTGGGTTGGGCCAAATGTTAGGCCAACCAAGTGCCATTATTAGGCCCACTTGTGGAACCCACTAATATGTTCACAAGAGCATTAGAGTGGTGGGTCCACTCGCCTTAAAGCTCACTTCGAGTGAATGCCTTGTGGGCTAATGAATGGGCCTCTTTGACAAATGATACGACTCCAATCGATGTGTGTACGCCGATTCGCTTGTGGCCCTTGAGATGAACCATGATAATTTGGCACTTAAACGTACTGATTGTGGCAATCAAATCGGCCACCCGACGAGCTGGAACAATGGGTTGGAGCAACTTACTAATTGACCCATTCAAATGAGGAATTAGATTGGACCTTAGCCTACTTGGAATAGTACATAAACATGATGAATGTGTTAGGCTATGATCATGCCATGTACGTGATGATGGCCATGTGTGATGATAATAATGTATTTATGGGGTGATATGATGGATGCATGTGGTTGAATGTTATTTTAATATATTTGTGGAAATGCTAACATGTGTGCACATCCATGTGGACTAAAGGACTAAGTGAGGGCCATCATATGTGCCACCTTTAATTATAGGAAGCGTACTTGGTACCATTTAGTGGCACGACACTTAAATACACCAATAAAAAATGAAATTGATGGGGTGGATCACTTAACCTTTATGTACCGTCGATCATGATTGATGTTATGGCCTAACTCTCGAATAGTTAAGGCTTTGTCCGTGGATTTGATACGTGTTGTGGGTACGGGGATACCCTTGCATGTGAGGGATATATATGGCATGATGTGGCGCTACCATACGTGATTCCGACTTCATAGCTATTGCCACATGATTGGATGTGCTATGGTACGGATTGATGCACACTTATGACATGGAAGGTGTGCATAGTCACATAGCCCTTGGACCATGTGACGAGAGTGCACTCTAGACCACCATCTTGTTTAGCTGGAGTCATGATTACTTTCACTTAGCATTAGAGCATAACACACATGTTATATTTGTATGCATGCATCCATATACATACATCATGGACTAGGAGTGTGTGGTGTGTATAGTGTGATCATGCGGAAATCATATGCATGTTGGTGTGTGCGCACATGATTCGGTCCAAGGGACCGTTGGTATTAGTGCTCGATGCACATTCCGTGGATGTTGCACGTATATCCGGTCCATGATAGCCATGGATTGAGGTTGGATGTGGTTGGGCGAGGAGCTCGGTTGGCTTTGTGGTTGCCTCATATACATACATGATTTGTATGCATACCATTGCTTGTATGCAACTATACTGCATGGTGTGTTTGTGGATATTATAGCATGCCTCAGCAATACAATACGGTGGTTGCACACAAGCACACCATCCTTGTGTGATTGATTAAACGCCACAACAATACGATGGTTGTATTGATGAGACTACCACAACAGTATTGTGGTTGGTCTTTGTGGACACTGAAAATGTAAGTTTCTTATAATGAATCTCAAACTCTTAGGTGGAATTTGCTAAACTTCGAGTGGTATCATTGAACTTAATCATCAAGACCGGGTGGATACCATCGGCCACCTGGTGTCGATGACCATTACAGATCTAACTCTTGTTAGCGTGGCCGGGTGAGAAGATGTTCGGCCACGCCTAACTAAAGTGTGAAGCAAATGTGGTTGGGTTTGACTAGCCCTTGAAATGGGTCCTCTATTGGCATGTTGAATGGGTACCGGCATGGCTATAAGCCCCACATTGACGAGGTGAGTATGTGAGGCCTCTATCCAACAAGTTTAGGACTTGCGTTGGATACTTGGCCCCAATGATTTCCAATAATGGTAATTGTATTGAAATGTGGGCTTATTGAGGACTTGCACACCTGCATGCACCCGACATTCTTTTGCATTACATCTCTTGCATTACATTCTCTCCTCTCGGCGTCATATGGTATAGCATCGTCCTTGCTTTACCTGCGTACTTTGATACTTAGATTGTTGCTGCATGCTTGTACATTATGCACACACGAGTGTATTGGCCTTTTGGCTCATGCCTTCTTCTTCTTCTTCTTCTTCTTCTTCTTTTAAATTTTTAGGGTAGGAGTAGCTTGAAGAGCTTAGCCTTTTTAGATGCATGCAATCTATTTTGTGCTATGACGATATTTATGTTTTGTACTTTGGAAAACATTGTACTTGTAATTGACTGAAATCTATAGTAAAGAATGTTTGCTTGGTATTTTGATTATGGATCCTTGTGCTCAGGTATTATTATAAAAAAAAATCACTAAAAAATCTTATTATTATAAAAAAATCACTAAAAAATCTTTCTTATGGTGTGCCAAATTCGGAACTCAATATATAAGAGTTGGGTGCCAGATTCGGGGCACTATAGAAGCTATTCATTTCTAGATTTGGGGTGTGATAGCTTGTAAAGCTCACAACATGTTTTCTCTCATTTTTCAAGAAGATATTATTAAGCCTATTAGGAAAACATGATATTGAACCCGCTCTTTTACTATTCCATTTTGTGAGTTTATTTTAAAGAAATTGGGATTGTAGTATTTAGATGGATGATTGTACCTTTTGGATTTTGGATGTGTTATGGAATTGTGTGGGTTGTTGGGATTGTTCTATAGGATGATAATGTAGTGGATTTTTCGGATCTATATTAGCATTAATTTAGGGTATCGATCATTTTAGAATGTGTACCTTAATTGACCATTCTATTGGTTGTTGAAGAATACGGCTGCACGTCAGTCTTTCACTTCTATCATGCCTACACTGGTTTGCACACTCCAATGAAAAGAGAATGTGTGTGCTCAGGTATGTAGAATTGGAAACCGAGTCGACTACACTTTAGATAGAATTGGCTGTGAGAGAGAGTCCACCCATCATAGGACTCTCCCCTTAGCCCACGTCTCCTCAATCCCATGTAAGGAGAGAGGAGTCACATCCCGAGGAGAAAGGAGTCACGTCCCAACACAACTCTTTCATGAGTTGTCTACTGCACTCAATGCGCATAACTGTATATGTACATCAATGTGAGTCCCACCCTGATGGTTATACAACTGATCCAAACAAATAATTGCATTGCCAGATGGAATCATGTACGTATAGCCCACAATTCTAATATGTTCATGTTAAACTAGATTAATATCTTAAGTTAAAATATTCCAGATGAAATAAAATGATTCTCCCCCCCTCTTTAGATTTGGGAGTCAGAAAATAACATTTTCGATTTTTGGATTTGTGGTGTGACAATATGGATGGTCGTCATGGATAAAACACATGCATCAATATAGGGTTCATAGATGTAATGAATTTTGAAATCCACTGTAAATTTAGTAATATGTACTATTGAGATTAGATGTTATCATAGCTGGATTAATCCAATACCTCCCATAGTTTTCAAATGCCTGATTGAATTTACACAGGGACCAAATTCAATTCCATCTCCACCTTATCCCGTACTCCCTTTGTCTTGTGGTCTTGCAAAATTCTGATTGTATACTCCCATTTTAAACCTTGTTGCAACTTGCCCGCACGATATATATAGTGCTAAAACTGATAGATTTGGCGAGATCACGAGAGTTTAGTCACTAGGCAACTTGGGAATGAGCCTGACTTGGCCATGGACTCATTGGCTTGACTTGATGCCAGTCTACTTGACACGGCTTGGCATAAGACTCGTACGGAATCACTCAACTTTCAGGGAGGCAACGACGTATGTGTTTCGTATCATATTCTATATTGTTGATCTAATCACTTTAAATATCTATTAATTTTTTTAATATTTTTAATTTATAATAATTAAATATCAGCTCAAGTAAGATCAAGTCTTTGAGCAAACCTGACCCGGCTAATCATTGAGTTGAGTTCAGTCAAGTTTTCTGAGTTATTTAATTAATTAATTATTTATTTATTTTTAACTATGGTTGGAACCTATGCTGTCCACCGAATTAATACTCTGGACCATAGACCGAAGTCCTCTGCAACACCTATTTTGTGCAACGCCTAAAAGACAGCCAGATCCACGATCTTTGGTATAAGGTTTCTCACCTAATGGATGGAGTCACATAAAACATAGTGAGCCCCACAGATAGGGGTGTCAATGGGCCAGGCTAGGCCTGGAAAATTAGAATTTTGAAAAGGGTTGGCTTGATGGCCCAGTCCAAAACAGTGCAAAATCCGAGCCGAGACCTACCCTAAGCTTGGCCCGTTGACAACCCCACCCACATAGCTTGGGTGTTTGGGTGTTGCGTAAAACATGGGCTGTCCCTCTGCTGCCATACGTGTGGCCATTTAGGTTAATTAGGGGTGTCTATGGGCTGAACTCATATGAAAAATTAAAATTTTGAATAGGCCTGACCCAACACTTAAGAGTTGTACACCGAGCTGAACTGAATCAAGTTAGGGCCTAGCACAGCTCGGCTTGACCAGCAGATAACTCTGATTAGAGCTCAGCCATCAAGCTGGAATGGCATGTTCAGCTTAGTTTGAGCTTTCAAGCTTGGAAAAAAACAAAAAATTAAATAGGCCCAACCCAAAAGCCCAGCTTAAAACTATTTAAAATCTGGGCCCGAAGGCAACTCGTCCCCATTAACACCCTAACTGCTGCTTTTATAAACAATTTTCAACTTTATTCATTTACTCTATTAAGATGTGAGACTAAACAACCTCTCTTACCAACTAGTTGAATTGAGTCAAACCTGAACTTAGCCAACATGAATCGAGCTTCAAGTTGAGTGGAATCAAGTCAAGGTCAGATTGGCTAAAAAATTTCAAGCTTAAAAAAAGTGACTTGACTCAATTTGAACCCAGAGTCAAGCGAGCCAACCGAGCTAGCTTGACTGTGTACAACTCGACGGACACTTCAAAATTCAGGCCGATACCTACTCAGGCCCGGCCCGTTGACAGCCCTAATTTAGGTACTGTGGAGATTCAATGCCTCGAGGAGTTTTGACCTTCGGATGCTTGATCAACGATTACGTGTCACGTGGCAGGTGAGGCGATAGATCCAGACCGTCCATCTAGTACGTCCTTCGGATTGACATAGTTGAACTTGAAAATCACACGAACATACTCGGCAATCCATACAATCAATGGCCTTCAAATGAACGTCAGAAATAAAAAAAGAAGTAAGCGGTCTACATTCAGCTGATAAAACCAACGGTTATGATCGTGTCCTCTGCATTCGATTTTCATTCGTGGCATCTACGGACGAGACCCACTAGATGTGCAGTTTGGATCTACCACTGCCATAAGCCATATGGAATCCACCGTAGAAAAGGGGTGGATCCGAACTGTCCCAGATCGAAAGATTCAGACCCTCCAATATGCTGGCGTGCGAATAGACGGCTACGATAGAAAATACAGCAATGGTCTATCTTAGGTGGAGCCCATTAGATCAACCGTTTAGATCAATGACAGGTCCCGTCAACATGATGGGCCCACCATGGATTGGATGGAGTATCCCTTGCTAAAATTTTCAGTTAGCCGATCCTATCCATCTCCGTTCTCAAATTCAATGGCTAGAAACGTTCGATCTGGGCATATACATGTCAGTTCCATTGAGATCAACGGCTAGGATCTCTGAACATCACGACACGTTGATGTTATGATGCATCCAGACCCTATAATTCTTCTATCTGATAAGGACGAAAAACAGTTGCATTATTCAGGTTTTGAACGTGATCACAAAGCATGCAAAGCTCGACCATGCGTGCACTTCACCTGCCTTATACCAACGGCCACCACCGCCCTTGTTGTGTCGTATAATGTAATACAGAGGTATTGTATGACGTGTGGGTTTTTCAATCTGGCAAGTGGGGCCCATGTTTCAGTAATCCAGACCATTCATCAATTGTACTTGATGAGCAACGGTCTGGATCAGCATACCATGTACGCCACTTTTCAAGATTCGAAACATGTGTATACCGTTCAAAGATGTGGGCCATAACACAGAGTAAAGTGTGTGTCGCCCCAGCATAGGTGCTCCGATGATCTGGACCGTTCATATTGTATCTACTACAACAGATAATCGATTACCCCATAATCAAGCTTAAGTGATAATGATAGCCTTTGATTTTGAGCTTAACAAGAACCGTTGAAAATCTTCCTTCCATTGTGATAAATCATCTCCGGAAAACCATGTTCAAATATATTACCGTATATCATAGATTCCACAGAATGGACGGTTCTGATCACTGGTTCGGTGAGCACGTGGGCCCCAACAAGCAGCGACAGAAGTTGAATTATTTATCGCGACGGATGCAAAATGAACTCTAAATAAAAGAACACACCACCACTTCAGAGCCATTCCTCCCATCAAACAACCCAAACCACCATCCATGGAAATCCAACAACACCCTCCTCCAAATCCAACCTCAATCACCACCCTTCAATCCTCCGTACAAAATCTCATCACAAACTGGAACCAACGGCAGAGATTGCACCGGTGCATCCTCCATTGCACCATCAAGCCAGAACAAGAACAACATGTTACAAGGAGAGCATCATGGAGGGCCCACCTTGCGAGCTTCCTTGAATCAACGCCAGCCCACCTCTTCTTTCTCTCCCTTCTCCTACTAGACCTCATCCTCACCGTCCTCGAACTCTCCTCCTCCCTCCTAACTTGCACCAAGAAGAACAAGGGTGCAACCCACTTGTTGTTGTACCACTGGGGTGGGATTGCAATCCTGACCGTTCTTTCGGTCAGGACGCTGGCTCTATCTGTCGCGCTGGGCTCCTCATTTTTCAGACAACCGGGCCGCGTCGTGGATGGGCTGGTGGTGATTGTAGCGTTGATCTTGGAAGGATTGGTGGAAGGCCAGGCTGGTGGGCTGCTGGTGGTGGTGAGCCTGTGGCGTGTCGTGAGGGTGGTGGAGAGTGCTTTCGAACTCAGCGATGAGGCTATCGAAGCCCAGATCAAGGAGATAGTGTGCCAGTTTGAGGTGATCAGAAATGAGAATGAACGGCTGCGGGAGACAGTCACCGAGAGAGATGAACGGATAGCAGAGCTTGAGGAAGAGCTGAATCGGCGAGGGAATCGTTGCTCTTGCATGGGCACCATCTAATGTCTCAGTCTTTGGTGGGAAAATTAGTAGAGTAGACAATTGTTTAGGGGGGGAGCTTTGCATTCTTAATTAGTTGCTTTGGGTTTGTTTGGGTGGGACCAGAATCTACTACAACACCTGTATGGTGGGGCCCACCATGATGTATATATGAAATCCAATCTGTCCATCAGGTGGAAACCCTTATGATAGTTGTACATATGAAATATCAGATCTTTAAAAAACCTCAGATGGGACATACCAATGGGAACAATGTGGAATTGACCCTAAAACATCTAAGATCATGTCGTGTGGCCCGCCTGAATTTTGGATAGTCACTTCATCCTGGTGATAACACTTGTTGAGTGGTTTTGATGAAAGATATAAACCATGGTGGCCCCACACACAAGTCTATAGTTATTAGTTAGCATTCCATCTCCATTATTCCTTGTGGTGTGGCTCACCTGAGAGGTGAATCTGGCTGAATTTTGACGCCAGGGGACTAGTATTTAGGAGCACAGATGATAGACGGAGTAGATGTCACACAAGCAACATGGTGGGTTCAAAATGCTTGGGTGTTTTGCACACTGCGTATAACAGGTGTAGTGGATTTCCGGTTCATTTGGGTGACGGTTAAAAACCATTTAGCTGGAAAACTTCTTGGGGCCACAAAAGTTTTGGATCGAGCCGATATTGTCTTTTCTCTTCATCTAGGTTTGTATGACCCAATCAACAGGTTGGATGTCAAACAAACGTTACAGTGGGCCCTAGGAGGTTTTTAATTGTGGACATAAAATCACTATTGTTTTCCTATGGTGCGGTCCACTTGAGATTTAGATCTGCCTTATTTTTTAGATCAAGCCCTAAAATGATCATCTAGAAAAATGGATGAACGGTGTAGATAAAACACATACATCATGTAGTCTACAGAGCACCGACCACTTTCTAGGTGGCTAGTGGACCAGTGGTAGCGTCGCTGGCCAAATTTTTGAGAAAGATTGTGAGGGTGTTCTTTCAGGGATTTGACCAAAATGGCCCCATACTATGGGTAAACTCTCCAAAAGCAAAAGCCTTTTCTAAAATATTCGTTTGCATGGCCTTGAATACCTTTTTAAATTTTTAAAGGGCGAAACAGCCCATTTGCATGGAGCGCTATGCCCGTCAGACCATTGAAGTGGGAGGAAGCGAATTGCGTATACAATGGTAAATTCTGTGGGGCCCACTATGGTGTTTGTGAGAAATCCACCCAATCACATGTTTTGCCCAATCATTCTATGGCATAAGCCCAAAAATGAGGTAGATCCAAAGCTAAGTTGGCCACACAACATAAAACAATGGATATTGTACGCCCACGGTTGAAACATCATGGGGTTGCAGAAATTTTGGATCAGGCTAATATTTTGTTCTTTCAATTTATCCCAGTGGTAATGACCTTATGAACATTTTGGCCAGTTTATGAACGGTTTAAATTGCATATAAACATCATGGTGGAGACTATAAGGTTTAAATGGTAGGCAACCCCCTTTTCCACTTTTTTCTATGTTGTATGGCACACTTGAGTTCGGAGGTTTAAATAGTAGGCAACCCCCTTTTCCACTTTTTCATGTTGTATGGCCCACTCGAGTTTTGGATCTGCCTGATTTTTTGTCTTATGTCTTAACATGATCTGACAAAACGGATGGATGGAGTGGATTTCTCACAAACATCACGGTGGCCCCAACATAGCTTCGGAAGGCAGGAACTTCTTGCGAAAGGTGCTCGCTGGAAATCCGCGTCCATGTGATGGGGCATGATGCGGATTGGGTTCCACCTTCGGCAGGACCTTTTATGTGTTCTATGGTATATATATTTTATCCAGGATATGATATATATTTTGTCCACGCCGTCCATGGAGCACTTTAGGGCATGAGCCAAAAAATGAGGTATGTCAAAGGTTTGAGTGGACCCCATCATAGATAGCAGTGAGGTTGAAAACCTATAAAGCGTTGGATTCTACGTATTTATATCCAATTACACATTACATTTACATGAATTCTATAGTTAAAGTGAGCCGATTACAAGTGTTTTCATGTTTGTAGGGAATTAAGAGAGTGCGAGAGAACGATGTTAACTGCGATAGTTTAGAACCTTTAAAATGATAAGATCCATCCTCGAGAAACATTGAAGAATCAATGTTAACTGCGATAGTTTAGAACCTTTAAAATGATAAGATCCATCCTCGAGAAACATTGAAGAATCATTGAAAAAAGAACAACAAAGACTGAAGTTCAAAGTGCAAAAAAAAAGAAGGAAAAATCGATATGTTGAGTGTAATTTCGATGGGTCGATAGCTAAGGTTGATAGATTGAAAAACCTTCGGAATTAATTGATTTTATGCTGGAATTCACTGGACTGTCTTTGGCCATTTCAACAGGTCGACAGGTCTAGTTGACCCGATGCGTGATTTTCAAAAGTTCTTTATTGGACAGTTGCTCGACATTTTGACCTGTCAACACTCAATTTCGATCAGGAATGTTTGCATCCTCAATTCAAAGAATAGAGTCATAATTAACCATTAGGGAGAAAGGAACTCTTCTAGCCCAACCTCTCCCTAACCCAAAACCTCAATGCGAAATAAGTGACTTTTGCTCTTTTAATTAACATGTGGAGTAAGCTAAGTCTATCATCGCTCTTAGAAGTGAGAAAACGATTGATAAGTGTATTCCGACAATGGTTGAAAAGCCTAAGGACTCGGAAGAACCTAAGGGTGTCGATGAACCTAGCAACACGTCACATGAGAAGGAGCCAGAATAAGAGTACAAGTCTGTGGCTCCATTCCCATAGCAGTTGATCTCACCCAAACCTCTACCCAATACTTAGGATATCTTAGAGGTTTTCAAAGAAGTGAAAATCAACATTCCTTTGTTATATGTCATAAAATAAATTCCATCATACGCCAAATTCCTTAAGGACTTTTGTACGGTCAAGAGACGGCACAATGTTCAAAAGAAGATATTTTTTTACAAAGAAAGTGAGTGTCATCAATAAGCAAGATGTGCCCCAAAAGTATAAAGATCTCGGTAGCCCAACTATTTCTTGTGTGATTGAGAATTACCGAATTGACTAAGCTTTACTTAATTGAGGGGCGAGTGTAAATATGATTCTCTATTCGGTTTACGAACAACATGGTCTAGGTGAATTAAAACTCATTAAGACCACACTTCATCTAATAGACTGTTCAATTCGTATATCGAGAGGGATGATAGAGGACGTGCTTATCCAAGTTGATAAGTTCTACTACCCAGTGGACTTATTATCTTGGATACACAGCCGGTTGTTAATACTAGCACTCAAATTCCTATCATCCTCAGCCGTCCTTTCCTAGTCACATCAAACGCCATAATCAATTGTAGGAATGAGATTATAATTTTGTCCTTTGGGAATATGACTCTTGAGCTAAATGCGTTTAATATGTGCAAGCAACAAGAGGATGACGATGAGACCCACGAAATTAACTTGAATAATTCATTCGTAGAAGACAAGTCTCTTTGACTCTGTACTCTGATCACATAGAAGCATGCTTGGCCCACTCCCACTCCCTAACCTTGATGATGACATGATTAAGGAGATGGATGCCTTGCTTGATGCAATGCCAGTACTTAATACTAACCAGTGGAGGCTAATTTCAACGCTAAGCAAAACCTACCATTGGAAACTTCTTAGGGGCCACATAATTTTTTAATGTAACTCATTCTTTGGCCCATGCCAGTTAAATTAAATTTTGAATCCAATGTACGGAGTAGATTCGACATATATCCCATTGTGAGCTCCATAATCCTTAACACACGACAACTACAACCCAAACCCTTAACACATGACAACCTTGACCCGTAACACATAGTCGACGATGGGCCCCACAAACGACGTCCTAATAGTCTTAAGGGTCAGTGTCACGCCCAGCAATTCGGATATAAAGTGTGCACCTTCATACCCAAGTTACAGTCGATGACTCATACAGTGAGTGTAGTTAAACCAATGAGTTATACAATTGTTTGGAGGCACATATTCATATGTATTCTACTTCCATTTAGAATCCATCGTCCACACAATCACACATCCATACATGTCATGTAATTCTACGCATTTTTATCATTTCCAATCGTTTCATTGCTCTAATTACACAATACTAATTAATAAGTTAACATAGTCCACCCATTTGGGACTTTATTTAGCCATGATATTTAAGTTCACGAAACAAAGAATATTCAGTAGTGTTATAACTGAAAACTGCGATGAAGGCATTTTCTGTGTATTGTTGCTCTAGGATTTTGAGTAATGAAATCATTCATAGACAATCGAAAGCAATCACAAAAATACATACAAGAGAAGATATCGTAAGGATAATTTTATTCCAGAGATTCTGAGATCTTGTACATTCCAGGCCGTGATCTAGCACCAGCCCATAATTACATCAAATGACTGATAACCCTTAATTAAAAGACAAAAGTAAATGTATATATGAGGAGTCAAAGATAGATCAAGCAAAACAATTAAGTGGGCATGAATGTAAATAAATCACACCACAAAGAACACAACGATTTTTACGTGGAAAGCCTTGTGGGAGAAAACCACAACACAAATTGACCATGCTCCACTATAAATAACAATAGTATAAGAGATGGAGTATTTAGAAAAAAGCCCATATCAATGGGTAAAAGACTAAGTCATCGGGGATTATTGTCTTTGAGTTCGTAGTCGCGGAGATCGATTAGTTTTGTTATGGACTGAATCATCATTTAGACAGGTCAAATGCCTATGTCTCATGTTCTTTCGGGTGGTTTGAGTTGAGAGACAATGTAACGCCCCAGTTTTTCAAAATTCGAGTTCTAGACCTATGTTCTAAAAATTCGGGCGTTAGCTTATGAAGAAAATTCTCATTTCATTCTATATCCAAGTATCATTCCTATAAAGGGCATTTATAGCGGAAGAAAACAAAACCATGTACATAGAAAAGGTATAACATACAACTTGAAGTGTCAAATTAAGTGGTGCCCATAGAACTTATACAAATTTAAAAATTTGAATCTAAATCAAATAAAGTGATGAAATAATTCCAATCATAATTTTTTTAAAATAACTACTGTTAAAATGCAAGGACATCCAATTCCTCTTTAGACAAAGATGGTCCACTGACGTCCCCGACCTCTGCATCCTACTCCATTCTAGTATAACCTGCACATTATTCAAATCACCTACACCAATTGTACGGTTGAAATTTAACAGCATGAGTGGCCAACTCAATGTGAGTTCCCCTCAATATTAACACCAACACATTGATCAAGAATAAAAAAAAATGTACAAAACATTCATGATGCAGTCTTTCTTAAATGCATGAATGCATGCACATATCCCTCAGCATGGGGATGCACATCCAGCTGGAAAATATGGTTTGGAAGTCACTAAGAACACACATCAGCCCCACAATGAAAATTTATCAATTGGTGATCCGGAAGTCACTAAGGACACACATTGGCCTCACCCAGTGGTCTGGAAGTCACTAAGGACACACATTAATCCCACAATGCAAATCCATAACGAGTGGCCATCACCAACGAAAATACTAAAGGTACGTGCTCTCAGTGAATGATTGGTTTGGAGCCAACGAAAATACCTTAAGGGTATGTGCTCTTAGCAACCAGACCACCCAACGACAATATGGCTAGTCACCACATGTCCCGTCTGTGCCATGATTTGCATGATTAAACCAACCATTATTATTCCAATTTACAACCAAACCAATTATGACATTCCCTTAGAACTAGTGACCTTTCATCACAATAATTTTCCAAAATACTTTCACACAAGTCCAACTAGGGATATAATCAATAACTTTTCTCACATGACCTTTGATCCATCGGGAATCCCAACAACTCATCTCAATAGAACATTAAGTCCAACGAGTCCATATAAGGACATCATAAAAAATATTTTCATACTAGTCCAACTAGGGACATAATCAAGATCTCATCTCGTTTAATATTTAGTCCAACAAGTCTAAGGACATCATCAGGAATCTTTCTAATAAATCGCTTCCAAAGGCCACTAGTTTAAGGTCCCATCAAATATAGGTGATCGTAATCATCCAAATTCACATTCCACTTTCATATTCCAAACATGAGAAGTGAAAATGACAATTCCAAAATTCGTAAATAATTCACAGTTATAAGGAGATTCACATATAGTAAAATTAAACATATGATTTATGGTAAAATCAAACAATAGAGGTAATCATGAGACAGTAAAATTATCAGTCATAGATGAATAAAACTATTACTTAATTAACATGAAGGCAGAAAGCTCAAGGGGAGGAATCATCTCTTTAAGAATCGAAGCGTCTCCCAATGTTGCTTGAAACATGCGCACGCATGCTAGAATTTGACCCTACCACGTTTTAGATCATTTATGCGGTTAGATTGCCATATTCCATAACTTATACGGTTAGGATCAACCCTAGGGTGGTGGCTCTAGAATTTTAGGGAGTTGGTCTATAAAATCTAGATTCAGGGTTTAGGGTTTAACTGACCTATTTAATACTTTATGAAGGTGGTGTATCAGATGTGGCCCCAAGTTGATATCTAATTAAACAGACTTTACATGCAGAAATGGTTTTGGGCTAAGTTTGGGTCCAATTCATGATCACAAGGGGCCAGCTTTTGAAGAAATGAAATGACCACTACGCAAACCAATGTATGATCTTCAAAACTCATAAGACAGATCTCTTTGTTTGCATGTATACAATTTTTAAGAAAGGCCCAAACATGGGTACCTAGAGTTGTACAGATATGGTAGTGCAAAAATGATTTTGATCCAACTTTGGGCACATCCCGCCATAAAATGGGACTACCTTTTGGTGTGCTGTCAAGTGCCCCTGGTTTACATGTATAATCTCTAAATACCATTAGGCATGGCCCACTAGATACGTACATATGATTTTTAGCACAATGCTAAACATGGGCACTTGAAATTTCTGCACAGAAATTCCTACGCACCATTTCCTAACCCCATCTTGGGATCAACTTTCTGATCATAAGGGGCCCACTCTGGCCCAGGTAATACATTATTTTTCTATCCACGTATATAGATTAAAAATCTCAATTGGTGGACCCCACATATATCATACATGGGGCCCACCACGGGCGCCCAAAGATGGCCCAAAACTTAGAAAATCAGATTATTGGGGTCCCAAAATGTAGGGTCCCTCAAAGCAAACAGAACGGTCACACACCTCCAAAAGAATCCCACAAAACGCCTCCCGGTGCACACAAAATGGAGATTTACGAAAGTTCCCTTAGCCAATCTCGACTAAAATCTCCGGCCGGCCCCGCGCATCACTGTGATTGGAACCGCCCAGAGTTAAACCTATAACTTCATAATAAACAATGCATGTACTTTCATCATCAAACGGGCCCCACAAACCCATCAAAATTCAAAACCCAAGTGGAGGAGTACAAGAGTTCGTCAATGCATCTATAAAATCGGACTCCCACGCATCGATAAATTCGGGTACCCACGCACCCGAAAAATCAGCGAGATCAGAAAACTCATTTCTGGGTGCATGAAGTCCCACGAACCCATAAATTCAGGTGCCCACGCACCCAAAAATTCGTCAAAGATCAGAAATCTATTTAAAGGGTGCATTGCCCCCCACGCACCCAAAAATGGGTCCACGCATCCATAAATTCAACGTATTCCAGAAATACCATTTTAGGGTGCAGGAGGTCCCACGCACCCCTAAACTCAACAGATTCCAGAAATACCATTTTAGGGTGCAGGAAGTCCCACGCACCCATAAAATCAGGGTCCCACTCACCCATAAATTCAGTAAATTTCACAATGTCTTTTAGAGTGCGTTGGACCTCTGCACGTCGATTTTGGGGTGCATGGGGGGTATTTTAAGGGTGCGTGGCACGTGGCAGCCCCTCATTGGCCGAATTTCGGTATTTTCGAGTATAAATACCCCACCTGACTGTTCATTTTTACGTTTTGAAAAGAGAGAGAGAGAGCTACTATCCTCTGGGTATTTTGGATTCTCGCCGGAAAATCTTCGCCGGAAACCCTTTCCGATCACCGAAAACCCTTCTCAGTCACTGGAATACCTTTCCGATCACCGACGTCTTCCACCGAAAGATTACTCCGACCAAGACTACCGCAGGTCTGAGTTATGAAAATCACAAGTGTGGGCACGCACCCATAAATTTGTGTCCCATGCGCCCATTAATTCGACATGAATCAGACAAATGCATCGGACTCCCACGCACCCGAAAATGGCCCACGCACCCATAAATTCGGGTCCCACGCGTCCGTAAATTCGATGAAATTCAGATCTGCATATTCGGCCCCACGCATCCGAAAAATGCCCCACGCATCCATAAATTCAACAAAAATCAGGAACTTAATTTTAAGGTGCGTTGAAGCCCACACACCCAAAAAACCAGCCAATTACAGAACATGTTTATGGATGCACCGGACTCAATTTTAAGTGTTTTCAAGATCCGTTTGAGCCTATCTTGGGTATTTCGAGCATTCTGAATGCAATGGAATGGTCAAACAAATGTTTCGGGATATTTAAATTAGCAAAATTGTGACCCGATTCAACGCAATGAATGAATGACTTCTCGGAAAGAAGCCGCTAGCATCCAGAACTATGTAAATATATCATTATTTATATCTATTGTAAGATATGATCCGATTAGGGTTGAAAGCTAGACAAACGGGACTATTGTTATCACGATAAACCATATCAAAGAGTTTCAATTTGCTACAAAGCAATTGCTATGAACTGCCACAACACAACAGTCGATGCCCTACCCATTCAAACGGCATCCGTCGGTTGGGCTACTCAGGTATACACAGCTGTAGATTGGACTTCTCGAGGTCATATGTCCATACATGACTGGCGCGGGTCCAGAGTCGTCCTTCTCAGTCATAAACCCTGATAGTCTCAGCTTGGATCTCCGGTCAAAATATGGGACATAGACATTTGACTAATACAAAGATGGTTCAGTCCATAACAAAAAAATACAGGTCTCTACGACCACAAACTCTAAGACCATAGTCTCCGCTGACTATTCTTCTGCCTTTTAATCAAGGGTCATCGATCATTCGATGTAATTAAGGGTTCGTGCCAGATCACGGCCTGGAATGTACAAGATCTCAGGATCTCTGGAATAAAATTTGCCTTGCGATATCTCTTCTTGTGTACTTTTTGTGAATGCTTGTGATTGTCTATGAATGTTTCTATTACTCAGAATCCCAGAGCAACAATACAATACACAGAAAAGGTCCTTACTGCATTTTCAGTTCCAACAAACTGGCGACTTTGCTAGGGATCGAACCCAGAATCTCTGGTTAGCTCTGAGTATAGAAACGCTCTAAGATTAATCATTCGTAAACATGAATGTGTAAGTGGGAGATCTATCACGAGGCATAATGTTTCGGCGCCCTCGGGCGCTAAACTGGCGACTCTCAACGGGAACGTTCTTCCCTTCATCTTTAAGGTAATAGGTGGCAAAGTAAAAGGTTTTCAAACCCACAAACTTCCACAACTACACGTATTTGTCTTTTTCTTGCTTATTACTATTAGTTTATGCACCGCGATCAGCTGCATTTATGAACTGTTCTAATGATTTTCTAACACTGCAAAATTAGCAAGATAGTAACGCAGACAGAAGAAATGGCATGCTCAGTGACGAGTTCGTGCACCTTCCTTATTGTTGGGGGCTTCAGCTTCCCCCGTTTCATTGTAACCGCAAATCCAAGCTCAGAGTGGCAATTGGTTGAGACCCAAAGGCAGAAGAAGGAACAGAAGAAAGCTGCCATCATAGCAGCATATAGGAAAGCGAACGTTGCAAGACCTCGCCCCGTGATCAGGAAACAGTGACAGCCGAAGCAGGGGCGGAAGATCCCTATCAACGGCCAGGTCATATCAGCCAAACCCGCAGTGCCTACGATGACAGCCGAGCAATTTCCGCCGTTGTCCAAGGTCGCTTGCACCTTGCAGAAACCTACAAGGCCCGCACATGTAGAGAAATCCAAGACCATGACAACCCTTGAACCAAAACAGAGGCCGGCTCAAAAAGTCCCATCGGCACAAGTAGTAATGGTCTAAGTGGCCGAAGAAGAAGAAGAAGTACCGTATGGAGCAGAAGAATTACCTCCATTCTAAGATCAGATCGATAGATTGGTTGAGGCTAATCGCGAGACAAATGATCGGATGAGGGCTATCCAAGAAGCCTTGACCACCCTGATAGCGCAGAATGCCACCAGAAGTATCGCGCCGCTCACCTGTCAGTCGGCGGAGGAATCCCAAGGGGCAGCGAAAGGTCTGGCTGAGCCTGAACCGCCCGTCCAACTCAGGGTCGCACCAATAGAACGTGCACCACTTTCTGCATCTCACGTATCATGAGAAGAGTTATCCTAGACGATAGCCCACATGATGCAGCAAGAAAAAGAGGAGATGCAGCTATAAATACCGGGTCCCGACCCACCAGAGGTGGAAGAGGTATCGTTCCCAGCCAATTTCAGATGCCCAGACTTCAAAAAGTTTGACGGCAGAGGATCGCCAGAAGAACACATCACCCATTTCTTGACTACGTTAGGAAATTGGTCTGCAGTCTCGCAGTATTGCATGCGGTTATTTGAATCAACCCTGACCAAAAAAGCCTTTCAATGGTATACGTCGCTACCAGCTAGCTCTATAAGGACATGGGAGCAAATGCAGGATACCTTCATCTCAAAATTCTTTACGACAGAAAGGGAGATCTCATTAACAGACCTAGCATTGGTCAGATAGAGAAATGGTGAACCAGTTGAGAAATTCATCGACTGATGGGGAACCACAGCGGCTTAATGTCGTGAATTACCCAGTGAAGGGGAGCAGATGAAGATGTGTCTAAGGGCTCTAGACCCGATGATCTCGTACGGATTATCAGGTAACACCTTCAACTCCTTTCGCGAGCTGGCGACGAAAGTGTATCTGGTGGAGGAAGCAGCATCCCGGGTAAACTTCAAACCAGAGACAGAAGAGAGAGATGGGAAGAGTAGTAGAGACCCATCAAGTCGATAAGAGCAGGGACCAGAAAGAACAAAAACGGCCCGCTGTCGATCACAAGCCAGAGATAAAAGCAATGGTTGTCCAAGACAAGAGTAAAAGACCCTATGCACCCAAACGCGTATCAATAGCCGAAAGAGAAAGGGCGAATGGCCCATACACATTCGATATGGCCGATCTAGTTCTGATCATGGAGCGATTGATCGAGGAAGGCTTAATGTGTCTACCAGAGCCTGTTCGTCCTCATGAAGTTGGACGAATAAACGATCCCAAATATTACAAATATCATCAATGTGTCAGCCACAAGACAGAAGATTGCTTCTCCTTGAAAGGAAGGATACAATAATTGATCAATCAAGGGGTCATCAGCATGAAGGTACCCGAGACAGCAAGGGAGACAGTCGGGACAATTTCAGCAATCCCAATAAAGAGCGACACCAACCGACCAACTTCATTCCCTGAGCCGAAGGAACCATGGACTCTAGTTAGTAGTAAGAAAAAACTCGAGAACAGACGAAGGCTCGTTAACCGAGGAAAGAACATGGGAAGAGGAAGGAGAGAGACATTAAAGGGGCAGATACGACCTGTAACGAACATAGCACATTGCGGAATGGTGTCGTTCGTCGAACAAGCATCGTCCGAGGAAACCCCACAAGCAACTGAGAGAGAGGTTGACGCGGTCATCTTACGAGCAGGAAAACAAATGCTTGACCGTACCCCTCCGAGACCAGACGACCCGATACAAGAAGATGGTATCCCTAACAGGCCACAAGAGAGACCCCGCATGCAAAAGCTGAAAGAGAAGGCTGGTGAGGTCACGACTAGTCAGCCAAGCCTGAGACCGGTGGCGTATGACGTTGTGTCACATTTACAGAAGGTTCCCGCCTGTCTAAGTATATATGATGCTTTATGTCTCTCGAAAGTGTATAGAGAAATGTTAATCAATGCCTTACTTGACAGTGAAGTCAGGGAGGTTATGATTATAGAGATAGAAGAAGAAATGAATAATACAGACAAATTTTGGGCGGGGTATATGCCGGTGTCGCAAGTCATGCATGTCAACCATCCTTCAACAATCACTTTCTCAGAAGAAGACCGCACGATCGAATTAATAGACTACAATCGCTCGTTGATGGTCACAGGAACAATCAGGGACACTGAGGTTAAAAGGTGCATGTTAGATGATGGGTCTGTCGTAAATATTATGCCATTGAAGACATTACAGAAGATGGGTTATAGGCAATCAGCACTACGCCCGAGTCTCATGATGATTCAAGGGTTCAATCAAGACAGTCAACGTACACTTGGATCAATCACGGTAATGTTAGAGATCGAAGAACTGATGATGAAAGTAACATGTTAAGTGATCGACGCAGTGATAACATACAACCTCCTTTTAGGAAGGCCCTGGCTCCATCAGAATAGCATAATCCCTTCGATGTATCACCAGTGTTTCAAATATAACAGAGATGGGGTCCAATACAGGATAGCGGCAGATCTGAAGCTATACACGATAGCTGAGTCATTTTTGGCCGATGCAAAATATTACAACCCGTTTGATAGCGGTAAAACCAGCAAAAAGCCCGATGTAATGAAGAAAGGGCAAGGGGCAAAACCTCGAGTTGAGAAGTTCGTGCAGAAGAACAAACCTCAGCCCATCACTCAGGGGAGATCCCAATATCATTCGGAAAACCAACCTCAGCCGATCACGAAGAAATTCTATGTAGTACCACAACATTTGCGTCGACCAGGACAGTCTGTGTTAAAACTAATCTCAGATTAACACATGAGCATGCTTAAATCCAGCTTCAATATGCTGGTACCCAAGATAGGAAGAACCAAGCCATTTCCGAAAGCTCCAAGCCAATTCATCGTGCCGTCAAGAGATATCACCTAGAAAGATATCAAGTTTCACTCAGGGCCAAGTCAGCCAGTACCATTAGAAGAGAGAGAGAAGAGGGACGAGGATCTTCCACTACGTGAAAAAGCGCTAAATTCGACTCCGTCATTCGACGGTCCATGACCGTCGAATATAACGCTCGAAAAAATTCGACGGTCCAGACCCGTCGAATTAAGGACCTGAAATTCGACTGTTAGTGACAGTCGAATTAGCTCAGTCGAAATTAACGCTAGAAAAAATTCGACGGTCCAAAGACGTCGAATTTAGGACCTTAAATTCGACTGTTAGTGACAGTCGAATTAGCTCAGTCGAATTAACGCGTGAAAAAATTCGACGGTCCAGAATCGTCGAATTTACGACCTAAAATTCGACTGTTACTGACAGTCGAATTATCTCAGTCGAATTTAACACGCGAAAAAATTCGACGGTCCAAAGACGTCGAATTTAGGGCATTACATTCGACGGTTAAGGACCGTCGAATTAGCACAGCCGGAAATTAGTGCGCGAAAAAATTCGTTTACGCGCGAAAATTTTCGTTTACGCACGAAAAAAATCGACGGTCTAAAGCCGTCAATTATAGCGCTTTTAAAGCATCGACGGCCTAGAACCGTCGAATTCTTGAAAATCCAACATTTAAAAAAATTATGATTTAAAAAAAAAATAGCTAACGTTTTATAAAGAAAACTAGGATTTTGAAAAAAGAAAATGGGCGATATTTGAGAAAAATTGAGATTTAAAAAATCACTGGGGTTTTGACAGAAAAATTAATATTTTGAATAAGAAAATTATTTTAAAAAATTTTGATTTCAAGAAAAGAAAAAGTTTAAAAGTTTGGAAATTATTTGGCAATGTTTGGAAAAAAAAAAAGATTTTGAAAAAAACAATTGAAATTTAAAAAAAAAACATTTTAAAAAATTACATCTTGAAAAAATTGATATGTTTGAATAGAATTGATAAATTTGAAAAAAAATGTTTTATGATAAGTTTGAAAAAGTTTAAAAGTTTGGAAAAAAGAAAAACAATTTGGATTTTAAAAAAGACTGAGATTTTGAAAAAAAAAATTGAGCTTTTTAACAAAATTGAAATGTTTGAAAAAAAATATTTAAAAATATTTTTTTGAGATTGAAAAAAATTAAGAAATTTGAAATGAGTGAACAAAATTTACTAGTGGACATTTATTGAATGGTTGAAAGTAAAAAATTACAGTCATTGAGTTTATCATATTGGTTTATGCATACCCACAAGTTAATTCACTTCTACAAAAAATGAGGGCCTAAGTATAATGATGTGTAATTACAAGAATAACTTATAATGATGAGATTGATTAAATTCTATAATTAGGTAATCGTAAAGTTGATCTGAACGGTCAAATATATTTGGAACATGCTGAATAGGTTATAGAACAAAATTCAGCCCAATCTGACATGAAACAAATTAGATCCGTCCAAAACACTCTTTAAATGGGCACGATTAGTTTGTCTAGATCTAGACAGATTTTGGACAATCTGATCGGTCAAGATTGAATAGTAAATGACTTCAGACGTTTAGATTAAATTTTAGTCAAATCTAACTGTTGGATTGCAAGATATGACCCATCATATTGTTGATCAAATTTGTCCGCCTAATATCTTTCTCATTCGAAATCCGATCAAGGTGAGTAGTGACTAGTCAAATCGAAGATATTGATGAGTAGAATAAAGTAATTACTGGATGAAAATTCTAAATTGATACAAATGTTTTGTTCAAAATTGCATTGGGACTTGCTGACCTCATGAAAATCTAAGAAATGTGCAGTCATTGGACCCTAAACTCTAATTTAGTTGTTGAGATTTAGATTTTAAGCCTTGAGATTTGGTATGGCATCATAAAATGATATTTAAGAATAGATGAACGGGATATATAATATACATAAAATATTTCAACTTGGTACTCACACGGTTAAAGTAGAGTGTATGGATTGGCTAGTGACCCTGACTAGCTACTAGTTAGTACTGATCGGTGCTTTATGGGCCCTACCATGATGTATGTGTTTTATCCACACCATCCATACATTTTTTCAAATTATTTTATGGTATGAGCCCAAAATTTCCTATAATTGCAATAATGGTGTTAAATATTTAAAAAATTGTGATTGTGAGAAAAGAAAAGGTTTAAAAGTTTGGAATTTTTTTTGTAATGTTTGAAAAAAAATAGATTTTGAAAAAAACAATTGAAATTTGGAAAAAAAAACATTTAAAAAAATTACATCTTGAAAAAATTGATATGTTTGAATAAAATTGATTATTTTGAAAAAAAACGTTTTATGATAAGTTTGAAAAAGTTCAAAAGTTCGGAAAAAAAAAAAAAACAATTGGGATTTTAAAAAAGACTGAGATTTAAAAAAAAAAATTAAGCTTTTTAAAAAAATTGAAATGTTTGAAAAAAATATTTAAAATTATTTTTTTGAGATTGAAAAAAATTGAGAAATTCAGCCCAATCTGACATGAAACAAATTAGATCCATCCAAAACACTATTTAAATGAGCATGATCAATTTGTCTAGATTTAGACAGATTTTGGACAATCTGATCTGTCAACATTGAAGAGTAAATGACTTCAGATGTTTAGACTAAATTTTACTCAAATCTAACTGTTGGATTGCAAGATATGACCCATCATATTGTTGATGATCAATTTTGTCCACCCAATATCTTTCTCATTCGAAATCCAATCGAGGTGAGTGACCAATCAAATCAAAGATATTAATGAGTAGAATAAAGTAACTAGATCAAAATTCTAAATTGAGCCAAATGTTTTGTTCAAAATTGCACTGCGACTCACTGACCTCATGAAAATCCAAGAAATGTGTCATACAATCAATCTCCAATCAACGATCGAATAATATAAACCGCCATATATCATGTCATCAAGTCCTCGATCGATGATCGAATGGTGCACATCAACGACGATCACCCCGATCGACCTCCCAATCAACGATCGGACGACAAAAAGTGCTATCGACCATCCGATCAACCTCCAATCCTCCAGCGAATGGTAAAAAGCATCGTACATCGCTTCATCAAGACCCCGATCGACGATTGAACAATGCACATCACTGACAATTGCCCAATCGACCTCTCAATCAATGATGAGACGACACAAAGTGTTGTCGACCATTCGATCAACCTCCGCTCAACGATCGAATGGTACGAACCAACATAGATCATTTCATTAAGTTCTCCATTGACAACCGAACAATGTGCATTACCAATGATCACTCGATCGACCTCCCAATCAATCATCGGACGACACAAAGTGATGTCAGCCATTTGATCAACCTCTAATCAATGGTCGAACGGTATAGACCACCATAGGTCGTGTCATCAAGTCCCCAATCGACGATCGAATGGTGTACATCACTGACGATCGCCCGATCGACCTCCTAACCAACGATCGGACGACATAAAGTATTGTTAACCATCCAATCAACATCCAATCTTCTATTGAACGATGAAAACCATCGTAGATCATTTCAACAAGTCCCCGATCGACGATCGAATAGTGCACATCACTGATGGTTACCCGATTGACCTCTTAATCAATGATCAGACGATGCAAAGTATTGTCGACCATCTGAGCAACATCCAATCAACGATTGAACTATACAAACCAATGTAAATCGTTTCATTAAGTTCTCGATCGATGATTGAATAGTCTGCATTACTGATGATCGCTCGATTTGAGCCAATGATGCACCTTCCTAATCCCTTACCTTGCGACCACCTTAATGATTTGATGTTTATCCATGTGGTTTATCCATTTTTCTAGCCCATTTTAGGATGTGGTCCAAAAAATTAGGTAGATCCAAATCTCAGGTGGACCACATGATAGGAAACGGTGTTTGTGGGCCCCACCATGATGTATGTGGTGTAGCCACACCGTCCATCCATTTGGGGAGATCAATTTGGAGCATGCACCAAAGAATGAGGTAGATCTAAAGCACGAGTGAACCCACCACAGGAAACAATGGGGAGAGTGACGCCCACCACTGAAACCTTCTTAGGGTCCACCATGATTGTTAATTTGAGATCCAATTTGTTCATAAGTTAACACAAACATTAACGAAGGGAAAACACAAATATCAGCTTGGCTGAAGACTTCTATGGCCCTTGGAAGTTTTTAATGGTAGGCGTTCAATCTTCACCAATTTTTGTGGTGGGGTCCACTCCTAATTTGGATCTGACTCATTCTTTGGCACATGCCATAAAATGATCTCTCCAAATGGATGGACGGTGTGGATACAACACATGCATCATGGTGGGGCCCACAAAATATTGGATGTGAAGTGTGACCTAATTAATAGGTTGGATGTGAAGTAAACATTACAGTGGGCCCTAGGACGTGGTTTTTAATGGTAGACATTTAAATCACTACTGTTTGACCTTGTTGTGGTCCACCTGAGATTTAGAACTGCCTCGTTTTATGGATGAAGTACTAAAATGATCTGTAAAAATGGCTGGGCGGCATGGATAAAATACATATATCTTGGTGGGGCCCATAGAGCACCGACCACTAGCCCCTGGGTAGTGGCAGTATGTCCCTACCCAAATCGCTGAAAACCCTACTCCCGGGACGTAGATTAAATACTGACAGGTTGAGTAGCGAATCTCGCTACTAAAGTGACGTCACCATGTTCTGTGGGCCTCAGCATGATGTATGTGTTGTATTCACACCGTCCATCCATTTGGAGAGACCATTTTAGGGTATGACTCAAAGAATGAGGCAGATCCAAATCTCAAGTGGACCTCACCACATAAAACAGTGGGGACAGTGACATCCACCATTGAAAACTTCCTAGGCCCACCATGATGTTTATTCGAGATCCAACCTGTTTATATGTTCACACGGACATGGAGGAAGGTAAAACACAAATATCAGCTTGATCGAAAACTTAATCGGTCCCTAAGAAGTTTTCAACGGCGGATGTCACTTCCCCACTGTTTTCTGTGGTGGGGTCCACTTAAGGTTTGGATCTGCCTCGTTCTTTGATTCATGCCTTGAAATGATTTCTCCCAACGAATGGATGGTTTGGATACAACACATACATCATGCTGAAGCCCACAAAACATGATGACATCACTTCAGTAGCTAAAATCGCTACTCCAACCTGCCAGTAGCTAATCCGCGTCCCTACTCCCGCCAGAAATAAAATCCCCAAATCCCAACCCCGCCCGAAACCCCAAATTCCAGCCCTGCCTTCATCTCTCTCTCTCTCTCTCTCTCTCTCTCTCTCTCTCTCTCTCTCTCACCACCCAAACGGCAATAGATCTCCTTTGTTGATCCTTTTGACAACGGCTCTCTACCGGCGATTTGTCTTCATCGACTCTCTACCAACAATCTCTATCCACCAGCGAGGTATGTAGTCGTTTCCTTCTCCTCTTTTCTTTTTCTTTTTCTTTTTTCTTTTGCCTTAAGTTTCTGATGATAGGTGTGCTTTGTAGGTAGGCGGCAGTACCCCAAGCTCTCTGCTAGAGGCCGTTGGAGGCCAGCTGAAGATGCCGAGCTCAAAGAGCTTGTTGCCCAATATGGTACTCAGACCTAGAATCTCATTACTGAGAAACTTAAAGGAAGATCAGGTGAAAAAAACCCTATTCATTCTATACATTCTCGAATACTCAAGACCATACTCGAAACTGCTCTCTTCCTTCCAACAGCTTGGCCAACATGTACTGCAAATGCAGATACGTCCAGGATGCCCACCGTGTGTTTGGTGAAATGTCCCAACCAGATGTTATCTCTTTGAATACCATGATTGTTGGGATGGTGGGAAAGGATTCATGAAGCTGACCCCAATTAGTTGGTATAAGGCTTACCATGATTGATGTTCCCAATTAGTTAGGATGGTGGAAAGGGATTCATGAAGCTGACCCCAATTAGTTAGAACAGATTTTCAGTTTTCATGTTGTGCAGAAATTGGCCGGGCCCATTTTTGGGTCTGATTCACGATCACATGGGGTCCACTTTGGGCGAGAGGATGTGACATTTTGATAGCCCTATGTATGGGAATCAAAACCCCTAAGGTGGGGCCTGCTGAAAGTGTGCCTAGAATTTATGGTGTAAGGCCCAATATGGGTACTTGGAATTTCTGCACAGTTTCTGCACAACTATTGCTGGCCCCATTTTGGGCGTTGTTCACCGATCACATGGGACCCACTTTGGGGGTGTAGGAGGTCATTTATACTCTCACTTATGAGGGCTACAAAACCTCAGTGGTGGTTAACCAAATGGGTATTTGTAGGGTCCGCCACAAGGGTCTAAAATCTGATTTTTGCACAATCTGATTTTTGTGCAAACAAATTTCTGTGCAATCTGCAAACCAACTTGGTCTAAATTTTGCACAATCTGATTTTTAAAAATTATTATATTGATGATAGAAATCCACAATCCAAACTTGGTTCGCTTGTGCAGATTTTCAGTTTTGGTTTCTACCATTGCTCGTGTGCAGCAACTGCACAATATGATTTTTGTGCAAACCAATTTCACTGCAATCTGAATTCTGCACAATCTGATTTTTGAAAATTATTATATTGATGCTAGAACTCCACAATCCGAACTTGGTTCGCTTGTGCAGATATTCAGTTTTGGTTTCTACGATTGCTCATGTGCAGCAACTGCACAATCTGATTTTTGTGCAATCCAATTTTTGTGCAATCTGAATTCTGTACAACCTGATTTTTGTGCATTTTTGTGCAATTCGAACTCATACAAGCTGAACTCTGTGCAAATCTAAACTCTGTGTAATCGGAGTTTTGTGCAATCTGATCTATGTGTAATCTGAACTTTATTCGTGCGAGCAAGATTTCGGATTTACTTCCAACAACTGCACAATATAAACCTTAATTGTGCATGCAGCTTTGAAGTTTGCTTTTGTAGTTTCTCATGTACACCAAGTGCAATCTGAACTTTACTTTCTGTGTGCAGAAATTTAGATTTGTTTCTGTACTTCCCATTGTACAAAGATTTAGATTTAATCCGATAGCTATATTTGTGCAGAAAATTGTACAACCTGAATTGTATTTTTGTTGTGCAAAAAATTGCATGGCCTGAGTTATTTTCCATAGAAAAAAAGCAGATTTGACTTCTGTTGAACTTTCACAAGAGGATATTGGATGCACATTTATCTGATTTAATTTGTTGGCCAAGGATCATAAAATGAAATTTGATGTGTTTAAGAACCTTTTTGCACACCATTGAATTTGATTAGACAATGATAAGATTCACTTTGGCTATTAGTGTTTCATGATTGGTTGATTTCCATTTATACAATTGCTCTTTGTCTTTCATTCTAATTATCAAAATGAGAAATGTTTGTCATATATTGACATCAAAGCTGAGCCTTAATTTGAGATAGTATATATTTACCTTTGCCCCCTATTGTTAGTAATGGGATGTATGTCCAAGTTAATGGTCAGTTGAAAGGGTCTCAGGAGGAAAAGCAAGTTGTTGCCTTCTCTGTTAGGTATGAGTTTGACATATCCGAAATCTCCTATGCTTTTTAGTTGTTCTAAAAACTGAGCCTCAATTCTAAATTTTGCAGCTTAAAGGTTTCCTGAGGGTGAAATTCAAGATGTTCAGGTACCAAATGACCTCATTTTTATAAATCCTAGAGTTTAATAGCAGCTCATTTTTATATCAACTTCAATTTTTTAAATTTCATTTTTTATTGTTTTTTTTTTTAATTATATCAACTTCAGACCGCCATTGGAAGTCATAGCATTTTCCTGCTCAAGAGAATCTTCTTGCATTAGAAACCAATGTGACCCATTCTCAACCAGTTGGACATGTGAACCTTGGGTCCCACTTGTACAAAACTGCAAAGCTGATCAAAGTGTAGATATTTGGAGCATGTCATTGTATGATACCTCATTTGGAGACTTGGGAATGATCACATTAAAGGAATTCACTGCTACAATTCAATAAACGGATCTCACTACATTTAAATTGATTAAAAAAATGTCTTCTTTGTATTTCGAAGGAAAATTCCAATGATTATTTCCAGGTCATAAGATCATGGGCCAACAATATGCATTGTATACTTGGGTTTCAGTCCGTACACTTACATTTCATAGTTCAGTGATCAAGATGATTAGCCTCATTTCAGTTCACTTTTGCTGGATTCCTGTTACTAATTATCAAATTTCAGGCTACAAATTGAAAGGTTAAGATGTTCTATCAAGGAGACTTTTCAACCATGGTCCACCAACGTTGGAACTCAATGAATCAGTGATATGGATCACTCCTTTCCTTGTAGATGGACTGAAAAAATCAGGCCATCCACTCGTGGTAGCCCACACATGCAGCTGGCAATCTTATTCAATTTTGGAGTCAAGGTAAGCTCGAAATCTTTTTTTCTGCCATGCTTGCTTAAATTCTAATTAGATTTTTTGGGACTGTACACAGAGCATTGGTGTATGTATGAGTTTTCTGACATGGAATATTTCAGGGTATATGAAGTGGCATGATCGGTGGGACTCTCATCCAAACGTTGATATTAGCCATCATCACAGTCCGTTGTAATTGGGATATGGAGGTAATTTCATTTATTCTAATTAGATTGTCATCTCATCACAATCTAGTATGCTACATTCAAATCGGATATGTCGCATAATGGTCCATGATCCAAACCATTCATCTGTTGAGACTTCACTGTAAAGTTGACAGAACCAAATCGGAGAAGGTGAGAGAATTTGATATGTAAAGCTTGACGCAATCAAATCTAAAAAAAGGAGAATTTTTGATTTGGATGCAGGTACATGCCTTCTTCTTGAAAATCAAACCACCTGTCATGCTACTAATTACAATGTTTCCCTGCTCTTCTTCCTTCTAACGTAGGCAACCCATACAAAAAGAAGAAGAAGAAAGAAAAAGAGGCAACACTTGCTAAGCCAATGAAATCATTTTTATTTACTTATTAATGCCAATACAACTATTACTGAAGTCTTTGCATGCATATATACTTCTTAAGCAAGGGACACTTTAATGTAGTTCTAACCATGCATATCATCTAATCCTAACCGTGTATTTTAAGAGAAAACTGTTCAGATTGAAAATGTGGTGGATGAGTCACCAACCTGGATGTCATGTAGGATAAAATCAGGCCAGTCAACTTAGGTGGACCACACATGCCATTAGCAGGTCCGGGTTAAACCTCTGCATGAATTGGAGGTTGATGTTGGTCTGGGTTAAACCTTTGCATAAATTGGCCAACTCATTCGAGTCCTGACTCGACTGAGGACTGAATGAGTTGGTCTGTGTTGTAGTCTTCAATCCATGTTTAAGCCATCAACTGCTTTTGCACAATGTGGCCTGCCCATTGACTAGGGATGAATAGTAGATAAGTGTGTAATTACCATTTCCCATGTTTCAAGCAATATGAAAATGAAGATGGTTTTAGAAGTCGTGAATGATGAGATATGTTGTGGTATTTGCCTATATACTTAGTTGATACCTTCTGTACTTCTAACTTTTACCATGTTTACCATCCTTCTCATTTACCTCTTTTACTTGTGTAGAATAAGCTTTTTATTTCCATATGTTTCTCTGAGCTTTTAAGATGTATGGTTTATATTAATTTGGAGTATATTTCTTCCTTTACAGCCATGCCTTCAGACTTTGGTTTAATGGAGATGGACATCTAAGGAAGGGTTCTTTTCTTTAGTAAAAAGCCCGAAGGAGAGGAATTGAAGGCAATGGTGATTATCACACTTTTCCTGATGTCTTATGTTTGCATCTGCTGATAGGATTAGACTAAAATCAGAGCTTATGAGTATGAAGCGATTCTACAATTTTCTATGATCTTCATTTAAAAATTCCTTGGGCGGTGGATACTATGGTTATAGGGCTGTCACGAGAGGAGGCTGAAAAGAAACCATACATTGCTTCCATGGGAGTGTATGTCTTCAAACTTATTCTTTTTGGGGAAAAAATCATGCACAGCAAGGTTTCTTAATTTTTTTCCAAATGTAAAAGGTTTCTTTTGTAATAGGCATTAAGATATAATGCACTAATGGTTGTTTATGTATTTTATCAGCTATCTGAAAATGTCGAGATGCAGGAAACAATTTTCTTCTAAGGAAGCAGCTCAGTTCTTTATCAAAGAAAGACTCCAGCTATCCAGAACATATCACAGGCAAATGAGGTTTTTTATGCTCAAGGATAGTTTTGCAGAGGGCTGTAGAGAAAATGGTGGGTGGACGAAGGGCCTTGGTTCATCTGAAGGAACTTGTATGGATAGGAATACCCCAAAAAGTGTTGTGAGCTTGCCAGGTAGTTTCTTACAGGAAAACTTTTTAAGGGTCCAACACTAAAAGTACTTATGAATTCTCAAGTTCTCATGGGTCTTTGGCTTCTTTGTGAATTTTTTTTCTTGCAAGTATTGGTCCAAATAGGTTCCACTATTCTGCATCTTGATCTGTGAACATTTATATTAACTGAACTAGGGATGTGTTTGTAGTTTCCCTTTAAACAATTTTTTATAACTTGTATTGTTAATCCTTAGTTTTGATGAATGTTGGATTGACTTATTTCATTTGGCAGTTATAACGTCTTTATTTGCATTGTCTTAGATGGGTCGATCTATCAGGGCATGTACCAGCAACGGCAAGAGGTGCCATTATTGTAATTTCTTCTTCTTCTTTTTTTTTTATCAAAAGAAACCAGCTACTTGTATTTCGTAATAGTAAATGTTGTAATTTTTTAAATTATTTATGAATTACACGTTTATAGGATGTATTGGGGAACAACCGTCATTAAATAAATAGTGTTAGTGATCTTAATTATAATAAATATGCCTTAAAATGATCTTGGAAAAGGGATGGACAGACTGGATAAACAGATAGATACATCACGGTGAGGCCGGCTGCAGATCTGCATGGATGCTTTGTGTCCATACTCGCGTCCGCCAAACTGTTGTAAGGAGATCGTGCTTTTGCGGTGATATCCACGCGAAGTCCTCTCTGGCCATATCTGTTGGATCAGCTCATGCTAGGAATTGAGCCTAAAAGACAAACCCCGAGGCGAGTTTCTCGAAACACAAAGCTCTGTGGAGCTCACTGCATTGTCTGTGTAAAACCCACACTGCCCATCAGTTTCAGCAGCTCTCACCCAAAAATGAATTAGATCCACTCCTCAAGGAGCCCACACCACAAGAAATAGTTGGACAGAACACCCACCATTGAAATCTTAGGGAGTCGGCGGAAGTTTTGGATCATATTGATACGACCCTTGGATTTTGTGTGACTTTCAATGCAGCCTCATGTCCTTAGCTCAACTTTCTTGCTTTTTCTACCTCAGTGATCACTACAGCTGTCACAATCGCGGAGATTCTGAAGGAAAGAGGGCTGGCTATTGAGAAGAGTAAGCCCAATTCAGTTGTTGCCTATCATGTTACCTTGTCGATGCTTGTGAATTGAAAATAATAACAGTAATAATCTGTTTTTTCCATCATGCAATAGAGATTTTGATGTCTACAGTTAACATGAAGGTTGAATCCAAGGGTCGTCTCATTTCAAAAGTGAAGGTGAGCAATGTTTGATGCCAATTTTTAATATCCATTTTATTTTTCAATCTTATTACTATCATAACCATTGCATGGTTTCTACCATAACCATAACCAAATATTCTTAAAACATTTGTTAACAACGCTCAAGCTTTACTGTGTTGCTGCTTGTAATATTGCTCTGTGTTTTGAGTCATTTTCTGCCTATTTGCTAATTTTATTGCTGTTAACTTTGTGTCAATTCAACAATTTTGTTAGGTGGACCTTTTGGCAGAACAAATCAGCTTCCTTACTAATAGCAAGGATTGCAATGCGTAGGTGCATAACACGGGCCCTAAGGGACTTTTCGTTTTCCAATTACAATGGTAAATGGCTGTAAATGGGTAAATGATTATTTACTTCTGTAATTGTATTTTACTATAATGAAGATTTTGCTACATTGTTTGTTTCACCCACTTATAATGTGAAAAATGTAATGATTGCTTTGAGCAATGAAGTAGACAGCCCTAGGAAATACTATCTCATTGGCTTTTCAGGCTATAGGTGTATTTGACTCTTGATTTACGGGCTATTTTTTTTCCAGTTTTAAACAAACAGCTGGAAGTAACAATGACTCGTTGCATTTCATAGGAAATTGGAAAATCAAATAGGCTTGGAAGATTGTTAAGGAGTTCAAAACTTAAAAACTATGAGATAATGCATGTAATTTATCCATAGTTTGAAAAGAAATGGAAGATAAAAGAGGGTTTTTTTATTTTTTAATTTTTAATTTTTAATTTTATCCATAAATTATATGGCAAGTATATAGTTCCAAACTCTAATGTCTAAGTTATCAGTCACTGATGTGGTGCACATACTTGAATTGTGTCATTCATCCATTGGCCTTATGCTAGATGCATGTTGCATGGGTAATCCTAGCCACTATTGTGTTAGTAATTGTTGTAGTTTTCTAAATTATTTATGAATTACAGGTTTACAGGATGTATTGGGGCACAATCCTCGTTAAATCAGGTCATTTTTTTTCATGCAGACATAAATTCAATTGGTTGATGGTATATTGTAAGTTGATTGTACTCTTTTGTACTTGTGGAGAATGTGGTTGTGGATTGTTTGTACTTGAGGAGGATTGTGGTTGTGGAGGATTGTGGTTGCGGAGGTTTGTGGTTGTGGAGGATTGTGGTTGTATTGTGTTGGTTATGTAATGTGATTGTGGAGGAGGATTGTGGTTGTGGAGGATTGTGGTTGCGGAGGTTTGTGGTTGTGGAGGATTGTGGTTGCGGAGGTTTGTGGTTGTGGAGGATTGTGGTTGCGGAGGTTTGTGGTTGTGGAGGATTGTGGTTGCGGAGGTTTGTGGTTGTGGAGGATTGTGGTTGTATTGTGTTGGTTATGTAATGTGATTGTGGAGGATTGTGGATGTATTGTGTTATGTATGTGGAGGATTGTGGATGTTTTGTGTTATGTATGTGGAGGATTGTCTTTGCACATTGTGTTAGTAAATGTTGCAGTTTTCTAAATTATTTACGAATAATAGGATGTATTGGGGCACAACCCCTACCAAAATACAGGTTATTTTTTTCCCGTGTAGACAAAAATTCAACGGTCCTAAACCGTCGAATTTATTTTTCGACGGTCCGCGACCGTCGAAATTTCCTATAATTTTACCCAGAACGGCGGCTTAGAACCGTCGAATTTGTTTCTCGACTGTCCAGGACCGTCGAAATTTCCCATAAATTTTCGAAGAAACGGCGGGTTAGGACCGTCGAATTTTTTTCTCGACTGTCCAGGACAGTCGAAATTTCCTATAATTTTTTCCCAGAAACGGCGGGTTGAGACCGTCGAATTTTTTCCGACGGCTAGCAGCCGTCGAAATATTCTATGATATTCGAACCATAAACGACGGTTACGGACCGTCGACTTTTTTGCGACGGTTCACAACCGCCGATTATGCAAATACGAGTTCGACGGGTGTGGACCGTCGAAATTTTTCGAGCGTCACGGACCGTCGAAAATTTTCGACTGTCATGAACCGTCGAATATTAACCGACGGGTAAGAACCGTCGAATATTAACCGACTGACCGTCAAATGTTAACTGACGGTTAGGGACCGTCGAATTTTTTTCTACACTGGCTGATCTACGACCGCTTTTTTCGACGGCGCGGACCGTCGAATTTTCGAAACTTCGACGGTTTTGGACCGTCGAATTTAGCCCTTTTTCACGTAGTGTTCCCAACCGCGACCAATAGACGAGAAGAGATATAGCAGAGCCAGCCGAAAGGTTATGAGGAATATGGGATTCTTTGGTCAAGGTTCAGAGACAAAGAAGAGATTGCTAGCTCCATTTGAAGAACATAAGCAAGTATACAATAACGGAGAAGGTCTAGGAGCCAAGGCAAGCGTAAACATGGTGACCATTGGCTCGGTAAAAGAAATTCAGTTGCAAGATTCTATCGATATTATCCAGCCAGGTGTCGCACCCGTACAACTAGAAGACGGTGGGCAACCGACGGTTGATGAACTCGAAGAGGTGAATTTGGGCACCCTCGAAGAACCCAGGAACACATTTTTGAGCAGAAATGTTTCGAAAAATGAAAGGGAGAGATACATATAGTTGTTGAAGGAGAATAAGGACATCTTCGCCCGGACATATTCAGAAATGCCCGGGCTCAATCCGACAATCGCCATGCACAAGCTAAGCATCATAAAGGAAAAGAAACCAGTGAAGCAACCTCAATGACGATTTCGTCCTGATATTGTATCTAAGATTGAAGAAGAAATCAAGAAACTAATTCAGGCCAGATTCGTTCGAGAGGTGAAGTACCCTTGATGGATTTCAAACATCGTGCCAGTCAAGAAGAAGAGTAGACAGATCCGAGTTTGCATTCACTTCCGGAATCTTAATGAAGCTTGCCCTAAAGACAATTTTCCTTTGCCGATTCCAGAATTATTGATTGATAGCACAACAGGATATGCAGTAATGTCCTTTATGGACGGGTATTCGGGATATAATAAAATTCGCATGGCAGAACGCTTATATATAGATCGTGGGGCCCACCATTAGGTCTCAATGTGGCCTACTTGCAACACAGTTCTTGTACTGGGTAAATTTTCTAGCAAACAAAAATTTCAAAGAAAATGTTACAAGGCAAGTGGAGCCCACACGCTAGAAATGTGTGGATAGAATACATACATTTAGCACATGGATGTCAATATGATAAAACACATACATCATGAGTGGGTCCCAGTCCCACAATAAGAGGATAAATGGCATGGATGACATACACAACATACACATCAAGGGGCACATGGGCTGGGTTGATCAAATCTAAATGATTATATTATCTGTTGGTAAATTTAATCCAATGGATAGTTGTAGAACATAACATTTAGTATAGTTATAGGTTTTCAGCCGTATAGAGATTTGGATACATCTGATACATACATAATAGTTCAAGGTATACCCTTATAGGAGCATCCAACGGTCCAAAACTTGCTAAATTTTATTTTCGAAGAACCTAACTACAGAGACTGTTCATCTATTAATTAACCAAGTTAAGTAAGCAAATACAAATTATCAACTAGATCTGACCGCTGAAATCATGGATATGGCCCACATAACATATGGTCACAATGAGCCTCCAGATACATTTTCGTGTGTGACTAAGATCTTGGTTGTTCTAACTCTGATTAAGGCATGCTATATGCCTTGGAAATATATTTCGATGATCTACGATCTCAATGGATCAAATATTTATGTTGGGCATATTAAATGGACCAAAACGTGGTCCGTTTTGGAAAATCGTGACCATCTGTATGCTGCTGGACAGCAGCCTAGTAAAATTAACATTACGGACGATTGGACCGTCGGATCGCTACGAAATTTGGTCCAGAGTTAGCCAATAGTGTGTTCCATACCTCCATAAAGTTCCAGGTCAGATAAAAAGACGGTTGATTTTATATAAATTTTAGAAATGTCTGTCCAGATTGAAAAAAACGAGATTAACATGCAAAGTTTGGATGTAATGTACATCATGGTCGACCTCATTGACGTGGGCCACCTAGCTGGCCATTATGGTCAGCGTGCACATGCACATAGGGGTCTCACCTTAGTGGGCCCCTCACAACGTAATGGAAAGTAAAAGAAAGGAGGAGAAGAAGAAAGAATGGAGAGGAAAGAGAGGAGGAAGAGGCAGATGGGGGGTGAGACTCACCTCAAAACGGATGGACGGTTGGTTGGGGCCTGGCCCAATCGTCCAACTCCCCTCTTATGACTCTCTCTCAACTCTCATCTTAGCTCCCTCTTTTCTCTCATGGTGGCTGGATGAAGGGTGAGGATGGAGGAGAATGGAAGAAAGGAATGATTGGAGGAGATGGATTAATGAAGCATTGAATAGGGTTGCATTTAGTGCCTGTTTGATTTTTCAATTTCTTTGTAAATACTGTGGAAACAAGCAATTATTACTTTCTTTCATGTTTGAAAAGTTGGAGTAATTTCTGCCTCGATAAACAGTCCAAAAGAAGTGGCTTTAAATTGTGGGCCCCACAGTGATATATATGATATATCCGCACCATCCATCAATTTTATATAATATTTTAAGGCACTAGCCAAAAAATGAGGCAGATCCAACACTCAAGTGGCCCACACCAAAGGAAACAGTGGATCAAAGAAGTTTTTAACGATAGGTATTCGATTCCCTTTTTCTATGGTGTGGTCCACTTGAGCTTTGGATCTGCCTCAGTTTTTGGATCATGATCGATATTCATCTGGTAAAATAGATGGACGGTGTGGATAATCCATATATATCATGGTGAGCCCCACCTATATTTTTCACTCTCCTAGATTTTAACAATGAAAATATAAGCCGTCAAATTAGGCATGGAGAATGGTGCGGTAATTTCCTAAGGAAACAATCATTACACGTTTGAATTGTATTTACCCCATATTTGAAAAATCAAATAGGAGGGATGGGTGAAATCGAGAGGTGACATGGGGGGGAGTGGAAGGGCATGGTTGCTCATCATACACTTTTTTTTATTATATATTTTACTTATTATTATTATTATTCAAAAGCATTTAATAAGGATGGGAAAGTGCAATTATGAGGGTTGGCTGCCTAGGAGAACATGCAGTGGGCCCCACATTTGGTGGGCCCCACACAGGTGTATAGAAACTACGTTTTTCAAGGTTTTCGATCAAATGGACATATCTTTGCGCTCGGGTATCAGATTGATGTGTGGTTTTTGCCGATGCGACCGCAGTGATGACACAGTCGACATTACAAGGGTTTCAAGATGATCCGAGATAAGTCACTAGGGTCCAACACTAAGTGCTCACGGGCTCCGTGTATGGGTCATCGAAGGTGTCAATTGAGAAGCATGTGTGCTCTGACTTGTTATATTTGACTGATGTCTCACAACCTACCCTCCTAATAAAAGTTTCTTCCAGGTTAAGATTCTAAAATTGCTGTCTCATGTGTAGCCTTTAAAATTTTTGGGCTTCAATCTGTGTACGAATATGTGATTTTACAATCTATTTAAAGAAAAGAAGAAATTAAGAGCATCCAAGTATTGAAAGACCAGGGTGTTACAGATAGTCAGGCTTTTAATCGAGTGGTGCGACACAGAGCCAGTGATCATCTTTATAGATGGGTGACCGCAGGAAGACACATTACGATTGTCGAGTGGTGCAACGTAGAGCCTATGACCGTCGTTGTGGACGGGTGACCGCATGAAGACCGACCACGACTGTGTATCTAATTAGCTCAACCAGCAGATCCCGTTTTGATGGGTAGTACATTGACTAGTTTTAGGATGATAGTCCATAAAAAATGCTTTGAGATAGCTTGAAACTCTTCGGTCTTTGTTTTTAGTGGTGGCCATAGTCCCCTTTGGTTTAGCCAAAGCCTTAATCTAGGTTAAAGCATAGTTGTACGATGAATGTAATAAATACAAAGTAATTATTTGAATCATGCTGGAGTCTGGTGACTTGTCTTTGGGAGCACTCTTGGCTCTGTAAACCTGATAATTGATATGCTGCTGTTGAGCTATGAATTGTGCATATCTGAACCCCAATTCATAGCACAATTGCATAGTTTAAGTTATTAAAGTTAATGACCTATGCTTGTTTTTGTGTTTGTAGGTAAAAGAGAGGTGTCATGGATTTATTATTAATTTAAAGGATTTGGAGTGATTAGAAGACCAAGCTTTGATGAGTCAAAGAAGTGAAGAAAAAGCCCTAGACAAATTAAGTTAATGACCTAAAATGGCTAAAAAAATCAAAGTGCAGAACTGTAGGGCCAGAAAAGTAAGATACAGAAAGTTCAGAAAATGGCCTGAAATATTGTTGGAGTAAATTCTGATAAATCAGAATTAGTTCCGTTCGATCGGAACATCAATCGAAAATTAGTTTCGATCATTCTAAAAATCAAAATTTCAGGATTAAAAACTTCTACACTCCCTGGACAGAATTTTTGATTGATCGAAATAGTTCCAATCGATCGAAACATCAATCGAAAATAGTTCTGATTGATCGAAGTATCAATCGAAACTGTCTACAGCAACGTAAATTCTTACGTAAATTCGAGGTAGTGGAGGACTTTTGCTATAAATGGGTACCTCTACTCTCTTCCTAAGGCATCATAGAAGGACATTGAAGTGATGGGAGGTAGAGAGGAGCGTCGTAGAGCGTTCGTAACTCTTCCAACTAGGGTTTTTATAGTTTTTTTATGCTTTTAGTAGTTTTGAGTTTTAGTTCAACATTCTTAACGGTTGGCTAAACCTCTTAGCTAAGGCTAAGAGCTGAAGCTTATAGTTGTTTATGATGTTCAATTCGAATTAGTTCAAGTACTTTTTGGTTTAATGAAGAACACTTCTAGTTCAAGTTTAAAATAAAGTTAGTATTTTTAGTTAATCTTCTATCTCTTGTAATTTCTCTTACATGGGATGTTTTGATTACTGAAATTGCTTAATGGGGTGTTGATTAATAGAATTTTGGGTTGTAGAGATCTTAGATCCATCATGATATGTTGGATGCTAGGAGATCTCACAAATCAAGTTTCTTAAGTGCTTATCTAGAACTAAACTAGAAGAAGTTCTTATATTTGGGATTGATCTAAGATAGATGTTTATTTATTGATATCGGTTTAATAGAAGTTCAATTCATGCTTTCAAATCAAGTCTAGTGACAAGACTTGAGGAAGAATCATGAATGTGATCTCCATTATTTTGTGAAGGTTTGGGCTGTGTGATTGGATACACCCAATGCCTTAGTTGATTATGAGAGAAACATATCAGTAGATTATTCATCCATATTATATATATTATGATGATTTGATTGCTCTATATTTTGATTGGATAGGGATAGAACTCCGACTCCAATTGAGTTATTGGCTTGAATGGTTTGAATTGGCATTGTGAATTATTATAAGTGGATCTTGGCGCTCTAGTGTCTTATTTTCCTGATTTAGTTATAAAGTAGATAGTTTTATGTTCTTAAATTTCATCTATCAATACAAATTCGAATTTAGTTCATCTTAGTTATAAAGTTTAGAATTGTTACGACAATCCTTGATGATCGACCTCGGTCTTACAGAGAATTATTACTACATCGCAGCCTTGCACTTGAGGCGAGTGAACAAGTTTTTGGCATCGTTGCTGGGGATTGGGTTAACGGTTCTGAATTTTGTAATTAGACTATAGTTAGGTTAGATAGGTTAAGATCTATTGCTTTAGTAAGTTTTTATAAAAAATTTTATACTAACAGATTTTGTTTGTTTTGTAGGATTTTATTCTCTAATATAGTTCTTCCATCCGGTAACAATGTTCTAACTTAGACTATTTTATTTCTTAGTTTTTACTTTTATTTTCAGATTTTTTCTTAGATTTTAGATTTTAGTTAAGCTCTTGTGTGAGTTTATGCTCCATTAGGAGCGTTATCATACATCACGACTTCTAAGTGAGGGATGTTTAGTTGAAGGTCTTGTTCACAGACGAGTTAGAAAACGTCTAGAAAATCTTGAATCGTTTGAAATCATGATTGAGAATGAACTACATAATGTTGAAGATGTTGAGCATGATGCACCACCAACTAGGACGGAACATAATGAGAATGAGGAACGCTATGTTCCTCCGGTTAAAACATTGCGAGATTATCTACAACAGGAGAGAACAACGACCTCTTTCTGCATTGTCTTTCCAACTAATGCAAGAAATGTGGACCTTAAACCGGGAATTATGAAGTTACTCACGAAATTTCATGGACTCAATTCTGAAAGTCCATATGCATACCTAAGTGAATTTGAAGAGATTACTAATACCTTTCAATGTAATGATGTCTCCCAAGATGTAATCAAACTGAAATTGTTCCCTTTCTCTCTAAAGGATAAAGTCAAATCATGGCTTCAATATGTTAAACCTAGAAGCATCAGGACATGGGCTGAGATGACCCGAGAGTTCCTTAAAAAGTACTTCTCAGTTCATAAAACCAATGCACTGAGGCGGACCATTATGAACTTCTCCCAAAACAGAGATGAAACATTTTTTAAATGTTGGGAGAGGTTCAAAGACCTTTTATTAGAGTACCCACATCATGGTTATGAAAACTGGTGCTTGATTGGTTTCTTCCATGACGGATTAAGTTCAAACATGAGTTAATTTGTCTAAATGATGTGTAATGGTGAATTTTTAAACAAAGTGCCCGATGATGCTTGGGATTACTTTGATATATTAGCTGAAAATGCCCAATCTTGGGACATCTCCACTCCGTACTAGTAATCTCAAGTTAGCCCTAAGAGAGAAAAGTGTACATGCATTAAATGGGGATGATGATTTAAATTCAAAGGTGGCAGGTCTCACAAAGAAGGTTGAGGCCTATAGAATTAAGGAATGTTAGCATGATAACCACTGGTGAGGCCGTTGAGAGTGTATGTGGTATTTGTGAGAGTGATGTTCACTTGACAAATGATTGTCCAACAATCCCTGCGTTTCAAGATATTTTGCAAACTCAATCGAATGCTACAAACTCTTACCAACGCCCCTTTAGTGTACCAGATTCTAACTTGAATAACCCTGATTGGTGATGTTAACCAAATCTTAACGGGAGCAACGAACCAATGGTAAATACAAACAATGCTTCCCAAGGGCCTCCTCAAAAGAGTACTCTTGAAGATACATTGAATGCATTCATGGTTGGACAAACTTAGATAAATCAGTCTAACATGCAGGCCATGAATGAACTTAAAACCTCGATTGAAAGAATTGAGGCACATTTAGGAGTTAGGGAGTAAGGGACCTTTCCATCCCAATCTCAGTCTAACTCCAAACAACAACTTGAATCAAATCTCAATTCTTCAACTAATCAAGTGGAACATGTTCAAGCCATTACCACTCTTAGAAGTGGTAAAATAATTGAAAAATATGAACCAGTGAAGGCCGCAAAGCCTAATGATCCAGTTAATTCTAAAAGTGATGGTGACTTGAGCAATGCTCCACAAGATAAAGAGTCAGAGCATGTGTATAAACCTGTGGCCCCATTCCCCCAACGTCTTGTCTCAATGAAAAAGCCAAGTGAAGATCAGGGATATTCTAGAAGTTTTCCAACAAGTCAAAATCAACATTCCCTTATTGGATGTAGTCAAGCAAATTCATTCATATGCCAAATTTCTAAAGGATCTATGTGCCATAAAGCGTAAGCAAAACGTGCACAAGAGGGCATTTTTTACGGAACAAGTGAGTGCTATCATACAACAAAACACTCCCCTCAAATTCAAAGATCTCGGAAGCCCCACAATCTCTTGCATGATAGGTAACTTCCGGATCAATAGAGCACTTCTCGATTTAGGGGTTAGTGTTAATTTGATTCCCTACTCGGTTTACGAGCAACTTGGACTTGGTGAATTAAAACCAATTAAGATAACTTCATAACTTGCGGATCGCTTCGTTAGAATACCGAGAGGAGTGATCGAGGATGTGTTAGTCCAAATCGAAAAGTTTTACTACCTAGTAGACTTTATCAGTTTTGGATACACAAGCGATTACAAATGTATGCACTCAAGCTCTCATCATTCTAGGCCGGCCATTCCTAGCAACCGTCAATACTATAATCAATTGTAGGAATGGAGTCATGAAAATATCCTTTGGAAATATGACAATGAAGCTGAATGTGTTTAATTTGTATAAACAACAAGAGGATGGGGATGAGGATGAAGATGAGATTCACATGATTAACTTCATAGATACAATCGTGGATGATGATGAGCCACCTTCAACTAAATTTTCCAAAACCTTGAACTTGGCTCATTCTAAGGAAGAAATAAATTTAGATATTGATGAAGCCTTGGAAGAGCCAAAATCTGAAAATTTGATTGACAAGACACCAATCACTGATTTGAAACAATGTTGTTGTGCAGGCAATTAATGGATTGGTGCTTGATTTGCCTAAAGAGAGGCTAATTTCTGAAAGTGTAGTGGTTGATGACGTATTCCAACCTACACAAGTGACCAAGAAGGTCTAAGTTTCCTACACTCTAGAAGAGTGCTTGGCTATTTTGAGGATTGGGATGATCCTATGATCCGTGACATTGTCAATGCCTTAAGGAAAACTTCACCGGTGCCTAAAAAGACTCCTTCTATGGAGTGTAACACCGAAGTATCGATAGTGAAAGCACCGATAAAATCTGATTATGTGGAGACCATACTAACTTCTGAAGAAGAAATTCAAGTATCCGCATCTCTTTAGTTTGTTCAAACCAAAGAGCACAATCTCTATGATGACCCTTATTTGATTATTTTTTCTCCAGACAAGTTGGAAAGGAGATTCATAATTGATGATCTCAAACCGAGGAAATTCTGCTTTCCTAACATATGGGGTGATAATTTTGAGAAACCCGCTGAAAATTTTCTGCAGGATTTTCAATGGATTAGAACGACAAACATCACACATGTGCATTATGAAGCAGAATGGTGGATGGTATTACTGAAAAACCTTTTACTCCACCTACTAATCCTGTTAGATTTCATTCCTTTGGATGATCATGTGTATCAAGATTGACCTCTTAGTCTGACGGAGGTATAAAGTAGTTTTATTAGTTTTAATTATTTAGTTGTCGGAAGTTGTAGAATCTCATATTCGACTCTTTCAAGTACTCTCATTCTCACTCTCCTTTATTTTTTTCATTACTCTCATGTCTTTAAAATTTGCATATTTTTTTATATTAAGGACAATGTAAGATTTTGGTTGGGGGTGAGATTCCTAGATGAATCTAGCAATTTGTTACATTTCGAGCAATGTTTGTAGAAAATTTTCAATTTTTCTGAAAATTCAACATTATTTTGGAAAACCTTGTTTCTATGTACTCGGGATGCTATAAGTATGAAAGGATAAAAGATGAATTGTAAGACCCGTACCCTTATTTGCCCTCCGTACGCTTAGTTTTCGGTGTCGGTACGTCCCGGATGGACCAAATTAGCAAGCCTCGATTGCGACCCTATTTTAGTACCGTATCGACCCAAGACCTATACCCCGGTGACCACGTAGGCGTTGCGATTCCAACATCATGAGGCACGCCCCATTGCAATACCCGGTGTGAAAGTTGCGATCATTTGTGCAATCTGAGGCAGGCCGTACAACGCACGTGTGGCGCGGGCCCCACTTGCACAAATACCAAGAAAGTCAAATCAATTAATCAATCCTCCTCACCCTCACCCATACCCCTCTCATCACCCTAGTCAACACAAACCATACTCACCCCATCCCTCTCTCACCACAAAGTTAAGAGAGCCCATACCTTCCATGCCCCCTACCATACCATCCTACTCCCCCTCCCATGCTAGCCATCATCACCTCATATCCCTCCTCTCTACCCATACAAGAGTATACCTAGGGGAGGGGGCAATCTCATCTTTTTCCATTTGCGAGAGAGAGAGAGAGAGAGAGGACTAAGAAGAGAGAGAAAGAGAGGGATTAAGAGAGAGCTTAGAGAGTTGGGGAAGTTAGAGGAATTAGAAGGTGGATATCAAAGCTTGGAGGGCCCCAACCATCATCCGAACCGTTCAATCAACCGTCCAATTCAATTCAACCATTCATCATTTGAAGTGAGTGCAAGGGGGGACATAAACTCCCCTTTCCTTGTTTGCCTTTCATTTTTTTGGGCCCACAAGTGGGCCATGCTGTGAGACAGCGTGGACCACCATGATGCTTATTTTCCATTTTACCCCATTCTTTAGATCACAAATATCTGGATGAAGGAAAAAGGCAAAGTTTGGCTTGATCCAGAAACTTGGGCCGACCTTGTGATGGACAATCAGATGGATGGATTGGATAGTCCATGAATGGGCCCCACAACCTGGAAATAATAATAATAATATAAGAAAAAAAAAGAAGAAACAGAGGCCGCTGGATAGACAATGTCCAGAGAACGCTGCTGCCCAGCAGCACATGGGCAGGAACCCTTTTGGGCGTTAACCATGGGGCCCACTCGTGGGACCCACCTTGATGCTTGTGTTTGATCCACACGGTCCATCTGTTTCTCCAGTCCATTTTAGGGCTGGATACCAAAAATGAAACAGATCCAAATTTTCAGTGGACCGCACCACCTGAAACAGTGTAGGTAATGATGTCTACTGTCGAACCTTCTTTGGCCCACCCTGATGTTTGTAGACTATACAACATGTCCAATATTGGACTCATTAGGTCCCCCATGAGCTGGGGAACCTGATGAATGGAGTGGATCGTACTCATGTGGGCCCCACTTGATAAAAAATAATAAACAAAAAAATATAGGGGAGTCTGGACGCTGGATGTCCTCAGTGTTAGAGACGCTGGGACTGTCCAGTGTCAGGACGCTGGAACGGCTTGAGTGGGGTCCCCACTCGTGGGACCCACCTTGATATTTGTGTTGAATCCACACCGTCCATCTGTTTTCCCGGATCACCATAGGGCCAAGGCCCAAAAAAATGAAACAGATCCAAATCTTAAGCGGACCGCATCATGGGACACAGTGGGGATGGTAACGTCCACTGTTGAGATCTTTCCTGGCCCACCTTGATGTTTTCTGGCCATCCAAACCTACTGATAAGGTCGCATGTACATGTGCAAGGGACCCACACAATACCAGCTTGACCCAGAAACTGTGTGGGCCCCACTACCAGAAAACAGTGGAGATTGAACATATACCGTTGAAGCCTTCCTAAGGCTCACTGTAATGTTTGTAATGCCATCCAGACCTGTGGCATAGGTCTGGATGGAGGGGAAAACACAAATATCAGTTTGATTCAAAATTCTTAAGGCCCATTTAGGTGCCACGCTCCGAGCAACGTGCTTTCGCACTCTGCCTAGCAGGTGGCCCACTCTGTGGGTCCCACCATGATGTACTCGTCTTATCCACGCTACCCCTCTGATTCCCCATATTATTTTAGGACATGGCCCCAAAAATGGGGCAGATCCAAATGTCAGGTGGACCACACCCGCAGGGAACAGTGGTCATTGATGCCGACCATTGAAAACTTTCTTGGGGCTACTGTGATGATTATTTTTCGTCCAACTAAAAGTTTTGGGCCCATCTTTGGGTTCCACCTTGATGGATGTATTGTGTATCATACCATCCGTCTTGACCGGTGCGTGGGGCCCAATTTGAGTGGGCTTCACTTAGAAAAGGGTGGTGATTGAATACCTACCACTGAAACTTCCTAAGATCGATGATGTATATTTGTTATCCAACCAGTGGGCGAGGCCCACCATGGTCCTTCCTTTGATATATATGTTTTATCCATGCCGTACACCTATTTTGTCGACCTATTTTGTACGTGCAAGCCCAAGTATGGGGCTGATGTGGTCTCAAGTGGGCTATGCCACGAAGACCTTTACATTTTCAATGGGGCCCACAGTCTGGGTCCCACTCTCTACATATATTGGGCCATTTAAGGCTAACATCACATGATATGTTTGGTAATATGCTAGTATACTTACCTTGATACGTCACACTGATAATATGCTTCGTATAACGAATACCATGCTCATTCATATGCCCATACGCATCATTTGTATGCCTGTTGTGGATCATGATTAGTCATAGCATATGCTATTTGGCTTGTTATACTCAGGGGACTCGTGCGAGACAGGGTCGCCCACATGATTGCGCAGTATGCGTAAGTTTAGTGCATGACTTGGATTGTATGACTCATGCATTTCACATTATGTATGTCACGATCGCCTTCACACCCTAGTAGCATCGGGGTGGTGACCACCATAGTCACATCGTGGTTGGTAGTAATGGACACCGGAAACATGTTCTAGCACGTGGGCGCTATGGATGTCCTTGGGTGAAAGTCCCTAAACCCTGTGGTACCAGTAGGATGCTCCAACGTCGAGACCGAGTGGATAACATGAGCGCCCGAGTGCCAAATACCAGTAGGCCGCGTCTCCCACTGTGTCGAGGTCGGTTGGAAAGGGGTGTGACCTTATCCGCCCGAGTGTAGTGGGTTATAAGCTAGGTCGAGTCTGACCAGCTCGTGAAATGGGTCCGCTATTGGCGAGCCGTCTAACGCCCCGAAATTTTGACTCTCATGGACAACATGATGGGTCGAGCTTCCGGGTGTTAATTCATGTGTGTCAGGGTTACGTTTCCACACACTTACCTGTAATTTCATACATTTATGGCATGCATAGCATAATGACGAAAATTTAAGTTCTTATTCAATAAATATTCTATTCTAAGTTCTAAATCAACGTAATAAAACATGTTTAACCAAACATTTCCACTTATTATCTCCATGAGAGACTTATTACATGTTCAAAAGAAAAAAATAAATCTAATCTACAAAGATAATAAACATAATCCATCTTCAAGCCGCTTCGGTTTCATCGTCCGTCACTTGCTGCCACGAGCCTTCGAGCACCTTATCGTAGTGTTCGATTCTCTTACTGGATCTTCACCTGGATTATCTGAGATGTGGTTGGATAGCGTTAAACGCTATCATAGTGGGGAATATCCTTTAAAACAATCATGATAATAATGACACAAAGTAAACGCAAGCAGGATATTATCATTTAATCAAATCAAAACAACCCAATAAAATATCTTTATTAATGCAATGCATGACATGGATGCTCTGGCTAAGGCACCCTGACCAAATGAGACGGGATCACTCCACTCTTCTCACCAGCCAATAGTCACCAGAGGTTCTAGCTAGGACGGGATCACTCCACTCTTCTCATGCATCAAAACCCAACTAGTGAAACGGGCCCATGCACACTTTCACTAGATAGCGAGAGAGAAACGGGCCCATGCACACTTTCTCTAACACCCAAGGGGCTGACTCACCAAGCCGGGTCCAGTGAATGCAAGATTAGTTTCACCTTTAATTAAGTCAGTTTAGCATTCAGCCCATTAAATGATGTTCACGACTAATGATCACTCCTTACCCCCAATTAGTTCAAGAGTCTTCATATTCATCAATTTCATACTTCAGTGGATCCATCACAGGTAACAAATCAATAAGGATCCCTTGGCATGTAAACAACAATGTGCACACGGTAGTGCCAAACTTAACATCATGGCATATGCAATCAACAACACATACATGGTAATGCCAATACCTAATTCTCAATGTCGAGGCATATTCATTCAATAAGACACACAGTAATGCCGACTTTCATAATAAGGCATATTCATCCAAAACATTTTCATGGTAATGCCAACATAACAAGGCCTCGCACAGGCTTCATCTTTTTACATCAACGGTTACATCAGTATGGGGCCAAGGAGTTTTCATTAACGTAACATTCATATGCAATATCTCATAGTAAACAATACATCAATCATCATAAGCATGTGACAACGTAAATCGAGCTTGGTTTCCATATGAGCATGTACATCATAACAATTCCTTTTCCAACTACTTAAGCATAGTTCATACATCAAAATTCAACATACACAACAAGGAACATCATACAATTTATATTTACATGAAAACATTTCAATAAGCACGGTTTCAAGAAGTCACGTAACAAAATCTTAATTTTCAAGCATAAAATCAACACACAATTTAATATTATCGTAGACGGGCTTAAAGGAAATCCCCACCTCTGAGTTTGGTTGGTTTGAAATGCAATTAGAACCGTGAAACCCTTCTTTAATCCAAACCTAGAAAAGTTAATGACGAATATAAGATTAAGACGTAGAGTTGTATAGTTTCTATGGCTATGATCAACTAGGGCTAGATCTATACTTAAAACTAGGGTCCAGATTAGATTTAAGAATTTAATAACATGCTAAAATGGCTTACCTCTCTCATCAGCGGCTCATCTCAAGATCTCAGCCGAGTCGACTCACTTGGCCCAACCCAATCCTCTCTCTCTCTTTCCTTCTCTTTCTTCTTCTTCTTTCTTCTTTCTCTTTTATGGTAGATAGGACTCACACAATGGCTATAAATAGGATGTGGAGTGTCCATGCAAAGTGCATCCTCAGATGATCTGAATCTTGATTTCTAGGGGTTAAAATCAATGAGTTAGAGTGGGCCACACAACTGACAAAAGATTGCAATATTTGGACGGACCGATTTTTGGTGAGGTACTAACCTGATGGATGGCTTAGATCCAAGAAAGGGGCCCAGCTGGTGGACAGTGTAGAGACGTGGGGGCGGCAGCGAACGCTGCTGTCACAGCGGGCGGACGAGGAAGACGGAACATCTCTCTCTCTCTCTCTCTCTCTCTCTCTCTCTCTCTCTCTCTCGTCCTCTCTTCACGTCTCTCTCTCTCTCTCTCTCACGTTCAGATGACTGAGAAGAAGAGATATGTGGCTAGGGAAGTATGAACTAGGGTTTTTTAAGTCGGCCGAGCGTTGAGTGATTGCGGAACGCGGTTTGAGTTGGAGGAAAAAACGGATCTGATTTCGGAGGTGGTTTGCACATAGGATTCGTTGAAAGGCTAGGTGGGGTCCACATAAAGTTTTGGGAGAATCTTGGACCGTTCATGCAAAGCAATGGGCCCGATCTTGATAAGTCTTCATTTGAACGGTGGTTTGGATCGGATTGCACAAGCGACGGATGACGACAAAACTTTGAATGACTAGGTTTGGGTGGGGCGCTGACCTAATGGACGGGTTGGATTTCGAAGTGGGGTCCAGATGATGGACGGTGTGGAGTTCACGGACGACCAGCATCCAACGCTGTTACAGCGAAGAAAACAGAGAAGAAGAGAAAATCTCTCTTCCGTGCGTGCATGCATGGTACGAAATGGTGAGTGACGGACTGGTTAGTGCACACGAGTCCACTATGATAGATCTAGATCGTTTGCTCTGTCCAATATGTGGGAAACAAAAAAATAGCCGATAACAAGAAAAATGAGGCAGATCCGAGTTAAGGTGGGCCACTTACGGACCGATTTATGATTAGGGCATTTGTAGGATGATCGGAGGGTTGAAATTCGACGTGTACAGCTAAAATGTGTCCAAAAGATCATATACGAAGTTTTGTGTGAAATAGATCGTCAGAAATCATAATACTTAAAATAGGTACGTTAACTTAAATTTATCTAATGGCATTTTCGTAATTAACTAAAAATAGCGAGATTTTTTAAATCCGGTCTTTCTATAATGTTTATAGGATCATTTTAAGCTACTTTTGTAAAGGGTCCCCTATCGAATCTCCTACGGATGGTCCGTTGTTTTCAAAACAAGGTAAACGTATGATATAAATTCAAAATAAAATTTTTAAAAATTCTGAAATAAGTCTCGAAATTCCAGGGTGTTATAAGCCGGGTGGGCATTGGCATATCACTGACGAGGCGGATAGTGAGGTCTTTTCCACTCGCTTGGTTATGCACGCGATGTGCGGCGACCAGTATCAGAGTGTACTAGAGCCCGGTGATGTCCCAGATGAGAACCATTTTGATATGTGGATTAGTTGAGGATTGACGCGTTTGCATTGCATCTCTAGCATGTAACACACGGCTATGTAGGCCCTTGCATCGCATAGCCTTGGGATGGCTGATAGCATTCATAAGCTTGGTAACTTAGTCCTCTATCACTTTCGCTTACTCTGATATCTGTATACTTGTCATATGCATCACACAAGCACACACGCACTCTACCGAGCTTCGTAGGAAGCTTATGCGCGTTTGTTTACGCTGCAGGTATTAGGGCACATCAGTAGCGTTGAGCTCGGTTCACGTACCTGATATTTTGGGCTTTTGCTACATTTTGTATTTTCCTTTCCAGCACTGTACTCAACAAACTATCTAATGGATATCTGATGATGCTTTATGGTTTTGATTATGCTCATTTACAAAAAAAAATTATCTTAAAAATCCTCCTAGTGGGACCCCAAGATCGGAATCTGGCATATGAGAGCTAGGAGTCGAGAATGGGGTACTACGGAGGCTGTTGGCACCAAGGTCGGTGATCGAGAATTTAGTCAGCCCGGTCCCCGAGTTTGGGGCGTGACATGAATAGATATGGTTTTGAGATCTCTGAATTAGCTTAAATATAATAGTTTTCTATATGAATTCCCCTATTTATATGATTGATAGAAAATTTGAACACTTTCGAGTCTAGTTCACTTTTGACAAGGAACCTGTTGGGGTCCCAAAAGTCAGGATCCTCAAAACAGGGATCACAAGTGTACAATTTGCCCCATTACTGGATTTAGGAGCAGTGCATAAGCAAATTCAACAGAATTCAAAACGCACATCAGACTTGGCCAAAAATGGGAAGTAGACCCAGTGGTGGGCCCCACCACTCATCATGATTAGAACCCTCATAATTTGGGAGGGTAACTTCATCAATGAAGAAATAGAGCCAGTGCATCAGTGTTCATCACAAGAAGGCCCCGCAAACCATCATTTATGTAAGATAATCACAAAAAGGTACGTCAGCCATCAGAAAATTCACCCCAGCGCGTCATGAAATTCATTCATTTTAAAAATGAATTTCAGGACGCACTGACCCTCAGCGCATCAAGAAATTCACCCAGCGCATCAAGAAATTCGTCCAGCGCATCAAGAAATTCAGACAGTTTTACGAAGTGAATTTTAGGACGCACTGACCCTCAACGCATCAAGAAATTCGTCCAGCGCATCCAAAAAATCAGAAATTTCAGGACGCACTGACCAATAAATTAGGCATTTTCAAGAATTTCAGGACGCATTGACAGCCAATGCGTCCTAAAATCAGCATTTAAACTAAGGCATTTTAAGACGCGCCGAGTGATTTTCTCGACGCGCCAACCTACTTTCTTGACGCGCTACACGTGGCGGACTCCTATTGGCCAAATTTCGGCGTTTTTGGGTATAAATACCCCCCTTTTCGGTTCATTTGACAGAATCCAGAGAGAGCTGCGTCCCTTGGCCATTTCGAGAAGCCGCCGGAATCCCTCGCCGGAAACCCATCTCCGACTACAGCAGGTCCGGCGATGAAATAACTTCAAATTGCGCAAGTATAGTAGCGCATCACAAAAATCAATCATTTCCAAAACAAAGTTATTTTCGGACGCACTGGCCCCAGCGCATCAGAAAAATACCCTCAGCGGATCAAATAAATCAACATTCCAAAACTAATCATTTTAAGGACGCACTGGTCCCAGCGCATCACAAAATAGGCCAGCGGATCAGAAAAATACATATCTTAACAAAAATCATTTTTGGACGCACTAGCCCCAGCGCATCACAAAAATAAGCCAGCGGATCAGGAAAATCAAACACTTTAACAGTCATTTTTGGACGCGCTGGCCCCAGCGCATCAGTAAAATCAGGCCAGCGGATCATAAAAATCAGCACTCTAAACGTCCATTTCAACACCTTTAAATCTTCATTTTATGATATTTTCGAGCCCCGTTTGGGCCTATTTTGGGTATTTCGAGCGTTCCGGACGCAACAGAGCAGTCAAATAACTCATTCAGGCCACCCAATGAGCAGAATGCAAGCCTTCGGGTCCAATCCAATCCAACGAGATGGACGAAGTAACTTCTTGAAAAGAGGCCGCCAGTGCCCAGAATCATACTGATGTATTATCATTACATGTACTATCATAATATGACCCAGATCCAGGTCCGAATGAAGCAAATGGGACTATGGTTAACACGATAAACCATATAGAGAGAGTTCTAAGCTATTACACGAAGTTTGTTAAAGACTGACACTTCAAGAACAGTCGATGCCCTACCCATCCAAACGGCATCCGCTGGTCGAGCTGCTCAGGTACATACAACTGTAGATCAGTCTTCCCGCGGTCACCCGTCACAAATGACGGGCGCAGGCCCAGAGTCGCACCCCTTGGTTAAAAACCCTAATAGTCTCAGCCTGGATCTCCGGTCAAAACATGGGACATAGACATCTGACTCGTACAAAGATGGATCAGTCCTTAACAAAACACAACAAATACAGGTCTCCGCGATCATATAAATACAGGACTCCGCGACCATATAAACACAGGTCTCCGCGACCATACAAATACAGGTCTCTACGACTATACAAAGCACAGGTCTCTTCGACCACACGAAATATAGGTCTATATGACCATGAACTCTGAGTCCATAGTCCCCGTTGACTAGTCTTCTGTCTTTCAATCAAGGGTCATCGATCATTCGATGTTATTAAGGGCTCGTGCCAGATCACGACCTGGAATGTACAAGATTTCAGGATCTCTGAAATAAAATTTGCCTTGCGATATCTCTTCTCTTGTGTATTTTTGTGAATGCTTGTGATTGTCTATGAACGTTTCTATTATTCAGAACCCCAGAACAACAAAACACCAGAAAACTGCGTCTGAGCATTTTTCTAGTTCTAACAGAACCAAGATGGGGAATTTTGTCCATCCTTGTTAATGAGAAATAAGAGAAAAAAATGGAAGATATGGATTTTTAAAAATCCTATCTCATGCATAAGAAAGAAAGAAAGTGTGGTTATTATTGAATATTTGTTGTAATTTCGAAAAGGCCTACCTATTACCAACCAGTGGATGGTCTACCCATAACCGAAGCTGGAAATGGGAAGTAGAGTGAAAGTTGTTGAAGGAACGGTAAGGCATATTCTTGTCATAGGCATTTGGTTGATCTGTACACCTTTAGATCCTTAGTTTCGCTAATATATGAAGAAGGTAATCCTGAAAATTCATAAGATGAACATTTACTATGCATATTAGACCGCACTTGTTCAGATTCTTCTATTTGTCAATCAATCGGTGGGGATTCTATGTGTCATTATGTTTAGGGAGTTTAAGATTTCAACTTCTATCACTAATTTTCTCTGAATTTCGTACTTGTATGTCTTGGAGTATATAGAAGTATAGTTTTTAGAAAAGAGTTGGATTTAGGAAATTAGATTTGTTTCACGCATGTTTTGATTGGGACTAGCAAAATGCTAGTTGGGGGGTGTGTTGAGCCATGAATTATGCATATTTGAACTCCAATTCATAGCACAATTGCACAGTTTAAGTTGTTAAAGTTAAGGACTTATGCTTGTTTTTGTGTTTGTAGGTAAAAGAGAGGTATCATGGATTTATTGTTAATTTAAAAGATTTGGAGTGATTAGAAGACCAAGCTTTGATGAGCCAAAGAAGTGAAGAAAAAGCTCTAGAGAAATCAAGTTAAAGACCTGAAATGGCTAGAAAAATCAAAGTGCAGAACTGCAAGGCCAGAAAAGTAAGATGCAAAAAATTCAGAAAATGGCCCTGAAATATTGCTGGAGTGAAATTCTGATAAATTGGAATTAGTTCCGATCAATTGGAATATCAATCGAAAATTAGTTCCGATCAATCAAAACATCAGAATTTCAGGATTAAAAACTTCAGCACTCCCTGGACAAAATTTTCGATCGATCGAAATAGTTCCGATCGATTGAAACATCAATCGAAAATAGTTTCGATTGATCAAAGTATCAATCGAAACTGTCTATGTACAGCTGCATAAATTCTTATGCAAATCCGAGGCAGCGAAGAATTTTTTCTATAAAAGGGCACCTCTACTCTCTTCCTAAGGCATCATAGAAGGACATTGAAGTCATGGGAGGTGGAGAGGAGCGTCGTGGAGCGTTCGCAACTATTCTAACTAGGGTTTTTATGGTTTTTCTATGCTTTTAGTAGTTTTTCTTTTGAGTTGCAGTTCAACTTTCTTAATGGTTGGCTAAACTTCTTAGCTAGGGTTAAGAGGTGAAGTTTATAGTTGTTTGCAATGTTCAATTCGAATTAGCTCAAGTACTTTTTAGTTTAATGAAGAACACTTATAGTTCAAGTTTGAAATAAAGTTAATATTTTTAGTTAATCTTCTATCTCTTGTGATTTCTCTTACATAGGATGTTTTGATTACTGAGATTGCTTAATGGGGTGTTGATTGATAGGATTTTGGGTTGTAGAGATCTTAGATGCATCATGATTTATTGGATGCTAGGAGATCTTACAAATCAAATTTCCTAAGTGCTTATCTAAGTACTAAACTAGAAGAAGTTTTTATCTTTAGGATTGATCTGAGATAGATGTTTATTTATTGATATTGGTTTAATAGAAGTTCAATTCATGTTTCCAAATCAAGTCTAGTGACAAGACTTAAGGAAGAATCATAAATGTGATCTCAATTGTTTTGTGAAGGATTGGGCTGTGTGATTGGATACACCCAATGCCTTAGTTGATTATGAGAGAACCATATCAGTAGATTATTTATCCATATTAAATATATTATGATGATTTGATTGCTCTATATTCCGATTAGATACAGATAGAACTCCGACTCCAATTGAGTTATTGGCTTGAATGGTTTAAATTGGCATTGTGAATGATTATAAGTGAATTCTTGGTGCTTTAGTGTCTTATTTTCTGATTTAGTTCTAAAGTAGCTATTTTATATTCTTAAATTTCATCCATTAATACAAATTCGAATTTAGTTCATCTTAGTTATAAAGTTTAGAATTGTTACGACAATCCCTGAGGATCGACTCGGTTTTACCGAGAATTAATACTACATCACAGCTTTGCACTTGAGGCGAGCGAACAGCTGCAGGAGCTTGTTTCGAAGTCCATTGGTGTGCATTAGTATATGGGACATTGCAAACAAGGCTAAAGAGTCTTTGGTGCTTGATAAGTATAACAGAATGCATGTTGAATCAAGCAGAGTGCATAATGAATTAAGCAGAGTGTAGGATAGATTAAGTTAAATTAAGCTAAGTGCATGTGAGATGAAGCTAAATTGGTTGAGTGCATGGTGCAAGCATGTTGTTAAATCATAGATCCACTTTATATGGATATGCACTAAAATGATGATGTGACCATGTCACTGTGTATATAGAGTCTAAGTTAACCCTTAGATTATCAATCTACTCATAAGTCGACCATATTCTACCACGAATATTTTGCCAGTCTTTGGTGTTTTAACCTAATTATGATATATCAAAATTTATTAACAGCTTATATTTAAGAAAAACTCATCCGTTTAAAAGACAAACTTTTCAAGAAGTGTCAAAAATCACAATTTGTACTTGAAATGAAAATTTGAAATCTTTGTTATCGGGAATTTAATTTTTTAGTGATTTTTATTAAATCCAAATGAGAGGTAATTCCTTATTTACATCAAAACGTTTAAGTAAATGTCTTATTTTAATTTATGTTTCCATTTAATTTAAATTATTTATGTAAATAAGGTGAGTGTGCAGGAGGCAGGTGTGCAAGTGTACAATGCAGTGCAACAGGCAGGTGTGCAAGTGTACAGTGTAGTGCAACAAACAAGTATGACTGAACGCATGGAAACGGATCTAAAACAAGTGGGGCGCATGGTCCATTGATCAAATGGAGGGGGGCGCATGGTCCAGTAGCTTGAACTGGGCTGGGACGCCTGGGGCGCATGGCCCCTTGCCTGGAAGTGCTTGGGGTGCATGGTCTCTATGCTTGGAGAGGTGGGGCGCATGGTCCATTGTGCCATGCACCCACCACCATAGTTGATTTTCTTCTTCTTCACCATGCACCCACCCTTTCTGGGGTGGTTTGAGCATTTGTCCCGAGTCTAGACTTAGAAAATTTTAGCGTTTCATTGGTCAGATGCACCCGATCTAAGCCCACACCTTGCACGTCGGAATGACGTAACTCCGATGAGGATTCCAGTGAAAGATTTCTGGGATTTTCTGGGGGTGGACTGAAGTACCAGAGCTCTCTCTCTCTCTCTCTCTCTCTCTCTCTCCCTCCCTCCCTCCCTCCCTCCCTGTGTCATGCAGATGCAAGCTATTTGTAGTCGGGAATTGCAGAGTGCGAACCAATCGGAGTGGAGCGCATATTTCATACCAACAAAACAGGGGAGCGCATGGTCTAGCTGCAAAAAGGATGGGGGACACATGGTCTCTAGGGTGAGCGCATGTATTTCTACATTTGCCTCTCTTCACGAAATCGGCCGTAACATCTTCGTTATAACTTTGATTTGAACGCTCTTAGACTCGTTGGAATGCTATTTCGATGCTCTACGTAATGGACCTATCATGATCACATTTAGATGCTACCTACCTCTTTGAAAGTGGGCCCCAAGTGGTTGATTCCATCAACAATATACGATCTTTGGTAAATAACTCATATCTTTTTCGTTACAACTCGGAATAGGATGATCTTAGGCTTGTTGGAATCGTGACTTGATAAAATTTCTAATGATGTATCATTTTCCTTGAATGAACATTGCTTGCCTGGTCATCTTCTGATTCAAAGTGAACTCTTTACTGATATACATTCTTGTACTTCTCCAGAGAATATATATGTTGATATTGACATGTTAACAATAAATGATCTTGTGCTGAGTCTTGTGATAATAAAATAATACACTCATACTTCGGTCAATCATAAGAGATAAAAGAACCACGCGGAGTGGGATAAAATCGGTATAAATGTCTTTGTTATATAAATGGTAAAAAGCGCAGTTCGATAGACAGATTCATGATTGAGTTGAACAAATGCGATTTATGAGTTGAGCAAGTGCATGAATCAGCGAGCAATAGATCCATAGGTGGATTACATGTAATTCACTTTTTAGGCCCCAACAAGTGCCCCTGATGTGTGGTGCCAGTCGGTACATATCCTAGCATCGCGCATTGGTACACAAGGCCTAAACCTATCATGTTCTATTCATTTGTGTTTATGTACGTGAAATACAACGATTATTAACTTAGGCTATCATGTTTGTGCTATGTGCCACATGCAATCATTAATCTATGGTACCATGCTTGTGTTCATGTAGTATGCAATGATGCGGTGAGCATGGATAGATGATTTGATACAACAGTGGTGTAGTGAGTGTGGATAGTTGATTTGATGCAATATCAAGTTTAATTCCCTTATCGATTCCGTAAATTTCACCCAAGTGTTGCATGTCATGGAGGCATAGGGATCTTTAGTTTTTCTTACTTCTCTTCAGGACCTTGTTAACCTTCTAGTCTTGCGGATGTTGTTCCGGTATTGTTACATTGTAGAGGCGTAGGACTAATTCAACTTGTGTTTGTGAAACTTGAATTCCAAGCCTTCTGATCTCATTATCTTCTCATAGTACTTCCATCTTCGTCACCTGTCATTTAGGAGATAGACGCGGGTATCTTATGCGTATATGCATGATAATACAAATCTATGCTATGTTGTTTATGCTTGCGTGATCAAGTGCACATGAGGACTAATAGAACAATTTTACTTCCCTTTTGACTTCGCTGGCTTGATTTTCAGCATGGCAGGCTCATTGCAGTGTAGGGTTGCTCTAACTTGTTGTTGGTCCCTTGGAATATTTTGTCAGTAGATGTACAAATTCATAATCGTGACTCTTTAATGATGCTAATGGAAGATCTATAGAATTCTATAATTGGTGATGGTCCTGACTCTTCATGAATGCATAATCACATTGCATCAACGTACCCAAGTTGTCACGTACATCTCTCCATATGAGAGGAAACTCCGATTTTATGATTTCATTGATATAACATCTCAATACAAAGCAATTCACAGTAATAGCAATTCAATACAATCATTTATTCATCACTAAATCAATTTAACATAACGATGGCACAACAAACATAGCAATCACATCAAATCTACTTTAATTATAATAGAGAGGAAACATGCTCGGATCACTCACCTGAAACTTAGTGACAATGATTCTGAGATGTTATTCGATTCAATCGATTTACGTAACCCCTAATTACATAACATAACTAAATCATACTTCCATTTGAGTAATTCAACATGATCAGACCACCTTTGATCGATCGAGCTTTGATTTGGGTCCACATGGAAGATTATAATCCATCTGATTGGGATTCCTTTAAATCTCGTCCTTAATACACAACTTGTGGTCATTAATCCTCAATGTGGGACCCACTTGATTAAATCGCAGTGGTTTAGGTATTCCAATGTTATTAGGTTAATTTAGGGTTGTTTATTACATCACATTTTATAATTATAACAAACTAAAAATACAAAATTTTGAAGCTAGAACCAGACAAATCTATCTAGGAGACCATCCATCGATCGACTTCAATCGATGATTTATTGATCGAATCAACGATCAATCGAAGATCGCTCCAATCAATTGAAAATGTCCCGAATTATAACTTCTACTCTCTGGACACTTTTTGCCTATTTTTGAAACTTCCCTGTTGATTGATCAACGGACGCTGATCAAGATTGGTTTATGACAAATCTGATTTCACAAGTTTTGGGTTCTTCTTTTATTCTTAGGTTTAAAGATTATTTACTCTTTTGGTTTAGATCTAAACCGTCCATTGGCTCCCACATAATTGATTTAAGAGATAACCAATGAACTGTCCAGATCTGGACCATCTAAGATCCACATTGCTTCAAATATCATATTTAACAACAATCCCTCTTATGATCATTGTGGCCCACTAGACGATCGAATCCATCTACTATTATGGATGTTAGTGTAAAGTTGTCCCAGAATTCATAAAAATGGTAGGGATTAGATTCGATGCGTCCGATCATACATCTTAGAATCAAATATACAAATTGATGTCTAGAATTAGATTTGATTGAGGTGGCCCATCTGATGGTCAGATCAATCTGAAAGTTATGGCCCAGGTAAATTTTAGCCTTAAGAATCATATGATCCATATAGATTCGATCTGGCACAACAAATGTACCCAAATTAATTTCTACAACAAGAGATTCTGCATGGAATCTCAACTTTTCATCTTTTCATCATATCTACCCACAGATCAATGTGATGAACGCATGGCCGATCCACACCGTTCCTTGGATAGATACGGAAAAAATAAGCTAAATGCATAAGAAATAGAGGGTAAGTTATCGAATCTGAGCTCTCCTAAAGTCCCTCTCTCCCTCTCCCTTTCTCTACGATTTTCTCTGTGAGAGATCTCTCTCGTATTGTAACGCCCCACCCAAGGACACAATATTGTCCACTTTGGTCGAAGCCTCACTGCTTTATTCTTGGGGTTTCCCCCAAAACGCGTTGTATCCTTAAGGTGAGAACTCCACATATGGCCCAGAATCAAGGCGCTCATCCATCCGATGTGGGACTAACCTTACCCAGGCCCTACCAACTGAAGCACTATTTTCAAAGCCCGACCGATCCCACGAGAGATTTGGATGACAACCCACACTCGGACCATAGCCAGGCTGTACTAGGGTGTTAGAATCCCCTACCCTCAAGGCAGAGCCATCCTCGGCTCTAATACCATTTGTAACGCCCCACCCAAGGACACAATATTGTTCGCTTTGGCCAAAGCCTCACGGTTATGTTCTCGGGGTTGTTAGTGCACTTTTCTGTGGCATACTGGTGCACCGTATTTGTCAATTATGTGAGTCCATGTGTTGTAATGTCGGTTGAGCCTTGGCAAGCTGAAGACCGAAGATTCATGTGAACAAGAAGCATCAAGAAAGAATAACAAATAAATGAGATGCCTTAGTGACCCTAACCCTTTGGACCAAAACACCTAAACCCTCTTAGATGACTTAGACCAACTAGAAATACCCTTAGTCATCATCATTAGTCTTAGAACACCTTGAAAAATATGATAATTAGACTAATTAAAAAGGTGGAAGTTGTTGTAAACAAAACTGCCCAAACAATAATTTTCGATCAGAACTTCGATTAATCAGAATTGATTTTCCGATCAATCGAAAATGATTTCCGATCAATCAGAAATTATTTTCCAATTGATCGGAACACTATTCGATCGATCGGATATCTTGTCTAGCAACCTGATGAAATCACTGGACTGATATTTCGATCGATCGGAATAGTCGTTATTTGCTCGTTTTCTGCCTGTTATTTGACCGTCAGGAAAAAATCTATAAATACATGAGATGCAATTTTTGGGCTAAGAAAGGGGATTTTGAGGATTTAGAAGCCACCATCATTGTTTATCATTAGGAGCTCTAATCCTAACCCATACAAGGCATTATCCTTGATCGCAAGCTTAGGGCATTAAATGCTAAAATGAGAATGGACTTGTTCCCTCTTGATTCCTAGTAGTTTAAACACCTTGATCATTGGTATATCCTTTGTCTAAACACCACCTAGGAGTCCAAATAGGTGTATTCCTCTAGGAAACTCATTTCCTACCATTTGTAGAGGTTTCACCACCTCCCATCCACCTTAGACATCTCAAGAAGAGCAAATGCAAGAGGATTGATCATTGGAGCTAGAGCATTGGCAAAGCATCGGCAACAACATCTGGGGAGCACAAGGGGAGCTGATTCAAGCACGGGAGAGCGGAGATCAAACAATCTGAAGCAACACAACAAAGGGGCTTAATCTGAAAAGTAAGTTGTCATTTGTAAGAGTCCAGTTCCACTCTCTTCCCGTGGAGAATTGAGTGTAGAGTTTGTCTTCAAACTCGATAAGTTCGGTTGTAGAACCTAGACCCGATTGTAGGGTCGAATCTAGTCTCCAAGTGGGGAGCCTCCGGTGGGAGTAAACACTAGGCTTGGTTGTAGAACCTTGGATCGGCTGTAGATCCTAAAACCATTGAGGTTCGGTTGTAGGACCTTGACTCATGAGTGGAGTCTAAATTGAGGTTCGATTGTAGGACCTTGGCTTGAGTAAGCTTAAACAAGTCTCCAAGGGGAGTCACCAACACAGGTGTGAACGTATAGGTTGGGAGGAACCTGTAAACTCCTCGGTTGGGTAGATCCGAGCTAAAACACCTTGGTTAGGAGGAACCATATTTAAACTCTCTAGTGAATGTTGGTGTACTGAAAGGGGTTGAGTACTTGAACCGAGAGTGGAGTAGGGTGACCGAACCACTATACATGCTTGTATTTGTGATTGTATTTGAGCACGTTTCTTATTATGCATTGTGTTTAATTGTTTAATTATGAATGCTTAATTAGAATGTATGCTAGGCACTTGATAAGCACATCCACACACACAATATGTACTTTCACTCCTTGAGTAGACTTAAGCTTAATTGATCCATCCTCATTTAAGTCTACTTGAGTTGCATAGATTAAATCCTTCATTAGTTTAATCATTTATTAATTTATGCTTGCTTAGAGTATGTTGTTTATTGTTTAAACCATATGCTAGTCTTGTGATTGGACCCACTTAGGCTTGAAAGCCGAAGTGTTAATTGCTTACTTAGTTTAAATTGTTAGTTTGTTTAAATAGGCGAAAAGAATTTCAAAAGGTTTTAATCACCCCTCCTCTAGGACTTAGTCATAAATTTTAGTTGCTCTGCTCTTAAGCTTCCACACATATATGCGTTGGTGTCGAATTTATGCTTACTTAGAGTATGTTGTTTATTGTTTAAACTATATGCTAGTCTTGTGATTGGACCCACTTAGGCTTGAAAGCCGAAGTGTTAATTGCTTACTTAGTTTAAATTGCTAATTTGTTTAAGTAGGCGAAAAGAATTTTAAAAGGTCTTAATCACCTCTCCTCTAGGACCTAGTCATAAATTCTAGTAGCTCTGCTCTTAAGCTTTCGCACGTGTATGCGTTGGTGTCATGTTAGACCACCCAACGTTTCAAGGTTTCCCCTAAAACACATTGTATCCTTAAGGTGAGAACTCCATATATAACCCAAAATCAAGGCGCTCATCCATTCGATGTGGGACTAACCTTACCCAGGCCCTACCAACTAGAGAACTATTTTCAAAGCTCGACCGATCTCACAAGGGACTTAGATGATAACCCATGCTCAGACCACAGTCAGGCTGCACTGGGTTGTTAGACTTATCCTTCTCTCCCACAACTAAGAGAGTCTTTGTCAAGCGGCTACGTGGCTTATTTGTTTATTAAGTATAAAAATTTAAATTTTAACCCCATTAATTAATGATTCATGTGTACCAAAATTTAAGGTTGTTATAGTCAGGGTCAGGTTGTCATATGTTAAGCGTCTAGGTTGTCGGTCGTGGTTGTCATGTGTTAAGCGTCGAGGTTGTCATGTGTCAAGGGTCTAGGTTGTTAGGGTCGAGGTTGTCATGTGTTAAGCGTTTAGGTTGTCGGTCGTGGTTGTCATGTGTTAAGCGTCGAGGTTGTCATGTGTCAAGGGTCTAGGTTGTCAGGGTCGAGGTTGCCATGGTCGAGGTTGTCATGTGTTAAGGTTCGAGGTTGTCATGTGTTAAAGGTTGTGGGGCTTTGGACACCATCTGTGGGGCCCACCATGGGGTATGTGTCGAATCCACTCCATCCATTCTCGTTGGAATTTCATAGAAGTCCATGATCTGAATATTGAGCCACATCCACCAATCATGTGGACCACACCTCAAGGAAATAGTTGATACTGAATGGTCACCATTTCATTTGTCAGGTTTTGTGAGTCTTGGATCCGTCTCATTTTAATCTCATGTCCTAAAATAAGCTCACAAAACGAATGAATGGAGTGGATTTCTCAGAAAACATCACTATGGGCCCCAACTAGGTTCCCAATGAAGTTCTTGCAGAAGGCTTTCCCTCAACAATCGCGTACGTGGGAGGGAAGGGGAGTAGATTAGGTGAAACCCCATACTCACCCAAGAATGTGTGGCCCTTACCGTGGGGCCCACCTTGATGTATGTATTCTATATGAAGCAGATCCAATTATCAGGTGGATTATACCATAGGAAACAGTGGTGATTGACCATTAATGGGCCACAAAATTTTTGGATCAAGCTTATATTTATTTCTTCCCTTCATCCCCGCTTATGTGACATTATCAACGGATTGGATAGCAAATAAACACTATGAAAACGTTAAGGTGCCCGTTATGAAGTTTTTAATGGTAGGACGTTCCATAACCACTGTTGCCTATAGTATGCTCCACTTGATTATTGGATCTGATTCATTTTTTGGATTATTGCCCTAAAATGATCTGGAAAAATGAATGGACAGTGTAGATACAGAATACATACATCAAGGTGGGCCCCACAGTAAGTGTTGCACCGTCTTGGGTGAGGCTGGGCCATACCTAATCTGCTCCCCTTCCCTCCTGCCGACGAAAGCGGATTGTGTCGTACCCCCGCCTCGTTGGCAACTTAGGTGGGGCCCACCATGATGTTTGTGAGAAATCTACCCCTTTCATTTGTTTTACAAGCTCATTTTAGGATGTGAGATAAAAAATGAGACGGATCCAAGACTCAAGTAGGTTGATCGGAAATACCGTATCGGGTGGAACTACAGCAGTTGTAGCGAAGTCCATGTCTACACGTTTGTGGCATGCAAACCTAGGCCACTTGAGCGAGCACGGGATGAAAGTACTTTCTGACAGAGGTCTTATTTCTGCTTTTAAAAGTATAGATTTTCATATATGTGAACATTGTAAATATGGTAAACAATCTAGACTGTCGTTCAAAATCGAGAAATATTGTAGTTAGAGACCGCTTGATTATGTACACTCGGATGTGTGGGGGTCGTCGCCCGTTATCTTTGGAGGAGGGTCATCGTATTTTGTCACCTTTATCGATGACTTCTTCAAAAGAGTTTGTATTTATTTTATTAAAAATAAACATGATGTTTTCACTTCCTTCAAGATATGGAAGGTGGTGGCGGAAAGGCAGGCATGGCGGAAGTTGAAGGTATTGGGGACATACAATAGAGGTGAGTTCACTTTTAAAGAATTTAATCGGTATTGCATGGAAGAAGGGATCGTGTGTTGCAACATACACCTAAGCAGAATGGTGTTGCCGAAAGGATGAATCGGACTCTCTCGGAGAGAGCCCGAAGCACGTTGAATAATATTAGATTGGGCAAGAAAATGTGGACTGAGGCCATGAATACGACTTATTCCTTGGTGAATCAGTCCCCGTATACAGCAATAGGTTGTAAAATTCTAGAAGAAGTGTGGAGTGATCATGATGTAGACTACTCGGTGTTGCGAGTATTTATTTGCAATGCTTACTCTCATGTACCGTCTATTGAGAGAGATAAGTTAAACCAAATGGTGAAAAAGTGTGTATTTCTTAGTTATCGTGATGGTGTGAAAGGGTACAGGCTATATGACCAGGTCACATGGAAAATCACGCTTAGTCAGGACGTCAGGTTTGATGAAGATTCCTTGTTCCGCAAGGATGAACACAAGGAACTAAAAAAATCAACTATTGATGTTGAAGTTGACAGAGATGAGACACAGGCCAAAACTGACACGTAGACAGAGGTACAGGATCAAGTGGAGCAGCCACTTGTGAGAAGTAATCCTTAGGTTACTAGAGAGATACAGGGATGACTCACCCTCATTACAGATGAGGGAGATCTGTCTACTTTTTAGGAGGCACTTGATAATATAGATAAAAAAAAAGTGGAAGACAACAATGCATGACGAGATGGAGTCCTTGTATAAGAATGAGACGTGGGAGCTGGTGGAGCTTCCCATCAGACGTAAAGAAATCGGGTGCAAGTGGATCTTCAAAAGGAAACAGGATAGATATAAGGCAAGGTTAGTAGCGAAGGGGTATGCGCAGAAGAAGGGTATCGACTTCAGCGAGATTTTTGCACCGGTGGTGAAGCAAGCATTTATCAGGTTCGTATGAACGTTAGTTGCCCAATATGGCATTGAACTGGAACAAATGGATGTAAAGATTGCTTTCCTACATGAGGAATTGGAATAGCAGATTTACATGAAGTAACCAGAAGGGTTCGAGATAAAGGGGGCAGAGAACAAGGTTTGTAGGTTGAGGAGGTCGTTATACGGCCTAAAACAGTCGCCTAAGTAGTGCTACAAAAAAATTGATTCTTTCATGGTGAGTTAATGATTTACCATAAGTGAGTGTGATCATTGTGTCTACTTCAAGACACTGAGTGATAGGAAGTTCATTATTTTGGTATTGTACGTTGATGACATATTTATCGAAAGTCATACAGGAATACAGGAAAAGGAGCAGGCTTTGGCTGTTTCAGGCAGAATACCTTGAGAATGTGTTCGTGAAGTATTGGATGAACATCGCAAAGCCAATTGACGTTCCCCACGCGGCTCTTTTTAAACTTTCTTCGAAACAATGTCCTAAAACAAATGAAGAAAAGCATACTATGTCTCGTGTGCCTTATTCGAGTACGGTTGACAGCTTGATGTATGGCATGGTCTGTAGAAGACCGGATATTTCACATGCAATGGGTGTTGCGAGCAGATATATGTTTAACCCCAGCAAGCAACACTAGGAGGCAGTGAAATGACTACTTCATTGTATTCGAAGTATGTATGACTATGTCTTAACATTTGAGAAATCAAAGGACAAGTTAGTAGGCTATGTGGATTCAGATTATACAGGCAATGTGTGTGGACAGTAGAAGGTTGACTTCTGATTACTCATTTGTGTCAGCGAGTGGAGCGATTAGTTGGATGTCAAAGTTTCAACCCGTGGTGGCTCTTTCTACTACCAAAGCTAAGTATATGGCGGTGACAGAAGCATTCAAGGAAGCGGTTTGGTTATGGAGAATGATAAATCAATTAGGGCTTCAGCAAGAAGTCGTGCCGGTTAATTGTGACAGTGCGAGTGCTATCAATTTGGTGAAAAGCTTGGTTTACCATTATAGAACAAAACACATTAATGTGCGCCATCATTTTATCCGATAGGTGCTTGAAGAAGGCAATGTGACTCTTGAGAAGATTCATACAAGTGTGAATCCGATCGACATGCTTACAGAGGTGATTCCTGCTGAGAAGTTCAAGTTCTGTTCGACTTCTCTGATTCTGGCAATGGTTTGATAAAGACGAAATGTGCACGAGAAGCAATGGTAGAGCTATGATGGAGACAGATAAAGGATGGAGCTTTGGAACAATGGAGCACGGAAATTGAAGTCATTGTGGAGAATATCAGAGATGTCTTCAATTTGAAGCTTGGGGGTCATCAATTAACCGACCCCCTTGGCTCGGTCAACTGAAACTCCCCTAGTTTGGTCAGTTGCTCACTGTTGGCTCAGTCAACTGAAACTCCCCTACTTTGGTCAGTTGCTCGCTGGACCATTTTAGCCAATTTCCGTCAACCAAAGCTATCCCGTAGGTCGACCGACAGCCGCGCACTGTTTAGTAGAATTTTGCACGTTTTGTTTCTATTTCTAATGTTATGCTATTTAAAGGAGTGTAACGTGGGATTAGGGTGGAACACTTGTTTCTAAATGTGCTTAAGAGGGTTCAATAATATTGAAGGATCAGGATCCAAATTCTAGTTACATTTTTTAACTTTGTTTTTTTTCCTAGTAACATAACTTCAAGGTGGACTAGAAAGGAATGTAATTGCAATTTGAGGGTTCTACCTCATACTCCATACTTTTTTGTTTTGAAAGGTACCTCATTGTCTATACTAGGAATCAAAATAGCAAATTGGTCATTTACTCTTGTTTAGACTGCATGTTTGCCATGCAATTCACTTATGCATCCAAACACAGCTTAATTAGTTCAGGAAAAATGTAATACCTAAGAACTAGCTTTATTCTCATCAATGCAACCAAAAAATAATAATAATAATAAGGTAGCCCTGATAGCTGCTTATATCCATGCAAACTAACCACTGAAATTTGAAAGAATCATATGCTCTACGGACCTTGAACTTGAATAGATGGGTGCTTAAGTGTGCTCAGAGGCACAACATAGAAAAAATTCAGGTGAAGTGGTAAAACCTTCATAGTATTTGCATCATACAAGAACTCATCTACCTCCCAAAAAAAAAACAAAAAAACATTCCATTTCCACTGCATTGGACGAGTTCATGCATAAGCATGTTTGGGCAGTTCCAGCCAAAAATAAAAAAACATTGGTTTGTGGTCAATTTGTTACAAAAGGCTACATGAGCAGCAACACAGAACGGCTTACATTTCCCATTCCAAAAAAAGAAAGCATCTAGAATTGCCCCAAAAAGAAAAAGAAAAAGCATCTCTCTTGAGATTTCTGATCCCACTACTATATTTATATACAGGAAAATGTTCATGCTGATGGATGGACACAGCTCTAGCTTCTTCCAAAGTAAGAAAGCAATGTTGGTTGTTTGTCCCTCTGCGTTTTTAAGATTTCCTTTTTTCTTCACAGAATATGGTGGCGACAGTTTTTCAGTGGTGGCAGTAGGCGACCGCGAATCAGTTACAAATTTGTCATAGTCCCGTTTCATGCCACATTTTTCAACTCCACTTTTACCTGGGGTGGAAACCTCGGGTTTAACATCAATCTTCTCATGTTCAAAATTAATGGCAAGTTCCTTCATCTCATTGGTATTGGTTTCCTCCTTCAAGCTTTCACATAAATCCTTGCAAGCAGACTCTTCAGATGAACTTTTAACTTCTGGCCCCAACTCATGTTTAGTTTCGGTTTTGGTCTTTGAGAAGAACTTTGAGATTAGGTTCTTCTCCTCAGGCTTAAGTTGTATCTGTAGGACATGATGCAGAGGTTTTCCTTCAGGCCCTTTACTTTTGTGGTACAGCAAACAAACAGATTGACAAAAAAGGAAATGCAATGGGGCTATGAAACCAAACCTCCTTTATGCAGTCTGGTCCGTTGAAAGCTGGTTTACCCATTTCAGGTGTCACAGGATGCCATATCTATTGAGATTAAGAAACAAACTAGTGAGATGGTAGGACAGAAATCAAGATAGAAATCAAGTTAGAATTTTTTTTTTTTTTTTTTTTTGAGAGAGAGATTAGTTATAAAAGTGTCTGAGCGAGCGCGCACGTGTGTACATATATAAACAAGAGCCAAATAGAAAAGATCATACAAGTACATGTGTTCAACTGGCCAGACCAAGATTGTTAAATATGTCAAGCTGGATCCTGCTTTGCAGTTGGGCCTTCAGGAAATCAAAGTCTCAGTCTGATCAGTACTTGGACATGAAAACTCAGGCCGAGACCCAGATGATGGACCTCTAGGCTACTCAGTATAGGCTAAGGCTCAGGGTAAAGACACTCCCAGCCTATTTACACCCCTACATACTAGCCAATGAGGCTAGTGGGCATATCAGTACAAGGAGATAATGATTTTTAATAAATCATTTGACTTCAGATAAGCAGGACAAAAGTAACTCTGGATAATCTCTAGAAGATGATGGACGAGAACAAAATGTATTGTCATATTTACAAGGCTTTTTACCAGGTCAGAGTCCTCATATGGCTTAAAGACACCATCAAATTTGGATGAAGGAGAACCATTCAGCCACGCATCAGCAGAGCCCTTACTTCCCAAGATAACAGGCATTCTATCTGAAATTTAATACAATTATAAACTTATTAGGTATTGGGTTAATTGTCAAACAGACGTGCTTGAACCATCATCATAAACATCTCTTCAGAAACTTCATAAGATGAAACCCTCTTTTCCAATGTTGTGTTGAAACAGGAAAACTAAAAGAAAAAGGAGATACAAAATGCATGACTGTATCTTCTTCTTTTTTCCACTATTTACGAGGGTGGGTATGTCTTAACTTTCATTACTTCAAAGGATTTGATATCAAGAGACTAAGATGATTATAGATCTAACAAGATTTTCAAAAAACTGCAAACACGAAATTGTGTCAAATCTCATCAATCTAAAGTCTCATATAGGTCTATTCTGTAATTAGCATATCAACTAAAACCAGAAAATATTGCCACCAACTCAATGACTTCAAAATAATGTGCCCCACAAAGAATAAACATTTACATGTTCTAAAGTCAGCCATAAAGTGCAAATTCCTACTAAGGCCTTCAAAAGATCTTTTAATAAGTTGTAGCAGAGAGAGAGAGTGAGGCCTTCAAAAGATCTTTTAATAAGTTGTAGCAGAGAGAGAGAGAGAGAGAGAGAGAGAGAGAGAGACCATCGATCTTTGAAAGTGTATGGGACGTACTGGGTTATTTTGGCTGACAAGTTGTTCAACAAGATCATATGATTGGAGAAAAATCCCAAATGAATGGAGAAGTACGATGGTACCTATTTATAAGAATAAAGGAGACATACAGAGCAGCAATAACTATCTTGGGATTAAACTTATGGGCCATGCTATGGAACTTTGGGAAAGAGGGTTCAACAAAGATTAAGGCATGAGACGAGTGTATCAGAAAATCAGCTTGATTTCATGCCAGGTAGGTCTACCACTGAAGCCATTTTCCTACTTGGACAATTGATGGAGAAATATAGGGAGAGGAGGAACTCCATAGTGTCTTTATTGACACTTAGAGAAATCTTTCGATAGGGTCCCTAGAGAGTTAATCTGGTGGGTGTTGGGTGGGTGTTGGGAAAGGCATTTCAGGAGGATATATTGACATGATTGAGGATATGCAAGAGGGACCAGTAACAAATGTGGGGACCACTAGTGGAGAGACAAGTGAGTTCCCAATTACTATAGGATTGCACCAAGGGTTGGCATTCAGCCTGTAGCTTTTCACGTTGGTTATGGATTAGTTAACAAGGCATTTGCAGGAAGAGAACCCATGGTGTATGTTGTTTGCAGATGACATAGTTATTTTATTGACAAGACAAGGGAGGGCGTAACACAAAGACAGATTTATGGACGGGTGCTTCATAGTTTTTTAATTGACAAGACAAGGGAGGGCGTAACACAAAGCAAGATTTATGGAGGGGTGCTTTAGAATATAATCCATTTAAAGTAAAACCGGACTAAAACAAAGTACATAGGAGTGCAATATTTGTAACAATAGGAGTGGGAACGATAAATTAGTTAAGATTGTTGACCAAGAAGTTTCCCAAAATGACCACTTACAATAACTTGTGTCAAAATTTCATAAGAATGGAGAGATTGAGAAGGATGTTGCCCATACAATTCAAGCGGGGTGGAAGAAATGGAGATGTGCCTCTAGAGTTTTATGCGATCGTTGTGTACCACTCAAACTGAAAGGGAAATTTTACAGGATGGCTATAAGACCATCCATGCTTTAAGGAACAAAGATGTTGGGCAGTTGAGGAACAACATGTTCATAGGATGAGCGTAGCTGAAATGGGGATGTTGAGATGGATGAGTGGCAAGAAAAGGACAAAATTAGAAATGAATGCATTGGAGGGAATTTAAGAATAGCATCATGAGGTAATAAGATGAGGGAAAGTAGACCTACATGGTTTGGTCATGTGCAACAAAGACTTGATGACTGTTAGGAGTGGGTACAATTTTTATTTTTTAATTTTTATTTTTTTTTTTTTTTGAAATGATGATATTTCATATAAACAAGGCCACCACCAAAATATACAAGAAAGAACCAAATGAGGCGCAAACAAAAAAGCAAAAAGAACCCACATGCAAGAACCCATTTACAAGAAAGAACCAAAGGAGGCTCAACAACTAAGCTTTCACCCACTCAGCATGAAGAATCACCCTTCGGAAGACATCTATCAATCTCATTTTCAACTCCTAAAGCATCAGTCATTTCTTTCCCTCCATATTGCCCATAAAACTGCTAATAAACTTAACCTCCACAACCTTATCATCACTTTCCATAAACCCCTGCCATGCCAGGAGAGAAGAACTTCGGAAATCAAATAAGGAGAGACCCATAGCACCCCACACATCTGGAAAAAGAAACTCCACACCTCCCAGGAAAAAGGGCAATGAATGAAAAGGTGATCCACCGATTCCGCATCCTTATAGCACATCAAACAAATATTTGATAGAATCATCTTCCTTTTGCAAAGATTATCTATTGTTAACACTCTGTTCTTACCTACAAGCCACCCGAACACCACCGCCTTCAACAGAGCACCATAATGCCAAAGAAGAGCCGTAGGATAGATTTCCTAAGAAACTGTAAAGTAGGATAGATGGCGATAAAGAGACCGAACTAAGAAGGAACCGGACTTTCCTATCGACCATTTTAAGGAATCAACCTCAGCTAACTCTAGAAGAACCTTTTGAAGCAACTGTAAAAGGATAACCATATCTTCAATCTCCTCATCCACCAAATTCCTTCTACAAAGGGGAGTCCAAACTACCTCATTACCCCTCACTGTAAAGCAATTGCTCACCTTCATCCCCTCCACCCTAGCTATCCCCGCTAACAAAGGAAACCTAAGACCTAGCTTCAAATTACCTACCCACTTATCCTCCCAGAATATGATCTACTCTCCATTCCCCAAGGTGAACCCTATACCCTCCCACACTCTCTTTTAAGAACGCTACTAACTTCCACAAAAAGGACATATGGTACAAAGAAGATGCCATAGTCCACCATTCCCCTTCCTCCACCCCATATTTCCTAATTACCACCTCCCTCCATTCTGCCTCCCTATCTGAGCCAAGTCTCCACACCCACTTCCCTAATAAAGCTAAATTCATTATCTCCAAATTCCTAATACCCACCCCTCCTAGATCCGTAGGTTTGCACACTTCCTCCCATTTCAGAAGATGAAACTTATGAGCCTGATCCGACCCACTCCACAAAAAATCCCTCCTCCGCCGATCCAAAACATGAATAATAGACTTAGGGCACCTAAACAATGACATAAAGTAAATTGGAAGATTGGATATCGATGCTTTAATCATAATCAATCTGCCTCCCATAGATAGCATCTTTGAAGACCGGTTAGACAACTTCCTTTCACAGCACTCAACTACTTTGTCCCACATGTTTCGCCGGCCTCCCTAAGCATAAAGGTAATCCAAGATAAGTTGTCGGAAAGGAAGCTTCCTGACAACCGAACACTGAAGCAAAGAAAAGACCTTCCTCCTTAGAAATATCTATCCCAAGACTCTCACTTTTGGAAATATCCACCTTCAATCCTGAAACAATCTCGAAGCTAACAATTATGGAACAAAGGCTTTGCACAAAGAATCCGTCTGCCTTTCTAAACAAGAGCATATCGTCCGCGTACTGAATATGGGAGATCTGAAAATTCGTGTCATCCACCCTAAAACCTTCTACCAAGCCCATTTGAACTCCACACTCTATCATTCTATTGAGAGCCTCCATAACAGCGACGAAAAGAAAAGGATCTCCTTGTCGAAGCCCTCGAGAAGCAGCGTAAAAAGCTTTCGGCGACCCATTAACCAAAAACCAAGAACTTAGCCGATCTATCAAACTTTTGAATCCAAGACCGTCATTTTGGACCGTAGCCTAACCTAGCCAACAAATAGTCAAGGAAAGCCCAATCGACATGATCATAAGCTTTTTTTATATCCAACTTGCATATTAAACCTTGTTCCCCATTCCTATTGCAAGAATCAACACATTCATTCGCCAACAAAGAGCAATCTACAATCTGCCTACCGTCCACACTCCACAGAAGCCCCTTGAGACTCGGAAATAACATTTCCCAAAACCTTTTGAAATCTGGAAGCCAACACTTTTGCTAGGATCTTGTAAGGACCACCTGGAAGACTGATTTGACAAAAATCATTTAACGATTCAACTCCTTCCTTTTGGGGAATCAATGTAATAAACGTCACCCCTAACTCTGTCACTATTACACCCTCATCAAAAATTCCTACAAGAAAGCCACCACATCCCCTTTCACACTATCCCAAAAGATCTGATAGAAAGCCAAAGGAAAACTGTTGGGCCCTGGCGCTTTGTCACTACTCAACTCTCCCACTACCTTCTTAATTTCTTCTTCCGAAAAGGCCTGCTCCAAAGAGTCCGCCTCTTCTCTAGATATTGCTTCGAAATCCAAATCATCTAGGGCCGGCCTTTAACCTTTCTCTTTCGTTAGAAGCCACTTGTAATAGTTAACTATGGATTCGCTAATCTTTCTCTTATCCTCAATCCTTTTCCCTTCCACCATCAACGAAGTGATCTTATTAGCACGCGCTCTAGCACTCGCCATAGCATGAAAGAACTTAGTATTTTTGTCCCCGTTTTCAACCATATAGCTCTCGATCTCTGACGCCATTTAATCTCTTCCTCCCGCAATCTAGCATTATATTTTGCTCGATGCACTTCCCTCCAAGCACTTTCCTCCTCCACTAAATTCCATTCCTATTCTTTCAAATCTAGACTTTGAATCCAAAGTAACCAATTAGATTTTTCCTCTTCCCACCCCTGGAAATGATCCTTCTTCCACTCCCTTATTCTTTCTTTCAACCCCTTAAGTTTATGAAAAAGGGAAAAGCCCGCACCCCCTTGAAAAGAGAAAGAAGACCACCACTCCACTACCTTTTCTCGAAAACCTTCCACCCCAATCCTCCTCATCTACCTCCAAGAGAACCAGACAGTGATCCGAGAATGGTTTAGGCAAACTAGATTGGTGAATCAACGGAAATTTCTCCGAGGAGATTAGAAATCTATCCAACCTAGACTGAATTGGCAGTTGTTGCCCATTCGACTAGGTAAATTTAGCACCTCCCATCAAAAGATCTAGCAACTCATTCTTCTGAATCCATTCTGAAAATTGTCTCATGCTCCTCGAAGTCCAACCTCCATTAGATATCTCATGAAGAAATCTTACTATATTAAAATCACCTCCCACACACCATGGTCCATCCCATCTGTTTCTGCAAGAGTCCAATTCTGCCCAAAGAGCGTCCCTAACTTTTGGTTTACATGGGCCGTAGACTAAGGAGAAACACCATCTAAAGCCTGACCGCTTCTCTCTCAACACTACTTGATGCGGACACAAGATCATTTCAAGTTTACCAACGAAGAAAGCGCCCACCACAAACACCTTCCTTGTGGTTAGGCAATGATTGAGGAGCATTGAAGACCCTACGCACGTGATTTGGCATATAGAAGACACGTGTGTAGGATGGAAGAAGACCCGACTGAAGGAATGGAAGAATACATTTCTGAAGGTGGTCGGGCGCCCAACCAAATTTGTCACCGGGTGCCCGAAATTCTGAAATTTTGAAGTTTTCTTGCTTAACATTTTTTGTCCTAGTCGGGCGTCCGACCAAATTGGTCACCGGGTGCCCGACCAACGTACGAACTGTTTTTTTATTATTTGTTTTTTACTTAAATTTTAGGAGTATTTTGGTACTTTTGTGTTTTCTTATTGCCTATTTAAGTGGGCTAATCCCTAAAAACGAATTAGATGATTATTAATGAAAAGCAAACCTCTTTGGTGGCCTCTCTCTCCTCTCTCTCTCTCATGGTGCTCCTTCTCTTTCCTTGATCTTCTTCTTCTAACTTCTGGTGCCCCTCCAAATTCTTCAAGGTAATTATCTTCTTTGTTCTATTTTCCAGTTTTGCTAATCCTTCTCGGTCAAACTTTGAGAATCAATCTAAACCCTAAACCTCCAAATTCTCAAATCCCTAATCCGAGAAACTTCTTGATTCTTCGGACTGGTGATCTTCATTGATCGATTGGGTATGACCATGCAAGATCGGGAGGTCTCATCCCTCGCCGGATCCAACCTAAGTGATAATTGAATTCTATACTTCATGGTTGTGATGATGGCCCACTCCATTGCATGTTTCCTTTATGATTTTCTCAGTTATGATGATTAATGCTAGAATTTTAGATTATCATTGTCTTTTATTTCCGCTGGATAATTGTGTTTATAAACATGCATCATAATTAGGTCATCCTGCATCACTACTGAAACAGAAAATTGCCCTGCCCAGCTGTCCTCTTTACTCCAAATCTCTGCATTCCAAATTAGAATAAAACCTCCCGTCGTCCCCACCGCATCCACCGATAACCAATCTTTCTAGTATCCCCACCACAATGAATTAATCATTAGTTGATCAATTTCTCTCAACTTGGTTTCTTGAATCGCTGCTACTTGAATTTTGTATCTCTTACACGTCTCGAAATCGTCCCCTTTTTTGTGCACTTCCCAAACCCCTCACATTCCAAGTCATAATCTTCATTAATGATCAACCTCTCTCAGTGGGTACAAGTTAAACGCTCTGAAAGGGCTAGGAAGGCCCAAAAGGACTTCAGTGGAGGTAGTAAGAAAAGACTTGAAGACCTTTGGTCTAACTGAAGTTATGGCCGTTGATAGAGTGGAATGGGGGAAAAGGATTCATGTAGCCGACCCCAATTAGTTGGGATGAGGATTAGATAATGATGATGGTGATGACCATCAATCTTTGAAAGTTGTGATCAAGATCTTGAACTATCAATCTTTAGAAGTTACCGATCAAACTCAAGGGCAAGAAACGGAAATAGGAACAGGAACTGGGTTTCATGAGACAGGGATTCATGGGGTGTGAAGAGGAAACTAGGTTCGTTTTAGTTTGTATGATTATATCTGAAACCTGATAATGACAAAAATACCAAGGCAATCCCAAGAAAAAGGCATGCTTTAATGAAAAAAATGATTAGGTTGAGTCCCGGTGACTTCAGTCGAGACGCTTTGTTGAGTTTATAGCCTTGTTTTTGGTAGACTCGATGAGTTCTAGAACTATTACTGACGATCTGCCTATTGGATGCACCCTCTTCAACACGAGACCAGTCCTTATATGAACTCATGTTAAGCAATTGTGAAAACAATTAATTAACCAACTGATTGGCCGAGTGCATGAAGAAATCAAAAGGGGAAATATGATCTCGTAATGTCACAAAGAGTTGGAGATTAGCTTTAGGAATAGTGTTCTGTGTGCAAGAAAGAAACCACTAATTTCTGATGCATAATCAGAGGACATACTTGCTTAATATAGAAATCAAAGAATGCATCTTAGTGTTACTTATGCAAAAATGACTATAAAATGGTTAAAACCAACTACCTATTGAGACCTCACACAAAATTAGCTGGAAAATAATGGTATCATCCAACTAGCACCGAACTGTTAATGTGCCATATGCGTATGGCATCCAACCCATCCAACAAGTTGGACTGGCCTTCAAGAACAAATGATGCAAAAATCAGGTCAATATACTAATCAGACAGGCCACACCTATACTTTTGACCAGATTGACAGTTACCCATTCCATGGTGTGGCCCAAATGATGAGGATCGGCCTGATTTTAACATGTGTTCTTCATGGTGGGACCAGCTTGATGGGCTGGATGCCATATACACATGACAAGTTCACATTTAGTCACAACTTGGACAATAGCATTGCCGTCCAATGAGTTGTGTGAGACGTCCTACCTATTTCAGTAAGCACTACATGCTTTAACCACAGCTTAAGAAGCAAAAGGGTGAATGATATGGAAGCCATGTGTGAGACAACCTACCATCATGCATGTTATGATTGGTTTACTCATCAGTTCACTCACACACATCATGCCTCATCATGACCATGCACTCACATGCACCAATCCTCCCTCATCTTTCTACTTCATCTACACAGCTAAGAAAACAAACTGAGCAATGAACTGAATCTTCATTATCAAGACAAAGTCATGCTTTGACAGGAAAAGTTAAAACTTAAAACCAATTGCATCTAGTGGAAGCGTTATGATAGTAAATAATAAGCATTAAGATGGAATCCTTGTACAAGTGCATCAGATTTGGAGCTCTTTTAAGTAGGATGAGGAACAACATCATCAAGAATATTATCTTGAATCATTCAAAATAAATTACAATTGAACTAATTAAATTGAAATCAAGGCACAAAAAAAACTTGACTAACCATGAAGCCATTGCAAAGCCGATGAACAACAGGTTGTCAAAATTGTGAAAGTGTGAAAAATCTCTCCTGCAGGAAAGCACAGCAATTCTAAGGATCAACAGACACTTTGGACTAGCTATTCAACTAAATTGCAATCAATCGTTGGGATAAGGCTTTGATGATTATGATGGACTAGAAAATATTCCAGAACCAATGTCCACTATAAATGAGTAAATGGAAATGTTCAAACAAAATTAACACAAAAGGTAAATTCATAACCTAATTTATGACAAGTGTTACTTTTGTTTAGGTGTCGTGGAGTACTCTTTTCTATCATGACACCATTAATGAATCTCTCCATATGCCCTATGGGCCTTGATTGCACCCTACGTTGAGTTTTAGACCAAGGTATCCCAAAACGGTTGCGTATCAGCCACATCGGCCGATACGTAACGGAAACGATCATAACCGTTATGCGTTACGAGGTCGAAACGGCTATAACGGCTGTTACAGAAAAAACAAGATGCAACGGACTGTAACGGCCCCGTAACAGTTTTTTTAGAAAATAAAAAAGGGTCGTAACGGCCGTTGCAGCCTGTATCGTAATGGTAACAGTGGTGGCCGTTATGGCCACCGTTACCGTTATGGAACACCTTGTTTTAGACATTTGTCTCTTCCGTCCACCGGAAACAAGAACCCATTATAAAACCCAATTGTACAAAAATCCTACAAGCCTCTTTGCATCTTAAGTCTCTCCCGGTGTCTGTTTCCCCTGGGACAAGTGACGCAGGAGACCCGCACGACTTATCGAGGGCCACCGTCCTCTTGGCTCGTGAAGTGGACATAGGGCATTTGGCTGAGGGCACACCTTCTTCTGAGAAGTGTCCACATTTGTTGGAGCCTAGCTCGAAGGCTACATGCGACGCTGGACAAGGTTCAAGATATGGCCGAGTCGATATAGCAAAAGCACACGAGCAGAATATCTCGGATGGTGAATATCAAAATGTGATGATCGTATCAGGTGAGATGCAATGCATCAGTTTGTTGGCAATCGTGGGAGAAAACGAGGTTCAGAACAGGGTTACGTTAGGGTCAAAGAATTTTAATGGGAAAGGAGGTAGTGGTAGGAGGCCGGGGAAGAAAAGTAGAAGAGGGTATCGATGGCTTAGGGGCTGCACGGGATCAAAATGGGAACCAGGGAAATAGTGCGGATGGTTGGGGTAAATTTTGGAGATAACCCAGGGGATTTTGTGGCCTTGTTTGAGTGGATAGAAGAGAGGGGAAGGCAGAACCAGGTTCAGATACTTTCGAACAGGCAGTTTGGGGGGGGCAGATGGGGGTAACGCTCTCAGCAAAGTACCCCGTCAGTAGGGAGGTCAGGTAGGGAAACCAGGTTTTCAGAGTTTTCCTATGAAGGTTGTAAGTTGGAACGTGCGTGGTTTGGGGGGCCTCCAAAAAAAATTGCAAATCAGGAATCTATGTCAAAAATACGGGGTGCAATTGGCGGCGTTCCAAGAGACTAAATTGCAAGTGATTAATAAAGTCTTGGTTGACTCGATGTGGAGCGGTCAAAATAAGGCTGGGAAGTCATAGATGCAGTGGGGACATTAGGGGGCATTTTATTAGTCTGGAATACGCAGAAATTCTCGATCGAAGATTTCTTTAAAGGTCAATTCTCTTTGTCGGTGTTGGTTAGAGATACAGATACAGGTTTCTTATGGTCTATGACAGTGGTGTATGGCCCAAATAGGCCAAATCTAAGGCAGAGTTTTTGGGAGGAGCTGGATGTTTGTCAAAGGAAGTGGGCAAGCCCATGGTGTGTAGGGGGTGATTTTAACGTGGTGAGATTCCCATATGAAAAGTCAAATGGACGAAGGCTAACCAAGAGTATGCGTGACTTTTCAAATTGGATAGCACATAATGAGCCGATCAACTTGCCTTTGGGAGTGTTTAAGTTTACATGGTCTAATGGGCAGATTAATGTTGTGCAATCTAAGCTGGATAGATTCCTTCTCTCGATCGATTTCCTAGGCAAGTATTTGAGGGTGGTGCAACAGGGCTTGCCTAGACCCGTTTCTGATCATTGTCCAATTCTATTGGAATTGGACGAGGAAGATTGGGGTCCACGTCCTTTCAAATTTGAATTTTCATGGCTTCAGGTGCAGGGCTTCCAGAATCTCATTAAGGAATGTGGAGTTCCTTTCCGGATCAGGGGAGAGTAGGTTACAATCTGTTTCAGAAGCTTATACTTCTCAAAAAATAAGATTAATGGGTGGAAAAAAGAAGTGCTTGCTTGTAGAGAGGCGGAGCTACGGCCATTCTCAATAGGATCCAACAGCAAGATGTGAAGGAGCAGGATGGCGACTTGTCGGAGGAAGATAAATCTTGGAGGGAAGTTCACGCGGTAAAGTATAATGCTAGGCTAAGAGAAGATGAGATCAAATGAAGACAAAGGTCGAGGGCGATATGGCTTAAAGAAGGACATAGGAATACAAAATTCTTCCATAACACAGCGAATGCAAGAGGTCGGGTCAATAAAATCAAGTCGGTAGTGGTAGAAGGGGAAGTCATGGAAGGGAAGGATAGGGTATGTGCAGCAACTGTTGAATTTTATAAGAAGTTGTTAAAGAAAGAAGTTAGGAGCCGTCCAAAGCTAGATTTTCTTCAGTTTGATACGTTGTCGGTGGAGGCGGCGGACTCGCTAGAAAAAGTCATCTCAGAAGAGGAAATTCTAAAAGCTATTTCTGAGCTGGGTAGTGAAAAAGCTCCTGAGTCGGATGGTTTTTCGATTTTGTTCTATCGAAAATTTTGGGATTTGGTGAAAAAGGATGTCGTAGATTTCATGAGCGAAATTTATGTTTTAGGTGCTCTTCCTCCGGAGCTAAGAGCCACTTTTATTGCGCTGATCCCGAAAAAGGAGGGTAGCAGAGAGTCTATCGGATTATAGGCCGATAAGTCTCTTAGGAGGGGCGTATAAAATTCTAGGCCAAGATTCTTGCTTATAGACTTAAAGAGGCAATCGAGGGAATTATTTCAAAGTCTCAGGGGGCCTTTGTGAGGGGGAGGCAAATTGTAGAAGGCATATTGGTGGCTCATGAATGCGTAGATGCATGTCATAGGAGAAAGGAGAAAGGGATACTTTGCAAGCTGGATGTGCAAAAGGCGTACGATCATGTCAATTAGGACTTCCTTGATTGCATGCTTATGAAAGTGGGACGTGGCGTGAGATGGCGAGCGTGGATCCGTACATGTGTGGCCTCAGCTAAGTTCTCAATTTTAGTGAATGGCTCTCCAAATGGTTTCTTCTCCTCGTCCAGAGGTCTGGGACAAGGGGACCTCCTTTCCCCCTATTTGTTTGTCATAGTTATGGAAGCATTAAGCGGGATGCTTGATAAAGGGGCTAACGAGAACCTGATAAGGGGTTTTACTATTGACAATTCAGATTTCCAAGTGACTCATCTTCAGTATACGGACGACACGCTTCTGCTCTGCAAGGCCGATGAAGAAATGGTAGATAATTTGTGTATGATGTGCTTCAATAATGTAGAATCGGTGGATCACTTATTCATGCACTGTGTTTTTGCTAGGGAGGTGTGGGGTCTTCTTCTCCAATTATTCAGGGTTCTATGGGTGTTCCTGAAGACAATGGAGGAATTTTTGGTTGCTTGGCATGGTGGGGGATAGGGAAAGATAGGAAAAGGGTGTGGCGATTAAGTTTGCTAGTGACCCTTTGGGCCTTATGGTGGGAAAGAAATCAACGCTGCTTCAACAACAAAACAAGTAGCCCAATGCATGTGTTCGATAGGGCATTTATTAACTTGAAGGATTGGATGGAAGCCTAGATTTTTCAATCTTCTCTTCTTGTGTTTGAGGGGGGCTTTGGTTTGGGGGGTTTTGCCCTCTTGTAAATTTGTATGCTTTGGCTTCGGCCTTTTTTTAATATATCATCACTGTTAAAAAAGAAATTTATTAAAAAGCCAGAAAACAGCAAAGGAACACAAACAAAAGAAGAAGACAGAAACTAACACATGGACCAATCTAGGCCGGACAAATTACAACCACAAAGGACTAACATAACCTTCAATTTGGACTGATGCACTCATCTAAACCAATACATTCTTCCATCTAGGCTAATACGAACCCATTTAAACAATTACAAATAGGGTAATCCAAACGTATTCGAAAACAGATTTTCTATTGAAACCTAAGCACAAATTATAGCATAATCATCTAATATGCAAGCAAAAGCAACAGCAATTTAATTCAAATTTCAAAATGCAGACAAAAGCAATAGCAACTTAATTCAATTTTCAAAGAGAGAGAGAGAGAGAGAGAGAGAGAGAAACAAATTTTCAAAATGCAAACAAATTATACATCCTTTTTAAGGATAATAGGCTCATTTTATGTAGAAGCTGCTCAGCAACTGACAAGGCAGCAAAGGATGCAAAAAATACAGCTAGAGGGGACTTGCAATACAGACCCATTACAGAAAAAGCACAATGAATTTTAACATGATTGACCCCGGTCCCCTGTGCCCATCCTAAGACATCCCTCTTAATTTTCCAAACATCTTCTTCCCAAGGCCCCGCTTTGTTATGAAAGCACCGAGCGTTACACTCACCCCAAATGGTCACAGAGCTACAAGCAAAGACAAGCATCATAGAACAAGCTGAACATCATGCCACATCCAAAACACTTGGTCTATTAATTTAGGCATCATCCAATTGACGCCAAACACCTTTAGTAAATGCGACCACACCTGACATGAGAATGGGCACGATAAGACTATGTGGTCGATCGACTCTACATCGCCCTTACAAAGAAGGCAAATGTTAGGAAGAATCATGGCCCGCTTCTGAAAATTTTCAACAATTAGGATGCGCTTCCTTTCTACCATCCAAGCAAAGGAATCCACTTTCGGGGGAGCGCCATACGACCAGAAAGCAAGAAAACACTCATGGCTTCTGGCATTCACTGCAGCCTGAATCATGGAATAGAAACACTTGACTGAAACTTTGTTGGACGGTAAGACTCATCTCAACTCATTAATTGTCTTAAATTTCAAATGCATTCAACATGAAAAGCTACTAAAACCATGACACAAAGTAAAAAGGATTGAAAAAGGGCTCAATCGGACAAACACTTCTATACTCGGCGACTCCCTACTTAATTTCCCCCTTAAAATATGTTGACAGGCAAATCATTCATTTCCACACAAATCCGTTCATGTTCCTCCTTTGAAGTTCAAATATCATCATATAACTACATAATCATTACATTTTGATTCTCCAACCAAACCACCTGTGCGGCTTTTCCATCTAAATAAATCAACTATATCCTTTTTCCCCCTACAAACAATCTTGGACAATATAAATTATGCGTGTCAAATACAAAATTCATGAGATACAACTTACAATTTCAGCTACACAAGTCCAAACTCCGACAGTAAAGACTTAAACTCGTCAGCGTCAAAGTCATTCTTATCCAACAGCTATCTAACTCAAATGCACAGGAGCCCCCCACGTGTTTGAATGTAAATAAAACTTGTTATTGTCTAGTCCTGGCAAACTTATGAGGTTTGTCTCCAAAGATGTTGATGGTGAAATAATTGGCAGCAAAACTTACCTCAAAGCAATGTGGTCCATCGGCCACTGAAGTTTCGTCGCACACAAGCTGTCCAAGGTAGAAAACATGTCTCTAGTTTGATTTTTTTTTTAAATGAGATTATTGAGAAAAAATGAATGGATTGTTAATAACTATAGGACATTTTTTAGGATAGTTTGTTCCATTAAAAAAAGTATATTTGAGTTCCCATTTCCATTCCTTACTAGACACATGTGCCATGTACACCACATCCATCTTCAAATGCTCCATGTGTGCCACATTTGCAACCATCAATCTTCAATTATCCCACATGTGCCCACTGTGCACATGCAACCTTCTGTAACATGTGCCAACGTCCATCTTCAAGCTCCCCAAATGTGCCATGTGTGACACCATCCATTTTGTGTTCCTTATCCCAGGTATTTGGCAAACAGTCCAATGACAACCTATTCAGCTCGGATTACCTGGGTTAGATTATCCAGGATAGCCTATCCCGGACAGAACTACTATTGCATCCAAACAGGCCCTAACAAGTAACACCCTCGAATGTCCTAACATTTTCTATGAAGTAGCTTCAACTCTTGCATATGAAATATGGAATGGAATTATAGGAAATGACAACAGCAACAGAGTGAATGGAAATGAAAGAATGGAGAAGGTGGGGAGCGGTGGCATTGTAGGGGGGGTTGATTGATAGAGAATCAGCATCAAGATGAAGACAGATTTTTTTTTTCTTCTTTTTAAAGTTATGAAGACCGAGACGATGAGCATAAAAGAAATAAGAATCAGAATCAGAAAAAAGTAAATTGTTTGTTCATTTCAAACATGGAATCCTGGGGCCATTGGAGACTGCAAATGGGACTGCAAGGTTATAATGAACAAAAAATCCTAGCTTCTTCTAATAGATGTTCAAGTATTCAAATACATAGAAAAGGTGATGAGTACAACTGTCTTCAAGGTCTTCAGAATGCTAGAGTTGTTCAACATGTGAAAAGGTTGACTTCAACAGTAAATACATCTGCAGCCATATCCTTGCTAAGCATTTTTGAGTTATAGCTAAATGTTCTAACAGCACTATACCCACTAGCATCACGCAGAAGTTGCTATAAAACGAAACAAGAGAACATCATTTTACCTTCAGAGTTTACCCAAGAATCATAAAGAGCAGCAAATACGAGAGGCCGGCAATCCTTAAAATGTATGTAGTATGGCTGTCTTTTTGAACCATCCTTTTTCCACTCATAGAATCTGCATAAAAGTATGTGAATCTGATTATGGAGAAAAATGTGAGAAGTAATAGAAAATGAGAAGGAAAAAGACAATAGTAAGTCCAAATATAGAGTGAGAACTAAGATGTAATATCCACAATGATCTTCTTCTTTTTTCCCTTTTTTTTCATTAAGTTCCATCATGATCTTGGATGGAGAAAAGACAATAGAGTACTCAAACATCCCAATAGAAAAGAAACAGCTTCTCCTGGTTCAGAGACAACTACAACTTTATTTGCAACAATTTGCGGTATGAACTAGGGATTGAAACAGGAAGCTCCATAATGATAATCAACGCCCTCAGTCAAAAAGATGCCACACTCAACATAAACATGCAATTGGTTCACTATGCAAGCTTTAATATATTGATTCTTGAATTTCATGTTTTGTGGGCACTGCGAAAAAAAATATAAAAAAGAAAACCAATTTGTCATTTTCTTTAGATACTTAGAGATTATACTTCAAAATGATTTGATTCGAAAACACTTGTGACTTGCCCTTCAAAAAGAAATAATGAATTAGGCAGGTTGACTTGGTTAATCCAGAGATATCTAAATAAAATAAGTGATCACAAACAACCAGTGATTTCATCCTTGAATTGAAAAAGGTTCCTTGAAACCAGCGGTGGCTTGACCTTCTCTCAAGGAATCATTTTGGATCTAAAGATGACACCACTAGTGCTCTGCAGCAGCACTGATGACAGTCTACCCATTGTGACATTTCTAACACTTACTAGCGGCAGAGGGTCCCAGTCAACCTCCTAAAAAGAACACAAGTACAGATTACAAGGTCTACCTTGGATAGTGCCTTTGGATGGTTGGCTGGGAAGGAAAAGATCCTATCATCAATCATCCAAGCACAAGAAATATGATCATTACCAATGTGTACATCCTATGCCTCAGGGATGAAGAAACTGTGGACCACCTTCTTGCTCATTGTAGATTATCTTTGAATATATGGTGGGGGATCTTTGCTCTCTTTTGGGGTAGAGTGGGTGATGGCAAGCTCGATTATAGGTCTCTTCCAAGCCTGGATGGGAAACCCAAAAGGAAGAAAGAACAGAAACTCTTTGGCGCTTATCATTGCTTGCTGAAGTATGGTTGATATGGAAGGAATGCAATAACAGAATTTTTTGTAACAAATCTAATTCAAATGACAAATTATCAGGATAGAGTTATGAACTGGGTGTTGGGTCAAAAGGAGTTTGTTGGTTGTAACAGAGGGTCGATTATTTTTGGGTGGGGTGTGTGGCATCTCTATCTCACAAGATGAGTCCCAGTCATCCACGTGCTTTGAATGGTCTCGCTTTTGTTTGGTTTTAACGAAGTTACCATAACCATTCAAAAATAGTAAAATAAAGGATATAGAGGTGTGGTCTACTAATTTGGAAAACCAACACACTTTTAACCTAAAAACCTATTCCGCCCCCTTCTCCCTACCCTCCTTCTAGACTCTCTCCTTCCCTTCTATTCACATTCTATTACAATCTGTCAAACAATTCATTATGAACATAGCACCTTCCAGGTATGTTCAACACATATCCATTAAGATTGTAAGATTATCCACACAATAGCCACAAAGGATTTATTACTGAGCTTTAATAGGAGCAAATTGCACAAATTGTATACACGGCATGGCCATATCATGGATACACATTTTAAAAAAAAAGTCACAGGAACAGTTACAACACTTATTTGCAGGTGATCGCTTTTGTTCTATTTAATAAAATATTGAGTTACCATTCAAAAACAGAATACATAAATAAGTATGAGAAAATCGAGATCGGAGGGAGATGTGACCAGGAGAAAAACATCACCTCATCACTGGTCAAAAAATGCAGGGTCCTTGCACTAAACATGTAAATATAAGAAAATCAGCATAGACTAACACAGGTGATCTCTTTTGTCGTAGGATAGCATAACGAAAAGAGATAATTTGCATCTCACTCTCCCCTATTAGTTATCTAAGTATGTTGTCCATTAATTGGTCTTCGTCTTCACAATAATGGAATGAAAGGCAGCAAGAACTCACTTAGATAATGAAGAAAATAAACACATTTTGAAAAATACAACGTAGTGGAAAGATATCTTCCTGCATGCCATTGCCCACAGGTCTCACGTAGGTTTTTTTTTTTAGAGTCTCACATGGAAGTCTTTAACCAATCATACGACAAAGAAACTACATTGAGGCATTGTGTTAAAATTGTCACAATTTTCCTCCATGCTTATTAATTTTCTATATATCTTTTTTTTTTATTTCGTGCATACAATCTATTCTATGTCTAACAGAAAATTAAATTTTAAAATATGAACAATGAGTACAATCATGAACATTATATAAAGTCACCTTAATGAAGGTTTTCAAATTCCCTACAGGTTATATTGTAAAAAGGATCCTATAGCAATTTGGTGGCCTACTAGAAAGAGTAAGGATATACTAGTTCCAAGCCTCCCAACCATCATCATCGATCATCATCATCAGCTAAGCCTCATCACAACTAATTGGGGTTAGCTACATGAATCTTGTTCTACCATTGCACTCTATCAAGGGCCCTATCCTTATTTAAATCATAAGTCATCATGTCTTTTCTCAGTACCTCAGCCCATGACCTTTTTGGCCTTCCCTTGCCCTTTTAGAGATTCAACATGAACCAACTCACTCCAACGGACACAGTCTTGGTCTCAGATGAACATGACCAAACCATTCAAGTCAAAATTCCCCCTCTTGTTACATATTGGTCCTACTCCTAAGTTCCCTCAAACACATTCATTTCTAATTCTATCCTTGTCTTGCCACTCCTCCATCTCAACATCCTCGGTTCAGCGACACTCATCCTATGCACATGTTGTTCCTTAACTGCCACACATTCTATCCTATAAAGCATGGCTGGTCTTATAGCTATCCTATAAATTCCCCCTTTAATTTGATTGGTTCTAGGCAATCACATAGAACTCTTGATGCAAGACGGATGGCCTAACCTAGAATGATGCAATGAGATCATAAACGGATTAACTTGAACAATTTAAAGCACGAAATAATGCTAATCTATCACAAACTTAAAGAAGTCAAGTATTTAACTATGCTCAGATTCAAGATTAAATCACAATCCTGCAGTTAGATCTTATAAAACTGCAGGACTTCCATCTAGCATAGGGATTGATCTAATTCGAAAGGGAATCTCTTGGTTTTGTTAAAGGGATTGGGCATTAGGGTTTGAGAATCGGGTTTTTTTGGAGAAATTGGGGTTTATGCGAAATTAAGGGAATTTGGAAAAATTAGAGTTAAGGTTTTCAGGGGTTTAGATGTGGGGTTTTAGAGTTAGGGTTGGAAGAAGGGCAATTGGATTATGGTTTTGGGTTTAGGTAAGCTAGGGTTTGAAAATTAGGGTTTAGGGGAATTAGGGTTTTGGGATTTAGGTTCTAGGATTTGGGAATTAGGGTTTTGTAAATTAAGATTTGGGATTCTAGGTTATAGGATTGGAATTGAGGGTTTTAGGCTTGGGGTTATGGATTTTAGAAATGAACAAGGAACAAAGAGGGAAAAAGAGAGGAGATGGGTTGGCCGTACAGACAGTCGTACTTGTCCATACAATTGTACGATCGCATGTAGAGGTCTGCATAGTGGTACAGTGTGGGTTGGTCTAGGTTTAGATGAATTTTGAAAGAGATTGGGGATGGGTTTTAGGAAAAGCAGAAAATAAATGAGTAGAGAAAGATTGAAAGAGATTGAGAGAAGTAGAGAAATAACTTTTGATAGAAGAGAATGAGAGAGAAGGATAACTTAAAATCATTCCATGTCATCACAGTACACCAAATCACTCCAATCACAAGAGGTTTTACTCCATCACAAAGCAAAGAGAAAGAAGAACTTTTTTTCATATATTCAATCATGGGCTAGGGTGTGGACGTCCAAGCCTTATATAGTCTTAAGAAAGACTTTTAAAAAAAAGGCGCTCTCGGATAAAAAATAACCTAAAGACGCTCGATGAAATAAAATTTGTTCCGAACTCCCTAATCTCAACAAAAATATAAGCTAAACCAAAAAAAATAACAAAACATATAAACAAATTAAACAAGCTAAACTATTTCATGGCCCATGGGGTCCACGATCAAGATGTCCAATGACGATGATCCAACAGTCAGAAATCCAATGGTCCAAATAAGTAACCCACATGCATCTTTCCAGTGTGGGGCCTTCAAAGATGCATAATCATGCATGTGGGATCTTCAACGGGCTAAGCACTCGAATTGAGCCCATGGGGACCCATGTATGCATCACCTAACCATAAAGAAAAGGGAGCTCTCCTCCTCCTCTAGTAGACTCTGACTGGTGCTCAGATGTCCTCATCAACTCCCATCGGCTGAGAAGAGTTCGCCTCTGGCAAAATAAAGCTGCGATAATGCTTGAGGAGATCCACGTCTAACTTTTGAAAATCTGCCTCTGTGATCCACGTACAATCAAACTCTGGCTTATTCTTCCACTTGACGAGATACTTCTAAAAACCTTCGTGTCTGGTGGAAACCACTTGCTCATCCAAAAGATCTTCAATCTTTTCTCTTTTATCAGGTATGGATGCTAGAGAAGGCAAAGGCTAGGAAGAAGGATCTGGCAAAGGCCATGGTTCATGGGACAGGTTGGAAAAGCTATCTGGGTCAATGTGAGGGTCGAAACAAGGGCTAGAGGGTGAAGTTGTTGGGCCATTAAAAAACACAAGATCTTCCACATTGAATGTAGAGCTAATACCCATATCAAGTGGAAGTTCTACAACATACTCATTAGAGCCCAATTTTCTCAATATCTTATAAGGACAGGCACTATGGGCTCGTAATTTCCTAACAGTCCCTTGCGGAAACCATTCTGGCCTTATACGAACCATCACATAATCACCTACTTAAAATTCTTTAAACATGAGATAAGAGTCAGCAGATATTTTGTACTTTTCATTACTCATATTAATCCATTTCTAATCTCATTATGCAAATCATGAATATGTCGTGCAAATGCATCTGCGGACTCTAAAGGTCTATGGGAGACTAACATGAGAATGAGATCTATAGGCTTCCTAGGCTCATCCGGTATGTCATATGGGAAAACATCTCTAAACTAATCCAACACCGGACTCACCTCAAGTAACAACTCTACACTAACCTCGAGTGTGACTCTCTTGCCACGAGGGCATACACCAACGAATCAGTTTTAGTCTCCCTTTCAAACTCTTTGGCGTTTATTATGTGGAGAGACTTAGGCCGGGATTTCCTCACATCTTTTGGATCACCCTTCTTGACGTCCTCCTTCTCCAGGGTGCTTTTGGGCAAAAGAGGATTTAGCTTTATTCTCTTACCTTCATACATAAATGAACACGTATTCAAACGGCTGAATAGTGTCACATCATGGTCAAACAGCCAAGGTCTACCCAAAATGATGTGGCCTACGTCCATAGGCAAAACATCACACTACAACGTGTCTTTGTAGGAAGCAGACTGAATGGGAATAAGACACCGCTGAGAAACCAGTATCCAGGACACATCAACCCATGAAACTTGATTGGGCTAAGGGTGAGGGACGAGTTTCAAACCCAAACGAGATACAATGCTAGCAGAGACCACATTGATGCAACTACCACTATCAATTATCACCATACAGTTTTTGTTACCGTACTTGACGTAAGTGTGAAAAAATTGAATTCATGCGCCAATCATCACTCGCTTTGACCTGGGCTAAGGCGAATCTAACAACTCCAAGCAGCATGGTCTTAACTCCTTCATCACTAGCACCAATTTGAGGCTGATATTCTTCTTCTTCGCAATTGCCCTAATTATTCGCATCCTCATTAAACACACCAATTACGAGGGCCTTATCACGCTCTTTCATAAGGCACTAATATGCAAAATGACAATATCCTTGGCAATTGTAACATTGCATATACTCACCTCCCCTCAAATTGATATTAGCTAGACCTTTGTCCCTCACATCCCTATTGTTGAGTTGAGTACCATTAAGGGCTTTGGATTGATTCCCAAAACTAGGCTTAGCTCGCAGGGGAGTGGCCTTGACGTTGGATTCACGAGAGTCAAATCGCCTCATGAATTGATGTTTCAGATACCGCTCAAGTTCTTGCACCACTTGGTAGGCATGCTCTAGGGTGCTGACGGTTGTGACTTGTGAGGAATGAGCTCACACTGAAGCTCTGGTCGGAGGCCCATCCTGAAACAAGAAGGGGTCATTAACGAGTCGTCCTCGATGTTACAACACATCATATATTCATCAAACTTAGCGATATACTCAGTCACGAGCATTGATCCTTGACGAAAGGATTGCCACTGATCCAAAAGCTTCTGGCGGTAAGAAAGAGAAATGTACTTTTCCTTTAAGATTTCTTTCATCTCGGCCCACAGTGAGACGAGTCATCTCCAGATCTCTCCATCTTTCGCTCGACATTTATCCAAAACAACTTGGCTTGGCCCACCAACTTCATCTTGGTGAACCTCACCCGACGACGATCGGATATATCATACCACTCAAAATAATAGTCCATGTCCGCAAGCCAATCGAGGAAAACCTTGGGGTCCAAGCGACCACCATAGTTCGGGGCCTCAATCTTCACACTCTTCATTGCCCAATCAGGATCATGGTGGTCTAAGTACTCTCCACGAAGTGGCTAGATATGCACCCCACCACAGCCAAAACCTCGGCCACGGCCTCTTCCACGTCCTCGAACTTAGTTTCCTCCAACTTCTCTTCGCGCTTGAGATTGGTCATCTTCTCGGGGTTTGCCTGAAGGGAGTTTTCTAACTGGGTCATGCAAGTATTTGTTTCATTCCTAAAAGCTGCCAATTGGTTACTAGTGGTTTTATTGTGAGCCTCGATGGCTGTGAGACAGGTATTGATGGCATTGATAGCCTCGGCAAGCTGTTCCGAAGACAATGTGGGATGTAGACCAAAACCACAGCTAATACAAGTGGGCAAAAACTGGAAACCTAAGGAGAACCTAGGAATTAAAGACTTTAAATGCAATGTGATGAGAATGGGAAGACTGCTAGTCTTAGACACTGCAATATGAAAACCTAATCTGGATGCGCCATAAAAATCTTATGCTAGACCTAGGCTCTAATACCAAAATTTGATGCAAGACGGATGGCCTAACCCAGAATGATGCAATGAGATCATAAACGGATTAACGTGAACAATTTAAAGCACGAAATAATGCTAATCTATCACAAACTTAAAGAAGTCAAGTATTTAACTATGCTCGAATTCAAGACTAAATCATAATCCTGTAGTTAGATCTTATAAAACATGATTAGATAGGACCTATGGAAGGTAGGACTTCCATCTAGCATAGCGATTGATCTAATTCGAAAGGGAATCTCTTGGTTTTGTTAAAGGGCTTGGGCTTTAGGGTTTGGGAATCAGGTTTTTTGGAGAAATTGGGGTTTTTGCGAAATTAGAGTTAGGGTTTTAAAGGGTTTAGATGTGGGGTTTTAGAGTTAGGGTTGGAAGAAGGGCAGTTGGATTAGGGTTTGGGGGTTACGTAAGCTAGGGTTTGAGAATTAGGGTTTTGGGGAATTAGGGTTTTGGGATTTAGATTCTAGGATTTGAGAATTAAGGTTTTGTAAATTAGGGTTTAGGATTCTAGGCTCTAGGATTGGAATTAAGGGTTTTAGGCTTCGGGTTATGGATTTTAGAGAGGAAGGAACAAGGAACAATAAGGGAAAAAGAGAGGAGATGGGTTGGCTGTACAGTCTTGTCCGCACGATCGTAGGGTCACATGTAAAGGTCTGTACGGTGGTACGGTGTAGGTAGGTATAGGTTTAGATGGATTTTGGAAGAGATTGGTGATGGGTTTTAGGGAAAACAAAGAAAATAAATGAGTAAAGAAAGATTGAAAGAGATTGAAGGAAGTAAAGAAATACCTTTTGATAGAAGAGAATGAGAGAGAAGGATGACTTGGAATCACTCCACGACATTACACCAAATCACTCCAATCACAGGAGGTTTTACTTCATCACAAAGCAAAGAGAAAGAAGAACCTTTTTTTTCATATATTCAATAATGGGCTAGGGTGTGAACGTCTAAGCCTTATATAGTCTCAAGAAAGACTTTTTACAAAAAGGTGCTCTCAGATAAAAAAAATTCACATAAAGACACTCAATGAAATAAAATTTGTTCCCAACTCCCTAATCTCAACAAAAATGTAAATTAAACCAAAAAAATAACAAAACATATAAGCAAACTAAATAAGCTAAACTATTTCATGGCCCATGGGGTCCATGATCAAGATGTCCAATGACGATGATCCAACGGTCAGAAATCCAATGGTCCAAATAAGTAACCAAATGCATCTTCCCAATGTGGGGCCTTCAAAAGATGAATAATCATGCATTTGGGGTCTTCAACGGGCTAGGCACTCGAATTGGGCCCACGGGGCCCCATATATGCATCACCTAGCCATAAAGAAATGGGAGCTCTCCTCCTCCTATGATATACTCTGATTGTTGCTCGGATGTCCTCATCAACTCTAGAGGCACATCTTCACTTCTTCCACCCAGCTTGAATTCTACGAGCAAAATCCTTCTCAATCTCTCAATCTCTCATGAACTATCAACTGAAGATATCAAAAATGGTCATTATAGGGTACTTCTTCATCAATAACCTTAACTAATTCCTCATTCCCACTCCTATTGTTACTAAGATTGCATTCCACGACTCTATTTTAGTTTAACTAATTCTAAAACCTATAATTCCAAAGCATCCTTCCATAATTATAGCTTTGTGTTTACACCCTCCCTTGTCTCATCAATAAAATTTATGTCATCTACAAACATCATACACCATGGGACCTTTTCTTGTAGATGCCCCATTAACTCATCTATACCCAATGCGACAAATACAAGCTTAATGTCGACCCCTCATGTAAGCCTACATTAATTGGAAACTTGTCTCTCCAAGACCAATCTTCACATTTATTGTTGTTCCCTCAAACAAATTAACGCACGCCATGTCGAGGCCAAGTCAATGTCCACTATTAATTTTCAGATGGTCTGCAATCTTTCCATTCAAAGGCTTGTGTTTTTGAAGCATCGAAAATGGGAATCATCATTATTGATCCACGAGGCCACTTTTTGGACCATCTGGATCTAGGTCAAAGACAAAATTTTGATGGTTTGCCCAAACATCCACGTATCTTACCAGGAGGATCACATGAACCACTAACTATGGAGCCCACATCCAGTGTAGAACATATGACCATTCCATGGGTAGATTCAGCGATCTGGATCGTTTTGGATTTCTAGGCCACTTGGACTTATCAAATGCGATCACAGAGATCATCAGAAGGTGGAACACAATTTCACACACCTTGGGATCAAATTTCAACCCAACAAACTACACACTCACCTAGTGGACCCCACGGCCCAACAATCTATCCAAATCCGTTCAAAAAATTATGACTCACTTTTAGGGGATCAAACAACGTGAAATTAGCCTCTGTCAAAAGCTGATTGAGTCAACTTTCCAATGAGCCCAAGAAAGCATGAAATTGATATCGTATGAAAAAGATACAGACAATTTAGTGGACAGTTGTCAAGCAGCTACATAAATACGAAAGAAGACCCCTAATAGGAATTTCCACAAGTTTTTACCTCTTTTGATTAGTTGTCGCATAGTTTTAATTGGTTGAGAAATTTAGAACTTACTATTTAAGTAGGTTAGGAGTTCGTATAGGCTTAAATTATGAACTGGCCATAAATAAAAGGCACATAGATAGGCTTTAGTTTATTGATTTTATGAAATTGTGTTTTTTCCTCCTTATGAAACAAGAGGAGGGAAGGGATCTATATCCCTTGGATTTTTCTTCCCATCACTAAGTTACTTGCAGGGTGATCATACTATCCCAATCAATGTGATTTATCACTAAGTTGCTCGCTGAATCATGACATCATTTATCAACCGGTGATCATCATTGTCGATCTTCATCATCACCACGTCGTGCGTGCAATTTTGAACAATATGAACGACCGTCATCGCATATCCTTAACCATGTCAATATATCCTCTTACGACTCTTTTCTTTCCCAAAATCCACCAGATTAACTCCCTAGAGACCCTATTTTATGCTTTCTCTACTTAAATAAAGACCATATGGAGATCCTCCTCTCCAATATTTCTCAATCATTGTTTAAGTAGGAAAATAGCCTTAATGCTTGACCATTTTGATGTAAATCCAAACTGATTTTCTGGTACATTCATCTCACACCTTAACCTTTACTCGATCAATCTCTTTGAAAGTTTCATAGTATGACTCACAAGTTTAATCCCACGATCATTAGCATAGCTTTGTACCTCTCCTTTATTCTTTTGTGTAAGTACCACAGCACTTCTCCCAGCCTCTACAATACAACAAAATTCTAAGATATCAAGCATAGCTTGAATATCGTATTTGGCCAATTAACAACCCCAAAGAAAAAGTACCAGTCTTAATGATATAACTATTGAAGATTTTGAGAATATTCAGATGACTTAAACTTACTATCAGGTTCACTATAGGGAGTGGGCCACATGTGCTCCGTACATGAATGAGAAAAGGGGTTCCATAATTTAATTTCAAAACTGAAATAATGTAATAATTTTTTAACTACAAATTCACTCAAAGAGCAATAATCAAGCCTGCATAACAACGACAGTAACATAAAATTCATGTTTGTGCATTGAAAGGCCTTGCGCACAAGCAAAGCACCATAGAGATTAACCCCAAAAGCCACTAATCATATGAGACGGGCCTTAATAGTTTTATCATGGTCATGTTGTTGCCTAGGTGGTTGCACCCCACAAGCGTTCTTTGTTGCGCAATCATGAAGGCACAACCATATAATCAAAGATTATCGAGTCTGCATATAGGCACCTATGGCCATGCAACCCCACAGATATTTTATTTTATTTGGAAAAAAAAACTATTGTTGTAGTTTCCACCAACAACAATCAAGATTGGGATCATGTCCCAATCTTTCCGACGTTGGATCTATACCCAGAGTTACGTCTAGAAACCTCAAAGTTGAATCTGCTCTCAAGTCGTGTCCCAAATACTTGGCATCCAATTTGTTTTCAAATTGATGATTCACAAGCCACAAATCATCATGATCATCATCTAGACCTTATCCCAATTGATTGGGGTCATCTACATGAATCTTGTTCCGCCATTCCACTCTATCAAGGGTCAAAACTTCAGCTAGACCATAGATCATTAAGTCTTTTCTTACTACATCTACATCCTTTCGGGCCTTCACCTTGCCCTTTTAGAGCCTTCAACTTGTACCAACTCACTCCTAACCGTCAAGGTTCTTAGTCTCCATTGCACATGACCAAACCAAGTCTACTTTCCCACATCCTATTACCTATTGGTACAACTCCTAAGTTCCACCGGATGCATTCATGTAATTCCATCCTTCCTCATCTTAAAACTCATCCATCTGCAAACCACAAATACATATATGAAAATCAGGATTCAGTCATTTCCCTCTGCAAGAAACAAAAAGTATATCAAAATAGCCAACGTACTTTGCAAATCATAGATATATGCTGACATGAATCGCCTAATATTCATTTGATCTTCATCCACTAAATCTGGGAGATGGTGATCTCCTGATCACTGATCTCAAACCTATTCCAAGTTCCAACCCTTCTCAATCCCAAAAACTCGGGGAGTTAGGGAGAACAAAAGACATGCCAACTTCTGGAAAAGATCAAAACCAATAAATTCCAAAGCTACGCTTGACGCATTAAGTAAGCTATCACTTGCCGGGGCAAGTAACATCTAGCATAAATTTCAAAATTTTCCATACATTCCGATAAATACCATGATTAGCATTTGGAGCCAAAATATCCAGCATATCCAAAATAGCTCCTATCAAGGTGATCCAATGGCTATATTTTGAGACAATCAAAGCACAGTTAACAGTATAGCAAATCCAGCCTCTTGTGAAAGAACTAAACATATTGATGTTGGCTGGCACTTTCTTTTGAATAAAACAACTACAAGAGATCTTCAGATTTCACACTGAGGACAAGTACCAGACTGTCAACTTGTTCATGAAGAGCATTGGAGAATGTCAGTTTGCTTGCCTAATTAGTAAGCCAAGGCTAATGGATCCATCTTCTTAATGGCAATATTAGTGTATCATTTCGGAATAGATGTAAGGATTGTTTAATCCATAGTTGCCTAATTCGTTGGATGTAAGCTAGAACTGTGAACCAGTTTGTTTTCTAACAGTAGAACCATGAATCAGTTCGAGCAACCTAATTCACAATTCGAACCGCTTTGATTCAATGATTCTGATTGATTAGAATTGTTGTAGTTCGATTCCACACTCAGGTATAGCTCATGGAAATGCACAATTCAAATTATGTTAGTTTGTGTCGATTGGAAACGATGGATCTGCAACTCAGAAGCAATGGCTGGTAGTGATTGGTTTAAAATGTTAGATCTGCAACTCCAGCAACCAATGGATTGTGACCTTCTTTTTCTTTGAAGAGAAGAAGAAGAAGAGTAAAAAGAAGAAGATGATGAGTTGTTTGATACTTTGGCAGAGTGTGGTGATTGATACACATGCACTAAGAAACTCCAGACGTACCAAAAAGGCAAACACAAATGACAAAACAAACCGTTCAAATTGCGAGATCCACTATAGAGATATCCTGATGCAAAAATCAGATTGTTTGAATGATCCAAACCTCGTATTTGTAGTCAACTATTTACTGAATTAGGAATAGCTATTGTTCAGTTCAACATCCTCTAAATGTTTATGAATCTTCAGGTTCTGCAACTCAATCAATATAAATTTCAGTTACCAACCCATTTAAATTGACAATCAAGATTTTGACAGTTCAATTTGCATAATTTATATTTTAACCAACCCACGTAATTGACTATTAGCTAGCACCTAGGGGAGTTTTGTGCTCTTATTGCTAGTCTCAGGCCCGGATAAGAGGGGTTGCATCATGTTGGCAGTAAGCGTTAAACTTTTGCCATAACTTTTATCATGAATCATGACAATAGGAGTAACAGGGTTTGTGTAGCTGACCCAATTAGTTAGAATAAGGCTTTGATGATGACAAGGATGATGAATTTGTGTAATTTATATGCCACATCAGAACCTTATAGTGCTTCTGTAAGACTGTATCAAAGTTTTTCTCCGAAAGGAATCAAACACCAGATGAAGGAAAAGAGAGGTTTGCTAAGTCCACTCAAGTGTACAGCAGAGCCATCTACATGTAGCAATGGCGTTGCGATCCACTCCTTCCATCAGATGGGCCCCACCAGGTACTGAGTTACATGCCATTGACCAAAAATAAGGCTGGTTCACAAACCAATGGAGCTACAGGTTATAAAACAAGTGAAAGGTTAAAAATGTTCAGCAAGTCTTTCTTAGTCGACCTTTTCTGTTTTTCCCGTGATGATGTGTTCGGCGAGTTGACTGAATTTATTTTTAAGCAATGGCACCTACATGGTGAGATCCACTGGAAGGGCTACTTGGAGTCCCACATTAATGCCATGTTGGCACATGGGGTGGCATGAAGATGGGCTCTCTTGCATATACATGTGACCTGATCAAACCTTAAGAACCAACTTAAATCTTGGGCTAGACTTCTTGACCAATGTTTTAGAATTAGTGTTGACCCATCCTCCCTCACATGTGGCACTCATGTATGGCTATCCAGGCCATCCAAATTGAGAGCGGATTAGTTGTTACCCGGGTAACACCTTAGTGGGTGTTACCCTAACCGTGGGGCCCACCTGGATGTATTTGTTGTATATCCATTCCGTCTATCTGTTTGTCCATCTCATTTTACGATGAAATCCGAAAACTTAAGAAGATCTAAATCGCAGGTGGACCATACCACTAGAAACAGTGATGACTGACCATTAAAAACTTTTTATGGGCCACAAAAGTTTTGGATCAAGCAGATCTTTCTATTTTCCCTTCATCCATGTCTTCTTGACATTATCAACAGGTTGGATGGCAAATAAACACCACGAAAACCTTTCAATGGGCCCTTTGGAATTTTTAATGGTGAGGCACTCAATCACCACTGTTTCTTGTGGTGTTGTCCACCTGAGATTTGGATCTGCTTAATTTTTGGGACCACGTCCTAAAATGGTCTAGAGAAACGGATGGACGGCGTGGATATACAACACATCATCAAGGTGGGCCCTACGGTAGGAGTAACACCGACTAAGGTGTTACCCGGGTAACACCTAATCTGCTCCCATCCAAATTGTGGGGTACATTTTGGAAGCAGCATATCACCAAAATTGATGAGGACACAAGACCATTTCAAGTTTACCAACGAAGAAAGCGCCACCCACAAGTACCATCCTTGTGGTTAGGCGATGATTGAGGAGCATTGAAGACCCTACGCACGTGATTTGGCACATAGAAGACACGTGTGTAGGATGGAAGAAGACCCGATTGAAAGTATAGAAAAATGCTTTTCTGAAGGTGGTCGGGCACCCGGCCAAATTTGGCACCGGGCGACCGAAATTCAGCAAATTTTCATTTTTCCTTGCTGGACAGTTTCTGTCTTAGCCGGGCGCCCGGCCAAATTGGTCACGGGGCGCCCGACCAACGTACGAACTGTTTTTTTTTTTAGTTGTTTTTTACCAATGTTTTAGGGTTATTTTGGTACTTTTATGTTTTCTTCTTGCTTATTTAAGTGAGCTAAGCCCTAATAACGTGATTAGTTGATTATTAATGAAAAGACAAACCTCTTTGGTGGCTTCTCTCTTCTCTCTCTCTCATGGTGCTTCTTCTCTCTCCTTGATCTTCTTCTTCTGATTTCTTCTGGTGCCCCTCCAAATTCTTCCAGGTATTTTATCTCCTATTGTTATCCTTCTAAACTTCTGTTTTGCTATTCCCCACGATCTAAACCTTGAAAATCGATCCAAACCCTAAATCCCCAAATTCTCAAATCCCTAATCCGAGAAACCTCCTGGTTCTTCGGACTAGTGATCATCATTGATCGATTGGGTAACGCCATGCAAGATCGGGAGGTTCTATCCCTCGCCGGATCCAACCTAGGCACTAATTGAATCCCATACTCCATGGTTGTGATGATGGCCCGTCCCATTGCATGTTTTCTTTCTGGTTTTCTTAGTTTATGATGATTAATGCTAGATTTCATTATTATTATTGCTTTTACTTCCGCTGGATAATTGTGATCATGAGCATGCATCATATTTAGGGCTGTCCTGCATCAAAAACTCACATTGATCAAGCAAACCTAACCATCAAACGGATGGATATCAAATGAATGGTTAAAAGTAAAATAGTGAACGGTCTGAATTAGATGAAATTTTGTTGGACTAGAGCATTGCATTAGTCTATTGAACAAATTAAAACTGAAAATCAAGCTGCAAAACAAACTAAATGAGCCTACCCTTACAAATCAAGAAATTTTATGAAGTACTGAACAGTGAATTCAAACACCAATTGGTCAAACTGCATTCCAGGTAACTATGGTTTCATCATGCCCATTTTAATTTTGAGACATACAATTTATGTTCAGCGATGGTTGTCATGTGTTTTGTCCTTTAATGTCAGATACAGCATACGCAGCTCCAAGAGATCAATTAAATGAATGGAAATGTTATTTTTCTCCCATCACACGCAAGACTTGTTTAACTACAAGGAGCTACTTATCCTAGACCTATGAAGCTATTATGTGCATGTAACGCTTCCTTAAATCAAGACGTGTGCAAAACAGCAGATTGCTAACCATGTAAGGGAAGCCGGCTGTACATGTCTAAGTATAGTACAATGGCAACAGCTCCACGAATGCATCCATGAGGCAACTCCAATTCTTCATTGACATGGAAGGGGTAACAATGTCAACCGAGTTATACTTTTGTCTTCAACAAAATGCCATCCATCACCATCTCCACAACAAACAAAGATGCCCTATAAAGCTAAACTTCAATTTTCAACACAACATCGCTGGTGAATCTTCTAGAGTGTAAACAGTAAAAAAAGGAATAAGTGGCACTCAAAATTAGCTCCTTTTTTTCCTTTTTTACGCACACACCCTCACACCCACACACACCACAATAGGTACTCGAACCCATGACCTTAGTGTTGAAACTCTCAAAAGTAGCTTATCAATAATTAAAGGCATCAATATGCTTTAGCTTATCAAAAAAAAATTACTTCTAAAAGTGTCCCCAAATGAACAATATGAAGCGATCCACAATATGATGCATGAGCATCTAACTTATTAATTAAAAATAAAATAATGAAACATACCCATCCACTGCCACAAGGCAGCGGTTATTAGGAACAAGACGGCGAAAAGATGGTTTCTCACATATTGATTCTGACCGAGCATTGAACTGCAATTCATAAGCAAATTAAGACAATAAATGTCTTTTTTATACAATGATAATCGCATGGTATAAGTTTGTCCAAAAGAGAAGCATCAAACTCAACTAATCATGAATGACAACAAACACTTTCATTTCCATGCAAGGCAGAAGAGGGAATACTAGGATGAAGGAAAGACATAAAGAGACTTGGATCGAATTGATGAGGAGGAATCCAAAGCCTTGTTCACTTGCTGAGCATAGGCATCAGATGGCAAAGATCAGCAAAATAAAATCCAATAGGATGAAGATGATAAATAGTAGCCAAAAACATCAATAATACTCACCTTGACTCTTTAATATGACGTCTCCACAATAACGAGGTTCAAAGATTAAAGTTTGGGCTCCAAACTATCTAAGCGGCGCAGAACATAGACAATGCAAACTACAAAGGAATGCAATCCAGTGGTAATGGACTATTGTGAGCCCAACATGATGTTTGGATGGCATCCAACCTGTTCAAGTGGTGTCCTGCCTTCATGATCAAACGCCCAAAAAAATCAGGCCAATCCAACCATCAAGTGGGCCACACCATAAAAACAATGTAAAGCAACCCAAAAATCACTAAATTACCTGTAGGGACCCTCATGATGAAACTGGCCTGATTTCATGTGCATCCCATTTTCATGGTGGGAAGCGCACCTCTTGGGTGGCTGGTTGTCATCCAAATAGCACTGTGGGACCCACCTGCAATTTTGAGGCTTTCAGGTTGTTTGCCATTGTTTGTTGTAGTGCACCCGCCTGATGATTGGATTGTCATGACTTTTGAGTTGGGTGCACATCATGACGGGGCGTGCCTCTTAGATGGGTTAGTTATCATCCACACAGCACCTACGGCCCAAAATAGCTTACCGGCATTACAATATTACAAGTACTATTGGAGCATGCCCCACCTATAAATATGCACTCAGCTTATGAACCATATGGATGAATAAAGACACAAACCAAATGCCCAAAAAAAACTCACTAGCCCAAACTTCTTAATTAAGTGTTAGCATGTAGCTCCAAATGCCAATAATAATGAAAAGACCAGAGAACACTTTAATGCTAATGGCAACCAGATTTTGACTTATGAACAGAACCTTGATCAACATTCTGATTACTGATTAAAAATAAAAGGCTTCAAGTAAAATATCTTTCATAAATGGTAAAACAAACATTAGAAATAACTTCAACAAGTTCAAAGCATTTATTGAGATCTCTTCTCCAAGCCAGGATAGCAAAGGTGTCAAGTCAAGGAACCTAGTATGTTGGCAAAAACCAGAAACTATCTTGTTAAAACAATAATAGCATGCCTTTACAACTTTAGTGAACTCAACCACAAGAGGATCAGCCCTCTAACAATATTATATTTTTCATCTCTTAGACTAACAAACTCAAACACATAACATATCCTACTGAAGTATTCCTTTTTCTTTTCTTCTTTTTTTTTTTTTTTTTTGGAAACTGATAATGAAAATTCATTAAAGAAGCAACCAGGCCAAAAAGCCAAAAACAGCAGAAAATGAAAACATGCTGGCCCCACTGCTCCAGATTAAACAAATGTTTAATCAGAAGACAGAGAAGTGAACTCTATCATCTAGAATAGAGATATGGGGGCTAAATTTCCAACTGTAGTGAGGACTCCCTGCTGGATTTCACTTGCCACTCAAAGAGATGGAGTCCCATTTGATTGCATTGCACTAGTGTATCTATCTTTTATTTCGACACTTGAACAATATTTTCCACTTGGATGGCCTTGTCACCTTGTTCATGGAAATTTGATGAAAGATTTTTTTTTTTGAAACTGTGATGAAATTTCATTAAAAGAAAAAGAACGGCCGAAGCTAAAAACACAAAAAATAGAAGGAAAAATACAAATGTACAAAAAACCCAGACCAAAACCCACAACCGCTGCAAACCCCCAAATCTACAAACGAGAGACAAAAATATAAACTCCCTCCTGATCTTAAACAAATAAATTTAAACTCCCACCCATTCTTTAACAAATAAGGAGGCTCTTCTGAAGACCTCTAAAACCTCTTTCTTCTTGTCTCTAAAACACCTGTTATTTCTTTCCCACCATAGGGCCCACAGAATCGCTAGTAAACTTAATCTACATCTCCTTTTATCCGTATGACAGAACCCCCCACCATGCCAAGAAGAGAGATGATCATGAATATGGTTTGGAAAGACCCAAAAGACCCCGAAAGAGTTAAGGAGGCAACCCCATATCTCCCTCGCAAAAGAACAATGAATGAACAGATGGTCCACTATTTCCGCATCTTTATAGCACATCAGACAAATATTCGGAAGGATCATCTTCCTTTTGCATAGATTGTCGATCGTCAGCACTCTGTTTTTCCCCACAAGCCACCCAAAAGCCGCCACTTTCAAAGGAGCACCATAATTCCACAGATGAGCTATAGGAGAAACCACCTCAGACGAAACTTGCTCAGTTAGCAGTCGATAAAAGGACCGCACTGAGAAGGCACCAGACCTATCCTTTAACCATTTCAAAGAATCCACTTCTGAAGATACCGGGGAGCAATTCTTGAGAAGCTGGAGCAAACTGACCAAATCTTCAAATTCCCTATCATCCAGATTTCTTCTAAATGGAGGTGTGGTTTTAATTAAGCTCAATGGCCAGGAGAATCCTCAGAGTGGCATTTCAAAAGGATGGAGAGTTCAGTATGCTTCCAATAGAATTAGAGTTGGGTGGATGAAATGAAGATAAGTCAATAGTATTTTATGTTACCATCGGCTGCCAATGAAATGCAACAGAAATTTTTGTAAGATTGTTATCTTTTAGAATATAACAAAAAAAAAAAAAAAAAAAAACTTTCATTAGAAATAAAAGTAGAGGAAACTACAAGCAAGAGATACAAAAGGGGGAGGTGTGAGGGTCCAAAACACAGCCCCTGATCAAAAAAAAAAAAAAATCCAAATCAAATCATTACAAATGCAAAGGACCTCATGAGCAACTCAAAAAAGAAGAACATCGGGACCGAATAGCCAATACTGAATTATCCCCCCGAGATCTTCACCACCTGATTCCAATAATCCACAATACTTCATGAAATTCAGGAAGCACCACAGCCCAATCAACAATCTTTGAAAGCCTCCATTTAATGGATTGAGAGCAGGATACCTTGGTATCATAAATCTCTCATTTCTCTCCTTCCAAATCCCTAAGGGCTTGTTTGGCACCTTGGATTTAAGAGGAAGTGATGAGAAGTGGATTCCATGATAAGAATTCTCATCAATTCCAATTCTTATCAATTCCAGATTTTCTATTTGGCAGCCTAGATTTGGAGAGAAGTCAGACAAGAGGGAATGGACGGTGTGGATTTTAATAACACCGTATGCCCACCTATACTTTGGATTTTGATCCCATCATCCATCAATTTTTAAATCAATGCAGTCCATCAATTTTTACAAATGATTTTATGCCAGGATCTAAAAAATAAAGCAGATCCACATCTTAGGTGGACCATAAAGCAGGAAAAAGTGGAGAGTGACCTTTATGATGCACAAAAGTTTTGGATTAAACTGATATTTGTGTGGTCCCTTCATCCAAGTCTTTGTGACCTTATCAACAAGTTGGATGGCAAATATACATCACGTTGGGGAGGATTTCTCATCAAATCGCACCTTTTTGGGAGGAATTGGAAAGGAGCTGAAAAGTGCCTTTTGAATTCTCATGGATTCAGGATTCCTATGAAATCCACTTCTCATCAAATCCTCTTCACCAAACAGAGAAAAGCAAGTAGTTTCTCATCACTTCTCATCAAATCCATGGTGCCAAACAGAGGCTAATAGGAGAGTAAGAGGGATCATCCTCAACATGATATTTCCTTTTATTGGAAAAGGAACAGCAGACCGTCCTGAAATGAGGTCCGTCAACAAGTCATTAATAATGCAGCTGACACATAATAAGCCAAAGAAAAAGTGCCAAATTCCCTCAACAGAAGGCAGTGGAGGAATGGATGATTGATTTTCTCATCATTCACCCAAAACATACAGCAAATGTCTGGAAAGGCCAACTGCTTTTTCTCAAGATTGTAGAGCAACATGATTTTATTAGCAGAGCCAGTCAAATGGAAGCTTCTAATCTAGGTGGGACTCCATGATCCCACACCGTAGCCCACAAGGCCTCACACCATCATAAGAGAAGCAAGAAGAAGAAAAAAGTTTTCAACTGAGAAACACCATTCATATGCCACTTCCAAACCTTCCGGTCCAACTCATTCACCTCCACATGCACCTTATTGTGTTCGCTTCGACACTTCAATGCTGAAAATTCCATCATCCTTGAGGTTTTGACGAAAATGATGTTCCACATCATGCTGCCCCTACAAATCTCAGAATCGTTGACAGTACCTTCCTTATTTTGAGAAATGGATGACAGTGACAGCTATGCATCGACAAGAGTTTCATGCATCATCAATATAGGCAAAGAAATGGGTGGAAAGAATGTAGAGAGAGAAGAACAATTATAATCCATGAAATGGAAACTGGAAAGGGAACTCAACAAATGAGAGAGAGAGAGAGAGAGGAGAGTGAAAATAGAAAGAGGAGAGATTTGAAAACAGGAGAGAGGTTTCATGTTTGAATAGATGATGAGAAAGTTTTTGCAGGAGTAGAAAAGACATCTAAAGGAAAGAAGAATACTTTCAAGTATAACTCACTTAGATACATGAGAGTGAAGAAAAGATACAGAAGGAAAGTAGAAGAGAAGGAAAACTACCAAGTACATTTTAAGAAAGATATTATAGAAAAGGATTTTGAATGAAACGAGAGGAGAATGAATGATCATTTGAAATTTTGAATTGAACAAGGCTTGCACTTTTAGAAAATCTTCCAAACTTAGTTGTAGCTCCGCACATATATGCACCTACACGTACCTTCAAAAACTTTACTACACACTTTCCCACAGTAAGAAATGAAAGAGCCACAGTTGTGTCTAGAATCATGGAAGGAGTTGGAAGGTTGTATAACATAGAGGTCATCCAATTATATTGTGCTAAATATAATTAGCTTTTACAGAATTAACAAAAAAAATTATTTAAAAAATTCAAGAAAAGATACATCAAGGGGGGATGGATTCCCTATACAAAGAGATGATCAAGAAACACCACTCTTAGCCAAGGCATCAGCCAAATCATTCACCTCCTTGCCTATGTGGGTCTGAGAAGCTTGATTCTTTTCTAAGAAATATCATGATTTTCTCCTGCCATTAACTTAAATAACCTGGCAGGTACACACAGCATAATATCAATATGGTGACGGTACTGATAAGACACTTCATGGATACTTCAAGCATTCAGCTAAACCATTTCATGTTGTGCTAGGTTCCCCATTTCTGAACTAGTAACAACTTCCATATTTATTTGTCATAAGAAAGTAAAGAAGTATCCCAAAGAAGCTATCATAAGGATTTTGTAAATATTAATAATTTCATTGAATTAAAATGTATTGAAGAATAGAAAGAAAAAAAATAGTTGTCTGAACAAACTAAACTTAATAGTATGGTGCAAATTTATTCAATTGCAAACCATAATACTTATACAAATATTATGTTATGGATGGGATACTGTTATCTGTATTAGTGTTCTGGATTTTGGGAAAGTGAAACTTGCTTCCCTGCTCCCCGTATCGGTGTCCATATATGGGCACATGAATTGTAAAAAATTATTCCACAGCTTGATAAAATTTCACACCTTGGCCTCAGTAAACAATAACAGTGGCATATTTCATGCTATCTACAACCAAATGGGACCTCTTGCAAAGTAGATAATGACAAGTTCCCCATGCTTTCAAATGAGGCACTAATGGTCTCATATTCTTATTGGGATTCCTTGTGTGATCAAATGCTGTCACCATCCACCAATTATGAATCATCAGTATATTGCATTCCATCTCATTTTCCTTGCTGCAGGTAGGTTACACACAAGAGTTGGTGGAATTTTGGTATTTCCTAGTTTCCTACTGCTGTATGGATCCAATAGAAAATCCTTCCAGGTTCTCTACTGCCGCTTCTGAATTACAGCAACAAATTCACAGAGATTCATTTCTTGTCTCATAGACTATACAGGGCATGCAGAAAAGAATAGCTTTCAAGCACATCCCAATTTCATGTAAATAGAAGACCTAAAAAGGCAATACCATCCTAAAGTGATCAGGTTTCTCAATTTTCTTGGTGAAGCTGGGAATTAGTCCCCATTTCATGCAATGAAGAACCGCCCCTTTGACGGACCCATACTCTTTTCGAACAACGGGCATGTAGGCTCCAGGAGAAACATTGAACGATGGACAGTACCTGCAACAAAACAAACTATTGTTTGCCAAAAACGAAGTTTGAGCTGCATAAAAATGGCATTAACATGTCCAAAATTGTCTATTTTACTAGTAAAAGAGTTTTGTTGACATAAAAAAATTAATCTCAACACAGATAGCAATTAACTTCCACGAACATACCAATAGAAAAGAAGAAAAAAGCTGAAGTTTGTTAGTTGGAAATTTTCCACTTCTATTGATAACAAAATAATCAAATAAGCAAATATTCCATGAGGTAACTAGCAGTACTTCGACAGCCAAAATAATGTTGGACCCATCAACCATACACCTGGGCCCACCTTTCATTTGTTCAGGCTGTTTGTCTGCAGCCCCACATGAGATGGAACATACCTACAAATATCCATAACAAGATGATCCTAACCATTTGAGCAGTGGCTTACAAGTAGGGTGGCAATAGTTTGGGTTGGCCTGAGAGTCAATTGGCACGATCCACCTCAGGAGATGCTTAATGGGTAACATGTTGCCTCGAGCCAGTAAACGATGCCTATTTAAGTACAGGTTATCAATGGTTGGGCTCAGATTGAACCCTACCCCCCCGACCCTGATGTACTCGTTATCAATGGGTTGGGCCAAATAATCTGAACCCAAATCCAAGACTAAATATTAATAATTCATATACCCCTCAAAGGTTGTAGCATTCCCTTACTGCTGCTACAATCCAATTAACATTGGTTCAGGTTGAATCATGCCCTACGCTATTCAATGAGTTGGGTCAGGGCCAGCTTAGTGAATTTTAAGTGGGTTGGTCAGGCCTCTAGGAAGTGGGTCCAGGGCAAGGTTCAGGCCGAAAATCATTAACCTGTTTCTTAAAAGGGTCAGGCACAGGCTGACCCATTGCCACCCCTACTACAAGTGGAACTAGAAAAATAATGAAGCCAAAACAGGCCCACAAGTCAAATGATCAAGACCATTCAATAGAAGAGATTCTGGGAGCATGGCCAATACACCATGGATGAATGATCTCGATCGCCAAAATGCAGTCCCCTTCCTTACAAGTAGTGGCCCAATTAAAAACATCACCTTGCTCCCCCAAGAACTCTATGTTTCCTCTTTCTAAATTTTAGCAATCGCTTTCAATGATGACTTGACAAGAGGGGGAGAGAGGGGAGTGTTGAAAAAGAGGTATCATACAACAGGCCAAATGTTTGTACGATACAATTCAAGGTTTCAGTTTGTCTGAGTGGGGCCCACAATTCGATAGTCCAAACCATTGATACGATGGACCCCACTGTGAGGATGATCCCATGAACCAAAAAAATCTCCCAGACAGAAAATTTCCAACCCTTCAGTAGGCAGGCAACAAACAGAGCAAAAAACAAAGAAAACGCAACCAGGCTTTACACTCCAAAAGATGCCAAATATTGTGCTGGGATCTTCCATTTTGGTGGATTTTTTAGCATGGCCATCCATGTTGAGGCCCATCATGTAATGGTTTGGATCACTGAACCACGGGCCCCACTTGTACAAATAAAAAAACCCAAACATACTGTACAGACTCTCAGCCCAAGTATTGTACGCCACCTCCTTAAAAATATTTTTCATTGGATAGCAAATTATGTTGAAATGTTTTGGTTTAAAACCATTTTAAAAATAAGAAAATAGGTGCTTTGGTTTTTGTCCCATATCGGATGGGAAAAGAGTTTTTTACCTCTTTATAAGTAGGGTGTTGTGCACCATACTTATTTATGGTAGGAGAGAGGAGTATGGTGGCTTGCGTGTTCCAATGCGAACAGCGCACCCGCACGGGCTCAGTATCGATCTCAGGCACGGGCACGGGCGAGAGCGTGGGCATGTGAGGCAGTGTGGCTGTAGAGGCGCTAGTGGCGCACTTGGCACTTCACACGTGCACATCATGTCCACATCATGTCGCAGATTGGTCGCGACCTCGCGAACTGGAGCGAGACTGGTGCGAGTTGTGGTGCAACAGAAACTAGGTAGTAGGATAGGTGGCTGGGTTCGGAACAGAGGAGGTGCTGTGGGTAGGAGGTCTGATAGAGAGACCTCTCTGCTTTTTATAAAGAGCTGCGGGGCTATTTAGAGGGACTTGTGTAACTGCTCAGGCAGTAACAGTCCAAACCATGCATTAACAGTTGCATGTGGCTAGCCCAACGGTCAGAAAATGGCTAGCCACTGAGTCTAAACAGCCAGCATGCAAGTGTGTAACTCCCACATGCACAACGGTCAGAAACTGCCAAAAACGGCTAGTTTCTCCCAACAACCAGAAAACAGCTAGTACCATTATGGCTCTAGACCAAAACTGCCAGCCACCCTTGCCTCTATAAACCAGACAGGGCTGGTTCATTTCGCTACAACAACAACAATCACAACCATCTCAACTGAACAAGCACTTTCTAAGGAAATTAGCCTCACGGTTTGGTTCATACAAACCGAGCCACTAAGACCAAAGAAGTGGTCTACTCACTGCAAGAAGAAAACCGTCTCTCTTTTTCTCTCATTCTTTTTCATTTCTGCCAGATTGTGTTCACTGAGTTCCATAGTGGTATCTTCGTTTTTGCTGAACGCAGAACCACATAAGGCTCATCGTATCCTAAAAGCAATCCGCCTGCAACCTAACAGCAGACTCAAAATAATTTGAGTAGGGACGAATTACGCTTTAAAGACAGCGTGTTTTTCACGTGCTTCAGTCTGTCCTAAAATTTGGTTTTTTCGATATTATTTATTTTTATTTCTGAGATCGAAAATCTCAACAATCTTAAAGCGTAATTCTGATATGGAAACCGAAGGGGTATCATCAATTAAACTGATGAACCAGGATCTGATTCGTCTGGATCGGTTCGATGGAACCAATTTCACCAGATAGCAGGATAAGATAAAGTTCTTGCTTACGGCGTTGAAGATATTCTATATCTTAGACTCGAACTTGAAGTTGCTTCCTCCAGCAACCGATGAAGACACAACTGAGCAGATTAATGCACGTATCAAGAGATAAAAAGATAATCTGTTGTGTCGAGGACACATCCTGAACACGCTATCTGATCGTCTGTATGATCAATACACTAGAACCGAATCTGCCAAAGAAATTTGGACCGCTCTTGAGTTCAAATTCAAGGCTGAAGAAGAATGTATGAACAAATATCTCATAGCTAGCTATTTCGACTACACCAATGATAAATAACAAATCGTCGTTATCCCAAATCGGAGAACTACAGCTAATTGTTAGCAAAATCAATGCCCTAAAGATTGATATCCCTGAATCTTTCCAAGTCGGGGCTATAATCGCAAATTGCCCCCGAGTTGGACAGAATACAGGGAAGAAACTGCTACATAAAACTGAGGACTATTCACTGGAACAAATCCAGAAACATCTCAGAATAGAGGAAGAATCCCGAAACCGTGAAAAGAAAAATGGAAATGAGAATTCCTCGTTTAAGGTGCAAGTAGTAGAAAGTACCTAAAACAAGAATCCCGAGAAGAACGGCTCCTTGAAACCTAATAAAGGGAAATTCAAGAAACCACAGAAGAAGAACAGAAAGCTCAAAGGCCCTTGCCATGTCTGTGGGAAAACCAGGCATTATGCTCGAGTATGCCGACTTCGAAAATCTAAGAATGAGGCAAGTGCAGTTAAAGAAGACATAGTAGTCATGATCATTGAGGTAAACATGATCCAAGGCAAAGTACCCGGTTGGTGGTATGATACAGCTGCCATAGTCCATGTAAGCTATGACAGATCAGCATTTAAAACTTATGAGGACGTGACCAATGGTCAAGGAGTCCAAATGGGTAATGAAGTCTGATCGAAGGTTGTAGGCAAATGAACTGTGGAACTAGTCTTTACCTCTGGAAAGAAAGTGGTCTTAACTAATGTACTACATGTCCCGGACATGAGACAAAACTTAGTTTCTGGGGATCTTTTGAGAAAACCCAGAATATGAGTAGTATTTGAGTCAGGAAAACTGATTCTGTCGAAAAACGGAAACTTCATTGGTAAAGGATATGCTTGTAATGAGATGATTAAGTTTTCCTTGAATAAAAGTAGCTCTTCTGCATATATGATTGAAGTTGTAGCATTGTGGCATGGTAGATTAGCACATATAAGTTATAGTAACTTAAAATTCATGTCTAAGAATGGCTTAATCTCATACACAGATAGTCAAAATAACAAATGTGAAGTGTGCACAAGGTCCAAATTAACAAAGAAACATTTTCCTAGTGTTGAGAGATCATTTCAAATATTGGACCTAATACACACCGATATCTGTGAGTTAAATGGCATTCTTACATGTGGAGGAAAGAAAATACTTTATAACCTTTATCGATGATTGCTCCAGATATGTGTATGTATATCTTTTAAAAAACAAAGATGAAGCAATCAGCATGTTCAGGGTATATAAAGCAGAAGTAAAAAATCAACTAAACAAAAAGATAAAAGTTCTTCGTAGCGACAGAGGAGGAGAATATTTTTCTACAGAGTTCTTCCAACTTCTAGTGAAAAACATGGGATAATACACCAATGCACTGCACCGTACACACGACAACAAAACGGTATAGCTGAACGGAAGAATAGAACCTTAGTAGAGATGGTTAACTCAATGCTAATACAAGCAAAGTCGCCACTAGAACTTTAGGGTGAAGCACTACTAGCAGCGTGCCACATCCTAAATAGGGATTCGTTCTAAAAAGTATAAGACTTCGCCATACGAGGTATGAAAAGGTAGAAAACATAATCTAGGATACCTTAAAGTGTGGAGGTGTCTCGCATATTGTAAAAAGCCCGATCCCAAAAAAACCTAAATTAGGATCCAGAGCTATCAAGTGCACCTTTGTAGGGTATGCACAAAATAGCAAAGCCTATAGACTCCTAGACTTAAAGTCCTAACACCATCATATAGTCTAGAGATGTTAAGTTCTTTGAAAACTCACCATCATTAAAGTCAAAGGATAATGAAATCCAAACTCCAAAGGAGAAACCTATGGTAGAAGCTCAACAAGAAGTTGAAGCTTCAATCGAACCACGTAGAAGTCAAAGGGTAAGAGGAGAAAAGAGTCTTAATCTGAACAAATAGACTCTCAGTGGATCTCTTTTCATCTCGTAAAAGGAGATAGAGAGAATGTCATTAGAAAAATACCTATAGTTATGACTATAGAAGATGATCCAATAACCTATAGAGAAGCTGTAACTTCTAGATATTCAGCTTTTTTAAAAGAAGCCATCAATGATAAGATGGACTCGATTATGTCAAACCAAACTTGGGAATTGGTGGATCTACCTCCAGCTTCTAAGCCCATAAGGTGTAAGTGGGTATTTAGAAAGAAATATTACACTGATGGAACAATTCAAACCTTTAAAGCTAGACTAGTAGTTAAAGGGTTCAGGACATAAAGAAGGAATAGATTCTTTTGACACATATTCACCTGTGGCGAGAATAACATCTATTAGGATTATGTTTGCTTTAGCATCCATACATCACCTGCATATTCACCAGATGGATGTGAAGACCTGCTTTCCTGAATGAAGACCTCGACGAGAAGGTATACATGGAACAACCTGAAGGGTTCGTTCTGCTAGGAAATGAGAAGAAAGTCTGTAAACTAATTAAATCATTATATGGACTAAAACAGGCACCTAAACAGTGCCATGAGAAGTTTGATTCTAAAATATTATCTCATGATTTCATGAATAATGTAGTAGACAAATGCATATATTCCAAAACAACTGGTAACTATATAATTGTTATTTGTTTATATGTTGATGACATGTTAATAATAAGTAACAAAATAGAAGGTGTAACTGAAACAAAGAAGTTTCTGTATTCTGTATTTAAAATGAAGGATCTTTGATAAGTTGATATCATTCTAGGTATTAAAGTAAAAACTCATAGTGGGGGTTATGCGCTTGTGTCAATCTCATCATATTGAGAAAATAATAAACAAGTTTAAACACTTGAATATTAAAGAAGCGAAAACCCCATTCGATCTAAGTATCAAATTAAATTAAATTAAAATACTGAAAGAACGGTTGCACAATTAGAGTATGCGAGTGTTATAGGAAGTCTAATGTATGCAATGCAATGCACTAGACCTAGACATCGCATATGCTATGAGTAAACTAAGTAGGTTTACTAGTAATCCCAGTGTAGAACACTGGAAGGCAATAGGTAGAGTACTTGGTTATTTAAAAGCAACCAAAGACTTAGGGTTATTTTACTCAGAATTTCCAGCTGTACTGGAAGGATATACCGATGCAAGTTGGATATCGAGTGCAGGTGACAACAAATCCACTACTAGGATGGGTTTTCACCTTACGAGGTGCAATTGTATCTTGAGGATCCAAGAAACAAACCTGCATAACTCACTCAACTATGAAGTCTGAGTTCATAGCCCTTGCTGCAACAGGTAAAGAGGCTGAGTGGCTTAGAGATCTTCTTTTAGAAATTCATTTCTATGCGAAGCCAATACCGGCTGTTTCGCTACATTGCGATAGTGAAGCCACATTAGCTAGAGCCTACAGCGGCACGTATAATGGGAAATCCAGACATATAAGTCTACGACATGACCATGTAAGACAACTGATTCAAGATGAAATCATTGCAATTTCTTACGTAAAGTCAAGTAATGACTTGGCTGATCCTTTTACTAAACCTCTAATGAGAGAAGGTAGTAAAGACCACATCCACACGGATGAGGTTGAAACTCTTTTCAAAAGATTTCACCAGTGATGAAAACCCAACTTAAAGTTAGAAAATCTCTATATAAGGGTTCAATGGGTAAAAACAAATCACTGATGTATGAAAAGTTTCAACACTAAATTATACATATACCTCATCCAGGATTATAGTGCTGGCCGTTACAAATAGAAGGTTGAGTTTTAGAAACTCTTAATGCAGTCTGGTCTTAAGGACAAGTGTCTGAAATAACGGAGACACAGGAAGGACTTCACCTATATGAAAGTAGAGGTGGTGCCACCTCTCATAAGAATGAGAGTTTTTTCACGGGATCGTTCATGAAACAGGATAAGCATAAGGCTATTAAATGTGCTGAGCAAGAATTATGAGAACTCAAACAACACAAAGAAAGTATGTGTAGTACTTTCGGTCCTGTTATCTAAAAATAACTGGTTCAAAGCTGCGGCTACCAGTAATTTCGATAGGTCTTTGAAATACTTACACTAAGGAAGGATTCAAATCGGAAAATATCTTTCTTTACGCATATGATCAGTTTATACTCTAGCAAATATCATTTTTCCATTTTAAAATTATTTTTAACCAAGCTGGGGGATTGTTGAAATGTTTCGGTTTAAAACCATTTTAAAAATAAGAAAATAGGTACTTTGGTTTTTGTCCCATATCGGATGGGAAAAGAGTTTTTTAGCCTCATTATAAGTAGAGGTATTGTGCACCTTACTTATTTATGGTGGGAGAGAGGAGTATGGTGGCTTGCACATTCCAGTGCGAAGCACTGGAACATCGCGCACGGGCACGGTCTCGGACTCGTACTCGATTTCGATCTCGGTCTCGAGCACGGATATGGGCACGGGCACAGGCACGGGCTCGGGCTCGGGCTCGGGCGAGGGCGTGGGCATGTGAGGCAGTGTGGCTATAGAGGCGCTAGTGGCGCACTTGGCACTTCACGCACGTGACCTCACGGACCGGAGCGAAACTAGTGCAAGTCGCGTTGCGACAGAGACTAGGTAGTAGGATAGGTGGCTGGGTTCAAAATAGATGAGGTGCTGTAGGTAGGAGGTCTGATAGAGAGACCTCTCTGCTTTTTATAGAGAGCTACAGGGCTATTTAGAGGGACTTGTGTAACTGCTCATGCAGTAACAGCTACATGCGGCTAGCCCAACGGTCAGAAAACGGCTAGCCACTGAGTCTAAACAGCCAGCATGCAAGTGTGTAACTCCCACATGCACAACGGTCAGAAACTGCCAGAAACGGCTAGTTTCTCCCAACAACCAGAAAATGGCTAGTACTATTATGGTTCTAAACCAAAACTGCCAGCCACCCTTGCCTCTATAAACCAGACAGGTCTGGTTCATTTCACTACAACAACAACAATCACAACCATCTCAACTGAACCAGCACCTTCTAAGGGAAATTAGCCTCACTGGTTTGGTTTATACAAACCGAGCCACTAAGACCAGAGAAGTGGTCTACTCACTGCAAGAAGAAGACCGTCTCTCTTTTTCTCTCATTCTTTTTCGTTTCTGCCAGATTGTGTTCACTGAGTTCCATAGTGGTATCTTCGTTTTTGCTGAACACAGAACCACATAAGGCTCATCATATCCTGGAAGCAATCCGCCTGCAACCTAACAGCAGACTCAAAATAATTTGAGTAGGGGCGAATTATGCTTTAAGGACATCATGTTTTTCACGTGCTTCAGCCTGTCCTAAAATTCAATTTTTCAATATTATTTATTTTTATTTCTGAGATAGAAAATCTCAACAAATTACAGGTTGCTAGCCCCACAGACCATGATCCATTTGTGTGCATCCATGCAAATGCACGTCATCCAAACCATGTACTAAGTAGGACCTACCTTGTGGATGATCTGACATACATAAACAAGCTACAAAGCAAAAAAAAGCTCAAAATTTTTTAGACCCGTACATTAGTTACTTAAAAGTCCTGGCCTACCTACTTTGACAGCCCCACTTGTAGTACATCTGTACGTCTGAGCCATGCGTATGGAGGGTTCCACCATGCCGATGACCAGGCGAAAACATCAGTCCAGTCCACTCATCGGACATGTTATGTTGAAAGATCTATTGTTTTGTGCAGGGTGGCCCGACTGATGAGTAGACAGCCCTGATTCTTGCGCCGGGCCATCTGAATGGTAAGGCCCACCTTACGCACTGATCGGATGTTGTACGGAGGTGCGTACGCAGGTGTTGATGTTAGGATAGCAATCTCTGGGAGGATTGATGATAATCTGTGTAGAGGAAAGGATCTGGTGCGATGCAGAGGAGAAGGAGATAAGATTAGGGCAGGGGATAGAATGGGAAGAGAGGAGAGGAGAGGTGCAAACCGGTCCATTGCAACGTTGGGGATTGAAGAATCGTCAATGCCGCAAGCCCTAGAGACATCCTCCGGCCTTAGAGTACAACGAGCTCTTCCACACATCGCTTCGCCTTTCTCTCTCTCTCTCTCTCTCTCTCACTTCTCTCTCTCTGCTATCACCTGTGCCGATGTCCGACACTGATGTGTAGGCAAGGCGCGGGAAATAAAAAAACAAAGTCACCCGCCACGTGGGAACCTGTTTCACCGGTGCTGCAGGGGATTTCTGCACTTCTAAGTTCTGTGGGGCCCACTTTGATGTATGTATCACATCTTCTCCGTCCATCCGTTTCGCCAACTCATCTGAGGAAATGAGCCCAAGCATGAGGCAGATCCTAGATCAGGACGACCACGCCAGAAGAAACAGTGCGTTGAACGTCCACCGTTAAAAACTTCTTGGGGGCCACGGATGTTTTTGTCAAGCTGATATATTTGTTTTACTCCACGGGTGCTTTTGATCAAGCTGATATCTTTGTTCTACTTTCATGTAGGATGTTACACGTGATTCATTTTCACTTGCTGCGACGAGTGTAAGAAGGTTTCGGTGCACCCACATTTCACACTGTACCGTCACTGTATTGTACATTTGAATCAAACCGGAATTTCACACATTGCTTTTAACAAATGACACAGCTCGTGGAAAGGGTGGAAAGTGGCCTGCTTGGATCGTGGATTTGAAACCCCTCGATTTTAAACCTCCTTATTGTGCTTGGCACCCTAGATTTGGAATCCCTGTGGTACAAAAATATAAGATTTACAGGGGTTTGAATTTAATTACTAAATCAATTTTAATATCCTTAACTAAGATACATATGTAATGTTTGACACAATGGTTATAATAAGCCCGTTGAAATACTCAAGTAATCCACTCCATGATGTTATTAGGATCCATTGCCCTGGGATGCATACTTTCAATGGCTACATAAAATTCACACATCTGTTTGTGTCAGATCCCACAGCCAATAAACTGGCACATGGCAGCACCATCCTATAGAAGATTATGATGATATGTGACTAAAAAAAAAAAAAATTTGAGAGACTAGAGCACAGGAATGACTGTCTCCAGAGAGTATAGAATTGTCACAAGACATGGCAAAACAAGAGTAGCTTTAAGCTCGTAACAACTTTAGAAAATGCTCACAACCATTTTTTGTTGGGATAAGGGCGATCGGCCCCGCAACCAAAGCGAGCACAAAGCAATCAAACGAGGAACAAACACAATGTAATCACGCACCAAGCAAATCAACACACACAAGAGGCAATTCCAATTTTACGTGGAAAAGTCCCTCATGAGTAAAAAAATCATAACACAAAGCGACATCAATCCACTATGAATTAGAAGTTACAAGAGCATGAATAAGACTTACACCGGATTCAAGCCCACAGGAGAAAACCCAAGCTTTCCAAGAGGAAAACCAACATAGCTCTTTCTCTCACCCCTAAAACCCTCTCACTCAACCCTTGCACATTTAGGATACCCTAATTATGGTTTACCACAGCTTATATAGCAATAAACTCAAATTAGTAATATCTTACACAAGATTGCGCAAAAACTGCGCTACCAACTTTGCAGTCTGCGCATGGTCGGGCACCTGACAAATTCAAAATTTCTCCAGAGAGTTCCAGCAAAACCTAGCCAGTTTTGGGCACCCGCCTAAACCTCACCGAGTACCCGGCCATCCACCGGGTGCCTAATCAACTATGGTCAGGCCCCCTATAGGCCCAAAAATATAACAAGTGATTTCAACTTCCAAAAGCCATGCCGGGTGTTCTTGGACGCCCGACACCCCCTGGTGTCCAAAATTGAAGGCAAAACCCCAACAATCTCCATCGTGACTTCAATCTTCGGTCGCTCTACTGCTTTAAAACTTCATTCTTCATTTCTACCTTGTCTCCTTCATAGTTCAATCATTTCTCGTGCCTCCATCAACTTATTCTTGCACCTTCACCACCCGCTCACTCATGTGGCCTTTCATGCATGCCATACACGAGCAACCGTTGATCCCACTGCTCCACCATGAATAGTGCTCCTAGTCACCTTGTAAAGATTGTCACACCTCTATGCCTCTATCATCACGCATGCTCCCTTTACCACTTTACAGTGTCGATCACAGCCGATGAACCTGCACCCTTTCGCCTCGAGTGCACCAAGAGATGTCGTATTCTTCTTCATCTTAGGGACATGCTTCACACTTTTAAGGATTCGTTCAATCTCATCGAGCATCCTAATGTGCACCGAACCAATACCCACCACCTTGCGAGCATGACCATCACCCACAACGACCAATCCACCATCATACACTTTATATGTCATGAATGAACTCCGGTCAAGACATACGTGACATGATGCATCTAAATTCAATAGTCACTCTCCACTGAAGACCCTGTGTCAGATATAGTCAATACATCACAAACATCACCGCCGCCCTCTATGGTATTAACTCCCTTAAAAGAATCTCCTAATTTCTCTTGCTTTGCCCTAGGATTTGGACAATCTATTTTCATATACCCCTCTTGCCCACAATTCTATCATCTCACGTTGCTCTTCCATTTGCCCTTAGATTTAAATCTCGATGACGAAGATCTCCCACCACGTTCAGAATTCAATTCCTCCCTCTCATAACCAGTGCCTCGTCCATAGAAGGACCCACACCGTCGCTTTTATTTCTCATTGCCTTCACTTAAAGGGCTAAGATAATGATTTCCACACCAATAGTCTCCCTAACTGCACATAACGAGTCATTAAGCAATTCATATGATTCTGGAAGAAAATTCAACAGGATAAATACTCGATCCTTGTCCTTCATTAGTTCATCTACATCCATCAATTTGTAAATAAGCCTATTTAAATTGCTTATGTGGCTCTCAACATCAGCTCCCTTCGTCATCCTTAGATTATACAACCGAAGCTTCAAATATATGCGAATTTTTAGAATTTCTTTGCATAAATATTATCCAACTTCACCCATGTTTCAGCCGCAGTTTTCTCTTTAATAACGTTGTATATGACCTCATCCGCTAGGCACAACTGAATTGAGACATTGGCATTTTCAGCGATCTTCTTCCACTCTTCTTCTTTCATAGCCTCCAGGTCGCTTTCCAAGGAATGCATCTTGCAACCCTTGCTGAACTAGAAGGCCTTTCATTTTCATCTTCTAAAGTTTAAAATTATTTTTTTCCAAATACTTCTCTATGTCGAATCTCATGCTTGAAGATGTCATTGAAGCCTCGTCTCAGATTCTGATCTACCTTCCCAACATTCACTCTGGTAGCAGTTTGTTGGGACAAGGCTAATTAGCTCCACAGCGGAAGCGAGCACGGAGTAATCAAACGAGGAACAAACACAATGCTAGTCACATACCAAGCAAATTAACACACACAAAAGACAATCCAAATTTTACATGGAAAAAACCCATCACGGGTAAAAAAAAACCACAGCACAAAGCGATATCAATCCACTATGAATCAGAAGTTACAAGAGCATTAAGAAAACTTACACTGGAATTCAAGCCCACAAAAGAAAACCCAAACTTTCAAAGAGGAAAATCAACTGTAGCCCTTCCTATAAAGCTCTTTCTCTCACCCCTATAACTCTCTCACTCAACCCTTGCACATCTAAGATACTCTAATTATAATTTACCATAGCTTATATAGTAACAAAGCCCAAATTAGTAACTATTCCTACGCAAGATTTGGCAAAAATTGCACCACCGACTTTGCAGTCCGGGCATAGTCAGGGCACCTTGGCCCAAATCCGTCAGGTGCCTGACTGATTCAAAATCTGTCCAGAGAGTTCCAACGAAAATCTAACCAATTTCGAGCTCCCGGCCCATACCTCATCGGGCACCTGACCATCTATCGGACGCCCGACTAACAGTGGTCAGGCCCCCTACAGGCAAAAAACAGAACATTTGCTTTAGCTTCCAAAAACCATGTCGGGTATTCTCGGGCGCCCAACACCTCACTAGTGTCAAAGATTAAAGGCAAAACCCCTAACACTTTTCTATCGGTCAGTGGTCCTTCCCACGACACATGGCAAAGAACAAGTGGTTACGCATATATTAAGATATAAGTGGAAGGCTCCAAAACATACTAGTCATCAATAATAACATATGGCCGAGCATAATTGCCCATATACATTTAGAAAGTAAGTTAATTATGCAAAAATCACAAAAAACAAAACTCATCTTGAGATATAAATATATCTGCGTGCAAATCAATAAAATTAACAATATAAAATATTCAGTAGATGAAAATCGCTTTAACACTAACAAGCAAATCATCAAATATGTGTGATGCAAGAGACACCAAGGTTTTTTACATGGAAAATCCTCCATTATGAAGGAAAAAACCATCGACCTAGTCCAGCATAAATTTAATAATAATAATAATAATAATAAAAGTAGAATCATCAGGAAACCTCTCATAAATACTCACACTACATCACGCAATGGTTAATTACAAGCAACAATTAAACAAAGGAGTTTCTTGCCAACAAGAGATTGTAGAAACCCCCAACATAACCCTTAAAGAAGACTGTTAATGTCCAAATTGGAGTAACAAATGTTGATCGGGGACCAACCCTAGATCTCCATCATTTGATGGGAGTGATGGAGATGAACGGTCCAGATGATAAGACCTAAGCTCACAAATAGAGAAATCGTGAGGGGGTGACGGTCGTACCGCGGAGGACCCTCCGATGCTTAAGTCAGTAAGTGTGGTTGAGCGTAAAAGCTTTGAGTGGCGTATTGGATTGTATAAAAGTTGCATACCTGTAGATGATACAGAAGGGTCCTTTTATAGATGGTGATGATCCATGTTTCTCGGCTTGTGGATCCATTGATCCTGTTTCTAGAGACATATATGGATAAGATACCATCCAGTATGTATTTCTGAATTAGGAGAGATTATGTTTATCACGTCTGGATTTCGTGTATCTCAGGAGTTGATTGATATCTCCATATGGCGATGTGGAATGTACTCAGATCCGAGGGACATCTGGCATCCTTAGTTGAGTTGTTTTGCAGTTAGTCAATAGTACAACAGACGTTAATGACTAGTTTGAGGACTCAGGCCTCTGCTCTGCATAATTTGAAATATAGAAATGGTAAGAAAGTACATTTGCTCTTCTATGTGGCGCTTGACATCTCAAGGAAAAGGGCTCGTACCCTATATTCATGGCTTGAGGCTGAACCTTAGGGGCTCAGTCCAATTCCACTATATGAGACTGGGGTCGAATGTAACGACCCGAAAAATCGGCACCCGAGTATAGAGACTCTGATCCCGAGTTCTCGAGAGTTAGCTAAATAGAATGCTAGTCTAGGAATGCCACACGTAGAAAATGCACCCACGTGTGTTCTCAATCAGATTTACATTCATTCAATTCACAAATAATCAGAGTAACGCATTTCAATTAGCAGATCATAAGTAAAGCGAAGGTAACTAAAAAAAATATATATAGGGCTAACATCCTAGATGTACAATTCAATCACAGTATAAGCCCATGTGAGAATTATACGAATCGCAATAAAAGTAATAGGAAGGGAAAATACATTTACCAAAAGGAACGAAGGTAAAAGACTACAAGGCGCCCGTGCGCACCACTATCTGGTCCTATTATTGAGACATCTGCATATGTCAAATAGAAGGCGTCAAAACGCCAACATAGTGAAGAAATAACCTAAAGGTTAGACTCGGGATATTTAAATTATAAACAGGTTCATATATGTGTATTAATCCTTAAGCATGTTGTCAAATCAATCAAAATTAGGTAATGACCAAACGCAAATCATACATCATCCAAGGCTAGTTGATTAAATGCATGGATGTCATGATTCCGCACACAATGCATGTCTCGGGCAAGCCCTGACCCGACCAACTGGTATCAGAAATCCACAGTCCACCTGTCTAGCAGGTTGTAAGTCGTGACTGAGTACACAGCCCGGATGACACAGAGAAATGACATGAGGTGCTCAAGGTAGCGCTGACGCCACATCAAGCAACCAGGCTACACGAGTCCCCTCAAATGCAATGTCATGTATGCATGATTAATTAAAGTATTTATTAGTCCAATTCATTTAGCAAATTGGTGAAGCCAGAATACCACATCGTATCATAAAGTTTAATCGGGACTATCTGGCTTCCTGCGATGCGTCGCCAATCATCGCCTAGTAAGCCCTCGATCCATGGTTTGGGTTATACACCCATGAAAGCATAGTCTGGCCGTAACTCGTCAGCCACGCCCAAACTAAGCGGAAGGGCTCATCACCCCAATATCAAATACTGTTAATTTATTCAGAGGTGCGGGCGTTTCACTCGTAATTTAACCAAATGCACGCCTAGGTTGTTCGAACGGTGCACAAGCACGCAAACATCGGCCTAGGGTCACATTTGTCGCAAGGGCCGTTCGAACAACAATCGGTCACCCCTGTCAATGCTCACTGGTCACTACGGGGAGGCACCACCCCAGCGTAGGCCGAAAACTCAGACACGGTGTCCCATACCACCATGCCTGGCTCATGAGACTTGGCGAATCGAGTCACAGTATGGTTTTAAGTGGACTATTCACAGTGGGAACGGTAGTATTCTATATTCCATAGGATGTGATTCAACAGTCAAACATAATAATGATTAACTCTGAACGGGGCTTATTCGGTGGACCTAGGAGGACGACGACAAACCAACAATGGCCACTATCGGTCGACCGTGTCCCGCATGGTCAATTGAATAAGTCCGTGACGGCCAACCCAGGGGTTGGCAGTAGATCAAACGGTTGTCAGAGCTTAATCCAAAGAAACACTTAACTTATTATAATAACAATTTAGGTTATTAAATACATAATCATAAACATATCTAAACACCTGGCCCGACTGATCCAAAGGACCCGGATGACATAGCCCGAATGACACATGGCGCCATATACATCCACAAGCATAGATATATTACAATATTATAAATTTATATCATTCAGGCATTTTATCGAGCATGTTATCAATCAAACATCCATAGAGGCATTTCATCGAACATGTTATGCACACATAAACAATTAACATATAAACTCAAGCAATCATTAATTGGGATTTGTCGAGAGTAAGCTTGAGGGTAGATCGTCACCTTAGGGTTGAAATTTGACGATTCGGATGCGGCCTAAACATAAAAAATTAGGAAATACCTCAATTACCTACAATGAATCGCAAATCCAATGTTGATTAATTAGGGTTTAATTTAATTAAATGTCTAATTAGGGTTTAGGATTTTAGTATCTTAAATTTGGAAAAATCCCAAATCGATTCAACGAATCGGGGCCAAAATTCGACGAACCGTCGGAATCCCAACGGAGTTGAGCTCGGATGGGGCTTCTACAAAGCGTGGGCTATGCTCAATCGATGGCCGGGATCCCAAACCATAGCAAGAGGAACCCTAGGGTTAGGGTTTCATCATAAACAAATAGGGGTTTCTAACCCTAATGGTCCAAAAATGAGAAAAACGGAAGGAAGAGGAAACGAAGAGGTAGAGGAACACCTTATCTAGCATGGGGAGGAGAATTCCGACCCTAGCTCGTCGGATCTTGGCCGAGAGAAGCGAGAACGGAGGTGGAGGCCGGAGAGAGCTTGAAAATCCAAGATTCCCATGAGCATGGTGGAGGATTTCAGGAAGAAATGGGGTTTGAGAAGAGAAGAGGGAAGCTAGGGGAGCTTAGGAGCTTAGGGGAGAAGAAGACGAACGAGAGAAATGAGAGAAAGAGAGAAAGAAATGAGAAAGAGAGAGAGAATGGGGTTTATAACCCCGTTTTAAAAAAATACCCGAACCCGTCGGTGCGTCGAAGGTCCCCTTCGGTGTGCCAAAGCCCCAAAACTTTCAAAAATCGCGTATGAACAGAGTACTTCGGCTCAGACCAAAGCTCCTTCGGCTCGGGCCGAAGCTCGATGGACAAACCTTCGGTGTGCCGAAGCCACTGTTTCAAATCCTGCTTCGGTACGATTTCGCTGGTCGACTAAAGCCGAAGGCTGTCATGTTTATTTTTATGTTTCCATTTACTTTAAGTTATTTTATGTAAATAAGGAAGTACCTCCATTTGGATTAAAAAAAAATACTAGAAAATCAAATTTCCAACAATAAAGATTTTGATTTTCCACCCAAGTACAAATTGCAACTTTTTGGCATTTTCAAAAAGTAGCGCCTTTTGAAAGATATGGTTTTTGACAAATCTAAACCGTTCAAAAAAATCAGAAATACAAAAAATAAGCTAAAACATCAAGGTCCGGTAAAATATTTATGATGGTTGGGTTGATCTATGAGTGGATTGATAATTCAGGGTTCTTTACTTAGTCTCTACAGACAGCGACATACCTGAGTTAATTCGATCGTTGGAAAACTCTTCCGAACTACAAGCTTCTTCACTCTTAAGCCAGTTCCTTCATTTCCTTGGGCAAAATCATTTGTTTTGGTCCCAAATAAGTGTGAACACTCACACGGATATGCATTCAAATCGAAAAGTCAAAGGGAACGCCTAAGGACTTTCGATTCCCAAGTTAGCAAAAATTCGGAGTGTTACATTAAATGGTTAGGAACTCGTCTGATATCTGAGGTCGAGCTTGAAGCCTCAACAGCAGTGAAATTGAAATATGAGGCCGAGCTTGAAGCCTCAGTTTGTGGAGTTGATTCAATACCCTGCTTCAGTTCAGCAATGCCTACCGTCCTCAAACAAATGGATAAACGAAAGCTGTGAATAAAACGTTAGGTAACCTCATCCGATGCATCTCAGGAGATAAGTCGAAACAATGAGACTTTGCCTTATCTCAAGCCGAGTTTGCTTACAATAATATGGTGAATTGATTGACTGAAAAGTCACCATTTCAGGTCATCTACGGACATATTCCCCGTCACACACTCAACCCGGTTCCCTTACCTAAAGTTTTGAGAAAAAAAGCATAGCCACCGGTTGAGAACATGGCGGAAAGGATCACAGAGATACATGCTGAAATATGAAACAAGGTAATGGAGTCAAATGAGGAGTACAAGTAGGATGCAAACAAGCACCGTCGGGCTAAAGCGTTTGAAGTAGGAGATTAAGTGATAGTCCACTTACGCAAGGAATGTTTCCCTACCGGCATGTACAACAAGCTCAAACAAAAAAAGATTGGCCCGTGTCGATACTACGAAAGATCAATGACAATGTTTATGTTGTTGACCTCCCCGAGAAATTCGAGATCTCTCGCACTTTCAATGTCGCTGAATTGTTCAAGTATCATGAACCAGAAGTGAATGCGAACTCGAGGTCGAGTTCTTTCGAGGGAGGAGGGACTAGTGTAGAGGAGGTTGCTTAGCTTTACAAGATGAAGATGATGGACTAAAGAAAGGACATACGGAAGACCCCAAAGGAGCCAAGACCCATCAAATTGGAGGAAAACACAAAGCCTGACAACCAATCTCCAGACTGGTTGAATTTCACCCATGAAGACAATCCACTCGTTGAAACGTCCAAGACCATCAACAACCAATCGTTCGACCGGTTGTGAGAACTGACGACCGATCCCAGACCGGTTGAATTTGAGCATGAAATCAGCCCGGCTTGCTGGATTGTTTGGGGCCTCTGGCGACAGGTTGTGGGCCCCTGCCGACCAGTTGTTCGACGCGCGAACAGACACGCGAACTTGCTATTTTCGAATTTTCTCTTTCCGTTTTCGATTATGACTTTTCCTAATCTTGTTTTAGGGTTTCTCTTTGGTTATTAAGACTATTTAAACTCTTTTATTTTCATTGTTAGACATTCATTGATTAATTCAAAAGTTTTTTCTTTAAGTTTATCTCTGTTTGCTCGTGTTCTTCGAGTGCCCCTTGAGAAATCAAGAAAGATCGATTGAGGATTCCCGATAGATCCGTGAATTCGGATCAGTTATCCTACGAGCAGAGACGGTGATAATCTCGTTTTGCCTATGGCCACGCCAGTTTGAAAAATAAGATAGTTTCATATTTGGAGTCATGGATCAGCTGATTTAGAGGTTTTAAACATCTTTTTACATATCATGTGAGGCCCGCATGATTTTTCAGCCAACTTAACTTTTCAGGTATCTTATCTCCGTGATGGGTCACCCATGATGCACGGTCTAGATGCCAGGTGCACAGCAAACAATGCCAGTAATTTCTCAACTTGGATGCGACACCGATAACTTTGCCCCATCTGGTGTATTGAGCCGCCTGATGGTACAATTCATGTTATTTTTATCAAATGGTATAACTCATGAGAATGGATGGAGTAATCCATACAATTGTTCTGATGTCACACTATGGTATGGATGGACCATTTCCTAAAAACCACTTTGAATTTGTAGTCCCAAATCAATTGAACGTGGACAAATGATGTATTTCTTTTCCCGACTTTGTCTTTTGGACATGAATAAAAAACTTAAGGCCATCCAAGAAGAGATTTTGGGGAATCGTTTGTCCATGGTGGTACAAAACATAACAATGTTTTAGATCAACTATACGTGAGCCCCGCTTATTGGAATTGAAAACCAAAGGGCAATTGTGGTGTGATTGATATGGTAAATTGAAATAGTTTTTTTCCCCTGACCACAATACCACTTGTTCGAAAAATAAAATAAAATCTGGGCTCTTTAATTTACAATGTGAAGGTTGTCTTCCATAGGAACTCTATCATTGGCTGGTGATAGTAAACCCATCTCTCCCATTGTTTGCAAGAAATAGCCCCATCTTCAGTATCCACAAGATTCCTTGTCTGGACTCTTGCTCAATTAATGTTCTTCCACTATAGATGTCGTGTAAATACGGTAGAAACTTGTGAATACGATGCAAAGGAAACAATCTAAATGCAAGCAATTAAAACTCCATGCTTGATCAGGATAACTAATATCGACTCTATCTACCTTTTGGATGAGGCATGGATGTCAGTCACTTTCTTTAAAATAATTTGTGCCGTTCAATCCATTCGGCAAGTGCAGAGGCTTTCAACATGTTATCTTCAGGATACAGTGCCCAAATAAAATCCAGGTGGCATGCACAGGTTGAGAAAAATCTCAATACCACCACCTCTACTCGTCCTTTGAATGCCTAAAGGAAATCACGAGAATTGATCGAATTTCTTCTCTATCCTTATTTTGCACTAAGGAAGGCTAAGCTTTCTGTATTCTTGCTGTGGAGATACAAAAGGAAAAAACACTTGTTTAAAAAATGCAATGCAATGTAGTCCGGGAGATGCGTCTATACAAGGTGCATCACATCCGTTAAGATGTGCTCGTTCAAGGAAGCACATCTTGCACAATAGAAATAGCTTGTGGCATGAGTAACAAGATTTTGGCAAAACCTGGCCAATCAAGACTTCTAAATGAGGGTCCTGATCAAGTCCACATGCCTTATTAATTGGTTGTCGGCCCAATTTTCCCACCAGGTCAAGCTCAGATCCGCGTTACATGCATGTGAATAGGATTCAATCAATTTAAAAGCCTTTAACAAAGAATGTTTTATGAACACCAGTTTCTCCCTCTTCTCATCCGATGTGGGGACAAAATCTTGCCTTTGAAAAGTTGAAAAGTAATCACAAAGATTCCTTCCCTTTTATTTTGATTTTTAATTTGTTATTCTTTTTTTTTTTAAATACCTGCAACAATCCTTGTTTATTTCGAAACAATGCAAAACTTAAGCACTACAAAAAACTATTGTATGTAAATGATGGTGATGGAATGTCTTGAACCCCGAAGTATGTTTAGGCTAAAGAAATTAACGAACATGATTTTGAACTTGATTTTTTGAATGTGCAACGGCTTTAAGAATTTAAGATGTGTTATGAGTTACACATTATACACATGTGCTATATATCATAATTTAATGAGTGCTCTAGAGAGTTGGTGTGGTTTTCATAGGAGGCGGCCCCAGCTTTAAAGAGAGGCCTAGAGAAATAATTTTTCCTAAACATGTAATGTAATTGAACTAAAATCACATGAAAACTTATTTTTCCAATTTAACCCTGATTCTTAGGATCTTTAGTCATTAGATTGGATTACCATTCATAATATTTCATTTTCCATTTCTAATGATCTCCCGTCCTTCTTGTCCTCTTGATATGCTTCAAATTTGCTCTCATGGCCTAAATAAGCTTCCAAAATGGATGGGTGGCATGGATGAAACACATATATCATAATGGGCTCCATGGAGTCCATGGTGCCAAGGCCTTGTGGCAGTCAGATTACGTTGTGACTTTGTCACCATTGATCTCCATGGTGGTAGAGCTCCGTGGGCCTCACCGTGATGTATTTGTTTTACACATACCGCCCATCCATTTTGCTATGCCATTTTAAGCCATGAGACTAAATTTAAGCATATGCAGAGCTCAAGTGAGCCATACCAAGTGAAGTAGTGGGGATTGAGGGCTTGCAACTGAAAACTTCTTAGGGCCCATGGGGTTTTTGGATCGAGTTGATATTTGTGTTTTCCCTTCATTCTAGTTTGTGTGGCCTAATGAACTAGTTGGATGTCATATAAACATTATTGTGGGCCATGTGAAGGTTTCAATGTGGACTGTCATTATCTCCACTGTTTCCTAGTGCCGTGATCCACTTGAGCTTTGGGTATACATCAATTTTGGTCTCATGGCAAAAAATAAAATAAAATGGTAAAATGGATGGACGATGTGGATAAAACACATCTAACTAGATGATCTGTGTCTGATTAGGAGAGGGACACCCACCCTTGATTTTTTACAGGGCCCGCTATGATGTGTATGTGAGATCCATAGCTGGAGTGGACCAACCAAGGGGAATAATTTGGAGGGTGAACATTGCCCTATATATTGTTTTCAAACCTATGATCCACCTAAATAATAGAGGAGGCTGATTTTTTTAGCATAGGGTCTATCATGAGGCGATTTACTTGAAGCTTGGGGTTGATTTCATATAAACATCACGATGGGCCCATCCAGGCGTGACCCTTTTTCCTGCACAACTTACTTTGACCTGCCATGGATAACATTGAATTATAGTTTTAAAATAATTTTAGGCATACTTTAGTCAAAAGTGAAAAGAAATTTTAACCCACCACCACTTTAAACATTAAGCCTTCGTCATTACAAGGATACGGAAGCTAAAAAAAAGGGCATATTTTAAGGGCCCACTTAGATGCCACAAAATAAGTAACTTTTTCTACTTATACTGGTAGATAAGTAAGTTGGTTTATGGCTAGTTATAAGTAACTTTTTTACTTAAAATTACTTAATGACTTTAGTTAGAGATGAGAAGTTGATAAGTATATTGTTTACCAAGTATACTTATTTGCGCGATAAGTTGAAACTAAGACGAGCTTACACACACACACCTACACAGCAGTCATACACAGTCACACAATGCACCCACTCAATGTGTCTCCTTATCATTTTGAACTTGAGACTGCGACTTGGGCTAACAGGTGAGACACTACCAAGATAAGCTACTTGAGGGGTAAGCAACTTATCTTAAGGAACGTCAGATCCAAACACTCCATAAGGGAAAATTAATGTAAGCACTTAATAATCGACTTGCCAATGATCCGAATCGTGTAGAAGTGATGAAAATAATATGGGAGGTTCGAATTGTGATTTAAATTAATTTTGTACCTTATTGAAAACCCTTTTGAAAAAGGTGGCGGAATGTAAAACGCAGGAGTTTAGACCCGAAAACCAGAGGGTAGAGAGGTTGTTTCCGCTGCCGAGCCGCCTCGTTTCATCCATTGACGATGCTGTCGCATGCAAGGCGTGCTCTGCTGCTGATGCAGCAGCAGCAGCAGCAGCATTCCATTCTCTGTCAGCAGCTTCGATCGGTAGCAGCAGCAGCAGGGAGGGGCAGGTATCATTCTCCCCTCGCAGCAAAGAAGGGAGACGAGAAATCCGAGTGGTGGACTGTGGACGGAGAGATGCACGAGATCGGCGACAACGTCCCACCCCGGGAGCGTTTCGTTATCCCTCGTGACAATATCCCCAACAAGCGCCGCAAGCAGATGCGCGACCAGTTCATGCGCCGCACCCGCCTCGTCCTCAAAGAATCGGTACTTCCCCCATCTCTTTTCTCCCCCCTTTTTTTCCTCTTGACTTTCCAGATTGTTCATCTGGTGGTTCGCACTGGGTATGGGCCATGGATTGGAAATCTCCTCCATCGATTAATCACATCCCTCTGATCGGTCGATGCTTACTAATGCACTAGATATCAAATGGTTCGGATTGTACCAGGCAGTTTGTTTTGCAACGTCGCCCATCTATGTCTGGGCCCACCAAATGAACAGTCTTGATCACGACAAGGCGGGCCTCTCCTGCAAGGAGCAGCAGTTGCCTGAACTAAAGTTGGCGCATTCTCTCTCTCCTGTTCTTCTTCCATTCTTGAATTTCTTGCATATTGAATTCTTGGAATTGAAAGTTATAGTCACTGGTTATCATATCAATTGGATGTCGAAAATGCTACCTTTCTTGTACAAAGATTGAAACTAAAGTGAACTAAAGTATGCAATTTTGGAAGGAAAACAATTTTTTTTTTTTTAAGAATCTATTGGGCACTTATTTTGAAGAATTAGGCAAAAAGAAATTTACTCATGTTCATGTTTGGGCAATTTCCTCTGCCTCTATTCATCCAGTGGAATGCACCATGATCCAAAACTCACACTTGTCTGGAGTGTCCAATCAACAGAATTCAAATGGGCATTCAAAACATAATAGGCCACAACCCACATTCAAGGAAGAAAAGTCCTCCAATCAGATGGCCGGGATCATTGTATTGGAGTGAGTTTTGGGCAATGGCCAGTCTAAAATAGGGCCCACTAGTGAGCTGTCTTGTCTGTCAATGGCAGTTGCCTATCTTCCTTGCAGGCTCAGAATGGATTGTGGGCTTCGTATCTGTTGCTATTGTAGAGCACTCTTGCTAGGGATCCTGGGATCCTTCCACCTACTCTGAACTATGGTTGTACGAAGAGTGAAGCGAAGTGGCAACATATTTGGGCGTGGGAGTGGGGAAGTCCCTGTTTTAAAATGTTAGCAAGTATAGACAGCTTGGAAGTAGGAGCGGGTGCATGAATCAAAAGTGGCTCTTAGAATGATCTTGCAACCAAGCTTCAAACTCAATTATGTTCATGGCTTATTATATCTTTTTCACTTTTTTGTGGTGCGCTTGTGTACTGGCATTGCTGGTGGATTTTAATGATTTTTTTGCGAGATGTATGTAATCCTGAAGTATATACAGTTGTACTTGTTGAAGTTTTGTAGAGACTTCTGATTAATGTGGAGTAGCCATAAACAATCAATGCCAAGGAAGGAATGGTTAGGCAGGAGTTGCAGGACAAGTATTGTTTGAGGGTTAGATTTTGGCGCATGACTTACACCTGCTGGTGTTTAATAGTTTTTATTTTTGAAAGATACTTTCTTTTACCCTTCAAGGCAAAATTCAATTGGTAAGAAATAGAAAATTGAGGCTTTTCGATCGTGATGCCAATGAATGGCTTCTGGTTGTATTGAAGGAAAACATGAGCTGCAAACTTATGTTTTTTTTCTCTCTACTTTAATAGTTGGTACTTGTTTTTGGTCATTATTTCACCCAAACTAAAGAAACATTGAAAACAACAGATCAAGGGAAAGGCACAAATGCAACCATTGAGGAACTAACTCCCATAACAGTTCATCTCATCCTCAAAACAACATTGGCTAAGAGTTCATCAAAAGTGATGCATTGTCGGACAAAAGTGATGCATTTATATCCAACATGAGTTCTTCAACTCATTCCCTTCTTTATAAACATCCTCCCATTGTCAGTGATGATCTGCACTCCGTTCGTAGCCCCCACCTCCTGCATGGTGGTCTTCATCAATTCACAATTTACCTTGCATCCTTAATGTTTTTGTAAGCATCGTAGACTTAAAAAAATTGTCCTTCCTCTACAGTATACCATAAAATTGGTAGCGGACAATCCAGTGAGCCTCCTCCATCCATGGTACATCAATGTCGTCGTATATGTCTCCTGTGACGTCTTCATGAAAGTGATGTAATCCTCCCATCTTCTGCACTTACTCATCCAAGTGATGCCCCACGATCTCCTAATGACATAGATGGCTTCACACTTGGGCCTGCATGCTACACTTCATCATCATGTTTTTGAAGTGTGGAGGTTGGCATCTGCATTTGGCAAGCATGTGGTTGCTAATAAAAGACTTGGAGATAAAGGAACCTATCCTTTCCCCAATGTTCTGTTACTGGAGATTCTTTAGGCGCTTCTGCTTTGCCCCCTCATTCTTATGCAACGACGGATCCACGCCCCAACCTCAGCACTCTCATGCCTTGCTCCCCACCTGCTACTGCTCTCACCCCCCATCCACTTGACCCCTTATCACTCTCATCTCCCTCCCTATCGCTCCCACCCACACCTATTACTGTCACTCACCTGCTGTTGCCAACTAACCTCTCGTCTAGACCCCTTGAAAATAGGCCTCGAAGTTCTTGACCTATTGCATCTGCTCCCTATCCCTCTCTGTCTGCACATAGTCGTGAACCACCTATCCATATACTAGTCTATTCCCCCTGTCACACAGTAATTGGTATATGCAACATTATCATACTCAGCGTCCATGTCCTCCTCATCCACCCTCCCAAGTTTTTGTATCGGACACGACAAATCCTCACCGTTCTCTTTCTTGCATTTAACCCGCTCATCTCTACTCCTAACCTCAAATTGCAGCAACAAAATCTACTCTCTCATTTACCTTGGAATGTTAGGGCAATCCTTCATGTTCTGATACCTCCTACTAGATTCTCCTTCAGTCACAACACCTCACCACTCTTTTACACATAAAAATAGTAGTTACACTTGCAGCCGTATCTATTCCCCTAAAGCAGCTTCCCGTGTTGCTAATTGATGTCAAGCCACCTTTTGCTAAACATTTTAGACTATCAGTACTATGAGAGGAGAATAGGAATGTTAGAAGCAACCAGTCATATTTTTTCTTATTCTTTTTTGTAATTTTAAATTATTTTAGTTAATTATATATTTTAAAATTTTAAATAATTATAATTTTTAGTCACAAACATGTAGCGATGGTCCTATTAACAATAATAATGTTGGAAACAATTAATAATACCATTTATTATTCTTTTTTTATATTCTTAAATTATTTTAATAAATTAAATATTTAAAATTTTTAAATAATTAATATTTTTAAACAGAAATACGTAACAATGTTCCCATCATATTTATTATATACTAATTGATAAGAATGGTTTACATTTTTTCAAAAATTTCAAAAAATATTTAATTAATAAATATGTTTTTCAAAGCACTAATTTTTAGAAACAATGCAGTAATTCAGTACAATTAATTCACTATTTTATGCGCTTCATATTTTTTTAAAATTTTAAATAATTATAATTTTTAGTCACAAATATGTAGTGATGGTCCCATTAACAATAATAATGTTGGAAACTATTAATCATACCATTTATTATTCTTTTTTGGTATTCTTAAATTATTTTAATAAATTAAATATTTAAAATTTTTAAATAATTAATATTTTTAAAGAGCCAAATACGTAACAGTGTTCCTAACATATTTATTATATACTAATTGATAAGAATGGTTTACATTTTTTAAAAAAATTCAAAAAATATTTAATTAATAAATATGATTTTCAAAGCACTAATTTTTAGAGTGGGCCCCTAGTCTGTTGTTCTGTCTTGGGAGGGGGGTTGTTTCTGGGTACAGCCGTTGTATAATCTTAGTTGTTTTTATTTTCCTGTTTTCTCCTTTTCCTGTATTTCTCCGTGTTTTCTTTAATAAAATCCTAATCTTTCAAAAAAAAGAAAAAAAATTAGTTATTGTTAAATATATTTTCGAAAAATACAAAAGAGCGTGGCCAATCTGTATATCGTCCTGCACTCATCAATTTATCTGTAGATCGGTTAATTTTAGTTAATCAACACAATATTTGTGACAAATTCTATTTTATATGAATTTTCATAATTTTTAATGAAAAAATATTTTTTGAAAAATAGAGCGTGGTCAACCTATAGATTGGCCTAGACAATCATCAATGTATCATTTTCCACACTTGATTTGCATTTCAAAAGGAGAAAATGGATTTTTTTTGGATTTCCTTAGTTTCTTTTGCTTTCAATTTCCTCCTTCAAATTTGTAAAAATCTAGAAACAAATCCGTGTCAGTGTTTGAAAATTATGCCCAGATATGGATTTGGAATTGTTTTGTTACTATATATATATATATATATATTCAAAGATTTCTCTCCAATTGGGTTCCTGCCCATTTCCGCTTTAGATTGTGATTCTCCATCCAAATTGTGTTTTGATGCGAAACAACTCGATTGGGGTTTTAAAACACACCGAAACACAATTTTCCCCAAAAACATTGAAGTAATTTTGTTTTTCAAATATTCAGATTTTTTTTTTGGCTGAATTAAGGACCTAGCATTGAATATCACATGTATTGATTGGTACTATCAACTATGCAAGATATATCACAAGATATTTATGTACATTGCACAGTAGTAGGGAGTTTTATGAAGTCCCCTGAACTTGTATTGCATAAGTGCATTACTGATAATATATACATTGAACACTGTTGGCATGCACCTAGATCATAACTTGGGAGTTGCTGTTGACGGGAGCTTTGCTTGAAGGATGACAATGGAAAAATATGCTTAGCCACATCCACGGTGTATGAATCAGTGCTTTCAATTGACTTTCATTTCATTAAGTTCAGATTTTCCACAACGGAAGAAGCTTGGAAATCAGTGGACTACAGAACTGAGAATAGCATTTGTTAGATTAGGTCAAAGTAGAATTCTTGTTCACCTTGCATTACTACATAAGTTTTGGCAGAAGAGGATTTCTCAGAATTAACATGATAAAATGATCTAAGGCCATGCTGCAGCAACCTTACCAAAAATACACTTCAGGAATGTTTCATATTCTAAACTTTGGAATGGGTAAGACAGTTGAAATATTTTTCTAAGCAGAACTAGCAGACACTATTTATGTGAAATCAGGGTGCCACTAGAGTCTGCCTGCCCATACATTCAAAATATATTCTTTGAATATTTATTTTAGCCATTCTACATTGTCTGCCGGTATCGTGCAGCTTATAGTATTTGCTTAGAAATTTTTTTTGCCTGCCATTAGCTGTCTCAGCATTTAGATGTTGTTTGAGACAGAGCCCTTGTGTTATGGTGTCATGCAGTAAAATTCTTGCAGCTTTTTTGTTGCATGGGTTGCTTGGTTGGCATGAAAGCATAAATATCCTGAAACCGTTAATCTTCAGAAAAAAAAATCATGGAACTGTTGTGTGGTGTTGGAATGGAGTATGTGGCATCTAATATTTCTTGAAGCCTGACGATATCTAACTTACTGAACTTAAAGGAGCATGAACCTTGGTGCAAAAGATATATGGAACTATACCAAGAACTCAGGGAGAATTGGGAAAGGTTATACTGGGATGAAGGCTATTCTAAGAAAATTGCTCAAGATCATGCCAACTATGAATCTGCTGAAGACGATGATCTAGATTTTTCACCATACAGGTCAGTCTCTGCTTCTGCAATTTCCTTTGTTCCACAAGTATTTTGATTTTACTTGTTGGTTTGCTATGCCCTTTTTGTCAAATATCTACTCGTAGCTACGTCATCATCTGCTTCTTCATTGGGGAATTATATGATCCGGCCTGAAGATATACTTGTGTTTTCAGTTTGTTCAAGTGGGATCCATGTTTCAGTGATACAGACCATTTTTTATTTTTATTTTTATGAATACTGTTGATTTATTAATGAAAAGGGAAAAAAGAACAAAGCAGCAGGACCACAATTGCACAACAGAACATACAAATGATCGCAAATTCAGAAGCTAACAAACAGCCCCGAAATACTCGATCCCGACCCAGCTCAATCTATACTAGCAATAAATAAACTCTCCCTTGAAACTCCTTTGGCCAGCAAAACAGCTTCCCCTTTAACTTCTCCAGGGACATGGATGAAAGAAATGGATCTTCTTGTGCATAAATCATAAATCTCTTCTTTAATGTTCAAAACTGCCCATGGAAAAAGTCCTGAATCAGCCTATCTGATGGCATATTGCTGAATCCCCTTCCATGTTGAGCTGCTCAATTTGCTGACTAATAGCAAATTTTAGACCTTGAAGAATGGCAGTTTCCTTTACGAATTTGGAATCATGAATCCCAGTTAGGCCTCAGAAAGAGAAAAGACAAGCCCCGAGATGATTTCCGATATGCCACCTATTTCAGCCAGACACAGGCTACATTGAACTACCATCAAGTTTAATTTAAATCGACCACTGAGGGGAACCATCATCCTGACCATAAGCTTCACCAATCTCTCCCCAACCGAGTAACTCCTTTCCAGCTTGTTCTAATCATTTGATTCGAGACCCCTTGACATCCTCTATCCTTGATCCAATCAAGGATAAATTGATAGATTTCTTTTTTTTGGAAAGATATATGATTGATAGATTTGCCAATGATTTTCGCTACACTAGAGATTTTTTTCTACCACGGTGGGAACTAACAGGCAGGTGGTCTGGGTCAATGAACCATGGGTGTCAATTTTACTCATTGAAAACCTGAGTATATTGTGCAGATTCTTGGGCTAAAGATCATATAAATCTTCTATACTAAATGGGTGATGTGATGTGTTGAAGATGTTGCATTCTAGAATAGGTAACCGATAAAATAAATGGTAGTTGCAGGCTGGACTACAGGAACCAACCACCAGCCCTACCCGATTCTCCTAAGACTGCTCTAGATTCAAAGGCTTCCCACCCAAAATCTGCTTTATAAACCAAGGCTCTAAGGACTACATCCAACTACAAGCCTCCAATCATTTTTCCTCTAAACACTGGACTCCACAAAACAAATGGGCCCCACTTATCATAGAGCGTGGCTCTTATTAAGCCTATAAACAAGAGCAAGCCCAACAAGAATGTGGAGGCCACGTCTCACAAAAAATCTGCATAATGGCGAACAAGGACCCACACATCGGTCCTAGGCAGCAACCAATCCAAACCGCACATTCTAAAATAGCAACAAGCCCAAAACCCACTAGAAAACCGACAATGAACCCATTAAGCCACCGATCAGCAGACAACCACCACAAATAATCCCATTTATCAGCCCTACAAAAAAACTAATAACAAAACATAATAAAACCAACAAATATCCCCCAACCACACAAAATCCATCCATCCACTAGCCACATAACATCTGGAAAATCAAATTTTAGCTCTTACTCACGCATGCACACACTCCAAAGCCATCACAAACCAAATTCACTAATCTACTCACCAACATGCAGTCGAACCCAATAACCAAAATAAAGTGACAAACCTAAATTTAGAAAGTCAAATGTCAGCTATTGCAATCCACCGGTCAAGTTTCGCCACGTAGTAAGAATTGTGATGAGATCATATCAACTCTTCGACAATGGAAGTATGTGACTCTTCGACAATGGAAGTATGTGACCCTTCGACAGTGGTAGAAATATGTGACCTTCAACTATTGAAGGACTTCATTTGCTCGTTTGTTTGCCCATCTTTTAAAACAGCTCCAAAGAAGTCCTCCATTGACCAAGCCAACAACCAGCAAAAGTTACTTACACCACTTTGACAGTGTTTGGCTCAAATTCGGTTGTACATGTGTATGCTGTGTCGAGTTTGCTAGAGTTGGATGTGACTCGTGTCAATTATCAAATGGATTTATAAGGATATGATCTTCAATCTTTTTGTATCCACATTTGATGTAAATAATAATGCCGGCCAAATTCCTGAGACAAAGTCGTAGACATGGATTGTCAAGCGATAAGGCACTCCCACATTGAAGCCGTTGTTATGGTTTCTTGAAAAAGTAGCTATGTCTCGTCTCATTTTGGTCAAATGAGAAGAGACGTGGGGGGCATTGTTTGCACATAATCTGACGGTGTTAGATAAAATGATACAGATGTTGTCACGTGATAACAATATTTTAGAATAAGACAAATAAAATATCTTCTCGACTGTCTATCGAGGTCAGGTGATCTGCGAAGGGGAGGGTTTGTCCTTCTATGAGTTCTTTTTGCCTTTCGGTCGAAAAAACTTTTTATAATCATGATAGTGATGGTTGCTCAACAATAATACAATAGGGATAGAAGATTTAAGAGATAAGAGCATTGGAATTGCTTTAAAATGTTCATAAGTAAACACTTACAAACAAGAGACTGCTCGACAATGAGGTCAGTGACGGAATTAATTACACCTAATTCTCCTTGCGGTCCAGCGACTGTGGCGTAGATGAAGGAATCTAAACTAATCCACGCTGAGAGTCTCGATGCTGATGAGAACTAAACAAATAACTATAACTACTCTTCCTTGCAATCTGATAGCATGGTGTGGATGAAGGGAATTACACTAAACTAAGAGTTAAGATCCATGTTGAGAGCAGTGTGGCACTGATGAGTGACAAAAAGCTAAATTAAACTAAAGGGTCCTTGTGGATAAAGATAAGCAGCGTTGTGCCTGGTGAGGGCTCGGAGCTGTTTAATCTTTCTCCTATTTATAGAATTTCTGGGGCAGTTGCTGGAGAATCATCTTTGTAACCACTTTCCCATGTTTGTTGAAGTGTAAATAACCGTCTAGGTCATTAGGTAGTCGTGGCCTATCACATTCTGCCAAGTGTAGCAAATGGTGACTGTCGATTGGTCATCTGTCGCGCGCATGTCTTTAGGCTACTGCATGAGTTTAAGCCTTCCATGTTCTGCCATGTATAGATGGTAGCTATCTTTTCTCCTGCTCGAACGTGCGTTGTGCGCTACTTAAATTGTCCGACTTGGCTTTGTCCCGACCTTACTCTTATGGCTCCTTTCTGTTGAAGCTTCAGTCGTCAAGTCTTCTTTGGTCTCATTTCGTCCGTTAACAGCTATCGGTTGTGACTGTTAAGGTAAATAGCCTATTGTAATCTTTTCAGATTTTGCCGTGAATCTCGATCGTGTGATACGTCCTGTGATAGTAGGCAACTGGACTTAGCCTTTCCCAGGCTAATTATGACTCATGGAGTTTTGGTTGAATTTGGCTGTCAAAACACTTGAGAAGATCTTTTATTTGTCTTATTCTAAAATATTGCTGTCACGTGGCATCATCTGTATCCTTTCGTCTGACAAATTCGAATAAGGTGATGAGGTGTAATAATGTCCCCACATCTCTTCGAATTTGAGCGAAATGGGAAGAGATATAGCCTGTTTTTTCGGGAAACTGTACTGGCGGCTTCCACATGGCGATGCCCTATCGCTTGACGCTCTCTCTCTATAGCTTTTGTTTTGGAAATTTGGTTAGCATCATTATCTGTATTAAATGTAGATATGACAAGATCGACGATTATGTCCTTATAAATCCATCTGACGATCGACACGACTCGCATCCGACTCTGGCATGCCTGGCACAACACACACACACAACCGAATTTGAGCAAAAAACCCATCAAAATGGTGGAAGTCACTGTTGCGGTTGTTGGCTTGGTCATTGGATGACTACTTTGGAGTTGTTTTAAAAGATGGGAGATAGAAGGGCAAATGAAGACTCTTCGAAGGGTCATATCCTACCGCCACTGTCGAAGGGTTGACATGATCTTAGTACAACTCTAGTTATGCGACGACACTTTACCGGTGTAGTGGCAAGAGCTGACATTTGGTTTTTTGGATTTGGGCGTGTTACTTTGTTTTGGTTGTTGGCGAATAGATTGGTGAATTCGGATTGTGATGGCTTAGGGTGTGTGTGTGTTAGTAAGAGGTAGCATTTGATTTTTCGGATGCTATGTGGGTGGTGGATGGATGGATTCTGTGGGGTTGGGAATGTTTGTTGGTTTTGTCATGTTTGGCTATTAGCTGTCTTTGTGGGGCTTGGTGGATGGGATGATTTATGGTTATTTGCTAATCGGTGGCTGATGAGTTTCTTATCGGTTTTCTAGTGGGTTTTGGGTCTGTCAACATTTAGCATTTTGTGTTGTTTGGATTGGCTGTTACTTGAGACCCGATGTGTGGCTCCTTGTTCAACATTATGTGGATTTGTTTGTGAGGCGTGATCCCCACATTTATGTTGGGCCTGCTCTTGCCTATAAGCTTGATAAGAGGTATGATCTATGATAGGTGAGGCCCAGTTTGTTTTTTGGAGTCCAGCATTGGAGGCCTATTGCTGGATGTGGTTCTTGGACCTTTGTTTGAAGAAAAGATTTTTGGTGGGAAGCTTTTGAATCCATAGCAGTCTTAGGAGAGTTAGGTAGGGCTACTGGTTGTTTCCTGTATTCCAGCTTGCAACTATAATGGAAAAGCTAACTACCATTTATTCTATTAGCTTCCCAGATCTATCCCAGATGAAGGAGAGGTGTCAACCCTCAGAGAGGGCCAAGAGGACATAAGAGCTGTCCACACAGGTGGACCCACACGTGTGAAAAGTGTGGTGGAAGGAGGTAGGGAGATGGATCTCCCTCTTCTCTCTCTCTTTTCTCTCTTTAAGTGATGCACAAGTGGGGGCCTCCAAGGCTCTTGATCTATTATATCTTCTCCCCTTGGGATATGATGTATTTATAAAGAGGAGCTAGGGTTTCATGGAGACCAATTATAGTACACTATCACCACACAATTTTCTATATGCCCTACTGCATTGGAATTATAGGACCCTGCCTTATCCCATACACCTATATCTGATCCAATCCTCCAACCACTATGGTCATTCAACAAAGATCCAATGCCATGCAGACTAAGTCGACCTCAAGATAAATACCATTGAATTGTCATCAAGTGCAATCAAAACCATTTAACCGGTTAAAACAAAAGTTTAACGGTTACAAACATTTGCAAAATCTCTAGTGCCGAGTCCAGTGGAAAAAAAACCACTTAATGAACATCTGATCCCCTAGATCTAAGCCATAAGTTCTTAGAGAACATCCCTTGTTCGCCCGTGTGAGTCTCAATGGACCTTGATGGATGCATCAACTACACCCACTTCTATTGGTCACATATGACCTTGTAAAGCGAGCCAAAACACATATAATTAAGACCCTGAACCCTCGCACATCCTCGGGTCTAAAGATTAATCAGATCTAGTGCATCCTCGAGTCGGTCATAGTCTAAGTATGATGGACCTCTCGGTATGGAGACCTGACCTTAACCCTACCAATGCAAGTGCCCAACGAGTCCAACACTAAGAGCCTATTCCCATAGCACACACACCTATGTGGGGTAGGGCGAAGGCACAACGATTTGTCGTCATGCTCGATGATAGAAACCTTCCATCTTGATTCGTCATTAGTCCCCTCACACAAAATGACCACATCCATCACATAATGATGACAATAGCCATGGGTTGGTCTTGCAACCTGCTTGGTGGTTGGTACAATGAGATATTGAGACCAATGGCACACAACTCTTACTTGGCCGGTGATCGTTGTGTCCAATCTCAATTACCTAGGAAAACTAGAGGAATCCCTCTCTTTTAATCCATGTTCATGTATGTTTTAAGGCACTTCCACATATTAATAATGTCTTAATCACATGTTCACCTTGGAGCCATGGTCATCATGATCTATGGCTAAGATCATTGATATCACATCAGCATCACTAGTGGACAAGGTTTACATTGGTTTCCCAGGGCACAACTCCAACTATACATGAAGGAAAGAATAGACACCGACCAGTAGTACCTCGAAGATATCTAATAATTCGTGTATAGCACTGAGATGAAGTGGCAGGGATCCAAAATGAACTTGCTGACTACATTAACTGCATGTGAGATATTAGGTTGAGTCATGGTCAAATAAATAAGACTTCCCACAAGTTGTCTATATTGAGTGGATCATCCAAAGGGCTTTCTTCATCACCTTATCATAAGCTTTCTCTAAGTCAATAAAGACCATGTGTAGAAATTTTCGGTTAGTTTTTCTTGATAATATCCCAAGAAAAACCTCAAAATCTGAAAATCTCTCCAGAAAATTCCAGGCCAAGAAATTACCGAGAATGAGATTTGTTAGTTTGGGTGGATTTATTGTTGGATCAACCGGTCCAATCAACATCATTGTATCCACTCAAGTTTAGGCGACTACAACAAGAATATAGCAGTCCTTATCTTGGAGCAAATTTCAGGCAGCGTTTTAAATATCGGTGGCATGTTGTGTAGCGTTAAGCTCTCTGTAGCGTGTAGCGTAAGCTACGCAATACTTTGATGCAAGACAGCCCTAATCGTGATGCATGCTCATGAACATATGTAATCCAGCGGAAATAAATAGCAATAATAATCTAAAATTCATCACCTATCATCATAAATTAAGAAAAGCATAAAAGAGGCATGCAATGGAGCGGGCCATCATCACAATCACGAAGTAAGAAATTCAAATAATGCATAGGTTGGATCCGGCGAGGGATGGAACCTCCCGATCTTGCATGGTCTTAATCCAAATACCCAATGTGAATCACTAGTCCGAGGGATCGAGGGATTTCTCGGATTAGGGATTTTGGAATTTGAGAAATAGGGATTTTGGATAAAATCTCAAATCTAGGATCTAGAAGTTATGAGAGAATAGAAGTAGAGAAAGAGGAAGTAACAAGTTTACCTTAGAAGAAGTTGGAGGGGCACAAGAAGAAAAGAGAAGAATGAGATCAAGAAAGAAGAAGAAGCACCATGAGAGAGGGAAAGAGGAAGGAGGCAACCAAATGTTTGCTCTTTTTCATAAATCAACAACTAATCAAAAAGGTTTAGGGCAACACTCTTATAAAATTCGGAATTAGCATAATTACCAAAATACCCTTACTAACAAAATTTCAAAAAAAAAGACATTTGTATGAAAAAAACGTACCCACACTAACCCAAAACTCAAATAAGTAAAAAATGCGTAAAATAAACTCAAATCTAAGATGTCCAATGCACTCCAATGATGGTGTGATGAAAGTGGGCCATGACGAACCAACGGTCCGATCACATCATCATCACGATCCAACGGTCCGATCATCTCCTCCAAGCAACTCACATATGTCTTCCCAATGTGGGGTCTTTTCAAATGTCTCGGACTACATGTGTAAGGTCTTCAATGTTCCTCAAGTCGTCACGAACGACCCAAGCCCGTCATCATCGAGCCCTAAAGATATAGGTGTCACTTGCCTCCTACGCTGATAAACCCTAAAGGGCCTGATGTCCGCATCATACTTCTATTTTTTAATTTAAAAATAGAAAAAATATAAAAATGGCTAAAGATTGATTCATTTGATTTTTTTTTAAGTATAAGCATGCTCGAATATGCCATTAATTATCATTTATCAAAAGCCAATCCACATATATAAACCAAATCAAATTATTATCACATCAACAACTTTCTAAGAAAACCACTTTAATTAATAATATTTAATTGAAACCACAAGTCCCAAGTATGAAAAGAAATTAAAATCTCACATGTTGAAATTATTAAGTACCAAAAAAAAAAAAAATTACAATTATCATCTATACATACGCTACATACACTATGCACACGCTACATATGCTACACGCATGCTACCACGCCACCTACACTACAACTCCTGTAGTGTACTCTATAGGGGATTGATGCTATTTGCTAATGACTCTACGCTACGAATGCTACCATTACGCTACGGACACTATTCAAAACACTGATTTCAGGTATTGGAGAACAATTATTTGTGTCGATGGATTAGTTCGATCTAAAACTCGAGATAAAGGGTGTAGGCCGAAAAATGATTCATTAAGTGTTTGTTACGTTAAATAGCTTCTAGATTGTAGGAGCAGGGAGCATTCATGAATTGGCTTACACCACACTAATTGCATATTCAATATTTCGAGGGTAATTGTCAAGTAAATTAACTGACCTACAAGACGCTGGTAAGTGCCCGCATCACTAAGATCTTCAGACAGCTGATCATGAAGGCGATGATTAACTTCAATTGGAGGTTTTGCATGACTTGCTCCTAACATACTACCTGTGTCTGTGAGGAGATCTAGCACATACTTCCTCTGAGATATGAAGATCCTTCCAGTTGGCAACTTCTTTCCAAGTATTTTAGTGGTCCAATATCTTTAATATCAAGTAGGCTTAACAGATAGGATTTAACTTCCCAAATATCCACTTCATTGTCACCAGCAAGGACAATATCATCCACATAAACTAGTACGATCTTTGTGGTGTCCTGACTTTTTTGTTTTTGTTTTTATTAAATTTTTTATTTATAATAATACCGAATGATCAAAAGTTCTCCTCCTGAACCCTGTCCTGACTTTTTTGTTTTTGTTTTTATTTTTTTAAATTTTTATAATAATACCGAATGTTCAAAAGTTCTCCTCCTGAACCCAACTCAAGAAACAACATTATTGAACTTCTTGAACCACGCTTGAGGAGATTGCTTTAAACTGTAAATTGCCTTCTTTAACAAGCAAACTTTTCCTCTCTCCCCATGATGATGCCTGTAGGTAATGCAATATACACTTCCTCCTAAAGATCACCATGTAGGAAGGCTTTTTTAACATCGAGCTGATGAGGTGCCATTTCTATTATCTTCAACAAACTGAAAAAGGCCCAAATAGGTGGCTGGCATCTTCTGATTTGAGAGGCTTTGGAGCAAGGTTCTGTGATTGATTGCGTCAGACCATTTAGTCTGGATCACTGAGCTATGTGCCTCAGTTATAGGAAACTGGAAACCCAAATATATTGTGCATATGGTACTTCGGGGTGAGTATCATATAATTTTTCTTCCTTTTTGCTTGATGCTATGCATCTTCTGTTTTAGTTAGTTGTTTTGTCTTGTTGTGATGAATTATTTCATATGGTGATTGCAAGATTAGTTTGACGATTGGTCTTCTGATTGCATGATCAGTTTGCCAATTGGTCTTCTTAAACTGTGGAATCTAGACCATTTGCATTCCAAATATGACTTTTATGCCTATACTCATATCAACAATTGTTATTTATCAGAGCTTTATCTGTTTGATGTTTTCGAATGACACTTTTGTCACCTTATTATTCTGTTAACTGGTATTGTTGGTTTTTATTTTGTGTCTTGATAGAGATGCTAGCCTAGTTAGGATTTTGGATACAATGTCTTCTAATGTCATTGATCTTTCTGCTGCAGAAGGAGATCCCATGCTGAACAAAATAAGGTACTCTCTCTCTCTCTCTCTCTCTCTCTCTCTCTCTCTCTCTCTCTCTCTCTCTCTCCCCCCACTACTTTTCATAGTAACATGTTCTCCTTTTTCGTTCCAGTACTTTGTTTTCTGAGTGGGAGTTTGACTTGGATGAAAACATATCAAAGTTGACTTGCATCATCATTGTCGTCGTCGTCGTCGTTGTCATCATCATCATCATCATCTAAGCCTTATCCCAATTGTTCTCTATCAAGGGCCATACCTTCATCAAAATTGACTTGTATACTAAGATTTTTATTTTTTATTTGGTGCAAAAGTTCTTTAAACTGATTAGGTAGCACTTCATAGGTGGTGTTAATGTTTTATAGTTTCCAGAAGATCTTATTGGTAACTGAATAAATTTGGATGGTTTCCTTCTCGACATCATTATGGATATCATGTGGTGGTCGCAATACCATGAAGTTCATCATAATTGGGGTCGGCTACACTAGTTTTTTTTTTTTTTTTTTTCCGCCATGCCACTCTATCAAGGGCCATAACTTCAGGTAGACCATAAGTCATCAAGTCTCTTCTTACTACCTCCACCCACATCCTTTTATCCTTTTGGGCCTTCCCCTTGCCGTTTTAGAGCCTTGAACTTGTATCAACTCACTCCTAACCGGCGGAGTTCTTGGTCTCCATTGCACATCATCAAACCATCTAAATCTATTGTCCTTCATCTTATTACCAGTTGGTGCTGCTCCTAAGTTCCCTCGAATGCATTCATTTATAATTCTATCCTTGTATTGCCACTCATCCATCTCAACATCATCATTTCAGCTACACTCATCCTATGATCATGTTTGTTCCTTAACTGCCCAACGTTCTGTCCTATAAAGCATGGCTGGTCTTATAACTTCCCTTTCAGTTTGAGTGGTGCACGACGATCACATAAAACTCCAGAGTCACATCTCCATTTCTTCCACCCTGCTTTAATTCTATGGGCAACATCCTCTCATCTCTCTAGTCTCATGAATTATCGATCCAAGGTGTCGAAACTGGTCATTTTGGAAAACTTCTTGGTCAGCAATCTTTACTAATCCGTCATCCTCACTTCTATTGTTTGCTAAATCTGCAACACCTGAAGTTCCTGTTCTTAAAAGTGCAATTGCCCAAGGTCCAAATATATTCTCTGAAGCATTGCTCAAAAAATTTAAATTGACCCAGGGTTCGGTTTTTGCATCCCGTTCTTGCAAGTGCAATTACCCATGGAAGCTTCACATTTCACCCATGTTTTCTGAGTAGGCCACTAAACAGTAGTCTTGTTCTTTTCTTGCCAGCTTTATTACCATCCACATTAAAAAAAAAAAAAAAACTAAAAAAAAAACTAAGAAAAATTTAGTTTGGGTTGAAGAGAAGTACAGATCTTCAAGTTAATTTAAAGTTTCTCCTCCAAAGAACTTTGTTACCTGTTGAAGGTGTTCGATAAGTTCTCCTGGATTTTGGCTATACACAACTATGTTGTGAAAATAACTGACATCAAATTTGCTAATGAAAAGTTATACGCATGCGTCATTATCCTCATAAATGTGCATTCGATGCGTTTTTCAATCTAAATTGTGTCATAAATCATTCATAAAAGATATAACCTGTCTTTCTAGCTGGCGGTGGTAGGAGACTCTAACAGAGTGGGAACCGGAAGCGATGGAGATTGAGATACATCTAAATTCAGGGTTAGTCGGCTTCTCAGACCTGATTGTAATAGGAGATTCTATGAGTGCTATAGCATGGGTTTCTGGGTAAGGCAACTCCTTGAAAGCAGGCATCACTATAGATGAAGTTAAAGTGCTGACTTCATCATTCTTTGTTTCTTTTAGTTAAATTCCGCGAGAGGATAATTCCTGGGCTTTTTGTTTGGCCAAAAGGAGTGAGGGCGAGTTCTTGCTGTCAATACTTATCCATTGCCTTAATGGATAATATCCCCTTTTTTTCTCTTTTAATAAATTGTTTTAATTATAAGAATGGCAATTTTATTCAATGAGTGTTTAATTTCCAAGAAATATAGTAACTTCCAAACTCATCCGAGCATGGAATGGAGAGAATTTATTTATTTATTTATTATTATTATTTTTTACATGCCCACATACACCACATGGGTACTCGAACCCATGGCCTTAGTGTTGAAAACGCACAATGTCTACCACTGAGCCATGAGTAGGGACCCAATGGAGAATTTATTTGTGTATGGGGAAAACCTAGCTGTAATTCTGTTTATGGATCATTTATTCTTGTACCACGATGCTCTTTTCCCTCTTTCTCAATTGATGCATCCTTGTTACTTATATATTTGGAGTTGATGGAAAACCTATTTGTCCAAACTAGGCATGTCGATAAAGACCCCTTGCTTCAAACTCAATTTTTGCTAACATTAGGTTTTCACCTTATCTTACATACTGTTTGTGTAAATATTTCTTGCGCTATAAGTATGCAGTCATGCAGATGAACCACATGTGTTGCCACTTGCCACAAATGTATGTTCTAAAATTAAAGACTTGAAAAGGTTGGAAAAAGAATGGTTGGGATGCTTGAACACTAGATATGCACACGTGTACGTGCATGTGTTCAGGTGGGCCCCACCAAATGCTTTTGGATGTTCTAGGCATGTTTTCACATGGTTTTAGATGGTGTGACCCACCTGAGTTCCGTGTACAGCTGATTTTTGGAATAACCCATAAAATAGAGGGTACCCACCAAATGCATGGTGTAGATGTCCAACGCAGATTATGATGGGCCCCACACAGATTGACCTCATGGAAAGCTCCCATGAGGTCGACCTCATAGTACCATATCCCCATATATATATGCGCATGATCAATGTTGTCAAAATCCTACAATATATGATTTACGATTTGAATTGAAGCTTAAGAAAAACAATTTGAATCCCACCTTGAATCCACTTTTAGATGAATCCTACGATTCTATGTTTTGAATCTTACGATTTACAATTTTCAAATCCTAATTTACAATTCACATTGTACTAGTTCTCTTCTGTTTAGGCTTTTCTTGGATTTCATTCTATGTTTTTAAATTGATGGCGGCTTTGGGTCCTTACTCATGCCTCAGTGGTAGACTCACAAGAGTTTCAACATGAGGTCATGAGTTCGAGTATCCATTGTGGTATAAAAAAGCCATTGTGGTGTGAGTGTATGGGTGTGTGAGGGGTGTGAGTGCATGTGTAATTAAAAAAAATAAAATTGATGGGGGCTTTAAGAATCGTTTAGAAGAGGTCAATCGTTTTATTATGTTCTTCCTAAGAGATTACATGATGGATGTTCTCTTCAACGTTAAAATTTGCATTTTCTTATGATTTCTTGCTTCCGAATGGGTCGAAACACCAAATTGATGTATGACTTATATGGAATGTTTTTTAATAGATGGTTGTGATGATGTTGACCTATATATATTGTGGTAAGGATGGTTAAAAAATCAAAATCTCTTTTTTTTTCGTCAGTGTATATAACCGAATGTCACTTCTCCAATGTGATTATATGCTTAAGAAAGGTAAAAAGAACATAAATTATTAAAGGATTCTTATGTTTTTTTTAAGGTAAATTTCTTGAATGACAGAAATAAACGAAAGACGAGAATCATCTAACACTATCATGATATGGAAGTATAATGGTGCATATGGATGGGAAATGGATGGCTGCTTTTCTTTGGTTTATTTATATTTCGCAGATTTTCTTCAAATTTTTAAGAGAATCATAAAAAATGTTACGATTTATGATACAATTGGCGATTCAACACAATTCAATCTTGATTACGATTTACTATATGATTTGCGATTCAATACAATTCAATCTTTATTACGATTTACGATACGATAATGATTTTGACAACCTTGTGCATGATCTCTCTATTTGGAGCATTTCATGCAACAGCTAATTTGGGAACTGACCTTGACATATAAATATTTTTATGTTGCCTTACAAGAGTAGATCTGGAGTATTTTTCCTTGTGTTTCTTAGGAATAGAAAAGTGAAAATCTAAAAAAAGGATATCATGTTCCGCAAGCTTTTTGCCAAAAGGGTATAAAGGAATGAGTGTGAAGGGGCTTACCAAACTGGTGCCAACTGCCAAATATTGGAACTTTTATAAGGGATTAATGCTAAAATAATATATGTTTAACCCGTTTCGGAATGTGCATACACTCACAATATAATGCATTTGAATCTATTATTCCTGAGGTAGAAGAGGAACAGCCATGCCTAAGGCCTTCAATGTCCAATAATGACACTACATGATTGAAAACAATCCACTCGCATTGCACTGTCCAAACATCGAGGGTTGCATTTCCTCCTACATCACAATAAGACATGCAGATTGGATATTTTGTTAAAGGATTTATGGAAGCTGTATCATTTCATGTCTGAGTTTTGATCATGAATGCAGGACCAAGGTTTTGTGCGGAACAGACAAGGTGAAACATGGGAAAAGATTGGCCAAATCCGGGATAAGTTTGAATATGATAGAGAGAAAAGAATGAGGGAGAAAGGTGAGTTCAATGTGATTTGATATCTTTCCTCTGTTCATACTTTTAGCATTTAATTGAATATACTATCACCATTTCTTCTGTTAGTGTCTCTTTAACTTTCATGATGGTTTCTGAGGTCTATTGTATTAGAGAATATGTTTTGTGTTCGTATATCCATGAGATTCATTTCTGGGTTCATCAGTAACATTTCCCTCAAATGCTCTTCAAGATAGAACTCGCTTCTAAAAAATAGTAGTGATTTCAATAAGACCTTGGTCTATTTTCCCCCCCTCCAAAATTCCCAAAGATCCCTATATCATTCCTAGATTTTGGTTTTAAGATACTACGAGGAATTGAAAATCCGCCTACCCTGTCCACGGAGGGTGGCTGATACGTATCTGTTTTCTTGAAAGCTGGTATCCATTTCAGTCGTTCCCAAAGATGGCAACAACATGATGGATGGCTTGGCTATGTGAGGAGCGGTTAGCGCTGACGTTCTTGTTGCAAACGAGATAATAGAGAAGTGGTTTCTGTCAGGATATTGACTCCCCCCCCCCCCCCCCCCCCCTCGCATTTTGCTTCCTATTTCGGCATTTCTCTGCTCCTCTAGTTGTTTTCGTATTGTTCCATCGTCTGGCAGTATGCCTAGCCCTGTAATTTTTTCCTTTCTTATAATATTTCTGGTCATGAATCATCATTATCATCTTCTAAGCCTTATCCCAATTAGAGTGGCTGCTGGAGTTAATGGATTGGGAGGTGAATTGGATGGGATTGCCGTTACGATTGATGCCCCTTCACATCCCCTGCCACTGCAGATTACCTGACGTTACATGCTCTACCTTTCCTTTTTTCCTTTTTTCCTTTTTTCATCAGTAAATTTCATGCCCTATCTGTACTATGTTAGGAGCATATTGCCATCTCTAACAATCTGATACAACCAAAATTTAAAACCAGTGGCATGTTCTCTGAGAGTACCTATTCCCTTGAACAAAGTCCTTCTGGCTTCACTACTGTTCTATTAATCATATCAGAACTGTAGTTGACCACTACTATGGCTAATAGAAATGGTTTGCTCAGCACTGTTGCATTTTCTAATAGAGTTTAGACATTGCCTGTCATGGGTTTTCTTTTTATTACCTGGTGAATGGTTTTAGTTCATTTGTAGTACTACAGATGGAGAAATGCTATGGAGGCTCAATAAAGCTGTTCGCCCCTTCATCCCCACAATGTGATGATCCATTCTGTTCATTGAGAGGGTCCCACTGTAGATGAGCCACATGGCATCATATGAGATCTCATGTAAACAGTTCTGCATCACCTTTGGATGGTGAGGATCTCTGATCAGTGAGATTCTTGCCATGTGGCCCGCATACAGACATCTAGACAAACAGTCTAGATCAATCACATGGTGGGGCAAAAGGCGCAAACAGCATGGCTGAGCCTCCTGAGCATTTATATTACAGTTTTTTTTTTATTTATTTATTTGCGAAGCCAAAGTCATTAGACATTCAAAACTTGTGTTCTTCAGTTTCTTCACTCAAGTTCCACAATCTATCATTCAACATTGTTACATTCTTATGCCTTTCCCAAACACCATGCTGCAGCATTTGCACCAATGAACAGGGGAACTGGTTCCAACCGTGAGTCAGTGTCCAGGATTCAGCCCTTCGATGCCCAGAAATTCTTTCCCAATCCTTCAAGGGACTGAATGGCGTTCCGCCGTCAGTATATACACGAAGAGAGATAAGGTGATATTCTCAATGTTATGGAGAGGCGGGTTCTCCTCATGTCGAGAGAATTCATAAACCTTCCCAGGAAAAGCGTGAAGACTCGTGAGCAGTAACATTGACATTCAGATTCCAGCAGGCAAATGACTGAGTTCAGATCATATCAGGTGCTGTATTCGATGCATGAATGCTGCCGTTGTTATTGATGTTTGGTTCAGGATATTTGTAAACGCAAGAAACTCATCTTTAGTTGTAGGAAGGGATATAATTAGAATCATATAACCAAAAGCCAATGCAGACAGCCTGACATTCATGCAGTAGGCTGTAGGCCCCATCTACATGCAAATGAAATAGCTAATGTCACGATGGTGGGACTTGATGTGTGGTCCCCAATGTCATGATATGGGCCCTAATGTTTGATGTATACTCTTTTCCTCCATTTTTAGTCGTTGTTCATTGTTGTTGGAGTTGTATGATCTTACTTATGGGGTTACACCCATGGATGTATTGTATCCACAGTTTTTGTACAAGTGGAACTCGCAGTTCATTGATCCAGACTGTTTATATGATGTGCCCACCTGAAATGAACAATGTCCTAGATTTTTACTGATGTGAGAAATCCTCACCTGTCATCCAGTGACCCAAAGAAGGTTCAGGAAACACACACACACAGAGAGAGAGAGAGAGAGAGAGAGAGAGGGAGAGGTGGTCTTTCTTCAATTCAACAGAGACAAAATCGGATAGTTTGGGTCTTACAATATGGGTGTTTTGGGGGCATGGTCCCTCCGCATTGGGTCCACTAGATCAACAGTTTGGATCATCAAGCCTAATATGTGGGAGATGCCAAACAATCAACGACAGTGCATACAACCATTTCTTTCCTGCCAGCATGTCATATGTTCAGAATATCCAGTCTGTGCAGAAGGTGAGTTCCACCACAACGATCACTGATCCACTACTTGGGTGGGCCACACCAGTACACAGACATACCATTGGCAGCCGGTCAATTCTGATATTGAGACTTGCTCCATGAGCGGATCAGCCTACTTGTCATACCAGGTGATCACCATGGTGCGGCCCACCTTTTGAAGGGACATGATATCTACGCATGGGACACATTAGCAGGTAAAGAAACGGGTATACAAGGTATCATTTCTCGTATAGAAACATCCTTTTCCCATGTTTAACTTCAAACATCCCCTACTACACCTGTCCTCTTGAAGATGCAACCCAGCATTACATGGCCCAGATTTCAGTACAGGCCATGTCCACATTCTGGTACCCACTTATTACATAGGCCCAGATCTAATGAATGTGTGCGGTGCTAGCTAGCTCGGCTCTTCAATCTGTGCTCTTACAGTGTACTCTTCAGGAAAGGACTTGCAATAAGTGTCATCCAAATGCAAAATCTCAACATCCATGGACTTCCTATCCGGGCATCCGAATATAAAACCTCAACATACATGACAGTCCATGTCTAGGATTTAATGAACCACGGACTTGGTTTTCCCCTCGCATGTCTATCCGCACATCCAAATGGCCCCAAAGCAAAGCCTCAATGCATCATTTAGGAAAGTGTGGACAACTTGAAACCCCCCCCCCCCCCCCCCCCTCTCTATCTCTCTCTATTCCATTCTCTATTTGCAACACATGCCATGCCCACTCATAAAAGTAATTTAAATTTTATGGTAGCTCAGATGTATTGTCATCCTTCCATTCATCTCATTGTCCTTGACTAATTCTCTCTTAATGCATCTAACTTAGCAGCGGTTGGTTCTTTAGTTTAGTGGATTAAATTCATTCGATCTGTATATTTTCGGAGCGTCAGCAGTTGGTTATATCAGGTAGCCCATCCACGCTACCTCATGTATCAAAATGGCCTTTACCCGTGGTTTTAAGACTTTGACGAGCCTGATGTGACTTGTACATGACCACCGGATGTTGTCTAACACCACAGTGCAGCCTAGCTGTGGTCCGAGCGTGGGTTGTCATCCGGGTCTTTGATGTAGGATCGGTCGGGCTTCGAAAATAGTGCTCCAGTTGGTAGGGCTTAGGTAAGGTTAGTCCCACATCGGATGATTGAACGCTCAGAGTCCTGGCTATAAGTGTGGCTCTTCCTTAACCAACAAGAGGCCTTCTGTTATAGCTTCCGCTGTGCAGAGACAAAACCGTGAGGTGTGTCATCCGGGTTGTTTATCCGGGGCCGATATGTTTCACAGAGGGCCAGGTCGGGGCAATCGGTCGGGCCACCAAAGCGGACAATATCTTCCTTTAATCGGAAAGAGGCCTTTTGGGGGAAACCCCGAGACCAAAGCCGTGAGCCCTCGGACAAAGCGGACAATATCTTGCTGGTTAAGGCGGGCTGTTACATGTTGGAACTGGTCTAATTCGATACACAACTCAACCCCGACTTGGATGAGTCATTACGACTTGGGGCCAAACGAGTAGGGTCAATTAGTTGCTTGAGTCTTTTAAGCATGCCTGTGGGTGGTATATCACAGTAGTGAGTTAATTGGTCCCACTATCTAATTCCATGTTCATAAAAATCAGGCTTGTTCATTTATTAGGAAAAAGCTGACCGATGGTTCATGGAAACTTGATCATATTTTTTTAGATGTACATTTGTTTCAAGATTGTGGGCTAATGGAGTTGGGCATGGGTCGAGTGAACTCGGTAGACTTGATTCGTCCGACTCGTTCAAATCCGACTCGATCTGAACCCAAGTGCGTAAGTCAGGCCAGTCCAAGTAGATTTTGCCCAATTTGAAAGCAAAATGATTAGTGTGACCCGACTCGACTGAGGTAGTATATATATAAAATATCTCAAGTCTTTCATTTTCTAACCCTACCCGCATTCGAGACCCGACCGTCGACCCCTCCCCTAACTAGTAACAACAAACTCTCTCCCTCCCTCCTCCTCCAGCTCCACTCACCTGGCCACCGAGCCAACTCAGCCACCTGAGTCCTGACCCAACCCTCTTGCCTCCTCCATCCTCTCTCTCCTACACTCCCTCCCTCCCTTCATCTTCCTCTCCCAAGCTCGAACTTGACGGGAACCCTCTCCCTCTCTACCCGACCCATACTCTCTCCCTCCTCTCCATCTCCTCCACTCCCTCCTTTCCTCTTCCTCTACTTTCCACCCACCCGATGAGACCCATTAGAGCAGTCGATAGTCACCCAGTTTCTCTCGACAGTCACCTGCCGACTCTTGACAGCCACCCGACTTATCTAGGAGACTTGTGTTTCTCTAAATTAAGGTAATTTATGTCCACACCCCCAATTTTACCAATTTCTGTCAAATGCTTTATGCTAAGGTTATATAATTTGGTTGCATTGATTAACTTATTTTGGATCTCATTGTTTAGACTATTGTGGATTACATTGTTATCAACTACTGCATTTTGTGGTTTATTTTTGTGAATCAGTTGGCCATTTGAAGATTTCTATGTGGCCAAGCATAGATATAGTGCGCGTTTTGTGGCGTAGGGATCGCTGAAATTATCCTATTTTTTGGACAGTTCATAGTTAAATAGATAGTATACTTGTAAGGTGAGATAGACAATTCAAGATTAGATAGATATGCTTTTAGAAGATGTAAACAATTATCTTTTAGACATCTCCAGCTTGGAGTCAGACTAGAGTTCTCTAGCAGTCTAAGACATGAAAAGAGAACGAAAGAATGATTATGGCAACAAAGGTGGAGGATGAGGTTTACTATATGGATACGGTTACTTGGGTTAAATGCCACAAAGACATTCATAATGATTTATATTAACAACTCCATTTGAACATACTTTTGACAATGTATATTTGTATATTTACTTTGTTCATCCTCCCCCTCCCTCCCTTTTTTTTTTTTTTTTTCTGTTACAAATTATGTTTTTTTACTTGTTTTATTGTCTTTGTTACTTGACTCGGTCGTAACTCATAATTTAATACATTTCAAACATATTAAAAATCCCCTCCAAAGGGAGGAAACTGATAAGTACACTACTAAATTGGGATAAAAATAAACAAAAGATCACAACTTGACCTAACTTGGTCCCTATGACCGGGTCGGACTCAGTCTAGGTTATTCTAGGCCAGACCCAGTCTCAGATCGGGTCAGGCATGCTGGACTTGGTACTAAGTTCGGGTTAGATTTCTTTAAAAACTAGGTTGGGTTGGGACGACCCTAACTCGTCCGACTCCCTAACTTGTCCAACTCGACTGGATGCCCAGCTCTACAGGCCAACTGGTCAGTTGTATAACCTAAGGGGTTGTTTAGAAGCATTAAACGTTTGGTAGTATTAAAGTTCAGTTCATTCTCTAGGTTGGTGGACAACATGACCCTTAGTAGGGTCAAGTTGTCACCGAGTCTTTTAACTAATCCTGTGAATGTGTATATCCCATGCATTAAATGTTTGGAAGTATTAAAATAGTTGGTGCACAAAAACAAATAATATTTAAAAGTTTGAGGTGGTGCTTGTTTCCGTTGTAGTGCACATTAAGCATCATGGACCATCTTCAAAGTGCTACAAATATGCCACATACAACCTTCAAGTTTACTTTGTGTGCCCCATTTGCCACATGTGTCAAGCATACATGTGACACATGTACTATCATACATCATTAACCATCCCACATTGAAAGTATGTCGGTAGTCTAACACGACACCTTCGTATGTGCGGAAGCTTAAGTAGCAACTAGAATTATGGTTAAGACCTATAGGAGGGGGGATTAGGACCTTTTTTGAAATTCTTTTCGCCTACTTACATAATATAACAAATTAAATTAAGTAAGTAAGAACACATTGGCTTCCAAGCTTGAGTGGGTCCAATCACAAGACTAGCATAAGGTTTAAGCAATAAACAACCTAGTCTAACCTTGTATAGATAATCAAATGATATAACTAATCAAGCTCCTAATCTATGCAACCTATGTAGACTTATGAGAATGGATCAATGAGCTCAAGTCTACACAACTAGTGAAAGTACATCTTGTGTGTGGATGTGTCTATCTAGTGCCTAGCATACATTCCTATCAAGCATTCATAATTAAACAATTAAACATCCAATGCTAAGATATTAATGTGCTCAATTCAATCACAAACACAAGCATGTATAGTAGTTCGACTTTGGATCTACTCCACTCCCGGTTCAAGTACTCAACTCCCTTGAGCACACCGGCATTCACTATCGGAGGTTTTAAATGAGGTTCACCTCTCAACCTTTACACGGAGGTTTTATCGGTTCACATCTCAACCATAAACGGAGTTTTGAACATAGGCTAACTCTCAACCCGACGCACGTTCACTCCCGTGTTGGAGGCTCCTCCTTAGAGACTTTGTTTAGGCTCGGCAAACGGGCCAATGAGTGCCAAACAACCCCTAGTCTTTAGGCCGACAAACAGGCCAAGGAACGGCCAACGTCCCTAGATCGAGTTTGACTAACAAACTCTACACTCAAGACTCTCAATAAAGACAACCTAACTTGTCGGATGAGCCCCTTGTTCAGCACCGGTTCAGGTTGCTTGATCTCCGCTCTCCCGTGCTTCAATCAGCTTCCTTTGCTCTCTCGATCGTGTTGCCGTTGCGTCGCCAATGCCTCAGCTACACTTGATCAATCACCTTGCTTGTGATGCCTTTGAGATGCCTAAGGTGATAGGAGGGTAGGTTTGAGAACTCTACAACTAATGGGAATGGGTTGCCTAGAGTTTCTCTCCTACAACGATCTCATCTTAGAGTTTTGGACAAGGATATGCTTATGAAGGAAGGTCCAAACTCTAGAGATCAAGAGAGGATGAAGGTCATCTTTTTCATGAGCTTGGAATGCTCCAATCTTATGTTAAAACACAAGGAAGATGCCTTGCATAGGTTGAGAATGAGTCTCAAATGGTCTTCAACAATGGTGGCTTCACTCCTCTCGCAATTCCTCTCCTTGCCCCTTAAAATGAGCCAAGCCCCTTTATAAAAAGTGTTCAAACGGACACAAAACGGGCAAAAAATGGCTCTTTTCGACCTGTCCCGACCGGTCGGCTAAAGACAGACAAGACAGAAAACACATTGTCTAGAGGGGGGGCCTGTCCGACCGGTCAAGATTGGTCGGCCCAATGGCCTGTTGACACAGCAAGGTTGCTGTTGAATCTGGGACCTAGTCCGACCGGTCGGTCCAGTCCAGCCGACTGGCCGGGACCGGTTGGACAGGCCTGGGTTCAGCCCATATGTTTGCTGACCCATCTAATTCACAACCCCACTCTATGGCCAATGTTAGGATGATCTTTTGGGACACCTAGAGCCAATCTATGATGATTAAGGGTATTCCTAAGATGGTCGAGGTCATCAAGGAGGTTAGGGGTTAGGTTTTGGTCAAGGTTAAGGCACATCAAGGCATCACTTTTACCTATTTCTTCTTCCTTGATGCAGCGGGGCTACTTGAGTCTTCGGTCTTCGTCTTCATTAAGCTCAACCGACACTAGACTCACCGACCTAAGTGGTTGACAAACAAGGAGCACTAGTATGCCACAGAAAAGTGCACTAACACACATTTGCAACATGTGTAATCGCGTATCTTGAACTGTCCAATGTGCGCAACATCGGGTCCTTACATTTTCAAGCATCACACGTACACCTGATGTACTAAAATTTCAATTTGCACATGCGCCATATGTAGAAAACAATCCTTATTCTAATTACTTAATAAAGAATACAAGAACATATAATTAGTCTATGATAACTTAGCCTTGATGTGGACAACAAAATTTGGATGCATCCGGCCTATACAAGCTGTATAATACTGAACTTTTCATGCTATCAAATGAGCCTTGAGATAAAAGAATCTATACAATAGTATGTTGGAATTGGGTGGCTCAAATCTATGCTGAATAGGGCCATCGGGTGATTGAGTGGATGATCAGGTGACTGATCATAGTGGATTTTGCACATTGAACTCTCTGGATGTTTTCGCATAGTTTCGAATGACCGAGGTTGGTTCGGACACTTGACCGTAAGTCAGTTTGCATAGTTTTGTGTAAGATGTTTCTAATTCCAATTGTTTCCTATTTAAAGAGGTGTAATGCGGGATTAAGAAAATTGCCAAAGGGGCCGGTATCCTATAGAGGATTGAAAAGTTCTAGGGTAAGAGAAAAAGCTTTGAAGACCTTGGATTTCTCTTGTGGGGCTTGATCCGAGTAAGTGGTCTTCTGTAATTTCTTGTAACTTTTAATTCATAGTAGATTCGCTTTGTTCTTTTGTAACTTTTAATTTGTAGTGAATATGCTTTGTGCCATGGTCTTTTTTACTTGTGAGGTGGTTTTTCTATATAAAATTTGGATTGTCTCTTGAATGTTAATTTGTTTGATTGTTGCCGTTGTTTGATTGCCATCCATTTGATTTGTGTTTCTGCTGTCATAATTCTCAATGTAGTATGTGTTGTGGACCGCTTGGATCTCACATACATATGCAACAATTGGCACATGTTGTTAGGTGTACATAGGCTGCATGATGCAGGTCGTTTGGACCCTAGGAACCTTTAAAATGCATTGTTTAACAGTTTTGTCATTTGCCAACACAACACATGCACGTGATCTAAGCCACTCATCAGCTAGACCTCACCATTACATATCCTATCTAATTTAGGAGGACGTTCCACTTATCAAGTGGGTCCCATATACTGCCGAACATATTCTGATGGTGATCATTTTCTAAGCGTTGGTTTTTCTCGCACACCTGTCTTACCTGACAAGTAAACTTCCCTGATCTTTTTGCCATGGCGGCCCTTATCCAATGGAGGGCCTGTACCTTTCTTCCACATAACACGCCATCATCCAAAGGAGAATAATTGTCGATTGTTCAATCTTTTCCGGTACGGGCAGCTTTCCCTGCCCTCGACCATAATCGACTCTTGCTGCAAATGCTTGCATGTCAAATTTTATTTAATAGTGAAAGAAACAAGTGGAGAAACAGTTTGATATTGTCAACGACTGTGATGGATGATGCGTAGGCACTTAAAAATTATTTAAATTGTGTACTTGGTATATCAGTAAAATTCAAAGTAAACTGTCCAATTTATGCGTCCCACTAGCTGCTTGTCACGCTTCAAATGCAACTACTTTAACATTGTACGAGTGGCGCGCACTAATTAAAATTAAGAGTATGGCACATGCAATACATATAGAGGAAGGAAAAGAAAGGAGAGTCATGGGGGAGAGAAAAGAGGAGAAATGTCATGGAAGGGTGAGGTTAACCCTTAAATAAATATACATGCAGAGAGAGATAGAGAGAATGTTTGGATAGTGGATAACTTGGTGCAATTGTTTCCAACTTTGTGGCCTATTTGAGTGTATGATTTTCTTATTTTTGTGCTGACATTTTAATTTAAGTGGACGTAACAGATATATGGAATGAATGTAACACAGTCAAAATGGTGACCCTATAAAGCATGTGTCATACAGGCTCCTTAGGCCTCTCTTCCACGTGGGCTATGTGCAGGAAGGAGGAGAGTCCCTGTAGGCTACTTGCAGAAGTGAAAAGGACAACAAGCCCTTGATTATGTCCACTAGTCATGTAATCAGGAAATAAAATAAATATACAGTTTGGCCTATGATCCATCTAAATAGTGGTCCACAATTTTAATGGTTTAATTTGAAATGCCAGACATTTCTACAATTTCTGATGCCTGCGTATCAACCATCAAACTCTGGTAACGCCTACTGCAGTTTTTCGGGCCAAAGAGCAGCCCCCTCGTAAGGCAGTGCCACGTGGACAAGATGGCACATTCAAGGTACGCTTCTTGTCTACTTTACTAACGGACCTGCATCCTTTTTGGTTCAGTTCATGATGAGAATGGGCCTCACTGGATGAATGGCTTGGATCTCTCACATTTCCATACAGGCGCGTGCGTTGAGCCTCCTTCTTCTTCTCCAGAAACGTACGATCTGGGCCGTTAAATCCACGGGTAGAAGAAAACATGCAACAGTTCTCGCCGTGAGTAAACAGTGATAATACAGGGTTCCGCATCAGGACGTGAAGGGTGACCTTAACGTGCCCAGTCGCTGCAAATCAGGCTCACAGATGAGTTATCTTGACCGTTCAAATGATGGGCCCCATTATCGATTGAAAATACCAAGAATCTTACAAACTAGAAGATCCTGACCATGGGATTATTAAAGTCTTTTATGGACTTGTGGTTCATACTTTCTGGCCGTTCATTCTTCTTTCAGTGATTTAGCAATTAGAACATTCCAATAAGACTAACGTTTTCCGAATCCCACAATCCACGGTGGGCCTAGAAGGTCTAGTCATGACAAGATGGGCCCCATTCGTATGGAATTGACGAACCAGGAAACCATTCACTTCAGGCCCATAGAAAAAGTCCAGCTCCGGTTTCGGACCTCAGTCAACAAAACCGCGCACGTTATCCAGAAGTCCAAAAGTGCAATCGCTCGAGTGCACTTGTCATTCCCCTCGACTCACACGTGGAAATTTGACGTACGTACTTCATATCTGATCGTCTCATTAAGGAATCGTCACTTTCCAGATGGCACGTGACAAAATTAAGCCCGATCCGATCAACATATCAGTGGGCCATTGATCAATTTGTATTAGCCGTTCATTCGTCTTTTACAGTTTGTCCACAGCTGATGATATCATGGGACGCGGATGGCCTGCGAAAGCCTTTCGCAGGCATCTCCTGCAATCGGAATCTAGGTGGGGCCCACAGTGATGTTTGTGAGAAAACGTTTTATGAGATCATTTTAGGGGTTGCGACAAAACATGAACGGGATCCAAGACTAAGTAGGCCGCACTAAAGCAAAAGGTGTGTTGGGAAATTTCTAATGTTGAAACCTCTATGGGTCCACAGTGATGTTTATATGCCATCCATACCATTCATAATGTCATTCATACTGAGATGAATTGAAAACACAAATATTATCCGGATTCGAAACTTCTGTGGCCCCACGAATACTTCAACTGTGGAAGTTCAATCGGTTTCGGCCCACCTGAGTCTTGGATCCCGTTCATTTTTGGTCGCAGCGCCTAAAATGATCTCACAAAACGTTTGGACGGCATAGATTTCTCATAAGTCCGGCATGACTTTGGAGTTGTGGAATCTACACCAGCGAAAATCGCGTGATTAACGGCTCTTGTATCGCACACGTGCACCTCATTTCCACGAGGCGAGTGCACACTTTTCATTTCTCTTGAAGAAAAAAGAACTTTGATACTCTGGAGTATGATAGTTGACTTGCTCGCAGATGTAATTGTATAAAATCGCATAAAAGGTAAATAAATTTAGACCGTCCAAAAGATCAGACACAGTTTGGACGGATTAGAAATATTAAAACTCAATTAATTTGATCACTTAACTAACTGATTGGTGGACATTTACTTGACGGTCTAGAAAAAAAAAAAAAAAAAACTCAAAGGCATCAAGCAAGTGTCCACGAAACAGAGGTTGAGATTGTTAAACCATCTGATTTTGAGAAGATGAACCATCGATGGTGAAACCCATGATTTAGAAAGTTTAACTTAAGTTGAAGTATTCCATGTGTACAACTTTCTGAGTGACTGTGTATCAACTATCATGCTTTGCCAGAGTATCAAGCAGCTTCCCTTTCTCCTAGGATTGAAAGAGAGGGAAAAAGGCGTGAAGAAGCCGTGGGCGTTGAATGTGGTTTTCTTTCCTAATTGCAGAATAAGATCAGATTGCTGGAAATCCTCTCCGTTTAACAGGAAAAACAGAGCGACGAAAGAGCTCTCTCTCTCTCTCTCTCTCTCTCTCCCCTTTTGGAATCGATGGTTAAAACGAAAGTCTTATTCGGATTGCTCACCTTCATCACCATTGGAATGATCATAGGTTTGTTTCATGCTAACTCATTTTTATCAATTTCTTGAATGATTGCTTTTTTTTTTTTATAAATATTTTTAATGTCTTTTTGCTGTTGATTTTGGATGGGAATATGCATTTCTTTGATACGTTTCTATTAGGGGGAGTCTTGTAGCGATAATCGCTGTTGATATACATTCAACATTCAAAAAAAGAAAAAAAAGGCTAGTTTATACTATATGGTGTCAAGTCCATCTAGACTGTCGGAATTGTTGTCCATGTTGTGGATGGATTGTAGACCGAAAACTACGCTGATCAGATGAATCCTGACCATTTAATTGATGGAGATCGAATGGACAGTTGAAGAGAAAATGGTATAGGTAGGTGGTTAAGATCCGTATTGGGACCCATAATTTGGATTGGGTGGATTTTGCGTGTATGCCATCTGTAGAGAGGCCGCGGTCTAGTCCTGTAGGTTTGCTAGTCCATGTGTAAACCGGCCCTGTATACGCCTCATCGCGCAAGCTGTCGATTGGGTGGGCTCACTGTTACCATGCAGATACTGGGGCCCTGGAGTCAAGCCAGTTCAATTGTCTGGTGGGTCAGTGTGTGAAATAAATGGATGGCTAGAAAAACTGGCACTAGATGGTTCAACCTGCCTGATTTTCAAGTGGGCCCATCTGGTGGATATTACTAACGCTCGAGAGATATGCCACTTTTGGCACATTTGGATGCATGCTTGGGGATGGCCTACACCTGTCTGTGGGATTAGCAAGCTCATACATATGTATGTATGTATCTATCTATGCGTGTACATAAATAGCTATAGCCTCCTTTCGAGCAAGTGTGCTTCATCCACAAATCTGTGCCAAGTGCCACAGTTGCTGAACCCAATGACGTCCGGGGAGTACTCTTACTGAGCTTCCCACTCTTATGAGGCGGACCAACACTTCAAAATCACCTTCTTTTGCATACCACGAAGCACTTTGTGCTATCCAGCTACCTTGGCTTACCTCCATTATTTACTGTAAGTATCAAAGTTCTGATAAATGTTTTCCACTCAAGCGATCAGCCTGTCTACTAAACCTTGTAAGTATCGGATCGATTACACAATTAGCAAGCAAGAGAGACTCATTTGAAAGATAGAATGATGCAGGAGCATTTGCATCACTTTCTACTGGCCACTTTTTGAGGGTCATAAGACATATGAATGGCACAAAATTGTCACCATTGGATAGCATTTCAATATGCTCTCCTAATGGGTCATCCTAAGTTAAATGATTCCGAAAAGGATGGAACAAATCACGGCTGAATTACTGATAGGGTAAATAGTTGTGACTTGTGACAAGAACTAGGGATTTTTGTTAGTGGTGTCACTGTGTGGGGTCTACTGAGAGCTGAATTGGTAGCTTTATGGTCTAGGAAGGTTTTCATGTTAATTCCTAAAGTTAGAAACTAACTGGGTTAGTTGTTAAGTAGGGTAAAAGTTAGTCAAAGCTGCTTATGTAAGCTTTTTTTGAAGCTAAGTTATTATGCTTCCTGTTAGTGTGTTTCTAAGTAGGTTTTGAGCACATTTAGGTATTATTCTAGAGTTTTTCTATTTTTATAGGTATTATTATTTATTGGGATAATTTTGAAAAGTGTGTTATAAATTAATTAAGGAGGACTTTGGAAGAAATTATCTCTAGTTGTTCCCTAGTTTAGATAGGAAACCCTAGCCTAAAGTTTGTTAGTGTTGGACTATAAAAAAGTGGGAAACCTGAAGGATAAGTTAGAAGTTCTTCTTCTTCTTCTTCTTCTTCTTCTTCTTCTTTTTACGGAGCAACTTAGATGTCCTTTTTTGAAGGGTTGAGACTATTTTGGATGGATAGTCTAGATCTCATAGAGCTTGGGTTTGAGCCTGTAGCTCTATAGTAGATGGTGTGTTTCAACATCGAGATCCTGGGTGTGACCCAACTTAGTAAAAGAATATTGTGATGCTATGCTCATACAGGGTGTGATGCTTTTTATCTGTTTGGTTATGCTAACCATATCAAGGTACAAAAGATAAATGTGCGTTTTTGATGTCTGATAGTGTTCTTTTGTCCCTCGCTAAAAAGTCTTCTTTTATTAATCACATTTTTCTCTGCATTATAGATGGTAGGGTTCATGATGCTCATTGGCTTCATCCTAATAAATAACATATATCACATTACCCACCTTGGAACAACACCCATTGAGAAACCTATTGGTTCACTCCCTTCAAAGCCTCTACAAAGCAACGAAGAAAATGACACCCCCGCATTTAATTGCTAATCAAAACTTGCAGATACTTGTAAGGAATAACCATAACAACACCAAACTTTCATATAACACAGGACAAGGATAATTCGTCTTTCTGCTGAAGTTACCAAACTAAGGAAGGTGGCAGTATGGGAGTCTTTGAATAACCTGCTTGTCCTAACTTAAAACTACAAATGCTAACAGAATGAAAGGTTCTCCTCGTTCCATCCTGCTCTTCTCTACAGTATTCTCCGTGAAGATCAAAAGAGTGAACTCGATTTTCAGGTTTGAGATATGGAGGGTGTATTGTGACAACCAATGTTTTAGAAGGTGAAAGGTGGAGGAAAATAGGTACTATCTATTTCTTATTAAAAATATAAAAATTAAGTAAATATATTAAAAAAGTTGTCACATTTTTAGGAAGAAATGTGTTTAATGTTTCAAATACAAATCATTAATATATGCTAGTGTTCTAAGATTATATACTAGTCCTAGTACATTCATATTCATTAATATATGCTAGTGTTCGAAGATTATATACTAGTTCTAGTACATTCATATTATTGGTAGTCAAACTTTTAAGGTACTTGGACAGTAGACATTAAACCATGGATACCGGATTTGCTTTTCTTAGTTTGAACTGTGTACCAGACATGTTCATATGGTCATACCAGCATGTGGGATGTTTACATCCTATGCTGAATTTGGAGAACACTACAGAAAAGAGAGCATTTTAAAATGAAGAAATATTGGGAGAGCAGCACAGAAAAAAAAATCATTTTTAAAACAAAGAAGTTGTGAGAATTGAGAAAGAGTGAATATAAGGAATAAGTTTTAAGGAGAAAAGCATTGTAAACTCTATTCCTTCTTTTGATCTAATCAGCCCAATCCCTCTCGTAACTATGTAGATCTGCATGGAATAACCTTCCATCTCCGTGGATGCTCCTAATAATTTATTTGGTAAAAAGTCCTAAACAGAATGTTTTTAGTCACCACCTGCTGACCAAAGTGGTTGGAAATGAATGAGCTGGTGAGAAATCAGAGTTTAAAAGGGCTGACAAGAAATGGGAATAAGATCCAAACAAGGTGAATGAATTCCCGTTGCTGTTTGTTGAAAACTTGCTCAAGGAGTGGTTGGAGCCAATATTCCAAAGAGTGTTTTGGACACTAGGGTAAGTAAAGGAGGTCATAATCCTGCAGAGAAATGGTTTAGTTGAGCTTAGGGGCTTCTCATTTGCAAGGTTGGAGATGATTGAGAAAGTGGCAAATGCAGTGATGCAGATGAATGGGAAGATGTTTTCAGAAGGAAAACTAACATTCACTGAGGCGAAATTGTAGATGAGAAATAATCTAAGTATAATATATGATATAACTACATATTAGAAAAGGCAAATTTGTTTACTGTGGGTTCTTGCAATGTCCTTTTTCAATCCTTTATTGCGTGGTGAAGTGAAGCGATCCCTCACCATCCCTCCTATTGGATATCCTTTCTTTTAGAGGGGTGCTAATAAAATTTCTATGTTAACATAAAAAAAGAATACAAATCTGTTAACAAGGAATTTACTGTCCTACTAGAAAGGGACCTTTTTGTTTTATTCGTTTTTTGTTACAAATTTTTTATTCTTTAGACTAAATGAATATTGCCAAATCCATGCACCCTATTTTTTGAAGTATGGTGAATCCAACACTGCTTAGTCTTATCAGATTCTGGCTCTTATGTCCATGTCCATTTCACATATCTGATCCCAAAAGGCATTAGACCTTTGGAGTGCACCTACTGGCCTACTCAAGGTCATCCCTGGAGGCTTGCAACAGAAAGTGCCTTTTTAAAAGATTGGTTCCTGCAACTTGCAACTGCCATTGCGATAGACTATAATACACTTCCTTTCCAATACCTTTCTTGCCACATTTGATTATTATTCATGAGAGCAAACATGATGTGATGAAGCATCCAATATTTGCATTCTCTATTTTTCTAGTAGAAAACTAGTTGCTAGAGTGGAGTTCAGAATCGGATTTCTTTCCAACATGGTGGTGTTTGATGAATGGTAAAGCATCAATATCATTCTATTCCATTTTGAAAATATGAATATAGTGAATTTTTTGGAATATGCTACAAATGAAAGGTTCCTTTCTATTCAATATTTTGTAATTAAATCATGTTTAATCTTTTGATAAATTCAGGACTTGTGTTTCTTTTATCATTACATGGAACAATTTAATGAGTTGAATATTTTTGTAGGTGCTTTGCTTCAGTTAATATTTATTCGACGATTGGAGGAGTCATCTGGTATATTTGCTGAATCATCTATAATTCTCTACATATACATGCACAGGCATGTGCGTGCATATGTGCATGTGTGTGTGTGGGTGGGGGTGGATGTGTGCGCGCGCGCGCGCGCATGTGGGTATGTGTGTTATTACAGTCCAAGTGAGTGTGTCCATGTGTGTGAGTGTGTGCCTGTGCGCTCTCTCTCGTGTGCATGTGTTTCTCCTTCTTTGATATGTAGTGTACAATGTTATGAACATATTACAGTCTGATATGATTAAATCTTGATGGATAGAGTTTATTGTTCTGAAATATATTTCTCTCTGTTATAACTAGGAGATTCCTTTCATTCATTTTGATTGGGAATATATAAGCTTCATGAGCACAATCTAGTTTAGCTTCTTGTTATTCAATGTTAAATGATTCTTTTATTTACACATCTTTCAGGAAAGATATTCACATATTGATCACTTGACGCAGTTAATATGACTTGCTTTGGGTGCAAGGCCTGGTTTAGCTAAAGCAAAATGGAGAAACTTTTCCCTAAGATGTATTATGAGGACAGCAAAAAACCCCGTGCTTTGATTTCACATTAAAAACCCAACTGTGTTTGAGAATCCATCCAGGAGTTTCCTACTATGAAACACCATTAAGTTTAGAATCCCCCCCGCCCCCCCCAAACATACGTTTTCTCTGCTTTAAAAGTTAAACTAGGACACCATCTTCCTTGATAGCTTTCCACTTATCATGCTTGTCTAGTTTGGAGTTTTCTTAATGCTAAAACACCAATTGAAGGTTCTTTTAAAGCTCTGGAAAGCAGCACTTATTCCCATTATCATGTCAACGCTCCAGTTCGAAGCACTTCATGCAAATAAAATGAAAAATAGAGTATGTTGCCATTGTTGGTGAGACTGTAAAGAAGACTATCCACTATCTGAGAGAACTCGGAGAGAGAGTAAAATACTTGAGAGATACCAATTTCAAGCACTTGATGAAACCAAATTGAAAACTAGAGTATGTTGCTATTGTTGGCGGTTGAGTTGAAGCTGTAAAGAGGCATTTCCACCTTATCTTCCACCTTGTGAGAGAAGTTGATGAGAGATTAGCTGCCTTGTAAGAGAACTCGAGGAGAGTAAAACCCTAGTTGAGAGAGAGGGAGAGGGAGGGACTCACCTGTTGATATCCACCATGGATGGAAAATGCCCCTACAATAAATCAAATCTCTTACGGATAACTTCGTCAAATTCAAATATGTTGATGAATTTTTTTGACATTTTTCAGTTCTCTTATGCTTCCAGATACTATAATAACATTAGTTCATTCATCAATCATTAATCATTTAGGCCATGAATTTCATCAATAGTTCAAGGATGGTACCCTTCGAGAAACGACGATAGGTTTAAGCATGTCAACTTGCATTTTTAGACCCAAAATTACGTTCCCAAACTCAATAAGGAATGGTTAGTGATCCTATGAAACACCTCAAAGAGATACGTTTGAAAAGTATTGGAAGTGATGGGATCCAACTCGATTGTGACATCAAACAATTTAATGGAAGCATGTGCATTAGATAGAGTGGACATTGCTGTTGGCAATGAATTTAATTATGGAGTTGTTCCTTTGTAAAGAGTTTCCATGCCTACACTCTTTACCATCAGAATATGTCAACATCAATCAGATGATGGGGGCTTTATGTGCTAAGTGTGCTGCAATGACTAAAATTAGAAAGTTTACCTTTCTGTTGTCAAATCGTTTAATGATAAGAGTGTTTGCAATAAACAATCTAAAAATATCATATTAGGGATTCTATTGACCGTGAGGTCTCAAAATGGAAATAATTCACTTGCCATGTTCAGAGCTTTAGCAAAGGAAGGTGCCAACATATAAAAAACGGCAACTTCTAATTTATCTCTGTCAGATGGTTCCAAATGAACATTACCACCTTTGTTGTTATGACATTGATGTAGATGTGCTAGCTCACATCTATGTGGACCAGCACGAGCGAGGGAGGCGCAACAAGAAGTCCCAGCTGCCGGAGAACTCCCTCCACCAGCCCAAAAATTCTGGACATCGTACATGGAAATCCAGTCAGGCAGATAAAATTCCTCCTTTGGTCATTTTGTCCAATCGTTATGGGCCCACAAATTTTGTGAAAGCAAACCCCTTTCCCCTTTCCTCATATCCATGAAGTTTCTTTGTATTTCTGTGTTTCCACGTGTCAAGTGGCAATTTTGAATGCTCAAATCCATTCGAATCCTCTAAGATGGTTTCTCACAAGGATTTAATCTTTTTTATCTTTCTTTTTATTGGTTGTTATTTGAATCAATAACTCTCATTGGTGTAGAGAATTATGCTTAGCTGTTGGGTTGTTATCTCTTTTCATGTATGTTCCTTTATTAAGGACCATAGGAACCACCATATAATCAGTCTTTTTGAGAAGAAAATATAAACAGGTTGTGAGGATTTTCTGTTTCCTTTTCTTGGGTGCGTGTCTTTGTGTGGATCCACACTTGCCAATATATTCCCATTCCTATTTTCCTTATTCTCCCCGCTGTTTCCTCTTGTTCACTGGAACCTTCGTTGGCTGCCAATGGACATTGATTGACTTGGCCTACTAGTTTATTCCAAAATAGTGTTTACAATGGAGTCTCCAAGATGACACTGATGCGGACATCAGACCATTCAAAGTATACCAGCGTAGGAGGCGAGCATTGCCCGTATCAATGTGGCTCGATGATGGGTTCGAGTCAAGCTTCGGCCCAAGTATTTGAAGTTTTGAAGACCTTATACGCGTGTTCAGGACACTATTTGAAGACCCCATCATGGGAAGACGTGTATAAGTTGCATGGGAGGACAAATTTCCAGTTTTTGTTTTAAGTAGGGTTATTTAAGTCTATTCAATGTAATTAGGGATTAAAAAGGGTTGGAACTCTAAAACAGATTATTATGTTATGTTTTATGAGAATGAAGAAAAGCTCTTTTGCTTTCAAGACTGGAGTGATTTCATCATCATCTTCCAGTGATTGTAAGAGGGCGTGAGGCCCAGGGAAGCGATTTCCCATCCCCTTCTCCCTTCTTCTTTCTTCCTTCTCGAGGTATTCTCTTCTCTAACCTTGTTTCTTCTTTTTTCTTTTCAAATACCCTAGATCTAGAAAACCTATCTTCGTCTTTTCAAATCTAAACCATTAGATCTTGGAAGATCTTGGTCTTGAATATATATTTTTTGATTTTCCCCAAATTCCATCACTCATAAACCCTAAATTTGGAACCCTAATCCCAGATCCATCTCTTTTTTGAAAATTTCCAGATTTCCCAATCCAAAAATTTCATATTTCCTGGATTAGAAAATCCTATTGAGTAATCGGACGGACCCATTGCGAGACGAAAGTCCTATCTTTCGCCGGATCCGATTAAATTCAGAATTTTAATGTTCAATACAACGTGCATGTGATGGATGGCCATGATCATTGCGTGAGTTCCCTTATTATTTTCTTATATCATGATGAATCTTACTGAATCTTACTGTTCAACGCTTGCATAAATCTGTCCCTTTAATTTCCGCATTCATTTAGAGTTAATTCATGCTGTCCTACACCAGACACCTTCCTTTCCGTTGTTAAGCTTTTTAACAACAGTGTGTCACACACGTGTGGAGCTTCTAGAATCCTCTGGAAGCTCCCTAATCATATAATCTCATGTTTAAGGGACTTATATCTTGTCCCACATTGATTTTTGAATTTGAATCTCTTCCTAGAAAACAATATAAATATCTAGCCCTTCTTCCCTTTCCAACAAATCTCATACTCTCTCTTGGGGAATGGGGGATTTTAAAGATTTAAGGAGGACAATGCTTAGAGTTGAAATGCTTAAGAGTGCAACTACATCCAAAACCTTTGTTTGGACTCTAACGCTTAATAGTTTTAGATCTGGGGGTGCTCGGGCCAAAATTAAATGCTTAGTGAGGATGGGTGCCTAAGACGGGATCATAATTTTGCTTAGTTTCCATAAAGTCATGCATCCTATAGCTTCCATTATTTTCCTATTACAATTACTGTTTTTCGTTGCAATAAGGGCCTGTTTGTTTTTCAATTTATATGGTAAATGGAGTGTAAATGGCTAATTATTACTTTTTACACTCGTTTGAAAAAGAAGGATTTACATTGTAATTTTGCCTCGAAAATCGTAGCATAAAAACGTTGAAACCGGATTAAAATTGTGGCGGTATAACATGTGGGGCCCACCGTTATGCGTGTTTCTGATCCACGCCATCCATTTGTTGTACGTGCTAATTTTAGGGCATTGAGCCAAAAAATGAGGCAAATACAAAGCTCAATTGGACCGCACTAAAGGAAACAGGGGGGATTGTATGCCTATTGTTGAAAGTTAAAATGAGTGTAGGGCTCATAGGGATGTGTACTTGTCATCCAGCCAGTTCATAACATCACACGGATATGGATGAAGGGAAAACACAAATATCAGCTTGATCCAAAACTTTTGTGGTCCCAAAGAAGAATTTAATGGTTAGCGTTCAATTCCCACTGTTTCCTGTGGTGTGGTCCACTTGTGCTTTGGATCTGCATCATTTTTGGGCTCATGCCCTAAAATGAGTGGGAAAAATGGATGGATGGCGTGGATCAAACACATACATAACAGCGGCCCCCACAGATTTTGGTGGAAAAAAGTCTCATTTCCTCCGCTCAAATGAGAAGCTTTCCAAACAAGCTTCCTGTTACCAACAAGTTAACATCAAAAGGCTTCTGCCGACTGTAAATACAAAGTTAAATAATTACCTATTTATACTTTATTTCCACGGTAAATGGAAAACAAACTGGCCCTAAGGGAATTGCTGGCCCCTGAATGCAAAGAGGTACTATTGCAACGATTCTGGCAGAAGCAACCTTTGGAATTTTTTTTGTTTTGTTTTGTTTTGAAGTTGGATTAAATGGTTCTTGTTAGAGTATCATGATTGTCTTAAACTGACGAACTTAGAACTTATTCTTGTTTATATTAGAGATTGGATTAAACAGTAAAGGTTAGAGTAGCCTGATTTCTTAAACCTGTGAAGTTAGAATGGCATATGGTAAATGTTAGAACCTAGATTTGGAGTCAAAACCATCTTGGTTAGAGTCTCCACTTGTCCGACATAATTTGTACAATAGTTACGTACTCCACCCCAACCCCCCCCCCCCCCCCCCCCCTCCTCATCAGTTTTTAAACCATATTTAAATCAAGGGATTGAAAGCGGGTATTCAGTTGGATGCATTGAGATCCTGTTCTAAAGAATCTTGTTCATAGGGTTGCAGATTTCCAGATGAGTTCAGTGATCTTCATGAAAACCGCAACATTTCTTTCTCTCAGGTCCCAAGAGCAGCAAATACAGAGGTGGATGATCTTACTAAGAGAGGTGCCACTGGCTCCGATTTTCATATTGTAGATAGTTGCTGGTATCTTTGATTGACAGTTAGCATAATGGATATACTCCACACTCATTGTGAGTGTATGGGCTCAAGAAACTACCATTAACAGATGTGATTGTTTTGTTCAAATCTCTTTTTAATGACAATATCTCCTGGAGAACAAATGGCTAGCTACATCAAAACCTTCTTAAAACCACCAGCATGAGTAATTTTCAAGAGAATTTTAAGGCCTGAGGATTGATGGTGGATTCGATGCTCAGAAATGCATTTTGTGGAAGCTTGGGAGAGTTAATTATAGGGCAAAAGCTTTTACATGGAAGTGATGAACTGCAGAATGTTATAAATATCAAAGGCAATGTACAGAAGGTGTGTACTCTTGCTATGGCCGATGTTTGTACTTGAGATTTTAAATTGTCCATGTTCTTATAGGATTTGCTGATAAAGATAGGTTTTATGAGGAAAAGTTCGTGAATAAAGTCTACATACATGCTTCTTCTAAATATGAGCGTGATTAAAAAAGATGACAAGATATGTGTTGTTGATAAACTAGTGAGCACTCTTATATGTTAATCGAAGGATCCGATAGTGGCTTTCCCTGTAAGTGTGGTTCGCAATTTTCTTAATTTCAGTTTTGGTTTGGTTAAAATTTGAAATTTAAGTTACAAAGATGTGAATTAGATGATCTCCTATGGGTTGTGATATGTTTAGTAGTGCTCCTAATAAAGATTTTTGCTATTACTTCCAGTCATAGTGATATTGATGTCCACATTTGGACTCATGTCATACTCGTATTTTATTTTTATATAAATTGCAATAGCACCTTTTTTCTCCACAGATGGAGGTTGTTGTTCAACGTTTTTGAATTGATGTTTGTATTTTGAGTGCATGTCCCTGTCATCATCATCATCATCAGCATCATTGCCTTCTCCTACCTATCTGTGGTCTGCTTTACCAATCCTGCTTTGCCAATCACTCCATTTTTAGGCTATGTAATGGTTCTTATTCAGCTCATTCTTATTTGAAATTTTCAGACATTCCTCACTGGGTGAATGACAATGATGCAGAGGATCTACGTCTAGGATTGGTATGCTTTAGATCATTCTCTTGTACTCATGCTTTTCATTGGCCTCTAATTTGTATCACTCATCTATCATTAAGACTTAGCCGACCCCCATTTAGTTGGGATAATGTTTAGATGATGATTATCTATCATTGGGACCTGTTTTTATATAGTGCTTCTGAATCTTTGATTAGGACAAAATGATGCATATAGTTCTAACTCACCAATATAGTTTCTTTTCCATTGGTTAGATTTAAATTCAAAACTATTGCTTTCTACATACTTATTACACGTGTTCCAAAGCATTGCGGAAAGATTTTTGACAAAATGTCTCTCACTCATGGAGAACTTGCTTTGTTTTTTTCGTTTAAAGTGTTGCTGAAATGTTAGAAGCCCACCAACGGTATCGTGTATAAATAAAATAAAAGCCAATATTGTATCTGTTCAAGTTTTTAGTTGGATAATCAATCTTGGACATATACACATCTAATAACATTGCTTAGGATTCATCATGTATTGATACTTTTTATATACATATAAAACACATATTGATACTTTTTGCATGCCTGAGTATTTACAATGATGCCATTCTATACAATGTAGTGATTTACTTACCCACGGGAATACGTTAGACAAGATTAGGCTCCCACAAATTGAAAATATGAAGTTATTATTTTTGTTTCATTCAATACAACTCTTTGTTGGCAGTTGTTGATGAGAAGCTGGATGGAGCATGAATTCATAGGGTATTATGATGAATGTGCTCATTTGGTAAATGACAACTGAAAATAATCTGGATCCTTAGTAATGGTAAAGGCATATGATGTTGATTGTATTAGACTGTTGAAGCTGTGTTGAAGGGATCAAGAACCTGTTGCATCAATTCAACTTGCTACACTCAAGCACCCTGTGAATCAACTTGGCCTGTTAGGAGACTGTATTGTAAATGGAACATTCTTCTTCTCTGATTACTGTTGGTTAGAGTCGAATAAGAGTTGCACCAGAGGCCGTTTTCACATAAAAACAAATGAAGCCCAAGTCATTCCTTCTCACCTTCTCACCTGTCTTTATTTCTATGCATTTTGTTTTGTTTCTTTTGTTTTTTCCCAGGAGTGCATGCGTGTGCGTGGGTGGGCGGCGTGTGAGCGAGTGGGATATAATTAGTGCTGCATGAGTTATTATTAATAGCTCAATAATTAATAAACCTGGCCCATTGTCCTGGTCTAATCATCAAGTGGGCCAATCGTTATACATAAAGAATGAATGGTTTAAAAGACATTTATTAGCGGTTCCCTTTCAACATACATGTGTAGTTTAAAATCAACTGTTACATCCAGGGCCATGTTCCATGATCAAAACTATTTATATGACGGGACTCGTTGCATGAATGGAGGATACCCCAAAAACAGAATTCTTAGATTGGAGTTATCTCAAACCTTTTGACCATTTTACTCCCTTTCTTACAGGGCTGGTAATGCAACTGGAATCAAATAAATTGAAACTAATTGCAATTGAAACTACTTACCAGGCTAGGCTCAAACATCCACATGCACAGATAGATAAAAAGAAGAAAGACTGAGATCAGGGATCAACAGTCCTCTAGCCTTTGTGCTATAGATGAAAAATTCCTTACCCTCTTCTATCGTAAGAAAAACTCTCAGTAACTCATATTGAAGAAAATCTCATGAAAAGTTTTACATACGTATGGCCATAAGGGCCTATTTATAAGTCATTTGAATATTTTTATTTCTAATCTTCTAAAACTGGACTTTCTAAAAGGGAAAAAGAAATATGTAAGAAGCTTAAACAAAAGAGGAAATTGCAACAAGGGCTTTCTACCACACGTGCTTAATTGGGCTTCCATCTGGACCTCTTCTTGTGCACATGTGTGGAGCATGCACGTGTGGATGAGATGCGATTGCATCAGCTGGCTGGTCTTGTAGGGCAGGCTTTTCTAGCTCAATTAGAGCCAGGCCAAGGCTTAGGGTGCCGTGGTCGGGGTAGGTAGGGCTAGGGCAAGCCCCAGCCCATTGCTTCCCCAGCCTATATGTATGACAATCCAAAATATTTGAGGTTTAACCTCATTTTAATATCCATAGTATTGTATAAATTTTCTATTACCTTTTTCTAGTATTTTTATTTAGAATAAAGAAAAAAAAAAGCCCAACTCATGCTTGCCTTGCGGAAAATATTTTGTTTATGCATTTGTTATTGTAGGTAGCCCCATTCTATCAGGGCATGTTCGTCATAATTGTTTTTGGTTTTACATATTTATGGTTAATTTTGTTATTAATCTAATCACATATACTATATCGTCTCTCCACCGAATGATAGCTAGTTCATCTTGACTCATATTTGGTGGGAGAACCTTACACAACATATTAATCCATAACGAACACAATGCGTTATTCAGTTTTGCCTTGCTTGCGTTGCACTATTTTCCTTGAATCAATACCATCTCATTATTTTTTCCTTCCCTAATATGAAATTTTGGCGTCGTTCAAACACAAGCCTTCTAATGTTAAGTTCCTCTCTATGGAATTCTTGTCATGGTTTTCTTTCATTTTTCCTTTTTTTGAAGTATTCATTGTTTTCTTTCTCAAATCCACCGTATATCCTATCTCTCCATGTTTCATCTCAAAACCTTAAATTGTAGATCCATTACCTACTCATATAATTGAAACAAAAATCATTAAGCATAGAGTAAGGCGGCATTAGGGAATACCTATTCTTTGATTTTGTTGAGCCTTTTGTGATGCGGACATCAGTGGTGCACCCTTTAGAGTGTACCAGAGGAGGCGACGTCGCAGATCGAGTGTTGGAGCAGACGAGTTGATGTGGATGGACGCCGGGCCCCTTGGGCCCATTTTCTGACGCGTTACGAGTACGCGAGATGCAGGATCGCGCAGGAGCATCATGACCGCTGGACCATGGGGCGGATTTACGTTTAGGCGCTTTTCTGTTTATTTCCTTGTTTCTAGGCGCTTTAGTGTCGTTATTTACTTTAGGCGTTTTTATGTTATTTCTTTGGTTTTCAGGCACTTTAGTGCACTTTTTATTTTCGTAGCTTATATATACTGTGAGAAACCCTATTTCGATATTATTGAATGAATAGAAAATTCGTTAGTTTCTTCCTCTTTGTTAAGAGATTAGGGTTTCAGGATTGGCCCTCGGGTGTTGAGGATTCCACCCGGAGTTTCCGTTTTCTCTTCTCTCTTTCTTCAAGGTGCGAGGAAAGGTAAGCTTCTTTTGATTCCTAATTCGTACTTCATGAGAACTCATTGCTTTTCGACATCCCTCGTCCTTTTCTGAAACCCCCCCCTTTTGGGTACGATCGAAAAGAGGGATACCTAGCCACGATAACTGGATCCAAACTTGACTGTGGACTGGTCTATGCTAGATCTGGGATATGCTCATATCCCTAGATCCTCCCTGTTTTACGATTTTACATGGTTTTATGTGAAGGGGCATGATCCGGACGGACGGACCTCATTTTCGTGTTGAGATTTGTTAGTTTCCTCAGATTGAAAGTAGCTAGTTTCGTAATCTTATTATTTGAATATCTTCCAACTAAATATTCATGCATCTAGGGTTAGGTCATCACATGCCCCCGCATCATTTTGCTTGGATCCTACTAATTGGACAATGTTGACCCATTGATCTCTCATATCTGCATGTGTCATCGCCTCAAGCAACACGAAGAATGCATGAGTGACTATTCATTTGACCACCTCTTTCTTTTCAACTATTGAGCATAGTAATGTGTCATTGCCTCAAGCAACACGAAGAATGCATGTGAGACACTATTCATTTGACCACCTCTTTCTTTTCAACTATCGAGCATAGTAATGAAAAGATGCTCTACGATAACATACGTAATAGAAGGCATTAGAATAATGCTCCTTGTTAGACTTAAACATTTTAATAGCTTGATAAATATGTCTATTCCATTTAATTAAACATTTCAACAGTTCAAAGAAATGACTTAAAACTTTCAAAACAAAGACCAAGCAACACAAGAGTGATTCTGAATAACCTTTACAGGATTAAATGACTTGAGTAAGAAGCTATAGGTGCAAGTCCCTATAGACAAATGTGGATAATGTGAAAAACTTGTATGCACCTATTTGTTTTGCTAGTGAAACCATCATTTTAAATATCTTATTATAATACATTGTATCAGCAAAATTTTCTGCACAGTTTTGAGCAGTGTCTTTGTAATTCTCTCTTTGGAAACCAATAAGAGCACAATGGTGAGATTCTCGAGAGATCGAAGTAGTCGAAGTGTTATAAGAGGTTGAAGCTTCGTGAGAGGTCGAAGTAGAGCACACAAGCGGAAACACAGGAAGGGAGGAGTGGATCTGGGTGAACTAATTCAGGACACTCCGACAAGGGAAGGACTACGTTAGGGCCCTTAAGTGAGCTCCTGACGTTGTTCGTCAAGAACTTTCCGGTGGAGTGGTCAACGACAGAGCTTATGAAGGCTTTTGAGGAGGGAGGAAATATTAAGAAGGTGGTAATCCCACATCATAGGGGGTTGTTGAAGATCCAAGGCTTCACTTTCGTTCTATTGGAGTTGAAAGAGGAAAGTTGGTTGTATTCGTGGTGAATGGGTAAAGCTTCGGTGGCAATAGAATATTAGTGAAGAAGGCTCATTATGGCCCAGAGGTGGTGAATCACGTATGATTGTAAGTCGAAGGAATCGGGTTTCGGGGGTGAGGAAATGTACATTAAGGGAAGAGGGAAGAGGAAAGACAGACAAATGGCGATGTGGGGGCTTGGAGTGGAAGGTCATTGGTCTTATAGGAATGCAGTGGTGTAGAAGTCAAGTGCGAGATTGACGGAGATCGAAGCTCAACCTGCACTCGAGGAAGGGGAGATTCTTAAGAAGGAAAGAAATGTATGGGTGGATTCAGCGACAAAAGGTCAACTGGTTTGCATACTCCAAGTTGTGGTGGTGAATGCTTGGTTGGCTCTTCAGTGGAGCATGGTTGCGATTCTGAGGTTTGGATATTCGCTCTTAGGGATGGAGGTGTGGTTCGACTGTTGAGGGGGCATCGTCGAGAATGACTGCATTCTTAGGCCATAGTCTCAAGAGGAAGTGTGGATGTCTTTTAGGCCTCATGAGAATTTGGACAAGGTGATCATGGCTAAAGCTCTATTTAATGATATGACCTATTAGTCTCCATCTGCAAATGGTAAGAGTGGTTGGTATTTGGGGAGGAGAAATTTTGGGTGAAGCTATGTTATTTTCCCCACACACTTTGGTTTGCGGAAGCTTGGGTGGTGGTTGGATCTTGTATAAGGGAGGTGGTGATGGTAGATCTAGTGATGGAAGAAGTCTGCCAGTTTGTCGAAGAATATTTTTTTGAAGCTATGAACAAGATGCTTAGGGTAAGGGTGGTCGAGAGGGAGGGGGAGATGCTGGTGCTGAAGGAGGGTTGGGAAGGAGGCGATCGCAATTGGGTTCCATCGGGAAGTGTAGAGAAGGCGAAGCAAGGACCACAATGTCGTTGCTCTTGTGGTCCACCAGATAGGGGTCTAGCTATGTGTCCCCCTTTGATTGGCGAGGTGGCAGTTGGTGGGGGTGTGGCTTTTGAGGCCTCGACGTGTGGCCGGCCAGGGGCATATTGTCACGCCCCAAATTCGATTCTCGACGTCCATTCGCCGTAACCCGAATTCAGAGGTGGCAGCCTCCGTAATACCCCGATCTCGGATCCTAACCTCACACGCCAGGTTCCGATCCTGGGATACCACAAGGAGGATTTTAGGGTCTGAATTTTTTTTTTTTTTTGAAACATGAGCATCACCATATGAGTACCATCAAAGACAAACATAATATTTCCACTAAGTCATTTCGTTTACATACAGTACTGAAAGGTAAATACACAATACGTGAATATAAAAACTGTACATGATCCTGCACCTCCTGCTATTGCACTCCCAACTCCAACTCAATGTTGCTGATATACTCTAGTATAACCTGCAGCGTAACAAACGCGCATAAGCTTCGAACGAAGCTTTGTGAGTGCGTGTGTGCGTGCGCAATGCGTATGACAAGCGTGATAAATATTAGAGTAAGCAGTAAAGCATGATGAGAACTTTAAACCAAGACTTAGCCTAATTAGGCTACACGATCATGTGATGTGAATAACCAGTCTACCACGGCTATGCAAGCATGCAATACAGGTAACTAGCTTGCCATGGCTATGCAAGCATGCAATATAGGCAACTAGCTTACCAAGGCTATATACTCATATTATGCAATGGCCTACAGGGCCTAATGTCACATGCAATGATCCAATGCATGTATGTAAATCACCACCTCTCAGTACAGTGGTCCAGATACGAACAGTCATATCGCAATCGCCCAAGCAATGCAGGACTCGGAACTGGTAGCTCGCCCAGTGTGGTAGCTCGCCCAGGCTTACAGCCCCGCCCACATCACACCCGCCCACGTCAGGACCGTCCCACACCATACAGAACATCAATCACATCACTGATACCAATACCATCTCTGAAACGGAACATCACCGGGGTCTCACAGACCTCACTACTCACCAGTAGAATGCCAAAGCCTATCTGGTGCAATAGCGGACCTACTCACAGCTGGTCAAACTCAACTCACTTTGCCAACACTTTTCCGGCAGGTTAGGTCAGACCTCCTTCCAAACTGACCACGTGCAGTGGAAAACACCGCAGTTTGGTATTCGGCATACTGGTGTATGATTAAACCACCCGGTCCTTGAATGGAGCACCCGCCTTGGTACCAACGGGATCAGAGACTTTCACCCAGGGACATCTTTGGCATCCAGTTTAAAGATCACATATTTCCGGTGTTCTGCAAACCACGATGGAGCTGTGGTTGCAACGTAGTAACCATGCTATATGCGACACAAGCAGACGGTGTGAAATGCAACCATGCTATATGCGGCACAAGCAGACGGTGCGAAATGCAACCATGCATACAAACGTGGGACGACATGACCGTGCAAGTCTCCAAAGAGCACCATAAAACTATAGGGTCTCAAATACAATGTCACCGTCAACTGGTAATGAACTGCACGACAATCGCGGCCGATATGGCCGGTTGATACAAGACAATCAGATGAGCCAAGCATTCATGATGCATGAGCCAATCATACAGTATGAGTGCCAACAAGTAGTCAATCTACCACGATGGCAATAAATCAATCTAGTCCAACCTATTTGAGATATGATTAAGATGAGGGGACACATATGAATGATCGAGTCATAGTGCGGGATGTCGTTAGCCAGGGAATCTCGCACCAAGGGCTACAAGGTATGCTAAGCTATTCCTACCATACAATGTAAGTCAGGATGATAGACTCCTGTCCTCGAATAGTCCCATACCTATTGGAGAGGTTTGCGATAGAGAGCACGTGAATTACATTTGCGCGACTACATCTCGAATGCTTTATGAATGCGTTTATGCCCTAGTGGTCCCCAACTAACAATGGTGATTTGGGATGCATACTCATTACACATGCATGGTGGTCGTCGAAGCATATAGTATAAAGATCACATATGAGTATTCCAACAACACTACGTGTGGCAACAGACATACTAAAAACATCATAAAAAGATAATTCACTTATAACACAAATAAACATAAAGAGATAGGACCCTAAATGGATGGTATACAACAATACAGATGGTCCAACAATTGAACGGTGTGGATTAACCTTCAACATTCAGATAACCCAAATGGAAAGAAAAATGATTGAATACATTACCGACACATCAGAGGTAGAACCTACTTGAGCGGCAAGAGTAGAATACCCAAAACCATGCCGAGACCCATAGTCCTGTAGTACAGTTGAGATAAACACAATAATGGTCCGTAAAATGAATGTCATAGAGCGGGTTGCAAGATAGACAGGTCATGACAGAAAATCATATATGGTAGGGTAATCTGAGATAGATGGTCAATACGATGAGGTCCAAAAAGGGACGACAGGTCTAACCTCATACTGCAAGATAGGCTCCATATAATGGATGGCCTAGATGACATACTAACGTCGAGGATGAGCCCCACACTCGTCCTAAAGGTAAACGGACGGTGTGGATGAGATATACACGATATGGTGGTCTTTAATAGTTGGGTACAAGGGTAGGAGGGGTGAGTTATATAAGTATACAACAAGCTGAGTTATCAGGATCAATCAACATGGTGAGTCAATAAGGCAGGTTGACAAGGCGGGTCAACATGGTGAGTTAACAAAGTGAATTGACAAGACAGTTCAACAGGGTGAGTTTAAGAAAGTAGCCCTGTGACTTGGATCGAGCGAACTTTAGGGATTCCCATGCATCCAGATCTATATGACCTTTCAAGAAGGGTTTACACAACTAATCATCAAGGTGGATCCACGAGATGGACAACGCGGTCACTTGAACACGCACACTAAGGTGGTCCCAAGGTTATCTTATACATAACATGCTAGGGTCCATTCATTTGGGTGGTTTGGATCAAGCACAAAATTAAGGCGGTCCTAATCGATGGGCAACATACATATCGCACCATAGTGGCCAATGGCTGACGTGGATAGAACACATGCATAACAAGGTGGACCCGTGGTTGGGGATAACCGTACAAAGGAGTGGGGAAGCCATATACATCAATGGGCCCCAACAGTTTGGGATCAATCCGATATTTGTGCTTTCCCACTAATCAAGTGAGATGGCAACCAAACACCATGGTGGGGCCCGCACACCACACGTGTGAAACCCCACCCATGGCTGGGTGACTTAAGAACATGAAGAATGGCAAATAAATATAACAGATGGGTCCTGTAAAGTTTCCAATGGTAGGCATTCAATCACCCTTATCTTCTACGTGTGGCCCACCCAAAACTGGGCCCACACCCCTGCCAAGAAGAACGACAAGGTATACCCAACATTCATCAAGGTGGGACCCAAAGTTGGGCCCCATCACCTTTGGTTAGATGGATGAATAAACATTACAATGGCCCCAAGGAAGGTTTCAAAGGTGGGCATCAATGACCACTGTTTCCTACGGTGTGGTCCACTTGAGGTTTGTATTTACCTCATTATAAGGGCCCATGGCCCTAAAATAATATGGAAAAATAGATGGTCGGCATAGATAAAACAGATGCATCGTGGTGGGACCCACAGGGTAGGCCACCTGCTGGGCAGCATGCCAAAGCACGCTGCTTGGAGCGTGGCACCTAGACGGGCCCCAAGAGTTTTTAATCAAACTGATATTTTGTTTTCTCCTTCATCTATATCCATGTGATCTTATGAACAGGTTGGATGACAAATAAACATCACTGTGGAGCTTGGGAAGGTTTCAACGGTGGAGATCATTATTCCCACTGTTGTCCTGTGGCATGGTCCTCTTGTCATTTGGATATGCTTAAATTTTGGGCTCAGCCACTAAAATGAGCTGGAAAGACATATGGACGGAATTGATAAAGCACATACATTCTAGGTGGGTCCCACGAGTGGGGCCCATGGTCAACGACCAAGAGGGCTGCGCTGCTGGGCAGCAGCGTCCCCTGGACGCTGTCTGTCCAGCGGCCACGTCCTTTTTTTTTGGTTATGTTCTCATCAAGTGGGGCCCACAGAGGTTTTTGATCAAGCTGATATTTTTGCTTTCCCTTCTCCCATGCATGTGTGGACTTATGAACAGGTTGGATCTCAAATAAACATCGTGGTGGGCTGTAGGAAGGTTTCAGCAGTAGGGTCACTGTCCTCGCTGTTTTCTCTCAAGTGGGGTCCACTGGAGATTTGGATCTATCTCATTCTTCAGACCATGCCTTAAAACGATCTCCTCAAATGGATGGACGGTGTGGATATAGCACCCGCATCATGGTGGGACCCATAGAGTGGGCCACCAGCTGGGCAGCGAGCGTGGACGCTGGTACTCCTAGCGTCCGTGGACGCTGGTACTCCCAGCGTCAGCGACGCCTCTCCTTCTTCTTTTCTTTCTTTCTCCTTTTTTTTATGATTTTGATCGAGTGGGGCCCACGTAAGGGTGATCCATTCCGTCTATCAGGTTCCCCAGCTCATGGGGGACCCAACGAGCCCAATATTGGGTATGTGAATAGGTCTACAAACAGCAAGGTGGACCGAGGAAGTTTCGACAGTGGACATCATGTTCTCCACTGTTTCCCGTGGTGCGGTCCGCTTAAGATTTGGATCTGGTTCATATTCGGGCCCTGGCCCTATAATGACTTGGGAAAACAGATGGACGGTGTGGATACAACATAAACATCAAGGTGGGTCCCACGAATGGGGACCCCATTCACACGTCCAGGTGACGCTGGACTGTTCCAGCGTCTGACGTTCCCCTTTTTCTTTCTTGCTAATTGTAAGTGGGGCCCACATAGGTATAATCCAATCCGTTCATCAGGTTCCCCAAATCATGGGGAAACCGCAGAGTCCAATATTGGACAGGTAAAAATGCTGACAAACATCACGGTGGGCCTAAAGAGTTTCGACAGTGGACATCCTTATCTCCACTGTTTTCTATAGTGTGGTCCACCCGAGATCTGGATCTACTTCATTTTTGGTACCCAGCCTTAAAATGGGCTGGAGAAACAGACGGACGGCGTGGATCAAATACATGCATCAAGGTGGGTCCCACGAGTGGGGACCCTGCTCAACGCCCAAAAGGGGCTTTAGCCCATGCGTTGCTGGGCAGCAGCGTCCTCTGGACGCTGTCTGTCCAGCGGCACTCTCTCCCCTTTTTTTAATTATTTTTTTATTTATTTATTTTATTAGCAAGTGGGGCCCATTCATGGATGATCCAGCCCATCCATCTCATTGCCCATCACAAGGTGGGCCCAAGGAAATAAAATGAAAGGTAAACGAGAAAAATGGGGGAAGTTTGCACTCACAATGATGGTTGGACGGTTGGATGGGGTCGGGTTGACGATCGGACGGTCCGGATGATGATCGTGGTCCTCCAAGCTAGGATCTCCTCCAATCTCTCTCTCTCTCTAGATCTCCCTCTAAATCTCTCTCTACTTCTCTCTCAAATCTCTTTCTTCTCTCTCTCAAATCTTTCTTGCAAATATTGAAATTGAGAAGGCCTCCTCTCCCCTACGTTTGCACTTGTATGGGGAGAGAGGAGGAATCATGAGGGGTGATGATGGCTAGCATAGGAGGGGGGTACATGAGGTAATGATGATGATGATGGGAGAGGGCATGTGAGGTATGGGTTGTGTTGACTTTGGAGGTGAGAGAGTGATGGGGTGGGTATGGTGATGGATTTGACACATTGTTGGGACTTGTGTAAGTGGGGCCCACGCCACACGCGAGTTGCGCGGCCCTACCTCGGATTGCGCAAAAGTACGCATCTTTCACACCGGGTATCGCAATGGGGCGCGTCGCGCGGCTTTGGAATCGCAGCGCCTATGCGGTCGCCGGGGTATAGGTCTTGGGTCGATGCGGTACTAAAATATGGTCGCGATCAAGGCTCGCTAATCGGGTCCATCCGGGACGTACTAGTACCGGAAACTAAACGTACGGAGGGTAATTCAGGGTACGGGTCTTACACATATAGATAGTGCTCCCGTGTTTTTTGGAAGGAGGCCTTGCCACTTGTCTTCTCTCAACTGTCGAGGCAATGGTCGGTGGAGACATGGGTCCTAATGGGGTGATTTGTGGCCACTCAGGAGAAGCAATGACAACTTTTCTGACCACCTGTCTCTCTAATGAATTGGTGGTTGGCGAGAGGGCAGTGTGCAGTCCACGTGCCCTAACTTATTCGAGGCTCGGAGGAAACAAGTTATGGGCTTGGGTCCATGGTGTGGTGTAAAGGCCGTTATGTAAAGGTAATGGTGTCAACCGTTACATGTTATGGGGTCGTAAAAGCTGTAATGGCCATTATGGAAAAAATGACTTGTAAAGGCTGTTACAAGCCTTGTAACGGCCTGTTACGGCCCTCATAAAGGCCGTAACGACCCTCGTAATGGTCCATTACGAGGCTAATACATGTTTTTTTTTTCAATAAAAAAAGAGACCGTAATAGTTGGTATGACCTTCGTAACGATTGTCACACCCTGTATCATAAAGATAACAGTGGTGGTCGTTATGACTACCGTTACCGTTACGAAATACCTTATTTGGGACTCACATGGTGCTTTGGTGGATGCTTCGAAGATCGGTGGGTTCATTGCTTTCGAGATTGCCGTAAGTTTTGAAGTCATGGAGACACTAATGGGGACGACATGTGAGGGTGGGTCTGCTTTGACTTGCGAGGGGGGCACACTTGTGTCGGCGGTGCTAGTATGTGTTGAAGATGAGATGGCCGCATTCATGTGCTCTCTCAAGCGTGTGACATTCTCAGGTCTGGCCGCATAGTTGGTGTCTGTCACGTGTGAAGAGAAGGCACTTTGTTTTAATGTGCCTTTCGATCTTTAGTCTCTCCATTCGGCTTAAGCATTTGAAAGAGCCATGAGAGACTTTAGTGGCCCTTGTTTGAGAGGAGTCATGACCATCAACACAAGGAGAACCTGTTGGAGCTGGAGCTGGCAATAATGCTGCTATAAGATAGGCCTCTAGTGGATCCCAATATCCCTGAAATTGTTGGAAGCGATGATCAGGTCGAGGTAGGTCTCATGCCAGAGGTGCTGGATATCTCTCCTACTAAGGAAGCAAAAGGCTTTGATGCTAGACCATGCGCTGGGGAATGTTGCTTGAATGGGTTGTTGTTTGGCAAAGTTGGAGATGTTCCCAGTCATTTGCAAAGGGGAAAGAAGTGGATAAGGGAGGCAATTTGCCATGTCCACAAGTTGGTCGGCATCACATTCTGCGACTATGAAGAGGATTATATTTCACTCTTCCAATTCGTAGAAATAAGAAGTATTCAGAAGGCTTGGGCAAGGAGCTTGGAAAAGTCATAGTCGACTCTAATGGGAAGGAGAGAATTGGTGCAACTTGAATCTATGATCAACTATGACATAGGTAGCTCTTTCAGAAAGTGCGATGAAGGGGAATAGGGCTTGGTTAGTGTACCTATGAAGATCTAAATCTGGAAAGTGAGGGGCTTGGGTTATTGGAATAAAAGAGCTTAGATCAAAGATCTTTGCTTTGGTCAAAGGCTTGGATTATTGCGCTTCCAGAAACTAAGCTATACTCAATGGACAAGCGGATGATCGACTCTATATGGGGAGGGAGTCAGAGAGGGTGTGGCGCTAGATGTTGGGGTTTTGAGGGAGTCAAATCTATGCCTATGCTTCGAGCTTACCATGCTCATATCCTAGCTAGTGTAGTCGGGGAACATCACAATTCTGATCAAGTCCAATCAGTGTTATAACACTACTTGGCTAGCGGAGCGGTCCATGGTCAGTAAAATGTTATTGCAGATCTAGGCATTGCACTAAGGTCGGCCCAAAGCTACTCCAACTCAGTGTTTTAAACAGCATGTAGCGTATTGCTTTGTGTTCAGTCCTCTATAGTGTGTTGCTTTTATTTTTAAATAAAATAATAGGAAAACTATGATAAATAATAAGAATAAATATAAAAACAACAAAAAATTCTCATTATTCAGTTGTTGGCCCACATGATGGACTGTACATGTTGGACTCCATGCCATACAACAATGTTGTCAAAATCCTACGATTTACGGTTTACGATTTGAGTCAAATCTTATGCAAAACGATTTTAATCCCACCTTTGATCCTTATTATATGAATCCTACGATTTTATTATTTGAATCCTACGATTTGTGATACAAATCCCAATTTACAATTCAAGTTGTATCATTTTATGTTTTTAAATTGGTGGGGGCTTTAAGAATCATTTAGAAAAAAACCCTTAAAAATGATTAGAGAAGGTAAATTATTTTCTTTTGTTCTTTATAAGAGATTTAATGATATATGTTCTCTTTAATGTTAAATCATAGAGTTTTTTTTTATTTATTATTTATTGATTTCTTACTTCTTAACTAGTCGAAACACCAAATTGATGCATGACCTAGCCGGAATTTTTTATGGATGGTTATTATTATGCTGACTTGCATGTATTGTGGAATGATGGTTAGAAACCAAAATATTTTTTTTTTGTCAGTCTACATAATCAAATGCCGCTTTTGCAACGTGATTCTACATTCAAGAAAGTTAACCAGGACATAAATTATTAATGGACCCAAGTATGTTTTTAAAGGAAAATTTCTTGAAAGACAACAAAAAGGAAAGATAAGTATCCTCTAACACTATCATGACATGGTATTACTTGGTGCATATTGATGGCAAAAGGATGATTTCTAAGTTTTTTTTCTTGATTAATTTATAATTTTAAGAAAATCATAAAAAATCTTAAGATTTACGATATGGTTTGTGCCCTATTACGATTTGCGATACGATAACGACTCTGACAACATTGCCATACACACACCACAGTGGCCCCTTTGTAACAAGTGGTTGTAGGACAAGCTTATTCTACAATGTTGCACAGAATTGGCCTCCTAGAAATGAAATAAAAAAGAATAATAAAGTCAAAACATACCCTAAGTCAATATTAAATCAATCAAAATAAAATATAACTTATTAACTAAGATAAAGAGTAAGAGACATAGTTGTACTTGGCTTTAAATCAACCAAAAAATGCAAATCTTCAACTCCATAGCCATACATACTAGAAATGGGGAATCTCGAATTTCTCTTTTGTTTGGGCTCTATTGCCCATGAAACTTTAGCCATACAATCTTTTTACAGGGCTGACCAATCCCCTAGATTTTTGTTTCCAATAGTTCTTTAGACATAATCAAAACCACGATTTTTTGGGGCTGGAGGGGTATTTGCGGTCGAGTGTTAGGGTTTTGAAAGAGGGCTTTCGAAACCTCTTTTGAACCCTTTTGTTTTATAAGCGGCGCCTCGATTTGATTTTTAGCTCTTTAAAATGCCCACAACTTCGGTGTGGAGGTTTGGGTCAGAAGAAGGGAGTTTTTGGCGAGAGATTGTTGCTTCTAACTATGGGGTTCAAGAGGGTGGTTGGGAAACCAAAAGATCTTCCTTATATAGGGCCTCTCATATTTGGAAGTCTATTTCACAGATTGGGAACGCGGTTTGGCATGGCATTTCTTTTTTCCATAGGGTGCAGTGCCCAGATCATATTTTGGGAAGACTCATGGTGTAGTGAGACACTCTTACAGCTTGAGTTTCCGGCTTTGGCGAGCCGTGTCCTTGTTGGAGGTCTCAAAGTGGCGGATTTCTTTTCTTCCGGGCCCCAATTTGTAGGAGACTTGTAGTAGATAGCGAGGTTGATGAGCTGATTTCCCTTTTGAGCTGGTTGCATCATATTCGACCCACTTGGGGGAGGGGGATACGATGGTTTGGAATGGTCATTCTTTCAGCAAGTTCTTGGTCAAGTCCTTTTATAAGATGCTTAGCAAGGATAGCTCGGCAGCTCGTGAGTATCATGCATTCCATTTTTGGTTATACGGTGTGTCACCTAAAGTAGCAACATTTACTTGGTTGGTGGTGTGGAACCATGTTCTGACCATAGATAATATTCAGAAGAGAGATTACTTATTATCCCCAACATGTGTTGTATGTGTAGTAAGGACGCTGAGACCATGGATTATCTTTTCATTCATTGCTCGTTCACGTCTAAGGTGTGGGAGTTCTTCTTATCAGATTTTGGGGAGAGTTGGACCATGCCGGGTTAGGTTAGGGATCTCATGTAGGCTTAGGATGGGGGGATCCGGGCGAAGGCGTGACCGAACAAGTTGGCTTTTGTTGCTTCTGGCTATTTGGTGGGCGATTTGGGGTGAAAGGAATAGTCGGCGCTTTCGGGATTTAGCTCGGCTGATTGGGGCTATTGTGAAGGTGGTTAAACTGTGGATTTCAGATTGGAAATCCACCTCTTATAGAGGATAAAGGCTTCATTTTGGTCTCTTAGTTTTTTGGCCCTTTGTATTATTTCCCTGCTTTTTGTAGTCTTTCTAATAAAATTTTATCATCCTTCAAAAAAATGCCCACAACTCTTTAGCGATACACTTGGCGGCCCTTCTATAGATGGTTAAGATTGTTTGATAGGTGTGCATGTAGAGTGTGCTACGGAGCGTCTATCTACGAGTTACGTAGCATACACTACACTCTACGCTACAACGCTATTTAAAACACTACTTTGACTCAACCCACAATCATCAACCAAGGTCGGTGTGCATCCACTTTTTCCTTCTTGCGCCAACTGACCAAGGTTAGTAGGAGATGAGTATTGATAGCCTCCAAGGAGACCAAGTTCGAGTTGTGCTCACTGCCAAGGGTAAGTGTGGATTCACATCAATTCACCATGCTCAGTATCTGTATCCAACGTGACACCATTCTCTTCTATAGGGTTCCAATCCACACTAACGACCAAGGTCAGTGTGAATCCACTCTACACCTAGTGCGCGCCAACGGAGAGTACTCCAAGTTGTCCAATGAGAGCGCAATGCGTGCCCATAACCACCTATCAAACTTCTAACCACCTCTTGGGTGGGAAATAACCTCGCATCCTTATAAATGCCCCCGTGGGTTTTTATTCCAACACTTATACCATTTTGGATTCTTGGAGCTAGTGTTGTTAAAATTCTATGATTTACGATTTTAGTCGAATCTTAAGAAAAATGATTTCAATCCCAGCTTCGAATCCCTTTTTATATGAATCCTACGATTTACGATTCAAATCCCGATTTATGATTCAAATTATACTTGTTCTCTTCCATTTTAAGCTTCACTTGGCTTTCGTTTTATGTTTTTGAATTGGTGGGGGTTTAAGAATCATTTAGAAAAATCTTTCAAAAAGGAAGAAGAAGAATCGTTTAGAAAAGGTAAATAATGTTATTTTGTTCTTCATAAGAGATTAAATGATATATTATCTTCAATTTTAAATTGTAGAACTTTTTTTTTTTTAACGATTTCTTACTTCTTAACTAGTCAAAACACCAAATTGTTATATGACTTATCTGGGGTGTTTTTATGGATGGTTACGATCATGCTGATTTATATGTATTGTGGAATGATGGTTAGAAATCAAAATATCTTTTCCTTTTCTTGTCATTCTACAAAATCAAATGACGGTTTTTCAATGTGATTCTACATTTAAGAAAGTTAACAAGAACATAAATTATTAAAGGATCCTTGCATGTTTTAAGGAATTTTTCTTGAAAGACTTAAAGATAAGAATCCTTTAGCATTATCATGAAATGGTATTACTTGGTGCATATTGATGGCAAAAGGATGATTACTGAGCTTAAATTTTATTTATTTATTTATATTTTTCATATTTTTAGGTAGATCATAAAAAATCTTACGATTTATGATACGATTTGTGATTTGATATGATTCAACCCTTATTACGATTTGCGATACGATAATGATTTTGACAACGTTGCTTGGAGCATCTCAAGAGCTCTCCAAGTCTTCGGCAAACCCTCTTCTTCCTTCTCCTCGTGCTAGTGCTCGGGACAAGGTATGAATGGAGTCCAACTTGTTTCAAGAGGATGGCCTCCCGCTGGCCTTTGAACTCCCCTGCAGTGCCTCTGCTTGGACTGTCTGGGTCCAGCAGTTTGGCCCCATATTGACTGTTTAAGGTACATGTAGTGGCCCCTGATATTATTCAAGGCCCTGGCAATGGCTCTGCACTAATTTTCCAGGGGCCTAAAAAGTGGTTCCATGTAACTGTCTGGATGAATCCAACACTAATAAACAACACTTCGGTTGTGCAGCTTGTGCTCCCCAGTGGTTCCTTGTTGACCACCAAGGCTATCCGCACTGGCCCACTATTTCTCCAGCAGAATGGCCAAGTATTTCTGTCTGAGGTTTTTGAAATGTCTCAGGGTAAGGAAGACATGCTGTTGGATTTTCTAGAGCTATATAGGACATGAACGCTATGGCTATCAAGTTCCTTGAAGCACCAGAATACTCAACCTGATCAATGATCTGGACACTCTTAAAGACGAAGGGCCATAGATTATGACATGTATATTTGCATTGTGCTATTTTGCACACATAGCAGCTTAGTTTTCCCTTCAAAAAATCTTTTTAACCAGAGGGCTTTTCCCCATGGATTGTAATCAAGGGCCCCTACTAGACCACAACCTGGAACGTATTTGTTTCCCAAATCAGTGAAAGGCTCTCTACAGGGTATTATTTGGGAGCACATTGCTTTCAATGGAGATAATAATATCAAACCATGATGAAAGAAACTTAATTGTGATAAACACACGGGTACATAATTAGAAGGCTCCATTAACGATTGATATTTATATAAACTAATTAGACATTCTATCTTTTCTTCATTGTGCTTTGATGTTTTGGGGACCTGTTACACCATTTATTCATTGTTGAAAGATGTACACATGTTTGGGTAGTTTGTCTATCATTTTCTATTTTGTCATGTGGTTGCCCTTACATGATATGCATCATCTCAACCATTGTTTTAGGTGTCTATTTTGTTTAATTATTATCTTTCATTGATGTAGGTGAGACCTGAAATAATTAGTTGGTCACCTCGGATAATCGTCTTACATAATTTTTTGAGTCTGGAGGTATGAATAATTTATCCTTATAGTCTCGTTCTTCATATAAATGTCAATGGTAATATTATTTAGAAGAGGCTTTGTTGTGGCACAACATCATTCTCATTGGAAGTATTGCAAGAAGGGAATGTTGCTAGTTGATGATGCATATAGTGATTTCTTACATGGTGTGTATATAATACATTGCATGTGCGCACCTAGGGTTTTGTGCTTTTGTCTTTATTGATTTTTATGTGCATACTATCCATTTTGGCCTCCCCATCAATGTTTTAAATATCGAGATATTGGCCGATATATCCTACAATATATCTTGTATTCCACTTGTGCGATGCGAAACGCACAGGTAGTGCCAATATATCCCACATGTTCGATCCGGTGAGCATTTTCAATTTTCGATCCCTTTTTTTGTTGTTGAAATTATGTTAAATCAGTGTCCAATGGTTAAAAATCCATGGTTCTTCATGTTTTGCACGAAAAATCATGCAGTTGGAGCTTTGATTTCGATATCCATTGGTTCTTCATGTTCTCCGTGTTTTTTCTTGAATTTTTCCTTCAACCAGCTGTTAATTGAGACTAATTTTGAACTTTTTAGGAGCATTTGATGAAATGATCATCACATACACTCTAATTTTGAGTGTAGGTGGTCCGATTTGGGAAAAATTCAAAATTTCCACAATTTCTCCTAAATTGCTTGCAATGTTGCACTCCAAACATGAAATTGAGCACGTATGAGGGCTGATCTACTGATTTGTTAAGTCCTTGTCAATTTTTTAAAAATTAAAATCATTTTTAATTAAAAATTATTAAAATATTATTAATTTTTTTTTTCCCTTCAACCAGTTGTCAATGGAAACTAATTTGGAAATATTTAGGAGTGTTTGATGAAACGATCATCACATATACTCTAAATGTTATGCATTCAATTTGAATATAGTTGCATTAGTTTAGTCAGACAGCGTATAGCTTAGGACCCTATATAAAGGAAACATATTATGTACACTTCTTTTATGAGATGTTCTGATTTGAAAGTGTGTATTAAGGTCTTTTTAACAATCCCTAAAGTTTCATTGAAAAATTCAACAATTTCCCTATTGTTTGCAATAAGTTACCAATACAAATGATATATCCTGTGTGATAACTGATATGTATCTGTATCATAAGGATGCGATACGTAATGTGATACCGATATTTCGAACACTACTCCCCATCAATGAGCTTTTCTTCAGTCTCTACTACTCTCAATCCATCATGGTAACGAAGCTAGGATTCTAGCTTATTGGGGTGTTTGAGAAGAAGGATAACCATATTCTTTATACTTTCAGATCTTTTCGATTACCTGCAATAGTTCCCACTCAATTTTGAAACCTAGATGGTACAAAGGATGGCTTAGTAACTTTATCCACAGGAGCTTCCAAAGCTTTTGCGTTTTGCATTTTGAACTGCCCTAAAATTTTCTTCTATATATGTGGCATGTGGAAAGGCCAACTTGGAATGTTCCTTTATGATTTTATCATGGCTTTCCTAAGATCTTTTATCTAAAAGTTTGCAGATAGACTATATTTTTTGGTGGATAGTATCAAACTCATGTTTTTGCCATCTAGTAAGATAACATCTACATAGAGGGATGGTGTCAGAAAAGATCTACAAGACCACATGGTATAGACATGATGGTTCTCACTTGTGGTGAATCCAAAAGAGGTGACAGTTGAGTGGAACAACACGTACCATTGTCGTGAAGATTGGTTCAATCAGTAGTTGGTTTTTAACATTTGCATACTTTATTCGAGTTTCTTTATCTACAGATCCTATAGGATGTTGCACATGAGTTTTATCTAGGTCATTATTGAGGAACAAAGTCTTTACATCCATCTGATATAGTTACAAATCAAGACATGTAATGATGGACAAGATCATGCAGATCTAGGAGTACTTTGCCACAAGTGATCTCCTCGTAATTGACGCCTTCAATTTGGGTCCCTTGGAGATTGATGTGTTTTGTACTCATCCACTACCTTTCTTTTTTATTTTTAATACCCATTTGCTCCCTTCACCTAAGCTCTCTCACATGAATTTTTTTTTCTTTCTCTTTCATGGGAACAATAGAGCTTTTGGAGGGACCTTCCTCACTCTAGCTCAATGGCATCAAGAGGAATGCTCCCAGGATTGTCTAATCATGGGACAGTTGTCCAACAGTATCAACAGTTGTTGAGCTCTTGCTTATTAAGCCACATCAACAGTATTAACGGTAGTGGAGCTCTCTTCAAGATAGTTTGGGTTGTGCCATGCTCAGCATCTGATTTCTTAGGCTTTTGTACGCGTGTGTAGTGGTTCTAAAAGGAAAGTCTTATGGAGGTTAGTGTCGCTCACTGGGCTTTGGTTGGTTTGGTTGAGCGCAATAGCTGATTGTTTCCATAACAGGCCTCCTATGGCTGAGGGATTTTTGAAGGCAAAATGGCTGGTGGTGGAATGGGTCAAGTTTGCTTATGTTTTTGCTACTTCCTCGAAGCATTCTTTCTAGGTTGGTGGGAGGATTCTTTGTTATAATGATCCATTGATTCCTCATCATCGGATCTCCAGTTGTTTTCTTGTTTTGTTGAATAAACTTTTAGTTACCCTTCAAGGGAAAGTTGGGTTTAGAATTATTTGAAAGAGATATTGAAGCATTTTTGCAATAATAATGGAGAAGATTCTGCATAAACATTAACAAAATGGTATCATTAACTGAGATAATAAATCATCACTTGAGGTTACTCATGCTTTGCTTACAGAGACGAGGGGATTTAAACATTTCCGGCCTAAATCTAGTTTAACTTCAAGCTATATTGAGGACCTATCTTCTTGTTGGAAAGTTTCCAACTCAGTTTTTTCAATCCATTTATTTAGTATCCAAGATGCCTGTAAGAAGAATCCTACTATCTAAGTCGCTGCATAGAAGTTCTATGTAGCTCCCTTATGGTACACGTGGAAAACATTTCTGGCAATCAGGATTATTAATCTAGTGGGCTACCTGTGGATAGCCAATAGGCTGAAAATCACAATGATAGGAAAGCTTTGATGACCCATTTGTTCTGATTTTTTCTTGGGTGGATGTGGACCTTTGATCTAACCCCCAATTTTTGAGATATTGCCCATCCACATGGTGGCCACCAGAGTAATTGTTCCGATTGTGGGACATGTTTGCAAACGTGTATTTTTGCAAGAGAGCTGCATAGCGCTTGATGCGGGGGCATCTTGGTGCGATTCCAAGGATGCACTGTCTCTCCACACTGAGGGTGGGTGGTCCACGAGGTGGGGTCTGTGAGATGCAGGAGACCAATAACACTGGTAGTTTTAGAAATTCCAGGTATCGGCGATAATTGTTGATACAGTGCTAAGTATTGCCAATGTATCAATGTCGCCAGTGATTTCGATGATGTAAATTCTAGGTGTCATTTGTATCGCCAACGGATTAGGGATATTTCGATAACATCGCCCATGTATCAATTTCACCAAAAATCCATTTATTAAAAAACAATCTGATGCAGGACAACCCTAAATATGATGCATGCTCATGAACACGATTATCCAGCGGAAGTAAAAGCAATAATAATAGTAAAATCTAGCATCAATCATCATAAACTAAAGAAATCATAAGGAAACAAGCAATGGGACGGGCCATCATCACAACCATGGAGTATGGGATTCAATTAGTGCATAGGTTGGATTCAGCGAGGGATGGAACCTCCCGACCTTGCTTGGCTTTACCCAATCGATCAATGAAAATCACTAGTCCGAAGAATCAGGAAGTTTCTCGGATTAGGGATTTGGGAATTTGGGGTTTTAGGGTTTATTTTGATTCCCGAAGTTTTAATCGAGGAAGGATTGGCAAAATAGAATATAGAAAGAGGAAAATGATTACCTTGAAGAATTTGGAGGGGCACAAGAAGAAATCAGAAGAATAAGATCAAGGAGAAGAGAAGAATCGCCATGAGAGAGAGAGGAAGAGGAAAGCTCCAAGAGGCTTTTCATTAATCAATAATCAAAGTTCAATTCGTGTTTAGGGCTTTAGCCCGCTTAAATAACCAAATAAAGACATAAAAGTACTAAACTACCCCTAAAACTAAGTAAAACGAGCAAATAACATAAGTGCGGGAAAGTTCGGGCGCTCGGTCGGGCGCCCGAGGTCCCGCCCGAAGTCGTCCGAAAACCTCCAGAGAGGTTCGGGCGATCGACAGGCCAAGTTCGGGGCCGGTCGCCCGATAGGGCGCCCGAAGGCTATGGTTGGGCGCCCGATCGGGCGCCCGAAGGTAGTGGTCGGGCGCCCAATGGGCGCCCGTAGTCTTCAGTTTCTTCGGCTTCATTCTGCTTTCTTCCTTCACACGTGTCTTCCCTGAGTGGGGTCTTCTATGTGTCTGATCACATGTGGAGGGTCTTCAGCTCCTCAATAGTCGCCTATCCACAAGGATGGTACTTGTGGTTGGCGCTTTCTTCGTTGGTACACCTTGAATGCTTTTGTTCCGCATCACAATCGATTTCAAAATTTCAATATGGGTGCATGGTTCAATGATGAAATGCATGTTTGTATATGTATGCATGCATGGATGGATGGATCATGGATGTATGTATGCATGGATGGATGGTTGGATGTACGTACGTACGTATGTATGTATATATGTGAGTGTGTGTGCATGCATGCATGGATGGAAGGATGGATCATGCATGTGTGTATATGTATTTGTCATTGTATGTATGTATGCATGTATGGAAAATTGGATGGATGGATGGATGGATCATACATGTGTGTTTGTATGTATGCATGTGCATGCATGGATGGATGGATCCGCCATTTTCCTCTTGTTTCCCCAATGTTTCCCTGTGTCAACAATACATGCTTTTAGGCCCCTATTAAAGGAAAACTTATTATTTGATTACTAAACATGAAAATATGCATCTTTTTTGCTATTATTTGATTCGTAAATATGCAAATATGTTTATTTTAGCACCTCCAAAAGTTTCACTGAAAAATTCCACCATTTCCTCATGTTTCTCCAATGTTTCCTTAAATTAGCGTTACATGCTTTTAGGCCCCCATTAAAAGGAAACTTGTTATCGATGCATCTTTTTTTGCAATTATTTGATTCCTATATATGCAAATATGTGTATTTTAGCTTCTCCTAAAGTTTCATTGAGAAATTTGACCATTTCCCCTATGTTTCCTCAATGTTTCCTCTAGTTAGCGATACATATCCAAGCATCGCCGATGTTGATACATGTTTTTGTATCCCTAACTAGTGATACATGTAATGATACTGATACTACAAACACTGCCATTGTTCTCCTCGATATTATCCGCATCTCCAGCTTGGTGATATTGATAACACTGATAATATTAGAAATTTCAGGTATTGGTGATATATCGTGTTGGGTGTCAACAATCTATCAGTATCACCAATGTATCACCGATATTTTTGACTGTGTAAATTCTATGCGTCGCTTGTATTGCCAATGTATCATTGTATCGCCAATATTTTCGACTGTGTAAACTCTAGGTATAGCTTGTATTGCCAATGTATCAATGTATCGCCAATATTTTCGACTGTATAAATTCCGGTTGTTACTTATATCGCCAATGTATCAACGATATTTTGGTAATATCAGCAATGTATCAATATTGCAAAAAATATGTTTATTAGAAAAATTTCCATTTTAAAATTTTTTTATGGGTGCATGGTTTTATGATGAAATGCATGTTTGTATTTGTGTGTATATATGCATGTATGGATGGATGGAAATGTATGCATGAATACATGGATGATTGGATGGTTGGATAGATGGATGGGTGTGTACATACGCATATGCATTTATGTATATCTGTGTGTTTGCGTGTATGGATGGATCATGCATGAGTGTTTGTATATATGTATGTGCATGCATGTATGCATGGATGGATCTTGCATGTGTGTTTGTATATATGTATGTGCATGCATGGATGGATGGATCTTGCATGTGTGTTTGTATATATGTATGTGCATGCATGGATGGATGGTTGGATGTATGGATGGATCCACTATTTTCCCCATGTTTCCCCAATGTTTCCTCGAGTCAACAATACATGGTTTTAGGCCCCACTAAAGGAAAACTTATTATTTGATTCCTAAATATGCAAATATGTGTCTTTTTTGCTATTATTTGATTCTTAAATATGCAAATATGTGTATTTTAGCATTTCCTGAAGTATCATTGAAAAATTCCACCATTTTCCCTATGTTTCTCTAATGTTTCCCCAAGTCAGCATTTCATGCTTTTAAGACCCGCATTAAAGTTAAACTTATTATTTATGCTTCTTTTTTGCAATTGTTTGATTCCTACGCATGTAAATATGTGTATTTTAGCATCTTCTTAAGTTTCATTGAGAAATTCTACTATTTCCTCATGTTTCCCTAATGTTTCCCTTAGGCAGCGATACATTTACAGGTACTAGTGATAATATCGGTGATATTAATACATGTTTCCGCATCCCCAACCAACAATACATGTAATGATATGAATAATAAGAACATTGCTCCTAATTGGCGCAATTCTTGGTCTCCATTGCATATGACCATGACTAAACCATCTAAGTCTACTTTCCCTCTTCTTATTACCTATAGGTGTCACTCGTAAGTCCCCTTGAATGCATTCATTTGTAATTCTATCCTTCTTTGTCTTGCTACTCATCCATCTCAGCATCCTCATTTCAGCAACACTCACATTTGAATTGTTGGACATAGGCCTGTGGGACCCACTTGTGAGCAACCACTAGTTGGTGGGTTCCATGCAAGTTTCGCTCCATATACCCTCTTTCCGTTTTCTCTTGGATGCTTAAATTTGAAAGTTGAATTTTAACATTTTAATTTAGAAATGAATTCAAAGTTGAATTCAATTGTAGATGAGATTGGATAAAGACGAGATAAACTCTTGGCCTCATTCAAACTCCTCGACCCTTCCTTTTAAATAAGGATGGGGATCCCTTGTAGACGGTATTCAGTAGTTCTAAATCCTAGAGAGAAAATAGAGAGAGTTTCATATCCAATCTATCCATGTGACCCACCTTATTAATGATCCAAGCCATTGATTGTAATCTAGGCCATCTGAACCGTAGAATCAGATGGGAGATTAGACCTCTCTTGCTCCCATAGTGGTTAGGCGGACCATTGACCGTGCACCTTCCATCTTCGACTTTTGTAAAGGTCCCGAGATCATGTAGATTGTTGGATCTATGGGACCACCCATCCAGGCTTTCTTTTGGTGGTATCAAAGCCAGGCCTTGCAACCCAACAACCAGGCCCAAATCCAAAGCCCATCTCCCTCTTTCTTCTTCATCATCTCTCTTAGGATTTGAAGAAACCCATCATAGACAAAAAAAAAAAAAAGAAAAAAAAAAGCCATGATTGTCTTTGTTTTTCTGATTGGATGGGGAAATGACCACAAAACAAAAATCGTCCTAGCCCCTTAGGAGGCGCGACAATGGGAGTTGTCGCAGCTGCTGTTGTCGATCAATGGTGGTTGACAGCGGCGACCACTATGGCTATTGTTGATGTCCCCTTTATTTTATTATATTTATCTCTTGAATCCCTTATTCTGCATCTCCTATTCTCATATATCATTTATCTTCCTATGTAGCCTTATTTTGGTATTTCTCTTAAAAATCCACAAATGATGATGAATATATGATAAAAAAGCTAATAAATAATAAGATTTTAGATTTGATTGTAAAACGTGTACTTACATGAACACAATTTATCCACTTAATTGAAGATCCGTCGTTAGATCGTTTTGATGGTCGATCTACACAATCTTGGGACCTTTGCAAGAGTCGAAGATGGACAGTGTACATCTAGTGGTCCATCTAGCTACTACGGGAGCAGAGAAGTTTGATCACCGCTCCGATTCTACAATTAAGATGGTCCTGAATTACGATCAATGGCTTGGATCATGAATAAGAGGAGTTGGATAGACAGATTGGATACGAAACTCTGTTTCTCTTTATTTTCTCTCTGGGACTCGAAACTACTAGATGTCGTCTACAAAGGATCCCCATCCCTATTTAAAGGGAAGGGTCGAGGAGTTTGGATAAGGCCGGGAGTTAGCCCGTCTCATTCAATCTCACCCTATCCCAATCTCATCTACAATTGAATTCAACTTTGAATTCATTTCTAAATTCAATTATTAGAATTCAACTTTCAAATTTAAGCATTCAAGAGAAAATGGAAAGAGAGAATATGGAGAGAAACCTGCATAAGATCTACCCACTAATGGTTGCCTACAAGTGGGGCTTATTAGCCCATGACCGACATCTCCCACTTAATCAAGTTGTGGGATGGGCACAATATAGATTGTCCATCTAGCAAACATCAGTTTGAATCTTTTAAAGTAATATTATAATAATACACACACACACACAATACACACACACACACACACACACACACACACACACACACACACTTTTGAAAAGAATATTATTTGTAAAAAATCTTGTCAAGAACTCGATATTGTTAGTGGATAAGTCTTCAAGTGCGTATTAATAGTTCTAGAAACTTAGTGTAGCTATCACTAGATTTTCTCCATGCAGATATGTAATTTGGAATCTATCAAGCCTCTTTTCTAGCTTAACCTAATATGACCAATCAAGGGCTTTTCATCACTGTACGTTAAAGTAGTGACATTCAATCTCATTCTCCTATACACAGGAGGAGGGTAGCTAAAGACACAAAGAGTCACCTAGGGATTGGGCACTCGTATGTTGCAATAATTAGATCGAATTAAAGTAATTTGTAGGCAAATGGTCCCAGCACATGGCTACAATCCATGTCGTAAAGTAAACAATACTAGGCATATGTTGGGTCTACAATATGCAGGTGGTCTCACATGAGGTATGACTCATCTCATATCCTCACGACCTGACTTTTATTCAGGCCATAACATTGATCACACAGAAGAGCAATGGAGTGATTATGTTATTCGAATTGATTAGTCTCATCTTCAATCTTTTAGGACTGAAGGTGGATACAATCATACTTACAACTTACTTGTATCCTCATCCTCGCCTTAACGTATAAACATTACCTCTATTATATCTCTCTTGTACATTTAAGATTGGTCAACCCATGCGAGTGGGTGACCATCCTGCTGACCAAGGTAGAGATGCTACACAATCTTAAGACATGCTGATGATCTACATACCTAGTCGACAATAGTACTCAATACCGAATAAAAAGAATGTGTTATTCATTAATGAAAGATAAAAGTACATGCTACAATCATATCACTCATGCTCTCCTCAATCCCATCTGCTTGACGTGAACTCGGAATAGGTCTCTAGCTATAGGCTGTCTTGGGATCAACCAACATCTCCTTGGTAGGAATATAGCTGAGGGCGACCTTATGTCTCACTTGATCTCGAACGTAATGATACTTGATCTCAATGTGTTTTGACTTTTGGTGGTGTTTGGGGTCCTTTGCCAAGTCAATGGTAGATGTGCTTGGACCACTCATCCGGGCTGTCTTTCATGAACATGTTTTTCATCATGTTTATTTGTCTATGAGTCATTGTTGCCTTGCCTTTTGGCACTAGCATTAATCTATCCAATATCCACTCGGCTAAAACTAAGGTATCTCACCGTGGTGTTAAGTTGTTAACAACACGGTTGCCTAACCATTCGAAAAGGGAAAAAAAAAAGATTGTCTTGCAGTCAGTTCCTTATTGCTAGGGCCCATCTCCCCTTTAACTTCTTCCATTTGAACATCCTCTTCTTAACCCATCAAGGAAACTAGCTCTTACCTCAAAGAAAACTAGCATCACATCAAGCACTGTACAACATCTGTATTCCTGACTTATGAAGGAAATCATATCTCAAAGAAAACTAGCATAGTATCAAGCACTGCATAACAAGGAAACAACAGCTACAACAGCAACAACAGCTCCACCACCACCAACAATAATGACAATAGCAATAACAGCAGCAGCAACAACAACCTAGATCATACCTCTTTAAAGCAGTGGAAGTTCCTTCCCATGATGCTCAAGCCTAATAATCTTTCTATTGCAATGTTTCTATCTTAATTTCAAATGATATCATTCTAGTTCCAAATTCATTAACTAGTTGTTTATCAATTTCTTGCACTATGAAATAAATTTGGCTGAAAGTGTCCAATTCCATTGTATATTTGATCCTTGGACTGACTACATCCTTAGATTTTGACACGTCATAGTTCATTTATTCAGATTACCAGTGCCTGTTTGCTGCTTCAGAACAGTCCTACATTTTTTTGTTTATGTCATTAGCTTTTGAATGATGTTTATACAAAATACCTTTCATTCTTGTTGGCTTGGAGAGCTAATGGAACACATGGAATGACTCGTGAATTTGCACGGTAGAAATTTGGAAACTCATCCACTTGGTGTTCCTTAAAGTTAGAGGCTTTTATTTGTAATTGAACTGTGAAGTTGAATTGGAAAATTTTGATTCTCATTGGCTGTTTCAGGAATGTGATTATCTTAGAGCCATTGCGCGACCTCGTCTTCAGATTTCCACTGTGGTGGATGTCAAAACTGGGAAGGCATGTATGCCAATATCTTACCCACTGTTCAGTTTGTATTTGATGCTTCTCTAGTTTCTTTTCGCTTTCATGCAAAGATTCAGTTTGGTGTCATTTTCTCCTGTTAATGGCTTTTCAAAGCCAATTTGTTGGTTTCTTTAGATGCATGGTTTTCACAATGATTGCATATTTCTATCAGGTTATCCAATAACATGCTAGGTATAGCTCTAGAAATCTTACGAACAATTGTCGCATTGTTATTATAAGTTTGAGAGAGAACGTAGCGTCTCAAAACATAAAGATATTACTTAATTTTGATATTTATCCAGTGCAGAATCCATGAACCCCAAGGTGTGGAGTTCTTCGCCCTGTAGATTTGAGGTGTGGCATCCTTCTGCTCTGAAGAAATTGGGTTGGTGAAAATGCTGTTGATTGTGTGCTTTGTTGGGGTTTACAGTGATGATGACATCTAGCCAAAACATACAACATTATAGAAAGAAGAATGAAAACATGATAACTCTTCTAACCTTTGGGACCTTCTAGGTCAGGTGTCTAATCTACATTACTCACTGGAGCTGGAACCCTAACTGTTAGGATGGGGAAGGGAGCACTATGCATGCTCTCTTGAGCTTTTTATAGAGACAATCAAGCATAAAACTGCCAAATTAAACCTTGTAAACTATCACATGTGGATGTAGCTCCTAGAACTCTATAACAAATGCATGTATAACAAGATGATGACAGTTTGAATTTGAAGGTTTAACATGCGTATAGGAAGAAACTTTCCAGATGCTTTAAGAATGTAGTTGTTCATGAATGATTTGTAGGACTTTGAAATGGTCGGTGCATGTAAATGGGTCCATGAAACTCTTCTACTCCCATTGTCTTAGTTAGCTGAAGGCATGAAAATGCTAATCGTAGTCATTGATTTTTTGAGTTTCTATCATGCGCAAACTAGTCTGCCACAAATTATTTCACATGTATAAACTGCCACGTCTTTACTCTCTTTACTAATTTGGACTTGTATTATTATCCATCGACTCTTGGACATAAAGAGAGTTCACCTACTTCACATGGACGTTGTTGTCTTAGTTGTTTGCACATGTCATGTCATCAAACATGGGTAAATGTTTCTGACATTATCAAAGTTGGTTGATTCGATTCAAATGTGCTGATCAGTATGAGCAATTTTAATGACATGTGCTAGTAGCTTCTGAGGGATTAGGATTCAATCAAAAAGGGGTTTTCGAGAGCAATGCTAAGCCTTCATGTTGCTAATTATTTTATGCCTTCTCGTCAATTTGCAATATTTGCCCATAATTCCATCTAATCAATCAAATTAAATGGAGTGTGTTTTTACACTAGTAGTACTTAATTCTGCTACTGCAGTCTCAATTATGTCTGTGTCTGTCATGATCCCCCCCCCCCCCCCCGACACACACTCACGCGCACTCGCACCACTAGGGATGCTCGAACCAGTGACCTCATTGAAACTCATGAGAACGTACCACTGAGGCACAGCAACAGGCTGTGTTTGTCATGTTTTAATGTTGAAGTACCGGGTTTTCATGATTCCTTCAAAAGCATCCTTGATTGTACATATTAGCTCAGTGAACATTGAAAATAGAAGAATAATTTTTTCAGTTAGCAGTGCATTCTAGAGTGGGCCCGATCCACTCATGTGAAGGACCAAGCCTCCAAGAAGAGGGGCCATAAGTCTAGAACACAAATTTTGTTGGATCAAGATAAACTTATTTCTACAGTTTAGATGGAACTAAAAAGAAGTCTTGAAATGAGTTGCCATGGCATAAAGTGATGCACCCTTTAGCTATTACCATGTAATCATGGAATGAGGTTTTAGGGTGAGCCAACATGGATCTTGGGGCTTTCAATTAGGCTATTGTTTCATGTTCTTCAAAACACAAGTGGTCCTTACATGGAAATTGGAATTAAATGGTGAAGGCTATGTTTCAAGTAAGGATAGTGGTATACTGGTTGCAGTGTTTTAAATAGCTACGCTATGTGGTGTGTAGCTTACGCTACGTAGCATAGCTTAGCCTAAACGCTACGTAGCTCATGAAAATAGCTTAAGTTGCGTGTAGCCTACGCTACATGATTAATTTGGATACGCTACACGCTACATAGCTCACATTACAAGTCATTTTTCACGATAACATTAAAATCAATCATTAAAAATGATTTGTTACATAATTCTATTTCAATGAAAATTCGTTAGTCTTTTCGATGCTTATAGTAAAATAATATAAGAAATAGTTTTAAATCGGTTTTGTTGCTCGTTCTTCACTTTTATACTTAATCATTACCCTTGCTATTACTTTAGGTTGCATTTGTTGCACCAAATATCATGAAATTTCGTTAAATTTTATTATTAATCGTCTAATTTGGTGCAACCAAGTGCAAACTTGATTAAAAATCTAAGTGTTGTGTAGCTTACGCTACACGCTATGTAGCTTACGCCTCACGCTTCAGAGAGGTGAAGGCTATGCTACACGCTATTCGCTATTTAACACACTGACTGGTTGATAATGTCTTAAACAGTTGGTGTGCATACTGGGAACTAGTATTTATGTTAAACTTGACAGTTAATCACACTAGCTAGAACCTCATTGCATATGTTGCAAAATGTTTCTTCTTTCAACTTTTGTTGATTTTTTTACCCTTGGTGCTCTGCATGATAGTATTTAATTGTTTCACGTATATTTTTATCTCCAGGGAATTAAGAGTGATGTTCGGACAAGCTCTGGTATGTTTTTGAGTTCTGAAGAACGGAAATATCCACTTGTAAAGGTTAGTCTCTCGTGTCAGCTTTTCTTCCATGTGGGCATGAAACCAAGCGCATCACTTTATTAGGAAGTCTTACAAACTGTAAATATCTATAATTCAGTAAATTCACTAAATTGAATTGCACAAAACAAAGGTGTGTCTGTTTATTACTCTAGAGGCACTGTCTCTCAATTAGGCTGATTCCAGCAAACATCCTATAGGTTCTCATGGTTGTTGAATTATTCTTGGGAGTGTGGGATGTATTATTAACAAGGCCACCATTTCCCATGAATTTGTTAAACCCAGAAATTTTTTGTTGGATGGTAGGTTATGAAGTAGAGTTTCTAAAGGTAGCAAATGGTGTTTTTGCATTCTTTTGTTATTGGCTTTTGCATTTTTTTTAGCTGGGTTTGAGCCCGTGGATCAATGGCAGAGACGGCACGTTTCAGCGTTGATGCCTCAGGTTCGAGATGAGTTTTACCATTAAAGAATTTTATTTATTTTTAGATGTTTGTTCCCTGATTTTTGGCCACCTTTTGCATGGTACTGTGACAAGTGAATGGAATAGACAATAGCTTGTGCATGGGAATGTAGAGATTGGAATTCTTAATAAAGAGATTCAACACCTTAGTATGATAGAGAAATGTTTTTACGATGAGCACACTACAAAATCTTTGCAGTTTCATCCTCTCAGTGCACTTGGTAAATATGGATGGTGTTCAAGGCTGTCGATCTAGTAGCCCACCACTTGGATGGGCTAGAGGCCAATCTGCAGTGATTGGGCAACTTAAAACCATGTGGTTGTATTTTTCCTGTTGAATAGCGTGAGCAACCATTCCTGAAGGCTTATACTTGCCCTTCAGGCGTATGCCTTGTTTTTTGACTAGCTTGGATTGATCCTGAGGACCTGAACCAATACTAGCAACAATCACAGGGAGAGGAATGAGTCATCAATAGGACCAATTGTTGTCCTATGAAGAGAAGGTAAATTCTCGAAGAAAGTAATATCTTTAGATGTGTACCTTATTTCTCAACACTGGACAATAACACTTGTGCTCCTTTTGAGCATTGGAGTATTCTAAGAAAACATATATTGTAGCTTGTGGGTGGCAGGCCCAAGTGCAAGAATAAAGCACATACATCCGAAAACTTACAGAAATAGAAAAGGAGAAATCAGGTTTTAAATTTTTTGAAGGGTACTAAGTACCATCTAGAATAGGAATTGACATCATATTAACTATATAGGTTGCAATGAGATCTGCTTCCTCCAAATAGATTTTAGGAACCAACACCCCTATCAAGATTGATATTTTGAACTTTAATAAATGATGACTTTTTCACTCTTACCTCAATTTCCTTGGGGGTGGATAACTGGATATAGTTAAGTGGTCTCGAGTTTTATTCCATGTTCAACAAAATAACTCTGAACATCATGATGTGGATATTCCCTAGCATTGCCTGAGCAGAAAATTTTTGTTTGTGTCAAATTGAGTTTGGACCATTTTGTGAACATTTTAACAATTGATACCACTTCATCCTTGCTTTTCATGAGATATATGCATGTAAACCTCAAATAATTATCAATATGTGAAATTAAATACTTGTTAACTAAACGTCAACAATTGGGGTAGGTCCCTACACATCAAAGTGTATAAGAAATTAAAGGACTAGAACTTCTCTTATTACATAAAGGATATGAAGTTATACAATGTTTGGACACTTGATAGGTTTTACATGGAAAATCAAACTCATTTATGAATACATTTGGAAATAATAGCTGAAGTCCTGTGACTTAAGAGAGTATGCCATGGATATCTCGCTCATTATTACCAATATGTTTCTTAGAAATGGAAGCAAAAGAGATGTTCTCTATGTCAAACAAGTACAGCACATTTTCTTCATGGCCACCGCCAATCCTCCTCTACATTATTAGGTCTTGGATAACACAATGAGTAGGATAGAATGTGGCACCACAATTTAGTTGTTTAGTTATATTACTCACAGTCACAGTTAACAAATTTGGTGGAAAGGTAGGAACATGCACAACAGATGGTATTGACAATGATCGAGAAAGTTGATGGGTCCTTTTTCCTGTGGCTCCATCTGCAAGTTTAATGGCACTAGAGATGGGGAAGTATGAAACAGAACCATCCTTCTTACCAATCATATGATCAAAGGCCCCTAATCAATGGTCCTGGACATGGAGGAATGAGATCAAGACAGAGAGACATGATTAGCAATTGTAGAGGTATGTTGTTGCTCATTTGGAGTTATGGAGTGAAGAGAAGCCTTAATGGCAACTGGTTGTTGCTGAAGATCATTGATGACTTTATCTCTTGGGTCTTTCGTGAAATGGCTTAAAGACAAAGTAGTGGGAGTCAATGTTTTCAGTATCGACGATACCAGTCGATCAAGGTATTCCGTAACGGTAATGGTGGCTGTTATGGCCACCACCGTTACCTTTGCGATATAGGCTGTAATGGCTGTTACGATCTTTCCCTTTTATTGAAATAAACCTATATCAGCCTTGTAATGGACCATTAATGGGGCCATTGCGGCCTTTACAGGGGGCGTAACAGGCCGTTGCATGACCTATAATGGGTGTTACAGGTCTTTCTTTTTTTTTTTTTTTTTCCGTAATGGTTGTTACGCCCGTTATAACCCCGTAACGTGTAACAGTTGCCACCATTACCTTTACGTAACGGCCTTTACGGCCTTGTAACAGCCGTTACGGCACACCATGTGGTTGATATACCCCACGATATATCTTTTTTCCCACTTATGCGATACGAAACACAAAGATAGTGATATGAAACGCACAAGTAGTGTCTAAATTTCTTTGTATCGCAAGATATATAGCAGTGTATTTTATGGTATCACAAGACATCACGATCAGTTATTTACAAATACTTTGCATCAATGATATCTGTCGATATTGATAGATATTACATGAATGCGTGGGAAGTCTGGGTCTAAGGGCAGAAAAAAAATCAAAATATCTTCTTTTTTTTTTTTTCTTGATTTCTCTCCACTTTTAAATAGATCTATTGTGGATTTCGAGCCATCCTTGTTGGATCCCTTAAAAGAAAAACATCAATTTTGTGCCGAAATCAAGATCGAAGCTGATTTGGGGCCGTTTTCGATTCGATAAGCATTTTCTATTTTCGATCCAATTTTTTGCTGTTAATCATTTTAAATCAGTGTCAAATGGTTACATATCTATGATTTTTCATGTTTCGTATGAAAAATCTTTGGTGCTTCGATTTTGAGATTTGTGGGTGATAGGCCGAGTTGTAGAAAATTGGGAAAATAAAAATTTTCCTAATTTATCTAAAATCGGTTGCAATCTATCTCCAAACACAAAATCAAACATGTATGTAACCTGATCTAGTGATTCTTGGTAATTTGGGATTTTTTTTTTGGAAAAAATTGTTTTTTAATTAAAAATGTTAAAAAATATATTTTTTTAAATTCCACTTCGATCAGCTTTCAATTGGCCCCCATTTCAGAGTATTCAGGAGTTTTTGTTGGAATCATCATCACACACACTCTAATGTTGAGATTTAGGGGGAGATGAGCCGATTTGCAGAAAATTGGAAAAAAATAAAAAAAATTCTAGTTTTTCCCAAATTGGTTACAGTTGTCCGAACATGAAATGAAACATGTATGTAACTTGATCTAATGATTTTTTGCAATTTGGGGATTCTTTAATTAATTTTTTAATTAAAAATAATAAAAAAATGTAAACTTTTTTCTTCTTCTGAAATTCCACTCTGATACGCAATCAATGGGCCCCTATTTTAAAGTATTTAAGAGTGTTTGATGAAATCATCGTCACATACACTCTAATTTTGGGATTTGGGAGAAGATGGCCGATTTGCGAAAAATTTGAAATTTCTTCAACTCCAAGAGGATGAGTACCAGCATTATGTTAGAGAGTATCTTCATTGCTATCATTCTATTATGACTTGGGCATAGTATTGCCAGTCTGTGGAGTAACAATACTATGCCCAACCTCGTCAAGATGGGGATGATTATTTTTAGCCACCGTGCAGGTCTATGTGGGTCTGAGCCACAACCACACATTATTCATGGGTATATTTCTACTTTTCTACTTCGCTTTTGAATGTATTGCTTGTGTTTCCATCATGGTGTGCCTATAAAGGATGTTATGGTACTGTAAAGGCCATTACGTAAAGGTAACGGACTAATGGTGGCAATTGCTACACATTATAGGGTCGTAAAGGCCATAATGGCCGTTACAGAAAAAAAATGACCCATAAAGGCCGTAACAGCCTATAATGGACCATTATGGGGCCGATATTGTTTTTTTCGATTTTTTTTTCAATAAAAAAGAGGCTGTAACAGCCCGTTACGGCCCTCGTAACGGCCTCTGCACCCCGTATCATAAAGGTAACAGTGGTGGCCATTACGGCCACTGTTACCGTTACGGAATACCTTGGTTTCCATACCTGTCTTCTTACATTTATAAATCATATGAATTGATTTTGAATATTCTTGCGTTAGTTCAGTCAAACAACGCATAGATTATAGGACCCCATACGAAGGAAACCTATTATGTGCACTTGGTTTTTGTGATGTTTTGATTTCTAAGTGTGTATTGATGTCTAGTTTAACAATCCGTGAAGTTTCGTTGAAAATTTTGACCAATTTCCCAATGTTTTCCAACAAAAGCGAGTTTTCCCATGTTTTCCAACAATAGTGATACATTGCACGATACAACCGATATATCCCGTGCGATAACTGATATGTATCTATATCCCAAGGGTGAGATACATTATGCAATAACGATACGGAAAACATTGGTGGGGTTGGTTCTCCCTCAACTGTAGCAAAGTTGGCCATAGCATTCTCCAGTTTTGGACCTAGAAGAGGATTTAATTCCCAGTATTGCTCCCTAAGATGTATATGCTTCTTGCAATGATTATGTCAAAGTTTGTATTTGTCTGCAAATGAAAAAGGAGCGTGACTATGTCCTTTCTAGAATCACTCTTTGGGTGGTTTAAAATCGATAACAAGAACAAATCTCTCAATGTGAATAGAATTATGTCGCACAGTAGTGGCTCACCGACTAGCCTGTCCTTGAGTGGAATGGTGGACCAGGATTCTTGTAGCGGACCCCAATTAGTTGGGTAAGACATACATGATGATGGTGATGATGAGTAGCTTGCTTACTACCCTCTCTAATGTAATCATAAACCGATTCCAGGAAAGGGAGAAATTCCTTCCAAGTACTTGTACTCTTTGCAAGTCAAAATTTGGGATGCAATCTAGCCAAGAATTGGAAGATCCTTTGTTGTTCTGTTTGTTCTTAATATCCTGAAAGGTACAAGCAATGGGCTGACGACAATCTAATTCTTCCAACTTATGTTTCATTGTTGCAAAATTTCTTCACCTGACATCTTACGTCAGTGCATGTTCGTTATTTCAAGGTGCAGCTGATAAACAGGAGTCATATCCTCCCCTTGAAAATATGCATAGCAAAACTGTCTCATTTCTCATTTGCAGTCCTTAGGAATAATAATCCATGGTTGATGTTTGGTTGCATTGAGTGATGGAGCCATGACATTACTGACAAGTTGTCTCCTCCCAATCATCATGGGATGTATCATCTACTGCTGGCTTCTTGTTCTCAGATATAAACCCCCCTTAACTTCCAATAATCATCTTTGTGGATGGATACCACACCGTAATGACCATTATTCTAGGATGATCGTGTTGACTATTCTCCATTGACACCTGACATTCTTGTCACCACTTTTGATACTATCCACCATTTATCAAGTTTGATTTAACATTAAAAAGATATTTGAAGAATTTTAGGCATCATTAGACATTGCAGAAATCTACGAGAGGGTTACAATCGATCCAAATTTGCCACGGAGGGCAGCGTGCAGTCCAAATGGGAAGTAGGGGACTATCAATGGCCTTAACATGGTCGTTGAGGACTGCAAGTGGCTTGAAAGGGGCTGTCGGTGATTGACGATGGCCCTGTTAGTGCCACAGGTGGCCTGGAAGAGGCTGTCGGTGACTGACGGTGCCTTTTTTTTTTTTTTTTTTCGGGGAGGGGGCTGCTTGTGCCTTGATGGTGTCCCTGATATGGCCGTTGGTGGCTTCAGGGGCCTAGGGGTGGCTACTGGTAAGTGGTAGCCCTTTTGGGGTTGCCAGTGATAACAGATAGCCTTGATGGAGGGTTGATGATGAAAGGGAAAAAAAAAAAAGAAGAAAGAAAGGAAAGAAAAGAGGAGAAAGGGAAAAGAAAGAAGAAGAACGCATAGATCTAGCCCATTTCCTTCTCTGATGCCACCATGTTTATTTCCATTGTAGCAAAAAAAGAGAAGAAAATAAGAAGAGATTAAGAATTGAAAAGGCTTTGAGAGTTAACTTGCTTTCAAGTCACACCCCTACAACTATTATTCATATCCACTTAACTGTAAACACCAGTTTACTAAGGTGCATAACAGGAGTACAACCCACAAATATTCATCAATTACTTTGTTTTAGGAACACGTGTTCCTTTTTTTAGAGGGGGAAAAACACATGTTCCATTAATGAAAGTTCATTCTTAATGAGAAAAATGAGGCACAAACTTCCTGAATAGATTGGTTCCCTCGTGCTGTTTCCCTAAGGGCGTGTAAGGGAAAAGAAACCGGATACCCTTGACAGGGTAGCAGTGGCTATTTGGATACATTGGCCTTATCCACAGGATTTTCAAACATAAGATACAAGGTGACCTCCTCTAATGAATCTGGGATTTTCTGCTTACTATCCAACCAAGATCCCTAAGAAATGGAATCCCTTTCCTTAAAAATGTTTATGGTGATAATCATTACTTTTCATATCCAGGCCTTGGATTCCTCGTATCCAAACATGCCCTGTCTTATTCTGGCAGATAAATGCACTCTCTCAGAGAATCTCACATCTCTTGGGATTGGAAAATTATATTAGGTTAGCAATCCATGGACCTAATGTACAAGCAAAGATACCTTTTTAATACACCATCGTCTAAAAGTTTAACCATGCATATGGTTGGGTGAAGTTTCCATCTTTGTTTCTTTATTGTTCTTTCTCCTTTCTTTTTGTCATTCCAAATGTTTGATATCTCTAAACAGCCTTAGCTTGGGATGTTCAACTTCAGTTTACAATTTTTTTGCCATTTGAATCTGCAGTTTTGTTGTTTTTGACATGGTGATAGTTGTTTCAACCTTGTGATTTTCTTCCTTATGCCCCTGTTATGACCTTAGGCAATTGAAAAACGAATTTCTGTCTTTTCTCAAGTACCAGTGGAGAATGGAGAGCTCATTCAAGTTCTGCGGTAGTGCCTCTAACATGCCTATTTTTTTGGAAACTGCAAGTTATGAAAATGATGGCTTAATTCTATTATGAAAGCTAGCCTCGAAAAAAAAAATCTATTCTAAAAGCTAACATTTTCAGAAACACAGGTATGAGAAGAATCAATTTTACAGGCCCCATCATGACTATTTTGCTGACAGTGTAAGTTGTAGTCTATTTTATATGGCCTCTATCACATCTCTCTGCATTTTGAAGTTATGCTCAGGTCTAGTTGTACTCGGACCGTTCTGATTGTAGGTGGCTAAATGCTTTTCAAATCCTTACAAATGCAGTTTAACTTGAAACGTGGAGGTCAGCGAATAGCAACAATGCTCATGTATTTAAGCGACAATGTTGTGGGGGGAGAAACGTATTTTCCTATGGTTAGTTTATTCACTGAATCTTGTACTTTTTTCTTATTGTTTCCATTTAGCTTTAAAATATGAATGCTTCTTTGTATTCATCAGAATCACTTTTTGGTTCTGTGGGCTTATGTGAACGTGTTTAATTAACTTTTTTAATAAGGTAAACTATGGATTCAAACTCAAAGTTGACAGAGATCCCCACCCGTTTACAAAACTCAAACCTCACAATAAGTAGTTGAATTGCACTTTATTGTTTGTTTATTTAATGTGGTTTAGAACGAATATGAGGCCTATCCCTTGGGGAAACTTCTATAATAAGGGAGGCATGGAAAATTATTCTTTGGTGGTATCTGTCTCTGATTTTTATGCTTAAAAAAATGTACGTCAAGAAAAAATGTAAAGAAGCACATGCTTCATGGAAGTCGCCTCACATGTCAGATGTTAGGTTGAATTAAGATGGTTTCCCTCATTGCATTTTTTTATGATTCTTCATCTTCTTCTTCAAATGCCATCATGTTTCTTGATTAGTTGCCAATACTTAAGGACTCCCTAATTTGTAAAGATGTGATCTACCATACTCACTATATTTAATTTATTTTTGAACTGGCTATATTTAGTTTTTATTCTTCCCTATTTTAACTCACTGATTGTAATCAACCTATGTAATAGACTATATTGATAGGGCTTGATTGTAATCAAACTATGTATTGTGCCTAGGGGGGGGAGTTTTATACTCTTATTGCTGGTCCCAAGCCTGGATAAAGGAGGAGGAGGTTGCGTCAAGTTAGCAACTGGCTTCAAACTTACGCCATAACTTCCATCATGAATCCAAACAATATAAAATTCCAAACTCATGCTAGGGCATAAGCCAACCCCAATTAATTGGGATATGGCTTTGAAGACGGTGATCATTATTATTATTATTTTTCGTATTTTCAAATTCGTTTATTATGGAGCTACAACTTGTTCTTGAGAAAATGTCAAACATTTTTCATTGATACCAAACATGAAATTATACTTGTCTGGATAACTTGCTCACTTTTTTCTCCCCCCTTTTACCATTGGTATTCTATCTCCAAGTTTGTTTACTACTAAGTTATGAATCTGTGTACAAAAAGATTTTGATGATTATGTATATACCCTTCTTAGGCACTCTGACATTTTTATTGTTAATGGTCCATACTAATCACACGTGTGGTCCTAGATGTCCCATGTGTGGCCTAGTGGGCCAACTTTTATTCTTATGTGATTTGGTTTGGTTTCTGGGCCTCAAACATCTGTTGGGTTAAGTCTTAGGGGCATGGCTGAGTACTACAATCACTTGAAGGGTGAAGGCCATACTAGTAATTTTACATTAATTAGTGAAGCCCTAATCAAATAAAGAATAGAGGTGGGGACGTGTGGAGGCTATTTGCAGTTCCCTCTCTCTCTGCTGCCCTGTTTAAGAACAAGGTATCAAAGTGTGACCCAATACCTTGTCTTATTTCCTTTCTATCTTCTTCTTTCTTCTTGTGGTGGAACTCAAAACCTAAATCAATTCCATCGTTGTACCACCACTTGTTAAGTGGTATAATCATGTTACGTGAAGGTGTGTGAGGCCCACTTTCATATTCTACCACTTTGATGGGTCAAAGTGGGCTATCTTGCGTATATAGTCAGATTTATGGTCAGATTGAAGAAAATGGTTAGATTTGAAGACAATAGTTGTGTGTAGAAGTTATTGATGGCCAAGATTGGAGATCAAATGTATGAGTTGAAGACGTATAGCAAGTAATGTTCCCAATTGATTGTGTTCATGGATATATGTCATCCTAAAGTGCATGTTTGATAAAATTAAGATGAAAAGTTCTTCCTTGTGTGTTCAATTTCTTTCTCTTTCTAAATATGAATGTTGAGAATGAAGCCAAGAGTAATCTCTTGTCTCCATCTGAGTCGATGAATCGACAAATCACATTGACTAAACTTAATAGAGCAAATTACCTACAGCGGGCCACATCTGTGTTAGTTTTTCTTATGGGAAAGAAAAAGTATTTGACTTCCCCCAAGCCTGTAGAAGACTCCACAGAATGTTAAGATTGGATGGCAGAAGATGCCCAGATTAGAGCATTGTTGTGGAATAGTATGGAACCTTAAATTAGTGTGAATGTCATCTTCTCCAAGTATGGGAAAACTTGAGGGAGATGTATTCAGCTGAGAAGAATTTTACTCATATCTATGAGTTAATCAAAAATATTTTGCTTTCCAATAGAGAGATAAGAGTGTAGGAGAATATTACTTAGCCTTGAGAGGCATGTGGTAAGAACTGAATGTGTACCAACTATTATTAATAGATTATGACACCATGTGATGACAAGGGGAGGAATTCTGTGTTGCTAAAGTCTTCTTCGGTCTTCGTCCCAAGTTTCAGCCTGTGAGAGCTTAAATCCTTGAAGGTAGTGAGATTCCATCCACCACGAATGCATTTGTCCGTATGTCTAGGATAAATGCACAAAGTTCATCCTCATCTGATCAAAACCTTCATTTGTCTTTGCATTTGGTAGAGGAATTGGGGGAAGTCACGGTAGTTGTGGTCATGGCTGATAGTTTGGTGGCAGAGATTCTGGGAGAGGTCGTTTTGGAGGAAGGAGTACATGGGGTGGTCATGGCACAAATTGTGGTGGTGGCCCTGGTCGTGGTTGTGGTAATTAAAAACGTACTCCTCATTATGGTCTCGATAACCGCACAAATGATGCATGTTGGGATCTTGTTGGTAAACTAGCTATGGTTAATCAAGTTTGCTCTTTGGAAGATGTTTATGTGGGTTGTCTCCACCCATTTTGAGCTGAGTACTTCAGGTGACACAGTTACACTATTCAAGGAGATGAATGCCAAACTTCTGAAAAATCACTCCATTCTTGTCTCATCCTTCTTAGCCACTCTTTCTTCGCTACGTGTCATTTTTCTTGCTTCTTCTAAGAGCATTCCTCTGGTCGTTGACTCTAGAACTTCTTATCGTATAACTGGTAAGCACAGTGTGTTGTCTCAGCTGGTCCAATCTTCATCTATTTCCTCTGTGACATTGGCAGATGGTACTTCAACTTGTGTTTCTAGAGAGGTTATTGCGTCCTACTCCAGAACTTTCATTATTGCCAGTACTTTATATTGAGTTTATTGTCAATAAGTAAACTAATCAAATTCTTAAATTGTTTTATGAAATTCGATCCTTCCTATTATCAATTTTGGGATCTAAAGATGGAAATGATGATTGGTGGAGGACATGAAGTAAATAAACTCTATTACCTCAATAGTGGTATAATTGAAACTGCATTACGAACAGATGTCTCCTCATCAGTGGGATTTAAGGCTTGGTCGTCTGTCCTCAAGTAGTTTAAAGAGTCTTGTCCCCGTCATTGTCTTATGTGTCTAGTCTAGAGTGTGAGGCTTGCAAGTTAAGCAAGCATCATAGAGTGCCATTTCTTCCTTGTGTGGATAAGAGAAATAATAAACATTTCTATTTGATACATTCTAATGTTTGGTGTCCAGTTCATGGTACTAGTTTATCTAATTTCAAATATTTTGTTATCTTTGTGGATGATTGCTCAAGAATGATATGATTATACTTAATGAAGGATTGTTCTAAAGTATTCTCTCGTTTTAAGGAATTTCATTGCAAGTACAAACTCAATTAAATGCTAAAGTGTGTATTCTATGTTCTGACATGCTAGGGAATATGTATCTCATGAATTTGACTCATCTCTTATCCCATGGGATTATTCACCATGCTTAGTGTGCACACATGCTACAACAAAATAGAATAGCAGAACATAAGAATTGATATTTACATGAGGTCGCTAGGGCATTTTTGTTAATTATGAAGGTTTCGAAAACATTCTGGAGTGATGCAATTTTGATTATATGCTATTTAGTAAATCGGATGCCTTTATCAGTTCTAGGTGGAAAATTTCCTTTCTCCGTCTTATGTCCTCATAGTCAAACATTTTCAATTTTTTCTAAGGTATTTGGTTTTGTGTTCAGTACATCAATTTGACCATGTCCCCCACAAATTTGAATCAAAAGCTATGAAGCATTTTTTTTTGGGTATTCTTGTACCCAACAAGGATTCAAATATTACATATTTCTTTGGGGGAGTATGGTCGTTGCTATATGAAGGAGGCTCTACCACTCTACCCATTATGCTAGACACAACTTTGATAATGGAAGAGATTCCTGCACAACGTGTAGATCCGCTTCTGTAAGTCTACTCTAGATGTTCCAAGAGAGGAGATGGAGTGCGTACAAATGTATCCTTTATTAATCCTTCTACCCTATCAAAAGATCATTCATTTGAGTCTTCATCGGTACTGTCAAATAAAGGTAACTTGCCTATCGCTCTTTGTAAGGATATATTTTCTTTCACTCAACATCTATATCTCATTTTGTTCCTTTGTTGGCTTATCTCATTCATTTCGACAATTTGCTCTATCTTTGTCATTTGTGTCTGTTCATCACCCTTTTCAGAAGGGTCTTTACAGTAATGGGTGGAAATGTGCCATGGAAAAAGAGATGGCTTCATTCTATTAAGATCAAACGTGGACATTAGTTGGGTTACTAGCGGGAAAGCGTGCAGTTGGGTATAGATGGGTGTATAAGGTGAAGTATAACCTCGATGGCTTGGCGGATCGATTAAAAGATTGACTAGTTGCATAAGGGTATTCTCAAACCCTTGGTGTTTGCTACTCGGAGACTTTTTTTTCCTGTGTCTAAACTTCACTTTGTAGGTGTTGTTGTCTCTGTTGCCGCAAATTTAGATTAGCTGTTGTATGAACTTGATGTGAAGAATGCTTTTTTCGTGGAAATCTTGTTAAAGAAGTCTATATGAAGCAACTCCCTGGCTTTGTTGCTTAGAGGGAGTCTAACAAAGTACGCCACCTTAAGAAGTCAATCTATGGCTTAAAACAATCTCCAATGAGCTTGATTTGACAAGTTCAGTAAGTTGGTATTTGAGTTTAGGATGAAGCATTGCCAGGCTAACCACTTTCTCTTTGTAAGGAGAAGCGAGGCATGTGTTATTGTGTTAGTTGAGTACATGGATGATAACATCATCACTGGCAATGACAATACAAGTATTAACAATTTAAAGAAGTTTTTACAGGAACACTTCTATACAAAGGATTTAGGCCGCATTTGATACTTCTTGGGTATTGAGGTGGCAAAGTTGAAGGTGGGCATTAACTTATGACAACAAAAGTATGTGATGTATTTACTTGAAGAGGCATGTCTTTGAAGGTGGGCATTAACTTATGACAACAAAAGTATGTGATGTATTTACCTGAAGAGGCATGTCTTCTGGGAACCAAGCTCGCCGAAATTCCCATGGATACAATTTAGAACTTGAGTGTGGATCAAGGAGAATTGTTTGATGATCCAGGGAGATATCACCGACTTGTTGGAAAACTAATCTACCCAACGATTATCTGACAAGATATCACTTATCCGATCAGTGTAGTCAATTAGTTCATGTAGGTTCTTGGTATTCTCTATATGGAGACCATGCTTCGAATTCTCAGATATTTAAAGTGAGCTCCTGTTTGTGGTATTATCTACAAGCGAAATGGCCATCTTTAGGTAGGAGGGTGTTTAGATGCAAACTAGGCTATCTCTCCATTTGACAAGTGGTCTGTGACAGGTTACTATACCTCTGTAAATGGCAATCTTTTTACATGGAGAAGTAAAAAGTAAAGCATGGTTGCTCCTTCAAGTGCTGAGGTAGAATACAAGGCAATGGCCCATGCAACATGCGAACTCATTTGGCTAAATACGTTAATGTGTGAGCTCGGGTTCATGGTTGATATCCGTATGAGATTGTATTCTTATAATCAAATTGCTTCTCATACTGCTAACAACCTGGTTTATCATGAAAGAACTAAGCACATCAAAGTAGGCTATCATATCATCAGGGAGAAGGTTGCTAGTAAGGAAATATGCATGCCGTTCATCAAGTCTCAAGATCAAGTGGTGGACATGTTTGCAAAGGCTCTAAGTTATGTTCATCGAGGTCACTTCTTTGTCAAGCTAGGCATTCATGATATAATACGCTCCAGCTTGAGAGAGGGTATTGATGGCCCATATTGATCACACTTGGTCTCATGTGCCACACATGTGGTCTAGTGTGCCAACTTTGGTTCTTATGTGATTTGATTTGGTTTCTGGGGTGGTGGTTATTTTTAGTCCTCTCTCTCTCTCTCTCTCTCTTTCTCTCTCTCTCCTATTACATGTTCAAGAACAATTATTGTGAAGAAAAACATTTTCTTGGTTACGGGAGCTGCTATCTACATCCTCTTTCTTTGGTAGAGGCACCCATTCATTTATTTTCGTTTATTCTACTGTATAACTAAAAGAGGATAGCAAAGGGTACGCTGGCAATCAAAGTGGGTGCTGCAAGGGTACATTGGTACTCAAAGTGGGCGCAAATTGTGATTCCCTTTGCGTATTATTATTGTGTTCCAAATTCATTACTACTTTTCAATAATGTCTGTTTTGAGTAGCTTTTTTTCTTTTCCTTTTTTTCCCCGACAAAGAAATGGATGTTTTGGTGGTCTGGCTTTGACCAGGTTTACCTGTGCTTGTCACACTGATCGACAATGTGCTAATCATAAATAAGTGAATGTTGGAATCCTATTTTATATGACAAAATACCTCCTCGTCTTTGGTTTCTTCTTCTTCTTCTTCTTCTTCTTCTCTCTCTCTCTCTCTCTCTCTCTCTCTCTCTCTCTCTCATTACAAGCAAGGATGGTTTAGATCAAATGTTAGAACCAATGTTTTAAATAGAGAATGATGTATAGCATAGCATTTAATACTCTGAAGCATGAGGCATAAGCTACACGCTACTTCTAGATTTTTAATCAAGGCTGTGCTGAATTGCATCAAATATCAAGAAATTTCATGATATTTTGCACTAATTTAGACTGAATAATAGTGAAATTTTATGATATTTGGTGCAACAAACACAATATAAAATAATATGAAAAATAGGGAAAAGATTAACTATGAAGATAATGAAAGAGCAACAAAATTGGTTTAATAGTTACTTTTATTGGTTTTACTAATATCGCTGAAAAGATAAAACTATTTTTTATTGAAAAATAGAAAATTGTAACAAATCGGAGAAAACATAAATTGATTTTTTAGTGGAAAAAGCTTGTTGAGTAATGTAGCATGTAGCATAGGCTACATGTGATGTAAACTATTTTCATGAGCTATATAGCGATAGTCTAAGCTACGCAGCCTATGCCACCTAGCATAAGCTACATGCGACATGGCTTAGCTATTTAAAATGCTGGTTAGAACATAGGTAGCTAATTTTGGTCATGAGCAAGACAAATACCATATTCAGCCTGAACTGATGGGTTTTTTTGCTTAAGGCCAGCAATCCATCCAGGTAGGGCCCCAGTGTTGATGGACGATGCTGTTCTCCATGCTATTATGCTTGCCAAAAGATAGCTGGCGTGCAAATGGATGGTTACTATATGCTATTCAACCAATCTAAGTTCGGTTCACCTACTCCACAATGCAAATCCATGTCAAACTTTTCACAAGTTGTTCAGGGTAGCTCGGCTATTACAATGGGTAATTGAACCCATGACCTCCGTGTTGAAACTCTTGTGAGTCTACCACTGAGCCATGAGTAGGGCCTCAATGCATTACTATTTAGATGTCCCTGAAATGATCATTTCAACATCAGTTCATTGAGCAACGTTTTATTTTTGCTTCTTGAAATATGTGTCTCACCTTGTAAATTTTAAATTTCTCTGTACCTCGAACTTGCCTTGCATCGAGCTATATTATTCCCTAGATCAGCATGTACATATAGTTTCGATGCAGCTTCTGTTGATTCAAGTTTTCTTTATATTGTGTATGGTCAGGCAGGAGATGGAGAATGCAGCTGTGGAGGGAAAATGGTGAAAGGAATGTGCGTAAAACCAAATAAAGGAGATGCAGTGCTGTTTTGGAGCATGGTTTGCTTTCTTCCTCCTCTTTCTTTGATAATATACTGTCTTTTATAGAAGCAACCTGCAGTTTTTGGAGCATAAAAAGGAAAGGAAGTTTAACAATGGTTGGGCCAAACTCCTAGTTTTTGTTTGGGCCAGCTTTTCACACTGATGGGACCCATCTTTCGTATATCTAGATTGTTCATTGCATGGTCCATCCTGGAGTGAGTGGACCAAAAATGTCATCCACTGAACGATCCAGAAATGAATTCAGTTACCTTCTCTTTTCATATGGATCATTGGCTGTTTTCATTTAACCATTTATTTGCAAGCCAGTAATCTGGGTCGATAGGATTGTCCAAATGGGGAGTTCTTTGCAGCACCAATGTCCATGGTTGGGCCCAGCAGATGAACATTCTGGGTCATTGAATAATCATCTCCTTTTGTATGGAATGCTGGCCCAAGAAGAAAGCCCTGTACCTTGGGGCTGTCGTACATCTCAAAAAAAGTGCACTGCAACTTATTATAGGTTTTATGATTGTCTCATTTGTTTCCAGGGGCTGGATGGAGCAACTGACCAATACAGTATTCATGGTGGATGTGAAGTTTTAGAAGGAGAGAAGTGGTCAGCTACAAAATGGATGAGGCAGAGAACTACAAATTGAATCCTCCCATATATAAAATCTCTCTCTCTCTCTCTAAAATGGATGGGGCAGAGAACTACAAATTGAATCCTCTCCAATATATAAAATCTCTCTCTCTCTCTCTCTCTCTCTCTCTCTCTCTCTCTCTCTCTCTCCTTTTAGCTCTCTCCCCTTTTAGTTGTTCATTAGTCATATCTGAATGGGAAGTCTATATATCTAATATATGATAGGCCCACCTAGTTTATATATCCATTCGAGTCCATGGGTAGATCCAGATATCTAAAGCCAAGAAACAAAACAATGTTGACCATTTGCACCTATTAATTTTGAATTATGAAGCCCAAGAAAAAGGAAATAATAATAATACCTTTGGTTAGAAAATGAATCAGAAAAGAGTGTTCTTTTCCTAGTTTTTTTATTTCCATTTTGGTGGTTTAATTTTAATTTGGGTATTTGTATAGAATTTAATATTTTGTGATCTATTTAGTTCGGAAAGATAATTATTGTGGAGAGAATTTAGTATTTTGTCAACTATTTAGTTGGGAAAGATAATTCTCTTGTCGAGACCTAGTTGATTATGAAGGAATAACAATAGCTTGGTGTAAATACTGACGAGGAGTTTTGATTGCATTGTGTTCCATTTTTTGGCATCGATATTTCTTGTAAATCTGAGAGCAGATAGAAGGTCAGAAGAAGGAAAAACGGACTTGTAGAAGTATTTCATATGGATGGGCAAGTTTGTCCCTTGTTGTGGCGTTATTGATAAAGATTTCAGTCTCTATTTTATCCTTTTTTGTTTTGTTACTGGTATAAGAGCAATAATCCGTATAATCATCCTTCTTACACGTGGTTGTGTTATTGAAGAACAGGCAAAGATCGAGCAAACAATGCAACAATGAAAGAAAGCCACTACCACAACAATGCTACAAGCTCACGTTTAAACTGTTTCCTAAAAGCTGCCTAGATTTTTGAACGTCAGCCAAAATAATGCTCGCCGTTTGACACCGTTGTATATTCACTACCGTATTTTAAAAAGATAATGCTATCCTAGAAGAAAACCCTTGAAACACCCTTTCAAAAGTCGCAACTCGCCCCCTCCCTCTCCCTCTGTCTCTCTCTCCCAAGAACTAAAAATTAGGAAGATCAAGTATTCTGTATCCACATCGTCCATCCATTTTTATAGATTATTTTACGGCACTATCCCAAAAAAGGCATATCCAATAATCAGGTGAGTCATACCTTAGGAAACAGTGGTTATTGAACATCCTACCATTAAAAACTTTGTAAGGTACACCTTAATGTTTCCATAGTGTTTATTTGTCATTCGATCTGTTGATAAGTTCATATTAGCATGGATAAAATGTAAAAGCAAATATCAGCTTCATCCTCGACAATCACCACTGTTCAACGGTGGTCACTGAATCCCCCCGTTTTCCCATCTTGAGTTTTAGATCCTTCTGATTTTATGTCTCTTGTTCTAAAATGATCTGGAAGAATGGATGGACGGAGTGGATTTCTCACAAACATCATGGTGGCCCTACCTAGCATCCCAGCGCAATTGCGCTGAAACTTCCTGCAAAAAGGCTTTAGCAGGCAATCAGCGTTCGTCTCCGCTCCGCTCGGCTGCTCGGCTCGGCTCATTCGGTACGAGACTACTGAAGTGAGGTCACCAAGTTTTATGGCCCCCCATCATAATGTATGTGTTGTATCCACACTGTCCATCCATTTGGAGAGATCATTTTGGGGCAAGAGCCAAAGAATGGGGCAGATCCAAAGCTCAAGTAAACCCCACCACAGAAAAGAGTGGAGATTAAATGCCTACAGCTGAAAACTCCTTGGAGGCCACAAGTTTTTTATCAAGCTGATATTTATGTTTTCTCTTCTCTCTTCGTCCATGGCTGTGTTAACTTACGAACAGGTTGGATCTCAAGAAAACATCATGATGGGCCCTAGGAAGGTTTCAACTGTGGACGTCACTGTCCCTCCCCACTGTTTTCTATGGTAGGGTCCACTTTAGCTTTGGATCTATCTCAAATGCTTTAAAATGATCTCTCCAAAAGGATGAACGGTGTGGATACATTATGGTGGGCCACAGAACTTGATGACATCACTTCAGCAGGGAATCTCGCTACTCGTGCTGTCAGTAGCCAAGTTGGCTCTTTCAAATTTGCCTCGTTTAGGCTGCATTATGATACATGTGGTACATCTATATGGTCCATTTATTTTGTGAGGTAAATATGACGTAGATTTAAATCTTAAGTGGACTCCATCATAGGAAAGTGATAATGATTAAACGCCTACCCTTGATAATTGCTTGGGGCCAAACACATTGGATGGATAAAAAAAAGAATATAATTGCCCTTAATTTAGGTCTACATTACCTAATCAACAGGTTGGATAAAAAAAACAATTACAATGAGCCCTAGCATACTTTTAGTTGTAGGATTTAATTGGTACCGTTAATTCTCATGGGGTCCACATGAGATTTGGATCTTTTTCATTTTTGGTCTTATGACCTGAAATCATGATTAATAAAGAAAAGATGGCGTGGATCAAACAAACCCATTATCATAGGGCCCATGGTGCAGTCACTTCCGAAGTGGATTTGGAAAGCTTGCACAAGGAACAAAAGGAGAGGGCATGATTGTCATTTTCAAATGCAACAAATGGAATATTAAAATTGCCGTTTGTCAAAGTAATTTTTTGGCCTTATTTCAAAAACTTAAAGCAGGTTTTAGGAAATAGTTTAAAAGCAAGTTCTTTTTTTCTTAGAATTTTCACCAAAATGTAAGCATATGTACCACATTGTCTCTACATTAGTATTGTGAACCTTGCATGAAGAATTGAAGAACCTTAGTAGGGGATTAATGGTGGTGTGGCCTATGCCTATGTATTTTAGTTGCGAACCTTGGTGTTACATGAAGATTTGAAGAGTTTTACTAGTATATTAGTGGTAGTTTTGTACTCTTTCCTATGATATAGATTATACATTGCAAATGACATAGTTTTGATTGATAAGATGGAGAGGTAAATGCAAAGCTAAAACTAAGAAAGGATTATTAGAATTTAAAGCTTTAAAATTAGTTTAGACGTTAATAGAGTATATGGAATGGAATGCAATTTTAGTAATACGAGGGGAAATGAGGAATTAGTTAAAGAATGTTGACTATGTACCCCGAAATGACTATTTTCAATATCTTGGTTTGCGAATTCAAGAGAGTGGAGAGATATTTGAAAAAGGGTGTTGCTCCTAGAATTAGAGCTAGGTGGATCATGTGGATATACTTGTCTCTGGAATTTTATTCAAGGTTGTACTAACAATGAAGCTAAAGGAGAAATTTTATAGGATAGCTATAAGGCTAACCATGTGCTAGGGGACGGAATGTTAAGCAATCAAGGACCAACATGATCATAGGATCAGTGGAACTCAAATTAGGATGTTGAGATGGTTGAGTAGCAAGACAATGACAGAGTTAGAAATGAATACATTGGAGGGAACTTATGAGTAGCACCAATTTAAGATGAGGAAAAGTAGATTTAGATGGTTTGGCCATGCGTAACAAAGATCAAGAACTGAACTAGTTTGGAGTAAGTTGGTAAAGTTGAAGGCTCTAAAAGGGTAAAGGGAAGGCTCTAAAGCAAAATGTACTGATATGGGCCATTATGGATAGAAGAAGAATCAATAGCAGTAGATTAGAAAAGAAGAAAAAGAAGGAAGTAGAGGGGAAGAGGAGGGCAGTAGTATGAGTAACAGGAGTAGAAGTAGCAGAATCAGCAAGAGTTGCAGGAGTCGAAGAGGAAGAAGCAGCATAAACGAGACTAGAAGGACAAGGAAAAGCAAGAGGAAAAAAGACGGGAGAAGCAAGAGGAGAAAAGGTAGAAGCAGAAAGAACCAAAAGCAATAGTATGTGAAAAGTAAGAGTAGGAACAATGGAAAAAAATGGAGAAGCAATAGGAGCATGTGGAGGAGAAAGCAGCAACAGAAACATCATAGCAGCAGAAGCAAGACGATGTAGGAGAAGATCACTAATTATTATCTATTTTTTGTAATAGAAAATTATTTTCTTACATACTCAACCTCATGAGTCATTGGTTGACCCAACATTGCGACTGGCCGGGTTAAGTCCTGGTATGAAAATACTATAAGCTAAATAAGTAAAGGTGGAGGTTTTAAAAGTGGGTCGGACCGTTGTTTGGCCTGAACTCGCCACAAAAAATGGATTGGACCAATGGACCCCACTGACTAGCCTGACCCATTGTGATACCATTCACATCAGACAAACGAAAAATTGGAATCATCCTTGCATGTGAGTCGATGCTAGATCCATCTTCAGAGAAATTGTCCTTGCCTAGTTCCCTCCTTTAACTAAACCCGTTCTGTTCTATACCACTCATTTGGGTTCCCACAAGTGTAGGTTAAAAAATAAATTCAAGGGCGGCTGCATGAAATATCACATTATGTTGAGATTAAAACTATACATCGAGCTGAACCGAATCGAACTGGGCCTAACTCGGCTCGGCCTTCGAGCTAGACTGGTAGGCTCGACTTGGTTCGATTGAGCTTTCGAGCTGTGTTTAAGTTCGAGCACTAGCTAAATTCAAGTTGAGGGTTGAGCTTGGAAAAAAAAATGTATTGTTTAAACAAAGTTAGGATGTAGAACTTATATAAAATGTAATTCGTCAAACTCAAATATATTTAAAATGAAAATTAAAAAATATTACAAACTTACAACATCAACAATTAGCTAACAATTAAATTTAAACCAATTGGCTAAAAAGTAAAAGAGCTAACGATTAGCCAACAATTACCTAACATTCAATTCAAGTTCAACATTCAAACATTCAATTTAACAATTAACTAATAATTAAATTTAAACCAATTACTAACAAGTAAAAAAAATAACAAATGTTTACCTTGAATATTACAATTTACAAGTCGGATGGGAGGTCAGACAGCGGTTGTTAGAGGTCGAATAGTGGTTGTTGGCCGGGGGCCATAGTTCGGATGGTGGCTGTGGCCGCTCAGACAGTAGATGTGGGCTGCTCGGACTCAGAGAGAGAGAGAGAGAGAGAGAGAGAGAGAGAGAGAGAGGCCCTAATTGTTGGCTGAGATGGAGGGCTGGTCGGCTAAACGGAATCGGGCAGCGGCACAGCTAGGGTTGGGGTTTTTGTTTTTAACTTAACTTTTACACACACACACACACACACACACACACACACACACACACACACACACACATATTAACCAAGTTGAGCCGAATAGCTGTGATCGAGAGCTCGACTCGAAAATCCTTTCGAGCTTGGAAAAACGGCTCGACTCGGTTTGAAGGTTCGAACAGAGTTGAATCGAGCTGGTTCGAGTTGAGTTAAGCTAGCCAACCGAGCCAGCTCGACTCATGTTCAGCTTTTGTTGGGACAAAGGGTATTTTTCATTTATTCCTTTCACTGGTTTCTACTAATCATAAATGGTTCCCTGTAGTTTCTACTATTATTAGACCCCCTATGTGAGCTATTTTATGTAATGCTTTGAACACAAAACTCAGGTCGATCCAAAGCTCGAGGGGGCCATTTCATGCAAAATCAAATGAAGGGGCACACCTTTTGGATGGAATGGTTGTCGTCCATACATTCGGGTGGGCTCCATGCATGTGTTGTGCACTGTTGACTCAACTTATTCCACAAATCCACTTGAATCTAAGCCTGGCAAAATTCCACACGACCTGTCAACCGGCACAAAAAAACCAGTGTTCAGTTTTAGCCTTATCGTGTCGGGTAACTAACGGGTTGGCCCTTTAAGACCCGTTAACATAACGGGTCATTTTAGTGTTTCACCCACGAAACCCGTTTAATCCGTTAGTAAGGGCATTTTGGTAATTACCCTTAGTGTGGTGAAAAAATCCTAAACTAAGCTAAGACAGCTAGTAAGACTCTCTCTCTCTCTCTCTCTCTCTCTCTCTAGGATTTTTCTCCATCTTTCTGCCCACAGCCCCACACAACCACACCCCAAGATCTCTATCGAATCGAGCCCTTTTTTCATCTCTCTGCCCACAGTAGCATGGCCCCACACCCCATCTTTGTGCCCACGGCGGGTCAACCCATACCCAACCCAAAATGGCCTGTTTATTTAACGGGTTAAACGGGCTGGGTTAACTGCGGGTAACCTATTAAAATAATGAATAGGTTTGGGTTTCTAGATTTCAACTTGTTAGTTAACGGATCAGGTTTGGGTGAGTAAATTTTTTACGCAATACAAACATGACATGACACGAACCCGGTTCAGCACGACCCATTGCCAAGCCTACCTGAATCCCATACTTGGCGGACTTAGACTACCTACCGACACCGTCATTGAAAGCATTTTGGAGGCCACAAAAGTTGTGGATGAAGCTTATATTTGTGTTTTCCATTCATGTTTATGTGACTTAATCAACAGGTTGGATGACAAGTAAACATTACCGTGGGCCCTAGCAAAATTTTAATGGTAGGTTTTCAATGGCGGTTGTTTTCTTGTGGCATGGTCGACTTGAGATTTGGCCCTTAGGAAATTTTTAATGTCAGGTGTTCAATCATCACTGTCTTCTTGTGGTATGGGCCACTTGAGATTTGGATTTGTCTGATTTTTTTTTTATTATGTCAAGAACTAAAATGATATGAAAAAATAGATGAATGGAGTGGATAAAACACATACATCATGGCGGCCCCACAGAGCACTTTCTAGTAGCCACCTACCTACTGGTAGGCAATCGACTCCAATTTCTGACGGAATAGGGTAGAGAGGCACGCGGATCAGGTGTTGTTACCCACATCCCCAAAGTGATCGTGTGATGATATGCTAGGTGCTTATGAGTAGCACCAATGTATTTAATAAGATGAGGAAAAGTAGATTTAGATGGTTTGGCCATGTGCAACAAAGATCAAGAATTGAACTAGTTTGGAGTAAGTTGGTAGAGTTGAAAGCTCTAAAGGGGTAAAGGGAAGGCTTTAAAGCAAAATGTACTGATATGGGCCATTATGGATAGAAGAAGAATCAATAGAAGTAGATTAGAGAAAAAAGAAGAAGAAAGTAGAGGGGAAGAGGAGGGCAGTAGTATGAGTAATAAGAGTAGAAGTAGCAAAAGAAGCAAGAGTTGCAGGAGTCGAAGAGGAAGAAGCAGCATAAACGAGACTAGAAGGACAAGGAAAAGCAAGAGGAAGAAAGACGGGAGAAGCAGGAAGAGAAAAGGTAGAAGTAGAAAGAACTAAAAGCAATAGTGTGCGGAAAGTAAGAGTAGGAACAACAGAAGAAAATGGAGAAGCAATAGGAGCATGCGGAGGAGAAAGGAGCAACAGAAACATCATAGCAGGAGAAGCAAGGAGATGTAGGAGAAGATCACTAATTATTATCTATTTTTTGTAATAGAAAATTATTTTCTTGCATACTCAACCTCATGAGTCATTGGTTGACCCAACATTGCGATTGGCTGGGTCAAGTCATGGTATGAAAATACTATAAGCTAAATAAGTAAAGGTGGAGGTTTTAAAAGTGGGTCGGACCGTTGTTTGGCCTGAACTCGCCACAAAAAATGGATTGGACCAATGGACCCCACCGACTAACCTGACCCATTGTGATACCATTCACATCAGACAAACGAAAAATTGGAATCATGCTTGCATGTGAGTCAATGCTAGATCCATCTTCAGAGAAATTGTCCCTGCCTAGTTCCCTCCTTTAACTAAACCCTTTCTATTCTATACCACTCATTTGGGTTCCCACAAGTGCAAGTCAAAAAATAAATTCAAGGGCGGCTGCATGAAATATCACATTACCTTGGGGTTAAAACTGTACACTGAGATGAACCGAATCGAGCTGGGCCTAACTCGGCTCGGCCTTCTAGCTAGACTGGTAGGTTCGACTTGGTTCGATTGAGTTTTCGAGCTGTGTTTAAGTTCAAGCACTAGCTAAATTCAAGTTGAGGGTTAAGCTTGGAAAAAAAATGTATTGTTTAGACAAAGTTAGGATGTAGAACTTACATAAAATATAATCTGTCAAACTCAAACATGTTTAAAATGAAAATTAAAAAACATTACAAACAACATCGACAATTAGCTAACAGTTAAATTTAAACCAATTAACTATCAAGTAAAAGAGCTAACCATTAGCCAACAGTTACCTAATATTCAATTCAAGTTCAACATTCAAACATTCAATTCAACAATTAACTAACAATTAAATTTAAACCAATTACTAACCAGTAAAAAAAAAAAAAAAAACAAATGTTTACCCTGAATATTACAATTTACAAGTCGGATGAGAGGTCAGACAGCGGTTGTTAGAGGTCGGATAGTGGCTGTTGGCCGGGGGCCATAGGTCGGATGGTGGCTGTGGCCGCTATGGGGTTTTTGTTTTTAACTTAACTTTATATATATATATATATATATAACCAAGTTGAGCCGAATAGCTGTGATCGAGAGCTCGACTCGAAAATCCTTTCGAGCTTTGAAAAACGGCTCGACTCGGTTTGAAGGTTTGAACAAAGTCGAATCGAGCTGGTTCGAGTTGAGTTAAGCTAGCCAACCGAGCCAGCTCGACTCATGTTCATCTTTTGTTGGGACAAAGGGTATTTTTCATTTATTCCTTTCGCTGGTTTCTACTAATCTTAAATGGCTCCCTGTAGTTTCTACTATTATTAGACCCCCCATGTTATTTTATGTAATGCTTTGAACATAAAACTCAGGTCGATCCAAAGCTCGAGTGGGCCATTTTATGCAAAATCAAATGAAGGGGCACACCTTTTGGATGGAATGGTTGTCGTCCATACATTTGGGTGGGCTCCATGCATGTGTTGTGCACTGTTGACTCAACTTATTCCACAAATCCACTTAAATCTAAGCCTGGCAAAATTCCATACGACCTGTCAACCGGCACGAAAAAACCAGTGTTCAGTTTTAGCCTTATCGTGTCGGGTAACTAACGGGTTGGCCCGTTAAGACCCGTTAACATAACGGGTCGTTTTAGTGTTTCACCCGCGAAACCCGTTTAATCCGTTAGTAAGGGCATTTTGGTAATTACCCTTAGTGTGGTGAGAAAATCCTAAACTAAGCTAAGACAGCTAGTAAAACTCTCTCTCTCTCTCTCTCTCTCTCTCTCTCTCTCTCAAGGAGTTTTCTCCATCTTTCTGCCCACGGCCCCACATAGCCACACCTCAATATCTCTATTGAATCGAGCCCTTTTTTCATCTCTCTGCCCACAGTAGCATGGCCCCACACGCCATCTTTGTGCCCACGGCGGGTCAACCCATACCAAACCCAAAATGGCTTGTTTATTTAACGGGTTAAACGGGCTGGGTTAATTGCGGGTAACCCGCTAAATTAATGAATAGGTTTGGGTTTCTAGATTTCGACTTGTTAGTTAACGGGTCGGGTTTGGATGAGTAAATTTTTTACGCAATATAAACAATGTATGACACGAACCTGGTTCAGCACGACCCATTGCCGGGCCTACCTGAATCCCATACTTGGCGGACTCAGACTACCTACCGACACTGTCATTGAAAGCATTTTGGAGGCCACAAAAGTTTTGGATGAAGCTTATATTTGTGTTTTCCATTCATGTCTATGTGACTTAATCAACAGGTTGGATGACAAGTAAACATTACCGTGGGCCCTAGTAATTTTTTAATGGTAGGTTTTCAATGGCGGTTGTTTTCTTGTGGCATGGTTGACTTGAGATTTGGCCCTTGGGAAAATTTTAATGTCAGGTGTTCAATCATCACCGTCTTCTTGTGGTATGGGCCACTTGAGATTGGGATTTGTCTGATTTTTTTTTATTGTGTCAAGAACTAAAATGATATGAAAAAATAGATGAATGGAGTGGATAAAACACATACATCATGGCGGCCCCACAAAGCACTTTCCAGTAGCCACCTACCTACTGGTAGGCAATCAGCTCCAATTTCTAACGGAATAGGGTAGAGAGGCACACGGATCAGGTGTTGTTACCCACATCCCCCAAGTGATCGTGTGATGATATGCTGGGCACTTATGAGTAGCACCAATGTATGTAATAAGATGAGGAAAAGCAGATTTAGATGGTTTGGCCATGTGCAACAAAGATCAAGAATTGAACTAGTTTGGAGTAAGTTGGTAAAGTTGAAGGCTCTAGAAGGGAGGCTTTAAAGCAACATATACTAATATGGGCCATTATGGATAGAAGAAGAATCTGTAGAAGTAGATTAGAAAAAGAAAAAGAAGAAAGTAGAGGGGAAGAGGAGGGCAGTAGTATGAGTGATAGGAGTAGAAGTAGCAGAAGAAGCAAGAGTTGCAGGAGTTGAAGAAGAAGAATCAGCATAAACAAGATAAGAATGACAGGGAAATGCAAGAGGAAGAAAGACAGGAGAAGGAGGAGGAGAAAAGGTAGAAGTAGAAAGAACCAAAAGCAATAGTATGTGGAAAGTAAGAGTAGGAACAAGAAAAGAAAATGGAGAAGCAATAGGAGCATGTGGAGGAGAAAGTAGCAGCAGAAACGTCATAGTAGCAGAAGCAAGGAGATGTAGGAGAAGATCACTAATTATTATCTATTTTTTGTAATAGAAAATATTTTCTTGCATACTCAACCTCATGAGTCATTGGTTGACCCAACATTGCGACTGGCTGGGTCAAGTCCTGGTATGAAAATACTATAAGCTAAATAAGTAAAGGTGGAGGTTTTAAAAGTGGGTTGGACCGTTGTTTGGCTTAAACTCGCCACAAAAAATGGATTGACCAATGGACCTCACTGACTAACCTGACCCATTGCGATACCATTCACATCAGACAGACGAAAAACTAGAATCATGCTTGCATCTGAGTCGATGCTAGATCTATCTTTAGAGAAATTGTCCCTGCCTAGTTCCCTCCTTTAACTAAACCCATTCTATTTTATACAACTCATTTGAGTTCCCACAAGTGCAGGTCAAAAAATAAATTCAAAGGCGGCTGCATGAAATATCACATTATATTGGGATTAAAATTATACACCGAGTCGATCCGAATCGAGCTGGGCCTAACTCGACTCGGCTCAGCCAGCAGGCAACCCTGGCTTGAGCTCAACTCGGCTCAGCCTTCGAGCTAGACTAGTAGGCTCGACTTGGTTCGATTGAGCTTTCGAGCTATGTTTGAGTTTGAGCTCTAGCTGAATTTAAGTTGAGGGTTGATCTTAGAAAAAAAAATGTATTGTTTAGACAAAGTTATGATGTATAACTTACATAAAATGCAATCCGTCAAACATGTTTAAAATGAAAATTAAAAAATATTACAAACTTACAACATTAACAATTAGCTAACAATTAAATTTAAACTAATTAGCTAACAAGTAAAATAGCTAACCATTAGCCAACAGTGACCTAACATTCAATTCAAGTTCAACATTCGAACATTCAATTCAACAATTAGCTAACAATTAAATTTAAACCAATTAGTAACAAGTAAGAAAAATAAACAAATGTTTACCTTGAATATTACAATTTACAAGTCGGATGGGAGGTTCGACAGTGGTTGTTAGAGGTTGGATAGTGGTTATTGGCCGGGGGCCACAGGTTGGACGGTGACTGTGGCCGCTCAGACAGTGGATGTGGGCTGCTCAAACTCAGAGAGAGAGAAAGGGGGGGATGGTGGCCCACCGCTCGAAGGGCGTTTGTTGCTTGCTCGGGTGGTGGCCAGATGGACGAGAGAGAGAGGGAGGGAGAAGCCCTACTCGTTGGCCGGGACGGAGGGTTGGTCAGCCAAACGGAATCGAGCAGTGGCACAACTAGGGTTGGGGTTGGGGTTGGAGGCAGGGAGCGCTCAAGCAGGGTTAGGTCGAAAGAGGGGAGATTATGGTTTTTGTTTTTAACTGAACTTATATATATATAACACGAAGTTGAGCCGAACAGCTGCGATCGAGCCGAACTTCAAGCTAAGCCGAACTAAGCTTGGGTCAACTCGAGCTCGACTCGAAAATCCTTTCGAGCTTGGAAGAACGGCTCGAGCTGGTTCGATTTGCGTTGAGCGAGCCAACTCGACTCATGTTCAGCTTTTGTTGGGACAAAGGGTATTTTTCATTTATTCCTTTCTTTGGTTTTTGCTAATCGTAAATGGCTCCCTATAATTTCTGCTATGATTAAAACCCCCCCCCCCCCCCCAATGGAGCTACTTTATGCAATGCTTTGAACACAAAGAGCTACTTTATGCAATGCTTTGAACACAAAACTCAGATCGATCCAAAGCTCAGGTGGGCCATTTTATGCAAAATCAAATGAAGGGGCACACCTTTTGGATGGAATGGTTGTGGTCCCTACATTCGGGTGGGCTCCATGCATGCATTGTGCACTGTTGACTAAGCTTATTCCACAAATCCACTTGAATCTAAGCCTGGCAAAATTCCGCACGACCTGTCAACCCTCACGAAAAAACCAGTGTTCGATTCTAGCCTTATCATGTCGGGTAACTAACGGGTTGGCCCGTTATGACCCGTTAACATAATGGATCATTTTAATGTTTCACCCGCGAAACCCGTTTAATCCGTTAGTGAGGTCATTTTGGTAATTACCCTTAGTGTAGTAAGAAAATCCTAAACTAAGCTAAGACAGCTAGTAAGACTCTCTCTCTCTCTCTCTCTCTCAAGGAGTTATCTCCATCTTTTTGCCCACGGCCCCACACAGCCACACCCCAATATCTCTATCGAATCGAGCCCTTTTTTGTATCTCTCTACCCACAGCAGCGTGGCCCCACACCCCATCTCTGTGCCCACGGCGGGTCAACCCATACCCAACCTGAAATAGCCTGTTTATTTAACGGGTTAAACGGGCCGGGTTGCGGGCAACCCATTAAATTAATGAATGGGTTTGAGTTTCTAGATTTCGACTCGTTAGTTAACGGGTCGGGTTTGGGTGAGTAAATTTTTTACGCAATACAAACATGACATGACATGACATGAACCCGGTTCAGCACGACCCATTGCCAAGCCTACCGAAAATGTCATTGAAAGCATTTTGGAGGTCACAAAAGTTCTGGATGAAGCTTTTTTTTTTCTTTTGGTCAGTCATGCAACGCACCCACCCAATCAATCGCGCAACACACCCACCCAGTCAGTCATGCAAAGCACCCACTAATGCTGTTAGCAGTGTGGATTTTCACCACTGATGGGTTTTGAAACCAAGACTAGGGCTCTCAATGAGGTGGGTCAGATCCGAGATCTGATTCGCTCCAAATCCGTATAATGAGGATTTGGATCGTAAAATAGGTTCGATTACTTAAATGGACTGGATTTGGATCTTAAAATAGGTCCGATTACTTAAATGGACCGGATTTGGATTCACAAGAACATATCCGAGTTCGATCCGAATCCGATTAAGATTCGACTCATTGTCACTGTACTGTATATGTTATATTCATGCTGGTCATTCGTTTTCCAGATTATTTTAGGCCATGTCTCAAAATTGAGACATGCCTCTTTTAGGTTGACGACACCACAATAAATAGTGGGATTTGCATCAATTTTTTTACTAAATTATATATATTCTCTTATATATATATTTTTAGATTTGTAATGGGGTGGATTCGGACCTAGATCTGACTCGAATCCGATGGTTATATGGATTTTGGATCGGAAATGGATCTAACAATTTATAAATGGATCGGATATGGATATCACCTTTTGAATTCGAGTTCGATCCAAATCCGATCCGAATCCATCTACAAATATATGGAGTTGGAGCCAGATCCAACAAGATTCAATCCAGATCCGACCCATTGAGTGTAATGACCCAAGTTTTCGAAATAATTAAAATAACAATTTAATTAATTATTTAGTAAATTTCGTGATTTATTATATTGATAAATTAATAATAAATCAACTGTAAGGAATTTATGTAGGATCCCTTTATTAAAGTTGCTCAAAATAAACCCTAATACTCAAATTTATGATAATTACGAAAATGCCATTAGTTAAACTTAAGTTAAACTGACGATTTTAAGTATGCCAGTTTTTGACGATCAGTTTCATGCAAAACGTTATATAATAGTTCAGGGGCATGTTTTAACCATACACGTCAAATTTCAGCCCTCCGATCATCTTACAAATACCCTAATCAGAAATCAGGCCATAAGTGGGCCATCTAACCTCGGATCTGCCTCATTTTTTATGCCATGCCCTAAAACTCTGTGGCCTACCTGATGGTCGAAGTAGATTTCTTACATACATCACGGTGGGACCCACGTGCACTACTTGAACAAGAAGTAGGCCGGTCAACGCGTGTTGACCGTGCGCTAACAGAAGACGGAGCGTCTTCTTCTCCGCCCGCTGTAACAGTGTGCAGCGTTGTCCGTCCGGACCTCCCACGTTGTCCATCAGGTGGACCCCAGTGCAAAATCCAAGCTGTCCATCGATTTTATCTCCCCAAGGCTGACACTCCTCTCAAATTTCTCTCTCATTAGTCGAGTGACGAAGATTTTGCAAATCACCGCCCAATAATAAAGATCACAAGATCGGTGGATTTGACATACATGGACGGACCAGACTTCTTCCTGGCATTCGTGTGGACCTAAACTAGGTCTCCAACGGATCATATTGTCCAAGAGTTATCGGAAATAGGATGTTTCCAATCTTAACTCAAATAGCATCGGTAGGATTTTCACGAACACCAGCCGTTTAAACCTCCGATTTCTATGTTGTATGAAGTTGATCCAGGCCGTCCATTCCCCATCCTGTGGATTTCTGACTCTAACTGAGAATCCACGTAAGTCTTTTGCAGCTGTTCGAAACGGCATCCTCTTTCCTTGCATAAGACGCAAGCCACATCAAACCGAGACCGTGCCTTCTCCGCGTCCTCCCTATTCACCGACTTCAAGAAGCTATAAAACCCCCTGACTGCTTCCTGCCCCTTCATCAGATCGAGCAGTGAGAGAGAGAGAGAGAGAGAGAGAGAGAGAGAGAGAGGTTTTGTAGAAAGAGAGATTTCGAGGGGGGGGGGGATTCACGTTGCTGCTGGCAACATTCTAGAAGAGTAAGGAGGAGAAGAAGAAGAAGAAGAAAGAGAAAGAAAAGGAAAAGAAAGAAAAAGAAGGAAAGAAAGAAAGAAGAAGAAAAAGAAAGAAAGAAAGAAAGAAGAAAGAAAAAGAAGAAGAAGAAAAGGAATAGGTGAGTTTTACCTCGTATCGTTTATATCATGTGTTTCAAATAAATTTTATTTTAACTTGATTTTCCATCTTACAAGAAGGTTTGGTTGGCTTAAATTTGGTATTGATGTGATTCATGAGTTTACATCATGAGTATTTTGGGTTTTGTTTTATTTTAGATTGTGTTGATGAGATTCCATGTGAATTTGGTATTCAAATAAGGTTGTGTATGTGTTAATTGATTTTAAATCTTCTTGGAAAATAGTAGGAGGATGTATGAATTGTTTAAATTATTTTGAAAAGGGAGTGACATAAACCATGCATTTCATGAGATTGAGGACTCCAGTATGTGGTTGATTACTTGAGTTGATTTGGGTTGAGCACACGTGAGTGTTGCAATAGACCGTTGCTCCATTGATCGAGGCCGGTTGGGTGAGCACCCAAGTGTGTGCAACAGACCAGCTACGCAGGCCAGGTGGAGGCTCCATTGATCGAGGTCGGTTGGGTGAGCACCCAAGTGTGTGCAACAGACCAGCTACGCAGCCCAGGTGGAGGCTCCATTGATCGAGGTCGGTTGGGTGAGCACCCAAGTGTGTGCAACAGACTAGCTACGCAGGCCAGGCGGAGGTGTGGGACAGATCGTGATTCAAGTTGGCTATGCCGCTAAGGACCGATGTTCCAGGATGATAGTATTAACCAACTAGAGATTCTACTAATAACCGTACAAAGATCGTTGAGGCATACTTGCATATCATGCATCATGTGCATGTTCAAGAGATTTTGGTTTGGTGAAATTGTCATTGGATTTGTAATGAATTATATTTTAGTGGTTATGTGGTTTTCTATATTGAATTACATGTGCTAAACCGTACGAGATTACTCGCCGGCTTTTATAGCTGACGCAGTGTTATGCGATTAACCATAGTGACAGGTGATGATTTAGAAGACTTCGAGGAAGCGATTCCAGATGAGGAAATACTCTATAAGATTTTGAGAATTGATTTATTTTTATTTTAGTTTGAAGGTATTGATGTAATAAGGCCCATAAGATGGTCATTAGTTTAAACAGTTTGGAACAATTTAGTGAACTCATTGATTTATGGTTTAATTTTCAAAGTTTGGTTTATTTTGATTCTATATATTTGGTACCATGTGGATAGAAAGGAAAAATATTAGTTGTGATTATGAATGATTTATTCATTATTTACATAATACCCTTGATTTCGGAATTTGAGTTTATATACTCGAGTGTTGAATTTTGAGGGCGTTACATTGAGTGCCCTAACCAAGACCCCCTGTTGAAACTCCGCAAAGTCTACCAACGAGGCAAGGCTTCGAAACCATCAGTGGTGAAGCTTATATTTGTGTTTTCCCTTCATGTCTATGTGACTTAATCAATAGGTTGGGTGACAAGTAAATATTACAATGGGCGCTAGCAAATTTTTAATGGTAGGTGTTCAATGGTAGCTGTTTTCTTGTGGTATAGTCGTATGGGCCACTTGAGATTTGGATTTGTCTGATTTTTTTTGTGTCAAGACCTAAAATGATAGGTAAAAAATAGATGAATGGAGTGGCTAAAACACATATATTATGGCGGCCCCACAGAGCACTTTCCAGTAGTCACTTACCCACTGGTAGGCAATTCGCATCCGTATTCGGCCGCACAAGGGAGCAGAAAAGTTTTGTATAGATGCTTAAGACTTTCGGAAGCGAATTAGGTGTCCGGGAACAGCCTAGTGGGTGTTACCCCACCGTGTGTCTCACATGGATAGTATTTTGTATATCCACGCTGTCCATTTGTTTCTCCAGCCCATTTTAGGATGGTGTTCCAAATATTATGCAAATCTAAATCTCAAGTGGACCATACCACTGGAAACAGTGCCGATTGAGAGCCCACCATTAAAAATTCCAAAGATCCTATCGTAAGGTTTTGGTAATGTTTATTTGCAATCCAAGCTCTTCATAATGTCATGAAGATCTGGATGAAGATAAAATTTAAATATCAGCTTGATCTAAAACTTTTGTGGCCCACAAAATGCTTTTAATGATTATTCATCACTTTTTCTATTGGTATGGTCCACCTGAGGTTTGGATCTTCTTATAATTTTGGATCTCGTTCTAGCACTAGGCATTACAACAAATGGACGGCATGGATATACAAAAAGTATATCAAGATAGGCCCCACACGGTAGGGGTAACACCCACTAAGGTGTTACCAAGGTAACACCTAATTCGCTCCCAAGACTTTCAGCTCAAACTTCTGACGGAACAGCGTAGAGAGGCACGCGGATCAGGTGTTATTACCCACACATCCCCAAAGTGATTGTATGATGATATGCTGGGCGCTGTGGGCCCACCCTGATGTCTGTGATTTATATCCACACCATCCATCCATTTTCCCAACTCATGTTAGGGCATAAAGCCAAATACGAAGTAGATCGGAATCCTGAGTGGACCACGCTACAGGAAAAAGTGGTGATTACACACCCACCATTAAAAACGTCTTGAGGGCGACAAAAGTTTTGTATCAAGCTGATATTTATTTTTTCCCTTCTTCCATGTCTGTGTGACCTTATCAACACCTTCCACAGAAAATAAACATTACGGTGGGTACTAGGAAGGTTTCAACGGTGGGTTCCATTATCCTCACTGTTTCTTGTGGTGTGGTACACTTGAGCTTTGGAGCTACTCTATTTTTTGTACATTCCCTAAAATAAGCTGACAAAAAGGATGGACGGCGTGGATGTAAAACACATACATTGCCGTTGAATGTGTACCGTTGGTCACTTTTCTTTCTGGCGTCAATGGATGAAGATGCATGCTAAATTTAATTGCTTTTAAATCCACATTAGGGCCCACAATATGCACGGTCCTGATTGGCACACCATCCGTCGACAGGTCTTGTGAGGAGATGGCTCTACTAACTTTCGGTAATACCGCGTCTACCATATCACCTCCCTCTTCCTTGTGATCTTTACGAGGTCGTTTGGGTCCTCCCTCACAACGCAGATAGGAGGAATTTAAGATTTGTCAGAAATCCGGTGGTGGAAATATATATATATATAGAGAGAGAGAGTAATGCTCATGCACAACTAGTTGTACGTCCAACTAGTTGGTGTTGGGGCCACCATAGTGTTTGTACAACATCTTGCCAGTTCATTAAAATTATCCCATCAGAAAAATGAGATGACCCAAAAATCAGGTCAATCCAACTATTAGGTGAGGTACACCATAAGAAACATGAAACAAAACGAATAAACACCACGTTGACATGGAGCATCACATTTTCATAGATGGATTGTCTTGATTTTTTGTGCATCCTTCTTTTACAGTGAGACAATCTTGGTACAGGGATGAAATATCATACAAACACCATGGTAGCCCCCACATCCCAAGTAGTAGGACGTACAACTAGCTGCCTGTGAACATATATATATATATATATATATATATATATATATATATATATATATATATATATATATAAAGCCCGTTTTCGCGAGAAATGATCGAGTAGGCCCAGCGTACGGAAGCTTTTCATTCAAACGGTCGTATTTGGACTCATTGGCACCCGCACCACCTATCTGGATAGTCTATTAGGTCCAGTACACTCTTCTTATGGTACTACTGTACAAAACTCACTGCAATCGCCAATCAGGCTATCTCTATGACCTCTTTTTTTCTTTACTTCTCATCCCGTGAATGTGAACCGTTGGTCACCTTTGCTTTCTGGAGCTGATCATATTAAGGTGTATCTTCAATTGATTTTGTTCTAAATGATTTTACATCTACACGAGGGCCCACAATATACATGATGCTGATTGGTACATCTCCGTCCACTGGTCCTGTGAGGAGATGGCTCTACCAATTTTCGGTAATACAGCATTTACCGTATCAACGAAAGCATATTGGGTCGGCTCTGTGGGGCCCACCGTGATGTATGTATTTTATCTGCGCCTTCCATCCATTTTTTTCAGATAATTTTAGGTTATAAACTCAAAAATGAGGCAGATCCAAAGCTCAAGTGGACCACACAGTGGCCATTAAAAACTTCTTGAAGTTTTGGATCAAGCTGATATTTGTGTTTTCCCTTTATCCATGTCTATGATCACGGTGGCCCCTATGAAGTTTTCAACGGTGGGTGTCACCCAAGCTTCTTTTGGTGTGGTCCGCTTGAGTTTTGGATCTGTTTCACTTTTTAGCTTATATCCTAAAATGATCCGGATAAATAAAACAAACACATATGGTAAGCCCACAGAGATCACCTCTCTATTTTCCAGCCTTTGAGACTTGCGAGGTCGTTTTGGCCATTTCTCATATTAATTCCAACAGTCACAGCAGATTGTCAGCGGAAAGTTAGGGGAATTTAAGCAAAGGAGCTATTTATGAATGTCAGAAAGCAGAAGGGGGGAATATATTAAAAAAAACATTTCTTCAAGCGAAATGATAAAGCACGTCAAGTGTACGGACCATTAACGTGGTCGTATTTAGACTAACTGGCATCTATATCACCTATCTGGACGGTCCATTAGGTCCAGTACATTCTTCTTCTGCCACTGTACCAAAAATCACTGCAATCAGATGGTCCTCAACATCCGTGTCTGGACTATCTTCTATTTAAAATCTTGTCCATGCATTTTTGCATTGCAACTATTGGATGGTTAGGATCATCCCATCAGTATCATTCGTTTTTTTTTTAATTTTAAAGAGCAGCTTGTGAAGAGTACTGGAGTAAACCTGATGGATAGCCCTCATGTGGCACACATGTAACAAATCTAGGCCATTCATCACATGCAAGCCATGGTATTATGGTCCACAGCCGAGAAACAACTGACTAAACAATCCTAGCCGCTCCACCTCAGGGTGGCCACATGTTCTTAGTCCCATTTTTATGGTTAGGATCTCACGTTTAGGTCCTAGATAAAGGGCTGGGATCTCTTACCAGGTCTGCTCTCTTGACCAACCTCTGAGGCCCAAAAGCATGATGGGCCAGCCCTACTCTGGAGGCACAGCATTCATGTGCCTGGAGATTATGTACCATACATGTATGATGAGGCACATGAACAATGTATCCTGTGGGCTCAGCCGTTGATTGGAGCCTAAATAACGTTCCACAGAGCCATCTAAAACTGGGCTTTCCTCACTTAATGGGAGCTGTTGCTGACTTTTTTGTGTTTCAGGTTCCATTTGTGTGCAACCAGTTAAAGAGAGATTCATACATACATTCTGACTTTTGGGAGATGGCCCATTCGACACTGGAGTAGATTATGGGTCCAAACATGATTTTAATGGTTCTGGGTCTAATTTTTTGGACCCAAAGTGGGATAGGTTCACGTCGGGTCCAACAACTTGGACCCTGTTAAAATCGGATTAGATCAGGTCAAGTTGGGTCCAGTTAGTTTGAAGGGCAATATGACCCATATGTGTGTGTAATTCATCCATCGGGTGGGCTCAACCATATAAATGTTCTCCTTTGACATGGACCCAAAAGAACTGTACTCAAACCCAATTGGTCCAGGTCCTCAAAAGAAAGATCTGGACCCAAAATGACCAAGACCCAACAACACTTAAGTCAGATTAACCCGGCTATGAGTATTATAAGGCCACACCTGAACCTGACCCATTGACAACTTACTCCCATCTTCAACTACCACTAGGGCCCATAGTTTGGTAATCCAGACTCCATCCCATCGTAGTAATCCAAAATCATTAATATGTTTGTTATCATATAGTCTGGTTAGGATACTTGACTTTCACCCCAAGTTCAAATTCCAGCGAGTGATGGAATGATTTCATTTTAGGGTGATAGCTTGTTATTTAATTCAGTTTTTTTTTCTACTTGAAGAGAAATGGTTTTAAGGTAGTGATGGTTTTATCATTTTCTTTGAAAATATGTTAAAACAGTTATTTATTATTAGGGAAAACTAACTACGAATGGGTATTTGTACATGTATTCAACTTTTATTTGAAAATTTGCAACTATCCTATCATTTTCGTAGTTATTGCAAAAAACCTCTTCAGTTTTTAGCCCTCCTTGGTACAAACTTAAAGAATATGATCAAAATATATTAATAGTATTTTCCAATTTTCATAGTTTTTAATTTTTTTACAATAATATCAGAATTTTAGCAGAAAATGTATTTTAGTAGTTAAAATAATTAAAGTTATATTTATATATTTCAAATTTTAAAATTATTTATTAATTTGTAAGAAACATTTTATTTTAAGGTGAGATTTCTTAATAATGCAAGAAGAAACATCAAAATTAGAAAATCTCCCGTCGAATTGCCAAGAACAAGATTATCACCCTATTTCAAATCAAGGAAATGAGACTACAGATTTGTTAAACGCACAAACTAATCAAATTCATGAATTTGCATTACAATTGGATTTGACAAATTTTGAAGTCCATAGTTTAAAAATTAAGCTACAAAATTCTTGGATTTAGGAACACTTATGGCAATGTGATAGCATTTGTAACATTGCAATGACTTTCGTTGCGTTTAAACTAGCCTTCAGGTTTTTCGGTGGGATTTAAAAATATATATATATATCTTATTAGGTTAGTACACACACCCCCACTGTTTGTCACACCACCCCAAGACCTCATGTGTTGAAACGAGATTATCTTCACTTAGTCTACCACTTTAGCTATAGATTGGGTTGTGGTTTTTTTGGTGGGATTTGAATTTGCTCTAAATCCAAGGACTTTTTAAGGGTGTGGATTTGAAAAATACATGCATTTGACAAATCCGCAACAATCTGACCCAAATAGGGGTTATTTGAAATCCATGGATTTCTCAATCCTGACCCAAATGCATGGATTTGGGTGCACTTGAGAATGGACTAGGCCTGGGCCTGAATTTTGAATTAGTTGTGCCGAGCCTTGGGCTAACCATGTTCGAAATTTTAATTTTATCGGCTAGGCCCAGGCCATTGCCAGCCTTCAAATTCGAAGGGGTTGGAGGTTTCCATCCCCCTCCAAAAAGTGTCAAATGCCATTTATCATGGATCGAGAAAAAATATCCTAAGTAGGCGTCAAAAGCATGCAGTGGCCCACCTATCACGTTTTCCACCGTATTTTGGCCACCCAATAAAAGCATGTGGTGGACCACCTATCACGTGTTTAGTGGGGTGAGCACAGCAACAAGGGATCCACAATAAGTAATGTGGCGCCAACTAATATTTCCCGTGACTCAAATCCTTAGATGTCACCTCATCACGTGAACTATTTATTCATGCACATGCAAACGGGTTTTGTACAAGTGACATACATGAACCTCAATCCAAACCGTCCAAATTGTGTCCCACTCTTCAGCTAAAGCAAAGTTTCAATATCAGATCGATTGGGGAAAATTTCACCACCGATGATTAGACATTTAACTGTCCATGTGATGACCACAAATTGAAAAGTTAGAATCAAAGATTGAACTAAAATTTGGATTAAGATCATGTGCAATGGCACCCATGATTTGGACGGTCTGGATTGATTACACATATGACATGTGTACATCAGTTATGTGCAGGCACTGAATGATCCTAGATGGAAAAAATTTCAACCATTCAATTTCAACGTACAAGATTTGGATCGTTCGATTTGAGATACAAGTATGGCACGTGCAGTGGATGTGTATTGATTTGTCACTCTGACAGTCAAAGTTCATACTCGGCCAGTGAATCAGATAAGATGCTCTGGTAAAGAGGACATTCCATGATTATCCATGCCACCATTGTACACGTGAGGGTCCATGTACCTCAACTGAACTGTCAAAACCATGACCTCAAAATCAAATCTATGTCTATATTCTGTATGGTACATAATCCTAATAGCTATCATTTTTTCACCCTCGAAACAAGAGAAATGAATAATTGTCAAGAAAGAATAAATTCCCCTTAAAAATATAGCTTTATAGTAGGAAGGGATTTTGATTTTAGCACACGGATGGGCCGTTGCTTTCACTTCTTTTGATGTTGATGTGTAAGTATTGACCTCTCTTTAAACATTAAAACATAGCCAGCTAAGGGTTTGTTTGGATAGCTGACTTCCACATTAATGTGTCCTAAATGGGTAATGATTACCATTGCCATACCATACATTGTGATATAATTTGCTTGATAAGTGTTATATCCACACTGGCTATCTATTTAATTTGCAATATTATTTTATAGCATGACTCTAAATATCAACTTCATTAAACACTTCTGTGGGCTGTAGGAAGTTTTTAATGGCAAGCATTCAATCTTAGTTACTTTTGTAGTGTAGTCAATTTCTATTTTGAATGTACCTCAATTTTAGTCTTCGGCATAAAATGATCTCGCAAGATGAATGGACAGTGTGGATATAACACATACATCATGGTGGGCCTCATGAAATTATGCCAAGTCAATGCAAGTCTGCCTATTTAAATCGGTGGTGATTCCAACGGATTACTATAATTTGACAGTCTATTTTATCCAACTGGTTAGAAGGTGTAATGATATGAGTTTTACGCTCCATTATTATAAAAGTCAGCCATCCAAAGATGCCCTAAGCGTTTGATTAGACAAATGTTCAAGGGTTTACCATGATGACCGTTAGACATCCACTTCATCAATTAGTTATATTGAATCATGTTAGGATGTCATTTATAAAATTACTAAGATTGAAGACTTGAGTGAGCCATAACACTGGGGAAAATGAGAATGGGTTGTCTATTGTTTCCTCCTTTTCTCTCCCTATGTGTAGCATGCAATTCCTAACCTTCTTTCTTTTTTGTCCACTTTGAATCACTTTCCTATTTTTCTTTATACCCTATAAAATGTAATTGGATTTTGCTTTTTCAAGAGGTATCGTCATAGGTTTAAATCATTCCTAGTAGAATGTGAGACAAGTATTATGGCACTTGCTTTGTTGTCTGTGTGACATCCACGACACACATTTGTTGTGGCAGTTAATGTTAGGATGTAAGCTTAAAAATTAAAGATGCAGAAGACTTAATAAACCTTAGGGCCTATTTGGCTGGCTGGATTAAATGGTATGGAATTGCATTAGGTGGTACTAACACCATTATTGCACAATGATTCCATGTCTGGAAATACAATGATATTTTGACCATCCAATCCCCATGTTTGGGATCATATTCTTCCTCAATAAAAAACACAGGATTAAGTAAAACCCTGTTTGGTGGATGATGGATTTGTAATAAATGGACCAGATTCATAATTGATGTCGGTCACTTGCACACAGACCACATGGATAAAACACATGCATCAATGTGGGGCTTATAGATATAGTGGATTTCACCAAAAATCTCACATGGAAACAAATTCAATTCCATTCCACCCAATCCCATTCCTTCCCTTCCCATGTGACCAAACATCCCTTGGAATTTGCATAGAACCAAATGCAATTTCATCCCACTTTATCCCTCCAAAGCCCACATCCTTAACTAAAGAAATAGTGATGGGTGGGTCCCTATCATCCCCTTCCTTCTAAATAGTAATAATAGGGGCGTGTAGACCATTTTTTAGGGGGTTAACACACACACCCCACTGTTAGGACACCCACCCCCACTTGGGAATCGATACCAAGACCTCAGTGTTGAAATGAGACTATCTTCACATAATCTACCACTTGAGCTATGGATCGGGGTGTAGGTGCGTATAGACCTTGTTAGTGCACTTTTCTGTGGCATATTAGTGCACCTTATTTGTCAATCACATGGGTCCATGTGTTGTAATGTCAGTTGAGCCTTGGTAAGCTAAAGATCAAAGACTTAAGTGGACAAGCAACATCAAGAAAGAAGAACAGGTAAATGAGATGCATTGGTGACCCTAATCCTTAAAACCAAAACAACTTAAAACCTCTAAATGACTTGGACAAAATAGAAAAACCATTAGTCATCATCATTAGCCTTATATTATATAGAAAAACATGATAAGTTAGGCTAATTAAGGAGGTGTTAACTACTGTAAACAAATTGGCCTAGACAGTAGTTTTCGATTTCACTTTGATGCCATCGAAATATATTTCGATTGGTCTTCGATAGTGCGGAGCGCTCCGTTGTTCACCGCTAGTTTCTAGTACAAGTCTATCAGAAGTGGTTTTGATTTTGTTTTAGTATGGTTCAGATTATCGGAGCCCGGAGCCAGGTGATACCGCGATTGATTGAGCAGGGCTGGGAGGTGCGAGCTTCCACTCGAAACCCTTTCGATCACTCGCATTAGGGCATTCTGATCACTTCTCATACTACTCCTCTCCCCTGACTGGAAGAAGGTGAATCGGTACGCCAATATCTCAATTAGGTTCGTCGACTGCGATTGGGTTTGATCGGGAACACTATTCACGGTGGAGCTGCGGGATCGGCAGTAGGATCCACGGTTGCTCGAGTGTGGCGTGTACACAAGGGCCACATGAGCGAGCGGGTGGTGAAGGTGCAAAGATGAAGTCGATAAGGCATGAGGAGCGATGGAGCTATGATGATGACGGAGTAAAGATGAAGATGTCCATGGCAATGTGTTGCATGAAGATTTGAGTCGTGGTGGAGTTTGTTGGGATTGGACACCTTAAATCTCTGTGTATGGAGGCCACCGACCTGTCGGTCACGATGGAGCCAAGACAGCGCATTGCTGGAACGTTTTTTGGGCATCTGGCCGGCCGGCCGGCAATTTCCTAATTTGACTTGGTTTGTTGCGTGGTTTGTTGCGCAAGGCGTTTCTAGTTCCGATTTTCTCCTATTTAAGGGGATGTAATCCGGGATTAGGGTGGCTGCCAATGGGCCAAGGGATTGAGAGAGTTTTAGGGCAAGAAAAAGAGCTAGAAGGAAGCTTGGAGTTCTCAGGGATGAGGGATGGGTTTGTCCTTCTCATGTGAGAATTAGCTTTGTTAGCTTGGGATTTCTCTTGTGGGCTGGTGATCTGGGTTTTGTTTCTTCTATCTCTTGTAACTTTTAATATCATAGTAGATTGGTGTAGCTTTGTGCCCTGGTTTTTTACTTGGAGGGGTTTTTCTATGTAAAATTTGGATTGCTTCTTATGTGATTGCCATTATTGTGTGTTCATCGCTGCTTTGATTGCTTCCGCTACTGGGGCTCCTAACTCCAACACTTAGGATACCATCTAAGTCCGGATACATGCCATATATATAGCAAACAACCCGAAAATAGAAACAACTTACGCAGATCCGTGTAACTGCGTAAGAAACCACGTATACGGCCAACCGGTTGGACTAATAAAAAACCAGTCCAGAGGAAAACTACTAAAAACGACACGACTGCCTCAACACTGACCGACCGGTCACGACCGGTTGGCCCCCACTGTCCTACCGGTCATGACCAGTCATTGATAGTCCAAGGACCCTGTCAGTGGATAGTTTAAAGACTCTTCCAACAGTTTCTTATTCTTTTGCAAGACCGAGAATTGGTCCTTGAGATATGTTATTAGTAAAGTCGCTTACAATCATCTCTTTCTGAGTTGAGTAGTTTTGTCACTAGGCCGATTATTCTTTTCTTTGATAATTAAGCAACAATTCATATTACTTCAAATTCAGTATTTTGTAAGTATTGCATATAAAAGATTATTATCAATTCATGCAAGAGAAACTACCAACCAACATTATCAGTACTCTTTAGCTTTCTTTTAAATATCAATTTGGAGGCATTTTCACTAAAGCATATGTTGGGATACATATATTTGATTTTATATTTAAGCTGTGCACTTAGCATCCGAGGCACTGGGCAGTTTTCCATATTTCTCGGTGGGTGTCAATGCAACAATAATAATTTATTTTAGTTTCCTCCAACTTGTCGGATCCTTCTGAAATCATTAGTGGAACATGGGATGGTCGACTTGAACTTCCAGTAGTGTTCGCTTAATCATCCTGGAATGCAAGATGATTACATTCGAGTTAGCGCAATCGTACTTCAATCCGCTAGAAAAGTCTATTACAGTTAAAATGTCAAAATAAAAAACTAAATGGCAGAAGAAAATCTCGCGTGGCTCAAGTCCAGGACTCCTATAAGCCTAACACATTTGTAACGTGGGAGATCCATAAAGTCGCAAAATGTGAAGTCAACTGCCCATCATAAACGACCTGTCTTACAAGCGATCCTAGTGGATTATGCAGCATCGAGAACTACCTTTTTATATCCAAGTATGTTATCCTCGTAAGGCCGCAAAAAGCGCATGGGCTTTAACCACCCACAATCCAGACTCACAGACTTCCTCGATGCACCTATGCCGATATTGGCGTGAAAGGGTTGCAATTTGATGCCCCGTAAAGCCATAAAATGTGTAGGAAAAATTACAACATTTTCCCCAACCCTCGGGAGACATCCGAGTTACACTTCAACCAGATGAGCTTTTTGACAACGACACTCTGGTTGGAATAAATCAGACAGCATCTATGTCTAACCCGGAAGATGGGGTGTCTACTCCCTTTGACATTCAGTTGCTCACAACTTCTGCCAAAAAAGAGCATATGTAGACACCCCACCCTGAAAACGGTCATATGATAATCCGTTTCTAGGGTACGATTCCACAAGGATTGTTTCTAGGTGGTGGCCCCACACCCCTCTTCAATCCTACTCGAGGACTTCAAAAGTGCCTTGATCAAGACCATTGTACTGTTAAAAGCACATCCTCAAAGTGATGGATGGCTTGGATCAACCACAAAGCAACCCCAGATGCTTTGAAGACCGAAGGAACATGCTACCCGATGGAGCCACGAGTTCCACGAGTATTGGAACGAGAACACCCTACATTTCCATACAATAATCGCTTTCCAGGGAAATGGATCCCCTATGACCTGCTTCCAGGCATTTCCTATCCTGCAAATGGTCTTATAATAATCACTTTTCTGGGAAACAGATTCCATACCTCTGTTTTTAGGTAAATCAAGCTCCCCTCACCACCTGTGGACCATCCATCATGTGGGGGCCAGCCTTTAATATGGATCATTCATCATGTGGGCCTACCTTTAATGGCAACCTTCCATCATATGGGTCTAACCTTTGATGTGGATGTCCATCAAGCAAGGACTTCTTGATATGGATCATCCATCATGTGGGACCACACTTTGGTGTCGGCCATGCATCATGTGGGTCTCACCTCTGATGTGACGGTGCATTATGTGGGCCACCTTTGATGTGGATAGTTCATCATGCGGGTTCCACCTTTAATATGGGTCGTTCATCACGCAGGCCTACCTAGAGATTGTAAAAAAGAAAAGAAGAGGGCAAGATCAGAATTACATAAAAAGTTTAAGAATAAACTTGTTCAAAAATTTAAGCCCATTTTAGAAAAAGTAACTCCTCCCCAACTTAATAAAATCAGAGTTTATTTGTTACTTTCTGATCAAATATTGGCTGATGGGTATGAACGAACGGCTCTGCAACCAATCAATAACAACGTAACATCATGCATGAACGGTTCTAATTTCTCAGATGTGGGGCCAATCCACAAATAGGAAATCCTTTTGAGAGAGAGAGAGAGAGAGAGAGAGAGAGAGAGTAAAAGCAAGTGGGGAATTCCCCACAAAATTGTAGAATGACTTTGTACAGCATCCAACCCGTCCAGTAGAATCACCCCACCATGATCGTAGCATGCCATAAATATCAAACCAATCCAGCCATCATCTATCCACCACCGCACCAATTTGGATGTTTTGAGCCGTTGTCCATTGTTTCCAATGGTGTGGCCCACCTGATAATTGAATATGCTCCATTTTTTTTTTGGACATCCAACAATCATTATGTTGCTCACCTGGTACGTGTTGGATGGCTTACGAGCAATACAGTACTGGAAAACACACACACACACACAACCAGTTGAATAACTTTTATAGACAGTTAAATAAATATTCCATGCTTTTGAATAACTTCTCACCCGTTCATCACAAAGTGACTGGTTGTACCAATTTGCCAGTGTGATTAGATACAACGTGCTGGCAGCCTTAGCTCAGCTCGATGGGAATTTTCTGAACTGTAGTTGTATGACTTTTACATGCAGTTGAGTAAGTACAGTAGAATAAGTCGCAGGGGAATAGCCTCCTTTAAAAGTACCAGACCTTTATGACAGCGTAAGGTTCTTCATCTTTGGTGGTTTTCTTTATTATTTATATATAGGTCAGTTAGGTTCAGACCAAAGGCCTCAAAATATTGAAACATGCCCTCTATAACATTGGACTATGTGCTTTTTAATGTTTTTTTTTCTTTCGTTGAACCTAAGAAAGTGAAGGACCTTCCCACATGACCTTTCCACTTCTCTATGTATTTTTTATTTTTCATTTCAGTCTCGATACTCTACATCATATGTAGAATAAGCTTATTTTTTTGCACCTGGGACACGCCTTATGTTTTTATGGCATCTAGCCGGTGTGAAAGGGTCAACACTATGAATTTTGTATAATTAAAATATAGGTTGGTCCAACCTGTTTACGCCTGATATCAGCGAATGGATTGTTGTCCCTCGGACCTAATTGTCAGTGTTCATATTATAATTATCAAGCAATACAATTATCAAATGAGCTACTATTAATTTGAATTGGAGGTTTTAGGGCAGTGGTCCACTATCTTAGTGGAGCCCGCATGTTGTTTTTATGTGGGCTAACCCACACATCAAATGAGCCCCACTACAAAAATGGAATTTCCAAAAAAAATCGTCAAGCTTATGCATACAAGTACATGTTAGCTACAGGGATGCGGATTTCTTGAGAAAGCCCTGCGCTGGAACCTAGGTGGAGCCCACAGTGATGTTTTTGATAAATCCACCCTGTCCAGCCGTTTTGTGAGCTCATTTTAGGACATGAGATAAAAAATAAGCCGGACCCAATACTCAAGTAGGCCGACCTAAAGGAAAAGGTGGGTAATTAAATTACTACCGTTGAAACCTCCCTGGGTCTACAGTGATGTTTATATGACATCCATACCATTCATAACGTCATTACTACGAGGATAAACTTAAAACGCAAATATTAGCCTGATTTAAGACTCTTGTGGCCCCACAAATATTTCAACTGTGGACGTTCAATCCTCACGTTTTAGGCCCACTTGAGGCTTGGATCCGGTTCATTTTTGGTCTCGTGTCCTAAAATGAGCTCCCAAAACAGATAGATGAGGTGGATTTATCAAAACATCACTGTGGGCCCCACCTAAGTTCCGAGGAACTTCCTATGCAAGGCTTTCTTAGGAAATCTGCGCCCTTACACACAAAACGGTGGACAAGTGTACAACAACCTCCAAATTTATATGGTATCCCACATGATAGTTGGATTGACATAATTCTTAAGGCGTCCCACTTTCTTGTCTAGATGGACCCTTACACCATAGTGGCTTCCCCAACATTGTTGAGCATCCACCTCTTTTTATTTTAGAAAGAGGACGTGATGGATGATTAGAATAATGTTCCCATGATTCAATAGCTTACTCCAAGAATTGTATTACGACTGTATAGGATGGTAGTGCATAATGTGTGTGGGATGTCATTATCAGTAGATGAATGAGCCATCATTTTAAGAGTGAGTTATACTAATAATTGGCACTAGATCAAATATAAAATGTTTCTTTATATAACAATAATAAATAGAGTCGTGATTAGGTCTAACTGAGATTAGTGTTTTTTCACATGCCCCTCCCTAATCTATATTAATAAACTAATAAGATAAATTATACGGTAGTTCATAGGACCATCCAAAGTATAGTGTTTTCCACTTTTATTTACACATGCACACACATGCCCACACTCATATTGTAGTGGGATTTCACCACATATGGGTATTCAAACCCCAGACCTTGTGTTGAAACTCAAGGGAGTCTACCACCGAGGCAAGGATAAGGACCCATGTTTTCCACTTTAACACTCCCTCGAGCTAGTTAACATTCCCCTTTCTTGCAAGCTGACCAACATTTATCATAATGCTTTTCGGGTCACCACTATTGTCCCCTAAATCTGATTGGCAATGAGATACTACTAAGGCATAGATAGAGAAAAGAGGCAAGTGAGGGGGAGCTGCTATGCAGTAGGAGACCTTTTGATGCCTAAGTCAAGTTAGATCTCAGGTCGGGCATTAGTTAGATAGGGATTGCAAAGTTCACGTATCTTGGCTAGGAATGATGGGGGTATTTATAGAGGGTGGCTAGCATGTTTGAGTCTGTCAAACCTACCTCTACACGCCAGACTGCAGCTTCTCCAATCATAGGAGCGTGGGGTGGCTCCAGGCCTTGGCAAGCCTAGTCTGACACCCTAGGACTGTCAGAATCATTAAGCATGCGTGCAAGTTCTGCACCTGATATTCTCCACGTGTTGTGTTCGGAGAGAGGGGGTAGGATGTTATTCCGAAGTTCGCACGCCACCCCTTTCCTAAGGTCAACCTGGTTAGGTCGGGCCTCTGGGTCGGGGGGGGACCGAGCTTCTTCTGTCAGCTTCGTTGACGGGCTCAGTTGGTCACCTCACCTTCTTTTCCGCCCTTCTTCGCTCAGGTCGTCTGTTGCGAGGGACAAACTCGGGAATCCCCACAACAACCACATATACATGGTAGGACCCACTTATTGAACCATTGGTTCTATTGGGAACTCACAGAAGCACAGAGTAGAATGAAATGAGATAATCACAATCGCACAAGCAAACCAACACAAGAAAACAATCCTAACTTACGTGGAAAAACCCTTGCAGAAAAAAACCATAACACAAAGCGATCAATGCACTATGAAACAAAGTTACAAGAGATGAAACTTATTCAGATCCAAGCTCTCAAGAAAAAACCCTAGCTTTTCTCTCACCAAAACCCTCTCAAACCCTTAAACACATCTTAGTTTTTATCCTAATCCCGATTACACCCACTTATATAGTACATAAACAAAATTAGAAATAACTTATGCAAAATTGTGCAAACCAATGGTCACTCGACCAATCAATCAAGTGACTTCAATCGATCGGTCGGTCGCCCGACCAGACAAGTTCATTCACTCGAACATGCCAAAAAACGTCCAAAGAGTTTTCCACATATTTCGAATATCATAAGTTGATGAAGCCTCCAAGTTCAGTTGATCGAACCTTTCTAAATTATCCATAGATCAATCTACAATATCCAGAGTGTTTTCAATCAACAAACCATAGCAAATTGGTCGGCCAATGAACCCATTATTATGTCCTAGATTGAAGGCTCCATTCAATAGGATCGAACTTGCACAAAATTTGCACATTGCGCAAAATTTGCACATTCAATAGGATCGAACTTGCACAAAATTTGCACATCACATGAGTTGATGGCATGTGCATCTGCACACCTAGCACTTCCCTTTTTAGTAATTGATCGTACATATAATCTTTGATAGTTCATAAACATTACGGTACTGAAATCAGCATAAATAACAATGCTAATATAAAACATGTGTGTTCGAAATAAGAGCATTCCGTCTAATAGGAAATGATGCTGTGATTTTTTGCCACAAAAATAAGCAGTTCTACGTCTCAGATGAGCCAAAATCCGCGGAGTAAACAGATAGTTAAAATGATTTTCTTTTTTAGCCGTCCATTAATTTTGTATGCTGTGGTTCACACGAGATGTGATGTGGACCAATGGACGTTTTGACCAGAAAATATGGACAGTGTGACCCACCTGTGGAATGATCCAATCAACGATGTGTGTGCTCATCAGCTTAGGCATATGGATGGGCAAGGCTCACTAGTAGCCGTGGAGTTAGCAAACCTCGTTAATACATTAGAATAAAATTAATATGTTGCGTCTAATTGCATTGTTTACTTGGACAGTCCAATCAATCAATCTCAACCGTCTATTAAGTTCAGAACACATTTCATAGGCTACCAAGACAAAATAACAGTGATTGTATGGTTCATCATTCTTTATAACGCCTTGTTTTCCATAGCCGTCTCTTTTCCAAGCCATGGATTGCCTAATACAAGTGATTCTTTAGAATTTTAAGCAATCCATGACTGACCCTAACAGTTAGAAGTATCAATTTGTCAATTGGACCTATTTTTGTATAAACAATCTTGACCGTCTGTATTGAAGTCCATTGATCAAGTGGTTAATATTTGTCAGAATGGTACTGTATAATGTTTACAGCTCATGAAATGTGTGGTGAACATGATGAACAGTCTGGATCAATGGATTGAATGCCTGTCTGAATGTAGGTAGCATCACTTATAGTGGTCTGAGAGTAATAGAGCATCTTGGATTTAAGAAAAAAATGGGCCCACCTTTATATAAATTAACAGGTCATTATTTCAGTACCCAAATTGGAAATGAATGCATGAAAATCAATCAAGATGGGTGCAGATACTAATAAATAAGGGGCCCCCATGTAAAAATAAAATAGAAGTACAATATCAATAACAGAGGAGGAATCTTATCCTCGGGCTTTACGTTGCTTTACGGGTGGTTTTGGCAATCAAGACCGTCAATCTGATTAGCCTAGTCGGGAAGGACCCTCTGTTAAGAATCTCCCAGATTAGATCCTAGCCATCCAATCTTTGCCCTTTTCCCAAGTGTTGGTAATTGTATTTTTCTCAACAATCTAGTTGCAGGTCGGTCAAAAAAGGGACGGGCAGGATCCTCCCATCGTCAAGATTTTGTAAGGTACGTCTATCCCAGGTGGGGCCCATCAGTTCAATGGATTGGTTCACTTCACGATAGCCACACTTGCTCATATTCAAGGCCCAAGATGTAATCATGTCCTTGCCCCAGGATTGTCCCACTGGGGAGATTTTCTTAGGGGCTTTTCATCCATCGCAGGGCCATGTGATCTACGATCTACGGAGTTCGAAGGCCTACGGACAGTAAATATGTTGGCTCTAGGATCGAATAATTCCCGAGTTAAACACAACCGCCCATTTCGGATCGCTGGTGTCCAAATAGTACAACAAGTGGACCATTCAATTGCCAAAATGAAAATTGGGTGTATGAAAATCAATTAAGTTGGGGCTTAGAATCAACTCCTGTAATCATTGAACGCTAGGGGCCAGGGCTGTCAACGGATCGGATTCGAGCCGGATCAATGTTTACCTGAATCCGATCCAAAGGATTTACATGATCCGAATTTGATCTGGATTACAAGTGTCTGATTCGTATTCATTCTATTTAAAATTTTCAAAATCTGAATTCGATCCAATCCGAATCCAATCCCATCAAAACTATTACTCTTTTATGTAAATTCAATAAGAAAAAAACTAGCGCAGCTTTTTTTTTCCTTTTCTTTTTCTTTTTCCTTTTCTTTTATATCCCCTATAATTAGATCATTAACAGATTGGATCTGAGTCGACTGATCTGATTATTAAATGGATTAAAAATTTAGATCGGAATCGGATTCGTTTATTTTGTTAATGATCCAAATCTAATTAAACCGGATCAAATTCGAACCATGATCCAATCTGTTGACCGCTATAGTTAGGGCTTATTTATTTCACCACTACATCAATAAAAAGAAATTGTGCAATGGTTACAAATTAATTTTACCCAACATTTGCATTTGAGTGTTTCTTTTATGTTAGATTTATCAATGATAAGATCATAATGATGGTATTTTATTTCGATGTCAAATCATTACAAAATATTATCATTGATTGCATTTGAGATTTTGATCTTACTATATATGCATATAAAAAAAAATGCAATGATTACAAATTACTTGATTTGTCTCTTAAGAGTCATCTAATGATTCACATATTTTGTTTAGCAAAGTGGTAAAATCACAATGATAACACTTTCTTTTACACTACAGGGGTGATTGGCAAAATGAGCAGACCTTTCCTAAACATTTAACAAATTCAAACCATTAAATATGGAAATCAATCACCATGGATAGGCCATTGCTAGAAGATCACACTAGTGGGACATCCTAGCCCTCTTACTTTAGGCTTTTCCCTCAGTTGAAGGAGAATCTTTTCAATCATCCATGTGTAGCCCCCAAAAGTTTCCCAATTGGACAGACAGGATCAACCAATCTTCGCGATTGTCCAGCACTAGCCTAAACAAATCCAGGCCCCCTCATGTTTAACCCAATATTTGTGTCAATTAAGAGTCCTTAGCTATGTGATTATTGTTTTGGGTCATTGCTCATGTCTCATGGTCATGGTAGACTTACAAGAGTTTCAACACGAGGTCATGGGTTCAGTACCCATTGTGGTGTAAAAAAGCTACTGTGGTATGGATGTATGAGGAGTGTGAGGGCGCATGTTAAAAATAAAAAACAAAAAACCTGTGTGATTATCATTTATTAATGCGTGGTCAAGAAATGTTCTAAGAAACAATGTAGAAAAATACGTGGATCAAATGGTCATAAAGGACCTACATCACAATTTCAACCATTGATCTTAGTCCATGAGGCAGCCCATCAGTTGACTGGTCTAGATTGATCAATGCAGTCACTACTTACGTGAATTATATGGTTGATTTCAGAGCCAACGAAATGCCTAATTGCCAAAAAAAAAAAAAAGGGAGAAGAAGAAGAAACAACTGCAGGAGGAAGTTCAAATTCAAATTTTGGTCGGTTACAAAACATACATTAAATAAAAAAGAAAATTAAGAGTTCTGATTTCATATGGTCTTGGCTTAAAAATCTCTGATGTGCATCAATGGTTTTGAACATTTTTTATCTTGCATTTAGTATTCACAGCATGGTTAAGAGAGGACATTTGTTATAAAAACATAGTTACTTGAAAAAGGACAGGTGAGACATACCATATAAAGGAGGGCATAAATTTCACTGGCTATTCTTTGCTTCTTTTAAAGAGTGTAGCTGGCACTGACCTTTCAACCTTGGCGCGACTTGGCTGTTACCTGGGGTGGGTGTTACCCCTATCGTGGGGCCCACCTTGATGATTTATTGTATATCCACATCGTCCATCCATTTCTACAGATCATTTAAGGACGGGGTCAAAAAATTAAGCAAATCCAAATCTCAGGTGGACCATAACACAGTAAACAATGGTGATTGAGTGCCTCACCATTAGAAATTTCAAAGGGCCCATAGTAAGGTTTTCGTAATGTTTATTTTCCATCCAACCCATTGATAATGTCAAAAATATCTGGATGAAGGGAAAATAAAAATATCAGCTTGATCGAAAACTTTCCCATAAAATGTTTTTAATTGTTATTCATCACTTTTTCCAATGGTATGGCTTACCTGAGATTTTGATCTTCTTGAGGGTTGGAATCGTGTCCTAAAATGATAGAGAAAAACAGATGGACAGTGTGGATATACGAAAAATACATCAAGGTGGGCCCCACACGGTTAAGGTAACACCCACTAAGCTGTTACTCGGGTAACAGCTAATTCACTCCCCCTCAACCTTTAGCTAACATTGCACAAAGCATCATCAAATGAATATTGGCATCTACTCTTTGCATTTGTTACGTAAGTTCATATTAGGATATCAACCAAAATTAGATGGACCAAAGGCTTGAATAGATCACAGCAAGGGAAATAGTGAGATGGATTGCATGCGGGTTCTTCCTGTCTTTGTTCCATACACCGTTATATAGCCCCACCTATCTTGTCTTTCATTCTCCCCCTTAAATTTCTTTTCCTTCTCTCAGGGATATAATTTCCACCTTTGCTAAGCCCACACCTTCATGCAAGCTAGCTACTGCACGTATGCCAAAGTAGCAAATAGGGATTATATCCAAGCCATCCATTAGAAGGGCACCACTGTATAGATTTTCCTATTGCAAGAATCAAATTGGTCCCTAGTCATGTGGGCCACAATTACCCAGAGAAAATATATACTCGTGAAAAATTAGACAAAGTTTTTTAAGCCTTCGCGACTTATTTCTAATATCATGACTCACATGCTTAATGTACCACCTTTATCTTTTGCTAGCTAGTAACAACTTCACCTTTCTGTCATGCTGGCATATATGGTGGCTTGTGCTTTAGATGACTTATCCATATTGTTACTGGTAATTTAATCAAACACAATGCCACATGTGTGTGTGATTGAGGGCTTGTATTCAAATTTCATATATTACTATGATGCACGAGCATTTTAGAGTCTACTCAACTCAATGTTTAATTAAATGTCGGTGCCCCCATATCGAGTTAGACTTACTGGAGAGAGATGCAGGATTCAGTTATCCTCTCAACCATAAACTTTGATCAACGATCAAGCGACCTATGAAAGGGTATGGTTTAGCTCTTCTGAATGGATTTTTTTTGCCTTGTGTCTAAGGACTTGTTCTTTCATCAGAACATTCACAACACACTTTTTAAAGAGAATGAAGATGAATAAATAAATAAAAAATATTGCTAAACAATGTCAATTTTATTAATTGAATATGTGGCTCATTACAATCGACAAAGTATTGGAAGTAACCTAGAGAAATAAGCAATCGAGAGATAAATACATAACTCGTCCATCGAAACAGGCGATTGAGGCAAATGCTCAACAGGATATAACCAGATAGGTGTAATCGCATAAGTAAGAACTTAATTAATTGAGTCCAACAACTTACTGTTGCGAACATTTTATCTAATCCAAAGGTATTGTAGTGGTGGACACTGAACAATATTCATTTATGCTAAAACTAGGCTATGCTAAAAAAAAAGATGATAAATGAAAGGTAAATTGAAAAGGTTGATAAATGTATTTGGTGTAGGTCATCGAGCTCTTCTTCGTATGCTCTTTTTATAACTTGTCAATGCAGAAAAATCCTCGCTAGGTTTTCTTGCTGATCTTAGATCTTCCGCGTTTATGACATGCATTCCAAAAAGAAATGACTCCAGATAAATCCGGAATTACTGACTTGTCGGATCTTCTTCTTATAGTCGATCCCTTTATGGAGATCTTTGTGGCCCTCTAATCATATTCAAGATCATTTCGAGGAACCTCAAGAGTTAATCATAGACCTTAAATAGATCATGAGAATGAATTTGGATGGCCTAATCAAACCACCTCCTACAATTAACCTTGGATCACGTTCCTTGATGGTTTAGCATGTTGGAAGGGATAGATGGACAAGATCCACCGGATCCTAATCTCCAACGCTCTTTATTCCAATTGAAGCACAATCATAAGATCGGATCATCGGATCGAATATCTTAGTGGTCTCTTTGTCTCTTCAGATCGAGGTGTTGGATGGTACAGATCCACCTAATATTGATCCGTTGTCGAAGATGGGTTGGATCAAATCTTTTGTTGAGCTCTCCCATTCTCTTAGTTTCAATTATTGTAGGGCCTGGGACCCAATCGGGCTGACGTCCATTCTCTCCTTACTTGGGTCTGAACCATAACCGAATTTGCTAGAGTGAGGTTCCAACCTTTAGATATTCAGAACTTCCTCGATCATAGTAGACCCTTTGAACGTCCCTAGTCTCCCATTTTTTGAAGGACTATGAAAGACGGCTTCGCTGAGCATATCATATCTAAATCTGTGATAGGATACATCTCAACGAGTTTTTTTATAGACATGCCGGACACACTGCCTCATTAATTAGCACATTAATTGTAGCCACTTAGCATCCATCAATTTGTTCCTCTAAAAGCACACGTATTGGTATGTGCCTTCGCATTAATACCAAAACAAATGACATCAAAAGAAAATCAAACAAAGATACTCTCATGTGTGAGTACGATTTCTGCCAATACTAATCCCGCAATGTCAACATGTGACGGCTTCTCATTGGTCCACAGCAAAGCATCAAAAATGAATGTAAACACATGCATGTAGGCTTAGCAAATCTCTATAAATAGCCATGTCTTTGTATGCATGTTAAATCAAAGGTTTGCTCAAATACACCCCCGTGTATTGATTGCAACATGATCTATTGGAACTCCAGCAGATGAATTTGGGTCCAAACTCACTTGATATGGTGGAAAGGAAGCAAATAGAAACTCTTCATTGGACTATTTCATCCCTTTGATAATTTGGCTCTTTTTTTTTTTTTTTTAGGTTAACCATTATTAGTACACCCACCCCTCACTGTTAGTCACACAACAATGTTAGCCACCCCCACCTGGCCCCCATTTGGGAGTTGATACCAAGACCGCCTCATTAGAAATGGGCTTTTTTTTAATGATTTACCATTTATTTGTGAGACCTTTTTTGCGTGAGAGATGAGCCCATTAATTGTTCATAGGTTATGATAACCATTCATAATCAAAGCAAATGAACCAAATTATCAAAGTGTTGTAATAATTTAATTGATGGCTTTTATTTGTTGTCCATCCATCATATAAAGTGAGACCGCCATATTAACAGTTTGGATCATTGTAAGAGATGGTCCATATTCAAAGACTAAGTCCTCATTTATCATATTGCAATACGTCAAGATGCGTTGGAGCAAACCTCAATCAAATAAAATGGTATTTTGCACCCTGAGCTAATTTCAAAATAATAGAATCCTACTCTCAGTCACACGTGTTAACACTGCACGTGTGTGTGTGTGTGTGTGTGTGTGTGTGTGTGTGAAATATCTGACATTTATTAGGCAGGGGTCAGTGTTTATGCACCTTGGTCCCAAAACCACTCATTTTGGTCACCATGAGATCCACAGTTCATCAGATGGGCCCCACATTTTCGGATGCATGTGAATCCATCCATGTTGGGCCCCACCTTTTCTGGACACTCCTGAATTTTGAGGGACGGCCTGGATCTGACATATGTGCCAGTTGAGAATATGCCCACGGTGAGTAGCTTTATCAGGACCTTGGCAGCATTAGCCAGTGACCACTTGCAGTGATCCAAAGCGTGCATCTGGTGGGCCCTGATGTGACAGGTTATCATGGTCACTTCCAGTCCAGCTCCCAGTTTTGTTTCTCCCACTTTCTTTCTTTTCTGAGAAAAAAAACTTCGATACTCTGGCAGTGAGATGGATGATACACAGGCACTTAGAAATCTCTAAGGAATTGGACACCTGGCATACAAGCAGTCAAATTAAACCGTCTAAATTATTTTAAATGGTTTAGATGTATCGTAAATCAAAATTCAGGCTTATTTTATTATTTGCGTCTCGGATTGGTAGACATTTATTGGATGGATAGAAGTAAAAGTAATCAAGGGTTCTATTTCCACAAACAAGTGTTCACGAATTACATGTTAATATTCTTCAAAAAATTCGATAATGTGATTTTGGAGACAATGGTTTTTACAATCCAGTCGATTTTATTCAAGTTAATACATGCCACTTGTATAATTTTTTAGTGCCTGCACATCAAGTGTCATACACAGCGTGAGTATCATATAATTCGTCTTTTGTAACGTTCCTTTCTTTGCTCTCTTTATCTGTCTATTCCCAGTAAAGTCGTCTCCACCAAATTTCCGTGCAACCTACCTTCCTACTTACCCTAGAGGGTCAAACTCTACCGTCCATTGTAGTGTCCCCAATTATAAGTGACCCACGCCTGAAAATCACACCAATTGCAAAATCGTAGTGTTGTTGTTCAATCCAAAGACGTGGCCAAACTGTAATGAACAGCTTGATTTTGGTTAAATGTGCACCGTAAGAATAGGTTTTGTTTAGTTCACACACCCCATTGTTAGTACGCCCGCCCGCCCCAGGTACTCACATCACAATGTTAGCCACCCCTTTTGGGAATAACGATGCCAGCAGCAAAAGCGAAAGCCGAACAGCACATTAGAATATGCGATCAATCGAGAAACACAATGTAATCACACCACACAAGCATTCAACCACAAGAGAGAATCCAATTTTACGTGGAAAAACCCCTCAACGGGTAAAATATCACGGCATAAAGCAATCCACTATAATTCCAAAAGATTACAGAAATTGACAGCCCACAAGCAAGCAAAACCCAAAGAAAACTCAAGCTCTTTCTCTCAAAACACTCTCCCCTCTTCCTAACTCACTTAAGAAACCTTGGACACCTTAGAGTATTATCTAAGTCCGAATTCATGCCATATATATAGCAACTAACCTGAAAATAGAAACATCTTACGCAAATCCATGTAACTGCATAAGAAAATACATCCCTACGTAAGATACCGTGTAACACGGTCGATCAGTTGTGACTGGTCAGACCGACCCAAAAGCAATCCAGGGAGAAATACACTTTAAATTCACGTCTGCCTCAACATATTCAACTGGTCATGACAGGTCGGTGCACAATCCAAGAGCTCTTGTCAATGGCTGTTTAAAGGCTCTTCCAACAACCCCCACTATGGGAATCGATGCCATGACCTTAGTGTTGAAACAAGGCTATCTTCACTCAGTCTACCACTTGAGCTATGACCTAGGTGTTATAAGAATAGGTGTTTGGCATGCCAGAGTCGAGTTCGAATCGAACTCAACTAAACATCTATAACCTCTTGTGCCAAACTAGCCAAATTAGGACCAATTTTGTAAAAATTAGCCTAACTATTCATCCATCGATTGTTAAGTGATCGGGTGATTTTAAAATGGGAGGGTTACTCTAAATGAGAATTTTTTGTCTTGAAGACAATTGACTTTTCTTTCATCAATAATAATTTGAACCAAATTTCTCAATAAAGCAATAAAGATAGACTCAAAATAAGAATAGGTCATCGATTTTATTAATTAGAGTATCAAAACAATACGATCAATGAATAGAAATAAAATAAGCAAAAAAAAAAAAAAACTAGGTGGCTTATGCTAACAAAAAGGCCATGGAAAATACCAAAGAAGGTCGTGGTGCGAGCCCCTCAAGACAAGACTAGAGATGTATCGAGTAAAAATCTGATGATTTGGGGATCCAACAACGAGATAGTGGATATTTAATCTACTCTTACGTGCATGCTGTGGCAATGCACTAGACAATAGCTAAACTAACCTTAGACCGATGGCTCTGAACTTTGTTGTAACACGATTGGATGGAATGAAGGAACTAAACTAAGAAGTTAACTAAAAATTATCTATGGTGAATGAAAGAGATAAACAACGTAGAGCTAAAAAGAAATTGATTGACTTGTGTTGGTGTGAACGCTAGAAATTAGCACCCACACATTTATGGCGCTTTAGTTTTGGACATGTGGGCTGATTTAGATTGATGATATAGTAGACTTGGAGTTGTCACTAGCTAGTTAGCTCAAAATTCCGCAGTCAGCTAGAACCTACAGAATTTATAAAATCTAAAGAATTTGAAGACTCTCTTACTTTAAATTGACTCATAATATGCGACTTAGGATTGCGAGTAAGGGACATCGGTTACAAAAATGGAAGGTGTTAGGCTCCTTCTCTGCTTATATGAGTATGCGGTCTCTATTTTGTGTGGTAACCGATTTTAGGGGACAAAATGATAAATGTAAAGTATTAAACTATAACTAGGAAGACTTGGATTTTTTATGTGACAAGATCCGAAATTCTAGCAAGCTACATAGCATACGTCCAAAGAATGTCTAGAAATGAGAGGGGGTTAAGAGGAGATGTGATGGTGCTAAAATGATATGTAAGAAGATTAGGTTATCATGAATGTCTGATGCGACAGGATCCAAAAATCCAACACATCACAGAGCATACACCTAATGAGAGTTTAGTAAAGTAAGGGGGTTAAGAAGGAAAATGATGATGCGATCAATGAAATATGCACGTAAATGGCAGTGGCTTGATCTTTGGCTTGCAACTCAAAGCGGCTTGCAACTCGTAGTCTTAGGTGAACCTAGGCTCAAAAAGGTTAACCCAAGTAGGTTAGGTGGCTAGGAGAGAGGGCTAGAAGAGGTTGAAGAGGGGGCTGAAATGGAAGGAAGCTTGGAAGCCTAAGCTCTCCCTCTTACTCTCACTCGCTTTCTCTCTCTTTCTCTCTCCCTCTCTTAAATTTTATTGGTGTGTGTGGAATGAGGAAAGGAGGGGGTATTTATAGCCCCATTGGATAACTTTCTTTTAAATGTTGGGACTTTGGAAGGCAAAAGCAGATATGGAAATTTGTGATTGGTTAAAGGGAAGGAGGTGCCACATAGCACTCTCTTATAGGGTGAGAAGGCTAGTAAAATGGTAAATATGTGAAAGTCCAAGGGTTATAGGGGTACTACTATAGTTGTCTCTTTAGGAGAGCAATAAATGTGGCTCTAGGTACAACTTTTTTTTTACACATGCACTCACACCCCCCACACACCCATGCACTCAAACCATAACGAAATTTCACCACAATTGGTACTTGAACCCATGACCTTGTGTTAAAACTCTTGTGAGTCCACCACCTCATGGATTTTACCATTGGGTGTAACTCTCAAGACGATGCAATAATCCAATTACCTCCCCCTCTTACTTTTCTCTGTACTTTGGCCAGATGGCTCGTTTGGCTCGGAGAGTGGCTTTAAGGCTTAAGGTTAAAGCTTTGTCTTAGGAATGGCTTGTAGTTTGGCTAAGGCTGAGGCATGGCTTGTGGTTTAATTAAGGGTTTAGGTAAAGCCAGGTGTTGAGCCATGAATATTACATATTCCAGCCCTCAATTCATCACACATATTGCATGGTTTCTATGTTTCAATACCTATCTAATACATGATTTTGTGTTTGTAGGAATGAGAGAGTGATTGTATGAATTGATGCTTAAAAGACACATTTTTAACACCATTGAAGATCAAAGGAAAGGAAGAACAAAAGAGGAAAGAAGAAAAAGAAGAAAAGAATGAAAATGAGCCCCACAAGGTGGTCCAACCGGTTAAGACCAGTCGGTCAATACTGCTGCCCTCTACAGAGCTTGCTGGACCAAGGTCTAGACGGTTCAGACCGGTCGGCTGGACCAAGGTCTAGACGGTTCAAACATGCAAATTTTGCTTTTCAGATTTCAAATAGCAGGCTATTTTCGTTTTAGACTTTCGGCCCAGTTTGTGAGGCCCATCTTGATGATTATTGCAAATCCAATCCGTCCATATTAAAAATTAGCTCGACGCTAAAAAAATCGAGTGCTTTCATGTCGATTGGAGCTACAGATTGACCATGGCTGCCAAAACAATACGAACTATCCAGAAAGTTTTCTGATTCTGCTGTTCAACACTGGAATGGTCCAAGTGGCCCATCATTGATGATATGAAAAATCTAATTTGACCATCTTCTAAATTACATCTATATATGAATAACCACAAAGTTTTAAGTCAAAAAGATGTGTGGTTTGATCGTACTAGTTGAAGAAAAATAGACCGTCTAGAAAGATTCAACTGCACAAATTTTATAAAAAGCCCTAGTGTTCTAATTTTTTTACCCAATTCTAGAATTGATTTGGACAATCCAATCTGTCTATCATCTAGAGGAGTAAAGTTTCTACTAATGTTCAAAATTTGAGATCAATTCGACCTCTGTACACTCCATAGCATTGAAAGCAAAATGACTGATTCTGGAGGTACCGAATTGCGTGATTTTGAGGGGCGGTCGCTGATCTGATTAGTGGGCCCATTCAGAAGATAATCTTAGAAATCTAAACCATCTATGAGGAATATCAAGTTCCAGGGAAGCCACAAACAAAATTTGAAGTCAATCCAATCATTGGTTAAGCCTATAAAGCGAAACAAAATCTGTTATGTTGCTATACTCATGCTGTATTACAAAAGGAGGTGCTCTCTTCTATTCCAAAGCAGTCAAGGACGTGGGAAGTAAGGAGTCCTAGGAGGCTACCTAGCCTCCTACAGCTAGTTTTTATTCCTTTTCTTAGTTCTAGTTCTAGTTTTAATATATTTTTTCTTAGTTAACCTTTTAGTTAGAGCTAGAGGTGAAATTTGTAGTCAGTTTCAATGCTTTAATTTTTTTTATGCAAGTACTATTTTCTTAATTTTGGATTTTAAAATTTTAGTTTGAATAAAGTTTGGATTTTTAGATGAATTATGAGAGTTCGTGTACTCCAGACATGAGTTCCTTGCAATTCTCTAAGATTGCCATGATGAGTTTGTTTAGATTCAAATTGTAGTAACCCCAGAGCATGCCATAGTCTCTTGGCATAGCTGTCACTTCGAAGGCTACAAGTTTGATTTCTATATGCTTCATTAGAACTAGAAATCTGATTTCTAAATTTAAGTGGGATTGTTTGTGCTTGAATGTTATATCCTCCAATTAGATGAGAGATAAAACTTTAATTCTAATTATGTTGTTCTTGGATGAATGAATGGCATTAGACCGCTACAAGTGAATCCTTGATGCTCTAGTTCTTCTCAAATTTCAGATTTCCTATTTAATTCTTAAAAACTATTTTTTCTAAAATCTTCTTATATTCAAGTTATTAGAGTGGTTGGAATTGTTTACCTCTTTCCCTATGGATCGACCTCGGTCTTATCAAGAATTATTACTACATCGCAGCCTTGCACTTAAGGTGAGCGAACATTAGGGCTAAGGAAATGCCTCTTAAGGATTGTTTATGCTTCATCAAGTTGCTAGCTTGGAGTGGGGTGTTTACAGTTGGCAAGAGCATGGATCTCTCCTTTGAGTGTTGCATTTTACAGGCTTGGGAGAGGCGGTGGTCATACATAAGATTATATGACCACGCATAAACCTTCTGATTATACTGTATCGTACAAGGATTTGAATTTCTTACAGGGTTATGCTATCATAGATGATTTGCTTTTATTTTCGAATGGATTTTCGCTATTCACTCTTAATTCTTTACGGCTTCTTAGAAAATCTCAGACGTCCCCCTGAAAATTTTTCCTTTGAGTTAATTAGGCACGACTATGCCATACATATGCTAATTACAAAGTATTTGGCAATGGCAATCTTTTTGAAAACTTCTTTGATATGCTAAGGGGGTGTTTGGTGCATGGACTTAAGAGGGATTAAGTGGGATGGAATTGCATTTGGGACCGTGCAAATTCCATACAGAGTTTGGAGAGCCTGGGATTAGGTGGGATGAATTGCATTTTGTACCTCTTGAAATCCCGGCTGGAGCATTACTTCCTGCACTCAGATGTTTGAAATTTTTAGAAAGATGGGATTAACGTGTAACGCCCCGAAAAATTGAAAATCGAGTACCCCCGGTTTGCTAAAGTACGAAGACTCTGATTCCAAGTTCCCAGATGTTAACTTAGTAAAATGCTTGCATAGGAATGTCACACGTGGAAAATACTCCAATGTGTGTCCTTTATCAAATTTTCATTCATTCCATACACAAATAGATCAGAGTAATGCATTTCAACTAGGGGATCATAAGCAAAGTGGAGATAACTAAATAAAAAATATAAGGTTAACACCCTAAAGGTACAGTTCAAATGCAGTGTAAGCCCATATGAGAATTATACTAATCACAATAGATGCAATAGAAAGGAAAAATACAACTACTAAAAGAGACAAAGCTAAAAGACTACAAGGGCGCTCTGAGCGCACCACCATCTGTTTATATTCCTGAGGCATCTACATATGTCAAATAAAAGACGTCAAAATGCCAACATAGTGAAGAAATAACCCCACGATTATCTTCATGATATTTAAACTATAAACAGGTTCATATAAGTGTATTGATCTTAAGCATGTTATTAAATCAATCAAGTATAGGTAATGACCATACACAAATTATTCATCATCATAATCTAGTTGATTTAATGCATGGATGTCATGATTTTACACACGATGCATGTTCTTGATATCACTTGAGGAACACGAGGTGGCACTGGCGCCACATCAAGCAACCAAGCACCCCAAGAACCTCCAAATACAAATGAATTGGATCATCTTTCGACATTCTGGCCTTTAACAGTCAGACGGTTGCCGAGGGGATCCATGACATGTATGAATGATTAGGTTGAGTTTTATTAGATTCATTCTCAACCAGCACATTGGCGAAGCCAAAGTATCGTCATTGTATCATAAAATCTATATGAGACTATCTGACTCCTTGCGATGCATCGCTGATCATCGTCGGTAACCCCTCGATCCAACATTTGAGTTATACACCCATGAAAGCATAGTCTGACCGTAACTCATCGGCCACACTCAAACCAAGCGGAAGAGCTCATCAACCCAGTATCAAATATAATTAATTTATTCAGAGGTGCGGGCGTTTCACTGAGAATTAACCCAATGCACGCCCGAATCGTTCGAATGGTGCACAGGCACGTAAACATCAGCCAAGGTCACATTTATCACAGGGGCCGTTCGAACAACAATCTATCACCCCTGTCAGTGCTCATTGGTCACTATGGGGAGGCATCACCCCAACGTAGGCTGACAACTCAAACACGGTGTCCCATACCACCATGCCTGACTCATGAGACTTTAGGGATCGTATCGCAATCGGTTCTAAGTTGACTATGCACTGGTAATGTCGATATTCTAGATTTGATAGGGTGTGATGTAACAATCAAGCACAAGAATGATTAACACTAAATGTGAATTATTCGGTGGACCCAAGTAGACAACGACAAACCAACAGTGGCCACTATTGGTCAACCATATTCCGCTTAATCGATCAAATCAGTTCGTGACTGTTAACCTAGTGGCAGGCAATACACTAGATCAAACGATTGTCAGAGTTTAATCTAAAGCAACACTTCTCACACCACAATAATAATTTATATTATCAAAGACATAATCATAAGCATACCAAAGCACCTGGTCTGACCGATCTAAAGGATCCGGATGACACAAGGCGCCACATACGTTCACAAGTATAGACGTGTTCCAGTATTATAAATACATATCATTTAGCCATTTCATCGAGCATGTTATAAACCAAACAACAACAGAGACATTTTATCGAATATGTTATACACACATCAACAATTAACATATAAACTCAAGCAATCATTAACTAAAATTTGTCGAGAAAAAGCTTAAGAGTAGATCTTTACCTTAGCGTCGAAATTCGACGATTTAGATGCTGCCTGAACGTCGAAAATTTGGGAAAAACCCAAATACCTGCAATTAATTGTAAATCTAAGGTTAATCAATTCGGATTTACTCTAATTAAACAACTAATTAGGGTTTAGGGTTTACATGCCTTAGAATTGGGAAAATACCAAATCAATTTGACGAATCAAGGCCCGAGGTTAGAGCACGATGGCATCCACACAGGCCGTGACCGATCACGAATTTTACAAATCGGGGGCCACACCTAATTAATATTCGGGGTTCCAAACCCTAGGGTTAGGCTTTCGACAGAAATAAAAGGATTTCTAACCCTAATGGTATAAAAAGGAAGAAAATTGAGAGAAGAGATGGAATAAGAGGTCGAAGAACACCTTACCTAGCATGGGGAGATGACTATTCCAACCCACGATCGATGGATCTTGGCCGGAAAAACATGGAAACGGAAGTGGAGGCCGGAAAGAGCTTAGAAATCCAAGATCTCCATGGGCATGTGGAGGATTTGAGGAAGAAATGGGGTTTGAGAAGAGAAGAGGGAAGCTAGGGGAGCTTAGGAACAAAGGGTAGAAGAGGAAGAAGGAGAGAAATGAGAGAGAGAGAGAGAGAGGGAGAGAGAGAATGGGGTTTAAAACCCCCTTTTTAAAAATAAAATCCGTCGGGATTAGTGCACCGAAGCCTAAAAACTCTTAAAAATCGCGTTCAAATAAAGTGCTTCGACTCGGGCCAAAGCTCGCTAAACAAACCTTCGGTATGCCCAAGACCTAAAATCAAAACTCCCTTTGGTATGATCTCGTTTGGTCGGCTCAGATCGAAGCTAGTTATTCAGAAATTCTTCTGCTTGCCTAACTTTCTGAAAGTCCACAGTTCCACTGACCCTCTGGACGGTGTCTGCTTATTTTCATGCCCTTACATTTAAGTAAATGTCATGTTTATTTTTATGTTTTCATTTACTTTAAGTTATTTCATGTAAATAAAGAAGTACCTCCCATTTGGATTCAATAAAAAATACTAGAAAATCAAATTCTCAATAATAAAGATTTTGATTTTTCATTCCAAGTATAAATCGCGACTTTTTGACATTTTCAAAAAGTAACGCTTTTTAAAAGAGGGGGTTTTTGTAAAATCTAAACCATTCAAAATTTTAAAAATATCAAAATAGGCTAAAACGCCAAAGACCGATAAATATTCATGACGGTTATGCCAATTTGTAAGTAGATTAGTAATTCAAACTTTTACTTAGACTCTACAGACATAGCGACATACCCGAGTCAAACCAGTCGTCGTAAATCTCTTCCGAACTACGAGATATTCTAACTCTTAAGCTAATTTCTTCCCCTCCTTGAGCAAAATCACTTGTTTTGGTCCCAAACAAGTGTGGACATACGTGCAGGTGCGTACTATAATCGACAAATCAAAGATAACGCTCAAGGACTTTCGATTCCCAAGTTACCGAAAATCCGGGGTGTTACATAATGCCAGCAACTTCTGTGGGTCCCACCATGATGTATGAACTATATCAACACCGTCAACCATCTATTTTTTTAAATCATTTTAGGGCATGCGCCCAAAAATTAGGTAGATTCAAAGTTCAAGGGAACCCCACTGCAAAAAGTAGTGGGGATTGAACGCCTACCATTGGAACTTTTTGTGGGCCACGAAAGTTTTGGGTCGAGCTGATATTTGTGTTTTCCCTTCATCCTAGTCTGTTTGACTTTAGGAAAGGGTTGGATGGCAAATAAACATCATGTTGTGCCATAGGAAGGTTTCAATGGTGGGAATCATTGTTCCCACTACCTTTTGTTGTGTGGTCCATTAGAGCATTAGATATGCCTGAATTTTAGACTCATACTTTAAAATGATCTTAAAAAATTGACAGACAGTGTGGATATAATATAAACATCATAGTGGAGCTCGCAAAACCTATGTGACATCAACACATATCTTAAATGATAAATATGTCGACAAAATATTCCTCCATTCTAAACATGGTTTGTAATTTCATGAAAATTCTACAAACTCCACGAAAATCTACAGACAGTATTACTCTGGTTGCAAATCCCACCGAATCCCTCTTTAATTCCATGCACCAAACACACCCAGCTTTGCTTGTCCTGCGTCCGTCAGTCACGTGTTAGATGGTACAATGATAATCTTTTTAAAAACTTGTTTGATATGGAAAGTGATGCGTGTGTCTTGAGTCCATCTGTCACATGTTAGGTCTTGTTCGTGCGTATGGTTCTAACCATTTTGGCAGACCACATGTTTACAATAGATAAGCATTAACAGCTTCTCTCCCTGCCAGTACAGCTTCAGTAAATATATATGGCTCATGTGTAAAGTTTCAGACAAGGTTTTAACACATAACCATCCAAAGGTGGCCTTCAAACGATACGTACAAAGAAAAGTTGGTGATCACCATCAACTATCCTCAATCGTCGACATCCCACTTAATGTTGCGTGTTGTCTTAGCTAAAAATCCGACCTCATCCAGGACAGCTGAACACTTAACATATGATACGTGCACCTAAATATTTGAAGAGTACACACGATTTCTGAATTCTTATCTGTCGGACTATGATTTGGTGATCTGGACCGTAGATCTTCTTTGTCCCTTGATGGATAGACTACTTCAATAATCTTACCCATTGATTTCATTGCAGGTTAACAGGGGAGATACGACAATGGTCCCAGATATTGTTGGCTGAGAACTAATAATTCAGTAGATTGGAAATGCTTCACCGGTTGTGGTACAACAATGGTCCCAGATAATACAGAATGTCGCAGGGCATGTGATGTAATTAACGGGCGTGGCTTTGGTGGATCGACGATCCACCAAGCTGGGTGGGTCCATGACCGTGGGGCCAACCATGATGTATAACCTTTACATCCACGCCGTCCATTCGTTTTGAAAGCTCATTTTAGTGTTTGATCCTAAAATTGAAAGTAGATCCAAATCTCAGGTGAGCTACACCACATGAAACAGTGGTAGTTGACTATTAAAAACTTCTTGTGGGCCACAAAAGTTTTGGATCAAGATGATATTTGTGTGGTCCCTTGCTCCAGGTCTTTGTGACCTTATCGACAGGTTGGATGAAAAATAAAGATTCCGGTGGGGCCCAAGAAGTTTTTAACGATGAGTATTCAATCACCACTGTTTCGTGTGGTGTGGTCCACTTGAGATTTGGGTCTGTTTCATTTTTTGGATCATGTCCTAAAATGAGATGTCAAGACGGGTGGACGGCCTGGATATAAGAAAAATACGTCAAGGTGGGCTCATAGTCAAGATCTACCTACCTAAAGGGGCGCCCATAATTAACTAATTCCTCGTCCAATACTCCTATATTAAGTGGTTCACCACCATTTAGACAATGGTGGGGATTCGTTTTGCTAACTTATGGCAGTTATCTGAGGCTATCCAGACCATCCAAATTATAGGGGCACGTTTTGGATGGATCATGTTTATTTAATCATTAGGGTTAATTAATTCTAATAATTCAACTGCTAGCTGTCAAATGAATGGTTAAAAGTAAGATAATGAGTGGTCCCGATTGCAAAAGAAAAATAAGATGATTTTTGCCGTGTTATCAGTGTATGGTAATGAGTGATCCTTAGTCCTTCCACAACTTCTTGTGCAATTTGGACGGTCTAGATTACTGTATAACAATGCCATGTAAGGATTGAAGGTTCGCCACCATTGTTAAAATGGTGCGGAGTGAGTCTAGCCGTATTTTCTGGACGCGGATTGCGTAGTAAACCCGGCACCACGCAGCTCCGTGGTGTGAAGACTCTATGGGACCCATCGTAATCTATGTGTTTAATCCACGCCGTCCATCAGTATTTCGAGCTCATTGTATGGCATGAGCCAAAAATGGAAACATATCCGGACCACACAACGGAAAACAGTGGTAATTGAACGCCTGCCGTTGGAAAACTTCCTGGGGCCACAGAAGCTTTTGTATCAATCTGATATTTGTGTTTTAGTCTGTGTGACCTTAGGATGATAAATAAACATCGCTGTGGGCCGTAGGACAGTTTCAACGGTGGACAACATTATCCCACTCTTTCTTGTGGTGTGGTCCACTTGAGCTTTGAATATGCTTCAATTTTCGAATCATGGCCTGAAATGGGCTGAAAAAATGGATGGACGGCGGTGATATAAATCATACATCACAGTGGACCCAAAAGAGTCCTCCCACCGCTAAGGTCAGTGGTTGCAAGTTCACCACGCAATCCGCGTCGGTGTTTTCGCGTTGACTTTATCTTTTTCTTACATACAACGCTTATGTGAATACAAACACAAGCTTTCTTTCTGCCAACATATCGATTTCGTAGAAATCCTAACCGTTAATTTATGGGATACACATCATTAAGATTATCTGGGACAAAAATCGCGATCTTTCAATCCTTATGCAATCTAAAATATTAACAGAGATAGAAAACCGTTCTTTCTGTACAATTTATTTTTAAGCCCACCTAATAAATTTATCGATCTAATTTTTTCCGAAATATATTTTTATTGTGTGGCCCACCTTACCAACGATCGGATTTTCTTCGAAAGTAAAATATCGGCAATAACGAAAGCGTTGTACGTGAACGCTCCATGCAACGCAACGTTGTATCTGAGAATTACGCATGTCGGGGAAGATGATACGGTAGAGCCGGAAGAACTCGAATCTGGTAGAGCCATCCCTCCACCCGCACACCTGTCAGCATGATGCATCAATCGGTACCGTCCATCTACAATATACCTATCACTGTGGCCTTTTCCAATTTTTGATGCCGTAATCTGACCGTTAAATTTTTTGTTTTACTACCATTATTTGAGAATCATTGATCAGATGCATGGGATCATTGTAATTGGCCATCTATAATACAGGAAGCTGGAGGAACGGTCATGATTGATGCTTCGCCCAATCAGGTATCCCGTGGGGGGATGGTTGTACCAGATTCCGGTTCCACCGTCTCTGCTTTACTGTAGGATATTCCTGTAACTCTATTACGAATCCAGAAATACCTAGCCACGTGTTCAGTGGAAAGTATTTAAGTTGTACGGTAGTTTCTGTAGACGCGACTCTACCGAATGACTGCTGATTCCCCAGACAGTAGGGAACTGGTGCCCTTCACCTGGGTATAAGGGGTACCCCCTACCCTACGGTCAGCAACCCCAGCAAGCAAGGTATTAATGGTCGTCCTCATTCCTTGCGCGGCCGCTTTGATGAAGCCCCTGACAGTGGGGCCCACCTTGATGTATGTGTTGTATATCCACACCGTCCATCCGTTATTCCATCTCATTTTTAGGGTATGAGCCCAAGAATGAAGTAGATTCAAATATCAGGTGGACCACACAACAGAAAACAGTGGTGATTAACCTTTAAAACTTTTTATGGGCCACACAAGTTTTAGATCAAGCTGATATCTGTGTTTTCCTTTCATCCAGGTCTGTGTAAACTTATCAATGGAATGGATGGAAAATAAACATTATGGAGGGCGCTAGTAGGTTTTTAACGGTGGGATTTCAATCTCCACTGTCTCCTTTGGTATATGGATCTGCTTCTCATGCCCTAGGTGGGCCATTGTCAGGGGCCTGCCTCATACACCAGCTGTTCCCTCGGCCTTACCAGATCCCTGTGTATGGCACAAGGTCCGGAGATCCTGACCATTCATCAGGTATACGAGATGAATGGATAGTCAGAAAAAATCCAACGGTAGATATTCAACACACATTTGTGGCTCACTTGAATCAAAGTATACAGGCCCGCTTTTGGGTATATCTACCTGACAAAAGGCCCGAATCTTGGCACGTGTTCCGTACGAACGGATATCCCGTCTCAGTTGAGTCAACCAATACTCTAAACAATGGCGCGTGTTAGTGATCTGGGCCATACGTTGGATTAGGCGCACTGCCAACTAGCCATTTGTAGAAGAAAAGGGTCGTACACTTGGCAAGTGAGCCTACTGTTGGACTGTTTCTAACCTCTAATTTTTCTGCCGTACAAGGATCAGGTGGTGGTGTTGCCAACACCCAAGACGGTGCGACCCTTGCCGTGGGGAGCACCTTGATGTATGTATTCTGTATCCACGCCGTCCATCCATTTTCCCGGATAATTTTAGGGGCCTATACCAAAAATGAAGCAGATCCAATTATCAGGTGGACCATACCATAGGAAACAGCGGTGATTGGCCATTAATGAATCACAAAAGTTTTGGATCAGCTTTGTTTGTATCCTTCGATCAGGCTTATGTGACGTTATCAACCGACTGGATGGAAAATAAACGCTACGGGAGCATTAAGGGGGCGCCCTATTGATTTTTTAATGGTAAGGCTATCAATAGCCATTGCTTTCTATGGTATAATTAGAGGTTGGCAACGACCTAGGCCGGGCCAAGTTAGCCCCAGCCTGGTTTGGCTTGTTTTTGTGCTACTTTAGTTTGAGCTTAGTTTGGGTTTTGGGCTGACTCATACAACTCAAATTTGGCTTGCTCTAGAAAAATCTGGCTTGAGCCATGATCAATTTGGTCAAAAATTTCAAACCGTGTTGGCTGAGTATGAACCGGTGCTTGAGCCAGGATCAAATTTCAAACCGTGTTGGCCGAGTATGAATCGGTGGTGGCTCTTTTATTTTTTATTTATTTGTTTAGAAAGAAAGAATTTATGAAGTTAAATAAAAAAAAATATACAAAAATATTTTACTACATGATGATTAACATCTTCCAAAGGAAGAGTGCAATTTCAAAATAAACTTGTTAGGGTCTTTTCCAAACAAAAGTACACAAGCATAATTTTATAAGTGCAAAGAAACCACGTGCATTCATGTATACGTATTATGTATTATTCATGTCATCATGTATATGTATTATTCACACCATAAGAAACATTGTGCTTACAATCTACTAGTTGGATCAAACCAAAGTAAATCAAATTTGAGCTTTGACTTGAGCAAGCCAGTACTGCCCTAGCTAGTTTGAGCTTGGTTTGTTTTTTCAATTGAGCTTGTCTCCAAGATTTGATTTAGTTCGAACTTCTATTCGAACTAGCTGAAGCTTAACTTTTTCAAACCAATGTGAGTCTAGCTTTTAGAGCTGGCTTGATTTGTTTCCCATCTCTAGGTATAATCCACCTGACTATTGAAAACGGACAGATGGCTGTGGGTGGTGCCGGCAACACCACTCGATTGGGCAGTCAACGGCCAAGCCTGGGGTAGATCTCGGTCTAGATTTTGAATTGTTCCGGACCAGCCCTATTCAAAATTCTGTCGTTGGGCACCCCTGCCCTGCGGATCAGGATTGGGACCAATACCGAGGTACGGGCTCCCCTGCTCTCCACCACTATCAACATGTCCATCTCCCACTGTGTCCTATTGGGGGTAGTACCTGATCCGAGCTCTACCCCGCCAGTACATGAAGGGGGAGCGGATTAGGTGAGACCGTAGATCCACCGAGGTGGGTGGGACCCCTGACTGTGGGGTCCACTGTGGTGTATGTGACTACATCCACGCCGTCCATCCGTATTCAAAGCTCATTTCAGGGGGGCATGATCCAAAAAATGAAGCACTTCTAACTCCTAAATGGACGATAGTACAAGAAACAGTGGTGATTGACCATTAAAAACTTCTTGTGTGCCACAAAAGCCTTGGATCAAGATGATATTTGTGTGGTCTCTTCATAGGTATTTGTGAGCTTATCAACGGGTTGGATGGAAAATAAACATTCCACTGGAATCCATGAAGTTTTCAAGATGATGAATGGTCTGGATTTCTCCCACGTGAGCGGTATACACGGATCTCCGGCGCACATCCCGCCTCTCACATGAGGGGCCGAATATTAAATCTCCGTTCTCTCCCATATACATCGAAAGGAGAGTTATTTGATACTCTGCCTGCCTATGAAACTTGATACGCGGTCACTCAGAGATGATATGCATGGAATAAGAAAGCTCAGAACTAAACCGATCATATCATGGAATCCACTATCTTTAGATTACAATCTAAAAAAATCAAATCAATCCTAACATATGAATCGTAGATATTTGTTTTTTTTTCAAACAACGGCACGTATATTTCCAGTTTTAACCGTTAAATAAATGTCCAGAAATCTAGAGAGTTAATTATTCGAATAAAAATAATTTTAAGTTCTTTGGTACATCTGAACCGTTACTCATACTTTAGACGGTTTAGGTTGAATTACTTGCGAGACACGCATGCAATTTCCTAGTATTTTATAATTGCTTGCCAATCGTCCATCACAAGGTTGCAGATCTGATGGATGACATTCAAGCAGTTAAATAGCATTCAGCAATTGCTTACGTGGATTTCTATTGGACGGTTAGAAATGAAAGATTTCAGATGGTTTTATTTAAAAAAAACTAGTGTCCATAAATCAGAGGTTAGGATTATTAAAACAACCTATTTTTGTAATGGAATTAAACGACATTGGATTGCGAAATTTAGCTGGTTTTAAGTTTGGGCTGACATATGCAACGTGTACTCATTTTCAAGCGCCAGTGTATGAAGAGTCGTACGCAACCGGAGTATGAAATAACTATGCTGAAAAAAGAAAACGGAGAAACAGGACTGGCTACGCTTGCACCGATGGGGCAGTGGCAGCAGCCTTACGACAATGACAGCCATCCATCTCTCCGGCCCACGCGCTGAGCAGTGGGGCCCACATTCCTCTTTTCAGATATCTATTAAATTACCACTGCTTGGAGACAACTGCAGGCACTCTCTTTTCCCCTTTTCAGCTGCAGAATTCATGCTCTGGATCCCTATCCTTTTCTCCTTCCATTCCCACCCACTTCCAAAAGCACAAAACAAAAGAGAAAAAACGCCCCCTTTTCATCAGTTCTTGAATCTCTAACTTCTCTCAGTCATCTCTCTCTCTCTCCCTCTCTCTCTCTCTGCAATGGAAGTAAGTGAAGAGGCCTGAAATTGAAATCTAGGCCCTCCCATTTGATATTTCCACACACCCATTTCTTATTTTGGGGTTTGGTTTTTTGTGGTGTAGGATTACAAGAGGAGTCAGATTCCGGCATTTGGGTACTGGGATTTCAGCGACGATCTCCCGATTACGCAGTACTTCGAGTCGGCTGCGCAGGCCGGTCTTATCCGGTTCAATAACATCACGGGAGAGAGCGATTTGTACGGTTACGATCTCAAGAGGCCCACCGCTGCAACGGTTCATCGCCCTAAGGTTCGTATCTTCCTTCTTCTTCTTCTTCTTCTTCTTCCTTTCCCTTCTTTTGTCCTCCTTCGGGCTAGGTTTGTAATTTCCTCTTCGGTTTTGGGCTTTTTATCATTATTTTATTATTTCTTGTGTGTACTCGGTTTTTTTCATTAAAACGATGCACCGTACACCGAAAATCTCACGCGTTTGAAAATCCTAGCCGTATAATCTTTGGCCCTTCTTTTCGGATGGATGCGAAGCATTTCTCTATTTTCATTCCCGCTCGTGTTTGCCGACGCCCTATGCACCAAAAAATCTCCCTCATCCTAAGATCCTAGCCGTCCACTTTTCATTATCTTCATTTCTGACCGTGGAATCTTACCATGCGGGAGAATTTTGTTGTATGGGCCATCCACAGCCAGACCCATCAAATCAGCGGTTTGGATCAATGAAATGTGGACCCGCCCCTCTGTAAATGATTAAAAATGAGGAGTTATCGGATACTCAGGCTACGTATGACGCTTGATACGCAGGGACTCAAAAATTGTATACGTGGCATACATCAACTCAAATAAAAGGGCCCAGATTGCCTAGATTAGTCATTCTAACCCACCGGATGTTGGATATTTTCATTCTCAACCGTCCAAATAAATGTCCACCAATGCGACAGTCAGATAATTACATGAGCTTAAATTTTGGTTTATGAAACATCTGCACTAGGTACCATAATTTGGACGGTTTGATTTGACTACTTGTATGCCAAATGTTCAAGTACTAATCTATAAGTGCCTGTGTATCATCATCACACTCTGCCAGAGTATCAAAATGTACACTGGAAGTGGGATTATTTTAAGTGCCACCAGGAATACCGTTAATAAGGTCCTGTGATGAGTACCACTGATATCTGACCCACTATCGTAAAATTAGTATATACACTAGTTGTGTACGTTTGTACCCTTTTGTTAGTATGCTGGCGTATGTATGTTAAGTGCCTTTTGATACACGCAGCATACATTCCTTTATTAGTCGCGTTCCTGTGGTACAGATACCACCGAGATGTGGGACCCATGTGATGTATTTGCGACATCCATACCGTCCATCAGATGCATCGTTCCAAAACTCATCTGGGCCGCATTAAAAGGATTGGGCTAGGAGGGTGAATGGTCACCTTTTGAATTTCACAGAGGCCCACCGAAGTCTTAAGACAGCCTGATTTTTAGCATGGCTATTCATCTGTACTGTATGAAGGGTCTGAACGGTATGGATTCAATATCCACAACATGATGTGCCGTACAAAATAATTGACGGTGGGCGTTCCTTCTTAGCATTGTATCCTGTTCTGAGGCCCCCCTGAGTTTTGGATCGGCCTCCGAGGGGTTTTTTCAGGTGACGCATCTGATGGACGGGTCAGATTCCGAGAATACATACATCACTGGTAGATACATTGCCACGTGGGTATACAAACGTTTTATGATGATACATGACCATATGTTCGGATGTTTGATGTATGATTTTTTATGGGTCATGGTTAGATAACATGCATGAGAAATTGGACGGTGTGGATGGGGGTGATGATGATCGTAGATGTAACCCTGTGATTGCAGATGAAAGAAAGTTCGAAATGTCATCTGCAGCATGTAAGCAAGGAGCAAAGGAAGCAAGGTAGGGTCTGTGACGTGACCGAACCACCAAAGCAGCCAAGGGCCCCAAAAGCCGTGGATGAAGATCTGTACAAGATCCCACCCGAGCTCTTGCATGAAAAGCCTAAAAGGGTGGGCCACACATTCTCTTCTCACATTCTTTTCAGTACACGTCAGGATCTGAGCCAACCATCAGGTGGGATCTATCTTAGATTGGCCACTGAAGCTCGAAAGATGGCCCATCTGATGATTGGTTCATATATTGCCACGTGTCATTAATTAAATTTTGAAATAAGGTCTTAATGTTCTTCTTTTTTTTCTTTTCTTTTTTATGTGCAGAAGAGAGTTATGGGATTTTGGTCGAGTTGCCTGGCACCGGGTTGCATTGCATGAACGGTGCAGATATGCCGCACGTGTATAATAAAGTTAGGGGAATAGGGTTGCTTACTTTAGGATGCTTTAGTGGGACAGGGTGTTGTTTGGATGGTCTGGATGCTTTTTTTCTTTTTTTTTCTTTTTTCTTTTTTCTTTCCTTGGGTGGATTGGCTTTTGCATACGTGTACACATGGATTGGGCTTTTTTGGGAATCATCTATATACCCCCATCTTATTGGTATATTCGCCCCTTTCTTTTCTCTTCTAGTTATACAGTAGCACGAACTTTTTACATACGGACGCGGATTGTCCGTGATGCATGTGTGTCCATCCGTTTTGACCGCTCGTTTTGGGCCATGAGCCCGAAAAATGAGGCAGATCCAACGGTCAAGTGTTCCACGCCATAGGAAACTGTAGGATAATGACACCCACCATTGAGACCTTCGGCCCACCGTAATGTTTATGTGCCATCTAACCTCTTCATAAGATTACACAGACTAACTTCATCCAAAACTTATATGGCCTCAAAGAAGTTTTCGACGGTTGTTGTTCAATCCCCACTCTTTCCTGTGGGGGTGGTCCACATGAGCTTTGGATCTGTCTTATTTTTTGGCTCGGGCCCTGAAATGAGCCATCAAAACTGGATGGACGTCATGGATAAAACACTTACATCACAGAGGACCCCACAGACGGGTGACAATCCATGTCCTGTACTGTCGAATGTAGATGATACAGTACTACGCAAGGATTAAAGACCCAGGGTTGGTTGAGCACAATGAGTTACGGTGCTACTAGCTGTATTGGAACATTCTCACAATCTAATCGATTGATCTTGACTCTTCATTAGGCGAGCATAAATTGCACGGGCTAGTGTGTGAAAATTCACACTAATCAGAGAACTTACTGCGTTCAATCAGTGGCCCATAAGATGGACGGTTGTGATTACTTTTAAAACGGTAAGGACAATCGATGATCACCATCTGTGGGTGGGTTCCATAGAATGACTTCTATCACATCATTCTAAATATCCCTTCCATGGCTTGGAAAGTGAACGGTTATGAAAAATAATAGTAATAATAATACAAACTTGCAGATTGATTGTATAATCTGACCCGTCTGATTGTTGAATGGTCGTGCAAGAAATACATGCCGCACCTAATGGACAGTCCGGATTGATCGGTTACACTGTCTAAGTGTCCCGATGCAGCTGGGAGCACTGCAATTTCTTTTCGGATCCATCGGTTTTGTGAGCTCATTTTAGGGCATGCAACCAAAAATTGAGCCGGATCCAATACTCAAGTGGGCCGCGGTATGGAAATTCCTACCGTTGAAACCTCCTTGGGGTCTACAGCATTGTTTATATGCCATCCATACCGTTCATAACATCATTCCTACTGGTACGAACTTAAAACATAAATATTAGCCTGATTCAAAACTCCTGTAGCCCTGCGACTATTTCAACTGTGGAAGTTGAATCCTCACGTTTTCAGCCTACTTGAGTCTTTGATCCAGCTCATTGTTTCTTGCATGTCCTAAAATAAGCTCACAAAACGGATGGACGGAGTGGATTTCTTACAAACATCAACGTGGGACCCACCTATGTTACCAGGCAGGAACTTCCTGCGAAGGCTTTAGCAGGAAATCCGCGTCTAATTTTTTTTATTTTGAGTTCTCAAGTCTAACCGGTCGTACCACATGTAATGGTCCACCTAATAAACAAATTTTAAATTAATAAGTGAATGTAAAATCCAACCTGTACAATAGATTGGTCCACCATGAGAAATATTTTATACAAAAATCATCCATATCCACTCATGAAATGGGCCACACTTTTATTTGTCTATTTTCAATAGCTATATATTATTTTCAATGGTGTATCTTACTTGATAGGTGTATAGGGCTGATTGTTGCACTAGGTGATCTTCATAGTGGGGCCAAACTATCAGGAGGATTGGAGGTTACAAAAACTTAACAAGTTGGAAGTTATCCACTGCGTGTACCGTAAACGGTGGTCCAACCCGTTGGATGTGAGACCTCTTTTATTTTTACCACCAAAGGGTGGTGACTTTTGAAGGCATTAGTTTGATTTTCAAAATTCAAAGTTGGAAGTTGGGTAAGAAGGACAGACTTGAATATTCAGATGACTTTTTACACACGAGTTCACACATAGGCACGTGGGGGACGTGTACGAATTCTGACGGTTCATCGGCAGGACACTCTGACACCAAGGTCAATATGAGGAAAGAAGCAACCAGTGTTCATTCTCGTTCACACACTGATTAATCTGTTTTTGGACGGTCCAAACGGACTGGTTTTTGGTCCATGGACAGTAAATAGTGGGACTTGCAGAATGAGTGGTGTGGATCCTCCAAATGACTCCACGTGTGATGATGCGTGCTTGTGGCATGAGAAATGCAATGGCTACTCTCCCTACATGTGCCAATGTGGGATGTGTGCGAGAGATCCGTGCCGTTCATCATGTGAGATGGAAATCGGGATGATTCGGGCGTGGGTGGGCCAAGCAGGTCAAAAAAGAGGAGTTATTAGATCTAAAACACGTGTCATGACCATGAGTGTGACTATTTGCTGACATGGATGGATGAGATCTTCGTGTTAATGTGATTCACCCGGCCATTATGTATGTGGGAGTGCCGCCCCATGTTTGGCTTAATCGGCAATACCATGCTAATCCAACTACGATATTAGGATTTAAAAATAAGGGGTTGTTTGGCACCATGGATTTGAAGGTATTTAAATCTCTCATATATCTAAGACCATAAAGTGTTTGGAGATTTTAAATCTCCTCAATGAAATATTTAAAATCTAAGGTGGAAGGTAGGATTTCATCTAAAATCCTCCCAAAAGTTGCATGTGTAACATGTGTTATTAGGCTTTTAATCCATTGAGCATGTGGTACATTGATGATATCCCAAAACAATCAGATTATCAACTACGTTAATAAAATTACTTCAATAGAATGATTTGCGTAGTCCAAATATTATCTATGTAAATTAGCAGTTAAAAATTATTGGTTAGTCACTCGGTTGTAATCCTATGCTTGTGGACCATTCAAGATTTGGAATTTCATTATTTTCAACAAAAGTATAATATTATAACAGGCTTATTACAATTATTGTGTCAAACATTACATATGTAAACTAATTAAGGATATTAAAGTTAATTTAGTAATTAAGTTCAAACCCCTATAAATATATTGTGCATGGCTACTTTTAGATTTGAATCAGGGTATCAAATATAATACAAGGATTCCAAATTCAGGAGATATCTAATCCAAGTATTCTGAATCCATGATATTAAACAAGACCAAATTTTCTCAGGTACTTTTTGAGTCATATAAATAAATTGGATGGGATATTTAAGCCACATAACTGACTCAAGCCTTTCTATTTAGGATATCTTCCAGTAGGATCAATGGCTGAGATTGAAGACGACCTCTGATATTATAATAAAATTTAACTTGAATAACATTCTTTATTCAAAATTTGTGTGTACATTCCTCCTATTAAAATTGTGTGTTTGTGTGTGGTGGGTAGTCACTCTCAAGTCCAATCGGTTGGACCACAGTTTACAGTTCACCTAATAGATTTCTTCCAACTTGTTAAGTGCTTGTGAAATCCAATCTTCCTATTAGGTTGGCCCCACCACAAGGATTCCCTTGTGCAAAAATCAGCTCTATCCAATCATTATGTGAATTACAATATAGAAAACAGTGTATAGCCATTGACTAATAGCAAAATACAAGTGTAGTACGCTGGGTCAGTGGATGCAGCTGATTTTTGTATGAATTGCTTCTTGTGGTGGGATCAACTTATTAGGAGGATTGGATTTCACAAGCACTTAACAGGTTGGAAGCAATCCACTGAGTGGACTACAAATTGTGGTCAAACTGATTGGACTTGAGAGTGCCTCATATATATATATATATATATATATATATATATATATATATATATATATATATATATATATATATATATATATATATATAGGGAAATGGTACTATATATATATATATATAGTACCATACAGGAAATGGTACTATGCGGTCGACCTCATGGGAAGTTTCCATGGGGTCGAGCAGTGTGGGCCCCACTGTGATGTGTGATGGGCATCCACACCATGCATTTGGTGGGTCCCCTACTGTTTATGGGATATCCAAAAAATCAATTGGATCTGGAATTCAAGTGGGCCATACCAACTGAAAGAGTGCAAAATCATGCCCACAACATCTAAAATCACTTGTTGGGGCCCACCTGAGTTTTGGATACGGTTGAAACTTGGTGTGACTTCCTGATTAAATGGGACATGGATAATGGATGGGCTGGATTTCTCAAACAGTTCTCATTCTATCCTATAAATGATTATAAAGTTTTCAACGGGTGGATATCCACTCTTAACGTATGTTTATGGTGTGGCCCACAAAATTCATGGATTGGCCTGATGTTTGGGCCCATGGCTCATCTCGGTATGGTGCATCTGACTAATGGTGTGGATGTCCATTAAACATCACGGTAGGGCCCACACAGCTCGACCTCATGGGAACTTCCCATGAGGTCGACATATATATATATATATATTGTGTGTGTGTGGGGTACAATGTATTTAGATAAAAGAAAATCAATTAGCAACAAATAGTTCACGGGGATCATGTGCAAGTTTGTAGCCATATGGTACTTGGTTTGACGTAGACGTACCCAGCGTACATAAGGGCCTGTTTGATTTTCCATGCGTAGTTCTCAATGTTTCTATTTGGCAGCCTACTTTTTTTAACACAAAAATCGAGGATGCTGAATGTACATGTGCGGTCCTTTGTGATGCACGTGGGTTACGTGCATCTCTTATGCTACCTGAATTTAGGGCATTAGCCAAAAAAATAAGGCAGATCTAAAGTTAAAGTGGGCCACACCACAGGAAAAAGGGAATTAGGGCCATTGTTTTCTTTCGTGTGGGCCACTTGAATGTTGGATCTGCCTATTTTTTCGGCTCATGCCTTAAAATTTTTTTGTACAACAGATGAACGGCACGGATATGTTATATACATATATGTGGGGCCATAAATTTAAACCCATCCTTTTGAATCGATTTTCAAAGCAAAACACATACATATTTTCATACGGGGTGAAATTGTAATAATTACTTACGGGCTTTTGAAAAATCGAACAAGCCCAAAATTTACTTTATTCAACTGAGTGACTATTATTCTAGGACTGTACATATAGATGATATGCTTAGTAAAAACTCATACTAGCTACACCCATGAAATCAATGTAAAATGAGCTACACCAATGAAATCAATGTAGCCTGACTGAATTTTTACCCAGTTGATTGTTTTGTTAGTCACATTGCATTGTTCGCTACCCCCACGAATCGATACTGGGACCTCAAGTGCTGAAAGGAGACTATATTCACTCAGTCTACCACTTGAGATATGGATTTGGGTGTCAGCGAATTACACCCGATCAACAGGTTTGATGGAATATATGTACCATGGTTACCCCACACAAAAACATGTGGTTAGCATCTCATTCTGCTAGCTCCATGTGATGTGGCCCATTTAAGGTGTGGATCTAGTTGATTTTTATTGCAGAAATACAGTAGATTATGTCATCACTAACCAATTTATCTTGATATTATCAAAATATTGGGAGATTTAAAACTATAATGTTTTCTCCACGATAATATTCGGAAAAGACCAAAAACCTTAATGAATTTGTTATATTAAACATATATTTAAAATCTAGATGTATTTATCAACTTAAATTAAACATTTTAAATATCTTTATATTGATTTTCTCCATGACATTACAAGTAAAATCTCAAAGTTTGAAAATCCAAACCGTCCAAACTGTGAGACCCACTGTAGATAGCTCATCTTCTCAAAATCAGGTTGTTTTGATCAAATTCTAAGGTCTGACTGGATAAAAGCTCTTTCCTTTTGGATTTGGTCCATTGGCTAATTTCCATTTCAACCGTCCACTAGGTGTCCACTAATCATCTTGACTAAATCAGTAGTACTATTGTATTGTAGCCCATCTAAACTGGAAGCCGATTGTGTACTGAGTAAACTCCTTTGGGCCACTGTGAGTGTATGTGGTTTATCCATGCCGTCCATCCGTTTTTCCAGCTCATTTTAGAGGTTAAGATCAAAATTGAAGCATATCCAAAGCTCAAGTGGACCACACGACAGGAAACAGTGGGAATAATGATTTCCACCGTTGAAACCTTCCTAGGGCTCACAGTAATGTTTATTTGTCATCCAACCTGTTTATAAGATCACACAGACATGGATGAAGTGAAAACATAAATATCAGCTTGATCCAAAACTTCGGTACCCCCTAAGAAATTTTCAACGGTGGACATTCAATTCACACTGTTTCTTATAGTGTGGTCCACTTGAGCTTTGGATATGATTCATTTTTTAGGCTCAAGCCCTGAGATTATCTACTAAAATGGATGGACGGAGTGGATATGTAAAATACATAAATCATGGTGGGCCCCACAGAGTCTACTCCTTAAGCAATCCACTTCCATGGAAACTGGTCTCACAGCTAGAAAACTTTAATTCTTGAATTTACTTGCATGCAACGTGTCCAATTTCTGCGTGCATGCGTGTCAACCATCTTGAACTAAAAAAAAAGTTGTGGCCCACCTTTCGAACGGCCCAGATGTTGACGTTGGAATTGGGAAAGGAGGTGAAAGTGTTGATGGCGAAATAATTGAAGGAGAGCAATCACATTACTTCTTTTTAAAAAAATAAACGCGTGGGTACCGAGGAAAACAGAGGGTTTGACGAGGGGTAAAGAGAGGGTGTGATTACTCAAAAGCATTGTTTTCGTCTTTCGGTATATGTGCAGACGTATTTAAAAGCAAAGCTTTTTCCTGGTGTAGATAATATACGATATTAATGGTGTATTAGCTTTAAGGGACAAGATGGGCTTCTCTTTTATAGATGACTGATCATCTGCACAAGGCAACGGCACCACAGCTCACGTGGGACATCTGGCCCACTCTCACAAATATACTCGATATTTTGAAAATGTCGTGATAAATTGAATGAATGTATTATCTTGATTGAGATTTTCAACATGTCAGCCGCTTTGAATTATTCTTGAAATTATCTTAGTATAATGTAAAATTATTAAACCTTAACTAACCTTTTTTATTAAAATTTTAAAATTATTTGTTAGTTTATAATAAAAAGAACAACCCATTAGACCACAAGGTTATAGTTATGGGGTTTTCCTTTTCGAGAGTAAGGAGAGATTTGCAATTCGAGGGTCATTAAGCAATCGACTTTCCCTTGGCTCGATTAGTTGAAACGCTCTAGAATTGATAGTTAATTGGTGGACATATTTTGGACTTGTTCGGTCGCTTGAATGTTCAGGTCGGTCAATCGATGACCATGTAACTATTTTACACAAATTTGCACATTTTGTTTCTAACTTCGGCTTAATGTTATATAAGCACTTGTTATAACAAAATTAGGGTATTCTACATAAATTTCACATGTCCAAAGTTCGAAAAATATTGTGAGAGAGAAAAAGAAGAGAGAGAGAGAGAGAGAGAGAGAGAGAGATGAAGATTGACGAGAAAGATGAAAATCAAGCGGTGAAGTTCATCCATGTCACTAGCCTTCGTTCAAAAGGCTCTTCAATGACAATTTTTTAGGATTCTTCAATCATCATTGGTATTTGCTTAAGGGCTCATTTGGATGATTGTAATTAGAATGCATTAGAAACCAAATCATATAGTAAATGGAATTGATGTGAATTGGAATGATTGGCTGTATTTAGATGTCTATAATTGGTATATATTGATATTCAAAAATTGTGTTTGGATGCTTGTACTTGGAATGCATTAAGTAAATTAGTTTCAATACTCTAAATTAGTCATATGCGATATTTGACATAATAATTATATTAAGCCATTGAAATATATATAATTAAACAACAAAAATAAGGAAATTTATTAGCCTCAAGTAAGCCTACTTTAAAAAAATCCAGCCACTTCTTACATTTGCATTCGATTCTCAAGTCTTTTAAGAGGATTTCAATTCACGTGATTTTGCTGGATTCCTTTTAACATTAATGTCAATTACTGCTCTCTGCCATCAACCAAAAACCCTTTTTAGCCCATACTATCCATTTACCAGTGATTACAATCATTTACCATCAACCAAACAATCCCTTGGACAAAAATTAGCCACATCTACTCATTCAGCGGGCGACATTTTTTATTTTTCTATTTATTAATGGTGGCCTACTGATGAGTAGATACCATTGATTCTCCACAAGGTAATTCTCATGGTGGAGCAAATCAATTAGAAGAATTGAAGGGTTAGATGTCGCATTCATTTAGTAAGTTGGAATTTACAATCTAGTTTGGCTGTAAGGATTTTTACAAGGAATTCCCTTTTAAATACCAATTTTACCAAAGGTGGAGTGTGCTTTTTGATGAGGGAAATTTCATATATATGTTGTTTTTCTTTAAAAAGTAATAAAGTCATATAATTTTGGGACCCACATGTATGCATATGACATCCAATTTGTCAAACATATGCATCCAACCATGACAGTTCTGATCAAATCATCAGGTTGCCGCATGTGTATTTTGATGTTTTTAAGCTATCCGTATTATTTTATTTTATTTTCTTCCTTTTGGGTGTAGCTCAACTTATGTTTAGATGGACCAGATTTTTTGTTCTTCTTAACATTACAGCAGATTATATCTATTGGATGAGTTAGGTACCATATAAATAGAGGCATTATTTGGTAATTTCACTGATCGCAAGGCATGATACTTAGACATTTAACGCTTATAGAGGTATTATTTGGTAAAATCCTTACTTTTAATAAGGAATTTTGTAGTAAAAATCCTCATCTAGAGCCCAAAAGTCCGATGAGCCAGTCCGGCCCATTGATAACCGTAGAGGCTAGGGAGCGGATTGCGTGACCCCAGGCAGAGAGATATCTCTGTGGACCCCACTCCCTCCATCTGTTTTTAAAGACTACAATAGACAGGATTTTAAAAATCAGGCAGATACATGACTCAGGTGGACCTAACTGTGCTGCTGCTGCTGAAAGATAAAGGTCGTCGATTCAGTATGTGTGCCACAATATTAGAAATAAGTTGATGGGCTTGAACATTTGTTTACTTAACTGTGGGCCACCTGGCTAGTGGGACGGATTTTATTTTTGGGACATGGAATCTAAAGACTGGTTGCTTTATGATGCATGGATTGGATATTGCATCTGTCTGCCTGCGTTGGCATATGTTGTGGCATGTGCATTATCTGACATGCTTGTGGGCTAAGCAAAGGTGTGATCGAGCATGTTGTGATCATCCACACACGCATGCACGCATTTCTGTACACGTGGCTGACGTACCCGAAATTCAAACCAATCGGGGCCAACCGTGTAAATGGCATGGTCCAAAACTCATTGACTATCCGATCAGGAGCGATGAAATGGACGGTTGACATGAAAAATATTTAAACGGTCTGAATTGAACAAATAAATTTCATTTGGTGAGAGGTTAGGATAGTCAAATCAATCTGATTTTGGAAACATAACTTATCTACAGAGGATTAGAAATTTGGACGGTTTGGATTGAGGTATATGCATGCATGTGTGCAGTGGTGGTGTGCACGCATATGGATGTCCCGGCTGGCAGCGTATCAAACATCTCCTCTGTGCCCGGGGCTTGTGGGGCCCACAGAGATGTCCGTGACAAATCCATTCCGTCCATCTGTTTTAAAGACCACAATAGTATATAATTCTAAAAATCAGGCAGATCCAAAAATCAAGTGGGCCACCACAAAGAAAACAGTGAGAACGGAAACATCCACTGTTGAAGCTTTCCTAGAGCTGACCATGATGTTTATATACCATCCAAACCGTTCATATGGTTAGTAACTCCTATAGGAACAAATATCATCCTGATACAAAACTTCTGTCACAATCAGGCGTTCAATCCCCATTGTATCTATCATGTGCTATGGCCCACATGAGTTTGGGATCTGCCTGATTTTTAGGATCCTATGCTATTGTAGTCTTTGAAAAACATATGGACAGATACGGTCAGCTAAAACTAACTTTTCCAGCCCAAAACTAAGATTGGCCCAGGTGGGCTTAGGTGCAATCACCTCAGTATTATGAGTCGAGTTCTGTTACCATCCAAACCCCATTCATGGTGTTTTCGGAAGAGTAGACTAAATGGGTGTGAAAAGGCTGGGTTTCATCTGGCCCAGCTGAGCCGCATCTCAGCCCATCTATTTGGGCCTAAAATAATGCCCACAACTGATATGTGGGCCTAATGTAAAAACCCACTTCAGCTCATGACAATCATAAAAGCCCTTAGACATGGGCTTGACGTCGTACTTGAGATTGCGTTTGGTTGCAACAAATCATGATATTTTGCACCAACTTAGACTGATCAAAATCATAAAGTATCATCATATATGGTGCAACCAAACACACACAAATAGAAAAAGCGAAGTTCGTTGGTGGGCCGTAGGATTACATAGCAACCCAACACAACCATGCAAATATAAATAAACCTAGATATATGGGCTTGTTATGGGCTTTAATACCTTAACTGACACTGAAGCCTAACGTTTTCTTATTGGGCCTTGAACTTGGGCCAAGATCCATGTGAACTTAACCTACAATTCAAGTTCGATAAACCGTTGGGCTTTAGCCCAGACCATTGACAATGCATTTTGGAGGTCTTTGTATTGCAGACTCTCTCCTTAACTAAGAAAATTTTATGAATTTTGGATGACCTAACCCATCGTAGAATAGTGGTTTGCAGACCTCCATTAGCTTAGGAAAGTGATGGCACCACGCAGGTAATCAGGGCAATTTGCAACGGTCCATTGATCATGGTAATTGGGCCAGACTCGTGTGATGGACATGCTAAGGTCCCAAAGTATTTCATGATCCCTGGCTGAAAATTAAAAATTTACTTAATAGCAGCAAGGAAATCCCAGGAACACATAAGATGGCCCTATAGTAGGGTTGTCAAGGGGCTGGATTTGGGTGAGTGCAGCTCCCTCTTTGGACTTGCACTACCATTCTTACTTCCTAGTTGTTTATACTTGCTATCCTTTTAAATGAACCTTCCCAGCTGCTTCACCCAAATTTGCACAGCTTCACTCTTCATGCAACTATATGTTGGTGCACGCCTTGTCTGACACACCCAATTAAAGGAGTCAAACTCACATCATCGTCGGGTTGTGAGGTATTATATCCCAAATCTAATCTAAAGTACTTTATCTAATATATACTATGAATTAGAATTTGGAATGAGGTTCCAAATCCAATTTAGGTACTTTACCTAGTATAGACCATGGATTATGGAATGAGATTTAGATCCGCTCTAAAGTTAGGGAAAACGCTAGAATAAAACATGCTTATTGCGTGTGGAAAAAAAAATTTAGTTGGTTTTTCTTTGCTTTTTTTTCCGGATCAGTGTATGCACCGAGTTGATGGGGTTTTCCTCCTCAGGTGTAGAGGAGAGAGTGGTGCAGCTCGGGAGTGGTCAGGCGCCCGGCCAGTCTTGACCGAGCAATCGAAATTCATCCAGAAGGACAAAAAGTCACTGGATTGTTTTTGGAATAGTCGAGCGCCCGATGGTCTGTAGACCGGGCACCCGGTGCCCAAGGCAGGTGCCCGACCATGCTAGGGCGGGCGACCGAAATTCGATAATTTATTCTCTAAACTCTCTGGACAGTTTTTTGGTTGGCCAGGCACCCGAGCATGCGCGGACTGCGAATTCGCAGTTTCTTGTTTTGGTTCTAATTTATCTGGTTCTCTATCTAAGAGGTTCCAAATCGGGATTAGGTCATCCCAATAAGTGGTTTTCAAGTCCAAGGAGAGAGAGAGAGAGAGAGAGAGAGGAAGCTTGTAGAAGGGAGATTATTACTTATAGAGGTGATCTACTATGCAGTTAACGTCTCAGTTCTTCTACGTCTTTGAACTTGATGAGATCTCTTAGTTTTCCTATTCTCTTATTGTTTATCCACTCCTACATGAGTGAAGAATGTTTAATCCAAGCGGGTTGTGCTGGTGATCGGTTGTAATAGTTCTCTTTCATAGTGAATTGTTGATCTGGACTAGGTCCCGTGGTTTTTACCTCTAGGAGGGTTTTCCATGTAAAAATCTCGTGTCGTGTGGTTTATAATTTGATTTAGTTTATTGCTTTATGATATCTCATAATTCAAGTAGTTTGGGGGGCGAGATCCTAAGGTTTGTGATACGCACCCAACACGGGTAACAAAATAAACAAGGTTTAAACTCAATCTCCACTAATGCATGGTGGAGATGGGGTGGGATGGAGATTGGGTGGGGATTAAGTTTCTTACTTAGTGTCTTATGGATCCCTAAACCCACTTGATAAAATCACATATAATATGAATTGAACAAGATAAAAATATTATTAAAATTTTCATTATCCGGCATTGATCATGAGGCAATTGGGGGAACCCTAATTGGCGATTTATTTCCATTGACGACGAATGCAAGTTGATAATTCTATTGCAATAATAGTATGGAAAGTTTTGAATACTTTAAAGTTAAAGAGGATGATGGTTGTGGCTTCTCTCATTCTTGTAAGATTACAACAACAAACCCAATCTTCCTTCCCATCCTCTCCCATAATGATGGGGCAAAGCTTTCCTTCGTTAGAGAGAAGAGTCGAGGACTGAGCTCTCTCTATAGAGTTTTTAATCAACTAGAAGTCATACTCACTCATCACTGATTCTATCAACTCACACCTCTTTTTCATTTGAGGGAGGAGACCCCTTACAATTACATCTCTATCAATAGAGTTAATATGTGTGGACCCTCGCCGATTTTTCCGCGCTCCCCACACGACGTTGTTCTCGCCCCTTTTTCTTTCGGAAAAGAAGGAGATGAGGATGCGTGAGTGCGAAATCGCCGTTTGTGCCACTGGCTTGCCTCGTTCTCGAGGGCTTCGTTTGGTTGTCGTGTTAAGCCGGATGTGTTTAAGTGAGTTTATATAAGACCAGAGTCGCCACTAGCCAGTTACTTCAAATCTACAGTCGGCTAGACCCCGTAGAAACGTTAGAGAAGGGAATCCGAAGATTCCTTCCTCTAAAATGACTCCTGTTGATCTGCGGTCAGAGATTCGAGGTAAGGGATCACGGTTACAGGGTGGGAAGAGGTTAAGCACCCCACACACTGCCCGCACCGAAGTACGGTCTCTACTTCACAGAATCGATCGAATACTTGAAAGTCTAGTTTAATCCTCGTATATTCTCATGGATGACATGATGCATGAATGCGGGTCTGAACAGTAAGAGTTTCTGATGGGCAGGTTCCAACAACGGGCAAGCCCAGAGCGTACGCTCAAACTGACAGGTGCTTAATGTAAGACGTATGCAGTGTGCTTGAATGATCAAGGTGTTTTATGGTGAAGCATGAATGCAGGTCTGAACAGTAAGAGTTTCTGATGGGCAGGTTCCAACAACGGGCAAGCTCAGAGCATACGCTCGAACTGACAGGTGCTTAATTTAAGACATATGCAGTGTGCTTGAAGAATCAAGGTGCTTGTAGTAAAGCAGGGGGGTTGGAAGAAAAGTAAATGTTGCACTTATGCTAGATGCAAATGAGATGATGCTGGAAAAAGAATAGCTGGATGAACGGAGGTGTCGCAAGGATTGACTTCGAGTGGCTGGATCAAGATTTGGATGGCTTGGGAGGCTTGGACCAGTGGTCAGGCTGGGCTGGACCAGGGCTAGACTCTCCTGACTCGGGCTCTCCTTGGTGGAAAAATGGGCTAAGGGGTGGATGAGGACTCGGACCGCACCCGGACTGGCTGGACTTGAAGGGATGTTGAAATGAGAAGGGGAGGGGGGTATTTATAGCAACGGAGAGTGGCAGGGCTCGTAATTTTTTCCGGGCGGCCTGCTATGGGCCTCCCGTACGGCCGTTCCTCGGTTTCCAGCTAGTACGGTCACTCCCTCGGGGCTGCTGTTTGACTCGCTGAGTCGACTCAGTGAGTTGACTCAGCGGGTCGACTCGGTGATTTGACTCGACGGGTTGACTCGGTGTTTTGACTCGACGGGTTGACTCAGCGGGTTAACTCAGCGAGTTTAACTTTTTTAGGATTTTTTTACTGGCCTTTTTTCTGGGGGGGTTTCAGGGTGATGTTTAGGACTGGGTTGACTGGGTTCAGGCTTGAACTGGGCTATGGAATGGGGCTGACAAGGGTGAGTTTGGCTGAGTTTGGACTTGGGATTTGGGGGTATGGTCCTCCATTCATCCAGCTATCTCTACCAACAGTGTAGCCGAAGGTGGGGTGTCTACAGATGCCCCTCTTTGGCAGAGGTTGCGTGCAACCGAATGCCAAAGCGAGTGGACACCCCACTTCTGGCCCGGTCATTCATGGATCATGTTCTGAAATCTTTGCTTGCCTTCGCATCTGTGCCAGTTGGTCGTTTGGAAACCGATCACTCGCACATACCGCGGGAGTTTGGAGAAAACGTTGCGATTGTCCCTGCAAGCGCTGCAACCTGGGTACCCAATCGCAACCCTTCCATTCCCAATCGGTACTAACATCGGAAAGGTACAGCAGAGCCTCTGCGTCGACAGTCTTACGAGGATGCTGACCCTGAGACTGATTGTATGATGTTTGATGTTTTCCCAGATCACTCCAGGAGTACTTGTTTCGCTTGACTGTCAAAGTGGTTAGACGCCCTGCGTCAGATAGTCTTACGGGATTCTACTACGCCGACCTGGACTCAGTCAAGGTACTTCAGGCATCCACGCCTAGGTATGTGCGGGTGGGCTTTTTCCACCCGATCTGCTGGTTTCGATGCTTGGTTTGCAATTCATTCTTTCCTTGATTGTGGTCTGGAGTCTTTGTTGTCCTTTGTATCTGAGTCAATTGATTATCTGGAAATTGATAACTCGCACATACCGCGAGAGTTTGGAGAAAACATTGCGATTGTCCCTGCAGTTTGCTGCAACCTGGGTACCCAATCGCAACCCTTCCATTCTCGATCGGTACTAACATCGGAAAGGTACAGCAGAGCCTCTGCGTCCGCTAGTCTTACGAGGATACTGACCCTGAGACTGATTGTGTGATGTTTGATGTTTTCCCAGATCACTCCAGAAGTACTTGTTTCGCTTGACTGTCAAAGTGGTTAGACGCCCTGCGTCAGATAGTCTTACGGGATTCTACTACGCCGACTTGGACTCAGTCAAGGTACTTCAGGCATCCACGCCTAGGTATGTGCGGGTGAACTCTTTCCACCCAATCTGCTGATTTTGATACTTGGGTTATAATTCATCGTTTCCACCTGTTCAAATGGTTTCTGTGACCGAGCCTTTTGGCTTTCATCTTTTTGTACCTTGGCATGTGGTACGACCGCACCGACACTGGAGTTCAGTTCGACCGCATTTTGAGTGCATTGGATCCGATGATCTCCGGGGAAACCGCGAGACATCGGATCTTATTTGATTTTTGCGTTGGCTCCTACCCAGAGATATGGAAGATCTCCTGGTGTTTTGGAGACAGAACGCTCTATTGGGAAAATATTTTTTGGATTTTTGAAAAGGCACCCACTCTGGGGAGTGATACTCCATGGGGTCTTTATTTGCAAATAGAAATATTTTTTGTCTTTTTGAAATGGGAATCTGGTTTGCACTCGCCTCCACTAGGGATGCCTGTGGGGCTTTTGGCTAACCGACTTTTATTTTGAAAGCAGGTAAACATGATGATTGATGCGATGGATGCTGATGCATGGAGATGCATGATGAATGCATGGTTTGGCTCATTCTCTTTTCGTTTGATGATTTTGCTTTTATTGTGCGTGTAGAGAACTTTGAGCTTATTGCTTGCGGGGTTGTGCTCCCCTGGGGATTTTCCTTTTTGATATGGATGTTTGGTCAGCGGGTTGGTCAAGATCCCGACCCGTGATCGATCAGGTCCATCGTCCCAAGATGCTGTTTCTTTGCTAATGAGAATGTACGAGGATATCATTCGAGTTCAAGATGTTCTTCTGGGCATACATGTGATTGAGATGGTGTTTGGTTGCCCGTTTTGGTCAAGATTCCAATTTGCAAGCGATTGGATCCGTCATCCCATACTGTGAAGTGAGCGGAGTTCAAGACTCTTGAATTGTAGTGCTGGGGATACTAATTTTTGTGATTTTTTGTAAATATGTGGTCCGAGTCTTCAACTGAGTGGTTAGGATAGAGATCGGTTTATTGAAAACACAGGAAATATTTTTTGTGATTTTCGAAATATTTTTTATGAAAGCAAGAGAAATATTTTTTGTGATTTTTGAGAATATTTTGATTGAAAGCAAGGGAAATATTTTTTGTGATTTTTGAGAATATTTTGATTTGAAAGCAAAAGAAATATTTTTATGATTTTTGAAAATATGATTTTGCAATGTTTTTGTATTTTTATGATTTTTATGAAATGCAGGGAAAAGTATGGAATTTTCATCCACTTCCAGCTTCTACTGCTGGTAAGGTACCCGATCCATTTTACGTCAGCGAGCAAGACGAGTCTCACATAGTTAAGTGCCGTAGTTTTACATCTTCGGATGAGGGGATTTTGAGGGTTTTCAGTCAACACACCCACAAAGTTGCCTGTTCCTCATGTGCAATGCACATAGACCACATATCGTCCGACGGACTCCTTCGGCCACAAGATGAGCCACATCCTCACATTTCCCTTAGTCAATCCAGTTTGGGGTCTTATGTTGCTCACAATTCCGTGAGGGTGAGCTTCACCTCCCAACAGCCTTAATCCCCTTCATGAGTTTTAGGAATAGGGAACATCCGTCAGATTCAACAGCGACTTCCAAATCAAGGTTGTCTATCACGGTGCGTTCAACACGAACAGGGTTGCGGAGTTCTGCCCGCCTCAGCCCTTACCTGTTTAAAAGATTCTGGACACCCGTACGATCAAGTGTCAGCCATGTCCGGAACAGGTTAGGAAAGAAAGCCCCCGAGAAGTTAATCCCAGTGTAGTTTTAGGTCTTCGGACCGTAAATATGTACCTGCTGAAAATACATTCTTTTTTGTGATTTTTCGAAAACTGTTCCAGGTCATAAAATCTCAATTTTGAACGGTCAGGATTGACACTGGTTTTTATTGAAAATCTCTCGGGATTTTGTTCCCGACGTAGTTTAAGGTCTTCGGACCATGAAACTGTACAAAAAGGGGCAGATATATATATATATATATATATATATATATATATATATATATATATATATATATATATATATATATATTTCTAAATGATCCAGATCATCAGATCTTGGCCTGAAAGGCTGGAATCGATGCTGGTTTTTATTAAAAATCCCTCGGGATCTTGATCCCGACGTAGTTTAAGGTCTTCGGACCAGAAACTGTATAAGAGGGTGCTGGTAATGCATATATATATTTTTGTGATTTTTTAAAAAATGTCCGGTGTTGTCGGATCTTGACTCGAGCAATCAAGACCAATGCCGGTTTTTATTGAAAGTCCCTCGGGATCTTGATCCCGATGTAGTTTAAGGTCTTCGGACCAAAAATATGTACATGTAAGTGCTGGAAATGCATAAATATATTTTTGTGATTTTTTGAAAAATGTCCGGTGTTGTCGGATCTTGACTCGAGCAATCAAGACCAATGCCGGTTTTTATTGAAAGTCCCTCGGGATCTTGATCCCGACGTAGTTTAAGGTCTTCGGACAAAAAATATGTACATGCAAGTGCTGGAAATGCATAAATATATTTTTGTGATTTTTTGAAAAATGTCCGGTGTTGTCAGATCTTGACTCGATCCAAACCGATTTCGGCTTTTATTGAAAATCCCTCAGGATCCTGATCCCGACGTAGTTTAAGGTCTTCGGACCAAAATCTATACAAGTAAACAGTAATCAAGGGCGGAGATTCTTGGGATTCTTCTTAGAATGGTTTGGATCATCTGGTCATGCCTTTGGATGGTTGAGATCATTGTTTGACCAAGTCAAATTCTTCTTTCTTTTCTTTAAAAATTCCATGAAACTTTTCCACATCATCAACCCAATTTCTCACCTCATTTCTCATGAGATGAGATTTTGGTGAGATTTCTTCCTTTTTTCTCACCATTCTCTTCCATCACTTCATTCTTACATGAAGGTACAAGATTCACTTGCAACCACCCTTCCCAAGGAGGAGTTCTTCCCAAGGAGAGGAGGTGAGAAGTCACCTCACCTAGGTAGGGGCTAGGACGGCCTCCCATGGGCCGCCCGACCGGTCTCTGCCTCTTGGTCTCTTCAGTGGGCTGGGTAAAAGGGTGCCCTCCCCTTTTCTATATAACATGGGGCTCCCTTGCCCCCTCAAACGTGCAATCTCTCTCTTCTCTCTCTCATATTCTCTCTTTTTCAAGTTTTCTCTCTCTTCTTTGGTGGTCCTTTGCTTCTCTCAAGTGGTGGCCCTTAGAGACATTTTGGGACAGCAAGGTGGTCCCTCTTTGGTGAGTGGTAAAGGTATGAACCACTCCCTTTCTCTTTCTTGTCCTTTTCTTTCTTCATTGTCTCTTCTCATGACTCTTTTCTTTTTCCATGTAGTTATTCCAAGAAGAGTGAGGGTGGGCCCAAGTGTTTTTGGCCACTTTCTAGATCTCAAATCCTTTTCAAAGGTGGAGCATGGAGAAGGACATTGCAAGCTTTCCACTTCATTTTTTCTTTCTTCTTTTCACACTCCCCTCATGTGTATGTAAAGGGTGATTTCGCCATGTCATCAAGTGTGCATGGCAAAATACTCTATCTTTTTCATGGGAGTTGGGCCTCTCTTCATATGTATCAAATGGGCTCAAAGTGAAGTCATGGCCCTTGGTGTATTTGATGGGCCCAATGCTTCATTTTGGGCTCCCTCATGCTTTCTTGCCCTTGTCATTTTTCCTTAATGCTCTTCCTTTCTTTTCCATCTTCTTTTCAAGGTTTGAGCCCATGGGCATGGTAGGGCCCATCTCAAGTTTTGGGCTCATGGGGCTCACTTTAGGTGACCCCATCTTTTTTCACATATGTATGGATCAAGATGACTAGCCCATGCTTCATTTGGATCTCAAGTGGGCTAGATTTCCTAGTTGGGCCTATATGGACAAGTAGCCCAACTCTTCCATCATTTCTTGATTATGATGTACATCCTTGTACAAGGTGTAGTGGGCTCCTTGGAGTCTCTATATGTGGATGGGCTTTTGGGTCCTTATTGAAATTTGGATTCCTTTGGACCAATGTGTGCACCACTACACTTTGTCCATGTGGGTTTTTTCTTTTCATGCTCTTTTCTTTAATGGATGGAGGACTTGAGTTACTTGACCATCTACAAGTCCCATGAGTGAGTTGTTCCCACAATCTCACTAAGTTCAAATGGTTTTCCTTGTGGTAGGAATGTGATTCTCAAGAGTTTCCCTCTAATGCTATCAACCTTAAATGGATGATCCTCAAGTGAGCTATCCATACAATCATAGCTCCTTTTCCTTTGGGGCTTGGTGGGTCATCCACCATCATTCTCATGTATGGGTGATTTTTCTTTGAATTTGTGGGAAAGAATGATACCCATAAGTTGCCCATTCTTGTCCCATGCTTAGGGACATTTTGGATTTTGATCTTCAAGTGGGCTATGTGTATCATTTTTAGCCATTTATGATGGTCGGGTGACTCATCAAGCCATGCTCCTTTGTGCTCAAATGGTCTCCCTTTTTTGTGGAGAAATTAGTGCACATAAGTTGCCCAAACTTGCCTTTTCATGGGCATTTTCAACTTTGATTCTTCATGTGGGCTATGTGCCATCTTCAATCCATTGGGATGAGGCATTTGGGTTGCTCTTGGGGCCCGTTTTCTTTTCTACCCCCCACTTGTCCATGCATGTGTGTAAAAAGATGGGAATATCTTAAGTGAGAAACATGGCCTTGGCATGAAAGTGGATCAATCCTTGGCCACATATGGACTTTGACGAGGGACTTCTCATGTGAAGTGGGATTCTTATCCTTTGTTGATCTCATGGCACTTGAGTGCATTTGTTGTCCAAAATGTGTCCTTAGATGATGGACTTTCTTGCCTAAGGCATGCCATGCCACCTTCTTTAAGGTGGGCCTTACTTTTTCCAATGGGCCCAACACATATCCTAAGTGACACATGGAGTTGGACTTTAGATTTTGCATTTGAATGTGAGTCCAATCCCATGGGTTTTTTGGATGATAATTTGAATTTTAATGGGTAAAGGGATAGGGACTTACCTTGTCGAGCTTGTAGGATTCAATGGCGGATGGTACCAGAGGTCACCGAGTAATTGACGAAGATGATCCCGCCTTCATCGTCCGCCGAGGGGACCACATGTGTTCCTTAGCTATGGAGCATCAACCTCTTCCCGCTATCAAGGGTCGAGGTACCAGGGATCGCTGGGATGATTGGATGAAGGATCCACAGCCCTTGCTTGAACGAGTACTGGATGGTACTCCTTTTGCTGGCCTCCTCACCCTACGTTTCCACAATAATGATGCCAACCGCATGATGCTCGCGGCCCTTTGCGAGCGGTGGCGGGATGAGACTCACACCTTTCAGCTCCCTTGTGGAGAATGGGGGATAACCCCCTTGGACATTTATATGCAGATAGGCTTCCCGTTTCATGGGACAATTGTTCCTCAAGTTAGCTCCCTAGCTCCTCTCACTTCCACCGACTGGCTACGGCTTGTTGGTGATGTCCCACCCGAGGGTGAATTCCAAGGCCATCAAGTGAAGATGTGATGGTTCTACAACAATTTTGCCTCCGTCATCCCCACCACCGAGCGAGAGACCCTCCACAAAGCCCGGGCCATGATCACTTATGCCTTCGGGTCCTTCCTCTTCTGCCATGCGAATGAGAGGGTTGATCCTAAATTCCTTCGTTTAGTCGAGGATCTTCATCATCCCTATAACTGGAATGGGGCTATCTTGACCCATATCTTTCAAGGTTTGGACAAGACCTGTCGGCATAGCCGGTCCTTCACAGGCTTCTGGCCTGTCATTGAGGTATCCCTTCTTTCACCTTTCTTGAAGGGCTTTCGCCTTCTTTCTTTCTCTGATCATTAGACGTGCTTTTGTCCAGACCTGCTTTTATGACCATTTTCCTCATCTCGCGCCGAGGATGCGGGATGATATTGAGCCCTCTCAGTATCGCCACATGTACTGGCGTCAGCAAAACCGTCAGCGGAACTCCCGAATTCCCGGGGACAATTGGCGTGCTGACATAGACGGGCTGACCGTTGAAGACGTAAGTATCTTGCTTTCCCTACCCCTCATGCCGTACCGTAATTGATCGTGGTGACCTCATCTGCTGCAGCTCGCTCGGATGCCGTATGCCAGTTTCCCTCTCTATTATACCCCTCAGCGTGTGGAGGCATACGATGCTTCATGTCTCCGTATCATGCTTTCTGACGCTGAGTCTTTCCGGTGGTACTTGGGGGAGAGGTTGCTTCGGCAAGTCACTGGGGTGGCTCGGGTCCCTTGTTCTGCACCTCCTTCAGCTGCTGGAATGCCGGTTGATGAGAGAGTTGAGGCTCTCGTGGGCCAGCTCGGATTCCGTTTCACGATCCCGGATCGTGATTATGATGAGTGGTATCTGCTGTTCGGCCAAGGGCCTCTGCTTCCTTCGCTTTATGTTCCAGGTGGCCGTCGCAGGTATGCTGGAGGTTCGGTGACTGTTCCTTTGATGGATCTTTATCGTCGGGAGCGGGACGCGAGGAGGGACGATGATGATTATGTTGGAGACTTGTAGCCTGCTCGGGTGCTCTACTTTGTATGGCCTTGTACTTTTGCTTTTATCTTCTTTTGTATCAAGCTCTTTTTTGAATGAATATACAGTCTTTGACTTGTTTCAAATTCTTTGATGATGTCTCGACGCTTTGATCTTTGACTTGTTCTTTCATGATTTGAGACTTCTTAGCCGCATGGACGATGACTTGAACGGTTTGGATTGCTTGTTTGGGCCTTATGGGCCCACTTGATGATTGGATCTTGGATTCTGGCCCTTCTTTTTGATGATCGAACCTTTGATCTTGCTGCTCCATGACTTGAGTAAGCTTTCCAACAGTTTGGATCCTGATGATCTAGTCCTTGAATGGTTCAGATTGATAGATTCGGCCCTGTGGGCCCACTTGAGACCTTAGCTTTACTTTGGGGCACCTCTTTTGATGATTTGTGAGACTAAGAAGGCTTCTCATGGTGTGGATGATGGCTTGAACGTCTCGGATCGCTTGATTTGGCTTTGTGGGCCCACTTGATGATTAGATCTTGGATTCTGGCCCTTCTTTTGATGATCCGCCCTTTGATCTTGTTGTTTGGTGGCTCATGTAGGTCCCTCAATGGTTTAGATCATGATGATCTGATCTTGGAATGGCTTGGATTGCTTGTGGCCCCCACTTGATCACCTTTCCTTCTCTTTGACTTGATTAGCCATGCTCTGGCTGCATTGCTTTATGATTGGACCGGTGGGGCACCTTTTATATGATCTTGATCAGCTTTAGTCGAAATCTGGAGTGGACCGGAGCCTTGGGCGGCCCATGGAGCGCCATCTGCTGACGTGGACTGTCAGCCTCACCTACCAAGAATCCTGGAGCCAATCCCGCGGAGAGAGGAAATCTGCGTCCGTACGGGCAGCCCAGGGCAGGCCGCCCAAGGCTCGCCTCTTGAGCGGCCTGGGCTGGCTCTGGTTCGGACACTCTCCTCTGTCCACTGTCCCTGTCTCCTCATTCCCTGCACGTCCGGGTTCGATTGCAGCCATGAATATTCCTTTTGTCCCTTCTTTCCTTCTCTTTTTGTCTTTTTCTTTATTGATCCTCTCTTGGGCAGCCATTGATGATGGCTTGGGGGCCATTGTGGGAGAGATTGGTGGGTCCCATGTTGCAGCAATTGATGAAGGCTTTAAAGATGGTGAGGTGCCTTTGATTGATGGTGGGGATGGAGCATTGAATAGGGGTATTGATGATGAATTAAGCTTGGTGGTTGGTGGAGCTTTGAATGGCTCCATTAATGGTAGGATGGCTGGAATTTCAGATTTGAATGGGGCCTTGATTGTGGGAGGAATGGATGGCATGGATGAGATGGGAGGATGGGACATAGGTGAGACTGTGCATCCCTTGAATGTGGGCCCCATGGATGATGTGATAGATGGTGGTGATGGGACCATGATGGACATAGATGGGCTGATCTCATGCTTGGATGGGATGGATGGTTCAGATGATACCTTTGACGGTTTGGATGCTCTGGATGAGGGCCGAGATGTGCGGCATACTTGTTTGGGTGGACTTGATGTGGTCATTGATGATGTTCCCCTGATGATGGACGGTGTGGATGCCTCGATGATCCCTTTGATCGGCCAGGATGATGACTGGATTCATGATTTCCCACTGGAGAGGGCCGCAGGTCCGGATCTAGCCGTTGATTCTTCGATCGGGGTAGCCGGGACCCTTTTGGATGGTTTAGATGCATTCTTTGACGGTCAGATTAGCCAGGGTGCCACGATGTGCGGTGTGATCTTTACTGGTAGCCCTTTTGATGGGGAGTATCGTCTTTCTCCTGATCGTCGGTCTTTTGCGCACTCTGTTCATGAGGTGGGCGAGTCTTCCCATGCGGCTGAGGTTATGACAGTTTCAGATAGTGATGAGACTATATCAGACATAGCCGTTACTGAGGGCAGGTCAGGGGCTGTCGAGTCTGCAGAGGTTCCAGCTTTTCCTTCTCCTTCGCCCGTTGACCTTCCGATCCTTGATGAGTCATCATTGATTTCTGGGCCTTTTGTGCTGGAGGGGGTACCAGTGAGGACTTGTCAACTGCTTCCTCGTTCTTCTTGCTCGCCTCGACTGCTTGCTTGGCTTGACAGTTTGTCAGCTTATGAGATTCGGGAGTTAGAGTCCTATGGCTTCGGCAGTCTGATCCATATGGCCAGAGTTGATATTGACTGGAAAATGCTCGGAGCTGCCTTGATTGACTGGGTCCCTTCGTTGAACTTGTTTGCGTTCAACGATTTGGAGATAGGACCTTCTTTGGAGGAGCTTGCTCGCTTGACAGGCCTACCCTGGGATTATGCTCAATATTTTTCGCCAAAGACGTCGCCGAAGACTGCCACACCGCAGAACTGGCTCGGGATCCCCTATCTTGTTCGGCCTGCAGCCGGTGGCCAGGATGCTGTAGTGTTCTCCTTGGACTTGCTGTATGATCTTTTTTCAGGTCTTCAGAGTACGGCCGGCTCTACCTTTGCTCGAAACGCACTGATGTTCTGCTTGATTGCTGAGGTGCTGTTCTCGGGATGGCGCAGATCCCAGACTCCTTTGCTTTTTGAGGTGATGAGCCGAGCTATCCATCGGCAGGGGATCATTTCTCTCATCTTGGCCGAGCTATTCGATGGGCTGACCGACTGCGCCTTGGGCCGCACTCGTGTCCTTCGCGGCTGCTGTGCATTTCTTCAGGTATTTCTCCTACACCTTTTTTTCCTTCTTGCTTTGTTGGGGATTGCTTTGCTTTAGCTGAACTTCTTTTCCTCTCTGTGATCAAGTCTGGCTATGGGAGCGTCTTTCTTTGACTATTCCTGTATCATTTCCTGACACCCGTCGCCCAGACCTTATGCGGTACATTATGGAGTTTCTTCCGCATACAGCTAGGATGAGCGAGCCCTTGGATCGCAGGATGTTTGCCGAACTTCGTGACTGGAACGTTCGTTGGGAGTCATCTTGGCTTTCACTTTCTCCAGTGCTTTGCGATGCACACCGCCATCCTCTGATGTTGGTAGGCTTTCGATCCTACTTTTCTTACCATCCCATTCGGTTCCTGCGGCAGTTTGGATATGAGCAGGATGTTCCTCTTTTTGCTTTCACGGGTATCGGGCGTTGAGCACTTCCCTCTAGGTCCTCTGACTTTAGGACCCAGATTGATTGTTCTTGGGCGAGTCACTTGACTGCTGATTTGCTGGGTTTTGAGCTTCGGACTTTTCCGATGGCGACCGCCCCGTACCAGTACTGGGTTGCTGAGCAGTCGTTGTATCGACGTATCCCTTGTTGGCACCAGACTGTTGACGAGGATGAGCAGGATATCCTTGGAGATGCTGGCTCTTCATCTGGTTCATATGAACCCTTTGAGGAGCGCCCATTTATCGATCCTGGCTTCCTTTTGGCCACTCATGGCCATCTGCTGTCTGAGATCTCTGCACTTCGGTATCATTGTGAGATGATGTCGAGGAGATTGGCTGCAGATCAGAGGTTGTCTGATGAGGAGACAGCGATCCGTACCCTTGAGCGCGATGAGGCGTATTACCTGCGTATGGAGGTGAGCAGGTTGAGAGCGAGGTTACTTCATTATGAGTCAGAGGACTCACCTGATGTGGCCGAGGAGGAGGGTAGAGATTGATTACGTTGGCCACCTGCACACTGATTTTTTGCGTAAATGATTGATGATAATGCATTTTCTTTTTTTTTTGTATTTTTTTGAAAAAGATGATATGACATGTGTAAAAGAAATATGATACTTTTAATGAAAAAGAAAACTGTTTTGGGAATCTATTGTGCCATTAGTTGTCTTGTGAGTGTGTCTGGACTTTGTGTTGGGATATAGGAATCAAAACTGGGGCTCGGTCAATGATTTGACCGATGTCTCGAGATTCGACTTGCTTGATCCTTTGGTTCCCTAGAGATGTAGGCAATGGAAACTCTTGCTTCCTAAGATTGTCAGAGTTTGTAAAGTTCTTCGCTCCTGACTGTACTTCCTCTTGTTCTTGCACTTTCACTGCTTGAACCGATCTGGACTGTCTGATTTCTTAGTACCTGCACTTTTATTTTTTCTTTTTTTTTATTTGAGCCATTTTTGCCTGCAGCGCTCTTTCGAGTTTTCACTACAGCCGGCCTTTTCCCGTCATTTTTGCCCGTGGCGCCCTTTCGGGTTTTCACCACGTCCCGGGTGTTTGATCTTACCTGCCCCTTGGCAGCTATGCTGTTTTTACCCTTGGCGCCCTTTCAGGTTTTCACCAAGTCCGCTGTATGCCCACTGTTTTTACTCGGAGCGCCCTTTCGGGTTTTCACTCCGCCCTCTTTGTTTAAGCACACATTTTTTCTCTCTTTTTTTTTTCTTTCTGGATCTCTAGATAACTGCGGCAGCTAGAGGTCAGGAATCCGTCGTTGCCGGCCGATGGCAGTCTTTCAGCCCTTATCCTGAGTTACGATAATAGAGCTGTCGGTCTTTGCTAAAGACCCCTCTGAGATGGATGGATGACTGTGTTTCTTCTTGGACTGATTTTTTTTTCTCTTGGGTGCCTTGCTTTGGCTTCCCTTTTTCTTTCTCTTTTCTTCCCTTTTTTTTTTCTTTTGTATTCTTTTTCTCTTTTTTTTTTTTGTCTTTTCCTTTTGAATCCCTCTTTTTTTTGTATGTTTCTCTTTTTGAATCCCCTTATTTGAAACACTTGTTGGTGGACGGAATGATTTCTCAGAGGTCTTAGCTTCGACCTCTTGGCTTCAGCTCTATTAAAGTAACCTTTGATAAGGTCAAAATAACTTACCCGTGAAAGATCTTCACGTTGTCGGCATTGGTTGGCTCAGGAAGATCCACCCCTCTCATGCTGGCGAGTCTGAGGGCGCCTCCGGGAAGTACTTCTCTGATGATCAGTGGCCCGTCCCACGAGGGTTTGAACTTTCCTCTGGGGTCTGGAAGGTGCGACGGTAGAATCTTCTTCATAACCATGTCGCCTACCTTGAAACTTCTTTTTCGGACTCTCTTGTTGTAAGCCCGAGCGATCCTTTTCTGATAACACTGAGAATGACTTAGTGCACGCATGCGCTTTTCATCTGTTAGCTGTAACTGATCGAATCTGGCCCGTTGCCATTCTCCTTCTTCAACTCCGCTTTCTAATAACACCCGTAGTGATGGTATTTCCACCTCGACTGGTAGAACTGCTTCCATTCCATAAGTAAGCTCGAAAGGAGTAACGCCCGTAGCAGACCGTACAGACGTTCGATAGGCCCAAAGTGCATATGGGAGCATATCTGACCAATCTCGATAGGTCACGACCATCTTTTCGAGTATCCTGACGACTGTCTTGTTTGCGGCTTCTACCCCACCATTCATCTGAGGACGGTAGGGGCTTGATCGATGACGTTGGATCTTAAACTTGCTGAGGAAGTCATCCATCTTCTTGTTGACAAACGGGGTTCCATTATCTGTGATGATAGCATTAGGGATTCCATACCGGCATATGATGTTGTTCTTCATGAATTTGATCACCTGAGATGCTGCAATCGTGGTGTAGGAGGCTGCCTCTACCCACTTGGTGAAGTAGTCGACTGCCACAAGTATGTACTCATGACCGTTTGATGCTTTGGGACTGATCTTGCCGATGATGTCGAGTCCCCACATGGAGAAGGGCCAGGGGGTGGTCAGGTTGTATAACTCTGATGATGGGGCATGGATTTGATTTGCATGCTCCTGACACTTGAAGCATTTTCTGACGTGCTGGCAACAGTCTGTCTCCATGGTGAGCCAATAGTAGCCGAGTCGTAGAATCTTCTTTGCCATCATGTGCCCATTCATGTGAGGGCCACAGATTCCTTCGTGTATTTCTTTCATGATCTTTGCAGCTTCTGTTTCATCGACGCATCGAAGGAGGATGTGATTATAGGATCGCTTGTAGAGAACTTCGCCACTGATGGTGAACTGGCCGGCCAAACGTTGGATGGTTCGACGATCTGTTGCTGTTGCTGATTCTGGATACTCCTGGGTTTCGAGATATTGCTTGATGTCGGCATACCAGGGTTTGTCAGGGACAGCTTCGGCTTCTTCTATTTGCAGGCAAAAAGCAGGTTCTTCTTGAATTTCGACTGTGAGCTCCCATTCTGAAGCTCCTTTTGGGATCTCGAGCATTGATGCGAGCGTGGCGAGAGCATCTGCAAACTGGTTCTTGGCTCTGGGCATGTATGAGAAGGTGATTTCCTTGAATTCTTCGATCAGATTGTCAAGATACACATGATATGGTATCAACTTCTCATCCTTGGTCTTCCATTCGCCATTGGTCTGATTGATGATAAGCTGTGAGTCTCCAAATACTTGTAGCTTCTTGAAGCCCAAGATTATGGCTTTCCTTAAGCCAGCGATGCATGCTTCATACTCTGCCATGTTGTTGGTGCACTCGAATGCTATGCGCCTTGAGATAGGAATAGGGACATCATCTGGAGAGTAGAGGATTGCTCCAATACCACTCCCTTTAGAGTTTGCTGCGCCGTCGAAGAATAATGTCCATTCATCTTTCTTCTTCTTTTCATCCCCTTCAATAAGCAAGAGATCTTCATCAGGGAAGAACTTCTTGAGCGGTTGATAATCCAGGAGTGAGTGAGCCGCAAGATGATCGGCGAGGGCCTGCCCCTTGATTGCCTTTTGAGTGACATAGGTGATGTCAAACTCAGACAAGAGTAGCTGCCATTTAGCTATCCTTCCAGTGAGTGCTGGTTTCTCGAACATGTACTTGAGCTGATCCATGTGAGCGAGAAGGAGAATAGGGAATGCAATCATGTATTGACGGAGTCGCTGAGTTGCCCAGACTAGGGCGAGGCAAGTCTTCTCGATCGGGGAATACCTGGTCTCATAGTCGGTGAACTTTCGACTCAAATAGTATATTGCTTGTTCCTTCTTCCCGGTCTCGTCATGCTGACCGAGGACACAGCCTATGGCTTCTGCTGCTACCGAGATGTATAACAATAGTGGTCGTCCAGGAGTGGGCGGCACTAGGACTGGAGGATTCATGAGATACTTCTTGATGCGGTTGAAGGCGACTTGGCAATCGTCATTCCATTCTTTTGGGACGTTCTTCCGAAGGAGCTTGAATATGGGCTCACAGATAAGTGTGAGCTGTGCGATGAAGCGACTGATGTATTGAATTCTGCCGAGGAAGCCACGAATTTCTTTCTCTGTTCTAGGAGGGGGCATCTCGATGATTGCTCTGGTCTTGGTCTCGTCGACCCTGATGCCATCCTCGCTCACCATAAAGCCGAGGAGCTTACCTCCCATTGCACCGAAGACACATTTCTGTGGGTTGAGACGGAGCTTGTACTTTTCTAATATGTTGAATAACTTCTTCAGATCTTCAAAGTGTCCTTCAATTGTGCGAGATTTGACGATCATGTCGTCCACATATACTTCGAGCTCCTTGTTCATCATGTCGTGGAATAGTGCTGTCATTGCTCGCTGATATGTTGCTCCTGCGTTTTTCAGACCGAACGGCATTACCCTGTAACAGAAGGTTCCCCAGGGAGTGATGAACGATGTCTTCTCGCGATCTTCGACGGCCATCTTGATCTGATTGTAACCTGAGAACCCGTCCATGAATGAGAAGATCTTGTATCCAGCAGTGTTGTCGACCAGAGTGTCGATATGTGGCAAAGGGAAGTCATCTTTTGGACTGGCTTTGTTGAGATCTCGGAAGTCGATGCACATTCGAACCTTGCCGTCCTTCTTTGGTACTGGCACGATGTTGGCGAGCCATTCAGGGTAGTTGGAGACTACCAAGAATCCCGCGTTGTACTGCTTGATGACTTCATCTCGGACTTTCAGAGCCCATTCTGGCTTCATTCTTCGAAGTTTCTGCTTCACTGGCTTCATATCTGCCTTGGTTGGCAGATGGTGTACAACGAGCTCTTCATTGAGCCCCGGCATGTCTTCATACGAGAACGCGAAGTTGGACAATCTTGGAGCTAGGAACTCTATCATTTTCCGTTTCATCTCAGGTGGCTACGATTTTCCAATGCGTACTTCCCTAGGGATCTCAGGCGTCCCCAAGTTTACTATCTCGAAATCATCGGCTACAACATTGGCTTTAGATTCGAACTTTTTGAGGAGATCCTCTAGTTCGGGAGCCGGATCATCATCTTCCTCATCCCGAGCTTCGTCCAGACCCATGAGCTCGAAGTCTAATTCGATGTCGAAATCATATGATTCGACTTCAAACTCATGCGACTCTTTAGACGAACTTGGCACACTATTGAATGCAGGAAAAGAAATGTTTTTTGGTTTTTAAGATTTTTCTGAAATTGAAATGCTAGATGTTTTTGGCTTTTGAAAGTTTTTTATTTTTTTGGATTTTCGAAATTCGTGGGACTTTGAACAAGCAGGCATTGCAGACCATGATTGAGCCCAACTTGTTCTAAAGTTCCGGTCGCTGCTTAAACAGGCGTTTTTTTTGGAAGCCAGAGCCCTCAGGTGGCTCTTTGGTTGATTCGAAAGTTAGGGGAACAGATGACCATTCAGGACCCCACACTTCCTCCCCTGGAGAGGTGGGGGTTGATGCTTTGGGCGAAGAATCATGGTCTGGCCCAATGACCATGACTTCTTGCTGGTCGAGTTCGAGATCTGAGTCGCACTCAGTCCCTCCCGGATCACTTACTTCGCATTGCAGTTCGTCTGGTTCCACAGCTAGACATGAGTTTGGAATCTGGACATCAGACCAATCTAGGGCTGGCCATTTCCCTTTCTTGGTCCAATGGATGGGCTGCTTCTGCCCCTGGCTGATGATTGATGATGTTGACTTTGTAGAGATGGGCAAGTCGTACCCCTTGCTAATTGGTGCTGAGATGGGCAAGTTGTGCCCCTTGCTGATTGAAGTGGGCAGGTTGTGCCCCTGGCTGATTGAAGTGGGCAGGTCGTGCCCCTGGTTGAGAGAATTGGGCAAGTTGTGCCCCTGGTTGGGAGCAGGTGTCAGAGTAACCTGGTCCTGAAGCTGCTGTATTTGACTTCCTTCTTCGTCTTCATCATTTCCTTCTTCTTCTGGAGGCTTAGATGGTTCGAGAATCTGATCCCATCGAATGGGAGGCCACGTGGCCCAAACTAGGCTCATCGGGAGGCCTTTGTGTAGTGCAGTCGGTTGATTCCCTCCTGGATCTTTGCAAGGTTCTCCTGGCTTGACGAATCGGATGGGCGAGCACCGAAATTTCTTCCTTCTTTTGTCCATGAAGGTTGTCTTGTATCCGAGTCCCCATTTGCGTTGGTTATATACCAACGGTACCTTTCTGGACTTGAAGTGATTCTTCATTCGGTATTTGAGGCTTAGATGCTCTGCCGGTGAAAAGACACGGTCCACCCTTATCGGTTCTGGATTGGCGATAGAGTTCACAGTCTCGAATTCGAAACTATGAAACGGGATGTCTTCCTCAGAGTGCTGGATATCGATGACCGGGATGTCTGGTTCAGTGGTAGCAGCATTGGAGGGAATGATGAGCTCCTTCTCTGCATGGATAGAGATCACTTGATTTCCACAGATGTATTTCACTCGTTGATGCAGCGTTGATGGCACAGCTCCAACCTTGTGAAGCCAAGGTCGTCCGAGCAGCATGTTGAAAGAGGCTGATATATCCAGGACTTGGAATGTGATGGTGGAGACTTCCGGACCTATCTGTACCTCTATGTCGACCTCCCCTTCCACTGATCGGCGGGTGTTGTCGAATGCTCTGACGCATATGGTGCTGGGTCGGAATGAAGAAGGACTGATTCCCAGACGTTCTGCAGTCTTGAGTGGGCAGACATTTAAGCTTGAGCCATTATCGATAAGGACCAGCGGAACACAGAGGTCTTTGTATCGTAAGGCTATGTTGAGGGATCGCCCATGATCACGTCCCTCTGGTGGCAACTCATTATCTGTGAAGGTGATGGCGCGCAGAGCCAGGAGTTGTCCAATCATCAAAACTATCATTTCTGGTGCCGTATCAGAGGAGACGTGAGCATCGTTCAGGGTCTTGGCAAACATTTCTCGGTGTATGCGAGATGTACATAGTAACTCCCATACTGAGATTTGTGCAGGGATTGACTTGAGCTGATTCGCCACATCGTATGCGGCTTCGTTTTTGTTGCCGAGGCCTGAAAGGGCGCCTTTGGGATCTCCTCTGTTCTGATCATCTCTTCGGATGCAACGCCCATTGGGATTCATGTTCCCCACTTCCGCACATTCTGGATAGTGCCATGGAACCTCTTTGTAGTTTTCCTCCCTTTTGCCTTCTAGGACAACCGGTTCTTGCAATGGTGCTGGTGTGGGTACCAGATCTTCCTCGTATGGAGCTTTTGCCTTGAGAACTACATTGTTGCCTGTGCTGAAGGGGTAACATCGAGGCTTGTCTTCGTAGACCACATAAGGTCGTGGTCCTGGCTTGACTGTTGCTGGGGCAGGAGGCTCCCATGGAATGAATACTGGTCCTCTTGATATGGCAGGAGGTTTCTCTGTTCGTCCCAGCTGCCGTAGTGTGATTGATACGCCTCCGGGGTTTGCCCCTTGCAATACGACTGGCTCGACTGGAAGAGCTCCTTCCAATACAACGGGTTCTTGTTGTTGATGAGTATAATCCTTCCATTGTGGATTGGATTGTTCTTGAGTTGCCCCTTGCAAGATGACAGGTTCGTATGTGGGCTCGATGTATGATTGTGCTCCTTCCAGGACGACTGGTTCCCACCTTGAATGGTTGTAAGGTGCCCCTTGAACAACTGGTATATCATATGGAGGTGCTCCTTCGAGTACTACTGGCTCGAGGACTGAAGGAGGGAAGGGACTTGCCCCTTGCATGATCGGAGGAGGACTTGTCGGCCCATAAGTGTAAGCATGAATGGACTGGATAGGGGAGAAGAAGCGATCGAGATGGTCTCCTTCTTCTATACTATTGACTGCAGGGCCACGAGACGAACTGGGGTCCGTCGGATGTTGAGGCAGAGGATTCTGAAGGATGTTGGTGGAAGCTGCTGGAGAAGTTCCAGGGACCGAGATGACGATCTTGCGGTCATCAATCAGGTCTTGTATGGCATTCTTCAAAGTATAGCATCGATCAGTGGCGTGGCCACGTCCTTGATGATAGGCGCAATACTCATTTTCTCGGTAGTTTGGTGGTAGAGGATGAGGAGGAGGCCTAGGTGCCATTAGAGTAAGTAATTGCTTTTGTACCAGCGTAGTCATGATTTGACTAAGTGGTTGACTGAGTGGAGTGAACTTCCTGGACTCCCTGTAATTCTGCCTGTTCTGGTATGAGTATTGGCCGTTTCCTCTGAACTGCTGCTGTTGTCGAGGTGGTTGTGGCTGAGGATTTGGTTGTGGCTGATACCACTGAGGCTGATGCTGAACTTGATTCTGCTGATACTGTTGACGTCCCTGTGGGGGAGCATGTTGATTTTCTTGAGCAGTGGTGTTGATGTTGTTTACCTCTGTTGGGCGGGGAGGAGAACCACTGCGGTTTCCATTCCCGTGCCCGATAGGTCTTCCTTCCACTCTGTTCCTCGCCGATTTTCTGCGCTCCCCACACGACGTTCTTCTCCCTTCCCCTTTTTCTTTCGGAAAAGAAGGAGATGAGGATGCGTGAGTGCGAAATCGCCGTTTGTGCCACTGGCTTGCCTCGTTCTCGAGGGCTTCGTTTGGTTGTCGTGTTAAGCCGGATGTGTTTAAGTGAGTTTATATAAGACCAGAGTCGCCACTAGCCAGTTACTTCAAATCTACAGTCAGCTAGACCCCGTAGAAACGTTAGAGAAGGGAATCCGAAGATTCCTTCCTCTAAAATGACTCCTGTTGATCTGCGGTCAGAGATTCGAGGTAAGGGATCACGGTTACAGGGTGGGAAGAGGTTAAGCACCCCACACACTGCCCGCACCGAAGTACGGTCTCTACTTCACAGAATCGATCGAATACTTGAAAGTCTAGTTTAATCCTCGTATATTCTCATGGATGACATGATGCATGAATGCGGGTCTGAACAGTAAGAGTTTCTGATGGGCAGGTTCCAACAACGGGCAAGCCCAGAGCGTACGCTCGAACTGACAGGTGCTTAATGTAAGACGTATGCAGTGTGCTTGAATGATCAAGGTGTTTTATGGTGAAGCATGAATGCAGGTCTGAACAGTAAGAGTTTCTGATGGGCAGGTTCCAACAACGGGCAAGCTCAGAGCATACGCTCGAACTGACAGGTGCTTAATTTAAGACATATGCAGTGTGCTTGAAGAATCAAGGTGCTTGTAGTAAAGCAGGGGGGTTGGAAGAAAAGTAAATGTTGCACTTATGCTAGATGCAAATGAGATGATGCTGGAAAAAGAATAGCTGGATGGACGGAGGTGTCGCAAGGATTGGCTTCGAGTGGCTGGATCAAGATTTGGATGGCTTGGGAGGCTTGGACCAGTGGTCAGGCTGGGCTGGACCAGGGCTAGACTCTCCTGACTCGGGCTCTCCTTGGTGGAAAAATGGGCTAAGGGGTGGATGAGGACTCGGACCGCACCCGGACTGGCTGGACTTGAAGGGATGTTGAAATGAGAAGGGGAGGGGGGTATTTATAGCAGCGGAGAGTGGCAGGGCTCGTAATTTTTTCCGGTAGGCCTGTTATGGGCCTCCCGTACGGCCGCTCCTCGGTTTCCAGCGAGTACGGTCGCTCCCTCGGGGCTGTTGTTTGACTCGCTGAGTCGACTCAGTGAGTTGACTCAGCGGGTCGACTCGGTGATTTGACTCGACGGGTTGACTCGGTGTTTTGACTCGACGGGTTGACTCAGCGGGTTAACTCAGCGGGTTGACTCAGCGAGTTTGACTTTTTTAGGATTTTTTTACTGGCCTTTTTTCTGGGGGATTTTTCAGGGTGATGTTTAGGACTGGGTTGACTGGGTTCGGGCTTGAACTGGGCTATGGAATGGGGCTGACAAGGGTGAGTTTGGCTGAGTTTGGACTTGGGATTTGGGGGTATGGTCCTCCATTCATCCAGCTATCTTTACCAACAGTGTAGCCGAAGGTGGGGTGTCTACAATATGTTACTCATTAGACCTACGAAATTGGTATAAACACCTTATCTTTATGAGGCCCACCTTTTGCCTATTTAAATGATTTAAATCATCTATTCAATCGCCTATATAGATAATGTCATGCGTGGCCCATAATTCTTACATTCTCCCACTTGGACCACTCATGTCATTAGAATATATAAAATGAAATGTGTGTGTGTGTGTGTGTGTGTGTGTGTGTGTGTGTACACACATATACCATACGAGCTCAAAAACTTTTCCAGATATCTTATAATGGATCATGGGGCAGTATCATGTATAATACAATCCATTGTAACTATTGATATGGGACAATAAGAGTCATCATTACATTAGTCGAAATTGAATCAGGCATAATCATAAATATTAGTACTCATAAGGACATTGATCCTGATAGCATGTGCATGTGGTATGAAAATCTTATGTCGGGTATGGTTATGCATACAACTTTCAAACGGTTCAACCATTTCTACTAAGAGATGCCTTATACCTCAATGAAAGTCAAACTACATTATTCATTTACCCTATGCATGCATAATAAATTAATAAATAGAAACTATGAAACTTGAATCATCAATTGGACTTTAATTAATCAAAATGCACGTGCAACTATAATATTTGTATACTCTCACTAATTCAAGACATCCTACGAGAATAATGCATTGATTAATAGATCACAAAGCTTCACAGACATCCGATGATTTAAATCATCTCATTATATAATAAGGAACTTGAAGCCTATGTTCTTTATATAAATTATTGTCATTATTTAGAGGAACATTATACTATAATGCTTAATACTTGATTTTCTGGTAGGCATGAACTTTTGTTTTTAATAGATGAAGCTATAAGTACATGCATTGCACTATTTTTGTGCGATAACTTCCATACCATGAAAATAAAACCTAAAGTAGGCTTCATGCTAAATTTCTTTTATTCTCAAGTTCTTTTTTTTTTCTCTGATAGCCTTTACTTATTTACTGATAAAAGTTTATCTCTTGAATTCATTTTGAGTGTTTTATCCATGGATAATACGAATAATTTTGAAAAAATATATTACATATTACGTATTTTCTGAAAGTGCAATTTATCAAGCTTATAAAATTGCATCAATTTAATATTAGAATAAGTTTAATATATGGGTGTTGAGTTTGAGCACTAGGTCATGTGGGATTTAGAATACGTTCAATTTAAATATAATCTAGTAAGATATGGAATAAATAAATATAAAAATAGGATATGTCACTTTCTAATACTAAATTGAATTTGAGACAATTTGATCTCATAATGAGGGTGAAAGGTTCCAGAGGTTTCACACCTTTGACTCTATGGATACTTGATCGTGGGCGGCTCGCGCTCTTTCCATGGGTTGCCTCTTTCGATGACTTTGCATTGTATTGGATGATGTTATATTTGACTGGAGTCGCCACTAGCTAGTTACTCTATCTCCACATTCGGCTAGATCTTGTAGAAACACTAGGGAAGATGATTCGAAGATTTTAACCCTAAGATGACTTCTTGATTTATGACTGAAGGTTTGGAGTAAGGGACCATGGTTATAGAGAGGGAAAGTGTTAGGCACCCACTCTGCCCGTACAGGTATACGATCTCTACTTCATGGGATCTAACTAATTTCTCAGGGTTGTGATTAATTCTTTCGCACTAATGATGCAATAGTGTGTTTGATGTTGTGTTAAATGCAACACCGATGACAGGCTATAGTTTTGGCTAGATAAATCCACCTTGATTACCCACTTGTCATACGTAAGACCAATCAGTCTAAGTTTCCAATGGGTAAGATTTGACTATGCCGGCAAGCCACATAACATACATTTGAACCAACCGGGTGCTATGCAATGCAGTGTTGATTAATGAGATAAGCATGGGGGTTGAGAAGGAAATGAATGTTGCACAATGTTAAGGTAAGGTTTAATGAAGATGATTCAGAAGTTAGACGATTAAATGGATGGTAGTGTTGTAAGGACTAGATTGAATGTCTTGAATTAGAATCTAGATTGGTAAAGAGACTAAGGATCTGATTAGATTAGTCTAGACTTGGGCTAGGCTCTCTTCTATTGTTCACTCCTCTCTTTGGTGAAGGGATGTGGTGTGGAGGATCGCTGAATGATGAAAGGATGATTCAAGATCTACTGGATGTTGGAAATGGGAAGGGGAGTGGGCTATTTATAGCCCCCAAATTCAGTTTTTCAATAATTCTTATAAACTGCAGGGGTTGAATGTGGATGGATGTTTAAGATTTGAGATTGTCACATGGCAAGATCTCATGGGTTAAATTAGATGGTAAAACGATAAATATGAGCCAAGGATGGGGTGTTAGAGACATTTCATGTTACCACATGCTCAGACCCCTACCTTGGGGAAACCCCACATGCGTAGAGCTCTCTCTACCAAGATAAGGGAGCTACCACGTGGAGACCGCTAGCACCATATGGAGCTCCCTGCCTTGGTGAGCAAGCTTGAAATTGTGTCAAATCATCTAACACGACACCCTACGCTATTCGCCCGCAGAAGCTTGGCGAAGCTAACAACTATGGTTAAGTCCTAGAGGGGGGGTGATTACGACCGTTTTAAAATCTTTTTAAAAACTTCTTGCTAATTAAACTAATTAAGCAAGAACACTTAGCTTTAAATAGGGCTGTAAATGGTCGTGTTCGGGGAGGGTTTAGCCAAAACCAGACCCGCCCATTTACTAAATGGGTCTGGGTCCAAATTTTAGACCCAAACCTTTTTACTAAATGGGCGTGTCTAGGTCGAGTCCGAGTCAACCCATCAGACCCATTTATAAATGGGTCTGGGTCTGGTAGAGGGAGATCCACCCAGACCCATTTATAAATGGATGAATGGGTCGGGTCTAATGGGTCTGGGTTTGGATCTAGTATGCAAGCATTTTAACAAGGCTTAAAATCGGGTCTAGACGGATCTGAGCTAGATGGGTCCCTTGAAACATAGACTAAACCCGCCCACTTACTAAATGGGTTCGGGTTGGGTCGAGTCGGGCCTAATATAAAGGAAACTAGACCCAGACCTGTTTAGCAAATGGGTCTGTTCTTGGATCCAAACCCGTACCATTTAACAAATGGGTCGGGTCTAAATGGGTTAGGTCTGGGTACCCCATCGGGTTCGCTGACTCATTTACAGCCCTAACTTCAAAGCTTAAGTGGGTTAAATCATAAAAGCTAGCAAAGATAAGCAATTAAACAACCTAGCTTAAGCATATAGATTATAAAGATATAACAATCAAGTAATCAATCCATGTGCATTGTCTAGACTACAAATAATACGGTAAATCAAGCACTTAGTCTAGAAGTGAAACTACAAGATGTGTATGAGAATCTACCTAGAAAAGCATAGCATACATTCCATTCGAGCATTCATATAATTAACAATTAAAGGCAGTACAATAATAACAATGTCCTTAAATGATAATTTCAAATGCAGTCATGTATAGTGGCTCGATTTCCCTAATCCACTCCCGGCTACCGATCTCAACCTATGATACCATCAGATTTCACTATATAGAGGTTTTAAATCAGGTTTACCTTTCAACCTCTATGCGGAGGTTTTTGCACAGGTTCACCTTTCAACCTGAATGAAAATTTTACAAGTTCACCTCTCAACCTACACGTATACAGCTGTGTTGGTGACCCCCCTTGGAAACTTATTTAGACCCAATAAATTATTCAAGGTTTGATTAACGAACCTGAATTTCAGGCCCAACAAATATGCCAAGGATCGACAAACGAACCTGAAATTTAGGCTCAATTAATGAGCTAAGGTTTAACTAATGAACTTGGATCGAGTTTGAAACTAAACTCTCACACTTTATTCAATAAATGGAAAGAGTGCAATAGACTCTCAACTTACACTTATTTATCGGATGAGCCCCTTGTTCACTTGATCTCCGCTCTCCTGTGCTTCAATCCACTCATTGATGTTCCCCCGATCTTGTTGCCAATGCTCTATCTCCAATGATCAATTACCTTACATTTGATCTTTAAGAGATGACCAAGGTGATAGGAATTCTCTATAACTTAATAGGATTGAATTGCCTAGAGGAATTCCACCTAATTGGATCTCTAGAGAGGTTTAGACAAAAGATCTACATATGGTCAAGGTGCCTAAACATCTAGAGATCAATAGAGAGTAAGTCCATCTTCAATTGAGCTTTTGAATGCTTCATCTGAAATTATGTCAGTAGTCTAACACGGCACCAACGTATGTATGTGCGGAAGCTTAAAGCGAAGCAACTAGAATCATGGCTAAGTCCTAGAGGATGGTGATTAGGACATTTTGAAATTCTTTTCGCCTACTTATGTAATTTATCAATTTAAACTAAGTAAGCAATTAACACTTCGGCTTCCAAGCCTAAGTGGGTCCAATCACAAGACTAGCATATGATTAAAAATAAACATCCCAATCTAAGCATGCATAGATAATCAATTGATTAAAAAAATCATGCTCCTAATCTATGTAACCTATGTAGACTTTATGAGAATGGATCAATGAGCTAAAGTCTACACTACTAAGTGAAAGAACATCATGTGTGTGTGGATGTGCCTATCTAGTATATAACATACATTCTAATTAAGCATTTCATAATTAACATTTAAATACAATGCATAATAAGAAATGTGCTCAATAACAATCACAGACACAATGATATATAGTGGTTCGACTTCGGGTCTACTCCACTCTCGGTTCAAGTACTCAACTTCTTTGAGCACACCCGCATTCACTAAGGAGTTTAAATCTGGTTACTCCCAAACAAGGTGTTTTAACTCGACTTCACCAAACCAAGGAGTTTATAGGTTCCTCCCAACCTACACGTTCACACCAGTGTTGGTGGTTCCTCTTAGAAACTTGTTTAGGCTCGATAAACGTGCTAAGGAACGGCAAACGTCCCTACACTTTAGGCTTAACTAATAATCCAAGGATCGACAAACGACCCTAGAAATCGAGTTTGACAAACAAACTCTACACTCAATTCACATAGGCAAAAGAGTGGATGGACTCTATAAAAAGACAACTCACTTGTCGGATTTGAGCCTCGTTGTGCGCCGCTTCGAGTTGCTTCTTCTTGCTCTCCCATGCTTGAATCAGCTCCCTTTGTGCTCTCCCGATCTTTGATGTCACTACTTTGCCGAGGTTTCAGCTCCAAGATCATCTCTTGCATGTGATGCTCCATTGGAGATGCCAAGGGTGCTAGGAAATGGTGTAACTTCTATAAATGGTAGGAAATGAGTTTCCTAGAGGGATACACCTATTTGGACTCCTAGGTGGTGTTTAGACAAGGGATTTAACTATGATCAATGTGTCTAAACTTCTAGGAATCAAGAGGGAACAAGTCCATTCTCATTTTAGCATTGAATGTCTTAAGCTTGTGATGAATCACAAGGAGAATGACTTGCAGTGGGTTTGGAATAGAGCCTCTGATGATATTTGACAATGGTGCCTTCTATCTTCTCAAAATCCTCTCTGTTAGCCCAAAAATCGCATCTCCCGTATTTATATATTTTCCCCCAACGGTCAAATAACGGGTAAAAAATGGGCAGAAAACGACTATTCCGATCGATCAGAATATCAGTCGAGTGATTTCATTAGTTTGTTGGACAAAATATCTGATCGATCGAAGAGTGTTCCGATTGATCGAAAATCATTTCCTATTAGGGCTGTACATCGAGCCGAGTCGAGTCGAGGTGGGCCAAGCTTGGCTTGACTCATCTGTGCTCTCCTTGAGTTCGAGCTCGAGCTCACCCTCGAGCTTACCATCAAAGCTTGCCTTGTTTGCTAAAACTTTCGAGGCGAGCTCGAGTCGAGGCGAGCTTACTTCGAGTCGAGTCAAGTTTGCTCCCACCTCAATTTATTATATTTTTTGCTACAAAATACAAATTAAAAGTCAACAACATTAAGTTCAAGAAGTCACACATATATTAGGGGAGAATAATATTAAATGACCTAGCTCTGATTAATTTTTTTCTTTGGTCAGGCCACACACGCATTGAATGCAGACCACCAATAACATTTTCTAAACCATTGATTAACACAATACATGCATAGCTTACCACATGAACGGACTACCCTGATTATTGTGTGGACCATCTTCATGATGAAGCCCAGCCGATTCATGGATCAGATGCACCACCTCCCTTGTAAAATTGCAATCAATAGCTATATATGGTGTTTGGTCTTACCATAGCCCCTGTTTTGTAGATGTGTATGGTGTGTGATCTCACCGTAGCACCTGTTTTGTGCAGCATGTAAAACACACAACCACTATGTGCTCACCATGTTTTGTACTTAAAATTACTCAATCCATCATGTATGCTCAACAAGGAATGTTCTTACCTGAACAAAATAGTATGATTATGTAGCCCCCTAACGTGTGAGGGTTTTATATGTCCTAAGCTTGGACCCCAATGTGTGTGTGGGGGGATGGGGGAGAGAGAAATAAGAAATAAGAAGATTAGGGTGTTTTTTTATAACAAATATCTATTTGAAATGAGTCGAGTCGAGGTCGAGCCGAGTCGAGCTTGAAGTGAGCCGAGTTTCGAGTCGAGTCGAGTGACCCAGTGGTCGAACTTGACTCGATTTCTGACTCGAGCTCCTAAATGAAGTTTGGCTTGACTTGTTCTCCTGAATCGAGGCGAGTTTTTTTTAGTCGAGTCGATCGAGTTTCTTGAGCTGACTCGGCTCATGACCTGCCTATTGTCGATTGATCGAAAATCATTTCCGTTCCAATCGAAAATTACTGCTTTTGGGCAGTTTTGTTTACAGAAACTTTCACCTCTTTAATTAGTCTAACTTATCATGTTTTCAAGGTGTTCTAAGACTAATGATAATGACTAAATGTATTCTTAATTGATCCAAGTCATCTAAGAGGTTTTGTGTGTTTTGGTCCAAAGGGTTAGGGTCACCAAGGCATCTCATTTACCTATTCTTCTTCTTTGATGCTTTTGGTCAACTTGAATCTTCGTTCTTCAACTTGCCAAGGCTCAACCGACATTACAACACATGGACTCACGTGATTGACAAATAAGGTGTACTAGTATGCTACAGAAAAGTGCACTAACACCATCTTGTGATCAACCACAAAGAAGATGGATTAAAATGATTAAGATTAGAGCCTAATAGTATGGACAATGTGGGTGGCTTCTAATGCACTAAATGCTTTCTCTTAAGACCCAAACCCTAGCCCAGCCATTATATAAAGAAACCTCCAACAGATACAAAATGACTAGTTCACAACTGGTCATTGCTCAACTGTGACCGGTCGTGAAGGGTCCTCGACCGGTCTACTGAAAGCTAAGACTGGTCCTAAAAGGGCCTGGGATGAATGAAGTTTGTTGTCCTAAAAACAGTCCTGAGCAACTGGTCTTGTGACCGGTCTAATTAAACCTCAGAGACACTTATGTTGCTGTCTTGTTTTGTGTCCTGGGCGACCGGTCGCAAACTGCTGTTTGTGCAAGTTTGTTTACAGCAGTTTGCACCTCATTTATTAGCCATCTTATCATTTTTTTTTAAGTTTTTTAAGGCTAAATAAGATGACTAAGGGTTTTTCTATATGGTCAAGTCATCTAGAGGTTTGGGTTTTGGTTTGGTTTAAGGGTTTTAGCTCACCAAGGCATCTCATTTACCTATATCTTCTTCCTTGATGCAATAGGTCCGCTTGAGTCTTTGGTCTTCATCTTCTTTGGGCTCAACCAACACCTAGGCTCACTGACCTACATTATTGACAAATAAGATGCACTAGTATGCCACAGAAATACAACTCGAGACATGTACAAACTAAGCAATGCTCCTCTTCAGTTGCTCCCCTAAAACCTGTCAATCCCATGCAACACAAAACATAACAAACTCTTTTGGTGAGACTTGATCCTCAGGGGGCTTAGTGGAGGAGATTGTTGGAGAAGCCTTCAAAGGTTGCTGAAACAAGGAGCTTCGAACAGTCCGAAAATGGACTGGGCAGCAACGAAGTCTTTGGACAGTTTTCGGGCATTCCAGATCGGTCACTGACCGGTCTGCAGGGTGCTCCGACTGGTCGATAATTGTGGTTAAACGGATATTTTTGAAGCTTGCTCTCTAGACTATTTTTTTGCCTAGTTCGACCAGTCGACGGTGGGCTCCGACCAGTCAGCAGTATGACGGTGTTCTGCATGGTTACGCAGAAAGTGCGTAACATGTTTCTAATTTCGGTGGGAAACCTATATAAACGTTTTCTAATCGTGTTTAAATGTATCTTAAAGAGTTCCAAGGTGTCCTAATTTGAGATTAGGGTTTGGGGTGAGGATTGAGCGGGAGAGAGAAGCTTTGTACATCTCTTGGGGCTTTGCTTGTAGGTAGATCATCTCTGTAATCTTTTGATTCATAGTGCAACTGTCACTTTGTGCGTGGTTTTTCCCACAAGGGTTTTCCACGTAAAAATCGGATTGTCTCTGTGTTGATTGCGTGTGTGTCGTATGGTGATCATTTGGTTCTTCTCGGTGCTTTCGCTGACCAATTTTTCTAACAGTTTGTACACGACCGGATATCACTTTTGCAATTGGAATGTTCGGCAGGTACCTCTCCAACCCAGGGATCAACATTGGATAGTCATAAAGAATATGTTACGCTACCTGAAGTAGACAAATGATTTCACACTCACATACAAAAGGTCTGACCATTTGGAGTTGGTTAGATACTTATATACAGATTTTGATGGCTGCCTCGACACCAAAAAGTCCATTTCTGGCTATATTTTTATGACGGTTGGTGGGTTGTGTCTTAAAAGAGCGTAAAATAGACAATAACGGCTTCATCTACCATGGAAGTTGAGTACGTTGCATGTCATGAAGCTACGAATCAAACAATATGGCTGTAGAGTTCCTTCTTAGGTTTACAGGTATTGGAGCATATCTCGAAACCATTGAGAATCTTTTGCAACAACTCAACTGCGGTAAACTTCTCAAGTAACAATAAGCATCCATCAAGGTCGAAGCACATCAACATTAAGTATGTTGTTGTAAAGGAAAAAATTTAAATTGTCAAGTGTCTATGGAGCTTATCGGCACTAAGTAGATGATAGTTGATCCACTCACTAAAGGGCTCCCTATCACGCTATTTCAGGAGCATGTGACTTCTATGGGTGTTATTAATTCCACAAATGTATTCAGTTAGTGGGAGTTTAGTTTGATCTATTATGCACATATATTTATAAAGATCTCATTTATACAACTATGATGATTCTGTTTATGGAATTTATTTTTGCTTCTTATTAAGTATGCGCAATTTTAGTTTGAGTAAGTGAAATTTAAGCCTTGTCTTATTGGAGACATATAAAGCTCCAGAACCTTTTGAAGAAAGGTATATTTGATCACATTAGATGTGTAATATTCACCACACTTCTGTGTCATTGATCTATATCGTTAAGGGTGGTATTATTTGTGACCATGATTCGTTTCACTTAACAAAGATTAAATGTTATGATGCTGTTAGAACTGAAAATGCTACGATTACATTTTCTGGGTATTATTGCTCTGGGGATCTGAGTAATGAAAAACATTCATAGACAATCACAAGCATTTACAAAAGCACACACGAGAAGAAATATCACAAGATGAATTTTATTCCAGAGATTCTGAGATCTTGTACATTCCAGGCCGTGATCTGGCACAAGCCCTTAATTACATCGAATGATCAATGACCCTTAATTAAAAGGCAGAAGACTAATTAGCAAGGACTATGGTCTTAGAGTTCATGGTCGTAGGGACCTGTATTTTATGGTCGAAGAGACCTGTATTTTATGGTTGAAGAGACCTGTATTTTATGATCGAAGAGACCTGTATTTTATTGCGTTTTGTTATAGACTGATCCACCTTTGTAGGAGTCAGATGTCTATGTCTCATATTTTGACCGGAGATCTGGGCTGAGACTGTTAGGGTTTATTAACCGAGGGGTGCAACTCTGGGCTTGCGCCCATCATTTTTTACTAGTGACTGCGGGAAGACCGATCTGTAGTTGTATATACCTGAACAGCTCAACCGACAAATGCCGTTTGAATGGGTAGGGCATCGACTGTTCTTGAAGTGTCAGTCTTTAACAAGTTTCGTGTAATAATTTAGAACTCTCTTGATATGGTTTATTAGGTTAACCATAGTCCCGTTTGCTTAGTCCGAACTTGAATTTGGGTCATATTATGATAGTACATCTAATGATAATACATTGATACGATTCTAGGCTCTGGCGGCCTCTTTCTAAGAAGTTACTTCGTTCATCGTATTGGATCAGATTAGACTTTGAAGGCTTACATTTTACTCATTGGGTGGCCCAGATAAGTTATTTGACTGCTCCGTTGTGTCCGGAATGCTCGAAATACTCAAAATAGGCCCAAATGGGGCCTGAAAATATCACAAAATGAAGGTTTGAGGGTGCTGAAATTGACGTTCAGAGTGCTGATTTTGTGATACGCTGACCCTATTTTACTGATGCGTTGGGGCCAGTGCGTCCAAAAATGACTTTTGTTAAGATGTATATTTTTGTGATCCACTGGTCTTATTTTCTGATGCACCAGGGCTAGTGCGTAAAAAAATGACTTGTTTCATAAATGGTTATTTGCATAATGCGCTGACCTGTTTTTCAGATGCATTGGGGCCAGTGCGTCGAAAAATAACTTGTTTCAAAACTGGTTGATTTTCATAATGCGCTAGGCTATTTTTCTGATGCACTGAAGGTCAGTGCGTCCGTAAAATAAGTCAAATTGGACTCCTGGTATTTTCATGATACGCTGGTATACTTATACATTTTTAAATCATTTCTTCACCAGACATACTGTGATTGGAAGTAGGATTTTCAATGAGGGTTTCGTTGGTCGGAAAGGAATTTCAGTGATCGGAAAAAGTTTTCGGTGGTCTGAAAAAGGATTCCGACAAGGGATTCCCGCAGTCTCTCAAATACCCAAAGGACAAAGCTCTCTCTCTCTCTGGATCCGTCCAAATGAATAGTAACGGAGGAGTATTTATACCCAAAAATAACGAAAGTCGGCCAATAGGAGGCTGCCACGTGTAGCGCGTCGAGAAAATCGGTCGGCACGTCGAGAAAATAAGTCGACGCGTCTTAAAATGCCTTAGCTTAAATGCTGTTTTTTGGGATGCACTGGCTGTCAATGCGTCCTGAAATTCATTGAAAATGCCTGATTTATTGGATGCACTGACGGTCAGTGCATCCTTAAATTCCTAAAAATCACTAAATTTTTTGATGCGTTGATTGTTAGTGCGTCTTGAAATTCCTAAAAATTACTGAATTTTTTGATGCGCTGGCTGTGAGTGCGTCTTGAAATTCATTTCTGAAAACTTGCTGAATTTCTCGATGCACTGGCTGAATTTACCGATGCGGTAGGGGTCAGTGCGTCCTGAAATTCATTTCCGAAAATGACTGAATTTTATGACGCGCTGGCTATGAATTTAGTGATGCGCTGAAGTACTTCTATTTTGGTTCATTTGTGAATCTTATGAAAATAATGGTTTGTGGGGCCCGCTTTGTGATGAATGTTGATGCACTGGCCATCTTTATTCATGATTGTACTTATTGCCCAATTTTGGGAGATTTCGATCATGATGCATGGTGGGGCCCACTCCTGGGTCAACTCTCCACTTTTGGTAAAGTCCGATGTACATTTCGATTTCTATTGAGACTCCTGATGCACTGGCTTTAAATCTAGTACTGTGATGGATTTGTACACTTGTAACCCTTATTTTGAGGATCCCGACTTTTTGGGACCCCAACGATGCCTATCACGATCCAATGCTACTAGTCTTGATGGACTAGATTGTAGAAGCATTTTTTCATATTATTCAACAGATACATTAGTTAGCCATTCAGATGCTTTCTTTTTCAAATGATTAAAAAAACAAAAAAAAAAATGTTTTGCATTTCTTTTTAAAATGATAAAAAACAGAAAAAAATATTTTTTTTTTGGACATTGATTAATGTGGCCCAAGTAGGAGAATGTAAGACTTCTTAAGGTGGGCCTACATGATCAATGTTTTGGATTTACCTAAAAATGGATAATTCAAATCAAGCATACCGGTGGACCCCACTAAAGTCGTCGTCATGTCGTAAACGTATTTAGAGTGGCATGCTTTGTTACACCACATTAATGGACTTGAAGCATTAAGTATAGAGTCATAAATTTAAAAGGATTTCGATGGATTTTTTTTAAAGTAAATTAAACAAAAACCACCTCCATTAAGCTTTTATAAATATCAAATAGGTTCCCACACCTACACAACAATCATGGACACAAATCTTTTCCATCCCTTAGCGTCATCTAAAGTTGTAAGGTGCAGAAGATCCAGTCCGTCCAACTCATCCTATGACTACTCAAATAGGTACGCAACTTCGAATCTGATTATTTCGATTCTTACAATCGATGCATAGATTAATCCCCTGTTCCGCATTTCAGATCACATTCTCATCTCTGTCCCCGTGTACTTGTCATTTTAAGAAAGTTTTTTTGTAAAGCATATCAATGTTAGATATGTTCAACATTTGGAGGTATAAATCTCTTGTGTTGATTTTTTAACTTGTGGGTTCATAATCTCTTAAAGACAAATTTTTTAATTTCTTATTTCCTCCATTTTATACTATTTTCATATTCCAACATTAAAAAAAGATTTCCCCTTTCATCAGGCAATTCATTCTATTCAAATGACGAACTAAGACCTTGTACAATTGGATCATTTCAAAGATCAATTCTTCTCAAGATGATAATAGAAGAAGTTTTTTTCGATGATTATGAAATTGTCTTACATTGTAGAAAGCGATCCGCCTACTTTTATCTAAAGCAAAATGATGTTCTGGTGAAATTAAGTCGGAGTGGAAGAAAAACAAAATCCACCTTATTTTTTAACTGATAATTTTTCATGTAAAGATTATATTCCTAACACCCTTTTTATTTTTATCTTTAACTATTATAAAATACCCCCTGCTGTTGAACCTCTAATTTATACATTTGCCGACCCATTACATCACATTATATGCATGGTTTTCATGTTTAAAAGGCCCATCTAATACATAATTTGCGATTGTAGGAATGAGAGTGGCTTTGCCCAATTAGTGACAAAAAAAAAACATTTATGAGCTTTGGATGAAGACCCAAGGTGGGCCAAAGAAAGAAGAAAGCAAAGAGAGAGGAAGGAGAGAAGAAAAGAAAGAAAAAAAAATGAAGAAACTAGGTCCGACCGATCAAGACCGGTCGGCCAAGAAGGCCCGACCAGTCAAGACCGGTCGGCTGCACTCCCTGGACACCTGCAAGACAAGCTATACCGGTCAAGACCGGTCGACCATGTAATTTCAGGTTTGCAGATTTCAAACAGTGGGCTATTCCCGTTTTTGATTTTTCAGACCAGTTTTCTAGGACCATCTTGATGATATTTGGGAATCCAACACATCCATGTCGAAGAGGAGCTCGACGGCGAAATAACCCAAGTGGTTTCGTGTCGATCGGAGCTACGGATTGACCGTAGTGGCCAAAACAATACGAATTGTCCAGAAAGTTTCAGATTTCGCTGTTCCACTCTGGGCTGGTCCAGGTGACCCATCATTGATGATATGAAGAATCTAATTTGACCTTCTTTTATACCACATCCATATATGAATAACCACAAAAGTTTCAGATCAAAAGGATGTGTGGTTTGATCGTACCGGTTGAAGAAAGATTCACCATCCAGAAAGATTCAACTGCGTAGAGTTTATAAAAGCCCCAAGTGTTCTAATTTTCGGACCACATTCTGGGATTGTTTTGGACAATCTAATCCGTCTATCATGTAGAGGAGGAAGTTTTCTACCAATTTTCAAAATTTAGGATCAATCCGACATCTGTATACTCCAGGGCATTGAAAGCAAGATGACTGGTTCTGAAGGTACCCGAAGTGCGCGATTTTGAGAGGCGGTCGCTGATCTGATTTGTGGGCCCATTCAGAAGATAATCTTAAAAATATAAATCATCTATGAGTAAGATCATATTACAAAGAAGCTATAAATCAAATTTGAAGGCAATCCGACCATTGGTTAAGCTGTACCAAGCGAAACAAATTCTGCTATGTTGCTGTACTATTGCTGCATTATAAAAGGAGGTGCTCTCTTCTATTCCAAATCAAGCAAGGACGTGGGAAGCAAGGATTTCAAGTCCTAGGAGGCTACCTAGCCTCCTATAGCTAGTTTCTCTTCCTTTTCTTAGTTCTAGTTCTAGTTTTAATATGCTTTTCCTTAGCTAACCTCTTAGCTAGAGCTAGAGGTGAAATTTGTAGTTGGTTCCAATGCTTTAATTCTTTTATTTCAAGTACCCTTTTCTTAATTCTGGATTTTAAAGTTCTAGTTTGAATAAAGTTTGGTTTTTTAGAAGTTTTGTGAGAGTTTGTGTGCTCCGGACATGAGTTCTCTGCAATCCTCTGAGATTACCATGATTGGGTTGTTTGAATTCGAATTGTAGTAACCCTTGAGCATGCCATAGTCCATAGGCATGGCTGTTACTCCGAAGGCTACAAGTTCAAGTTCTATGTGCTTCATTAGAACTAGAAATCTGATTTCTAGATTTAAGTGGGACTGTTTGTGCTTGAATGTTATATCTTCCAATTAGATGAGAGATAGGACTTTGATTCTAATTGTGTTATACTTGGATGAATGGATTGGCATTGGACTACTACAAGTGGATCCTTAGTGCTCTAGTTATTCTTATTTTCAGATTTTCCTATTTCATGTGAAAAACTACTTTCTTAAACTTCTTAGATTTTAGTTATTAGAGTACTTGAAATTGTTTACCTCTTTTCCTGTGGATCGACCTTGGTCTTACCGAGATTTATTACTACATCGCAGCCTTACACTTAAGGCGAGCGAACAAGTCTTTGGCGCCGTTGCCGGGGAAAAGGTTAAACGGTTCTAATTGTTCTAGTAGCTATAGAGTAGTTTTAGTTAGGTAGGATTTTCAGTTTTTATAAAAGTAGATTTTCTGATTTTTTTTCTAAATTATTAACAATTTTTTGTTTGATTTTGTAGGACATTGTTGCTGTTATAGATCTCACTCTATTGGGCAACATCTACCATCTCCCTTCTTTTTTGTTTTTTTTTCTAGATTATGGTAGTTTCCAATTCCTTAAAATTTCATCATGTATGATTGGACGAATGGTGCGTATAAGTACCTTTTGAAGGATGAGAGTCGGATTGGGGGACCCAAACTCATTGTGATCGGGATCCTTCCAAGCATGAGTATTTTCTAAGATTCAAAGAACTTCCACTACCCCCCACGTAAGACGATGCGTGATTACATTAATGAAAGCAATATACATATTGAGACACGACGAAAGATGATAGGGGAATACCAGAACGAAGCAAAATTGAACAATGATCATCTGGGGAAAACATTACGTGATTACTGGATTGAAAATAACATAATTGTTCCACCAGTTATGGTAAGAGGTGTGCAACAACAAAAGGAACGGGTGAATAGTAGCCAACCGATTAAGACAATGCGTGATCACTTATATGGATATGCCTATCAACCATCATATAACTCTTCATCCTACAATGCGTACGGTCTTAATTGGGAAAACCACCATTCTCCTTGTTCAAGGGAAGAATCAACCATGGTTATTAACAATCACCCTAAAACGTCTTCCGCTTGTGATGATAAGTATACACAAATACTTGAGGAAATATGGAATGAGTATGTAGATGAACAATCAAATCAAGCTTACTCACCATCTTATGAAGACATTGAGCCTGAAATTTGGGGCATCGAATCAATCCCCTTTCATGAGGAGGATGGGGCTACCTAAGTCCCACCTTCTTCGAATTTAATAGATAGACTTTTAGAGGAGATTGATTTCGATGATCCCAATGTCATCATCAATTATGGTGAGTCCACTATCTCTTTTGAATGATTTGAACTTAGTGATGAAGAGACTTCAATGACGGTTGACGAACCCGAGGGATCCATAAAATTTGAAAGCGGTAGTGGGGTTGCCTACAATGAGGGTTTGGTGAATGGTTATGAACCTATGGTTTCTTTTTCCCAAGGGCATAATGATTATGAGTCTCTAGAGGATATGCATGCTAGAGAGATGGCCGAGGTTGATATTTTTGAGTCACTCCACCAAGTTGGCATGCTTAATTTTAATGTGGAGAATGAGATTCCTATGAGTGAAAATTCAGATTCTTTGGATGAATGCTTGGCTCACTTTGAAAATTCAAACGACCCTATTATTCAAGAGATTGTTAGAGCCTTGCATACTTCCGACTTGGTGCCTCATACTAGTTATGGAGAACCTAGTTTGGAAGAATTCTACTCTATGGAGGGCGAGTCCCTCACCATCGAAATTGATTTTTTGCACTCACTCAAGCAAGATCATAATCCTTCATCCGACTATCTCGATTTCTTAAAGGAATGTTTGGCCCAATCTTATGATCTTGATGATGAGATGATTAAGAAGTTGGACATTTTGTTAGACACGGTGTCGGTGCCTGAAGAACACCATTCCACTGTTTTACACTCTTTACCATTGTTTGTGGAAGCACCATATAATTCTGAAATTGTGAAGGAGACAACTTTAACTGAAGAATACACGATGAATGTCTCTCCACCATCATGGGTCCTTCAGCCCATTGAAAATTCTGATTGGGATGACCCATTTTTTAATCAATCATAACCCAAATCAGAATTTGAGGAGATATCTTTTTGCTGCTCTTATCTCCTCTTATCATGCATGTGGTGCACATAAATTTTGGACTTCAATGAAGACAAGCACCCATGTCTACTGTCGAGCAGGACTTTGGATGGTCCTCATGAGAAATTTATTGAAATTCATGAAGATCCTGCTCAAATTTGATCATGTAATCGATCGGACTAATTAATGGTAGGTAGGTAGGTTAGGATTTATTTTTTAGCAATTAGGATTGAATAAGTCTCCTCGAGACAATGGAAGATGCTAGAATTGATCAACTTGCTATCTCAGGTACTCTCGTTCTCACTTTCCTATGCTTTATTTCATTGCTCTCATGTCATGCTTATTGCACATATTGTTACATTGAGGACAATGTAAGACTTTGGTTGGGGGTTGAGATTCCTTAGATGAATCTACTAGCTTTTGTGACATTTCGAGCAATTCTGTAGAAAATTTTCGATTTTTGTAAAATTCAAGACTCTTTTGGAAAACTCTGTTTCTATGCATTGGGTATGATACGAGTATAAGAAGAGGAGATACGAAGTGAGTGATGTTGCAAGCTTTGAACTTCTCTTAATATAATGGTTTTATATGTGAATTCCCCTATTTATGTGGTTGATAGAAAGTTGAACACTTTTACACCTAGTTCACATTACACGATTTTCATGGGTTGAAAGGATTATGTGATTTGTGGATTAGCTAGACTTTGATTTAAGGTGTTGAGAAACCAAGCCGGGGTAATTTGTCCATCCTTGTCCATGGGAAAATAACGAAAGATATGGATTTCTAAAAATCCTATCTAATTTAAAAGAAAAAGGAAAATGAAGGATGAAAATGGGAATGATGGAAAAATGGTGGAAAATTCCGAAAAGGGCTACCTATTACCAACCGGGGGATGGTTTACCCATAACCAAAGCCGGAAATGGGACGTAGTGTGAAAGCCGTCGGAAGGATGGTAAGGCAAATTCCTGTCATAGGCTTGTTGTTGCTCTATACACCTTGAGATCTATAGTTTAGTTGATATATGAAGAAGATAATCACAGAAACTCATGAGATGAACTTTCACCATGCACACTAGGTTGAAGTTATTCGAGTTCTTCTATTTATCAATCAATCAACGGGAATTTCATGTAGACACTTATTATGCTTTGAGAGTTTAAGGTTTCAACTTCTATCACCTAATTTCTCCAAATTTTATACTTGTATGTTTTGGAATGGATAGAAACATGGTTTCTGAAGGAGAGTTGGATTTTGGAGGTTTGAACTTGTTTCACGCATGTTTTGCTCGGGACTAGCAAAAAGCTGGTTGGGGGTGTGTTGAACCTCCAATTTATACATTTGCCGACCCATTACATCACATTATATGCATGGTTTTCATGTTTAAAATGCCCATCTAATACATATTTTGCGATTGTAGGAATGAGAGTGGCTTTGCCCAATTGGTGACCAAAAAGAGACATTTATGAGCTTTGGATGAAGGCCCAAGGTGGGCCAAAGAAAGAAGAAAGCAGAGAGAGAGGAAGGAAAGAAGAAAAGAAAGAAGAAAAAATGCAGAAACTAGGTCCGACCGGTCAAGACCGGTCGGCTGCACTCCCTGGACATCTGCAAGACAGGCTAGACCGGTCAAGATCGGTCGGCCATGTAATTTCAGGTTTGTAGATTTCAAACAGCGGGCTATTCCCATTTCTGGTTTTTCGGACCAGTTTTCTGGGCCAATATTGATGATATTTGAAAATCCAACGCATCCATGTCGAAGATGAGCTTGACGGCGAAATAACCTAAGTGGTTTCGTGTCGATCGGAGCTACGGATTGACCGTGGTGGCCAAAACAATATGAACTGTCTAGAAAGTTCCAGATTTCGCAGTTCCACTCTGGGCCGGTCCAGGTGACCCATCGTTGATGATATGAAGAATTTACTTTGACCATCTTTTATACCACATCCATATATGAATAACCACAAAAGTTTCAGATCAAAAGGATATGTGGTTTGATCATACCGGTTGAAGAAAGATGGACCATCCAGAAAGATTCAACTGCGCAGAGTTTATAAAAGCTCTAAGTGTTCTAATTTTCGGACCATATTTTGGGATTTTTTGGACAATCTAATCCGTCTATCATGTAGAGGAGGAAGTTTTCTACCAATTTTCAAAATTTGGGATCAATCCGACATCTGTACACTCCGAGGCATTGAAAGCAAGATGACTGGTTCTGAAGGTACCCGAAGTGCGCGATTTTGAGAGGCGGTCGCTAATCTGATTGGTGGGCCCATTCAGAAGATAATCTTAAAAATATAAATCATCTATGAGGAAGATCACATTACAAGGAAGCTACAAATCAAATTTGAAGGCAATTCGACCATTGGTTAAGCCGTACCAAGCGAAACAAATTCTGCTATGTTGCTGTACTATTGCTGCATTATAAAAGGAGGTGCTCTCTTCTATTTCAAATCAAGCAAGGACGTGGGAAGCAAGGAGTTCAAGTCCTAGGAGGCTACCTAGCATCCTACAGCCAGTTTCTCTTCCTTTTCTTAGTTCTAGTTCTAGTTTTAATATGCCTTTCCTTAGCTAACCTCTTAGCTAGAGCTAGAGGTGAAATTTGTAGTTGGCTCCAATGCTTTAATTCTTTTATTTCAAGTACCCTTTTCTTAATTTTGGATTTTAAAGTTCAAGTTTGATTTTTTAGAAGTTTTGTGAGAGTTTGTGTGCTCCGGACATGAGTTCCTTGCAATCCTCTGAGATTACCATGATTGGGTTGTTTGAATTCGAATTGTAGTAACCCTTGAGCATGCCATAGTCCATAGGCATGGCTGTTACTCCGAAGGCTACAAGTTCAAGTTCTATGTGCTTCATTAGAACTAGAAATCTGATTTCCAGATTTAAGTGGGACTGTTTGTGCTTGAATGTTATATCTTCCAATTAGATGAGAGATAGGACTTTGATTCTAATTGTGTTATACTTTGATGAATGGATTGGCATTGGACTACTACAAGTGGATCCTTAATGCTCTAGTTATTCTTATTTTTAGATTTTCCTATTTCATGTGAAAAACTACTTTCTTAAACTTCTTAGATTCTAGTTATTAGAGTACTTTGAATTGTTTACTTCTTTTCCTGTGGATCGACCTCGGTCTTACTGAGATTTATTACTACATCGCAGCCTTACACTTGAGGCAAGCGAACACCTGCCTAGGAACTGTGGACAAAGTTAGATAAAAAATATAAAATTGAAGAGACTAATACTAAAAAAACTTTAATATATAACTATGTTCTAATTCTCTCATAAACAAGTAACTTATAAAACTTGGTAAACGAATTGAAGATTTGTGATATAAATCTTCTTAAAAAATTATTAGTTGGTGTAATACTTACATAATTATTTTCATAGTGGTTTGATTATAAAAATAAACTGAAACTACGCTCTTGAAGGGCTTCAACGATATCGTTATATAGAAAAAGAGTATGGAAGCGAAGATGAAATAATATTATTCGAAAAATCATTCAAAAGCAAATGTAATAAAAAAAAAACAAGACAATGTCAGAATTGCAAATCTATTGCATGAAGAAGGATGCTAAATTTAAGAAAAAATGAAAAAAAGAAAGACAAGTATCACTTTTATAATAAGACATAGTACTCTATATAAAAAATGCCAATGTAAGAAGAAGCAATTAAAGGCTCAAGCATATATAGCAGAAGACCAACTTGTAGCAACAATTATTGAATGCAATTTAATATGATGGTGGATGGTGGTTAGACACTAGTGTAACTATTCACTTATTGAAGTATTGAAATATCTTCAAGAACTATGAGTACATCGCTAATGGACATGAAGTGAATGGGTAAAACATTTAAATGAAGGTTGTTGGGAGAGGATTTCTGGAACCCCAGTTTACATCAAGTAAAAGATTAACACCAATGAATTAATTCCATATATCTAACATGTTTAAAAATTTAGTGTTGGACAATCATCTTAATAAGAGAGGATTTAGAATAGGTATGAGTGTACAAGTTGATTATTATCAAGAATGATATTTTTGTACACAAATGATATTTTTATAGCAGTATAGTTAAACTGAATATCAATATTAATAGTGGCATTTTATTTATATTGTGAATTTTGTATCTCTATGGCATACTTAGCTAGGTCATGTTTATTATTATTCAATAAAAAGAATGGTGAACATAGGACTTATACCAAAATATAAAATTGAACTAGAAGGAAAATGCAATGTGTGCGTTTATTGTAAAATAATCATAAATGGTTTTATTGTAAAATAATCATAAAACTCTTTACAAGTAGCATTAAAAAGTCACAACCCTACGAGTTAATCTATTTCGATGTTCGTGGTTTAAATAAGGCCTTAATTCATAGTGAAAAAATATATTTTATCATATTTATCGATGATTTAATTGGATTTAATTTCTTATGTGCACTTGATTAAATCTAATATATGGAGCCTTTGAATTGTTTAAATTTTGTAACATTGAAACAAAAAATTATTTGAATTTAAAGACGAAAGCCTCTAGAAAAGATAGAAGAGGTATGTATTCTTCTAATAAATTCAATTACTTATTTATTCCATTACATACTACTTTCTGTGTTATAAAAAAATATATATACTAAAAGGATAATATTGAAAACAATCCATCAAGTGAGCCACATGATACAATAATTCAAACCATTGGTTGTACTTTGATTTCAGTGGTATAATTGATTTGATTAATAGACCATGCCGGCTTTCTCCGTGGGTGAACTTCATGATGTGGCTAACCTTATAAATAACGTGTTAGAGGAAAATAAATACATTATTTGTTAAGCTAACATATAACTTTTTATACGATCATTTGTTAGGTGGATATTTTTGGGTTGAGGATCATATAATTTACATCATTCCAATTTAAATTGGTGAAAACCAAAACATTGATGAAAAAATCAATTGCAGAAATGTAGGATAAGGAAATGTGTAAAAAATAATATTTACCTGCTTGTTTAACCCTATAAGATTTCTGAGTAATCTCCTTTCCTTTCGCATTATTTACACTGAAAGAGGCATCACAAATAACCATCCCACAAGTTGAGCCTTACATGCAATGCGACACCCCAAGACACCATGGAAAATAACCATAAAAGGTGGCTTCTCTATAGGTAGATATGCCACGGTAATCTCTCCCAGAGTTATATGATACACGGAGGTGTATTTGCATGGTGAACGGGTTTTCTACTATAACAAGTGGGGCTTCGGGTTGCCATTGAATACCACCCTGTATCGATGGAAACTCCCACAATGAAACATTTTAGCTTAGACCCTTTTCAATTGATCTAGACGATAAATGCATTTGTCTTCCCAAGGGCTTACCTGGATACCACCAAATAAGTTAAAAATTAACTCATGTTAAGTCATTAAGTTAGCTTTTTAACTTTTCACTTTTCTACCCCTCTCTATCCATATCAAAGAAGGCGCCACACGATGGACTGTCCACATTGAAGGTGGGTCCCACGTAATGGACCACCCATATTAACATGGCTCACATAATGGATGCTCCACAGCCCTTAATAATAAATAGCCCACGTCCACAATGGTCCGGTATGATGGATGACCCACTTTAAAGGTGGGGCCATATGATGGACAACCCACATTAAAGGTGAGCTCTCTGCGGTGGGCAATGGATATTGAAGTCGGGCCCCACATCAAGATGGCCCCATATGATGGATGTTCCACATCAAAGGTTGGTCCCTAATGATGAATGGCCTACATCCAAGGTGAGCGTTGCATGATAGCAACCCACATTAAAGGTGGACCCCACATGGTGGACAGTCCACATCAAAGATGGGCTCCACATGATGCGTAATTCATAATGGTGGTCCCACATGATAGATGATCCACATCAAAGGTTGGCCCTAATGATGAGTGGCCCATATCCAAGGCGGGCCCCCCATGATGGACAACCTACATCGGAATTGGGGCCCATATGATGGATGATCCACATTGATGGACAATAACATTGATGGTGGGCCCCGCATAATGAATGGCTGACATCAAAGGTGGGCCCTACATAGTGGGCGATGCACATTAAAGGTCGGCTTCTAATGATGAATGACCCACATCTAAGGTGGGCCTTGCATGATAGCTTACATCCAAGGTGGGGCCCACACAATGAACAATCCACATCAAAGTTTGGCCCCACATAATGGATGGCAGATGTCAGGGACCAAACAAGCATTGGGAATAAATATTTATGATGCTGGGAGGTAAACATGCTTTTCTACTTTTTAGAGCGAAAGTATGATGTTCACCCAACATCCCTGTATGCTGCTGAATAAGTAGAAACCAAGATAAGCTACTTGGCGTAAATAGCTTATCTAAATTAACTTCTGATCCAAATGCCCTTAAGAGCTTCTTTGGTTGCATAATTCGGATTCTAGAGAAATCTAGATTCTAGTGTTGGAGTCCAAAATTGCGGAAATTGAATTGAAACCCAGATTCCATTTGAAAGTTGCTGTTTGGTTGAAAACTGTGTAATCTAGATTTTGTTTAATTGAAAACTACGTAATCCAACTGTTGCTTGTGGTATAACCCACTTGGGCTTTAGATCCGCCTGAGAACTTGACCCTTAGCTTATAGTAGTCCCACAAGACAAATGGCCAGGTTGGATGACAAATAAACATTATAGTGGGCTCTATGAAGTTTTTAATGGTGGATGTTTAATCAATACTGTTTTCCTATGGTGTGGTCCACTTGAGATTTAGATCCCCCTCATTTTTTGTCTAATGCCCTTAATTGAGCTCTCAAAATAGATGGACCATGTGGATACATCATGGATGTAATGCATACATTGAGGTGGGCACCACCCTAAGGGTATTATCATCAATATTAAATGATGCTCACTTCCGCCTCTTTCTCCTTTAGTAGAAACAGTTCGTACATGGTTTCTGCTCATTATGATTCCAACCAATTTAGGTTTGCAGATGGAATCCTATTTAGCTGGAATTTGCCGCCAAATACATTAGTTAAAATTGAATTTAATTGGAATCCCGATTTTAAACTGAAAACAGGTCTCCATATGCCAACCAAACAAACCCTAATCGTCCATAAGTAATCGTTTTTGGAATAATTCACCAATGGTCTGGATTACTGAACCATGTGCCCCATTTGTCAGACCTAAAAACCGTGTATAAGTTTACAAACACGCGGGCGACTGTTCGTGGAACGGCTAGGTAATCTGCGTGTTCGCTTGATCACCTCTGATTAGTCTCTCTCTCAAGGAGTGAGAAAAATACAAAAAATTTCAATGGGGATGAAAAGATTTCTTATCCAAAGCAGAAACTGGGGAGGCTTCTTCCCCTCCCACCCAACAAGAGTGGTATGCAACACCCACGCCCACACCCACAGCTACTCCTACAACAACAGCAGCAGTAACAACAACAGCAGGAGCAGTAACAATAACAACAGCAGGAGCAATAACAACAACAACAACAACAACAACAACAAAAACAACAATATGGCAATCTCACTCACCCACTCCAGTCTCTACAAACCCTCATTTCTCTTCTCCCACAGACGTCCTCCTTCTTCTTCTCTCAGAGGCTTCCTTCTCTCCAATCCATTCTCTTCTTCTTTCTCCTCTGCAACTAAACTCCATCACAGATCGAAACAACCACCGATTGCTTCTCTGGTGGACATCGGCGGCGTCAAGATTGTCAGAGAAGGTAAAAACCCTCTTCTTTAATTGCATTTCTTTTTAATTTTCATTTTTTTAGCAAATTGGTTATGCAAATTTTAGTCGATTTTTCGTTTGTACTAGTGGGCCCCCCCTTGGTTTGGTGATCGTAGCTGTTGATTTGTTGGCGTGCATTGGACGTGGACTATCCTCTGAAAATTTCCAGATTAAAGGATCCTAGCCTCCGATAGTGTGGGCCTTTATTTATTTATTTATTATACTTCAGTTGAATGTGGATCATTTTGGTATTCTCTTCTTAACCATCAAGTTGCATTCCATCAATTGAATGGTTGGGATTGTCTTACTGAGGAGATTTTTGGGGGCATGGTCCATTGACAGTGAGGCCCAGCTTGCCATTGGCGTGGATCACTGAACATGGGTCTCACTTATACAAAACTGAAACCAGAGTGGTGCTGTTAATATCATGGAACTGAGGGTCCTCTAATTACTATATTTCCTGCCCTTTTTTTTTTTTTTTTTTTCTGGGTCATAGTTGGATTAGTTTTGTGGTGATGAGTCTTGAAATCATTCTTTCTTGGTAGATGTTGTGAGGGACGATCCCACCAACAACGTTCCAGATACAATATTTTCAAAACTCGGTTTGCAACTTCACCGCAGGGATCATCACCCACTTGGGATTTTGAAGAACACCATTTATGAATATTTCGACAATACTTACTCGAACAAGTTCACCAAATTTGATGACCTTTGCCCGATCGTTTCCGTGAAACAGGTACTCCATTCTGTTTGCCAGAAGAATTATTTGGTAATACTTTGGAAGAGCATGGTTAATAACATGTTCATGAATCAACCATAGAATTTGTCTATTTAGACTGTCCAAATTGTGGGCCGCAACTGTGATGGGATATAGACTGTCTGGGTTGTGGGCCGCAACTGTAGGTGGGGTATGGACTCCAAATTGTGGGCCACAACTATGGATTGGGAGCAGCTTGAATTTCATGCTGGTTGGATGATCCTCCTGACTATTTGATCGATGACCGCTTCATGGGTATTTAGAAAAATGTACGAGTTCAATGGGCAAATAACTATTGATCGGATGGTTAAGATTATCCAATGAATGTGATTTTGGGCCATGCCTCATCCACTCAGGGATCAATTTGAATATATCGATTTAGTACGTGTCTAGCACATGTACAGTGGTTGGTTTGCATGAGTGTGGTTTGCCATTTTCTGCCAGATCGTATTCCTCTTGTTTGGAATTCTTGCAGGAAGTTTCGTTGGAAGTTGTGCTTGTGTTAGATTATCTGTTTGTTGCTTTTCGATTATTTATTAGATTTGATAATGGGGGTCCTATTAATCTTTTTCATTATTTCTTGGGTTTCAAAATTTATGCTTTTTGTTGCTAGCTGGCAAGAATAGATATGAGGAGATGGAAAACACTTGTTAGGATATTGAATTTGCAACGTATCCAAACGTTTAGTGGTTAAGAAAGGCCTTTTCTTCCCTTTCATTAGCCAAAAAAAAATCTTCTCTCCAAAATCCTACTTTCTCTCATCTAGTGCTTGGTTGGTATAAATAACTTGAATTCATTAAGAATGCTTGCAAAAGTTGAAGACGGAAAAGAAGCAGATGAGCAATTTATTGTAGAGTCAAGCAGTCTCAAGTCTTTGAGAACCAATTTATTAATGTCTGTCAATATTTTGGCCATTTTTTTTTTTGCCAGATGTTGGTTATAGTTTCATGTCTCTAATGGCCATCATGCATAAGGCAAGAGTACCTATGGGCAATTTTACCCCACGCAATTAGTCCTTAGAGAATCATGAACTTTGGGTTTTAAAAGGGCATTAGAAGAAATTCAAACACAGGGAAGGGTATTTAGGTAAATTTAGATGTCTTTGTACCTCTAGCAACCAATGATTCTGATTTTACCTGGTCTGCTCTGCTCCATGAGTGGTGCCGGTTTTGCCTACTTGGGGGTGTTCCTGTCGTTTTAAAAATTTGATGTGAGTAACATGCGGCCATTCATTATTCTCTCTCTATGTATAGCTCGCACCTATCCTCTCATTTCGTGTGGCCAATGCCTACCCCCTCACCCCTTGTAGCCCAGACCTCCCATATATCTCTGCATAGTACCCCCCCCCCCCCCCCCCCCCCCCACTTTTTGCGTGTAGCCCGCACCTCCATACTTTACATCAAGGTATTAAAAAAAGTGACATGCATTATGTTAAAAAAATAGTCCACACCACAATGGCCTTGTAACGGGGCCAAAATAGGTTAAAGGAAAAAAGCCATAATGGCCCAGTATCGTAACGGTAATGACAGATCTAATGCATGACGGATAGCCTTAAACTATAATGATGCGAATGAATTAATAAATGAATTATTACAGTAAATCAAAATATAAAATATTGCCAATCTATCACAAATCTAAGGAAATCAAGTAATCAACTGTGCTCAAATTCAAGGCCACATCACAATCCTGTAGATGGATCTTAAGATTATCGATTGGAAATGGCCCAATGGAAGGTAGAACTTCCATCTAGATAGGATTCGATCTAAATATGAGGATTCACTTGCACTTTGTTAGGGTTTGGAGACTTAAGGTTTATGGAATTTGGGAGATTAGGGTTTGGAATTCTAGATTCTAAGGTTAGGTTTTTAAGGTTTTAGGTTTAGGGTTATGGGGTTTTAAAGGGGAAGGATCAAAGACCAAAAAGTGAGAAGAAGGGGGGATGGGGCTGGCTGTATGGATGCGTCCATATGGCTTGTACGGACATGAGGGGTGGTCCGTACGGTTGTACGGTTGGGTAGGGTTTAGGTCTAGAGGGTTTTGGGGATGGTGGAGATGGAATTTGGGAGGAAGCAAAAGAAAAAGAAAGAAATAGAGTGAGGGAAAAAGAGAAAAGTGAAAAGAATACCTTGAAGATAAGAAAAAGAGAGAGACGAAACATAGTATATGTAGTGCAATTTTAGTAACAATAGGAGTTACTAAAGGTTCTAGTGCTAAGGAGACACACTAACCTGGGTGCATTGCATGACCAACCAAAAAAAAAAAAAAAAAAAGTAACAGTAGGAGTGGGAACAGTGAATTAGTGAAGATTGTTGACCAATAATTTTCCCATAATGATCACTTTTGGTATCTTGGGTCGATAATTCATGAGGGTCGAGTGATTGAGATGGATGTTGCCCATAGAATTTAAGTGGGTGGAAGACATGGAGATGTGCCTTTGGAGTTTTATGTGACTGTCATGTATCACTCAAACTGAAAAGGGAATTTTATAGGATGGCTATAAGATCAGCCATGCTTTATGGGACAAAATGTTGGGCAATTAAGAAACATGTCTATAGGATGTGTAGTTGAAAAGGTCCAGATTTCGGTTTTATTGCTGTGTGTTTTTAGGGATTTTTGGGGAGTTTTTCCACATGGATTAGGTGCAGGTAAGAATTAGCAATCACCAAAAACAAGAAACGTGAAATTCCATCAAGATTTGCTATGATGTTTTTTGTGAGAAATGGGTGCCTTATGGCCCTTGTTTTGGGTCCTTTTGCTGAAATTTCCTTGTATCTTCATGTTTTGATGTTGTGAGGCTGTGAAACAAGGTGTATATTCATGTTGAGGATGGTGATTGTGTAATTGGTGTTCTCCTTCCGTGCTTAGAGGTACTACACACAAACTATTTGATATAATACTCGACCCAACTTGACATGTAGGATTTATATAAGTAGTGGAGCTTTCCTTCCCCGTTCATTGTTTTCTTCCTTTATTAGGCCGTTGTTATTAGTAGTGGGTGTATTTCACTCACAAGTTTGACGCTGTTGCATGAGTGTTTTCACATGCCGTTTTGGGTGTGGTCCCCCTCTCAACTATGATGAGTGTAGTTTACTCAATTTGTTGTGCAATGTTGCATGTGTTTTTGAGAGGATTTTGGAAGGTTGTCAACTTGGGTTATGGCTCTCTTGGCAGCCAAGATTCAACGGACGACAGATTCAACGGACGACAAGAGCTCAATCTACAAACAATAACTATTGAAGATTATAGATCCCACCATGTTATGTTTGAGGGGAAATTGTGGACCCAAGCTGATCACTATCATATTCTTCATATGTGTTCCAAGCTAGGACATGATCGATATTTAATTATTTATGCTCTAGCTTGAGGGTGAGTGTAGGAAATATATGCAATATTCTCTCTATGTGTGTTATCCATGTACTCTTGAGGAGCACTACATGAAAGCTTCTCTCAAGTTAATATATGCTTGTGTGCGTGGACTGATAGCCTGACAGAATACTTCTCTTGTTGCTTGAAAGCTTCTCTCTCTCTTTCTCCATTTCGCACATTCTACTAATGGTAACGACACCCACCATTATATGATAGGGGGTTGAAACGACCAGTTCTAAGGTATTTCGTAACAGTAATGGTGGCCATTATGGTATGAGCCGTAAAGGCAGTTACTGGCTTTTTTCTCTCTCTTCATATTGGTCCCATAATGGACCGTAATCAATTTTGCATCCCCCCCCCCCCCCCCCCCCCCCCCCCAACACACACACACACACACACACACACAAAAAAAAAAAACTGTAACGGCCGTATTGGCTGTTATTGGGTATGTTTTGGGGCTGGTATGCCCTTGTGGAGGTCACTGGGGATCATGATGGTGACAAGGTGGAGCGGAGGGCTTTCATCGGTTTGGGTGTGCATAGAATGATGAGCTGGAAAATTTCCTTCTTCCTCGTTCAAGGGCCTTCCAATGACACACTTCAAGATTGTTTGGCTGTAGGCTCTCAGCTGTCAATTTTGTGCTCTCACCTCTTGATTCAAGTAATTTTACCTTGAATTTTGTGTCGCACATTGAAAATTGTTTTACAAAAAATGAATAAAAGTCACTCCTATTATTACATTCTACCCCTGTATGTGCAGATGGTATAATGTTTTGAATAAATAATAACATGCACTGTTGGACCGTTGGTAAACATATCGGAAGAATGCAAAAATTAATAGAACGAAATATGTTTATTTAAGGCAAGAATTACTAGTCTGATGAGCCATATTTTCCTGGTAGAGTAAGTCTTACTCCTACGCAAGGCATGCACAGACCACTAGACTTCAGTTATAATGAAATAATTTTTTACATTCTCCTGTTTGGACTCCACCCTTTGACCACAATGGTTAAAATACTGGCCACTCTTTCTTGTTTTACCATTGGACAGCCATGCATCATTGTCTTAGCCTCATTGCCATGATCTGTTAGTTTCGGATGATTTTTTATGACATTGCTCTTGTTTTAGTGTTGATCAGTGTAGTTCATGATCTTATTATCTGTACTTCTGATCATGTTTGCCCTTTATGGAATTATATTCATTCTTGTAACTGTAACTCCACTTCTTGCAGAACTTTGATGATGTATTGGTTCCTGCTGATCATGTTAGCAGGAGTTATAATGACACGTACTATGTTGATGCCCACACTGTATTGAGGTGCCATACGAGTGCTCATCAAGCAGAGCTATTAAGGAACGGCCACACTCAGTTCCTCGTCACGGGGGATGTCTATCGTAGGGATTCTATTGATTCAACTCATTACCCTGTATTTCATCAGGTTCTTATACCTTCCGTTCTACAAGTTACCTTTTTTCTGTGAAATAGTTCTCAAGGACTTTATGATTATGTGAATTATATATCACTGTACAGATGGAAGGGGTTCGAGTTTTCTCACGAGATGACTGGACAGCATCTGGAATGGATGCAACATCTTATGCAGCCATGGATTTGAAGAAGTCCCTTGAGGGTCTAGCACAGCACTTATTTGGTATCCTCTGCTCGCAACCATTTCTTTTCTCATAATTAATAGATACGAGAAGCTAACGTGTGTTCTTTTGTATTGGCATTTGTTGGAATGTTTTTTTTTTTTTTTTTCCTGATGTACCCATGCACCTAACATTTCAAAATTTTCAGGTGCTGTGGAAATGCGCTGGGTTGATACTTATTTTCCCTTCACCAATCCATCATTTGAACTGGAGATATATTTCCAGGTCAGTTTGTTGAAGCTGTTTGCCATATCCTGCCATTTTTATGTGAACATCTTTTCTTCTGGAAGAGTGATTTCTGTGCAGTAGCTGGTGTAACTGGTGTTTATTTTTTTATTTTAATTATTAATGCAATCTTTGTACTATATTATTTGTGAGAAATGCTATATCCAAACTCTCCATTTTCAATCATCAACACAAAAGGCAGTACATGTGCCATTGTGGCACATATCTGCTGGGGCAGTGGCATGCATTTTAGGTTGTTTACAGTGTGTCTTTCCTACCATAAAATCAGGTCAGCCTACCAACCAGGTGAACAAAACATGCATGGTTGAATGTAGACCGTTATCCTTGTCCATTTTTTCGTACATCCATGGCCAACCGGATAAATGGGAAAGCAGACTCTTTGGTACAAGGGATGTTCACCATGGGGACTGTTCTTTGAATTCCTGGATCCACACATGTGCCATGTTGGTATGTATGGTGTTGCATTCCTCGTTATCTTCATCTTCAATGGCAACAAGTCAGCAAACATTTGAGCAGGTTGAGTTTAGAAGGATTAATAATTGTTGACAGTTTATCTACAGAGGAGATTCCCTTATAGGCTGCCTCATCTATTGAGGGAAGCCTTTATCACTTATTAAGAAAGGAGGACCAGAATCATTGTTCGTTGTTAACTGTTGGGATCCAAGGTGATTTCTTTTATGAAAATTGCAATTTTGTTGCTGATAATTCCTGTGATGGTGTCCTCTACTTTCATGCATTCATGCCCATGCCAATGGAAGAGTTGTCTTGTGGGTGGGGATGCTGAATGAAGCACATTGCGAGTAGATAGGGGTGCTAATTAGAAGAGAAAAATGTGTTGTTAAGGATAAAGCATGCTGCTGGTAGAGGCTTCTTTGCCTTGAACAATTCAGTGTTGACAATCAGAATGTCATTCGACTATGGGGCCGTTTGGTAAACTGAATAAAAAAAGTCTGAAATTAATAGAAGTATTGGATCTATTGTGTACTGAATTTTATGTACTGATAAGTGCTGGAATGCCTGTTTGATAAACTGTCTGAAAAAAATTCTTGAAGACTGAAATTTAGTATTGAATTAAAAAATTTCTGTTTGGTAAAAAGGTCTTAAATTTGGCAATTTTACCAAATTGCCCCTAATATATTACATAATCTTTTTTGAGGAATAAAATTACATAATCAATTTAATTTTCGAAGAAAGTTGATTTGCAATTTGCTCTCGTAAATTATACATAAATTGTTGATCACTCTGTTCAAAAAATAAAACAGTCAATTGTCAAAAAGTACAGGAGTTACATGGGAAGTAATCATTTCCCATTTGCTTGTATTTACACCTTGTAAATGGAAATCAAACCGGCCCTAAATTTATCCCATCATGGCGTTTTTAATGGTGTACATTTAATCACCACTGTTTTTTGTGGTGTGGTGTACCTGATATTTGTATTTGCCTCATTTTTTAGACCCATTCCTAAAAAAATCTAAAAAAAAAAAAAAACAAATAGATGGATGCTTACTAGCAGCATCACTAGGCAACCCAAAAAAATGAGATGGCCCACCTTAAGCTATGTGTCTTATATCCTAGGCCCACTATAAATCATAATAAGGCCCTCAAAGAACCATGGCCACTAGTCACCACGATGTTTATTTGAGATCCGACCTGATCATCAGTTCACTGAAGATATGGACGAACAGAACACACAAATATCGGCTTGATCGAAAACTTCTGTGGCCCCCAAGAAGTTTTTAATGGTAGGCATTCAATCCTTACTATTTTCTGTGGTAGGGGCCACTTGAGGTTTGGATCTGCCTCATTCTTTGGCTCATGTCCTCAAACGATATCTCCAAATGGATGGACGGTGTAGATACAACACATATATCATTGTGGGGCCCACAGAACTTAGTGACGTCACTTCATGGCTACTTTGTTAGGGAAGCGGATTGCGTACTGAGTAACTCAGTATGCTAAGCCTACTGAGTAAACTCTGCGGGGTCCACCGTGATTTATGTATTTCATCCACTCTGTTCATCCATTTTAACAAATAATTTTATGGCTTTAGACAAAAAACGAAGCATATAAAAAGCTTAAGGGACCACACCACAGGAAAAAATGTGAATTGAACCTGTACTGTTGAAAAATTCTTAAGGGCCGCGGAAGTTTTGGATCAAGCTGATATTTGTTTTTTCCCTTCATTAATGTCTGTGTGATCTTGCGAACAGGTTGGATGACAAATAAACATCACCGGGGGCCTAGAAAGGTTTCAACGGTGGAAATCATTATACCCACTGTTTCCTGTGGTATGGTCCACCTGAGTTTTGGATATGCTTCAATTTTGGTTTCAACCCCTTAAATGATCTGGAAAAGCGGATGGACATGTGTAGATAAACTACATACATTTACAGTGGGCCCAACTGAGTTTACTCAGTACAAGTAACTCAGGACGCAATCCGATTTCCTCTTTCAGTAGCTAATCCACGTCCTTTGCCCGGCAATCCGTTCTCGCTCACAAAGGACGTGGTTTGCCTACTGACATTGTGAGCTGTGGACCCACCATGATTTATTTGTTTCATCCATACTGTCCATTCATTGTTTGGGATCATTCTAGGATGTGATCCAAAAAATGTGGTTAATCAAAATCTCAGGTGGACTACACCACAGGAAACAGTGGTGATTGAACACCTCCCATTAAAACCTTCTTGGGGGCATAAAAGGTTTGGATGAAGATGATATTTGTGTTTTCCCTTCATTCAGGTTGTTGTGACCTAATCAACAGGTTGGACGGCAAATAAACCTTACAATGGCCCCTATGAAGTTTTCAATGGTGAGCGCTCAAGGACCACTGTTTCCTTGTGATGTGGTCTACCTGATATATGAATCTGCCTTACTTTTGGGCTGATGACCTAAAATAACTATCCAAAATGGATGGACGGAGTGGATAAAACACACAGATCATTGTGTGGCCCATAGAGAACCGTCTAGCGACAACCTTGGTGGGAGATTAAATAGGGATATTTTAGGAATTTGGAAGGATCCCTGCACTTACCGCATTCCGCAGGCATTGCTGATCCGCATTCGGTGCATGCACCACTCTAGAATTTATTCCGTCCTAAATTCCCATTAAGATCTGTTTTAAAGCGAATTAAACAAATGCTTCGAAATAGCTCCATAAGTGGTCAGAAATCTGCAGAAATTCTGAAAATCAGATTTCTACCCAATATTAAGTGGTAAACAAACAGGCCCTTTAAGGAGTCACCACGAGACAAATATTACCTACACGTCGAGCTTGATTGTAGAAGGGGAAATACCATGTAATTCATGAATATAGTGAGGGTGGTCAGGGAGAAATTCAACCAAAATGTTTTGGGTATTCACCAATAACCTATTCATTCAAAGACCTACAGCTAGGATCTTTGAAAAATGTGTTTGTTTAGCCATTAGAAAATGATTCCAACTTATTCTGTTACTCAATATTCAGGGTAAGGGCCTTGGGGATGAAAATAAAAGGGGTAAGGCACCTTTCTCACCTGTGTAGAATGTGGTCTCCGCCCAAACTTTTGGAAAATAAAAATTTTGAGGGAAAAACTTTAACAAAGCGATAATACTAAGAATGCTTAATGAACGAGAAAAAAAAGGAGAATGAGGGCGAGAGATATGGATGTTTAGCAAGGTTGGCACTAGAAGCTTCGGATTCATTGTAGCGATTGGGGTCCTGTCCATCTTGAATGATGAGGTTTATATGGAAATTGGGAAGAGGGAGAGTATGCAAAGCTACCCCTAAAAATGTGTTAAGAAGCCAGTTCTCACCATCCCAGGACAGAGCTGTGCTTCCCATGCCACTTGAGAGATGGTGCTTTCCTGCTTTTCCTTAACTCAGACCTTTCTTCCTTTCTCATTGCATTTTCTCTATACAATTTTTTTTTTGTGGAAATTTTTGCTATTCTTTCCAATATATGGGTTCCAAATTCTAAGAAGCTATGGGAAGTTACCATTTGGAATGTGGTGGACCATATCAAATACAACCACATTAGTTGGGCTCTTGTAAGCAAGGAGTCTTGAGGAATGATTTCTTTGATCTTCATCCAAGGTTTGTCTATGGTTGTGAATAGTGAACCTCTCAAAGAGACTCCGATATCTATATGGAAATGGTACTTCTGGGTGGTAGAAGCTAAACTTTGATGGTCCTTTTGGTAACCCAGGGTCCTAGCGGCATTGGGGGAGTGATTAAAAATGATAATGAGTTGACCTTGCTTTCGCTTTCTTGGGCTTGCGGGGTGTGGGTGATGCTACCCGAGGTGAGGCTTTGTCATTGTGTGAAGGGCTTTGTCTTTCTGTTTCCAAATTTTCTGGGATGATTATTACAGAGGGATGCCATGAACGTTGTATTGTGGGTTAGAAGCGGCCAGGGTGATCCTTGGAGGCTAGCCTTTGCCTTTGATGAGATCTGCCTCTTAGCTTCTAGGTCAAACATCTTTGTTTAATGATGTCAGTAGCGAGGATGATGACTTGATTAACTCCCCAGCCTAGGAAGCCAGGTCTTCCGTTTGTATTAGAACATCAGTTCCATTGTCTTAATGTTCTCTTTTTGATTAATGAATCTATTATTTCTCAGAAAAAAAGAGAGAATTGCAAGTCAAGATCCTTTCTTGGAGGCTAATGGGTCTTTGTTTATAGGCTGGAGGTGCAAGTTTAGGTTAGAAATGCCATTTCGTTATGCTTTGGTACAGATCCGAAAGGCGAGTTATATAACCTGGTTCCTAAGGCTTGAAGAGATCCTAAGGTTGAAGAGATGGAGTATTTGAATTTAGGATTAAGGGATGTTTTTTTTAAGCCTAGATTTAGGCTAATTGGGTAATTAGTAGGTTCTTGAAGGCTTTTGTAGATGAGTGGTGTCAAATCACCACTTGCTCTAAACGCTCGAGCTGTTAGAGGATGATATATCAATGTATATTGAGGGACTTTAACACTCTAACACTCCCCTGCACGTGCGGGGGTGGAACTCCGCACGGGAACATACCGAGCAAGGGTGGAGAAACACCAACTCACACCATAAACGACATGAGTGCGGGAGTGGGGAAGCGTCTGTTTCAAACCTTGCCAAGTATAAATATCTAGGAAGTGGGAATGGGAGCAGGAGTATGAGGTACAATTTGAAGTGGGAACAGTACCTGGTTAGAAGGACTGTGCATCTTACCTCTAAATAGCTGTTTCATATCTTGACTCACCTGGAGACAAACCAGTATGACTAGCCCCAATGCATTCAGTTTCAGTATGTTTCAGTCCTGTTTTGACACTGATATATTTAGTAGCCCATTGAAAATTGAGACAACCAAGCTACGTTGACTCAGTTTTGGATGATATTTAGGACTAGCTAATGGGTTTTAGTTAAGGTAGCTATGTGAAAAGGTGGGAGGGTGGGCTCTGATTAGGTCGATTTTGGTTAAATTAGTCAAATTTGGGTTAAAGGAGTAAAATTAACATGAAATTGGATTATGGATTTATGAGTGTGACAGGCAACATTTTTTCATTTTTTTCCTATATAAGATTTATGTGATGTCCAGTTTGTGCAGGTCTTGGTATTTTGGCTGCCAAATCCTCCCTTGATATCAGAATTGATGAGGTTTCTTGCATTGGAATAGTCAACTCAATTGGTTAGCTAATTCTTTTGGTCTAAAATCAAAATTCAAAGGGGTTTGAGAGATTAATCTTTGAGAACAGGTCACTTTCCCTAACTGTCCAACTTGTCTTCATGCATATTTCTACTTTGGTCTTATGGTGGGTGGTGGGATATCGGATTTGACTGATCTTTGACTTTTTGGAAAGGTTACTAGATGGATTAAAACAATGATGACATCAGATTTGAGTGATCTTTGACTTTTTGGAAAGGCTACTTGATGGACTTAAACAATGATGGAGGCCTCATTGGATTGCTCTAAGAAAATTCCTTAGTTTTAGCATATAAGTCAAAATTACAAGTTTCTGGAATCTGCTAGGTTAGGTTACAAAGTTGAGACCCGGGATCTTGTACAAAAAAGAAATGGTTGGCCCTGGCCTGATTCTTAGGTTGGTTCCAAGACTCCCAGGCTTCCCAGGGTTAGTTTCGGTTATGTTTAAGGTAGTTTCATAAGGCCATGTTTGGTAAACCGTGCACCAATTCCCTTGTCTAGTTATCCAACATTACTAGCAACCTCGGGTGGAAGAATTCACTAGGATGTTTTGCAAGTGCTAGCTACGTTTGATTATGTGCCAAAGCGGTGCTGAGATTGCTAGGTTTCTTTCTAGACTGCATTGCCTTATTTGAGTTGTTTAATTTTGTTGATGGCCTATGTTAAAGCGTCAACATGTTTACTGAAATTAGTGCTTCGAGATACTTGCATTAGCATATTGATATTCTGGAACTTATCACTGCATATTTAACACCCTTTCAGGAGAAGTGGCTGGAGGTTTTGGGTTGTGGAGTTACTGAGCAAGAAATACTAAAGAGAAGTGGTAGAACAGATAATGTTGCATGGGCTTTTGGACTTGGACTGGAGCGGCTTGCAATGGTTCTATTTGAAATACCAGATATTCGGCTTTTCTGGTCAACTGATCTGCGATTTACCTCTCAAGTATTTTTTATCTCATTTTCGTTGTCTTTTCTTCAGCACATTTCTTTGCTTTAGACAACTTTGGAGTCTGCACATGTTGTCCTTTACATCTTGATTTGCATTGGCATACTAGTGATCCCAGACTTCTAAATAAGATCATAGTAAATGCACAAATTCCTAGATCTTCAAGGATCATAATATGGGCTGGCTTGGGAATCAGGTAATGCTCATATAAATCATGAATACCGTAAGATCCTGCATGGTTCAGATTGTCTCTCTATATAGATACATGCATGGCATATTATCTGGTGCAAATGTCTGCACTATAATTATATTGCAAACGAGTTGTTTGGGGCCTACTGTGATGTGTTGATGACACGCACTGTGACCATCTTGCACACCATGCCTCATTTATCGATGGGCCCAAAACTCAGGCCAATCGATGACTCAGGTGGGCCACACTCTTCAAATTCTACTAATTCTTCATCGAGACCATGAACACAAGCAACGCCATTGCCTACTTGAAGTACAGTGTCTCCCCTCTGGTAAAATGCTCGCATGTAGCCCAACAGATAAAGTACATTACATGGTCCATTTTAGGGAGCGACTTCCTTGACTCCAGCACTGGACGTTCCAAAATGGGAACTAGTAGGAATAGTTGGGACTTGGGAGGGGGGTGCCCACCATTGATTTGTGCTAGGGCCCATCCAATTTTCAGAATGGTGTGCTGTGTGCCATTATATAGGGCCGATGTTTCATATCAATGGATTGGATGGCATATACACAACATGTTGGGCGCTCTATGAGAATCAAGGGTGGGCGTCCTCTCTCAACTATTCCAGCTCGTGTGTGTGGCCCACTTAAGTCATGGATTGGCTTGATTTTTGGGGCATGGGCAAGCAAGGCATCGCGTACAAGATGGTTGGAGTGGATGTTATCAACATGTCATGGTGGGCCCCACACAACTCATTTGCACTGTAATATAGTGCAAATGTTTGCACTTGATAAACTTCCCTATGTATATATCTTATGGCAAACTACACTGTTGAATTATCTAGCACAACTGCTTTTAATTGCTTGTGATTTGGTCTATAAATTCATTGAATCTTCAAGACACTTAGGGTGTGTTTGGATTGAGGGTAAACTAGGGCTTTGATTTGACATTGTCCTCTATTTGAATTACATTAGAACAGAAGGAAATCGATTTACTTCCCTCAGCAATGAAGTAAAACCTTCTTCTTCTCAAAAAGTCAAGTAGTGGAAAAAGAGGCTTCTCTCCGACGTGATGTTTTAAATGGCAAACTTGGAGGGAAAAGATGTTTCCCTTTGAAAATTGCTACCCAAATGTTGGAAAATGCAAAGGGGAAGCACTTTCCTTCAGATGTCAGTTTACCAATATGCTTATATCACAATTCTACTTTCCTTGCCTTCCCTTAGTTTACCTCTAATCCAAAAATGCCCTTAATTTGAACATATGTATCTTCTAGGAAGTTGCCTGGTTGCTACGACAGTGTTACATACAGAAATTTGTGATAGTAGCTTTTGTTAGTAACTCACTATCATCTTGGGGCTAGTTTTTAAATCCGGTCTCACATGCTTGGTCATTGGTCCTGTGCACTTTAATATCATTCTGTGATTCCAACTGATCTAGAGCTTCTTGTTTTCAGTTCTCTAAGGGCCAGCTTGGTGTCAAGTTCAAGCCATTTTCAAAGGTACAAAATATAAACCTTCATCTATGGATTGATTCTGTACTTCCATACAAAATTTGAAGGATCTAAATATAAGCTTTCAAACTCATGCTTCTTATTTCTCTTAAAGAGCGGTATTCCATTTACTGAGAAGTGAAATTGAATAATTGTTATTTTGAAGGGTAATAAGATTTTATTGAAGAGGAAACTACTAATACAACAGAGTGCTAACCACATCAGGGCAGCAACAGGAACAAACATCTCATATTCTCATCTCAGACAGACAATACACACTCTAAAACTGCTAACCATGCACTGAGACTAACTAAAGGTTGAAACCATCATAGTCGGTCTAGAGGCTCCAGATTTTGCAAGGCTGTCTCCACTGACTCATTTCTCTGTTTACCTGGGTAAAGGAAATTTGCTTCCCTCTACACAGGTCAGTAACTTCCCTCTATTAGATAAGCCAACCTCCATGGAACTCTTTCAGGATCAGCCCAAGTAACTATTTTGAAAAAATATCCCTCTATTATCGCAGGCTAGGACCCCTTGTCCACTATCAGCTTAACCGCTGCGACAGTGCAAGCCACTTCAACATAACTGGAGTCTTGGATACCAGTCTGCCCCAAGAATTCTTACCATCGTGATCCCGAATGACATCCCCAACGCCCACAAAACCCGCTTACCAAAGGAGCATCTGTCCCAATGAATTTTGAATGATCCATGTGGAGGTGGCTTCTGAACTCCCCGAGGCCTGTCTACATTCGGATGCCACTGCAGAACTTAAGTCCATGAGTCACAAATAGGATCTGAGGGATTTTTCTCAGCTTAGGGTTCACTTTGCTCCACATTTGGATAAACCTGAAATCTTTCCCCACCATTACCTGAATCCAAGAAGATTTGCCTCTAAAGTTTCTCTTGTTTTTCTCTAACCAGATGACACAAAGTGTGGAAAGGCATGCCTTTCTCCAAGAGACTTGCCTACAGCTCCCCCAAGTCGTTGAGGATCAGCTGCCAACAAGCTCAGCAATTGAGTTAAGCATGACCTAAAAAATGCCGAACTTCTGGAGAATCTGATTCCAAACTTCTGAGGCAAGGGGATTGATCTTTTGTTATATATAAATGAGTTTGAAACCTAAGCAAATCTGGAATTTTTAATCCTATGCAAAAGATGACTTCATGAGGATGATCGAGAGAAGTGCTGCCGAGGAACTTTCAGCAACAATGAAACAATGAGCTCTTCAAGGGATCAAAGAACTGGGTGGGGGAGTCTTTGAAAGGGATTTTGAGAGGAGAGTCAGCGGGTGCTTCAGGAGGAGCTTCAAGGGAGACTTTGAGAAGGGCTGTTGGAGGGCGGTTGCAAGGGAGGCACAAATGGCAATCGAGGGGGAAATCAGGAGGGTGAAAGGGAGGAGTGAGGTGGGAGAAGTTCTAGAGGGGGGAAAGAGGGTTTGGAGTTAAGGGGGAGATCAAGGGCAAGGGTGAGATGGGAGGTCTACGGGAAGGGTGGTTCAAGGAGAGAATTATTAGATGCATTGCAGGGGAGAGTAGATGGGTTGGGCATAGGGAGGATGGGGAAGAAGGGCCGGGGGTGAGCGAGTTGACAAGTGCAGATGAAAGAAGGGTTTCCAGAGGTTCCGACACTTTGTCGAGATCTTTCTAGATGGGTGGTTAGAAGATCGTTTCCCCAGGAGTTCGACAAGGCAGGGAGAGGTGGAGGTAGTCTTACCTTGTTCGAAGTGCTTCACATGGGGTTTTGCCTTCGTCTGAATGAAGGAGGATTTGAAGAAGGTGGTTACTTCTCTGAGTGGTTGTTGCTTCGAGGGAAAACGCCTCTTAGTGAAGAAGGCGAATTATGGCCCGAAGGTTATTAACAAAGTGGTGGTGCAGAGGGAGGAGGGGGGTGTCAGGCGAGAAGGGGAGGAGATTTTTTTTTTTTTTTTTGGTTTTGGCGGGGTTCGACCATTCAAGGAGGGGGAACCAACCTAGGAGATGCAAAAAAATGTTTAAGGACGCAGTCATTGCCAGTGTTTACAATAACGTATGTAGCTTGGCGTAGCTATAACACCATGTAGCGTACATAAATAATGTATTTCCCCTGTATGTATGCTGTAAGGGTTGTAGTGTACGTTACAAGCTACGTAGCGTGTAGCTCATGTAGCATATGCTGCACTATTTTTTTTTCCCCGTTTTGTTAAAATGTTAGTTCTAGCTTTTATGTAAAATGGGGTGACCCATTCATATGCCATATCATAAAATGGTGTAGAACTCACATTCTGACATAACTTAGAAAGTTAATTTAAAATAAAAGGCATTTTGAAAGTGGGTTTTCTAAAACCCACTCTTTTGAAACCCTAAGTCAATGCAAGCACCCCTCTGCCCCAACCCCCCCCCTTTCGATTCTCTCGATCCATTGAATAGGAGATTTTGGCCAATCAGTTGACCTTGAAAGAGGGCCCATTTGTTGATCATTGGAGCTCAAACGAAGAAAAATTCAAATTTCCTTTTACCTTTTTCCTTAGGGATTGCTATCCATTTTTCCTTTTTCCTTTTTTTTTTCTTTTATTTTTTGTATTAGGTGCCTGCTTTGGTGTGTGCATGGTACGTTACTATGCAATGTTGTGATTTTTATTTTTCATTTTAGGATTTTTTTTGAGAGACATTTTAAGATGTTGGTTGCAATTTTGTTGGATTTAGTTGCTATCCAAATTTTTTCATTTTTCATTTTGTTTTAGGGGCTTGTTGTGGTGTGTGAATGACACTTTACTGTGCAATGTTATGGGATAGGGGTTATCATGCATTTTTTTTTATTATAGTTTTTTCATTATTTTTTGTTTTAGGTGGCCTGCTGTTGTATGTGTCATCTATTGTGATTTAATTTGTGAGTTTTATTTTTCTTACTATTTTTCTTATTTTTCCTAATTTTAAATTAATAGAAGTATCGTGTAGCTTACTTTACACGCTACATCACTTACGCTACATGCTATAGAGGGTTGAACGTTATACAACACGCTATTGCTATTTAGAACACTGGTCAGTGGTCACTAGAAAAAAGCCACTACTGGGGATATGAGAAAGGGGCGAGCTTGATGGAGGTGAGGATCCCTGGTGATTCTGCCTCATGTCTTTTGAGTCACAAAGCGAAGTATAGGTGGAGCCAGAGACCCAACTTCTTTGTGCACCTCATCTTAACCCATCTCTTAGACAAGTACACTGACGGTGGATATCGTCAGTAATGGTGGCATGCAATCCAACCATGGATAAAGAATTAGGGGTGAGGGCATCAGCATCCTTAGGAGTGTTCTTAGGTTGAGGCGTCCATTGTGATGGGGGCATGGAGTTGGAGCTATTGGATGTGGACGAGGGGATCCTGGTTGATATTATGGATATTCCTCCACTACAAATTGCAAAGGACGATGGGGAGCAGAATAGGTAGGTTCTGGTGCATGCTTTAAACGAGCCTTTGGGGTTTGATTGGGTTGAAGGGGGGCCACATCTCCGCCGTAAAAGGAATGTGCTGGGTCAGGGAAGCACTTGGGCATATAGAGTGATTGAGTCACGTTTGGGGATTATGAGGAAGATTAAATAGCCTTGTTTTAGCTAATAGAGAAAAGGGGTATTTGGAAAACCCATGAACGCAAATTACTTAAATGTCTAAAGGCTACAAAAGGCAACAGAGAGCTGAAAGGTTTGGTATGCTTGATTAGGCAGGAGCTGTGTTTAGGAGCACGGAGAAGGGTAGGTGGGGTAAAGATGGTGAGCGATGAAGATCATTAGCTGGAACATAAAGGGGATGGGTTGCCCCTAAAAATGGGCCCAAATCAAGGATCTATGCAGGTGTTTCAAGGCTCAGTTGAAGTTTGTTGACGACATTTATTCTTAGGTTGAACAACTAGTCTTTATTGTATTGCATCCACGGAGCATCATATAGGAGAGAGAAAAATGGGATCCGCTCAAATCATCATATCATTCTCCCGCCGAATAAAGAGTAATAAGATGGATTGGACCACAGAGAAAGGTTCTGCTTTTTCAAGCTCTTCACTTTCTGTAACGAGCGACTGGTTCGAAGAAGCGAGAAAGAGCTTAAAAGCAAGAAGCCAAAGATGGAATCTGTTCCAAACATATATGCCATGGTTCCTTACTTTGACAGGGTGCAAATATCTAAATTTCACCCTTTTATATACTTTTTTCAGACCCATTGCCGAGGTCGAAAGAAGAAAGAAAGAAATATTGTCTGTCCAGAGATAAATAAATCTGCGATTGTCTTTTTCATCACAAATACCCCTTTGGTTCCATATCTCTAGGGGAAAGATGAAGAATTGGGTGTCTCAGGGATGCGGAGGGCTCGACCAAGGGGTGGTTGTGATATGGGATTTGAGAGTCTATATGAAGGATGGGTGGTGAGGTTAGTTCTTGATGTCAATTCTCCTTCGGGATGTGGCTAGCGGTTTTAAAAGGGTTTTCATAACGGTTTACAAGCCTAACTGCCCAAGTTAGCTGGCATCTTTGTAGGCTGACTTGGATGTGGCTTTTAGAAAGTAGACCCTTGCATGGTGCGTGAGAGGGGACTTAACATCATCAGATTCTCCTTTGGGAAATCTTCCAGAGGGAGGATTACTCTTAAGATTGTTAGAGTTCTTGGATTGGGTAGAGAAAAATGAGTGAGTGTACCTCCGATGGGAGACGTAAATTTCACATGGTCAAATAGGTAAGAAAGGATCATCAAGTCGAAGCTTGACAGGTACCTTGTTTCACCAGATTGGATCGAGATGTTCCCTTTAGTTAGCTAGCGTAGTCTGCCAAGGCCCAATTCAAATCATTGTTGATCTTGTTAGAGGTGGAGGAGGACAATTGGGGTTCAAGGCTGTTCGGATTTGAGTTCTCGTGGCTTAAAGTGGAAGGTTTTGTTTAAATTGAGTAAGTGGTGGTGGGGTGGTTGGCGGTAGAAGGCTTTCTCGAATTTGTTTAATTTCAGAAGTCGAAGCTTCTCAAACACAAGCTCATATATTGGAGGAAAGAGGGTTTAGGAAGCTAGGAACAAGAGTTGGGCTCCATTCTTGATTATATCCAAGTGCTAGAAATAAAGAAAGAGGGAATGGAGTTTTCAGAAGAGGAAAAAGGTAGAAGGGAGGCGCTCTTGCTAGATATAAAAATCAGTTAAAGTAGAGAAAGTGGAAGCAACGATTGAGTGCAACATGGCTTTAGGAAGGGGATAGGAACATGACGTTCTTCCATAGCATCACTAGCACAAGGCCAAGGAACAACAAGATTCATCATGTGGTAGTGGATGGTGTTAGGGTGGAGGAGAAAGATAAGGTATGTGATACCATCGTCGAATTTTATAAGGAAAAATGGTGGAAGCGACCAAGATTAGATAATCTTGTCTTCTTGAGGATTGCAAAAGTTGAGGTGGCTTTCCTTGAGAGGGCAGTTTTGGTAGAGGAGATAAAGGCGATGGTGGATGCTCAAGGAAGGGATAAGGCAATATAGCAAGATGGGCTCCCCTTGGCTTTTTCCCAAGTTTTCTGGGATATGGTTGAAGGCCACGTGTTGGCTTTCATAGTTGAATTCTTTGAAAGTAGCCGATTACTAGTCGAGTTAGGTGCTTTGTTCATCGTCTTGATTCTAAAAAAAGGGGAAGCTGAATGCTTGCGGGATTTTAGGCCCAAAAGCTTGGTTGGGGTTGCTTACAAAATCCTAGCCAAAGTGTTGGTCACATGGTTCCGCTATTCATTTGGGCATCATCTCCAAGTCCCAAGGTGCTTTTATTGAAGGAAGATAGATTTTGATAGTGACTTCAAGAGAGGCGTTGTTTGTAAGTTGGACCTAGAAAGGATGGTACGATCATCTGAACTGGGAGTTCTTGGATTATATGCTGGGCCATCTTGGATTTGGTAAAAAATGGGGGAAGTAGATGCAGGCATGTGTTAGTTCGGCCAAATTCTTAGTCCTAGTCAAGTGATTGCCTAAAAGGTTTTCAAATCACCAAGGAATCTAAGGCAAGAGGACCCACTTTCACCATTCTTGTTTGTGGTGATAATGGATGCCTTAAGCAAAATGTTGTAAAAAGGGGTTTCGACAGGGCTTATTAGTGAGTTTAAGGTCGATAAGGAAGACTTCAAAGTGTCCCGACTTTAGTTTTGGGACGACACATTCCTGTTATAGTGATGTTGAGGCAACGAAAGTGGACGACCTGAGGAAGACTCTTTGTTGCTTCGAAGCTATGTCCGACCTTAAGGTAAATGTTTAGAATAGTGAAATGCTGGGTATTGTCATCCTTAAGGAGGAGGTAGAGGAGCTCACATAGGTGATTGTATGCAAAGCGGGATTGCTCCCCTCTTCATAATTGTGACTCCCATTGTGTATTGGAAAGCTTGTGAAACCCTTGTGGGACAGGGTGATGGAAAAAGTGGAGAGAGTTGTCGTCTTGGAACAATGTCACCCTTTTATTTGTTTTGGGGGAGGGGGGAGACCTACCTTGATCAAAGTGGTGCTTTCAAACCTTCGATCTACTTCCCATTACTGTTTAAGTGCCCAAAGGTGCTACTTATTAGGTTGGAAAAGTTAAGGCACATCTTGTGGCAAAGGGCAAATGGAAAAAAAAATTCCATCTTTTGTAATGAGAGGAGGTAGGGGGTGCATAAGGAAGTTGGAGACGATGAATCTAGCGCTCATGGGTAAATGACATTGAAGGTTTGCTAGGGAGGAGGGATTTAGGAAGTATGGAACGAAAGCAGGGGGTTACTGGATGAAAGAGCCCTACAAGGCTACAGGGTTGTGGAGAGCAATATTTAGGATGGGGAGCAAGTTTAAGGAGGGAGCTGGGTTCTCTTTGGGTGATGGAAAACGGATTACGTTTTTGAGGAATGTATGGCTGGGTGATTGAAGCCTTCAACAAGATTATTCAAGGTTGGCCAACATAGCCCCAGATAGGGACGTCACTGTGGATCTATGTTGCTTGATCTCGGGCGCGGTTGTGGTGTGGACCCCCTTTGTGTTGAAGAAACCTGATGGAAGAAGAGATGGAAGAGTTTATTACCTTGTCTAGTCAGCTTTTGGGAATATCTATCCCCCCATTTGATTTGGATGCATTAGTATGGTTCAAAGACAATTCTGGGTAACTTTGCATTTCGATCCTTTATTCCTTTTATAGCCTTCTTCTAGGGTCTAGTTCCAAAAAGGAAGTGGTGCATAGTCATCCTCCGTGGTCAAATGAGGAGTTAGTTGATCATCTCTTTATTCATTGTGTCTTTGTGAAGGAAGTGTGGGAATTTTTTTTTTTTTGGCATTTTTGGGATGGCTTGGGTGTTGCTGCTCTCCATTGAAAGGCTTTTCTGGTGATGGCATGGGCTGGGGTTGGTAAGAGAGGAAGGGGATTATGGAGAATGTTTTGTTGGTTTGCTTGTGGGCCTTATGGGAGGAGAGGAACAATAGATGCTTTCACAATCTAAGTAGGGGAGCATCAGAGGTCTTTAGGCAGGCCAAGTTGAACGTAATAGAGAAGGCTTCAATCTCGTTAGCTTTTGTTGATACTTGATTGTGATCTCTCTTGTATTTCATAGTAGCAAGGTGTTCCATAATGGTAACGGTGGCCGTAATGGTCACCACCATTACCGTTACGATACGGGCCATAACGACCATTACGGACCTCGTATCGGCCGATACGACCCTTTTTTATTTTCTGAAAAAAAGTCACGTGACCGTTACGGGACCGTTATAGGACCGTTACGGGGTTGTAACGGGCCGTTACGGGACCGTTACGGCCCCTTTTTTCTGTAACGGCAGTTATGACCCCGTAACGCGTAACGGCCACCACTGTTTCCTTTACGTATCGGCTGATACGGCCGATACGTAACCGTTTTGGGATACCTTGCTTAGTAGTCTTTGTAGTTCTTTGGCCTTTTCGGCCCTCTATTAATAAATTGTAACCTTTAAAAAAAAAAAAAACATCCGAGGCTATTGGGCATGATAAGAGCAGATGCATGACCGACTCCTCATTCCTACAACACATCACACAACGATTTGGCATAGCCATACCACGCCTTTTGAGATTGTCAATGTCTATCGAGGGACTGCACTCTCAAAATGTGGATCCCATTTAATCATGTACTATAATTAGGTTGTCTATTTTAGGAATAGAATTACTCTCCTTCATTATCCCTTAAATCGGGGATTGTAACTAGGGAATCCCTTAAATTAGGGATTATAATCACCAAAAATTATGGGTTAACATATCCATGTATAGCATTCTGTAATCTATTTAAGATGATGGAATTTCACAATGAGGACTACCTGAATTGAATCAAAACTTGATTTCAAGATCTCAACAATTCAGATTTCTGTAGAAATATCATGGTATCAGAGCCACGGTGCTCTCTTTGAAGTTTGTGCGATTTTCTTTGTGATCGGAGACTTCTCGCCTTTGATTTATAGACTTCCTTGTCTCGTCATTCCCATTAATTTTTTTTATTTGCTACAATATAAGAAAGTTGCAGCATCTTCTCTCAGTTCGTACAGAACTAGTCCGTGATCTTCTAAGCAACGTCAGAAATTACTCTCAATTCATGACAACCTAAATATTCAGACCATTCATAAGATTTTTAGCATCTGCTCATCAGAGGTAGGGTTTCTGATCACAGTCACAGTTATGGTTGTCCAGCTTTTTGCGTTAGGTTTCATCTAATCCACACAACATCAAGGTCCTCTTGCTGGTTATTGGATCCGATCCATGGTTCGATCATCTACTGGGACTCTCCCGTGCAGTTGGTAGCCGCAGATAGGGTCAACTGACCTGTTTGTTTTCTGTACTGTGTTCATATATTTGACCCATTCTTGGTTTTCGATCATAGAAATGGAGAAGTCTGAGGTATTTTTGGTTCGATTTACTGGAAAAAATTATACCTCTTGGGTTTTCCAATTCCAAGTATACCTTGAAGGCAAGGAATTGTGGGGGCATGTCTTTGGATCTGATTTGCTGCTTACAGAAGATGAGAAAAAGATATCTTCCTGGCATACTCAGGATGTGAAAATCAAATCCTGGATTCTTGGATCAGTAGATCCTCAATTCATTTTACATCTGAAACCCTACAAAACCGCAAAAGGACATGTGGGAACTTTTAAAAAAGGTATATCATCAAGGAAATTCTGCTCGCCAATTTCGATTAGAATTTGACATTGATCAATATCATCATGGAACTTTGTCCATTCAAGAATATTATTCAGGTTTTTTTACTTTATGGGCTGAATATGATGAGATTAAATATGCTAATGTATCTGACGCCGTTCTGGCTGAAATACAAGGACTTAAAAGCAACTAGTCACCGGGGCCAATTTTTGATGAAACTACGTTCTGAATATGAGATTGTTTGGTCTAATCTAATGAGTAGGGTTCCATCTCCATCCTTGGATGAATGCCTGAATGAACTTCGAGAGAACAACGACAATTGACAAAAGTACATTTGGAACAGAAAACTACAGAAAGTATTGTTGATGTTGCTTACGCTGCTCAAGGAAAACCTTTTCCTCGTGATATGAGTACCGTACAGTGTTATAATTGTAATAAATTTGGTCATTATGCCGCCCAGTGTCAACAAAAAATTTGTGCTTACTGCAAAGGAACCAGTCATATCATTACTAAATGCTGTAAACGACCTCAGAATCGGACTACTCCAAATCGGTTTCCTCATGCCTATACTGCAACAACTGCTGCATCTGTTCCACGGCCTGTGAATTCATCTGCTTTGACTACTGCCTCCTCCTCATCTAGTATACAACCTGGCTTGTCTGCTTCTCTGACCCCTGAAATGGTCTTGCAAATGATTCTAAATGCCTTTTCTGCACTTGGTGTCTCAGGTAAAACCAGAAAACCTCCTTTTGTTTGTCTCAGACTACTGAACTTCTCATCAAGGCAATCCTTTGGGTCATTTGGGGAACTAGGAACAAGCGGTGCTTTCGCAATAGCTCAGAAGAGGAGAGCATTATCATTCGTAGGGTCAAAAGTCTAGAAGCTGAATGGGCAGTCTATGTTAAAGCGGCCTCGGCCGCTCTCCCTTTTTAGTTTTGTGGTGGTTGTGGGTTTGTATTCTTTTCCGCTTCGGTGTGTTTTTTAATAAAGTTTTTAGTTACCTCTCAAAAAAAATCTTGATTTCGGAGCATCAAATCACATGACATTCACATCTGAAAATCTTTCCAATGTCAAAAAATACACTGGCAATCTCTGAGTTCAGACAGCAGATGGAGACAGTCTTCCAATTACTGCAATTGGTGATGTTCCTGGCTCAGTCCCTATTGACAAATATTTATTTCTCTCCAATTTACAGGATCAGATGTTGGGGAAAGTGATTGTGAAGGGCCCTTACTTTTTGTTGGCCAACTTATTGATAACAACTGCAATATCTTATTTTCACCTTCGAGTTGTGTGATACAGGATCAGATGTTGGGGAAAGTGATTGTGAAGGGCCCTAAATGTGGACCTCTCTTTCCTCTTTGCCTTTCTGCAATTCTTCAGCATAAATCAATAAACGATTTGCTTTGTTTTTCTGTTCAGAATAATTGTCAATTAATAGGCTTGGACATCCAAATTTGCAAAACTCTATCAATGTCGTTCAATTCTGGATTGACGATAAATCTGTTGGTGTGAAAAATTGTGTTTCTTTTGATTGCAGTACTTTTAAGCTGGGGAAAAGTAAGACCCTTTCATTTCCTTCATCCACTACATTAAGTTCCAAATGTTTTGATTTAATACATGGTAATGTATGGGGAATTGCTCCTGTTATCTCTCATGCCCATTACAAGTATTTTGCGACCTTTATTGATGATTTTAGTCGTTTTACTTGGGTTTACTTCTTGCATTTGAAGTCCGAAGTTTTTCATGTGTTTAAAATGTTTTTAGCCGATGTCGAAAATCAGTTTTCTAGCTGCATTAAATTTCTCTGTTCGGACTCGAGGGGGAATATGTTTCAGCAAAATTTCAAAGCATTTTTGCAACAAAAGTGGATAGTCTCTCAATGAAAATGCCCTGTATACCCCTCAACAAAACGGTGTCGCTGAAAGAAAAAACAGACATCTTCTTGATGTAACTCGATCTCTTTTGCTTACATCTTCCGTTCCTCCCCTTTTTTGTCTGAGGCACTTATAACTGCTGTTCATCTTATAAATTGGTTACCCTCATCCAACAATCAAACCCCTTATTTCTGCCTGTACAACGCACCCCATCTTATGATCATCTTCGTACTTTTGGTTGTTTGTTTTGTTCATTTACCTTCTTCTGAACGCATCAAACTAACTGCTCAATCTTCCAAATGTGCGTTCCTTGGATATGCACCCCACCAGAAAGGATTAATTTGCTATGATCTTCAAATTTGTCGTATCCGGATTTCTAGAAATGTTGTTTTTTTTAGAATCAATATTTTTTTCAACTACATCTTGAGCCTCATGATCTGTGTCTATCGTCTCTTTGCCTGGTTTTTCCAATGAAACAACATTTACTTGGTTTAACCCTAATTTTGTGTATCAAAGGCGGAGGAAAACCACAACTACAGGACATGTCCCTCAAGATCTCTTGTCTGCATCTGACCTAAGCCAACCTCCCTCTTTGTGTCACTCCTTGCGACTGTCTACTCTAAGCCTCCTGACCGATATGGTTTTAACCAAACTACCTTGATGGCTACCTTCTCTTCTACTTCTATTCCCAACTACTCTCAGGTTGTGCGGCATGAATGTTGGAGATAGGCAATGCAGGATGAATTGCAGGCTCTTGAAAGGAATCACACCTGTGATATTGTACAAGGTCCCACATCTATCAAACTAATTGGATGCAAGTGGGTTTATTCTATTAAACTCAAACTCGATGGTTCTTTGGATTGTTATAAAGCTCGTCTTGTGGCTTTAGGAAACGACAGGAATACGGGATTGACTATGAAGAAACATTTGCACCAGTGGCAAAAATGAATACCATTTGTATTATTCTCGCCATTGCCGCATAACAGTCCTAGTCGCTATACCAGATGGATATAAAAAAGCGCCTTTCTTCATGGTGACCTTAAGGAGGAGGTCTATATGCGCCGGTGTTTTAAATGGCGAATAGTGTGTAGTGTAACGTTCACCCCTTTGAAGCATGAGGCGTAAGCTACATAGCATGTAGCATCGGCTACATGCTACTTCTAGATTTTTAATCAAGGTTGCGCTTGGTTGCACTAATTCTATGATATTCACCAAATTAGATTGATTAATATTGAAATTTAACAAATTTTCATGATATTTGGCGCAACCAAATGCAACTTAAAGTAATAGGAAAGGGTAATTATTAAGTATAAAGGTAAAGAAAGAGCAACAAAGCTGATTTAATACTAATATCGTTTTTACTAAAAGCATTAAATATTGAAAATAGAAAAATGTAATAAATCATTGAAAATATTATTTGATTTCAATGTTTTAATGAAAAATAACTTGTAATGTGAGGTACGTAGCGTGTAGCGTAGTCTATGTTGCGTGTAGCATATGCAAATTATCATGTAGCGTAGGCTACACGCGACTTAAGCTATTTTTGTGAGCTACATAGCGTTAAGGCTCAGCTACGCTATGTAGCGTAAGCTACATGCTACATAGTGTAGCTATTTAAAACACTGATATGCACTTATCCCCAAGGAGTACACTCTACTTCTCACCACTCCATGTGCTTGGTTTGGGAAATTCAAAAGCTCTCTTCGTGAGATTGGTTTTACTCGGAGTACTTATGATGCATATCTGTTCCTTCATCAAACTTCTACTGGCCTTACCGCTCTCCTTGTCTACGTTGATGATATTCTCTTCACTGGTATTGATTCCAACATGATAAAGCGTCTTCAAGCTTCCCTCCATGCGTCATTTCATATGAAGGATTTGGGTCTGCTCACTTCCTTGGACTGGAGGTTCATCAGTCTTCTAGAGGATTGTTTCTCAATCAACCCAAATATATTGAGGATCTCCTTGAACTTGCCAATCTTTAGCATGCTACTCCAGCTGACACACCTCTTGAATTAAATGTCAAGTTGAGCAAAGATGATGATGATTTTCTCCCTGATCCTACCTTATATCAACGACTTGTTGGAAGTTTAATTTATTTAACTATCACAAGACCTGATATATCTTATGCTGTCAAATTGTTGAGTCAATTTATGAGTTCTCCTCGACATCTTCACTTAGCAACGGTCAAACGCCTCATTCGATACCTTCTTGGCACAACCCAAAGGGGTTTATATTTTCCCACAGCTAATGATCTTATCCTACGTGCATACTCTGATGCTGATTGGGCTGGTTGCCCCGACACGCGCCGATCAACCACTGGCTAGTGTATGTACCTTGGCAAGGCATTAATCTCCTAGAAATGTAAGGAGCAGGATTGGGTATCAAAATCTTCTACAGAAGCGGAGTATCGAGCTATGTCCTTTGCTTGTTTTGAAATCCTTTGGTTCTGTGGACTTTTGGCTGATCTAGGCTTTGTTCAACCTCTTCCTATGCCTCTATATATTGATAATACCAATGCCGTTAAAATTGCAGAGAATCCAGTGTTTCATGAGCATACAAAACACATCGAAGTTGATTATCACTTCATTCGTGATGAATATAAGCGCCAGGGTCATCAACCTCCCTCATGTCTCCACCAACCTTCAAATCGCTGATATCTTCATGAAAGGACTGCCTCGACCAAGCCATTGGTTCCCTTGTGTCCAAATTGATGCTGTTTGATTCTCCGGCATCAATTTGATGGGGGGTGTCAATCGAGGGACCATACTCTCAAAACGTGGATCCCATTCAATCATGTACTATACTTAGGTTTTCTATTTAGGAATAAATTAGTCTCCTTCATTATCCCTTAAATTAGGGATTGTAATCCCTTAAATCAGGGATTGCCATTAGGGATTATAATCACCCAAAATTATGGGTCAACATATACCATTATAGCATTCTGTAATCTATTTGAGAGGATGGAATCTCACAATGAGGAACACAAGAATTGAATCAAAACTTGGTTTCAAGAACTCAGCAGTCCAGATTTCTGTAGAAATATCAATCAACAATTATGATTTTGCCCAAGCAAGCTACCCACACGAAAGCCTTTACTTTTAAATGGGTTGTAGCGGACTACAAACTTTCTGAGAAGTGATATACTATTACGATTTTATTGGACATCGTAATCTCTGAAGCTGTTACCATATGCATTAGCATTTATGGGGCATGTCGCATGTGCTGCCTAGAAGCACTATTGGTGGTTAAGAAGATCACAATATTTAAATTCATCAGGTACAAAATCTTTTGAGTAAATTTCTAAAAAAAAAGAAAAAAAAGAGAAGAAAAGAAAAAAGAAAAAGAAAGAATCTTTTGAATAAAACCTGTATTAAATTTTTTCTGCCAATTAAGTTTCAAATTATGTTTGCATGGCTATGTTCCGGTAGATAGGGGCTGGGTGCTGTTGTTTTACTTTATGCACTAAGGAGTGGAGTTCTTTGCTTTTGCAGTTTCCTCCTTGTTATAAAGACATGAGTTTTTGGATCAGTGATTCATTCACGGAGAACAATTTATGTGAAATTGTGAGAGGAATTGCTGGAGATCTTGCTGAGGAGGTATATCTTTAGATGCCACATCTTCTAATTTTCTTCTGGTGCTTTAAATTGTCCACTTCCTAGATACTGCTGCCACTATATATATATATATATATATATATATATATATATATATATATATATATATATATATATATATATATATATATATAGATTTTTTTTTTTTTTTTTTTTCCATTCAAAGCATTTACTAGATGGACTGGCTGTGCAAATTTTATATAAAATGAAAGGTAACTACTATCAAGGAATGCTTACTTTTCATCATATAACAGAGGCATAGTGAGCCCACGATAAAAGGGAATCCAGCCCAAAGCTCTGAGCCATGCTATTTTGGAGATAGAGAGGTAGAACCAATCAGAGTTGCTAAATACATATTAGCTGGCACAAACAGGGAACTTTATGACCTACAACAAGAGAATGTTAATCTAGATGGCAGCTTACCCTTTTCCGTCTCGGTTAAATAAAAAAGGTACAACCAAAACCATGTAATCTGCTGTTATCATGTAAGTCATAGATGGAACATCACTAGTAGAAAGCTTGACTATGAGTCAACCAAATAAACTGCTGTGAGAGAAGCCTAGTCTTGAAAGGACTACGGAAAATGATGAGGAAAAGTCCACGAGTTTCCATGATGTGGCAATGTTTCATTTCATCCACTCCGATTTTGTTGAAGAGTATGTCTAGACTGTTGAGTGATGCTGAAAAGATGGAATGGAGTCGGGTGTGAGCATGTGAGAGCATTGAAGTGGCGGTTCTCTAAATAGGAAATGAAGTACCTAGGAAACGTCTATAATAAAAAGGTATTAACAAAGTTAAAAAGTATTTTTTTAATAAAATTAATGCTAACTAAATTTATTGCTTTCTTTAGAAACTTAGAATATCTTGATTTAGAAATTACAAAAAACTACAAATAGTAGAAAATAGATTAAATTAGTGATGGTCTTAATTGAATCATGGTAGTGTTAGGTTAGTGCTTGGAACACTAACAGACTTGGAATCTTGATTTAGAAATTACAAAAAGTAGAAAATATATTAAATTAGTGATGGTCTTAATTGAATCATGGTAGTGTTAGTTGGTGCTTGGAACACTAACAGACTTGGAAGTATGAGCAAAACTGGAAAGGGTGACGAGGACCTTAAGTAGAAGATTCCTACAATTAAGGTTCAAACAATGGTTTTAAATATTGTTTCAGAGTGCGTCACCTAGAGCTTGGAACTGGTACGATTTGCCCCAACTTGTTGGGCAACATTATTTCATCTCAATGGGGCTATAGAGTTGGACTTGCGCAGTCTAGTTTTAGAGTATGACATTTTTTTTTGAGAGAACAACAATTTTATTAAAAACTCGCAAAGCGAGGAAAGAATACAAAACCCCAAATGAACCAAACAAATGCCTATAGGGGGAGGCTAGCCGAGGCCGCCGTTACAAAAACCGCCCAATCTTTGACTAGCGAAGTAACCTTAGTGATCACCTCATTCACCCCTCTTCCGCATTCTGGAAACAATGCCCATTCCTAGAACCTCAAATAGACAACATCGAGGCCAAAATGAGCAGACACCAGTAGGCTTTATGAACCTTACCACCTCCTCCATGCCACGCCCATAACAAATCATGGACCTGTTTTCAACATTGCCCAGTCCACTTGGAACAAAGATATAGTCCCAAACCTTCTTAACGAACAAGCAATAAATAAAAAGATGATCAATCGTCTCTTCATCCCTCATGCATATCAGGCAAATATTAGGAAGAACCATTGCTCTTCTTTGCAGATTATCAATGGTAAGAATTCTCATCCTGGCCCACTAAACATACAAAAGCGGCCACCCTAGGAGGAGTCCCATAAAACCAATGGTGAAACGGGTGGGATGGGGCCGAGGAGGAAGGCACTTGGGAAATGAAGATATAAAGCGATCTAACCGAGAACTTCCCCGAGCTTCTAAAAGTCTAGAAAACCCTATCCTCCTCCAACCTCTCAATCTTTACCGACTGTAGAAGTGCCAATAAGGCAACGAACTCATCAAGCTCAATATCAGTCAAATTTCTGCGGCAAGGAGGATGCCACACTATCGACTCTCCAACAATGGAATAAAAATGAACCATGCGAACTGAACTTGTCAGGAGCTAGAGCGGCGATAACAGGAAACAAAACCTGAAGTGGTTGAATCCCGCACCCAACATCAACCCAAAACCTTATGGGAGATCTGTTGCTAATATTGAAGGAAATAGCCCTATTCACCAAATGCTGTGCAGCCATGATAGCTTTCCATGCACCCGAAGCTCTATACAACGATGACACTTTAACATACCATCCACCTTCTTGCACCCCGTACTTGGCTGCAACCAATTTCCTCCAAAGACTACTTTCTTCTTCACATAATCTCCATATCGATTTCCCCAAGAGAGCTAAATTCATAGAACCTAGGGATTTTATACCAGCTCCCCCTTCGGATACAGGTTTGCACACCTCATTCTAACTCAACAGATGAAACTCTTCCCTCCCTTGAGCTGTTCCATAGAAAATTCCTCCCAAGCTTCTCGATTTTTTCCAAAACAGTCCTAGGACATTTGAAGAGGGACATAAAGTAAATCGGCATATTGGATAGAACAGTCTTGACCAAAGTGAGGCGACCCCCCAAGGATAAAAATCTGCACTACCATGAAGCTAACCTCCGCTCAATCTTCTCAATAACCTTGTCCTATAAGTGAAGAGCCAGCTTCCCAATGCACAGAGGCAGAACAAGGTATTTAGAGGGGAAGAATCTGGGTTGATATGAGTTGAGTGCCGTACATGCAACGATCGAAGTCATTTAATCGCAGTCGACTCCTTGAACTTTGAGTGCGACTAAGGCACTTTCATGCTAGGTTCATTGGTCTGTTTCTTAGTGGGATGCCTTGAGGAGCAGCCGGGCAAATGGCAGCACAATTTCCCATTCGTACGTAACACTACACAGCTAATATCTTGCCCCAACCTCAATGTGCAGCAGATACCTAGGCATAAACTGGGTTCATCCTTGCAGCACTACCTAGGCAATGTCACCAACAGTCAACATGGCTCAGCTGCCCAGTGATTGTGGGTAAGCATAACAACCCATTGTGCATGGTGCCTGAGATATGACAATATGAGCCACCGATTTCTCTCCCTGGACTTTCAGATCAACAAACCTTGAGTCAGAAGCTATGGTCTTGGTGTAGCAGTCCTTTGAAGAAGAGGGAAAGTTTTGTGGAAGTACTTCCATTTGGTCTTTGTTGTAAAATTTGGGAAAGAGAGATAATTATAGAAAAAATAAATCAAGTGGTGTCTCACCCATCTCAAATTCTATGGTCCATCTTTGTTTTATTTGTTCAGGAATGGTCTTTAGAGGGTTGCGGCAAACAACACAAAGCCAATTAAGATCTGGTGGCCTTGTCCTCTTGTAGGATATTGGAAGTCAAACTTTGATGATTTGTCCCATGCCAAATCTGGGTCCTATGGCATGGTTGGCGTTCTATGGGGCAACAAGGGAGCCATTAATATGGCCTTTTCTGTTTCCTGGGACAAGGCTACTCAAGCGGAAAGCTGAGAGAAACTTTGAGAACATTCACCAAAGATCTATTTGTCCTATGATCGTGGTGGTTGACTAAGTCAACTTCATTGCTTGAGCTCTACTCAAGGCTCTGGACCATGGAAGTTTAGCTTTGTTTTCTATGAAATTCATGTTCTTGCCTCCATGCTAAACATTTCATTTGTGCATGCTGGAAGAGATCTTGATACAACAAGATTGAAAGATTGTTGAATTTCTAGGAGTAGAGATGTATACTCACCAATCAAGATGATCAAACCTCCAAGTTATCACACAATTGAGATAAAAGGCCGAATAAAGATTGCATATACAAAGCAGTCTACCAATTGAAACTGACATGCATATCCATGCCATAATATGAATACACAATGCATGCTGAAAGGGAACAAAAGCAACTAATGTTAGGAGATAGAAGCAACACATACTAGAAGAAAGTTCTTTTCATCAAATTAATCATCATTTGATGTAGGGAACATCTTGGTCAAATTTCCATTTGCCGTTGATATCAGCATGGACTATGATTTGACAATTCAAAGGCTTGTGTTTTCGATGCATTACTCGAGGGTCATCATCATTGACCTAGAAGGACCACCATCTAGACTGTCTGGATTGAACCAAAGGCTAAGAAAACTGACACTTCACTGGAGGATACACATTTTTGACCTTGGAGGAACGTACCAACCATTGTATGAACAAATTCGACGGTCCAGTTTGTTCTGAGTTTCTGGTCCACTGTAATAATCAAATTGTATAGAGAAGATAATTACAAGGTGGCCACAACCTCGTGCACCTTGAGCTCGAATTTCGGCCCCAATGGATCTTATAAACTCCCACTCGGAAAACAAAGTACTGGAACGAAAAAGGAGAACATGTTACTATGAAAAGAGTACCTTATTTTGTTCAGCATGGGATCTCCTTCTGGAGCAGAAAGATCAATGACGTTAGAAGGCATTGTATACAAAACCCTAACTAGCTAGCATCTCTATCAAGACACAAAATAAAAACCAACAATACCAGTTAACAGAATAATAAGGTGCCAAAAGTGTCATTCAAAAACATCAAACAGATAAAGCTCTGATAAATAACAATTGTTGATATGAGTATAGGCATACAAGTCATATTTGGAATGCAAATGGTCTAGATTCCACAGTTTAAGAAGACCAATTGGCAAACTGATCATGCAATCAGAAGACCAATCGTCAAACTAATCTTGCAATCACCATATGAAATAATTCATCACAACAAGACAAAACAACTAGCTAATACAGAAGATGCATAGCATCAAGCAAAAAGGAGGAAAAATTATATGATACTCACCCCAAGTACCATATGCACAATATATTTGGGTTTCCAGTTTCCTATAACTGAGGCACATAGCTCAGTGATCCAGACTAAATGGTCTGACGCAATCAATCACAGAACCTTGCTCCAAAGCCTATCAAATCAGAAGATGCCAGCCACCTATTTGGGCCTTTTTCAGTTTGTTGAAGATAATAGAAATTGCACCTCATCACCTCGATGTTAAAAAAGCCTTCCTACATGGTGATCTTTAGGAGGAAGTGTATGTTGCATTACCTACAGGCATCATCATGGGGAGAGAGGAAAAGTTTGCTTGTTAAAGAAGGCAATCTACAGTTTAAAGCAATCTCCTCAAGCGTGGTTTAAGAAGTTCAATAATGTTGTTTCTTGAGTTGGGTTCGGGAGGAGAACTTTTGAACATTCGGTATTATTATGAAAAATTAAAAAAAATAAAAACAAAAACAAAAAAGTCAGGACAGGGTTCAGGAGGAGAACTTTTGATCATTCGGTATTATTATAAAAAAAAATTTTAAAAATAAAAACAAAAACAAAAAAGTCAGGACACCACAACGATCGTACTAGTTTACGTGGATGATATTGTCCTTGCTGGTGACAATGAAGTGGATATTTGGGAAGTTAAATCCTATCTGTTAAGCCTACTTGATATTAAAGATATTGGACCACTAAAATATTTGGAAAGAAGTTGCCTACTGGAAGGATCTTCATATCTCAGAGGAAGTATGTGCTAGATCTCCTCACAGACACAGGTAGTATGTTAGGAGCAAGTCATGCAAAACCTCCAATTGAAGTTAATCATCGCCTTCATGATCAGCAGTCTGAAGATCTTAGTGATGTGGGCTCATACCAGCGTCTTGTAGGTCAGTTAATTTACTTGACAATTACCCTCGAAATATTGAATATGCAATTAGTGTGGTAAGCTATTCATGAATGCTCCTAACATCTTAGTGACGTGGGCACATACCTTCATGAATGCTCACTTAATATGATACTATGTGAAATTGGCCCTGTTTGAAAGCTTTTAGATTCTTCCAATGATCCCAAGAAAGTGTAATTCCGATATCATATTGAGTTATGGCCGACTTAGTGGACGACCATTAGAACCTATCGGGCGTGATGCGATTCCATAAAAAGTGCCATGTGTGTGTGTGTGTGTGTGGTTTTTTAGTAGGATGTGTTCTAAACATGAAATTAATTGGAAAGATACGTCTTCTTTGTTTTCATTGGCTTAGTAGGATGTGTTTTAAACAATGAAATTAATTGGAAAGATGCGTCTTCTTTGTTTTCGTTGGTCCAAAGTCAAGAAACTTTTTATAGTTGGTTAAAGATCTAGAGCTTATTTCTTATTAATTAATAGGTTTAGGAGTCTTTTGTGATTAGTTTAAACAATGTGGAGAATTCTTTTTTTTTGGAAGGTGATGCGGCTTTGTTAGGGCCAAAAGCCAGCAGAAGAAGAGAAAAAAGTAAAAAGGATACAAACAACTAAAAGAAGAACAAAAAACAAAAAATAGAAACAAGAAAAAAAAAAAACCACCTTCATAAACACAAGTAACTCAGGGCACCCAGTCACTAAATTATATATAAAAAACCGATTAAGAACCCCAACTGCTGAACCACTCTGATTGCGGAAACAACGATTATTTCTTTCAATCCAGATAGACCAGATTATGATAAGCAAGGGAAGCCTCCATCTGCATCACCTAGGAGATGCTTGTGGATCGTAGGATGCTGAATCACACTACTCTGGAGGAGCAATGAATGAACAAATGGTCCACAAACTCAACTCTTAGACATAGAAGGCAAGCATTTGAAAACACCATAGGTCTTTTACGAAGATTTTTAATAGAGAGAATGCTACTCCTCTCAGTTAGCCAAGTAAAAGTGGTGATTTTTGGAGGAGCCCCATAAGTCCACACATTAGCAGTGGTGGTGACATACCTGAGCTCGAACTGAGATAACGAGTAAAAGGATCAAATCGAGAATATGCCATAACGCTAGACGAGAGTCTTCCACACCTGAAGAGAGTGAAATCCCCTGCAGACGAGAAAGAAGGTTGGGCAAGCCACCGAGCAATGAATGAACAAATGGTCCACAAACTCCTCATTTCTTAGATATAGAAGGCAAGCATTTGGAAGCACCATGGCTCTTTTACGAAGATTGTTAACGAAGAGAATCCCACGATCAATTAGTTAGGCAAAAGCGGTGATTTTTGGAGGAGCCCCATAAGTCCACACATTGGTAATGTCATGACGACAACCCTGACCTTGAACTGAGATGATAACGAGTAAAAGGATTGAACAGAGAATCTGCCATAACTCCAGGCGAGAGTCTTCCACACCTGAAGAGAGTCAAATCCCCTGCAGATGAGAAAGAAGGCGGAGAAAGTCATTGAATTTAGAGTCATGTAATTCTTAACCCGGGGGGGGGGGGACCAAACACCCTCAGAGTCTACTGGCCGAATTAGGAAAGGACAATCGGAGCAAAGAATTTCCATGAAAAGAAGACCATAACAACCATTTGGGGGGGGTGGGGGGTGGGGGGGGGGGGGGGGGGGGGTTAATATCGCAAAGTTGAGCATAGTATTTCCATTACCACCACCGACAATACCAGTGGTAATGGTAATACCTTATGGAACTAAACGGGTGATTTACAGGAGGATTTAGGTTGGAACTAGTGGAGGGGGTGACGTTTTGACTTCGGAAGTTTGTTGAACTGACTGTAGGAAGGTTTCCTTCCTCCACGCCATATCCCTGTCTAGAAATTAGGTGGTCCGACACCCCCTTCTCGGTATGAACCGTTGTCACTGATGTGAGGTGTATGGTCTAAGGAGGTGTTATTTCGTGGTTTGGGTGAACGGATTGTTTCGGCTTAATTACTGTAGTTCTGAGGAACATGGGTAACAAACTTCATAGGAACTATAATAACTCTATAGGGGCTATAATAGACATAGAGATCGAGCTACTATAACTATTGTAACCATCGTTACGGTTCTTGTTAGCATCATAGTCTTTAAGGTCCATAACTGCTACATAACGATTCTTAGCGGTTACATAGTATAGTGGTTAGAGAGCGGTAATAGGGACTACCTTGCTTATAGATCTTGTGTCTATTGCTCCATGGCCTTTTCTATGTTTATTCTTGTTTTACACCTTATGTGCGGGAGACGATTTAGATTGTTTGTACAGTTCAGTTGACTTTAGCTTTTGCATTTGCATAATTTCACATATGACCGCTGACACATTATACTGAGATTCTGATGAGTTTGATATCTAGAATACCTAGCCAACATCACATATCATCCATTAAATTTGTGGAGCCTTACCAATGATGTGGTTGTGCCAGGCCCATGAGAAGCAGAAGTTGGAGCATACACCCAAACTGTGCAGGAATGGGTGTGATGCTGAAGGATGAACCAATGGCACGGAATGAGATTCAATTCCTACACTTTCTAGCAGCTATCTCCAGTGTCGTGATGTTTGCCTTTTGCATGGGCTCTGGGCTGGTGTAAATGTCTTTTTCTAACACACTTCTGTATATTGGATTTTTGATACTCAGGCAGAGTGAGATGGTTGATGTGCAGGGTGACAAATTGCACATGTGGCATACATGTAACTAAAATTGAACCATCCATATTTTTGGACTTGCTTTTGATAGGCAATAACCATAAGATTAGATAAATTGGATGATCCTAGCCTCTGACTAATGGACATTTATTTGTTGAATTTGGACCATTGACTGTTTTTCATTTTAACCATCCATTAGACATCTACTAATCAGCCAATTATAGCAGGATTTCAGTGCAATTGTTAGTTGATGACACATCTAAAGTGGATCCCTATATTTGGACGGTTAGATTGAGTTGTGTACATGCCATATGCACAATCTACGAGCGCTGTGCAAACATTATACTCTGCCAGAGTATCAAACTGTTTCTTTATTGGATATGGGCTTTCCACTTCTAAAGGATTCCAGAATCATGAGAATTTGCAACCGTCGCAAAAATTGAATAACAATTGTTTGGATGATTCAGTTTGGTGTCTTTGGACATTATCATACTAACAATTTTGAAAAGATTAGAATTATGTTTCTAAAGCATCTTGACCTCCTTTATACCAACTCCTTCAACCTTTTTTTGTTTCTTTTAATAATACAAAGCATGTGCCTTTTCTTAAGGTCTGTCTTAAACTAGAGAAAGATGTGTTGGGATTAAACTGATTGTGACGAAGTTCTTCAAAGTGTTTCCCCCCAAATTTCTTAAGGTTTTCGCTGTAACTGCCAGGTGCAGTTGATTGACAATTTCACCAACAAGAAAGGAATGACCAGTCACTGTTATAGGATTGCATATCGATCGATGGAGCGTTCCCTTACAGATGAGGAGATTAACCAGTTGCAGGTAATGCGAATTCTACTCAACTAGAGAGTCTTCTGTATTTCTCCTAATTTTGAAATAATTACTGTGTGCTTGTGGTTGCAGTGGAATGTTAGAGAAGCGGTGCAGAGTAAGTTGAATGTTGTTCTAAGATGAAGATAGTTCTAGAAGCACAGTTATGTAACTTATTTAAAACCATTCATTATATTCAAAATAATAGCAGCATTGAATTTCCTTTCCGAGTTTTTGCCGTTTGTCCTATTTCTCTGAGTTTTTGAAATTCAATCTGAATTTTTATGAAGATTGCTTATGGGAATGGAGATAAGTTTACAGCTTTCTCATTTATGAAGGTTTGATGCAGTTTTCTACCAAGTACCAATTAGTAAATGGTTGTTGTGGTAACCCTAATTGGCAGACATTGATCCATCTGGTCCATCCAATCGATAGGGCAGCTTCATGGATGGACAATGCTCTCTGCACTACTGCCTATCTGTAGAACTTTATTCAAACCACTTTTAGGACACTTCAAAATGTTTTTGGGTAACTACGAAGCTTCCATTCAGCAAGGCTTTCAGCTACATATTACTGAAGGGGCACCCTGCCTGAAGTTGGGTCTCCTGGAATCTCTAGTTTGATGAATGGCACGGCAATGGAGTCAAGAGCATTGTCGATTGGAGCAAGAGGGGTAGCTCTTGGCTCCTAATGTGGGCCCATGTCTGTGGAGGGCAATTCTTCAAGTGTGACCCATTATTCCTGCTTCCGAATGTCTTACATGGAGTAAGTGAACTGGACAGAAAAGATTACAGAATTGAGTAGGAGACGGTTGTTTATTAACATATTCTCAGGGAAGAAAACCTAGAATGTTAATCACTTCTACTTATCAGTGACTCAGCTTCCTTGAGACACAGCATGCATATGGGGACATGAATCTATCAACAGCTAGGTATTACCTTGGATCATAGTTTGAAAGCTCAACTCGGTGTTCATAGGTGGAAAACTCAACTCGAAGACTCGACATTACCTGACTCAATAATTATAAATTACAATAACTAGGAATTGCAACGAATCGTTAAAATAATTTGGTACAAGTGCTGTAAAATAGAATATATACCAGCAACATGTTGGATGGCACTCTGCATTAAGTACCTCTCACTTGGTATCAGAGGTTGAGTCGAGCCCTCAAATCCGTTTTTTAAACATTTTAGCAATAATAACAACGTTGCTGAGTCACCTGGTGTTGGTCAAGCCGCTTGGATGAGTCGTCTTGAGTTGGGATTGAGTTTTCCAAGACTTGGCTCAAAGTATTGTCAAGTTGAGTAGACTTGGCCGAGTCTTGAGTTGGATCTGCAAGTTTTAGAACTATTCCTAAGGCTACTTGGATGTACCTTCAAAAGGAATGCCTAAAAGCCATTTTTGTGTCAAAACTCAGTTCGTATTGTGTATTTGGCCGTTCATTGGGTGGATAGCTTCCATGTTGACCATAAATAGCTGTTCTTATTTTATCTGGTCCATTTCTTGTGAACATGTCTGTGGCCCATTTGAAGAGTTAACCTGTCTGATTTGTTGGGCAGGTTGGGCGTGCTCACGATGGCCCGCCTGACTTGAGGATCCAAACAGATTGGGTTTTAGACTAGAAGTTCTACATGATGGAAAGATCGGATCTCACACAAGCGAGTCTTATTTGTACGTGTGCATGCATCTGCAAGACACTGCTTTATGCTTATCCGAGCTTATCAAAATCCTCTGAAGTGGAGTTTAGAATGGTTTCCAGTTTTAAAAAATACATTAAAAAAAGAGGTATGGGCTTCGGCCTTTCATTTTATAAGACAAGTGGGGCCCATGCTTCAATGATCGAAAACGTCTCACACTGGATGGCCCATGCAGCAACAATCTTCCAGATTGGAAGATGCTGACTGTTGAATATTTGGCCTTTTATTGTTGAAATGGAAATGTTGCTTAGTCCTTTGCTTGGTTAATTCAGTCTAAAATAGATGGGATGCCATCATGGATGGACCCCACTATGAAACTTGCACCGATTGTACCATCAGAACCATCTAAATGATTGAATTTTTGAGATAAAATTTTGAACACTTGACCATATTTTGTAAAATGGTTTATTCGTAGGCCATTGATCAACGACTAGGATTATCCTTCTGTTGCAACTTTAGGGCAAGGTTGCGTTCAAGCTGGGCAGGATTGATCACTGATGGGCCTGTATCCAGTGGAGGCTTGATGATAAAGCACTTTTTTTTTTTTTTTTTTGGAAATTTTACAAAAGACTACCTAATTAATACCAAAATTTACATTCGTCAAAGAAGCGGTCTTGCAAATGGGTCGGTGGCTTGGGTGGGCCCTAGCATGATGTTTATGTAAAATCCATCCTGACCACCACCAGGTGCATCACCACATAGTCAAGGGCCCAAAACTCAGCTCCATTTGTGATTCAAGTAGACCACATGATTGGAAATAATGTATAGGACAACACTCACCTTCCAAACTGTTTTCATGAGTGTGGCTCATGTGAATATCCGGTGGTTATGATTTTTGAGCCCCAAAGCTAAGTGTTTGTGTGTAAACTAATGGTTGAAGTGGATTTCATATAATCATCACAGTGGGCTCTTCACATCTCTCTCGCAACTGTTTCCTTTGGCATGCCTAACCTAAATCATAGTCAGCCCGACGTTTTGGCTCTGGGCCTAATATTGGACTAAATTTCTAATGGTTGGAGTGGATCGTACGAGCCATGATAATGTTTATGTGAAATTCATTTTGAACATTAGATGCGTCCTAGTTTAGGCCCAGAGCAAAAAAATTAGGGTCAAGTGTGCCACACCAAATAAAATAGTTGGGAGAGAGATGTCCAACCTTAATTATTACAGGGTCCACTGTAACAATTATATAAACTCTAACCCAATCATTAAATTCCACATAAAAATTTAGGCTTGGCACTAAAAATAGGTTAATCCATGATCCACTCAATGACAGGAGGGGTGAGTTTTGTGCCCTCAGTCTAACATGAGGTGATGTGGTTGGAATAGATATTAGAGAAAAATAGTGGTGGGGTCCACCCAAGCACCTGACTCATTTGCTCGTCGGCCCATCCAGGGTCTATTAAAGAAATGTAAAGGAAGGTACTGGAATGATGATCACGTAGATTTAATGAGGTAGCTTTGTGAAATTTTTTTGTTAAAGAAATTACTAGAATATAAATTCCATATTAATTAGGTAGCTTTTTGTAAAATCCCCCCTTTCCTCTTAGCGGTCTAGATAACAACATCTCATAAAACAGGTTCCCCATTCCATGGCACCTGATACTTGTTCAAGCCAGCCTTACTTCACTATGGTTCTACAGCAGTACTGGGTACACGTGGCATGCATGCATGCTAATTGGGGGCCACATTCTGGACGGATTACATACAAAAAAATCCAACTGATTGGATGATCAAAACCATTTATTTTGTCGATCACCATATGATGGTTAAATAGATCGTCGAACACTAATTTATGGGTCTGTATATTACTCACCTACGCCACATGGGCACTCGATCCGTTGTTGTCAGGGTTGAAACAGAGCCTGTCTACCACTGGTCTACTGAGCCATGGAGTTGGACCCGTAGATAACTCTTCTTTATGAATGAATGGAAAAGGGGGGAGAAAATATTAATTCCAAATTCTATAGAATTATAGCCATCATACAATAGTGCCCACTATTTGAATGGTTTGGATTGAGCTAAAGGTATGCTATAAAAGTACACTGGGGCTAGATGCAGTTCCTCAACTATTTTGGAATAGATTGAAATGCTGCAAAGCCTAAATAAGGAACAAGGACTGCCTTGTGAGATTTTCTAAAGATATAAATCAACCTAGTATATAGTAGTATACCTCTAATCTTTAGCTACTGCATCCCAGTTCTTTTCAGTGACCAAAATATTTATGCCATGGGTCCATTGTGCATGATGGGTGCTTTAAAAAACTCTCATATCAAAATATTTCAACCTTTTGGTTTTTTAAAGGTTAAAGAGACTGTCTATATTCAAAGGAAGAGAGTAGCCATCAAAAGATTAAAATATTCCAATCAAGAGGTTCTTAGTTTTTGGCATCCTTAATTTAATTGAAGGCCCATGATAAAAACTAGTTGGGTATGAATGACAAGGTTTGCAAATTACTCTCAGTGTATGGTATCAGTCACCACATGTATGAAATCATATCTCGGGCGATATGAATGAGGATATAACTGTAACACTTGGTGATACCGGTATTTATTGGGTGCTATTTATTGCTTTCCGATGATATACTAAACAATTGAAACTATTATACTGTGGAAAAAGAAGGAACAAAATAGATGAAATTGACAAAGTATGCCTGGAAAAAATAGCGGTTTGCAAGACCAAGGCATGGGAGGAGATAAAAGCTGCGAAAGGGAGTCAGTCGGTGCTCTGGTAGAGTGTGAGGGTTGATACTTAGGCGGGTGTGGATTGGGTACCACCCCCATCAGGTAGAGTGTGAGGGTTGATACCGAGGTGGGTGCGGCTTGGGTACTACCTGTTGCGCAGCACGCCAACAACGTCGGTGAACCGAGATCCAATCTCCGGTCTCACCCACAAACGATAAACAGGAAGAAAATAATAACTAGAAAAGAATCACACAAACCAACAATCCACAAGACAGAGATTTACGTGGAAAAACCCCAACAAGGGTAAAAAACCACGGGTGCAAATTTCACTATGAAGAAAAACGAAGTTACAAGCAATTCACTTACCTTCTCCTATGCTCCCATGCACAGAGATGGCCCTTTTGCTAATCCTCTCGCCTTTTTTTCACCTTGGACGTATAGAAGCCCTAATCCCTATGTCTAATCCCGGTTTACACCCCTTTATATAGTAAACCCCGCAATTAGAACACTAAATAGGAAACCCGCGTCTTAAGCCCGCGGCCGGTCGGGCGCCCGGTCACTTTGACTGTCGGGCGCCCGGCCAATGCAAAAACCGTCCGGCAACAAAAACATAAAACAGATGAATATCGGGCGTCCGGTCACTTTGACCGTCGGGCGCTCGGCCGTTCACAAAACGGTCCAGCAGCCTATGGCTGAAACAGGATGAATTTCGGGCGCCCGGTCATTTGACCGTCCGGGCACCCGACCATGACTGGTGTGGTTGTCTCCACACTCAACAATCTCCCACTTGGAGACAATCACCACATGATCCTTCGTCTTCTACATTCGGAGTGCACCACCTCCCAGTCTTCAAGCTTGAAGACCAACCAAAGCTGAATAGAGCTTCAGCTTCTCCCGTGTGACCGCCTTGGTTAACATATCTGCAGGATTCTCACTTGTATGAATCTTCTCCAAAGTAATCGATCCATCTTCCAGTAACGAACGTATAAAGTGATATCTGGTGTCAATATGCTTGGTCCTCGAATGAAAGGCTGAATTCTTAGCCAAGTGTATTGCACTCTGACTATCACTGTACAGTTTGCAATCTGCTTGCTTCTTTCCCAACTCTTCCATAAAACCTTGCATCCACACCATCTCCTTGCACGCTTCTGTAGCTGCAACATATTCTGCTTCCGTTGTACTGATGGATACTATCTTCTGTAATTGAGAGATCCGACTGACTGCAGCACTACCCAGGGTAAAGACATACCCTGTAGTGCTCCTTCTGCTGTCGATATCTCCTGCCAAATCTGAATCGACATAGCCTTGTAGCTTGATTTTCGATCCTCCATAACACAGCCCTACATCCACAGTACCTACCAGGTATCTGAGGATCCACTTCACAGCTTCCCAATGTTCCTTCCCGGGGTTGTTCATGTACCTGCTAACAACTCCCACTGCTTGAGCAATGTCTGGCCTCGTGCTAACCATAGCATACATGAGGCTCCCTATGGCTGACGCATAAGGAACTTTAACCATGTAGTCCCGTTCCTCCTGCGTCTTAGCTCCTTGCTCCTTAGAAAGCTTGAAATGGTTGGCTAATGGAGTGCTAACCGGCTTAGCACCTCCCATGCTGAATCGATCAAGTACCTTGGCTATGTACTCCGCCTGTGACAAAACCAGCTTCTTGTTTTTCCTGTCACGCTTTATCCTCATGCCTAGGATTTTTTTTGCAGCTCCTAAATCCTTCATGGCAAACTCTCTAGACAGTTGTCTTTTGAGATCTGAGATGTCCTTCATGTTTGATCCGGCCACAAGCATATCATCAACATACAGAAGAAGGATGATGTACGACGTATCAAACTTCTTCAAGTAACAACAGTAGTCTGCATGACATCTCCTGTACCCGTTTCCCGACATGAAACTGTCGAACTTCTTGTACCACTGCCTTGGGGCCTGCTTCAGACCATATAGACTCTTCTTCAGTCTACACACCTTGTTCTCCTTTCCTGGTGCCATGTATCCTGTCGGCTGATGCATATATATCTCTTCTTCAAGGTCTCCATGAAGAAAGGCTGTCTTAACATCTAGCTGCTCTAGATGTAAGTCCTCTGTAGCCACTATACTCAAGACCATGCGAATAGTAGACATCTTCACCACAGGTGAAAATATCTCTGTGAAATCGATACCTGCCTTCTGTTGGAACCCTTTCACAACTAGTCTAGCCTTGTACCGTTTCGAACCATCGTGCTCCTCCTTCAGTCTGTAAACCCACTTGTTATGAAGAGCTTTCTTACCCTTGGGTAGAGTGACTAACTCCCACGTACGATTAGACTCAAGAGAGTCCATCTCATCTTCCATGGTTTGCTCCCACTTAACCCGCATATCTGACCGTAACGCCTCTTCAAAACACTCTGGCTCACCATTATCTGTCAGCAGTAGATAATGTAAGGAGGGTGAGTATCGGACCTTGGGTCTCTTCTCCCGAGTAGACCTCCTCACAACCGGTGTCTGTGGCTCTGCCTCATCATGCTCCTGTGCATTCTCATCTTGTGGCACTACTGTAACACCCGTGTCCGGTAACTCTTCCAACTCTACGAGTTCTTTCTCATCAGCCATGTTTTGCTTTTGCTGCACACTGTCCTTATGCATCACTTTTTCATTGAAGACTACATCCTTGCTTCTGATGATTTTTCGGTTCTCAATATCCTAAAACCAGTAGCCAAAATCATTCTGCCCGTAGCCTATAAACGTGTACCTCCTGAACTTCGCATCCAACTTGTTTATGTGCTCTGCATCAATGTGAACATAAGAAGTGCAACCAAACACTCTGAGATGTGCAAGGTTCACCTCTTCCCAGTCCACGTTTCTTCTGGTAGCCTACCATCCAATGGTGCTGAGGGACTTCTATTGATGAGATATACGGCAGTATTCACAGCATCTGCCCAAGAGGTCTTGGGCAACCCTGCATGTAGCCTCATGCTCCTAGCGCGCTCAAGGATGGTCCTGTTAATGCCCTCAGCCACATCGTTCTGCTGCGGTGTCCCTGTGCCGGTCCCCACACATCAGTGTGTACAAGCTCCAATAGATACGTCTTTGGAGCGCTTCCTGTCTTCTTGAAGCTAACTTTCTTCTGCTCGCCATACACGCAGTCCTCGCAGAATTCCAGATCGATTGCCTTCAACCCTGGTAACTTTCCCTTTAACAATAGTACTTTCATCCCCTTCTCACTCATATGTCCTAACCTCTGATGCCATAACTGCCCGTTCATTCCAGTTGATGCAACTGCGAGTGAACTATACGATCCGGAAGTCACATACAAAGTACTTTCCTTCTTGCCTCGAGATATAACCAAGGCACCTTTTGTGACCTTCCATGCATCGCTCGTGAATGTCGTCACATATCCGGTATCGGCCAACTGCCCCACTGAGATCAGATTCCTTCTCAAACTCGGTACATGTCTGACATCCTTCAGATTCAACACCGTTCCGTCTTTCTGACTTAAATGAACGTCTCCTTTGCCAACAATACTGCTGGCTCATCATCACCCAGGTAGACTCTTCCAAAGTTACCTGAGACATAATCATGAAGAACTTCTTTTGATGAAGTGGCATGAAACGAAGCACCCGAGTCTATAACCTAAGACTCATTACGCGCATCAAGAGACAAGATCAACGCCTCTGTGTCACTCTCCTTAGATAGATTCATTGAATCCTTCCCACCTTGAGAGCTTCCTTCTTGTTTCTTAAGCGCCCTGCAATCACGCTTCATGTGCCCCTTCTTCCCGCAATGCCAACACCCGTCCTTGTCTTTCGGTCCCTTGGACTTATTTCTCCACTTAGAACGCCCGTGTTTATTGCCTCCTTTGTTTGAAGATCTTCCTCTTCCTTCAACGTTTAGAGTATTTCCTGAATCCCCTGAAGTTCCTGATGCCTTCCTTCTAGATTCTTCGCTTAGAATTAGACCGGCCACATCATCGAATTTCAACTTTGTAGATCCTGAAGAATTGCTCACGGCAATCACCAAACCATCCCAACTGTCTGGCAAACTTGACAAGATCAATAGGGCCCTGACCTTGTCATCAAAAGTGATGCCAACGGATTTCAATTGGCTCGTGACTGTATTGAACTCGTTTAGATGTTCAGCCATGCCCCTGCCATCTAGCATCTTCATGTTGAAAAGCCGTTTCATGAGATGAGCCTTGTTGGACGCCGAGGGTTTCTCATACATCGTAGCCAAAGCCTGCATCAATTCTTTTGTGGTCTTTACTTTGGATATGTTGAAGGCGACCCTCTTAGACAAAGAGAGTCGGATCATTCCTAAAGCCTTCCGATTCATTAAAGTCCATTCATCATCTGTCATCTTCTCTGGTTTCTTCTCTTTTCTTTCTAGAGGAATGTAGAGGTCTTTCTGATACAGATAATCCTCCATCTGCATCTTCCAGAAGGCAAAGTTTGAACCATCAAACTTCTCAATTCTAGTTTTCCCATCTTCCGCCATCGCTCCCAGTTGAACTAAACCAATAGCTCTGATACCAGTTGTTGCGCAGCACGCCAACAACGCCGGTGAACCGAGATCCAATCTCCGGTCTCACCCACAAACGATAAATAGGAAGAAAATAATAACTAGAAAAGAATCACACAAACCAACAATCCACAAGACAGAGATTTACGTGGAAAAACCCCAACAAGGGTAAAAAACCACGGGTGCAAACTTCACTATGAAGAAAAACGAAGTTACAAGCAATTTAATTACCCTCTCCTATGCTCCCATCCACAGAGATGACCATTTTGCTAATCCTCTCGCCTTTTTCTCACCTTGGACGTATAGAAGCCCTAATCCCTATGTCTAATCCCGGTTTACACCCCTTTATATAGTAAACCCCGCAATTAGAACACTAAATAGGAAACCCGCGTCTTAAGCCCGCGGCCGGTTGGGCGCCCGGTCACTTTGACCGTCGGGCGCCCGGCTAATGCAAAAACCGTCCAGCAACAAAAACATAAAACAGATGAATATCGGGCGCCCGGTCACTTTGACCGTCGGGCGCCCGGCCATTCACAAAACGGTCCAGCAGCCTATGGCTGAAACAGGATAAATTTCGGGCGCCCGATCATTTGACCGTCCGGGCGCCCGACCATGACTGGTGTGGTTGTCTCCACACTCAATACTACCCCCATTAGGACGTAGCTGCAGACAGACGGTCCTGGTAGGGGATCTATGGGGTACAATGTAATGTATATATTTTATCCACATTGCCCATCTATTTTGAAAGATCATTTTAAGGCATGAGCACAAAAAGGACGTATATCAAAGGCTTGAGTGGACCACACCATAAGAAGCAACAGTGACAATTATGCCCACTATTGAAACCTTCTTAGGTCCCACGATGATGTTTATTTGCAATCCAATTCTGGTCATGATAAAGTCACACAGACTTGGATGAAGGGAAAACATAATTATCAGCTTGATCCAAAACTTCTCCACTGTTTCTTGTGGTGTGGTCCACTTAAGCCTTTGATCTACCTCCATTTTAGGTTCATACCCTAAAATGATCTTTCAAAATGAATGAACTATGTAGATAAAACACATATGTCAATGTGGGCCCTACAAAGCTCCTGCTACGACCGTCCATCTCTAGCTAGGTCCTGATGGAGGTAGTACCCAATCTGCATCCTACTTTAGGCACTTCAAAATTGTGTACTTGACATACATTAACTCAATCAGACAGCTAAAGTTGTGGGAATCACATTAGAAAGTTATTATCCAAATTTCAGACTGATTTAATATTTTTAATCTCCAATTAATTAGTAGCTATTTGTTAAATTTGGACCATTAACTTTTTTACATTTGGCCATCAATTAAAAAATATCCACCACCTAGCCAATAAGAAAAATCAAATTAGTATAATTTTAATTAATATCCATCTCAATCGAAACCCCTAGTTTGCATGTCTTATTTTGGTACATCATCTTTCAAATGTATAATTTATTACTAACTGTATATCAATTATAATATTCCTCCAAAGCATCAAAGCTTTTCTTCTTTCAAAGAGGCAGTACAATAAAAAAAAATATAGTGGTGTGACTAACAGGGGTACTTGTACTAACCCAACAAAAATAAAAAAATATAGTTAATCATTCATGCATTTCTAAATTTCCTAAATAACCTTATATTTTCTAAACAACCCTCCCATATCCCTTTATTTAAAGTTTTATTCCATCCTAAAATTAATTATGTGGGTACAATCATCCATTGTTATTGGCTATTCGTCGGAGAGATGGTTTCAAGTTACTATTTGCACTCTTGAGGGCAAGTAGGCTCCTAACCCATGCCAAGAAGAACACGCCACATTGATCTGATGTGATGTATGATTAATTATGGGAAATAATCACCCGTTTGACATTCGAACTCTGTGGGACTACTTTGTGCTTATGTGGAACTAAAACCATACATCTGCCGTGCATCTTCATGATCACTGTCTGTGGAAAAACTTAGGTGAGACATACCTCAAGGTGTAGAGGTAGGCAACACTGTCACTATCATCATCTAAGCCATATTCCAATTAATTAGGGTTGGTTACATGAATCCTTATCCGCCGCTCCACTCCATTTAGGCCCATAACATCTGATAGACAACAAGGAGCAATGTACATGTATACCTAAAACCTCTACATTTATGTCATTTGGTCCATCTGAATTTTTGAACCATCTAAGTTTTGGCGCGTCTATTATCCCAGTGGTGTGTGCCTCCAAGTTTTGGTGTGCTCCTGATAACTTTGCTTGATGCTGTATAAACAACACAGCGAGCCCCTTCAAGTTTTGGTGTGTCTATTCATCGTCTTGGTCCCAACTACTAACTCGGTTGGTGTATAAATATATAATATGGTGGACCCCTCCCAGTTTTTGTGTCTATTCATCTTGGTGGTGCCCATCTGATAACTCAGTTGGATGGTGTATAAACAACACGGTGAACTCCGAGTTTAGTGTGTTTATTTATCTTGGTGAGGCGCATATGATAAATCAGTGGGACTTAATTCCAGAAGATATAACAATTGGACTATCCTAGCATCTTTTTTGTATTCAATTTGGACCTCTCAATTTTCATTTTAACCATAGCTTTTATAGCCGTAAATTGAAAAGTCATCGTAACATGTTTTCTTATGTTTTTAGCTTGTGGCTCATGTTAATATGCACTTGTGTGCCTTTGTGGTTCGCTGTAAGATTTATACCATAGTAGAATGTATTTTTTTCCCATCTTTGTGCATTGCTCATTTTTGTAAATTAATGAAAAAGGAGGAGAAAATATCAAATCCCAAATTCTATGAAATTATAACTGGCTTACAATAGTGCCCACTATTTGAGTGGTTTGGATTGAGGTAAAGGTTTGATATAAAAGCATACTGGCTAGGTGCAGTTCCTCAACTATTTTTGGAATAGAATGGAATGATGCAGAGGCCAAATAAAGAATAAGGACTGCCTTGTGAGATTTTATAAAGATATAAATCAACCTATTATAGTAGGATAGCTCTGGTCTTTAGTCACTGCATACGAGATCTTTTTTCAGTGACCAAAATGTTTATGAGATCAGCCCCATCATGCATGAGGGATGCTTTACAGAATTTCTGTACTAAAATATATTCAAAAGAAGAGAGTCACCATCAAAAGTTTAAAATACTCCAATCAAAGGACTTTTAGTCTTTTGTATCCTTAATTTAATTCAAGGCCCATGATAAAAACTAATGGGTAAGAATGACAAGATTTGTGAAAGGGAGTTATTCGGTGCTCCAGTAAAGTGTGAGGGTTGATATTTAGGCACTGCAAAATTGTATACTTGACATACATTAGCTCAATCAGATGACTAAAGTTGTGGGAATTACATTAGAAAGTTAATTTCCAAATTTCAGATTGATTTAGTATTTTAAATATCTGATTAATTAGTACTTATTTGTTAAATTTAGACAACTTTTTTTTTTAATTTTAAATTTTAAATTTGGCCATTAGTTAAAAATATCCACGAACTAGCCAATTAAATAATTAGATTAATGTAATTTTAATTAATATCCATCTCATGTTGAAACCCCATAGTTTGCATGGCTTATTTTAGTGCTATTGGCATTACTGGTAGTAGAGATCATTTGAATCATTGATGGAATGATTTGAATCATTGATAGATGATCCAGATCTAAAGGCTAAAGATCCAAAGAATCCCATAGTAATAGGTTAGCATGTATTATAGCAAATCTAATGCCATAATCCTTATTGATTTCCAGTAGGTACACTTCCGGGGCACTCGCCTTGCACACTTGATGACATGGCACACTTGAAGATCCAACCACTCATCAAATGTCGTAGATACTTATTATGAAAATAGATGTATTCGCGAGCAGAAATTGACCAACTGTCCAAATTCAGCACACACTTGTGGCCCATCTGATGTGACACCAAGTCTTCTACCTGACGGGATCCACCAAATGAAGAGCTAGATCTTGCCCATCTGTTTCAATTTACTAGGCACGCGATGGGACTGGCAAAAACTTTGTCCAAATCACTAGCACTCTTGAGGGCAAATAGGCTACTAGCTAGCACATGCCATGAAGAACACGCCACTGATGTGATGTATGATTAATTATGAAAATAATCATGTGTTTGACATTCCAGTTCTGTAGGGCTACTTGGGGCATTTATGTGGAATTAAAACCATACATATATTGTGCCACCTCATGTTCACCGCCTTTCTAAAAAAAATTAGGTGAGACATACTTCATAGTGTATAGGTACATGTCATTGTCACTATCATCATCTAAGCCATTTTCCAATTAATTGGGCCAATTACATGGATCCTTATCAGCCGTTCCACTCTAGAAGGCCATAACATGATAGATCACAAGGAGCAATGTACATGTATGCGTAGAACCTCTACATTTATGTCATTTGGTCCATCTGAATTTTTGAACCGTCTAAGTTTTGGTGTGTCTATTCATTCCAGTGGGGTGCACCTGATAACTCCATAGATGGTGTATAAACAATACAGTGGACCCTCCTGAGTTTTGGGGTGTCTATTCATTGTGGTGGAGTGCACCTGATAAGTCAGCTGGATGGTGTAGATGACTCTAAGTTTTGGTATGTCTATTATCCCGGTGACCTGTGCCTCCAAGTCTTGGTGTCTATTACCCTGATGGTGTGCACCTGATAACTCCGCTTGATGGTGTATAAACAACACAGTGAGCCCCTCCAAGTTTTGGTGTGTCTATTCATCCTCGTGGGACCAACTAATAACTTAGTTGGTGTATGAATAATAAGGTGGATCCCTCCAAGTTTTGGTGTGTCTATTCATTTTAGTGGTGCTCATCTGATAAATTGGTTGGATGGAGTATAAACAACATGGTGAACTCCTTGAGTTTTGATGTGTTTATTTATCTTGGCGGGGGCGCATCTGATAAATCAGTGGGACATAATTCCAGAAAACTAGCAATTAGACCATTCAAGCATCTTACTGGACATTTCTTTATTGAATTTGGACCATTCCATTTTCCTTTTAATCATAACTTTGATAACCGTAGGTTGAAAAGTCATCGTAATTAACATGTTTTGTTATGTTTTTAGCATGCGACCCTTGTTAGTTTATACATGTGTAGTCCTGCAGATCATTGTAAAATTTATATCATAGCATCCCACCAAGAAAATATCAATCCCAAATTCTGTGAAATTATAACTCGCTTACAATAGCGCCCACAATTTGAACGGTTTAGATTGAAGTCAAGGAATGCTATAGAAGTACACTGGCTAGGTGCAGTTCTTCAACTATTTTTGGAATAGAATTATGGAATTCTCCAAAGGCCAAATAAGAAATAAAGACTGCCTTGTGAGATTTTCTAGAGATATGAATCAACCTATTATACTAGTATATACATCTGGTCTCTAGTCACTGTATCTCAGCTCTGTATGAGGGATGCTTTAAAAAACTCTAGTATTGGAATATTTCGACTTTCTGATTTTTTAAAGGTTAAAGATACTGTCTATATTCCAAGGAAGAGAGTCACCAATCGCCATCAAAAGATTAAAATATCCCAATATAAGAATTTTTAGCTTCTGGGCCCCTGATATAAACTAGAGGGTGTGATGAGGTTTACAAATTACTGTGTACTGTATCAGTCACCTTGGCTTGACTCGTCTGTGCTCTTCTCGAGTTCGAGCTCGAGCTCACCCTCGAGCTTACCATTGGAGCTTGCCTTGTTTGCTAAAACTTTCGAGGCGAGATCGAGTCGAGCTAGCAGATCGAGTCGAGGCGAGCTTACATCGAGTCGAGTCAAACTTGCTCCCACCTCAATTTATTATATTTTTAACTACAAAATACAAATTAAAAGTCCATAACATTATGTTCAAGAAGTCACACATATATTAGAGGAGAATAATATTAAATGGCCTAAATCTGATCATTTTTTTCTTTGGCCAGGCCACACATGCATTGAATGCAGACCAGTAATAACATTTTTTGAACCATAGATTAACATAGTACATGCATAGCTCACCACATGAATGGACTGCCCTGATTATTGTGTGGACCATTTTCATGATGAAGCCCAGCTGATTCATGAATTAGATGCACCACCTCCCTTGTAAAATTGCAATCAATAGCTACATATGGTGTTTGGTTTTACTATAGCCCCTGTTTTGTAGATGTGTATGGTGTGTGATCTCACCTAGCACCTGTTTTGTGCAACATGTAAAACATACAACCACTTTGTGCTCACCATGTTTTGTACTTGAAATTACTCAATCCATCATGTATGCTCAACAAGGAATGTTCTTACATGAACAAAATGTTAGTGTACTTTTCTGTGGCATACTAGTGCACCTTGTTTGTCAATCACTTACGACAGTGAGTCTAGTGTCTGTTGAGCCTAATGAAGACAAAGACTGAAGACTTAAGTGGTCCCGCTGCATCAAGGAAGGAGATTCAGGTAAAAGTGATGCCTTGATGTGCCTTAACCTGGACCAAAACCCAACCCTTTACCTCCTTGATGACCTTGACCATATTAGGAAACCTTTCGTCATCATAGAGTGGCCCTAGGTACACCATAAGACTATCCAAAACCTTGGCCTTTGAAGTGGATTGGAGAATATGAGGGTCAGCAAACCATCAGGCTGAACCCAGGCCTGACCGATCGATCGGATGGACTGGACCGACCGGTCAAGACCAGTCGGACTGGGATCCAGTGTGGACAGTGTGCAGGCCATTGAGGGCCGACCGGTCTTGACCGGTCGGCTGGGCTGGTCCGACCGGTCGGACAGACCCACCCTTCAGACAGTGAACTTTTTGTCTTCACTGGCCATTGGCCGACCGGTCGGGACTGGTCGGAAGGAGCCGTTTTTGCTAGTTTTATGATCGTTGGAGCTCCTTCTCTTTAAGTATGGAGCTCGGTTTTTGGGCATACAAGAGAGGTTTTTGAGAGCCCATTATCCCACACCTTTTGTACATCTTTTGGGGTCTCAAAGAGGAGGAGTTTCAAGTCATATCCCTTGTGTTTGAACACAAGTGAGGGCATTCAAATGCAAATTAAGAGATGACTTGATTCCTCTCTCAATTCTAGAGGTAAGACACTATACCATATAGGCATATCTCTTGTTTAAGACCTCTAGAAGACCCTTAAGGTGAATCTCCTAGCTAGAACAAGCTACATATCCCATGTAGGAGATTCAACCATCCTCCTATCACCTTGGGCATTTCAAAGGCATCACATGCAAGGTGTTGATCGAGTGTAGCTGAGGCATTGGCGACGCAACGACGACATGATCGAGGGAGCAAGGGAAGTTGATTGAAGCACTGGAGAGCGGAGATTAAGCAACCCTAAACCGGCGCTAGACAAGGGCCTCATCCGACAAGTAAGGTTGTCTTTTTTGAGAGTCCATTTAGAGTTTGTTTGTCAAACTCGATCTAGGGACGTTAGCTGTACCTTGGCCCATTAGCCGGGCCTAAACTAAGTCTCCAAGGGAGAGCCTCCGACACGGGAGTGAACGTGCGTCGGGTTGAGAGTTAGCCTATGTCCAAAACTCCGCTCGGGTTGAGAGTTAGCCCTTTGTCCAAAACTCCGGTTATGGTTGAGAGGTGAACCAGTAAAACCTTCGTGTAAAGGTTGAGAGGTGAACCTCATTTAAAACCTCCGATAGTGAATGCCGGTGTGCTCAAATGAATTGAGTACTTGAACCGGGAGTGGAGTAGACCCAAAGTCAAACCACTATACATGCTTGTGTTTGTGATTGTATTGAGCACATTGATATCTTAGCATTGGATATTTAAATGTTTAATTATGCTTGATAGGAATGTATGCTAGGCACTAGATTGGCACATCCACACACAAGATGTACTTTCACTAGTTGTGTAGACTTGAGCTCATTGATCCATTCTCTTAAGTCTATATAGATTGCATAGGTTAGGAAGCTTGATTAGTTAAATCATTTATTTACCTATGCATGTCTAGACTAGGATTGTTTATTGCTTAACCATATGCTAGTCTTGTGATTGGAACCACTTAGGCTTGGAAGCCGAAGTGTTCTTGCTTACTTAGTCTAATTTATTGAATTGTGTTAAGTAGGCGAAAAGAATTACAAAAAGGTCCTAATCAACCCCCTCCTATAGGTTTAGCCATAATTCTAGTTGCTCTTTAAGCTTCCGCACATACGTAGGTGTCGTATTAGACTATCGACGTACTTTCACAAAATGTACGTGGAGTATACAATTTCACAAAAAGTACAGAAAATAAATCAAAATTAATCAAGCATGCAGAAAGAAAGTAAGTGGTGTGCAAGATCAAGGTGTGGGATGAGCTAAAGGTTGCAAAAGGGAGTTGCTTAGTGCTCTAGTAGAGTGTAAGGGTTGATACTCAGACATTTTAAAATTGTATACTCTACGTACATTAGTTCATTCAGACAGCTAAGGTTGTGGGAATCACATTAGATAAGTTAGTCTCCAAATTTCAGATTGATTTGGTATAATTTAATCTCTGATTAATTAGTAGTTATTTGTTAAATTTGGACAATTGACTTTACGATTTCATTTGGCCATCTAATTAAAAATATTTACCAACTAGCCAATTAGAAAATCAAATTAGTATAATTTTAATTAATATCCATCTCAATTGAAATCCATCATTTGAATGACTTAGTTTTAGTACACCATGTTCCGAGTGTATAATTTGTGTATCAACTATTGTATTCTCCCGAAGTATCAAAGTTTTTCTTCTTTAGTGATGGATTGGTCGTACATTTCTAAATTTCCTAAATACCTTAATATTTTGTGAAAAAAGCCTTTTATATTCCTTAAGTCAAAGTTTTCCTCGATCTAAAAGTTAATTGTGTGGGTAGAATTGTCCATAGCTACTGGCATTATTCGCATTAGAGATGGTCTGGATCATTGATGGATGGCCTAGATCCAAAGTCTAAAGTTTCAAAGAATCCCATAATAATAAGTTGGGATGTATTCTAGCAAAATCTAATGCCATATTGCCATGTGAAATCTGAGTAGGTACGTTTCCGGGGCACTTGCCTTGCACACTTGGTGACGCTGGCAACTCATCAAATGTCGTAGATACGTGTTACGAAAATAGATGAACCAGTGAGATGAAACTGAGCAACTGTCCAAATTCAGCACACACTTGTGGTCCATCTGATGTGTGTAAAAACAACGTAGCAAGCCCCTCTGAGTTTTGGTATGTCTAGTCATCCTCATGGGGCCAACCAGTAACTCGGTTGGTTGGTGTATAAATAATATAGGCGGACCCCTGGTGTGTCTATTCATCTTGGCAGTGCCCATCTAATAACTCAGTTGGATGGTGTATAAACAACATGTTGAACTCTTCTGAGTTTTGGTGTGTACATTTATCTTGGTGGGGCGCATCTGATAAATCAGTGGGACATAATTCCAGAAAATATAACAATTAGCCCATACCAGCATCTTGACATTTCTTTATTGAATTTCGGACCATTCTATTTTCATTTTAACCATAGCTTTGATAGCCATAAGTAGAAAAGTCATCATAGCATGTTTTGTTATCTTTTTAGCTTGTGGCCCATGCTAATATATAAATGTGTGGTTCTGCAGATTACTGTAAGATTTATACCATATTAGTATGTATTTTTTTTTCCATCTTTGTACATTATTCTTTTTTTTTCCCCCCGGTAAATTAATGATGAAGGGGGATAAAATATCAATCCCAAATTCTGTGAAATTATAACTTGCTTACAATAGTGCCCACTATTTGAATGGTTTGGATTGAGGTAAAGGTATGCTAGTATACTAGGTAAGTAAAGTTCCTCAGCCATTTTTGGAATAGAATGGAATGGTGCAAAGGCCAAATAAGGAATGAGGACTGCCTTGTGAAAATTTTCTAAATATATGAATCAACCTATTATAGTAGGATATATACCTCTAGTCTCTAGCCACTGCATTCAAGTTCTTTTCAATGACCAAAATATTTATCCTATGGGTCCCATTATTGTGCATGAGGGATGCTTTAAAAAACTTTCGTACTAAAATATTTCAACCTTGTGATTTTTTTTTAAAGGTTTAGGAGACTGTCTATTTCAAAGGAAGAGAGTCACTATCAAATGAATAGAATAAAATAAAATATCTTAATCTAAGGGTTTTTAGCTTTTGGTTTGCTTAAATCTAATTTAAGGCCCATGATATAAACTAGCGGGTATGACAAGGTTTGCAGATTACTACTCTTGGTGTACTGTATCAGTCACCACAGGAATGAGATTGTATCTCGGGTGGTCAATATGAGGATATAGTTGTATCGCTCACGGTGATATAGGTATTGGAGGATACATACTGCTTTCGGACGATATGTTAAACCAAGGATTGTCATTTACAACCAGTTGAAACTAATGCTAAGAGAAAAAGTATAGAAAAATAAATCGAAATTAACAAAGCATGTGAAGAGAAGGTAGTGTGGTTTGAAAAACCAAGGTGCTGAAGGAGCTAAAGGCTGCAAAAAGGAGTTACTCCTGTGCTCAAGTTGAGCCTAAGGCTTGATACTTTGGCATTTTAAAATTGTATACTTGACATGCATTAGTTCAAGCAGACTGCTAAAGTTGTGGGAATCACATTAGATAAGTTAGACTCCAAATTTCAGATTGATTTGGTATTTTAATCTCTGATTAATTAGTAGTTGTTTATTAAATTTGGACAAGTAACTTTTTTTCTTTCTTCATTTGGCCATCAATTAAAAATATCTACCAACTAGCTAATTAGAAAATCAAATTAGTATAATTTTTAATTAATATACATCTCAATTGAAACCCTTAGTTTACATGGCTTAGTTTAGCACATCATCTTCCAAGTGTATAATTTGTTAGTGCCCGTGTATCAGCTATTGTATTCTCCCAAAATATTAGTCGTACATTTTTAAATTTCCTAAATACACTTATATTTTGAAAAAAAAAAAACCTTCCATATCCCTTATGTCAAAGTCTTCCTCCGTCCTAAGTTAATTGTACATGTAAAATTGTCCACAGCAACTGGCACTATTTGCATTAGAGATGGTTTGGATCATTGATGGACGGTCTATAATCAAAAGCTAAAGTTTTAAAGAATCCTATAATAATAAGTTGGGATGTATTTAGCAAATCTCATGCCATATTTCTATATGAATTCAGAGTAGGTATATTTTCCAGAGAACTCGTCTTGAATACTTGGTGACATGGCACGCTTGTGGAAGATCCAACCACTCATAAAATGCGGCACGAAAAGAGATGAACGAGGGAGTAGAGATTGATCAACCGTCCAACTTGAGCATACACTTGAGGCCCATCTGATGTGACACCAAGTCTTCTACCTGTTGGGATCCACCAAATGAAGAGCTAGATCTTGCCTATCTATTCCAATTTATCAGGTGCGAGATGGGATTGGCTTACTTTGGCCGAGGGGCTTTCCTTATGTGTGGCCCAAGGTTTCCCCACAATCGTCGTGGAGAATGATTCCAAATCAGTTGTGAACGTGTTCAAGAAAGTCAGTCCATCTCATTGGAGCTTGTGTTACTGGAGTACCTGATTTGAGTCTATAAAAAGAGGTGCTCAAATCAAATTGTTTATGTCTCGAGAGAAGCTAATGTTGGGATAGGAAGGGCCCGCAGCGGAAGCAAAGCCGAACACAAGCAGACAATTCAATCAAACAAGCTACACAAAGCAATCACAATGCATGCAATCACCCACACATAGACAATCCGATTTTAACGTGGAAAAACCCCTCACGGGTAAAAAACCACGGCACAAAGCGACACAAATCCACTATAAACTCAGAAGTTACAAGAGATGGAACCCAAGACCCCAAAACCCAAGCCCACAAGAGAAATCCCAAGCTTACCCAAGAAGAAACCCTCTTCTCCAAGCTCTTTCTCTCACCTTGGACGTGTTAGCAACACTATAATCTGCCCTAATCCAGTTTTGGAGCGCTTAAATACAAAAAACGGAGCAATTAGAGTCAGATCAGGAAACTGCGTACAAGCAGTTCGCGCAGGGTCGGGCGTCCGGTCACAAGACCGTCGGGCGCCCGGCCAACCAAAAAACAGTCCAGCGAGAAACTTTGGAAAAACTGAATTTCGGGCGCCCGGACCAACATGGTCGGGCGCCCGGTCGGGTCATGGGGCGCCCGGTCACCAACACCGTGGGGCGCCCGGCTGTCGTCTTCACACATGAAGAGTTGAGGCGTTCAGCCCAACAAACTCCACCACGACTCAATTCTTCATGCAACACCTCGCCACGCACTATCTCCACCTCTACTTCGTCATCATTACAGTCCCGTCGCTTCTCATGCCCCATCGACTCTATCCTTGCATCTTCACACGCCTTGTTGCTCTTCCCATGTGGCCCTTTTTCTCTTGCCACACTTGAACAACCGTGGATCTCGCTGCCGATCCCGCAGCTCCACCATGAATTGTGCTTCCAATCACCTTGTAAAGATTATCGCACCTTCGTGCCTTGATCATCACGCGTGCTCCCTTCATCACTTTACAATATCGATCGCAGCCGATGAACCTGCACCCTTTCGCCTCGAGTGCATCAAGAGATATCACGTTCCTCTTCATCTCAGGGACATGCTTCACACTTTCAAGGATCCATTCGACTCCATCGAACATCCTACTGCGCACAGAACCAATCCCTACCACATTGCGAGCGTAGCCATCGCCCACAAACACCGATCCACCATCATGCTCCTTGTATGACATGAATGAGCTTCGGTCAGGACATACATGACATGATGCCCCTGAATCCAAGAGCCACTCTCCACCAAGAGGCTCTATGCCAGATACAGTCAAAACATCACAACCGTCACCACAGTCCTCTATGGTATTAGTTCCTTCCCTAGAAGAACCTCCAGATCTCTCTTGCCTTTTATCAGGATTCGAACAATCCCTTTTCACATGTCCTTCTTCCCTACAATTCCAACATCTCACCTTGTGCTTCCACTTGCCTTTTGATTTAGATTTCGATGAAGGAGATCCTCCACCCCGCTCAGAATTCCTCCCCATCATAACCAGTGCCTCATCAGTAGAGGGACCCACGCCGCCGCTTTTCCTTCTCATCGCCTTCGCCTGAAGGGCTGAGATAACGGTTTCTACGCCAATAGTCTCCCTACCTGCGCACAAAGAGTCCTTGAGTGACTCATATGATTCTGGAAGAGAATTCAACAGGATAAACGCTTGATCCTTGTCCTTCATCGGCTCATCTACATCCATCAACTTGTAAATAAGCCTATTGAAATTACTGATGTGGCTCTCGACATCGGCCCCCTCCGTCATCCTCAGATTGTACAACTGAAGCTTCAAGTATATGCGATTTTCAAGAGATTTCTTCGCATAGATATTCTCTAACTTCGCCCATGTTGCAGCCGCAGTCTTCTCTTTCATGACGTTGTACAGGACCTCATCTGCGAGGCACAACTGGATTGAGACATTGGCCTTTTCATCGATCTTCTTCCACTCTTCTTCTTTAATAGCTTCTGGTCGCTCTCCAAGGAGCGCAACTTGCAATCCTTGCTGAACTAGAAGGCCTTTCATCTTCACCTTCCAAAGCTCAAAGTTGTTTTTCCCCGAATACTTCTCTATGTCAAACCTCATGCCTGATGCCATGCTCTTGTCTCAGATTCGAATTTCTGCTACACCCCAACGATCGCTCTGATACCAGTTGTTGGGATAGGAAGGGCCCGCAGCGGAAGCAAAGCCGAACACAAGTAGACAATTCAATCAAACAAGCCACACAAAGCAATCACAATGCATGCAATCACCCACACATAGACAATCCGATTTTAACGTGGAAAAACCCCTCACGGGTAAAAAACCACGGCACAAAGCGACACAAATCCACTATAAACTCAGAAGTTACAAGAGATGGAACCCAAGACCCCAAAACCCAAGCCCACAAGAGAAATCCCAAGCTTACCCTAAGAAGAAACCCTCTTCTCCAAGCTCTTTCTCTCACCTTGGACGTGTTAGCAACACTATAATCTGCCCTAATCCCGTTTTGGAGCGCTTAAATACAAAAAACGGAGCAATTAGAGTCAGATTAGGAAACTGCGTACAAGCAGTTCGTGCAGGGTCCGGCGCCCGGTCACAAGACCGTCGGGCGCCCGGCCAACCAAAAAAAGTCCAGCGAGAAACTTTGGAAAAACTGAATTTCGGGAGCCCGGACCAACATGGTCGGGCGCCCGGCCGGGTCATGGGGCGCCCGGTCACCAACACCGTGGGGCACCCGGCTGTCGTCTTCACACATGAAGAGTTGAGGCGTTCAACCCAACAGCTAATGGAGTTACAAATGGCTTAGCCCTATTTAGTAGGAAATTCCACAATTTGTCTAGCCTTCCACCTCCTATTAGGGGGCCAGCCCTCTTCCTTAACTGTGTAGGTCTGGGCAACCTAAGGGGAGAAGGTTTTAGGACCAGTTTTCTTAGCTTTGGGAGGGGTATATGATAAGCGGGCCCTAGTCTTTTTGGGTGCTGTGGGCTTGCCCAAATGTATTATTTCCTCTTGTATAGCATTGTTTCTGTTTTGTGTTAAAAAAAAAAGTGCAAGATGGGATTGGCTCCTAATCCACGCCAAGAAGAACGCGCTGCTGAGAGTGTGTGTGCTGATGTGATGTATGATTAATTATGGGAAATGATTATGTGCTTGACATTGAGTTCTGTGGGGCTACTCGCGGCATTTATATGGAACTAAAACCATGCATCTGTTGAGAATCCTATCATGTGACATACCACAAGGTGTATGGGTACATTTCATTGTCACCGTCATCATCTAAGCCGTATTCTAATTAATTGGGGTCAGTTACATGAATCCTCATTTGCTCCGTTCCACTCTATTAAGGGCCATAACATCAGATAGTACATAGAACCTCTACATTTATGTGATTTGGTCCATCTGAATTTTTGAACGGTTTAGAATATGGTGTATTCATCCTAGTGGGGTGCACCTGATGACTTAATTGGAATTGGATGGTGTATAAACAATACATCATATCCCTCCATGTTTTGGTGTGTCTATTCATTGTGGTGGAGTGCACTTGATAACTCTGGATGGTTATAAACAGTGCAGTGCGGTGCGGTGGAAGCCTGGAAGTTTTGACGTGTCTATTATCCCAATGGTGTGCACCTTGATAACTTGGTTTGATGGTGTATAAACAACACAGTGAACCCTCCGAGTTTTTGTGTGTCCATTTATGCTCGTGTGGCCAACTCATGATAACACGGGTGGTTGGTGTTTAAACAATACATGGACCCTCCCAAGTTTTAGTGTGTCTATTCACTTCAAATCAGTGGTGAATATGTTCAAGAAAGTCACGAGTCCATCTCATTGGAGCTTGTGGTACTGGAGTACCTGTTTTGAGTCTCTAAAAGGGGTGCCCAAATCAACATTGTTTATGTCTCGAGAGAAGCTAATGGAGTTACAGATGGCTTGGCCCGATTGGGAAGTGGTTAATTCCCTATTTAGTAGGGAATTCCACAATTTGTCTAGCCTTCCACCTTCTATAAGGGGGGCCAGCCCTCTTCCTTAACTGTGTAGGTCTGGGCAACCTAAGGCGAGATCTTAGGAGCAGTTTTCTTAGCATTGGGTGAGGGGTATATGATAACCGGGCCCTAGTCTTTTTGGGTGCTGTGGGCTCGCCCAAATGTATTATTTCCTGTTGTATAGCATGTTTCTGTTTTATGTTTTAAAAAAAGAAAAGTGCGAGATGGGATTGGCTCCTAGCCCACGCCAAGAAAAACACGCGGCTGAGAGTGTGTGCTGATGTGATGTATGATTATATGGGAAATAATCATGTGCTTAACATTGGAGTTCTGTGGGGCTACTGGCAGCAATTATGTGGAACTAAAACCGTCCATCTGTTGAGCCTCCTCTCATGTGACATACCAGCCTCCTCTCATGTGACATACCACAAGGTGTATAGGTACATTTCATTGTCACCATCATCATCTAAGCCATAGTCCAATTAACTGGGGTCAGTTACATGAATCCTCATCTGCCCCGTTCTACCCTATTAAGGGCCATAACATCAGATAGTACATAGAACCTCTACATTTATGTCTACAATATGGTGTGTTCATCCTAGTGGGGTGCACCTGATGACTTAATCGGATGGTGTATAAACAATATATCATATCCCTCCATGTTTTGGTGTGTCTATTCATTGTGGTGGAGTGCACTTGATAACTCTGGATGGTTATAAACAATGCGGTGTGTTGGAAGCCTGGAAGCCGCGCCCCCCCCCCGCCGAGTTTTGTGTGTCCATTATTTATGCTAGTGGGGCCAACTGATAACTCAGTTGGTTGGTGTTTAAACAATACATGGACCCCTCCCAAGTTTTAGTGTCTATTCATCTTGGTGGTGCCCATCTGATAAATAGGTCAGATGGTGTATAAACAACACAGTGAACCCTTCTGAGTTTTGGTCCATCCACTTATCCCAGTGGGGCGCATCTTATAACTCGATTTGATGGTGTTTAAACAACACAGTGAACTCTTATGAGTTTTTGTGTGTCTATTTATGCTCGTGGGGCCAACTGATAACTTGGTTGGCTGGTGTTTAAACAATACATGGACCCCTCCCAAGTTTTAGTGTGTTTATTCATCTTAGTGGTGCCCATCTGATAACTCGGTTGGATGGTGTATGAACAACATGGTGAACCCTTCTGAGTTTTGGTGCGTCTATTTATCCTAGTGGGGCGCATCTGATAACTCGGTGTACAGTACTGAGTTTTGTAATGTCTATTCATTCATCCTGTTGGGCACAGGTAAACCCTCTGAGTTTTGGTGTGCCTATTCATTCTGGTGGGGCACACCTGATAATTCAGTTGGATGGTGTATATGTTGGGGAAGGATGCATAATACAATGGATCTCGTAATCCTCAACTAACTGAATTATGGAATAACTAGTTGCTTAGAACAAATTCAAATATCTAAGACGAACAAACAATCACCATACATGAGATAGTGGATTTTTACGTGGAAAACTCTATCGGAATAGAGCCCCGACAGTATAAGCAATAGGGCGAGCCCCTCTGAATTTTGGTGGGTCTATTCATCTTGGTGGGGCGCATCTGATAACTCAATTAGATCATGGTACATAAACAATATGGCGAACTGAGTTTTGGTGTCTCTATTCATTCTGGTGGGGCACGGTGACCCGTTATGAGTTTTTGGTGTGTCTATTCATCCTGGTGGGGCACACCTGATAACTCAGTTGGATGGTGTATAAACAACACGTACAGTGGACCCTTCTGTTTAGAAGTTTCTATGATGTGTTCCCAATGCCCCTATTGATCCCATTTGGTCCGGCCCACATGAGTCATGTATCAGGCTGGATTTTGGCATCTACACTAATGGATGTTGGATGGCACTCATATATCATGGTGGGCCCTACACAGCTCAAACGTACATTTATGATGTATGATACATCATATTTACCGTTGGAAAGGAGCACTTGAATTCGGTTGAAGAGAGAAAGTTGGGATTGATAGGGACAAGCCGACCCAACGGCTACCTAGTCACACAACAGTTTGCATCAACATAATATAAAGATGACCACTTTCTTTTGCTGGGTCGGTGTCACCCATAAAGCTGCTTTTCAAAGTCACATTTCACTGTCATGATCCAAATAATTCTATGTGAGCCATGTCATCATGAGGCCAGCAATGTCCAAGGGCAGTTCAAGGGAATCTTCTTCTTTCCGTTGCCTATATGGTTTTTTGACTCGATGACTCAGTCTCAACTTCTTTATTCTCGAGCCGAGTCAAGACTCACCTGAATCCTGGATAAATCGTCCTGATTCGCTGGAATCATTGGTGACTCATGGTCCAAAACCGTACCAGTTCCAAAACAAAATCTGTGACTTGGATGAATCATCAACAGAGCTTAAGAACAAAATCTTGAAGTGGAGGGTTTGGAAATCATTCCTAGCACATTTTTTTTATTTTTTATTTTTATATATTATAAAAAATGTGTCTTGGCCTGAGAGTGACTCAACCGAGTCACATTCAGGCTGTTTTCATCTAGTGAGCCTTGTCATGGATGGTATTTGTTGTACCCTAATTCTGACAGTCCCAAAAGAGCCAATAAGGAGAAGACATGTGTCATTGCACGGAAGTGTATGACATGCATGCGATTCGCTAAAATATGTGGATTGTATTTTGCGGAATAATAGCTGGCGCTAGTTGATTGAAACACGTCATCAAGATTGATGTAGCGCAGCCGAGCAAATTTGCCGACGATTACTAGACAAATAAGAAAGAGAGAGGAAGAGTCTGAAAGATTAGGGGAATACTGAGTGGCTACCGTAACTGCTGAGCATGGAGTGAATCTAGATGATTCCTTTTCTCTAGAAATCCTATAAATAGCAGAAGAAATTAACGGAGCAAAGGGTCTCACACCAACCAAACCAAATCAAACAAACTAATTATCTTACCAATTACCCTTTATGTTCCTTAACATAATCAGTCTTTTACGTTCTTTAACGCAATTGGTAGTCTAGGAGTAGCGATAATCTTTAGCTGTAATCCAAGTCTACACTCAGACGCTGGATGTAGTTATCCCAATACACTGTACTATTTTTGGAGAAGTGTTTTTGTAGTTGATCCTTGTGACCAACGGTAAGTATTTCCTTATGATCTACTACTACATTGGAACAGTCCTTTCTTACGAAAGGCAAGGTGCGACTCATTCATGGAGGACGAACCCTATCCTCCAATAATTTTTTGATTATTCTAAACAGTTTCTTGCAAGTAGTTAAATAGGTGGTCGATGTTCTCAGGTCTTGGTCATATACGGTCGAGTTCGATGTATCTGCCTATCTTAGTGCTTGAGTTCAAACTTGTTCGGATGGAATTAGGCCACACAATCAGTTTTGGCACGCCTGCATACGTTACATGTAGCCAAAGTTGAAATTGAGAGAATAATTTTTGACAAACCTGGTGGGACTACGCTCGATTAGGAATACATACCAGTTTGGTATTGTTGTAAGGGATCAAACATGAGTTGCAGGGTTACCCAAGCTACTAGGACTAATGATCTTGCAACTCCATCTGTAGCTCCTCTATTCGAGGAGATTCAGGTGCAACCAACACCTGAACTTTTGAATCTTGAACCAAGTCCAATGAGCAACCCTTCGAACCGGGACAGGGCATCCTCATCTCAGAATGACCCTCTCGAGGTGATATCAATTGGGTTATGTGATATGCAAATGGGAATCCAGCATATTTCAGAGAGAGAAAGAACTCAAGCCGAGTTGTCACACACTCAGGCTGAGCAATCTTAGATTTAGACAAAAAATTTCAATAGATAGATGGTCAACTAGAATAAAAACTTAAACTGGTTGATGGCTATTATCACTAAAAAAACATCAACATCACCTTAACCAAATGTTAAGGTTAGTTTTGTGGGAAACTTGGTGCTAGCACCACTAGTACCTCCCCTGTAGCGTAACACTCATTTGACTCTCCAGTCTAAGAGATACAGAATGCTATTACGCCTGTTGAAGTTAGATGACCGGAGTGAGAGGCCAGGAACTTCATTCTTGAAGGTAGAAATCAGGGAATGCTTAGGGGGCAACCGTTCCCTAAGAATCCACCATATTATGGAGGACAAAACCAGATAGGTTTGGAACTGTCACCAGTGGAAGAACCACACCATCTAGATCGCGGCTAAATCATGCAACTGGTCCAAGAAGTGGTAGGCCAAGTCCTCGATCGTATTGTCTCACTTGCTAGTCCAACTGGAAGATGCCTTGGCGTTTCAACAATAGGTCTCAGGTTCGAATGCTAAGGAGCCACACTAACTCACCTATGGGTGGGTGTATCGTGTGACAAACCGTGTGGGTGCGTTGCATGACTAACAAAAAAAAAGTCATCAACCTCACCACTACCTCGATCGGTTTATCATAAGCCTTATCCTGAATGGATTGATCGATAATATCCATTACTTAGGAATTATTGACCAGACTTCGCATTGCTCACGGGTGACATTGGTCAATTGATCATAGAACATATAGGTCGATTTACCATGCAATGTGGTGAATTGGCTAATAACGACTATCATAAGTTGTAACCGTTTGGCCATTCCTTAACTGTATTAGCATTTACTTAATATTTAAATTTACCAGCAAATTCCATCCAAACCTTGTAGGAGATGGAAGAGAAGTTCCACACTCATTCTTCTATAAGGATAGAGAAATCTCCATGGCCGACCTGGCACATTTCTAGCAACTGCTAGGAGAATCGTGCGAAAGCTATATTGCCCGCTTCAAAAGAGTGAAAAGTCGATGTAAAGTAGTCACGATGATGCTGAGTTTGTGCAACTCGCTCAGGATGGTTTGGAATACAAACTTTGAAAGAAGTTTATTGGAATAAAGTTTGCAGATTTATAGGATTTGATAAAAAAAGTATCATGAACGAAGCCCTTCTTCGGAGAGGAGAAGAATTCATTAACTGTGACATATTACTATGATCCTAACTAGGATATCATTGTAGCGAAACTAGTGGCCAAAAAGTCATTTGTGTGTTCAACTTTGATTAGAGCAAAATCAACTGTGCCTACCACCTCATTTGATATTACCCAGGCCGATGAAATATTTGACATAACGTTGGCATGAAAATTTATCAAAGTTCCCAGTAACCACAAAATTCCTACAAATGAAGAAATAAAAAAGAATGATTATTATAAGTGGCATGGAACCCATTCTCATTTTATAAATAATTGTGTGGTTTTCAGGAATATCATCGAGGACAACATTGACAAGGGATTGCTCAAGTTTTTCGAAAAAGAAAAGGAAGTAATGTTGATTGACACTGATCCGTTCCCACCTAATATGGAGATCAACATGGCTACGATTAACTTTTAGAAGTTGGCTTGACCATGACAAAAGATTGACCATGGCCCTTGTGATGATCAAGTTGAGATACAACAACCCAACATAAGGCGCCGTACATACCGACGAACAGTCAAAGATGCAGAACAGTGGCTGAGAGTAGCATTGAGTAACTACAGTGAACCTCAACTATGAAGCCGATGCATATGTATGATCCAGTCGACTAATTTCTCACCACGACCGAGGGACCAATTTAAACCCAGTTCTTCACAAAAGACCGTGAAAGTGGACTTTAATGCATAGAATAGAGCATATCAACCTCGTGCTGACCAGACACAGCTACCTCCATTATTGAGATTTAGGATGGTCAAACTGCGTCCCATCTAGGAAGAAGTTTGGAAGAGGGTGAGTCACCCCAAATTCCCAGTCATGCTCAAGGGAATGACTCACACCCATAAATGGCGTTGGCAATGACGACAAAGTGCTAGGTTAAGGGAGTGGGCCCGTAGGAATATGGAATCCAAATTGACGACCATGCAACCTCCACAGCTTGCACTAAAAATCCTCAAACAGAAGATGAATAGTTGGCCATGAACAAGGTCGAATTGGTTCTTAAACCAGCTTTAGATGGACCGATTTTGGAAAGTCAGTCATGTCCTGGTGGCCCTTAGCAAGTTGATGCAGAAGACAGAAAAATCGAAAATTTAGAGGAGTCGGCCAAGTATCTCAGCGATGAATGTTTCTCGGGTGATGATTTACCGATTGAGGAACTCCCTACTATGGAAAACTGTTAGAAGGCACCTGCTTAATCTCGAAAAGGAAGGGGCAAACCCTACGGTAGATTGCTCAATGCGATAGAGTAACCAAATTTAGAAATGTTAGGGGGGCAATGTCCAAATTTTACAATCATGTTTGGATCTTTACCGCCAGTCGTGATGGATTGCATTATGGTGCTCATACTCCCGACATGTTTTCAAGCCAAGCCATCTCAACCCAATGAGATGGTGGGGGATGTGGAGGAACTCGGCTCCCCAATGATAATTTAGCATGGTACCTTCTACCCAGAAGAAGAACTCAAGAAGATATTAATCGTTATAATCGTCCCAGGGACAATTTTTTAAAAGGTTATCATAGAAAGGCCCATTATTAGAATGATTTAACACTTGAAGCCATTATATATATATAACGGTGTTCGGTCACCCAAATACTGGTCGATAATGGGACAACAATTAACATCTTCCTGCCACAATATGCCAAAATTGGAAAAAACCATAGACGACCTAATTCCGTCCGAGGTTACGGTTAGTAATTTTACTGGGGGGAATAACGAAAACACAGGGTGTGTTACCTATTGAATTGATGGTAGGAACTAAGAAGGTATTGGACACATTCTTTGTGGTCGATACTTCGTCCAATTATAATGCCTTGTTAGGAAGAGACTAGATATATTCTTTCTCATGTATCCTATCATCCCTGCACCAGTTCGTTATTTTCTAGAACCAAGACAAAGTTGAATTGATGCTTGCCGATAATAAACCATTCTTGGCCACATCTAATGCGGCTGAAGCCTACCTCTACGGAGACAAAGTGGGGCCTGTGCGCTTCATTGGAAGGAATAAGCATGGGCGCCCAACCAGAGTATCTGTTTCACTAAATCTAGACAACATAATGTAAGACATAGCTACGATGCTACATCTAGATAATGATTTGCCGAAGGCTATAATACCCCATCGGGCAGTTTCGCATTGAACTATAGAAGAAATGCCATGATAGTATGTACCATTAACCAATGGGAGTATAGCCGCGGTCATGGCCAGAATAAATGAACTCAAAAAGAGTTTGTAAGAACACTATGACAGTTGCTTTGTTGTCTTGGCCAAAGTTGTGATATCGTCTGATGAGGTAGCCGAAGACGGAATAAACATGAAAGATCTGAAGAGAGCCTCAGATAAATTGGATGATTCTCAAGCCCAAGTCCAGGACCCACTGTCGAGGTGAACCTAGGAACAGAGCAGAATCCCAAGATGACCTTCTTCAGTGGATTGTCGGAGCCACAAATTTAGACCGAGCTCACTGACTTACTCAGAGAGTTTGCTGACTATTTTGCATGGGTTTACGCTTTCTAAGTCTCGGTTCTTTTGTACGAGCATGAAGAACTGACGTCTGGGGTCAGATGTTGAAATCTATGCCTTGGATGGTTTGGATCTTCCAGATGAATGGTAAGATGTGTCAAACAGATCGCTTTCTAAGAATTTTTGTTTTCATTGTAGTAAGAGTGACATTCGGGTTTCCGGTAGCTCCTACACATGCACACGCCCTGTGCATTCATGTTCCAATCACATGTGGAAATTGTCCACAGGTGGTGTGACATATGGCCGTTTATCATGCTGTCCAGCAGCTATACGATCGTCGTATTTGATCTTAATCGTATGTATGGGATGTTCTTTGTTTTGATGATTAATCTCTGCATCTAACGGTTGATCTTTTAATCCAACGGCTGGATTGCTTTAAGTTGTCGATTAACAGTCCTGGAACCCTTTAAATTGTCTAGGTGAGATTTAATGGTTGATCTTTTCATTAGATGATTGGATTTGTGCAACTTCCAAGTAGATCTTCCATTCAGTATGATGTGCATCCGATGGCCGGTGGATCTTGTGACCTAGAACTTGAAACTGATAATGAACGGTTCAATTAGCCTAATGGAGTGCACTTGGAAATTTGGTTACAATTGGATTCATAAAAATAAGTTTTTTGAAGGTTAGATTTGGTATAAAAGCTTAAACTGTGTCTATTGTCTATTTTTATGAGTATGTGATGGTCTATCCTACAAATCAACAGTTGGATAACTTGATTTGTGGATGAAGAGTACTTCCAATCGTTAGATTTAGGCTTGACTATGAAGGTTAAAATGGGTTGACTCGACGCATCTACATATGTATACTTGAACATGCATGCATTTGTATACAAACCAAAATCTCGGGTCATTACAAGGGTAGTATGAAAGACGGCAAACTTGTTAAATATATCGAAGAGTTTCAAAAATAAGTTTGATTTAACCTAAAAAGTGCTAATGATTGATATAAATAAGTCGTCGATATTTATCACTGTTACTTGGAATTCAAAGAAGGTGATTTAATTATGGTATACTTGTGGAAAAAAAGATTTTCAGTGGGTACTTATCACAAACTAAAGAATAAGAGGATTGACCCATGCCATATACCTAAGAAGATCGGGCCAAATGTATATCAGCTTGAAGGAATGGGGATTAATCCCATTTTCAACATTGCTACCCTTTGCCAATATCATGGCGGTCAAAATTAACCACCACAAAGTCTTGAAGATTTAGGCATGCATTCTTTAATTGATTTTCCAAAATTATTGATATATCATTGACTTACGGTCCAAGTGTACAAGATGAGGTACACACACATAGGGAATATCTTGTCATGTAGGAAAAAAAATAAAAATAAACCCTCTGATTCGAATATACTTAAGATCAATGAAAAAGAGCTGCAAAATCTTGACAATGATTTGTGGAAGAGGATCTCCAGCAGAACTCGAGGATGCACACCCCCCCCCCCCCCCCCCACAAAATGGTCAAATCTGCCCTTAGAAGTAGAGTTTTGTAAGAGAAGAAGACAATAATGTGTTTCCCTTTTTATTTGTAAGATTTTTAGATACTCTTTAAGAGTGAGTGAGTCGTCTCTTATAGTTTCCTCAGTAAGACTCCAAGATAGGTATACTGTGTTGTCACCTCCATTCTCAATTACAATCATTTTTTTTTTCCTTTCCTTTCTATGATTTACTTGAGTATTTTCTTCTCTTTTGCCCGTTGGGTTTGCATCATTATCATATTTGAGTCACGGGTCTATGACCTCTTGCATGAACATTTGTTGGCTCCTCAGGCACCCTTTCATATAAGCACCATAGTCCAAAAACTTGAGAACTCGATCGACAAGACTTTATGTCCAGCTGGGTTGAGTTGACTCAACTCGATATTTAAAAATATTTATACATTTGAAACAGTTGTATAAAGGTAAAATAAGGAAAAGTGATGGTAAAATGTAGGGGAGTAGGCACTTGGCCTGTTGGTTAGATGCATTGCTCCCTCTCCAGTTGACTCAATAAAGTTTTGAGTCTGAGTCATTGAGTTTTAGAACTGAGATAAGCACCTTTCAAATGTTACACCTGCCAACTTGGCAAGTGTGTGGGATGTCGGAGCCATTCGTAAATTGGACCAGACCTCATTGTGAAGATTACAATCCAAATATCATTCAAGTCCACTTATCAAGCAAGTGACCAATGACACCCAGATCCATAGCTCAAGTGGTCGATTGAGTGAAGATAACATCGTTTCAACGTTGATGCCCTGGTATCGATTACAAGTGGGGGTAGGTGTACTAACAGTGGGGGTCTGTGTGCTAGCCAAAAAACAAGAAGAAGAGGCAAGTGACCAATGTACATTGAATGTGGACGGTGGGCAAAATTTCTAAATATACACTGTTTTCAATTATGGGGCCACGTGATAGGCATCCTTTGCCTTATGCTTATATTGATCTCGACAGCTGGAGCCAACTTGTTGGATTTTCCTCGCTGGCATGTGTGCTGTGTCTTGCGTGTGGGGCTAGCAAACCTCTGGCTTGGCAGCTCTCTTCGACTCTGTGTTATTAAATAAATGACAAATAGAAATATTATCGCCACTCTTTGATTTGTTGGGCCCACCTTCCATCCCCATTCATCCACAACGTAGTTTTTTGATAGCTGATTCTTTTCCGATTGGTAGTATTTCCATTCTAAGAAAAATGAACAAAGCATACCTGCACTTGCACTATCTCATAAAATTAAGAGAGTTTTGCCGCAAAATTCCTCAGGAATTATCATCTTACCAAAAATGCCTCAACGGTTAAAATATTATGGGGGTGTGCTTTGTGAGGATGGAAATTATAAAATGCCCTCATCCAATTTATTCTTTAAAGATTAGTGAAAGTTGAGACTTATGGGGCCCATGTGGTATGCATATAATATCTAAGCCATCCAACAAATGCACTCCATTATGGTGATTGCCCAAATCAAGAAACATGCACGCCAATCAAATGATTAGATGGATTGGTGTCTCACCTGCTAGCCCAGTTGGAAGACGCTTATGCAACATGTTCGAAATGCTAAGGAGACACACTAACCTCATTGGTTTATATATATATATATATATATATATATATATATATATATATATATATATATATATATATATATATATGGACTAACCCACCTTGTGATTGAATTCCCAATATTTTTTCAATCTCTCCCCTATTTTATTTTTTCTTATTCTGAAAATTAATGCAGTCCTAATTAAAATTAGCAAAATATGATCAGTTCTCTTATGTGAAATCTTAAATGAGCTGTGGGATAATTTTCTACTTTCATAGCAGGTCAGATTCATTTTCCTTGGCATTTTCTGAGTCAAAATCCAGGAAAACGAACTTTAAAACCAAATCATTAGTTAAATTTCTAAAATGAGAGCGAATTCAATACAGAGTATAGCATGATAAGCTTGACACAACGTCCGTCTAGGGGCTTCTAAGTGCGTGTATGTGCATCTAAGTGTTTCAATTATTTCAATTTCGGTTAGTTTACTTAGATGAACTTAGACACACTCAGACACCTTTTATGTTGATTAAACTTACCACAGAAAGGTTTGTATTAGACCAGGCTCATGCCTTTGGTAACTAGCAAAATATTACTTAAGAGTATTGCCACAGGGCAATTACATGGCGCTGAACATCATACCACAACTACAGTAATGGTGAGTTTCCTACTACACGCTGGCATGTATCTGATATCCGAACTGCCAAAATACCCAATATAGATGAATTGTATAACCCAATAATTATATTAGTAGTATGATTCTAATTGCTCAACCAGTGGAAAACTAATTTATGTAAAACCGTAAGTAGTTAATGGGTCAACAAACAAATGTCTATTAATTAATGGTTAAAATTCTCTAACCAATATGATTTCTAGGATGTGAACAATTTACATTAATGTTTCTCCAAATCTGGAACATATCATGTGTAGAGCAAGTAACAACTGGCAGGTACATAATTTAGGCACGACACCTGGCATTTTAATAATTTTCCCTTGATATGACAGAAATAATAATAGGATCATTGATTAAATGAAGTGGGCACCCTACCATTCCATAGTCCTTAGAGCATGCTTGGATCCCAACCTAAAGTGGCTGTCTCTTCATTCCTCAAGGAATCTAGAGTCTGGCCTGGTAGTGTTAGATATAGTTAGGACATGCAAAACAAACAAAGACCAATCTTCAATCATGTGTTTTTTTTTTTTGGTAATTTAATATTTTTAGCCAAGATGCATACAATAGGAGCTTTTGATAATTTCTTAGCATTGGTAGAAGATTTTTCTGAAGGGAAAGCATAAGGAGCAATGAGAATACCCTTTTAAGAACATGGAAACGCCCGGTGTAAAATGTTCCCAGGCAAACAGTTTATGTAGGTGGGATTTTGTCCACATACAAACAACCTCCAATGGAAAATCCCAGCTGTATGATAATCCAAAATACCTCCAAGGGCTCACTGACAAGTAGATCATATATAGGTGGTTAACATTGGATGCAACTTGTGTAACCTAAAGCTCTGTAGAGCCCACTGTGATGTCCATGCATGTGACCTCCAGTGCTCTATCCATCAGTTTGGCCGGATCATTTTAGGATGCGAGCCCAAAATTTGGAGTAAATTCAAAACTCAAGTGAGCCACACCATAGAAAACTAGGGCTGCACACAAGCCGAGCGAGCTCGAAAAGCTCACTCAGCTTGGCTCGTTTAAGCTCGACTTGGCTTGGCTTGTAGGGCAGTTCGGTTAAGCCCGAACTTGATTTTGAAAGCTAGTTCGAAAACAAGCCAAGCTCGAACACGAGTGAGCTTGGCTTGAAGCTCGGCTCGGCTTGAACTCAACACACACACACACACACACACTTTATATATTTTAAAATAAAATAAAACCTAACCTTACCTGATCCCACCCATCCCCTTTTCATTTCATTTTCATTCCTACGCCCCCCAGCCCCCCCCCCCCTCTTCTTTTTTTCGACTTCCTCCCTGGCCACTAGCACTGCACGACCCGCACCGTACCTGAGCATCAAACACTCGACCCTAGACCAGACACTTAGTCCGCTAGCACGAGCCGGCACACACCCACCCTGTGTTTCATTCTTCCCAAAAGGTAGGTTTTTGTGGTTTTCTTTTATTATTTTGGATCTATTTTATTTAAAATAAGAAATACCCTAAAATGGGGCTAGTTTTGGAGATTTTTTTGGTCGGATTGGGGTCAGGTCAGGTGGCTTAGGACATAGGGTTGGGTTGGGTCAACTAACTTTTAATATTTTGTAATTATACATTCAACACTTTTAGTTGTTTTCGTTTGTAGACTTGTACTTATAGTTATACTTTTCATTGTTTAGTTTGCGGTTATACAATTTTATAAAAAAAAAAAGAAAAAAAGAAAAAGACAAAGCTCGGTTTGACTTGGCTTTGCTCGATAGACCTCAATCGGCTCGGCTCAAACAAAGCTTGCTCGGCTCAACCAGCAAGCCAAGCTTGAGCGGCTGTTTTGAGCTCGATGCTCAAGCTAAGCCAAGATCAAGTTCAGTGGGGCCATTGATCAAGCCAAGCTCGAGCAGGGCCAAGCTTGGCTTGAGCTCGGCTTGTGTGCAGCTCTATAGAAAATAATGGGAATTGAACACTCACTATAAAAAACCTTATTGGGGCCCATAAAAGATCAGGATGATATTTGTGCTTTCCTTGCATCTTGGTGGGAACTACCTTATGATTGGGTTGGATGGCAAATAAAGATCATGGTGGGTCCCACGAAGGTTTCAATGGTTGGAGTTTCCATCTTCAATATTTTATATGATATTGTTGCTATTCAATTCAGACATGTGGCTATATGTGTAACGAATGACCCAATTTCGATTGTACATGTGTGGGTATGTGTTATGGTAGGAGTGTCAGAGTCGTATTCGACTTGAATCAAACTGGATGCCTAGTGACCTTAAGCGCCGAAATAGCTGAATTAGGATGAAATCTGTGAAGATTGACCTGACTATTAAGCCATCAATCAATAAGATAATCAAATGATGTGTGAAGGAGAGGGTTAATCCTTTTGATGGATTCGTTTTCCTTAAAGATAAAGACTTTTACTATTATGGTGATGGGTTAGTCACGTTCATCAATGAAAATAACACAAAGAAAACAAACATTGAATTTAAGGCTATGTGCCGATTTTAGTGTGGATGTAACACAATCAACAAATAAAAAGAAAAGAAAGCAGAATAAATTATGAATAGTGGTTCAAGTTGGTGTGACAATCATGGATTGGACAGTCTTCTGAACCTGGATGGTCATGGTTTTGATCAGTAGGATATGATCAAAGAATCACTAAAGGTTTAAGGATTTGGAGAATCTGACATCAATGTCTTGGTTATTTAACATAAATTAAATAGGCTTATTGCAACGATGCACTAAATAGAAGTGGAAACTAAATAATCCATATTAATCAATCCAGACTTGCTACAACATGGTGTTGAATAGAATTATAGAGGCTAAATTAAGCTAATTTGAGATAACATCCATGAGGGATGGAAGATTGGTAGGCAACATTGAGTTGAAAAGAGTTGTGCTGATTGGATTGACATGAGGCCTATAACTCTTCTTTCTATTATGCTTTTATATAATTGGATAAGGTGGTGTCCTTACATAAAGTCCCTTAGCTTCTGGGGTCGGCCTTTCGAACTGTTAGCGATATTAATGTGGTGTGTCTTTACTAAGACATGAGACCTGCCAACCATTACACTACCTCAGGTGATTGTACTCTTATCTTCGGATGACTTCCTATACTTGGTGCACCGCTCTATAGTCTTTGAGTGTGTATGCTCTCTAAGTTTACAATGTGAGTGCAGCGGTAATACCTTGCAAATTTTTGTACAGAAACCTGAGTATGGAAGCCACATATTCTAATTAGCCTAACCGGTCTACATAGGTATCCCTGAAATTGGTGTGGTTTAGGGTCGGGTTGGCGTTTCTGCTAATAACATGGATGCCTAACGCTAGACTTAGGGAGGATAGGCCCTAATTACCCTATCCGTTAAATCCTAATGTTCAACTATTTCAATTAGTGGGCCGAAGACCTAAACAGTCCCTAGGCTAATCATTAGGGCAATGATGGGCATGAAACTAAGTGAGAGTCTTTGTCTTGTCGGGCTTGACAACCCTCACGGGTCATTAAGCTAAGACGGAGTGCCGAATTGCACAACTTGGGCCCGAATTGCTGGCACATGGGATGTACGAATCTGCTCACCAATGCCCAAGAAGTAAGTGATTGTCTTTTTGTACTTTCCCTAAGTTGTGGGGTTTGAACCGTCAAATGCTATGAAACTTAGGGCCTTAACTCTAAATAACCATGTACTTTCATAAAGTCATGGCCCCGATCGACCATTGGTGACCGTTGACCATGTCTTGTGTAATAACCATCGCACCCATTATGTGAAGGAATGAGACCTTAGGTAGATCTCGTCAAGTAATAACTATCTTATAAATCAGATGGACCTGTGTGGGTCTTGGTGGGCCCTGAATAATGAAATTGACCTACCCTAGGGTCATATATAGAGCCAATAATAAATGACATGGGTTAGTCACGTTCATCAATGAAAATAACACAAAGAAAACAAACATTGAATTTAAGGCTATGTGCCGATTTTAGTGTGGATGTAACACAATCAACAAATAAAAAGAAAAGAAAGCAGAATAAATTATTAATAGTGGTTCAAGTTGGTGTGACAATCATGGATTGGACAGTCTTCTGAACTTGGATGGTCATGGTTTTGATCAGTAGGATATGATCAAAGAATCACTAAAGGTTTAAGGATTTGGAGAATCTGACGTCAATGTCTTGGTTATTTAACATAAATTAAATAGGCTTATTGCAACGATGCACTAAATAGAAGTGGAAACTAAAACAATCCATATTAATCAATCCAGACTTGCTACAACATGGTGTCGAATAGAATTATAGAGGCTAAATTAAGCTAATTTGAGATAACATCCATGAGGGATGGAAGATTGGTAGGCAACATTGAGTTGAAAAGAGTTGTGCTGATTGGATTGACATGAGGTGTTCGCTCGCCTCAAGTGTAAGGCTGCGATGTAGTAATAAATCTCAGTAAGACCGAGGTCGATCCACAGGGAAATAGTAACAGCTACCAAATCACTCCAGCAACTCGGCTTTTTAAAGGAAATCAGATTTAAAAGAGTGCTTACTTAAAACAGGAATTTAATGAAAAATCAGAGATATTAAGTACTAAGGCTTTCAAGGATCCACTTGTAGCAATCCTATGTCAATTCAGTCAATCCAAATAGAGAACACAACTAGATTTGAAGTCCTATCTCTCATCTAGTTGGAAAGTAAAGCATTCACACACATTCCATCACATTCAAGTTGAACTTCCAAGTTCTAGTTCCATTCAATCAATACAAAACTCAAACTATAGCCTGCGGAGTAACAGCCATGCCTCTGGACTATGGCCTGCTCAAGGATTACTATAATCCGAATTTAGATAAACAAACATGATAATCTCAGAGAATTAAAAGGAATTCATGTCCGGAGCACATAAACCCAGATAAAACATCTCAAACTACCATTATTTGGAACTAAACCATGCAAAAATCCAAACTTGAATGTAAATTACTTGAATTAAACTGAAATCAACATAGTATTAGCTACAAGCTTCACCTCTCAGCCTTAGCTGAGAGGTTCTAGCCGAGCATAGTCATGCTACAACTAAAAACTCTGAAATAATGCATAAAAACAGAAAAACCCGAATAGAAGAGTTGCAGCCGCTCCACAATCGCCTTCACCCTCCAAACTCACGTTCCTTAGCCTCTCTGATACCTTAGGGAGAGCCCCTAGGTGTCCTTTTATAGCAACAAACCCCCCTTGCGTCGGATCCTGCGAAAGACTTCGCATTGCGCAGTGAAATTCGGAGTCCCAATTTAGAAAGGACTCATCCTTACGCAGAGCCGACCGGTCGTGACCGGTCGGACTGATGTTTTACACCTTCCAGAGAGTGCTGCCGACCGGTCATGACCGGTCGAACAGACTTTCCTATATGTCCAGCGTGCATGCCCGACCGGTCATGACCGGTTGGGCTAGTTTTTGCCTTAGTATATACAGCCTTCATGTGTGGCCGACCGGTCAAGACCGATCGGCCTTCTCTTTCTTTTGATCAGCAACTGCACAGTGTGTATGGCCGACCGGTCATGACCGGTCGGCCTCTCTTCTACTTAATCCTTTGATGTGGCTGACCGGTCGGACGACCGGTCAGCCTTGTATTTCTTCATCTTTTTCTTCTTTTCTTCATTCTCTTTTCTCTCTTTTTCTTCTTCTCTCTTTGGTCCATCTTAGGACTTCATGCAATGTCTTCAAATATATTCTTTTGGCTCCAATTTGATGAAATCCACTCTTATCCCTACAATCACAAAAACACGTGTTAGGTGGGCCTTTAAACCATGAAAATCATGCAAACTATGTAGTGTAATGGGCAATACAATGTATAAATTGGAGGTTCAACATGAGGCCTATAACTCTCCTTTCTATTATGCTTTTATATAATTGGATAAGGTGGTGTCCTTACATAAAGTCCCTTAGCTTCTGGGGTCGGCCTTTCGAACTGTTAGCGACATTAATGTGGTGTGTCTTTACTAAGACATGAGACCTGCCAACCATTACACTACCTCAGGTGATTGTACTCTTATCTTCGGATGACTTCCTATACTTGGTGCACCGCTCTATAGTCTTTGAGTGTGTATGCTCTCTAAGTTTACAATGTGAGTGCAGCGGTAATACCTTGCAAATTTTTGTACAGAAACCTGAGTATGGAAGCCACATATTCTAATTAGCCTAACCGGTCTACATAGGAATCCCTGAAATTGGTGTGGTTTAGGGTCGGGTTGGCGTTTCTGCTAATAACATGGATGCCTAACGCTAGACTTAGGGAGGATAGGCCCTAATTACCCTATCCGTTAAATCCTAATGTTCAACTATTTCAATTAGTGGGCCGAAGACCTAAACAGTCCCTAGGCTAATCATTAGGGCAATGATGGGCATGAAACTAAGTGAGAGTCTTTGTCTTGTCGGGCTTGACAACCCTCACGGGTCATTAAGCTAAGACGGAGTGCCGAATTGCACAACTTGGGCCCGAATTGCTGGCACATGGGATGTACGAATCTGCTCACCAATGCCCAAGAAGTAAGTGATTGTCTTTTTGTACTTTCCCTAAGTTGTGGGGTTTGAACCGTCAAATGCTATGAAACTTAGGGCCTTAACTCTAAATAACCATGTACTTTCATAGAGTCATGGCCCCGATCGACCATTGGTGACCGTTGACCATGTCTTGTGTAATAACCATCGTACCCATTATGTGAAGGAATGAGACCTTAGGTAGATCTCGTCAAGTAATAACTATCTTATAAATCAGATGGACCTGTGTGGGTCTTGGTGGGCCCTGAATAATGAAATTGACCTACCCTAGGGTCATATATAGAGCCAATAATAAATGACATAGGGCCATTTACAACCCATCTGGAGGTATAAATACCTTGGAATTGGGGCATTTCTCCCCCATTTTGAATTTCAAGCCACTTGAGATTGAGAGAGAGGAAATTGGGGGAAAGAGAAAGAAGGAGAAGAAGAGAGAGTTGTGGTAGAGTGTGAAATTGCGGTTTTACCGCTTGTAGAGACACTTGGAGATATGTCTATGGACCTAGAGGGGGGGGTGAATAGGACCTTTTTAAAATTCTTTTCGCCTACTTATGCAATTCAACAAGTTTAAGCTAGGTAAGCAAGAACACCTTGGCTTCCAAGCCTTGGTGGGTCCAATCACAAGACTAGCAAGAGTTAAGCAATAACCAAACCTAGTCTAAGCATGCATAGGTAAGAAAATGATTCAACTAATTAAGCTACTAACCTATGCACCTTGTGTAGTCTTATGAGATTGGATCAATGAGCTCAAGTCTACACAAGTAGTGAAGGTACATCTTGTGCAAGGATGCCTAAAAAGTGCCTAGCATGCATTCATATCAATCATTCATAATTAAGCAATTAAACTAACAATGCAAAGATATCAATGTGCTCAATAACAATCACAAACACAAGAATGTATAGTGGTTCGACTACGTGTCTACTCCACTCCCGGTTCAAGTACTCAACCCCTTTGAGCACACCGGCATTCACTATTGGAGGTTTTAAATGAGGTTCACCTCTCAACCTTTACACGGAGGTTTTATCGGTTCACCTCTCAACCGTATCCGGAGTTTTAGACATAGGTTAACTCTCAACCTTATCGCACGTTTACTCCCGTGTCGGAGGCTCCCCCTTGGAGACTTAGTTTAGGCCCGGCTGACGGGCCAAGGAACGACTGACGTCCCTGGGTCGAGTTCGAAAACAAACTCTAAAGTGGACTCTCAAATGAGACAACTTACTTGTCGGATGAGCCCCTTGTTTAGCGCCGAATTGGGTTGCTTGATCTCCGCTCTCCCGTGCTTCAATCAGCTTCCCTTTGCTCCCTCGATCGTGCCGCTGTTGCGTTGCCAATGCCTCAGCCACATTCGATCAAACACCTTGCATGCGATGCCTTGAAATGCCCAAGGTGCTAGGAGAATGGGAGAATCTCATACATGGGATGTGTAGGTTGTTCCAACTAGGAGATTCACCTAGAGAGTCTTCTAAAGGTCTTGGACAAAGGATATACCTATGTGGAATAGTGTCACACCTCTAGATTTGAGAGAGGAATCAAGTCATCTCTTGATAGCATTTGAATGCCCATACTTGTGTTTGAAACACAAGGGATATGACTTGAAAACCTCCTCTTTGAGGCCCCAAATGATGTACAAGATAAGTGTGGAATGGGCTCTCAAAAACTTCTCTCCATGACCCAAGAATGGAGCTCCATATTTATAGAAAAGAGGCTCCAACGGTCATAAAACGGCCATAAAACGGCCTGCCCCGACCGGTCATGACCGGTCGGACACCCCTGCTGAAGGAAGACAAAGCACAGGCCAAACCACATGGGCCGACCGGTCATGACCGGTCGGACCCCTTCACTGGACAGGCCAAATGCATTAGGCCGACCGGTCATGACCGGTCGGCCCCCCTTGCTGGCTGGCTTATAAATGTAGGAAGCCAACACTGGCCGACCGGTCATGACCGGTCGGCCCTCCTTGCTGTTTCCCTTCTATTGTGAAGGCCGACCGGTCATGACCGGTCGGCTGGTCTTCGTAAATCCAGCAGGGCTGCTGGCCGACCGGTCTTGACCGGTCGGACCAGCCTGGGTCCCCTCTCTAACAAGCTGAATCACCTCTTTCTTCAGCTGTAGTTTTAGGCCAAGGTGGGGATGTTCAAATGGGACACCTAGGGCCTATCAATGATGCCTAATGGGTTCTAATTATGGTCAAGGACATCACAGATACAAAGGGGATTGGTTTTGGTGGAGGTTAAGGCATCAAGGCATCTCATTTACCTGAATCTTCTTCCTTGATGCGGCTGGACGTCTTGAGTCTTCGTTCTTCGTCTTCTTTGGGCTCAACCGACACAAGACTCGCAGCTGTAAGTGATTGACAAACAAGGTGCACTAGTATGCCACGAAAAAGTGCACTAACAATCTCCCCCTTTGTCAATTACTTACAAAAACTTAACCTACCAAAACAAATTACATGTTCAAGATATTACAATGATAAAGCATAAATTACAGGACTCTTGACATGTCTAAACTATGCTGCTCCGCTTCAGTTTGCTCCCCCTCAACCTGTCAATCCCTGCATCACAAAACATAGCAAACTAGTTTTGGTGGGATTTGATCTTTCTCCCCCTTTTTGTTAGCAATTGACAAACTATTCTCTCCCCCTTAATGATATACCAATGAAGTTAAGGAAAGAGGAGATAGTGTGTCGCAGTTATAACTATAAGCACATGCTAGAAGGAGAGTATGGGGTGCATGAATCATAAGTACATGGAGCATGCTAAGAAAAACATGATTAACAGGAAGATATAACTATCTAAGCGTAGGTAATCATGCAATATTGGTCAAGGACATACATTTCCAATGAAGCACAAAGGACTTATAGTCCAATCAACCAACCTCCCCTAATGGTATATCAAGACCAATACTAAGCAAAGATTAGCATACATGAAGCATAAAACTCAAGATGGTTAGCTAATCTAAGCAAGATGACAATCTAGCAAGCAAATGTATCAATAAAAGCAAAGCTAAATCATCAAAATTTGGGCGAATGAGGCTTGAATCCTCTGATTTGCCCATATACACAGAAATGAGGCTGAAATCCTCAGATTTTCCAATAAAAGCCTAACTAGCTACCCTCTCTTACCATGATGAGATTAAAAAGCCAAAGGGTAGCAAAGTTCCACAACACCCTCATAAAATGTAGCATGAGGTGAGGGGTTGGGAACTCTTCCTTCACCTAGAAGGGATAGCGGTTGGGATCCCCTCTTAGATAATCTGGTAAAGGGGTCGTGATGGAGGCTGAGAGAGCAAGATCTTTATGTTGGCTCTCATCATCAGATTCGGACTCCTCCGTATCATCCCAAGTGGCAGCCATTGCCTTTTTACCTTTTGGTTTAGGCCCTTCCGGACATTCCGGGGCAATATGGCCACGACGACCGCAACCGTAACAACGGACGGATGAAGGTATGGATGATTTTCCTGTACGTTTATCACCCTTCTTGTCCTTCTTGTCACGGCTATTCCCTCTATCAAATTTGAGGAATCTCTTGAATTTTTTGTTCAATTGTTCTTCCTCATCATCCTCATCATCGCTATCATCCTCCGTCTCACTTTTGATTTTCTTGTGTCTGTGAGAGGACTTGAAGGCGATGTTTTTCCTTCTAGAGGGGGCTTTAAAGCCAAGCTCAAAGGTTTGTAGGGAACCTATGAGTTCTTCAACTTTCATTGTGTTTAGATCCCTACACTCTTCAATGGTGGTGACTTTAGAAGAGAACCGTTCCGGAAGCGATCTCAGAATTTTCCTACAAAGCCTATGTTCCGGAACCGGATCCCCTAAACCCCACATATCATTTGTGATTTTGTTCAGTTTGGTATAAAATTCAGTAAACGTTTCATCCTCCTCCATAGTAATATTTTCAAAGAGAGTGGAGAGGCGCTGGAGTTTAGAATTTTTAACAACATTTGTTCCTTCATGGGTAACTTCCAGAATATCCCATGCTTGTTTACTGGTAGTGCAATTTTGGATCCGACCAAATTCTTCTCTAGATACTGAACAAAATATGGCATTCAGGCCTTTGGCATTATTAATACGTTGAGCTTTTTCATGAGCAGTCCATAATGCCTTGTCTTTTGGCCTGAGAACATCCGGCTCACCCTCCTTAGAAATAGTAACCATTGGGGGTTCATATCCAAAATCAACCATGTCCCTCACATCCGAATCAATGGATTCCAAGAAGATGCGCATTCGGGCTTTCCAATATGGATAATTTGACCCATCAAAGAAAGGAGGCTTAGTGACGGATGAAGAGTCCTCTCTAGACATATTTTCAAGTTTCTCTTTAGGATCTATCTCTAGGCAATTAAGCCCTTAAAGAGAAACCCGCTCTGATACCAATTGAAATTGCGGTTTTACCGCTTGTAGAGACACTTGGAGATATGTCTATGGACCTAGAGGGGGGGGTGAATAGGACCTTTTTAAAATTCTTTTCGCCTACTTATGCAATTCAACAAGTTTAAGCTAGGTAAGCAAGAACACCTTGGCTTCCAAGCCTTGGTGGGTCCAATCACAAGACTAGCAAGAGTTAAGCAATAACCAAACCTAGTCTAAGCATGCATAGGTAAGAAAATGATTCAACTAATTAAGCTACTAACCTATGCACCTTGTGTAGTCTTATGAGATTGGATCAATGAGCTCAAGTCTACACAAGTAGTGAAGGTACATCTTGTGCAAGGATGCCTAAAAAGTGCCTAGCATGCATTCATATCAATCATTCATAATTAAGCAATTAAACTAACAATGCAAAGATATCAATGTGCTCAATAACAATCACAAACACAAGAATGTATAGTGGTTCGACTACGTGTCTACTCCACTCCCGGTTCAAGTACTCAACCCCTTTGAGCACACCGGCATTCACTATTGGAGGTTTTAAATGAGGTTCACCTCTCAACCTTTACACGGAGGTTTTATCGGTTCACCTCTCAACCGTATCCGGAGTTTTAGACATAGGTTAACTCTCAACCTTATCGCACGTTTACTCCCGTGTCGGAGGCTCCCCCTTGGAGACTTAGTTTAGGCCCGGCTGACGGGCCAAGGAACGACTGACGTCCCTGGGTCGAGTTCGAAAACAAACTCTAAAGTGGACTCTCAAATGAGACAACTTACTTGTCGGATGAGCCCCTTGTTTAGCGCCGAATTGGGTTGCTTGATCTCCGCTCTCCCGTGCTTCAATCAGCTTCCCTTTGCTCCCTCGATCGTGCCGCTGTTGCGTTGCCAATGCCTCAGCCACATTCGATCAAACACCTTGCATGCGATGCCTTGAAATGCCCAAGGTGCTAGGAGAATGGGAGAATCTCATACATGGGATGTGTAGGTTGTTCCAACTAGGAGATTCACCTAGAGAGTCTTCTAAAGGTCTTGGACAAAGGATATACCTATGTGGAATAGTGTCACACCTCTAGATTTGAGAGAGGAATCAAGTCATCTCTTGATAGCATTTGAATGCCCATACTTGTGTTTGAAACACAAGGGATATGACTTGAAAACCTCCTCTTTGAGGCCCCAAATGATGTACAAGATAAGTGTGGAATGGGCTCTCAAAAACTTCTCTCCATGACCCAAGAATGGAGCTCCATATTTATAGAAAAGAGGCTCCAACGGTCATAAAACGGCCATAAAACGGCCTGCCCCGACCGGTCATGACCGGTCGGACACCCCTGCTGAAGGAAGACAAAGCACAGGCCAAACCACATGGGCCGACCGGTCATGACCGGTCGGACCCCTTCACTGGACAGGCCAAATGCATTAGGCCGACCGGTCATGACCGGTCGGCCCCCCTTGCTGGCTGGCTTATAAATGTAGGAAGCCAACACTGGCCGACCGGTCATGACCGGTCGGCCCTCCTTGCTGTTTCCCTTCTATTGTGAAGGCCGACCGGTCATGACCGGTCGGCTGGTCTTCGTAAATCCAGCAGGGCTGCTGGCCGACCGGTCTTGACCGGTCGGACCAGCCTGGGTCCCCTCTCTAACAAGCTGAATCACCTCTTTCTTCAGCTGTAGTTTTAGGCCAAGGTGGGGATGTTCAAATGGGACACCTAGGGCCTATCAATGATGCCTAATGGGTTCTAATTATGGTCAAGGACATCACAGATACAAAGGGGATTGGTTTTGGTGGAGGTTAAGGCATCAAGGCATCTCATTTACCTGAATCTTCTTCCTTGATGCGGCTGGACGTCTTGAGTCTTCGTTCTTCGTCTTCTTTGGGCTCAACCGACACAAGACTCGCAGCTGTAAGTGATTGACAAACAAGGTGCACTAGTATGCCACGAAAAAGTGCACTAACAGAGTGTGCCCTTGAGCTTGTGGTTGCATGTCCTAGCCTAAGCTACTAGCCTAGTCTCGGTGTTGCCGTGTACGTGTTAACTCCATTGGGATCAGAGGTAAGCTATGAGTCACACTTCCTAACCCCAAGTCATTGTAAGCTTTGTAGGATAAACCTTTCCATATCCCTATCTTCTTACAAGCTTGCCAATTTACAGCAAACCCTAGCCATAGGTGATTGCTTGATTGAGAAGCCCCAGAACCTAAGGTGCGAATTATACTTTTAGGTTTACATTTATCAATCCTAGAAAGTGTTAGTAAATGATGTATGGTTGCACGTACGATCTTGGGTGTTACTTGCTTAATTGTCTTCTTGATTATAATTGTTCAGTTGTATTCACTTATGTAGTATGTATGTTTGATGAAATACTTGAATGACATTAGTCATCTATGGTGGCATGCTTTCTATGAATTAATGCTTACTTGTTATATGAGATTGTGAAATGTTGATATTACATTTTCTTGGTCATTCAAAATTATAATTCATATGCCTATTAATATACTATATTATGCATGTTATAATAGAGTTTGGAAGGAAGTGAAAGACAAATTGTATGAAATGAGGGCGGCTTGGTTGGGGTGGCTACCTAAAGGTTGATTTGATTGATCGGGGGTGAACCCGAACGACTGACAGTAGTTTGACTACGCAGGATACTTTGCGCCCATGCCGGTCTGGTTGAAGTTCCCCCATGTCAATTGGATTTATCTAATGCATGGTTTAGTTAATTGTTCATGGTTGAATCATGTTTTATTGAATTCTGAATACTACTGTTACCAGTGGGAATGAATCCAACTATAAACGCCAAGTGCGATGCAATCCCGCCAAGTCTTATGGGCCGGGCATGGTGGTATGGGATACCGTGTCCGAGTTGTCAGCTTCTGCTGGGGTGATGAGCCTCCCCGTAGTGAACTTTGAGCAATAGTGAGGGTGGAGAGCCCCGAGACGGCTGACAATCCTTTAATTGTATACTAGGGGAAGAATGAGAAACAAATGGAATGTGTGATTGAAGAAAGGGATTCGTGGGTTACTGACGATGATTGACGACGCACCACAGGGAGCCGATTGTCCAGCTTTGGACCAGTGAAATGACAATAGTATCTCGGCTTCTCTAATACTGCTGGATGATTATTTACTTAATGAAGGTTTAACTAATTATACATACATGCCATGGGCGTTCTAAGTGATTGTTCGACTGTTAGAAAGGCCAAGGCACTGAAGAATGACCCTTATACTCGCATTGTGGAGGATTGTGGATAGCTCAGTTGCTTGATGCGACGCTAATGCTAGCCTTTGAGTTCTTCATCAGATTCTGAAACATGCATTGTGTGCGAACCCATGTCATCCATGCATTAACACAACTGGCATAGGACAATTCATGTTTATGTGTCGTCAATTACTAAGCTTAATTGATTTGATAACATGCCTAACTCAAAATTATAATACTATTGAGTTGATCACTCACTCCCACATGGGACGATGTTTTAAAACACCAAGCAGACCCTGTTATAGATGCAGGTACCCTCGAGGAGGATGCGTTGTAGGATGAGTTCGAGGACTTCACCACAGAGTTCTCATACTTTCAGTTTGCGGATGGTCAGGACTAGCAGGGTGCTGGGCCACGTGATGTTTTAGGAGCCATGGGCTCAGACTTACTTATTCTTTTTATTTTCTTTTTGGACTTGTAGTGATAGGGCCACCCATTGGGTGCTGCCCTTGTTTTGGATTTGGATGTATTGATCTTACCATAGGTTTGAGTACATCCTTAATTTCAGTCTTTATTTACTGCTTGATATCAATTTTAAACTTACGTCTTGGTATTGTTTATTATTTAACTAATAAAATACGCTTCTGTATACGCATAGTGACACTCAGAATCTCGAGGCCAGATTCGGATCACGAAATTCGGGGCGTTACAATAGCTCATACCCATTCATCATGTGTTGTTGAGAGAATGATTGTTTCTAGGGTTTTTCCCATACATATGTTTTGAGTGGCTAGCCTTCCTAGTGAGACATGCATCTCCCAGAGATAATGTTACGTCCTGATAGATATGAGGCATGTCCTTAGGTTGAAAAAGAATTTAATCTCCCTTGGTTCACTCAAGGCAACTAGGTGTAAGTTCACCGACTTCAATCGATTTTGTAAAGTGACAAAGGGGGCACTCGTGGTGATGAAAGCACGAAGGTATGGCCATCTTTACAAGTTGATCGGAGCACTTCTGACGGTGGAGCTAAAGTGTCTGCAGCAGATTCCACTTCTACTCATATGTGACACGCGCACGTAAGCCACACGAGCGTGTAGGGCATTGAAGATGGTGGAGGCACAAGAAGCGGTGGAGCTATGATAGAGTCGAAGTAGAGATTGATGATCGAGTATGACAAGGTGCAACATGAAGATTAGAGTCATGGTGGAGATTGTTGGAATTGGGTGATTCAAATCTATGCTTACTCAGGGCTGTCGAGCGATCAAGCAGACTAGTTTGGCGATTAACCATAACAAATTTTGCACAGTGAACTCTTTGGACGATTTTGCGCTGTTTTGGGTGATCGAAGGTGTGGTCATCTGCTAGCCAAAGGGTGATCGGGCGGTGTCGATCGACTAATCAATCATATGTTGGTTTGCATAGGTTTACGCGGTTTTGTGTAAGATGTTTCTAATTATGATTTTATGCTATTTAAAGAGGTGTAATACGGGATTAGATAAATTGCCAAAGGGGTTGGGTATCCTAGAGGGATTAGGAGAGTTCTAGGGTAAGAGAAAAAGCTTGTGATTAGCTTGGGTTCCTCTTGTGGCTTAGATCAGGGTGAGGGTTCTATCTCTTGTAACTTTGATTTCATAGTAGATTTGCTTTGTGCCATGATTTTTTTTCGAAAGGGTTTTTCCACGTAAAATTCATATTTTCTCTTGTGTTTTGATTTTCTTTTACCATTATGATTGCCTTATTTGATTCGACTCTGAGTTCCTTGCTCCCACGGGTTTTACAACTAGAATGAGGGCTCCATCAGATGACCCTGTTTGGAAATGAATTTTGGGTCATGCACGATACTCAACCAAGATGTTGGATGCTAACGCCATTTGGGGATTTTAATTCTATGAGCCCCATGTCACTTTTTAAGTCAGTGAATCAAGGGACGACACATCATAAAACCATTCCTTATGCTAGTTGTTCGCTTGCCTTAAGTGCAAGGCTGCGATGTAGTAATAATTCTCGGTAAGATTGAAGTCGATCCTTAGTGATTGTCGTAACAATTTTAAACGTTATAACTATGATGGGCTAAATTTGGATTTGTATTGATGGATAGAAATTAAGAACATAAAACTATTTGTTTTAGAACTAAATCAAGGAAATAAAACACTAGAGCGCCAATGATCCACTTGTAATCATTCATAATGCCAATTCAAATCATTCAAGCCAATAACTCAATTGGAATCAGAGTTCTATCCCTATCCAATTGTAATATAGAGCAATCAAATCATCACAACATGTCTAACATAGATGGATCATCTACTGATATGGTTCTCTCATAATCAACTAAGGCATTGGGCGTATCAAATCACATAGCCTAATCCTTCACAAAATAATCAAGATTACATTCACAGTTCTTCCTCAAGTCTTGTCACTAGACTTGAGTTAGAAGCATGAATTGAACTTCTATTGAAAGAATATCACCACATAAATATCTATCTCAGATTAATTCAAAAGATAAGAACATCTTCTAGTTTAGTTCTAGATAAGCTCTTAGGAAACTTAATTTGTAAGATCCCTTAGCATCCAATATATCATGATGGATCTAAGATCTTTACAACCTAAAATCCTATTAATCAACACCCCATTAAGCAATCTCAGTAATCAAAACATTCCATGTAAGAGAAATAACAAGAGATAGAAGATTAACTAAAAATACTAACTTTATTTCAAACTAAAACTAGAAGTATTCTTCATAAAACTAAAAGTACTTGATCTATTTCGAATTAAGTATTGTAAACAACTAAAAGCTTCACCTCTTAGCCCTAGCTAAGAGGTTTAGCCAACCATCAATAGATTGAACTAAAACTCAAAAAAAAAAAAAAAAAAAAAAAAACTAAAGAAAAACATAAAAAAATAAGTTTGGAAGAGTTGCAGACGCTCCACAGTGATCCTCTTCACCTCCTACGACTTTCCAAGCCTTCTATGATGTCTTAGGAATGAGCCATAAGTGTCCTTTTATAATGGAGAAGCCCATCCGACTCAGAAACTTTCAGAATTGCATAATAGGTCGAGTAACGCAAGAAAAATCGGAGCTTGCTGAGCAAGCTGCTAGAAATACTCAAAATTACACTGGCCGACCGGTCTTGACCAGTCGGACCAGTCTGGTGGACATCTAGAGAGTGCAATAGAGGGGAACTGCCTATGGTCGACCGGTCTTAACCGGTCGGATCCATCTTGTACTAGGTCCAGCGAGTTTAGAAGGAGGGTAGCAGGGTGGCCGACCGGTCTTGACTGGTCGTGGCCTCCTTGGCCGACTGGTCAGGACCGGTCTAGCCCATGTAGCTCCATTTTCTTCTTCTCTTTCCTCTCTCTTCTCCTTGGTTCTTTTTTTTCTTCCTTGGCCCACCTTCAATCTTCATTGAAAGACTTCTAAATGTAGTTTTTTAAGTATCAATCGAGCGAAGTCTCTCTCTCTCATTCCTATAACCACAAAACATGCATTAGATAAGTATTTTAAACATGCAAATCATGCATACGATGTGATGTAATGGGTTAGAATATGTATAAATTAGGAGCTCAACACTAGTCCTGCCCAACCTAGTAAATTGGCACCCCTGCACTAGGATAAGTGTAAACATTAAGGGGGCATTTGACGCATCGACTTCAGTGGGATTAGATGGGATGGAATTTTGAAAAAGCCATCATTACTACATTAAGGATTTGTCATGGTATTATTGGAAACATGGTTGTGCACAACCATGTTTAGATTGCACCCATGAATTTAGTTGTGCATGGGACTTATGCAAGGTGATGTTTAGATGGTTAGTGGGATGCAGTTGGAAAACCCAGGTGGATTACGTCCTACCTTGCCCGAATGATCATCTGTTCGAGCTTTGGACCTGCCACATTTTTTGGATCATGCCCTAAAATAATATGAGAAATTGGATGAATGGTGTGAATAAACACTTATACCACAACGGACCCCACAGAGACATGACTAGACGTATTATCGTCCAATCCGTCGTCGGTTTCAAGATGGGATTTGGATTTGAGGGATAGGTTATGTCCGACGGAGATTTCAAGATGTAATTTGGAGAATCGTCAAGATGTAATTAGGAGAATCCCTTCAAACCCTGTATTGTTTATGATGTGATGTGATGGGGCCTCTCATCCAACCATCCAAACGTTGGCTCTTAAGTCCATTGCACCAAACACCTCTTAAGTCCTCGTAGGTCCATCTAATCCATTGCACCAAACATGCCCAAGACGTCTTAAATGCACATGCAATGCACCTGATATGAATGAGTCATGGGGGCGGGATGGGGTAATACCCCTACTGGGCCTTTGTGGGCCCACCATAGTATATATGTTTTATCTACGCCGTCCATCCATTTTGAGAAATCATTTTAGGTAATAAGCCGAAAAAATGAAGTAGATAGAATGCTCAAGTAGACAACACCACAGGAAACAGTGAGGATTGAATGCCCGCGGCTGAAAACCTCTTGGGAGCCACAAAAGTTTAAGACAGCTGATATTTATATTTTCCCTTCATCCAGACCTCATTGTTGAAATGAGGTTATCTTCACTCAGTCTACCACTTGAGCTATGGATCGGGGTGTCAGGTCTATGTGATCTTATGACCAGGTAGGATGAAAAAAAAAAAAAAAAGCATCAGGTTAGGCCGTAAGAAGGTTTCAACGGTGTGGTCATTGTCACCACTGTTGTCTTATGCTCCGCTCGAGCGTTCGATCTACTCTTTGGGGTCATGCCCTAAAATGATCTTCCAAAATGGATGGACGGCTGGGATAAAACGCATCAGGTATGGACCATGTCCCAAGAAACTCTTACAAAGGGCAAGTTTTAGCCATTCAATTTTTTGATAGATTATTCGTGCCCGGATGGTTACGAAGAGAAATACAAAAAATTGGTCGACATGCGACTTTTGGTGGCTAACACTACCCAGTTGTGGTGATTTTTTGCCCAGGTTCCATCGCATGTATGGGCCAACCGATGAATGGTCTGGATCATTATAACATGGACCTTGCTAAAGAAACCCCAGTGGACTCGGATTAATTCTATACTGACCCCTCCAGTTAACTGGTCGGTAATGGAAAAGTACTTCTGTGGCCCCAACCCGGTGTATGTGTTTTATCCACACCCTCCATCATTTTTCCATCTCATTTTAAGGCATGAGCCAAAATACAATAGAGATCCAAAGCCCAAGTGGACCACACCACAGAAATCAATGGGGATAATGATGCCTGCCGTGGAAACCTTCTAGCGCCCACTGTGATGTTTATCTGCCATACAACCTATTCATAAAGTCATATAAACCCAGATGAAGGGAAAACATAAAATTCATCTTGATCCAAAACTTTTGTGGCCCACAAGAAGTTTTCAACAGCGAGAGTTCAATATCCACTGTTTTCTATGTTGCGATCCATTTAAAGTTTGAATCTGCCTCAATTTTGGGCTCACGCGCTAAAATGATCCAGCAAAATGGATGGAAGGCATGGATAAAACAAATACATCATGGTGGGGTCCACAGAGCTTTGACCAGAGTCGACCAGTACCAAGCTCAGTAATGCAGTTGTCACTACCGAAACCGAGTCCAGCCCCAGCATGCTGTGTCCCCCACATTATTCGGATAGGGCAAGCACCTCTACACGTGGCAGAAGTCGAAACCGGGCGTACTGTGTAGAAAATCTAAACCATGCACGTGGTGGGCTAATATCTACTGGCACAAAAATCAGACCGGTCTCCTCTCAGGCAGTCGACTTATGTACCTTAAAATGTATACGATCGCTTTAACGGGGTCTCATGTTTAGTGGACTGTCCTGACTTTTTAGGTTCGATATTCTTCAAGGTGGGCCCATCTTACGTACGCCCCAGTTGTGGGCTGTGTAAAGCTGAGTGCCGAGATTAGTGGCAGAGTGTGATAGGCTTTAGCGTGCATGCGCATGGAGCATCACACTCTTCCATGCTACCACTTATAACCATCGATGGGAATGAAAAATATATATATATATATATATATATATATATATATATATATATATATATATATATATATATATATAAAAGAAAATTCGAACAAATCAACATTAAAATATAATAAAATAACATAAAAATACATTGACGTCACTATTAATTAGTTTCAAAATTTTTACCACAATTACATGAAAAAGTGTAATATTATAAATTGCAATAGCACCTGTCTTTTATTATACAAATAATGTAACCAACAAATCTCATGTTTGAATAGACAATAATATTGTGATGATATTTTTACATTGTTGAAATGTTAAATCAATAGAAAAAATTATTGTGAGTTAAGTATTTTGATAATAAATTTTCATTGTAATGTAATATAAAATTATAATAATTATAAATTTTTTATCTTTTACTCCATTGGCATTTGACTTACCAATTGAATTACTTGTCAAATTATGTGTTTAAACAAAATTTGTATATTCATAATAATGACATTTTTACCATACATTACTTTGCAATTCAAATAGGCCCATGTTTCACTAGTTTTCACAGTGAATATAAATTATTTTACCTATCCTAACAACATCTGCGTTTGACCATCGATTTCTATGTTTGCTTTATCAGTGGTAAAATAGTAATAATGGTATTTTTATGTTAATTTACTGTCAAATCAACATTAAAATATAATAAAATAACATAAAAGAATCCGGATCCTCGGTTGAAACCGAGTAGAGAACCTTTGCTTCCGCTGCTCTGATTGGTCCGCCTCATCCTGACTGTGTCAGAGCACTGATCTGGACTAATCAGAGAAGTGACGAGCAGAGTTTCTCACAATAAAATCACAATGGCAACATAATTGCTTTACCAATTAAAATTTTGCGAAACAAGCAGAATCTAATAGTAGAGTTATTTTAGGTATTTCTCAATCTAATGGCCCATGTCCCACCGACATTTTATTGCTGAGATATACTCTAGCAAACGTAAATTTAAAATAAGGTGCATAAATGGATGTGATAGAGTGTCATGCGCACAACGGCTTTGAAGGTAGCCATTGCTTGCTTGTGGCAGTGACTCTATGTTATGATCTAACCAATCTTACAAGTCTACTTGTTTACAAATCTACAGATCTCCAAAAAATTTCACAAATTTAAAGATCTCTGAATCGAAGAATGAGCCCCCTTCAATGTAAGGGCTCGCCAATAGCTGTTGGGCTTATGTATTCCACTCGCTAAGGGATGGAATTCATTCATTACATTCCTAATAGCACTACAAAAAGCTCCGGTCTTAACACCCCTACTACTGCTGTGCAGCCTTTCCTTTGAGTTCATAGAGTTGGGTTTCCCATGAGTTTTAAGTGACGCAGCACATCAATATTGAAAAGCTTATTAGAGTCGCTGTGGCATGTGAGTTCAGGTACCATGAGGCCACACCAATAGAAACAACATAAAATTGCTACCAAACCACTAAGTTCAGTCATTGCGGGTCAGGAGTCAGACCTGATTAATGAATTTGATGAAATATGCACACCATATACACACATACCTACCTATGGCTCACATCTCATTAGCATTGTTCTTGGTGTGGCTTGTTAGAGTCCCTTGATATACATTGATACACCATCATCTAACAGCTCGAGCTTTTAGAGAAAGTGGTTGTTTGACATGGTATCAAAGCGGAAGGTCCTGTGTTCAAATCCCGAAAGTAGCAAATATGACACCCATAATATATTCTCCCGCGGGGGCCGTGACGGCATGGATAAACTACATTCATTCATAGTGATGATCAGATTTATAAGCAACGAGAAGAATAGATTCAAAGAATTAGGTGATGATCTGAGCCGTTCAACCAAACAATATTGTGACTATTCATCTTTCATTGTGAGTGTTTCCCTTTATTTTTTTTTATTTTAACAACATATTTAATTTTTCTAACCATATATCATTGGGGTGCTCGGAAATCCCCTAACGGTTCAGATCTATGATAGGGTGGGCCAGGATTGATGTGGGATCGTTTTACACGAATGGTTTACTCTAAAACCACTGTTATACAGCTCAATTTGCATAAATTCGATTCTTAATCTCCTACGCAAAAAGTTACGCTGAACGGATGCCCTTTTGGACGTGCATGGGGTCCCAGAGTGGGACCCACCTTGATGTATATGTTATATCCACACCAACCATCCGATTTTCCACGTTATTTTAGGCCATGTCCCAAAAAATGAGACATGTCCCAATCTCAGGTAGACCATACCACAGTAAACAGTGGGATTTGAACATCCACTGTTGAAACTTTCCTACGACCCACCTTGATGGATGTGTTTCATCCAATCCGTCCATTCAATTTTACATATCATTTTAGGTTATGGTACCAAATCTGAAGAAGATCTAGATATTAGGAGGATTATACCATACGAAATAGTGAGGTTGGTCGTCCACTATTGAAACTTTCCTAGAGCTATTATAATATTTATTTTCCATTGAAAAACAAACGAATAATGCTCTTTGATCCTGTCATGGACTGGCCAAGCTAATGAACGGAATAAATCGTGTAAGGTGGACCTCACATAGCCATAAAAAAGAGAGAAAAAAAATAGTGGGAGGAGTGCGGATCGTCTGTGCATGTGGCAAATGGAAGCAGATTGCGTATTGAGTAACTCAGTACGCTAAGCTAAGCGTACTGAGTAAACTCTGTCGGCTCCATCGTAATTTATGTATTTCATCCACTCTGTTCATCCATTTTAATAGATAATTTTATATCTTGAGATAAAAAATGATGCATATGAAAAGATTAGGTGGACCATACCACAGGAAATAATGTGAATTGAACTTGTACCATTGAAAAATTCTTGGGGGCCGCAGAAGCTTTGGATCAATTTGATATTTGTTTTTTTCCCCTTCATCAATGTCTGTTTGATCTTGTGAACAGGTTGGATGGCAAATAAACATCATTGCGGGCCCTAGAAAGGTTTCAACGGTGGAAATCATTATACCCACTGTTTCTTATGGTATGGTCCACCTGAGTTTTGGATATACTTCGATTTTGGTTTTAACCCCTTAAATGATCTTAAAATAGGATGGACGGTGTCGATAAACTACATACATTTACAGTGGGCCCAACTGAGTTTACTCAGTACGATAAGAGTGTACTTAGTAACTAAGGACGCAATCCAATTACCTGGCAAAGCATCCTGATTTTCTCTCTCGCGGATGGATTGCTTGCTATGTAACCCCACTTTTAACTTGTGGAATTTCTCTTGGCCTTACCATAATCTATTTGTTAGATTCCACATCGTTCATCAAATTTTTTTAATTACTCTAGAGCATGAGACAAAAAAGTGAGGCACATCCAAAGCTCAAGTGGACCACATAGCAGAAAGCATGAGGATTAAATGTGTAACGTTGAAACCTTCTTACAGTCCACTGTGAGGTTTATCTGTCATCTAACCTCTTCATAAGGTCAAGCAGACCTGAATGGCTGGATGAGGGGAAAAAACAGACATCAGGTTGATTAGAGATGTCCATGGCCTCAAGAAGTTTTCAATGATAGGCATCTAATTCCCATTGTTTTCTGTGGTGTGGCCCACTTAAGCTTTGGATCTGCCTCGCTTTATTAATTATGCCCTAAAAGGTATGAAAAGAATGAATGGACGGTGTGGATCTAATACATACATTATGATGGGGCGTAGGGAATTTCCACATTTTAATTGTTTCGATTTTCTTCTCTCCATCGAATAGCAGAATTTATTGACGTGTGATTTTTTTTTATATGAAAGAAAAGCTTAATCCCTTGGTAATAACTGAAATTGGAAACCTTAACCAATCTCAGTTGCATTTTGCAATAAATCTATTTTCAAACGAAATATACAGACCAAACAAGTCCATGAAATGTCTTGTTCTACAGACTTTGCATGCCAAAAGTTTCTGAGTGCCAGCCATAGCATGAGAATTTACCATGTTAAAATCTTGTGTGCCATCGCTGTGACCATCCATCAAGCGGACTTAAATAACAAGATTGCCTTCTAATCCAGATAAAAATAGACAAAGTGGTTTACGTGGCCCATGGTGAAATTTACGTGTGATCAAATCTTGTGTGCCATCGCAATCTTGTGTGCCTTTAAAATCACATGGTGTGGCCTACTTGAGTCCTGGAATATACTTAAAAAAATGAATCCATTCCTGTATGCTTGTGTGCGTGTGGTGTGACCCACATGAGTCTTAAACTAATTTTCAGGGAATTCATTCATCCTTATTTATTTCTGATAAAAATTACAAATTAATAGCTACAAATTAATGATATGATACATGAGGAGGCAGACCCAAGACATGTGTCAATGATTTGATAATTATTATACACACTGAAGCTTTATTTCTTCTTTCATACTTTTTTATTTTAATTTTAATTTTTTATTTTATTTCAGTTTTTCTACAATGCACTGGTAATTATTTTTAGTATTTTTAATGCTACTTTTCCTTTCCTCTTGATGGGTATTGTTAAAATACGTTAATGGTATATCCCTTTTTTTTATTGTGCAGATTTTAGTAGAAATGTCTTCTTCTACTGTTGTTGAGCCTAATATTACTCCCATCACTTGTGAAAGTAATGAAGAAGTGGTAGAGGTAATGAGCCAATCTGATGGTCCAACAAAGGTCACCAACCAATCTGTTCTTAAAAAACCAATGAAGTTGACTTCTTCTGTATGGAAAGATTTTGAAAGAGTAAAAAAAGGTGATATTTTTGTTGCTATTTGCAAGTTTTGCAAGAATAATTTTACTGGAGCAAGTACAAGTGAGACGTCACATTTGAAAAATCATTTACTTAGGTGCCTAAGAAGATTTCAACGTGATATATCTAAAAAAATACTTGCTGCAAAAGAAGTGAGAAATGATGAAAAAATGGCCATTGAAACATTTAAGTTAGATCAAGATCAAAGTAAACTTATGCTTGCTCGAATGATTATCTTACATGAGCACCCATTTTTCATGGTTAAACATGTTGGATTTAGAATGTTAGTTAAAAGTCTTCAACCAATGTTTAGGATCATATCTTCCAATATTGTTAAGAACGATTGCCTGAAGATATATGGGCATGAAAAAGGAAAAATGTATGAGATGTTAGACAAGTTTCCGGATAGAATTAGTATTACAACTGATATGTGGACATCTTGTCAAAATCTTGGATATTTGTCTTTGACGGCTCATTACATTGATGTAGATTGGCAACTGCAAAAGCGAATTCTGAATTTTTTAAAGGTAGATGTTCCTCATAATGTAAGCAATCTTTCATAAATTATATTGAAGTGTTTGATGGATTGGAACATTGATTGCAAGTTGTTTGCCATAACCATGGACAATTGTTCCACAAATGATAGCATTGTCACCAAACTTAAAGATCACTTCAATTTTATGAATATACTTGTGAGTAATGGTCAATTATTTCATGTTTGGTGTGCCACTCATATTTTAAACTTGATTGTTCAAGATGGGTTGGAGGCAATTCCTGATGTGATCGACAAGATAAGAGATAGTGTGAAATATGTTAGAGGTTCTTAGAAAAGGCAATACTTTTTTGATGAAATTGCAAAACAAGTTCGAGTTAATAGTGTGAAAAGCTTATGTCTTGACTGTCTCACAAGATGGAATTCAACATTTTTAATGCTTCAATTTGCTTTAGAATATAAGAATGTTTTTTTTATCGTTTACAAGATCGTGACTTGGACTATAAGATTGCACCATCTGAAATCGAGTGGGAAAGAGCAAGTGTAGTTTATAATTGCTTGAAGCTCTTTTATTAAGTTACCAACATTTTCTCAGGTATTAAATAGTTAACTTCATTCTTTTGAATTTTTAATTTTCTAAAATTTATTACACATGTTTGTCATTGTTTAAATAATGCATGTGTTCTTTTAAAGAATGAGTTTAACTTTTTTTTTTCAAATTCTTTTTTAGGTGTCAAATATCCAACTTCTAATCTTTATTTTCCTGAGATATGTGCGATCAATTTGCAGTTGGTTGAATGGTGCAATAGCTCAAACAATTTTATTAGCTCTATGGCAAGGAAGATGAAATCCAAATTTGACAAGTATTAGGGCATTTACAATTTGATTTGTAGTCCTCTTAGATCCTCGATTTAAGATGAAATTGATAAAATACTACTATCAACAAGTTTATGGTAGTAACGCCACATTTCACATCAATGATACTTTTGAAGCCATTGTACATTTTTACAATGAATATGCTGCTCATTTATTAACTTCTTCTGTCCAAGATATGGCTCGCGGAGTTGAAAATATTACAAGAATTGGTGATGCTTGTTCATCTAATAACAGTAGTGATAAATTGAAAGGGTTTGATAAATTTCTTCATGAAAATTCACATGGCCAACATATGAAGACAAATTTGGATCTTTACCTTGAGAAATTGGTCTTCCCTCGAACTGCAACTTTTGATATATTAAATTGGTGGAAAGTGATCAATAAAGATAAGTATTCTATCTTATTTGAGATGGCCCGTGACATTCTAGGGGTCCCTATATCAACTATTGCATCAGAATCGACTTTTAGTACTGACGGTCGGGTACTTGATCAATATCAAAGTTCATTAAATCCAGAAACTGTACAAGCTTTAATATGCACATAAGATTGGTTGAAGACTGGAGGAGAAGGTAAATAAGTTTATAATTTATACAATTTTCTAATTTAGTTTTAGTATGTTCATTAGTTCATAGTTTAATAAATTTTTTAATTCGATAAATTATTTTTAGTGTACAATTTTTTATGATATTCTAATTCTTTGATATATTCATTAGGTTATGCTTCATCTTTGGATAGTTCTACTACATCATGCATTGGTTTGGATTAATATATTCGTGGTATGTTCTCTCTTCTAAAACACCATTTTTTTTATAATGTAGATTTATTCTTGTTTGTATGGAATTTTTAAGACATAATTATATTTTTTTTTATAGGTAAGTGAGTTTTGGGAGGCAAGAGATTGTAGTTGTTACATTTTTTATAGGGCAAGTATGTCTTTGCTGTATTTTTATATTAATATGCCTTTAATCATTTTTTTTATGTGCAGGTGAAGTAAATGATAGAAAATGAAATGAAGATTATGACAACCATTTTTTGTGAATTTTTAGAGGATGTCCTACTTAATATTTTTGAACTGTTGGGTTTTATAATGGAGCCAATTACAGGATACATTTTTCAAATTTTTTTGTAGAGGTCTTTATTTGAAATTAGGGTAAATGATGATATATATATATATGACCATTAGATTTGTTGGTTATCTCTTGATACTTTTTTTTTAATTGTATTTTTTTGAGGTTTTTAGGATTTAAATCATTTAATGATGGTAAGGTTTGGATATTTGATGTTACTTTATTTAAATATTTGCACCATTTTGTTACTAAATTAAATATATTATTTTATATACTTTTTAGATTTATGATGTGGTGAATTTAGACCTAGATCCAACCTGAATCCAATGGCTATATGGATTTTTGAATCGTAAACGGATCTAGCTATTTATAAATGGATCGGATATGGATATCACCTTTTGGATCCTTGTTGGATCTGAATTCAAGTCCAAATCCGGCTATAGGTATGCGGATTTGGAGCCGGATCTAATTGGATCCGATCCAGATCCAACCCATTGAGAGCCCTGCGTGCTATCATGTCTAAATGTGACGCAGGGAGGAAGTGGTAGGTCGATCACCGCCTCCCTAACCGATAGTTTCTCGAATCCACGAGAAGAAAGAAAAGATAAAAAAAAGGAATTTAATTCCAAATAATCGTTTATTGAAGATTGAATGAATAAAAATGAAATTACAATGCATATAAATAGGAAACTAAACCCTAGGTAAAGCATCAGAATCCAACTCCAACTTAAACTCCTAGAAAACGCAACTTACTATAAATAGTAAACTTACTATTTATAGAAGTCGTTCAATCCTACTAGAACTCTTGGTTTTCGGCCAAAAATAGAAAGTTGTCAAACGGCCTCAACCACATTGTTCTACTAAATATTTTAAGCCCTTTTCATGTTGGGCACTAACTCTAAAACCCTACAGATGCAAAGTTATGATCGAATTAAAACTTACTATAAATAGTAAAACTGAAAATAAACTAGCCTAATGACCGTCGATACGGTCGAATCTCACGATTCCGGCCTGGACAACCCGGCGTAGAGGGGTTGGTTGGCTAAAGTAGCTCGAGCTACCCCAAATTGATATATTATACGTCCCGTAACTCATTCCGGATTGTGAGATACGACCAATTTACGGTCTTGACGGTCCGGATCACTTTTAACCCCGACCGGTCTTCTTTTGCTCCATCTGGGCGTTGAAATAGTCAGCGACCCGTTCTACATCAAAATGTCTCCTCCACTTCGAAAGAACTCGACCCCGAGTTCTCGTCCAGCTTTGGTTCATGATATTCGTACATATCTGCCACGTTGAAAGTCCTTGAAATCTCCATGTCATCCGGAAGATCAACAACGTAGGCATTGTCATTGATCTTGCGAACGATCGGTACCGGTCCAATATTCTTGTGTTTCAACTTGTTGTAGGTGCCGGTAGGAAATCGCTCTTTACGTAGGTGGACCATCACCTGATCACCTATTTCATACACTTTGGCGCGTCGATGCTTGTCGGCCGCTTCTTTGTACTTCTCGTTCGAAGTCTGTAATTTGTTGCGCACGTCTGCATGTATGTCCATGATTCGGTCTGCCATATGTTCAGCTGTAACGCTCATGCCCGAAAGCTTGGGCAGGGGAACCAAATCGAGTGTGTGACGAGGCACGCACTCATAAATAATCCGGAACGGAGATTTTCCTGTCGATCGGTTTACCATGTTGTTGAACGCAAACTCTGCTTAAGCCAGGGCCATGTCCCACTGCTTCGGTTTGTCACCTGAAAGGCAACGGATGAGATTCCCCAATGTGCGATTGATGACCTCAGTCTGCCTATCTGTTTGTGGATGATAAGTACTGCTGAAGTGAAGTCGTGTACCGAACCGATTCCACAAGGCTCGCCAAAAGTGGCTAACGAACTTTGTGTCCCGGTCTGAAGTGATCGTCTTAGGAATCCCATGTAGTCGCACAACCTCTCTGAAGAAAAGGTTCGCAACGTGTACCGCATCAAAGGTCTTCTTGCACGAAATGAAGTGTGCCATCTTGGAGAATTGGTCTACCACCACGAACACTGAGTCCATGCCGCGTTGTGTTCGTGGGAGCCCTAATATAAAATCCATAGATAAATCCTCCCAAGGGGCATCTGGCACGGGTAATGGCGTGTAAAGACCTGTATTTTGAGATTGTCCCTTAGCGGTTTGACAAATATGACATCGTTGTACCGCCCTGCTAACATCACGAGCAAGTTGCGGCCAGTAATACCGCTCTTCCACCATTGCTCGAGTCTTATCTCGTCCTAGATGACCGCCAAGGCCACCGCCATGCAGCTCGATAATAATCTTGTCCCGTAACGAACTCTGCGGAATGCAAAGTCGATTTCCTTTAAAGAGGAAACCATCTTGAATTAGAAGATCACTCGGGGGACCCTCTTGGCACTTTTTCCATGCATCTGCAAAATCCTCGTCGTCGGCATTAAGTTCCTTGAGATAATCGAATCCGATCACCTCACTGCTCACTGTAATAAGAAGGGATGCACGTCGGCTTAGTGTATCTGCCACCTTGTTCTGCTGCCTTGACTTGTGTTTCAGAACGAACGTGAATTTCTGTAAAAACGAAATCCATCTAGCATGCATACGATTCACATTAGTCTGAGTATTGACAAATTTTAAGGCCTGATGATCAGTGTACAGTATAAATTCCCTTTGAATAAGATAATGGCGCCAATGGCCCAGTGCCTGAACCACTGCATATAATTCAAGTTCATAGGTCGACCACTTCTGTCGTGCGTCGCTGAGTTTCTCACTGTAAAAGGCAACCGGCCTGTCCTCCTGAGAAAGGACTCCCCAAATGCCGACAATAGATGCGTCGCATTCTACCTCAAATAACTTATCGAAATTAGGGAGTACCAGGACGGGGGTCGTAGACAACCGACGTTTAATTTCTGCAAAACTCTTCTCAGCCCCTTCGGTCAATTGAAACGGACCCTTCTTCATACAGTCGGTAATCGGCGCGACGATACTACTGAAGTTCCGCACAAATCGATGATAGAAGGTTGCCAACCCATGAAAACTTCGTACCTCATGAATGTTCGTCGGAGTCGGCCAATCCCGAATAGCTCGAACTCTTTCTTCGTCCACTTGGATATCCGTGGACGACACAATGAACCCCAGAAACAATAATTGATCAGTTAAGAAGCTACACTTTTTCAGATTTAAGTATAGCTTGTTGTCGGCCAACACTTGTAGCACTTTTCTGATGTGGACCATGTGCTCCGTTTCATCCTGACTGTATATTATAATGTCGTCAAAGTAAACGACAACGAAACGGCCAATGAACGGCTTCAACCCTTGGTTCATTAAACGCATGAAGGTGCTTAGTGCGTTGGTCAAACCGAAGGGCATAACCAGCCACTCATGTATCCCTTCCTTGGTCTTGAAGGTCGTCTTCCACTCGTCACCTGGCCTAATACAGATTTGATGGTAACCACTCCGTAAGTCCAGTTTTGAGAACACCTTAGAGCCCTCGAGCATGTCAAGCATATCATCTAACCGCGGTATTGGAAATCGATATTTAACTGTTATTTTATTGATCGCGCAGTTATCGATACACATGCGCCAAGTTCCGTCTTTCTTTGGGGTAAGGAGTGCCGGAACGGCACAGGGGCTCATGCTCTCTTTGATGAGACCCCTACGAATCAATTCCTCCACTTGTTCCTATAGAATTTCACACTCTTTCGGACTCATCCGATAGTGCGGTTGGTTGGGCAAACTGGACCCTGGGACAAGGTCGATGTGGTGTTGTATGTCTTGCATGGGAGGCAACTCATCAGGTAACTCTCCAGGCCAAGTACTTCGAAATTCTTCTAGCAGCGGTTTAAGGCGTTGAGGAATATTAGAGGATCTGGCTCCTCGCCTTTTACCATAACGGCATATATTTCACCCGTTTCCTTTGACTCCTTAACAAACTCGCGAATGGTAAGGAGAGAGTTCCCCTCCACTTTAGAAGCTTCGGGGTGTTTCTCTGGTGTCATAGGAGCCAAAACAATTTTTTGACCATCCTTGGTGAACATGTATATATTTTCCCGTCCACCGTGTGTCACATCTCGATCCGATTGCCATGGCCGCCCGAGTAACATGTGGTAGGCTTCTATGTCAACCACATCACAGAGGACCTCGTCCTTATAACTTTTACCAATGGAAAACGAGATAATGCATTGATGAGTTACCTTTGTCTCGTTCACCTTCTTGATCCAACCGATCGAGTAAGGGGTAGGGTGCTTCGTCATAGGCAGATGTAACTTATCCACCATAATCTTCGAGACGATATTTTCGCTACTCCCACTATCTATGATCACATCACAGATTTTTCCTTGCACGGTGCACTTTGTGCGAAAAATATTATGTCGTTGTGGGTGCACTTCCTTCTTGGGAGCGTAAAGTAGTCGTCTTACTACTAGTGATTCCCCATGATCTTCAGTCAGCCAATCGACATCTTCTGTGTCCCCCTCTTCGGCCTGTTCCAATTCAGGGTTGTCTTCTGTTGATTCATCTTCCACGCCACCTTCATTCGTAGTTAAGTGTGCTGCAAGGCGTTGAGGGCAAGCGTTCGACCAGTGACCTGGTTGGCCACAACGGAGACAATAGTCTGGTCTTGGCCGACCATATGGGTTGGGGATCCTGCTGGGACCCGCTGTTGTGGGAGCTGCACGTTGAGGTCTAGAGGAACCGCTTCTCCAGTCCTGGTTCGTGACCGTAGGAGGTTGAGGACGCCCTCCTATAGGCTCCTTGCCTTTGGCCAACGTTGTATCTTGAGTGGGTCCGGTGTTGGGATTTCGTGTTGCCGGATAGGGTCGAGCAGGGGGCCGTGACAACTGTGTTTCTGCTCGAGTGGCCAATTGGTTGGCCTCACTCAACGTCCAGACTGGATGCATCTGGACTCGATCCTGGATTGCAAATCGTAACCCACCAATGAATTGTGATACTTGTTGTGCTTCCGATTCCGATAAATTATTTCGTGTAGCCAATCGTTGGAATTCTTCAAGATATTCGGATACGGTTCGATTTCCCTGACGACAATTTTGAAATTGTTGGAACAAAATTTGTTCATAGTCGCTAGGGAGGAATCGAGCTCTCAGAAGCTGTCTCATCTGAGGCCATGTTCGGATGGGTGTCTTATTCTGATGGGTGCGAAAAACCTGTAGGTTTTTCGACCATGGTGAAGCACCAGATTTAAATTTATATGCAATTAGCTTTACCTTCTTGTCGTCCGGCACTTCCATATAGTCGAAGTATCGTTCGACCTCTGCCAGCCAGTCGAGGAACTCCTCTATTCGAAGTAGGCCGTTAAAGCTGGGAAGATCAGCTTTGCCCTGATGATCTCGTTCTGCTCGTTCCACACGCTCATTCCCTAGCGCAGGTCATCGTACGAATATGTCTTCGACCTCGTCATCGCTTGGTTCTGAATCGTCTGGTGTAACCCTACGGTTATCCACCTGGGGTGTTCTACGGACAATAGGATTGTCCCGTATAACAACTGTTGGTGGTTGTTGGTCGCCTTGGGCTCGAAGAGGAGCTAGTGATGCTGCAATCTGGTCGAGGGTCGCCTATATACCTTGCAGGATCAACCGGTTCTCCCGTCGTGCTGCTTCGAATGCTGCCTCAAAGGCTGTCGCCGTTAGATAGTCCTTTGGAGCATCGTCCTTAGGATGAGGATCCAACCCTTCATTAGAGGTCATCGTCCTGAGGAAGAAACCTTGCTCTGATACCAATGACGCAGGGAGGACGTGGTAGGTCGATCACCGTCTCGCTAACCGATAGTTTCTCGAATCCACGAGAAGAAAGAAAAGATAAAAAAGAGGAATTTAATTCCAAATAATCGTTTATTGAAGATTGAATGAATAAAAATGAAATTACAATGCATATAAATAGGAAACTAAACCCTAGGTAAAGTATCAGAATCCAACTCCAACTTAAACTCCTGGAAAACGTAACTTACTATAAATAGTAAACTTACTATTTATAGAAGTCGTTCAATCCTACTAGAACTCTTGGTTTTCGGCCAAAAATAGAAAGTTATCAAACGGCCTCAACCACGTTGTTCTACTAAATATTCTAAGCCCTTTTCATGTTGGGCACTAACTCTAAAACCCTACAGATGCAAAGTTATGATCGAATTAAAACTTACTATAAATAGTAAAACTGAAAATAAACTAGCCTAATGACCGTCGATACGGTCGAATCTCGCGATTCCGGCCTGGGCAACCCGGCGTAGCGGGGTTGGTTGGCTAAAGTAACTCGAGCTATTCCAAATTGATATATTATATGTCCCGTAACTCATTCTGGATTGTGAGATACGACCGATTTACGGTCCTGACGGTCCGGATCACTTTTGACCCCAACTGATCTTCTTTTGCTCCACCTGGGCCATGAAATAGTCAGCAACCCGTTCTACATCAAAATGTTCCCACCACGTTCCCGTGCTCCTTGATGTATCGTATGCCTAGCGTCCATTCCGTGCGTCGGATTGGCTGTCTTGGACGGTGGCGTTTGTCGCGACAACGTGGCTTTGCCGTGTTCTGTATAGTCCGGTGCACGGTCCGGACATTTCTAGTGGGATGGTCAGACAGTCTCACGTCGGAGTCACGTGACGGGCCCACTTGTCAAAATCACATCATTTCCATCCACCTCATCAAGGACTAAGGGTGGTTAGATGGGACACGGATTGCGTCCTTCTCCTCCCTGGATGGACTGGATCCAAGCAGTGGGCGTTCTGTGAGGCCCACCCTGATGTATGGGTTTTATCCATTCCGTCCATCCATCTTTCTAGATCAATTTAGGGTATGAGCCCAAAAATTAGATAGATCCATCACTTAAGTGGACCACATAGTGATGATTGAATTCTCACCATTAAAAGCTCCATGGGAGCCGTCCGACGTTTTGATCAAGCTGATATTCATGGTTTCCATTCATCTAGCTCTTTGTGACCTTATGAACAGGTTGGATGTAAAATAAGCATAACGGTGGGCCTTAGGAAGGTTTCATCGGTGGTCGCCATTAACATCACTGCTTCTGTTGTGTGGTCCAGTTAACCTTACGATCCGCCTAATTTTTGGGTTCATGCCCTAAAAAAGAACTGTAAAATTGGATGGACGGCATGGATAAAATGCATACATCATGGTGGGCCCACAATCCGCTTACGGGTTGATGGCAGGAAAGCGGACTGCCCCTGCGACGAGAACCCTGCAAAGTGCAATAGCGGTGCTACCACACAGGTGTGGCCCACCTGGTAAAATGTAAAACTGATAAAATGGACGGAGAGAGGTTGACCAACAAGGCAACAATCAATATTTAACATGCATGCGTGGCCGACCGGGTGATCGGACTGGACTGATTTTGAGCCAGGACGTTCGACATGGTGGGACCCAATCGACGGGCAGCTTGGATTCCATATGTACCTCGGTCACTTCTACTGTTGATGTAGCGTACAAGTATCTCAATCCAGACCGTTCAAATAATAGCGCCAGTAATGCTGCCGGATAATTCAGAATTCAGGCTAGATGAGTGGGTAAGACCCTGATTGTAGGGCCCACCTTGATGCATTTGTTGGATATCCACGCTGTCCATCAATTTTTCCAGCTTATTTTAGAACATGGACCACAAAACTCTTTTCAAAATGGGAGCGGATTAGCTGTACCCCGGATGACAGCTTAGTGGGTTTTACCCTTACCGTGTGGGGCCCACCTTGATGAATTTGATGGATGTGTCTCATATCCACGTTGCCCATCCGTTTTTGCAGCTCATTTAAGGACGTTCTTCCACGAACTTAAGCAGTTCCAAATCACTGGTGCATGACAATTTAAAGCTTTTTGTAGGCCATAAAAGTTTTGGATCAAGCTCATCTTTGTATTTTCCCTTCATCAACGGGTTGGATGGCAAATAAACATTATGGATCTTCTTACGGTGGGCCTTGATAAGTCTTTAATGGTGAGCATTCAACCATCACTATCTCTTGTGGTGTGGTCCACCTGAGATTTAGATATGATTAATGTTTAGGACCATGTCCTAAAATGGGCCTGGAAAACGGATGGACGGAGTGGATATACAACATATCATCAAGGTGAGCCCTACAGTAAGGGTAACACTCACTAAACCGTTACTTGGGGTAACACCATTAGCATAGGTGGTCCTTAGAAAGCATATGTAAACGTGACACACCTATAGATTAATATCGGCAGATGGGGCATAAGTGAGAGAATTGAAGATGGACAGGGACATGCATACGTACCACTAGTGGTTTGTAGGACATGTACATTTATCATATCTATTGTTTTAGAGGGTCCATTGAAGATGGATTGGGACAAATGTGGGTCTCTTTAGCAACCACATGTCGGTTTGTAGGACATGACATTTATCATATCTATTGTTTTTAGAAGCATGTGAGTTGGAGTTATTTTATCCTTCCCTTCCTATGAAAGATTTTTACATTCTCTATAATTAGAATTTGCTCGGAATCCTTTACCCAACCTCTTACTACAGCCAAAACCTCTTACTACAGCCAAAACATGGGAAAAATAATTTAAGATCAACTTACAAGAATTCATGTAGATTCAAATTCTCTTCTTAAGGTTTGTAACCTTACACTTGACTTTTGTGTTGCCTCTTCACAAAATCTCCATCGCCTTTTTCACTAAATTTGCTTATGTTATAAGTTCAAATAATATTTATCTACCAATGAAAAATCTAATAAAGGGCTTGTTGATCATTCCTAGTTCTTCTTTCTGTGCTTGTGTTAATGCATGAAATTTTGTTGGATCAGGTCACTTCAATGCAATTATCCTTCACTAATCCCCTAATCCCCATGATCTTGGGATTGAAAAATCACCCACATTTGAATGCTATAATGGTCATTATTCTTCTTACAAAATGGTAGGAATTAAGTTTGTTGATCGCTATTCTTCAGCCACGTGTGTGAGATGTGCGGGCGTGTCATAACTGACTTGTGCAGCTCGATTCCAACCGAACAACGATGACCCCAGCACTAGAATTGGTAGAAACGCCGTGATCGGCCGTATATGACCAGAATCTGTTAAGATCGGTCACCTATTTAGCTACTCGCTTAGTTGTTTCAATGAGATCAGACGATATTTAGAGGGTGGGGTTCGTCCTCCAAAGATGGGTTACACTTTTGCCTTCTATGAAAAAGGACTTTTCAATATAAAACTGAATAATGCAAATAAAAAAAAGGGGGAATGCTTACAATTGGCCATGTGCAACAGACTATAGTTCACATTTCGAAACAAAATGCGGTTTAATCTAAAAAAAGATTATGCTAAAGATAAATTAGGACTAATGATAGACTAGAAAGGATAAATTAAGATATTGGATTTGATTTGGTTGGTGTTGGACTGGTCCCTAGACTTGACTGCTCCTCCTGCTATTTATAATTTTCAGACTTGTAACTGCTTCATTCTTCTAGATGATTGACCTCCCACTGCGTTTTTTCCCTCATTACTTCTTTCCGTTGCCATTGTGCCGAACTTCTTCTGCCTCTTCTTCTGTGGTGACGTGGTGTCACTTCGGAGCGCCAGCTGTGTCACCATGGAAGTTACATGCGTTCCCGACTTCTCCCATTGATTCTTCACTTCGCACGTCTCTACAATCAAACGTAGACTCATCTGATTGGTCTATTTTCCATCTGTCAAAAACGGGTATAACAAAGTTTAAAATGTATCATTCAATGCAATATCTTATAATACCTATAAACACTTTGTAGAAAAAAAAAATATCACTTGTAGTACCAAATTACTGGGTGCACATATGAAAATTGATGGAGAACACTTTCTTGCACCTTAGCTCTCATACTACATGTAGCTTATGAACACACTTTCTATTTATTGTGGGCGGATTTCCTGCAAAAGCCTTTTGCAGGAAGTTCCTACGTCGGGAACTTAGGTAGGGCCCACTGTGATGCTTGTGAGAAATCTACCTTGTACATCCATTTTAGTGAGCTCATTTTAGGACATGAGCCCAAAAATGAGCCGGATCCAAGACTCAAGTGGGCTGAAAACATGAGGATTGAACATCCACAGTTGAAATATTCATGGGGCCATATAAGTTCTGAATTAGTTTAATATTTGTGTTTTCAGTTTATCCAAGTAGGAATGGTGTTATGAATGGTATGGATGGCATATAAACGTCACTGTGGACTCCAGAAAGGTTTCAATGGTAGGAATTTCCCTACCCATATTTTCCTTTAGTACGAATCACTTGATCTTAGATCTAGCTCATTTTCTGTCGCAAGTCCTAAAATGAGCTAAAAAATGGATGTATAGAGTGGATTTCTCACAAACATCACGGTGGGCCCTACTTAGGTTCCTAGCACATGAACTTCCTGCGAAAGGCTTTCGTAGGAAATCCTGTGTCCCTCTTTATATATGTTGTAAAGGATAATTCTTTTATAACTGGATGCATGGCTCATTGATTTAATTAGCTGTCACTCATATCGATAAAATGATTTGAACTATTTACTGAAAAAATGGGTGTTTCGCCTTTTTTTTATCCAATACTGAATCGGCGACCTGTGTATAAAATAAGAAGAATTTTTTGAATTTGAAGAAAAAAAAAAAATAACTTTGCTGACAATTACAATTTTTTTTCTGGTCGAAAGAGTCCTCTGAATATTCTGGTCTTGTATCAATTTCGATATCTTGAAATACGAATAGAGAAGAGAGGGTAAGCTTATTACATTAAAAGATATGGGAATGCTCATAACATAAGTAACTAAGTAGTGAAAGCCAAATGAATCGAAATATTGATGTTTGGTTCGGGAAGAGATCATGGAAGTGAAGTTGTGAAATGAATGGAAAAATAATCTACTTTCATTAAGTGATTTATTAGATAATAAAAAACAGAGAATCTTGAGTACTATTCGAAATTTAGAAGAACTACGTGGAGGATGCTATTCGAAAACAGAAGATCCTGTAACAACTATAAAGTGGAGTTTTTATAGCCTACATGACTCATGTACACTTGAAGATTGGCACATATGGAACATGTGAGCCGTTCGAAAGAAAAATTTGACATATGTGAATGGTTTCATAAATTAAAAACCTAAAAACATGACTCAATGCTTAGCAAGGTTCGATTGACTCGAATATTCGATCCAACTCTATTTAATATTTAATTATTGTAAATTGAAAATATGATATAAATATTAATAGATATTTAAAATAGTTAAAGTTCGAAAAATAATATAGAATATAAATAAAAAATGAGATACATACTTCATTGGTCAAGGAAATTGGTGTTATGAAAACACCCACACACGATTAATGTAAGATAAACTAAAACTACAAAAGAAAATGGCCAAACAAAATAATCAAAAGATAAGGGAAGAAACGGAAACATGAAACAAGAGGGACAAAGACTTACATGGTTCGACAATATACCTACATTCATGGGGTAATAATATAAAGCTTTATTCTTCACTAAAACAAGATAAATAAAAATATAAGGCTTACCTCTCTTCTACTTTTCCACTATACAAGAACTTTTTACATTAAGAAATACTTCAAAAGATGATAAATGAAATACTCTCTACACATGATCTCCTTATATAGACAATACATCATGAGAGAGCACATGCCAAAGCCTTAACCTAACTCGGCTTTACCGTACACAACTATGTATATGTATTGTAGAGAGAGAGAGAGGCAGACGTTTTTCATGAGGAGATGTGTATACATGTCTCCATCACCTTAACACTTGAAGGTTAATTTATTTAGTAGTGCGAGAAATACTCCCAATAATAACTGCCCAAATGTCACCAAACACTAGGTAACAATAAACCTAAGATATATTCTGCACTAAACAATTTTCTCCCCTCCAATAGGCTTCATCAGTATATCTACTACGTTGTCGTTAGTGTAAATTTTCTGTAATGAGATCAATCCACTTTCTACCGCATCATGAATAAAGTGACCTGAACATCGACGTGTTTGATCCAAGCATGGAATACTGGATCCTTAGCCAAGTGTAAAGCGTTTTGATTGTCATAGTGAATCACCACTACTTTCTACTTGGATTCAATTATTCTAGTAACATATTCAACAAAATATCTTCTTTGCATGCTTGTGTAGCTAACATGTACTTTGCTTTCGTAGTAGACAATGTCACCACTAACTAAAATCTTAACATCTAACTAACCATACCGCTATCTAAAAAGAAAATATGACTTCTAGTAGATCTTCTGTAAAATTTGCATTCACAAATCCAACAAACTTTAAATTTTGGCCACTATGACAAATACCGCTTCAAAAATACCCTTTAAGTAATTATGGATCCACTTCATAGCAATCCAATAATTTATATCTGATTTTTCTTGTATTTACTAACTATTCCCATTGCTTGTGTAATGTCCGATCTAGCTAGTGCACATCATGGTAAATATAAGGCCATCTATCGCTAATGAATATGATACTTAAAACATATCTATCTTCTTTACTTTTGTATTAGGACACTGATCTAAAGACAACTTGCAACCATCAGGAAATTAAGTATTGATTAGAATAGTATTCTAAATAATAAAATGAAGTAAAACTCTTTTAATGTAACCCTTCTAGATTATTTAGACTTTTTTATTTTGATTATGATACTCAAGTCATATAGATTAAATTTCCTAACGAAACGAGCTTTTAATGTTGCAATAATATTTTTTACTAGTATTACAATTGGTATGTCATCCACATACAGTAACAAGATAATAAAATCATCATTACCATAAGTATAAACATATGCAAAATAGTTTATCTCACATATCTAAAATTTCAAGTTTATAATAAAGGAAACAAACTACTTATACCAACACCTTGCTACTTACTTTAAACCATAAAGCAATTCGTTGAACTAATAAATGTGATTTCTTTTACTTTCTTTAATAAAACCTTCAAGTTGAGTCATATAATTTTTTTCATTAAAATTTTCATATAGAAAAGTATTTTTTACATCTAACGATTCAAGTTCTAAGTCAAGCATCATTGTCATACTCGACACAATATAAATAGTATTCAATTAAACAAAAGGAAATTAAATTAAATTAAAGTCAATACTTAATTTCTAAGTATACCCTTAGCTAAAAAAATGTTTTATAATTTTCTTCAGTCGACTTTGATTATTTTAAGTTTTATCACCTAATATTTATCTATATACTATTTATAATTTCACCTTTAATGATATCATAACTTACTTATTTTTTCAGTAGACTTATCATGAATATCGTTTAAAGATTCTATGTCATTACTAATCGTGACTTTGTATACGATAGTTTTTTCTTATAATCTTTTTGTATCAAATCTTTATTAAAAATGACATCTCGGTTAATCAATAACTTGTGGGTGGATGGTCTTACAATCTGTATTCCTTCATTCCATCTACATAAGTAAGAAAAATATATTTTTGGACCTCACATCTAGCTTAGTCCTTTACTTTGTGAAATCCACACATAAACGTTATATCGAAAGTACGAAAGAATAAATAATTAATTGGTTCGTCAGGCTATTTCTTTTCTCTTAAGGGATGTTACAATTTAGGGCTTGTTTGTTTTCTGAGAAGTGGTGGTAAATGCAGGTAAATGTGTCATTATGACTTACAAGGGGAAGCAGTAAGAAATGTCAGATGCTGTTATCTTTTCTTCCCCTGTTTATTTTTTCTTGGGAGTAGGAGTAGATTGGTGATTACGCTACCCTCTTGTTTGATTGAGAGAATTCACAGACACTCCCTTCCCTTCGGTAGTTCTTTTTCTTTCGACAGGGATTGTATATTGTACTGTCACAAATTTCATATTAGGCCCCGTAAAGGTTTCTAGGATAGGAATCACTGTATGTACTAGACGGAGCACTCATAACAATTGCAAAGAATTCTAACTCCTCATTCTTCCATCCACGATTGTCCATTTTCCACAAATTCTACAGAACATGCATTTTAATTTATGTCAGAAGTGTAATATTTTATTAAAGATGTATTAAAATACTTAACGACCTTAACTAATCGTTACTAAAAACATGACCCACACTCTCCTACCTAATATCTTCTACCAGATAGTCATTCATACTGATTGCGCATAAAAATTATTCTTTCAGAACATAAACACTCTCTAGTAGGTTGCTTACAAATAGACGGATGGTTCACATTGGTTAGTTCACTTATTTTGTGTAAATGATACTCCTGACCATCCATATTTTGGAGAAAGTGTTAAATTCTGATATACTGTCTAGATTAAGTGTCTTAAGATAACTACATTTTTTAGAAAATAAAAATATTCATAGAAACAAGCATTTGTAAATGAGGCATGTAAGTGCATTTTCTATAAATCATATGTTCCATACAAATTGTGCAAGTCGCTGCCATAGGATAGTTATATTGGTGAGCGTTCAATCACGACCATATGCAGACGTGGATTGGGTACTACCCCCACCAAAACTATCTACAGATGGATGACCATCTGCCATCTTAATACAAACCATAGAAAGTTAGCAGTGGACGGTTTAAACAGATGCAGTGGTAAATGTCACCACTGCATCTTGTGGTGTGGTCCACATAAGCCTTTGATCTTCAAAATTTTTGGTACTATTAAATAAAATAATAGTGTACCCTCACCGTCTTTTCTTTGGTCCTAGTGGTCGTAAGACACCACAGAAATGAGTGATAACGCCATTATATAAGATTCAAGAACGTCCACAGTATGTGAGTGAATGTTTCTTATTTATGACATTCATTATAAACATAAGCAGATTAGTGCACATTTAGAAGATCGTTAAAATTCACAATGAGATTAGTGCACATTTAGAAGATGCTTAAATTTAAAATTTTATAAGGACCTAATGCATTACAGATTTGAGATGGATGGCGGGCCTCCAATAGTCCAATAATATATGGACGGTGTGGATAAAAGACATACATCTTAGTGGGGCACACAAATTTTCCACCCTCGGTACTGGAGGCTACAAGTTCATCGAAATCCAAGTTTCCATGATCCTAGCCGTTACTTGTTCAACAGTCATATTTTTTATACGATTGTTAGTCATGCAATGCACCCACCCTATCAATCCCAGTGAAACCCACTCAGTTTATTCGCTCAATGCACCACCTAATACAGGGGTTAGTGGGTGTCGTTATCGTTTCCAACTTGAGACCTTCTGTTGAAACGCCTAGGCAATTCTATCCATTTAGTAATTTACTATGGGGCCCATCATGATGTATGTCATTTATCCATGCCGTCCATCCATTTTCTATGTCATTTTAGGCACAAACCCAAACATGCATTTCAATTGGGCTGTAAATGGGTCAGCGGACCCGATGGGGTACCCAGACCCAACTCAAACCTGATCCATTTGTAAATGGTACGGGTCTGGGTCCAAGAACAGACCCATTTGCTAAACGGTTTTGGGTCTGGTTTCCTTTATATTAGGCCCAACCCGACCCAAATCCATTTAGTAAGTGGGCAGCTTTAGTCTATGTTTTAAGGGACCCATCCAGCCCAGACCTGTCCAGACCCAATTTTAAGCCTTGTTAAAATGCTTGCATACTAGATCTAGACCCATTAGACCCGACCCACTTATAAATGGGTCTGGGTAGATCTCCCTCTACTAGACCCGGGTCTGATGGGTTGACTCGGACCCTGACCTAGACTCGCCCATTTAGTAAAAGGGTATGGGTCTAGAATTTGGACCCAGATCCATTTAGTAAATGGGCGGGTCTGGGTCTAAAATTTGGACCCAGACCCATTTAGTAAATGGGCGGGTTTGGTTTTGGCTAAACCCGCCTTGAACCCGACCATTTACAACCCTAATTTCAATTTATGTTAGAAGTGTTTCGATCTGCTTGAAACCATTTTCAAGCAACCTACTATGTATCCATTGTGGGAGAGATCTACACCATCGAACGCTGATGTGTTGAAGGGCCATTAGCATGTATTACTGCCTGGATCTCTCACATGATGGTCATGGTTGAGCGGATCGAACTCCTGCTGATATCGAACTGGTTGTAGGGGGGATAAGGGGGACATACCTGCTGGTGGTATATGGCGACGGTGAGTTTGAGGCACGTGCATTCAGGTATGGACGAATCATGAGTGGGTGGCACGAAATGCCATAGGTGCAACAATACAGAGAGAGATCAAGGAGGGAATAAAAAACAATAACCGTTAGATTGTAACAAAGTTGTGGGCCCTACGATGCTAGGTTCATTCATAGAAGAGGTGAAGAGGGCAACTCACTTGTTTGCATCGCTTTTGTTCTAGCCTGCCGATCCGTGTAAACTAGGCTAATAATGAGAACCTGTATTCCTCACCTGCGATGAAGAAGAAGTAGATGAGAAACTCGAAAAAAGAAGCATCAGAAAGGGAGATGACCTCATAGTTATTAACTTTCAAATTTCTTACCTCACATCGGCGGAGAGTATGGCTGCCTTCGTTGATGTTCTGGTAAGGTCTTTTTATAGGGAGAAGGGGGATATAAAAATTATAGTCATGCTCTCACAGACTATTGGGGGTGAAAGGCCATCACGCCTCGCCTTGGGGAATTCTACGAAATTTACACAGAGATTTCCTTAAAATTGAGATGCAGCTACTACAGACTGCACTGATGAAGCAGATTGCAGTAATTTCGTCTCTTATTTTCAAACCAAACATCCGGATACTATAATAATGACCGACTTACTTTTCCTTACATGCATTTACCTCTAAAGAAACACGCCTTAGTGTAGTTGTAGGAGAACAATTTACCAAGTAATAAGTCATGTTAAGGGCTTCCACACAAAAATATTACTAGATCTTAACCGAACTCAACATGTTGCTATCATAATCCATAAGTGTGTTGTTCATACATTCAGTGACTTTATTCTATTGTGGAGTACTAAAGACCATATAATGCCTCTTAATACTTGCTTACTGTAAAAATTCTTTAATTCTTTTGAGGTTGTAAACAACCCATCTAAAATAAGGGAAAACTACTATTCTGGCTTTAGCATAACCTCAATAAAACCTTCTCTAGATGACTTGAAAAGCATTGAAAACTAAATGAGTTGAGTGGAAAGCATCTTTACCATGTTCTAGGAATGACTGATGGACCAGATCGGCGAATCTAAAATCGATAAATCAAATTCAGGTCAATTATCCAGACTCTCAGAAATCCTGATTGACTTCATTTCGATAAAATATACATTGCTAATCCAAAGAAACAATGAAAGCTTAAGCGATTAAGTAAAGACCTTAGTATATCCTGAAAATATCTACTCGATCGAATTGGTAAATCTTAAGCCCATCCAATTAGAAACTGATCAAACATCCCGGCTATTCAAGAGCTCTAACTGCATATCATTTTTGTAAAATCTCCTTTGGTTAACCTAGCAAACATTGAAAAATCAGATAGGTTAAATGAAAAGGATTTCCAATGCCTCTTAGTAGCTATCATAAACCCAATCGACCAACTTTAATTCGGCAAAGATCAAATCTTGACCGCTCACCTGAAATCTCCAAACACTCCAAACCCTTCGTATATGATGACCGACATGCAAAAAAGGACAAAAATGACCACCTTACATTAAAGGATCGATAGGTTCAAAAGAATCTTGTTTTGGCATATGCTCTCATTACCTAGATGACAAGAGTAAAATGATAGAAAAAAGAAGCTTATGATTGAACGTGAACCTGACCCATTTGGTTTAATGTAATTCTTAGTAGCGAGCCCCTGAAGAGAAGTAAACAGTAATGGGTGCTGCTGTGAGAATCGTGAGGTAAAGAGGGCTCAAATGAGTGTTGAGGGTTCTAACACTACAAGCCACGTGTGCAAGGTCCGTTTGAGGTTCCATGGTGTTCAGAGGAAGATTGACAATGTCAACATGCTACCCAACTCAGGAAACTATGTAATTCGTTGAAGAAACCACTAAAGCTAAGAGTAGGGTTATGATCGAAAATATTCAACCATTCATTTTATAGAAAAATGGTGTCTAGTCTCCTACTTTTCTTTTTTACATCTCAACTTAGACTGCATCCCACTCCACACATTCCAAGTGCCTCTATAACACCCACTTACAATCTTTTTATTATCCTTGTACATTATCATCCCCTCTCACCTTCTTTCCTACCTTAACTGTCTACCCAGAGTCTTAAGCTCTGTGAAGCAAGGCTAGATATTTTTACTTTATTTATTTGTCTATAGTCTTAAAATCTCCAAAGTAAGGCTATGTATTTTTATCTTATTTTATTGTCCAGAGTTTTAAACTTTGCAAAGTAAGGTTATGTGTATTTCTACTTTATTTTGCCTACCTTAACCTTTATGGGCTTCTGCGAGACATGACCAGATATAGTGATGCTAAAATTTTACTTGAATCCCTAAAAAGAATCTCATAAGTAGAGGCTACACATTATGTGGGCAAAAAATGGCACCTAACTCTTTTCTTTTGTCGTTATTGAAGCCCTTACCCAAAATCTATAGCTGCAGATCAACCACAAAGTCACCTGAATTAGGAAATTTGGTCAATTCCCAATATTTAAGCGATTCTACAGTTTATAGCCGATTGTAGACATAAGCTTCATTTGACTAGTGGTAACTCCAAATTATATGCTTATTAACATCCGAGTCAATATCACGCTTCAATCACCTCAAACAAATTAAAAAGAAAGAAAAAGTCGAGGAAGTGAAGGCAATCGTATGCTCGCGCTAAGAGCATTCACTAACGTGTACTATACTTCATTGTTAGTTTCGAAATACTAAATTTTCTGTCCTTTATGATTATCAACCAATATTTTAAACTTAATAAAACAAGCAAAAGTATCACTCTTTATTTTAAACAATGTAAACTCTTAAATCATCAATAAAAGAAACAAAATACTTTGAACCTCATAAAGATTTAACAGGAACTTTCTAAGTGTTAGAATGAATTAAATTTAAGACATATTTACTTTTAGTAGCGGAAGAAAAAAATAAGTTCTATAGAGCTATTCAAATAAATAATCTTCATAAAAATATAAATTAATAAACTTTAAATTAGGAAGTACGTTTCGATTAAGAAGTACCTTTAATACCTATTTGCTCATGTAGTGTAAATGCCCATGCTAGATTGTAATAGAGCCTTTCAAGTCATTGACAACAATAGTATTGCGAACCACAATATATTTAATCAAACGATATAATTCGTCTATCAACTCTCCCTTTGCCACTACTATTGTACATTTTACAATCTTTAATCGACCTTTTGCACTAGAAAATTTATAGTCATCTTTATTGAAAATTTTCAATGATAAAATACTTTTTTGCAGACCCGGTATATGCCGTGCACCTAAAACTATACATGTGATACCACTTCGCGTTCGTGACGACTGATCCACCTCTGGTAGGTGCTGGCAAATCGCAATCGTGCTATTCATGGTGCGTTGCCTGGTGGGGAATCACATAACCACATTTGATGATGTGGGGTCCAACGATGAAGAGATCAATGACATACTCCTCCAACATCTTAGACAAGGGGGCGATTGGGTAAATTGTACGGATCGAGATTTCATGATGAAAATCGAACTTCTCAGTTTCAACGGTTTGTAAGTGCAATGTTTTTTTAATTGGCATGTAGTCCATGTTATCAAGTCTGGTAAGCCCTAGTGAAGCTGAAGATTTCAAGACTTGAACCTAAAGTTACTTACTAAAGTGAATATTTCAAGTTATATGCATATGCCTCAGTAAGTTTGCATGTAGACAATCCTATAGGACTCTAAAACCCACTTGTTAGGTGGCTTATTCTTCTAGGTAAACCCCTTAACGTCCTAACCATGCCAATGATCTATTTTGATTAGGAAAGACCTCTTATACCTAAGTGCTAAAGGAACTTCTTTAGAAATTCAAGTTTAAAATGTACTTCAAAATAAGCAGGTCGAAGGCCAAAATCGACAGGTTGTCATCCCTGGTCGACCAGCCAAAATTGAACAACAACCTCAAGTAGTTAGGCCAGATAATTCGGCTGGTGGTAGCTCAAATTCGGGTCGATGGCCTCTATCGGTTGTTCAATAGTCCTAGTCGACCAGTCGAACATACCTCTTTTAGGACAACAAGCTTCAACCTAAAAATATGTTTCCTGTCCAAAATTTGACCGGTTGAATCCCTACAACCGGCCGACCGATAGCCCCTATTGACCGGCAGATGGCTCGGGTCGACGACCGATTAATAGCGGGTTGTCCATTTCTTTGCAACTATATATCATTCTTTTGAGGGCTTTTAGAGCTAGATGAGCAAGACCCATTAGAGCATAAAGAGAGTATTTTCATTTCAAATCTTTTTCTCCTTACTCTTTTCTCTCTTGAGTTCATATTCAATACTAGTGCTTAATGACACATTGAAGAGTATTTAAAACTTGGATTGAAGTATGAACTCAAGCTTGTATTAATGGCTTAGCAAACTTCAATAGTTAAATCTTTTGGTCATTAATATCCATTTAATGCTCAAATCTGGTTGTTCTAACATTACTTTTAGATCTTAAATAGGAAAAAAGAATGCTATTACTTTTCCCAATTACCCGGCATTAAATAGGCATATCATTCATTTATAGTAGCTAATCTTGGGAGCATAGAGAGGAGTTGAAGCTACTTAACTCGACACTTAATTATGGCTCATCCAACTAGTAAGTTCTAGTATTATAGAGTCCAAAATTGATCACCTTCTTATGAAAATTGGGGATGAGAGATTGTGACCCAATCTTGAGGGTAAGTCCATGTGTGGGCATTCAGTTGGAGAGTACGTGGTTGGTTCTTGGATTGGAACTAGTGAGAGTTTGAGATTCAAACTTGGCAAGTCTCTTGTGAGGGCCACTGACGGGTGATATACGCATGTCTTAGGATTAGGATGTGAAGGGTTGATGATGAGTCCAATTTAAAACCACGAACATAATAAAATTCATTGCTCTTGTGGAGAGAGTGCGGCAACCAGCAGGAGTGTAGTAGACACGTAGTCAAACCACTATACATCGTTGAGCTTTGTGGATTGAATGTTTATCTTTGCTTATGCTTATCTGTTGAATGTTTCATACTTTGATAAATGTGAACTAAATGTGTTTGAGAAAATGTCAATGATGGTTACATTTTGAGTTCTTAAACCTTGTTGACTACATATATATCACTAATTAGTTTAAGTATTTTTATTTGTAATATTGAGTGCTAAGTTTGTTTAAATTTTGGTTAGAAATTTTAAGGTCTTATTCACTCCCCTTTAGGACATTATCCATACATCCAAGCTTCTCTTGTAGCAGTAAAACCACAATTTCATGACTAACTCTACTTAAGAATTTCCTCGATTGGTTGTTAGAAGTCAAACGTTTCTTCGACTACATGGAGGTCCCGAAAGAGAAAATTGTGAAGCTTATTGCTTACAAGTTGAAGGACATCGCTTCGGATTGGTGGTACAACTCTAACTCGAATGGACATGATAGATGAAGGCACCCATTCGCATGTGGCAACGGATATAACACTTATTACGTGCGCGATTTCTCCCTAACGATTACGATCAGATATTGTTCCAGCAATAACAAAATTATCGATAAGGAAGCCGATCAGCAAGAGACTATGCAAAAGAGTTCTACTGTTTGGCGGCGCAGAACAATTTGGTTGAGATCGAATTGCAATAGGTCCCTTGATTCATCAATGGATTGCATATGATGATTCAGGATTGAGTTTAGATGCAGCCTGTCTGGACGATGAATGAGGTAATCAAATTGGTCGCTCGAGTAGAGACACAGCTTGAGCAATCCAATACTTGGGCCTAACCTGCGATTCAGGCAACCACTACTGCAGGTCCTTCGCAGAGTATATCGCAAGTATAGGGGAAATAACCCATAGGGGGAGTCCTCAACCTCATACACCCACGAATCGAGATTCGGGGATAGGCCGAACGAGACCCCAAAGAACAACAACAACTGCTCCATGTCCAAAAAGGATTCTAAATCCCTACGGTCGGCCTAGGCCAGACCATTGCTACCGATGTGGCCAGCCGAGCCATTTATCTAGCACGTGTCCTCAGCAACAAGTGGCTAACCTAGGCATTAATGACAGGAGCGTTGAAGATGCAGTGGAAGAATCGACGATTGATAAAATTGAGCACGTGGTCGACGATAAAGTGGATGAAGTGGATTGAGTTTCATAAGATCACAGTGAATCACTAGTCGTTATACGACTATTGTATACACCAAAGAAAGAGGTATACCCGTAGTGACATAATATCTTTCGAATAAGGTGTATGGTGAACCGAATAGTTTGTGACGTGATCATAAATAGTGGAAGCAGCGAAAACATTGTCTCTAAAGTCATAGTAGAGAAATTGCAACTGAAGATAGAAAATCATTCTTCTTCATATATGATCGGCTAGATTAAGAAGGTTAGTGAGACGAAGGTAACTGAACAATGCATTATCTCGTTTTTAATTAGTAAACACTATAAGAACTAAATAGTATGTGATGTAGTCGACATGGAGGCTTGCCATGTGTTACTCAGTCAGCTATGAAAATCAGATCGTGATACAATTCATAGAGGACGAGATAATGTTTACATCTTCGTCAAGTACAGGTTGAAAAACTATACTCTCCCTTAAGGGCCCGGATGAATAACCCGAAGCTTCTAAAGTGAAGGGGCATTCTCTCCTAGCCATATGGGACTTTATAAAAGTGTCTAAAGATATAGGAGAAGTGTATACATTGGTGGTGAAGGGTGAATAAGTAGAGCTAGCCCACAAACATTTACTAGAAGCTAAAACCCTTGCTGCATGAATTTAAAGTAATATGGCCCGAAGAACTTTCCAATGGGTTACCTCTCATGCGGGATATTTAGCACCACATAGATCTTATTTCCGGGGCTAGCTTGCCTAATCGCTCCCACTATTAGATGAGATCAAAAGAGTACAGAGTTTTGCAAGGACAAGTGGAGGAACTAATTCGTGAGGGTCTAGTGCGAGAAAGCATGAGCCCATATGCCGTTCCAACTCTATTAACTCCTAAGAAAGATAAGAGTTGGTGTATGTGTATTGACAGCCTGGTAAACAACAAAATAATCATAAAGTACATATTTTTCATACCACGAGTACTAGATGATATGTTAGACATGCTAGAGGGTGTAAAACTATTTTTCAAGTTGGATTTGAGGAGCGGCTGCCATCAGATTTGAATTCGGTCAGGTGATGAGTGGAATACAACTTTTAAGACCAAGGAGGAGCTGTATGAATGGTTGGTCATGCCCTTTAGTCTCTCGAATACGCCTACCACATTTATGAGATTGATGAACTAAGTCATGATACTTTTCATTGGGTGATTTGTAGTGATTTACTTCGTCAATATCATGTTATACAGTTAGAGCGAAGCGGACCATATGGAACATCTCAGACAGGTATTACAGGTGCTAGTAGAGAACAAGTTATACCTTAACCTGAAGAAGTGCAGCTTCCTGACCGAGAGCCTTTTTGTTTTTAGGCTTCATAGTGACATCCACAAGCATCCGTGTGGATGAAGAGAATGTAAGAGCCACCAGAGAGTGGCCGGTTCCGATAAACATCCATGAATTGTGGAGTTTTCATGGGCTGACGACATTTTATCGTCGGTTCATGAGGAATTTCAATACCATTGTGGCACCGATCATAAAATGTATAAAGAAGGGACCATTTCAGTGGACAGACGAGGTTGTCAAAAGTTTTGCTGAAATTAAGTAGATGTTCTCTACTGTTCCAGTTCTCGTTCTCCTTGGCTTTGATAAACTGTTTGAAGTGGAATGTGATGCGTTGTTTGTTGGCATTGGGGGTGTTTTGTCTTAAGAAAGCAGGTCGGTAGCCTTTTACAACAAGAAGCTCAGTGATACCTGTAAAAAGTGGTTGACGTATGAGTTCGAATTGTATATAGTAGTTCAGGCATTGTGAAATTGGATGCATTATTTAATTTAACATGAGTTTATTCTTTATACGGTCCAGCAAGCACTTAAGTTTATTAACAACCAGGCTAATGTAAATCACGTGCATGCTAGGTGGATTTCATTCTTGCAGGAATTCACATTCGTGTTGAAGCACAAAGCCGAGTAGCAGAATAAGGTAGCTGATGTGCTTAGTCATTGAGCAACTTTATTGATCACCATGAGTATATAATGAGGTTGTTGGGTTTGATTGCCTTAAGGAAATATATGTTGACGACGATGACTTCAAAGACGCATGGATTAGATGCCAGGAGGGTCAGCCCAAGTGACCTTCATATTCAGGACATTTTCTCTTCAAAAGGAATCAGTTGTGCATCCCACTGAGTGCCTTGCAAGAGTGTATTATCCAAGAGCTTCAAGGAGGTGGTCTCGACGGTCACTTAGGGTGAGACAAAACTATCACTCTCTTGGAGGAGCGCTATAATTAGTTGCAGCTGAAACGAGACGTTGGAAAGGCGGTGCAGCAATGCCATACGTGTCAAGCATCCAAAGGGCAATCACAAAACATAGGCATATACACTCAATTGCCTGTACCTGATGGCCCTTGGGAAGACGTGTTTATGATTTTTTTGCTCGGTCTTCCACGGACCCAGCATGGCATGGATTCTATGTTTATTATGATAAACAAGTTTTCTAATATGACCCACTTCATTCTGTGCAAGAAGACTCTTAGTGCAACAAATGTGATAAATCTGTTTTTCAGAAAGGTTGTGAGGCCACATTGGGTTTTAAAATCAATCACCTCAGATCGTGACATTAAGTTCCTCAATCACTTTTGGAGGACTTTGTGGAGATAATTTGACACTCAACTCCAGTTCAACAGCGCATACAATCTGCAGTAGACAGATAGGCAAACTGAGGTGGTGCACTGTACACTAAAAAATCTTATACGGTCCATCTCGGGTGACAAGCTGAAACAGTGGAATTTTGCCTTTGCTCAGGCTAAATTTGTCTTCAACAATATGCTAAACCATTCAACTAGCAAGTCCTCATTCGAAGTCGTGTACGGATGAGAACTCAGGCATACTCTTGATTTGGTCTCATTGCCCATGCTTTTAGACGTGAGTATTGTTGCAGAACATATGGGGGACAAAAATCATGGGCACACAAGCTGATGCTTATGACAAATTGCAAGCTTTAAATGAAAAATACAAGGAGATGAGCAACAAACATCGAAGCCTGAAGGTGTTTGAGGTGGGCGAAAATGTAATGTTCATCTACGCAAAGAGAGATTTCTGACCGGAACGTACAACAAGCTAAAGAACAAGAAGATTAGTCCGGTACCTATACTCCACAAGATCAATGATAACACCCATGTTGTTGATCTTCCTGAAGACATGGAGATATGTCGTATATTCAATGTAGCGGACTTGTACGAATATCATGAATCGAATTCAGAAGATAACTCGAGGATGAGTTCTTTTCAAATGGAGTGGACTGATGTAGAATGGGTCGCAGATTCGTTCATAACTATGATGGACAGAAGGAATGAGCCCAAGATAAATCGACAACTTACATCATAGTTCGATTGGTCGACTAGCCTAATTGATCGATCGAAACCATAGCCAGATAATCTAGAAATTTTAAATTAGTCTATGGACAGTTTTTGGCCTTTTCGACCAGTCGAAATCCTTTGTCGATTGATCGAAATATTCCAGAAATTAGTGTTGAACTCCTTAGATGAATTTTGGCCCATTCGATCGATTGACTGATCTGGCTGACTGATCAACCCCCATAGTTGACCAGTCGACATAGGTCGATGGATGATGCAGATTTGTGCATTTTCTCGCTTTTCTTTCTTATTTCTCTTAGGAATTTTTTATTATGTTTTTAGGGTTTTTTAAGATATATAAATTCTTTTAAAAGCTCATTTTTATGCATTATTTATTATTATTATTTAATAAAAAATTCAACTTTTATTGCTTTTCTCTCGTGGATTCGAGAATTCTCTCGTAAATTCAAAGTATTTATCGATCGAGGAAGATGGTGATCATCCTCATCGTGTCCTTCCTAGCGCCACTCATCCACTTATTTCTAATACCATGGCACACTTCCTGAGTGAGTTGCCTTTATCTTTCTCCAGTATGCTATGGATGGCTTGGATATTTCATCTGTGTCTAAAGTTGGCATATGCAATTGGACGTGTGAATTCTAAATTAAGGATGGAGCTTGCCTTTTGCTACCAGACGGAATAATGACCTCAGCTTAAGCTCCCCCCCCCCCCCCCCCCCCCCCCCCCCCAACACACACACACACCCCACAATGGCTTTTTTATACTACAATGGGTGTTGAAATTGGAGCTGTACATGAGTCGAGCTGGTTTGGTTAGCTCAATCCGGCTCGGAATAGCTCGATTCGAGTCGATTCGAATGTTGGCTCCGAACCATCCCGAGCCTTTTTTTTCATGCTCAAAATGAGTTTTGAGCCTAGCTCAAGCTGGTTCGGCTCGATTCAGCTCCACTTGGTTGAATCAGTTGGAACTCGACTCAACTTGCTGGAAATGTATATTGTTTAGCCCTACATCGGAAGAGAGCAAATAAATAAGAGGTGAAACTCTCTATAAAAATAAGTGGGGGTGACAATAGGCTTTGGACTAGCTGTAGACTCGAATTTTAAACAATTTTAAGTAGGACTTTTGAACCGGGGCTATTTAAATTTGTTTTTCTTTTTTTTCCTTGAACTCAGCCGAACATGAACTAGGTGGTCATTGAACGAGAGCTCAGCTCCAATTGAAACTCCCGTAAGTCTATCACTGAGCCATGAGTAAGGACCCATCTCAGCCTGATAGCGATTCAGACCCGACGGGTGGCCCCATCCATTGGACAGTTTGCTATCCTTACATAAAGCACTGACTGGTGGGATCCACATGTCTCAATCCATTCCAAGCAATCAACTGTAGGTGCGGGTACAAATCTCGTGGCCCACGTAAGCTTTAACATAAACTATTAATGGTGCTTTCGATGCCATAACGTGAATAAGTCGAAAACTTCGTCATGTCAGGTACAACCCTTTGTACCTCAACCCCTTGTCAGCACTTTAATAGTTTGTATTGAAAGTGCCTATTATTTAAGCCCACCTCTTTGTATATTCAGGCCTTTTCCTTTCCTATGTTAGTGGCACATTAATACAACATAAAAAGCAGCAAAGGGTGTATATTCATCCAAGAGAAATGCTCTAGTGCTCTCAGAAGCACTATATCTAGTAATGCTTCTAGTTTTATTCTTTCACTTGGACAGTCAAATCGGTCAATCGGAACCGTCTATTCACTCCAGAACACAATTTGTGGACCATTTCCTGCAAAAATCACTCCAATCAGATGGTCCAATCCATCCTTGATCTGCCCTTGTTTTCCGTAGCCATCCCGATGGTTATGATTGCCTAACAAATGCCATTCTTTAAAATCGTTGGAACTATTTTGTGTAAACGATCTTGACCGTTCATGTTAAAGTCTATCTACAAAATGGTTAGTGTTTGTCTGATTGGTGTGATCTTTTCTGGATAGCCCATTAAATATGCGTTGGATATGATGAACGGTTTGGATCCATGTATTGGACTATTAAAGTGTTCCAGCAAAACCAAAAGCACTAGAACTTACAATGCTAATGAGAGCATTGGAGCACTTTTCTTTGCCTTTTATACAATGATAGTATGAATAGCAATTTCTTAATAAAACATGACCAAGGTGATAGTTCACCACCATTTTCTAATTATGATGTCTGATTGTGTAGGCTAATTGGCGTACACACGTCGATCCAAATCGTCTAAATTACAGTTCCAGTTTCCCCCCATGTAGCAAGACCCGAAGAATCTGCTGATCGACAAATCATAACAATCCATTTCTTTCGCAATCGACGGTTAAAAATAAGAGGGTTAACGGTCCAAATTTATCAAGCAAAATCAGATGGTCAATATTGCTCGATAAATGTAAAATTTTGGTTATATTCCATCCACGATGGGGTAGATTGTAGGGTTGATCAGACACCACAACATAAGGTATTAAGTTGTGGTGTACAATTATAAACCTTGGCATTGTGATGGTTGATACGCAGGCATTAAGGAGTTGTATAGGTGTCGATATTTGAAGCTGGCCCATTTTAAGATATTAAATAAACGGTTAAAATTTGAAGCAGTTTCAACGGTACGGATTCAAACAAGCAAATGTCCATTGATCGGAGGTTAAGATGTCCATTCAATGGTACGGATTCAACAAGCAAATTTAGGGCGTATACATTCTCTTCGTACGGTTTGCTTTCGTTCATAGATGCCACCGTGACAGTTTTTTGAGTGCCGGCGTATCAACCATCCTACTCAACCCGAGTATCAATATCCTTACATAAGAAGTGATCTGTCCTCGATTTCCAGGAAGATGATGTGGCTCCCAGGCTGGCCACGTGACATGGCCGATATAGACAACGCGCTGACCTGGGGACCCACCCCAACCGTCCAGCGTACCACACTTGAGGGGCGCGAATTAGGTGTTACCCTGGGAACAGCTCAGTGGGTGTTACCCCTACCGTGTGGGGCCCATATCGATGTATTTTTTATATATCTATGCCGTCTATCTGATTTTTCATATCAATTTAGGACGTGATCCAAAACCCTAAGAAGATCCAAATCTCAGGTGGACCATACCACTAGAAACAGTAATTAATAACCATTAAAAACGTTTTGTGGATCAAAAAAGTTTTAAATCAGTCTGATATTTATATATCCTCTTCATCAAGACATTATTGACAATATTAAGAGCTTGGATTGCAAATATACATTATTAAAACCTTACGATGGGCTCTTTGAAATTTTTAATGGTGAGCACTCAATCACACTGTTTTTAGTGGTATAGTCCACTTGAGATTTGGATCTGCATAATTTTTGGTACATCAACCTAAACTGATCTGTAGAAACGGATGGACGGAGTGGATATACAAAATATCATCCAGGTAGGCCATACGGTAGGGGTAACACCCACTAAGCTGTTCCCGGGGTAACACCTAAATCGCGCCCCACACGGAGCCCGGCCGAAAAGTACAATGGTTCGCATGCTTGCACACAGGCATTGCATAGATGGCACGCGTGCATCTGAATCCTAACTTCTTACACCGTGGGGCCCACTTTCGGATCGTTGATTGCTCAAATTCAGACCCAAAAGGTAATTCAAGCATCATTTTCTGGGCCATCAAATGGACGGTTGAGTAAACAGATGTCCATTAATCGATGGATACAGTTCTCCAATCAATCCTATTTTTTAATCTATCAACATCTACAGTATATACTACTATTTTGATGGTACGGATTGGTGTAATTAGAAGACACGTGTCGGTTATTGTATGCATGTGTATGGACGGTCACTGTTTCTCGGCCGCATTGAAATCCCTCTCAAACTTTCAAAAGCGCCGGCGCCTGAGGCTGAGATCAACCCTCCATTAGAAAAGTTGGGGCCACGTAAGATCCACATCTGCTTTAGTCTATGGTGGGCCCCACTTGAGCACCGCCACTTCCCCCCACCTTCACTTTCGGCCTTTTGGACAGGACCCACGCGCTCCGTCTTTCCAGGCTAGAAAAGCCGTTCGAACCCGTCCTAGGCAGGTGCAACCAATCAAAGGCCGACACGTGGCACGTGCTAGGCTCCGAGATTCGAAAAAGCCAGGGGCAGTGATGATGGGAAATTGAAGGTGCAGGGATAAACAATGCCCGAGTTACCATGGATAAATTATAAGATTCTGGACCCGAGGACATCTTACTGTACACGGGTTGTTGGTTTGTACAAGTGAACCAACGGTTCGATCATCTAAGCCATTGGTCTGTTGTGTCCCACCGTAGTAGACCAATCCAAACACATTCACTAATCTCAGCCCTCCATTCGCAGTACAAAGTTGAAAACGGGCGAGCTTTAGGCGTACCTTACGATGGTACCGGCCAAATGTGGAGCCCATTGAAGTGTTTACGGAATCCAACCGTCCATCAGACTGTATTACTTTAATAAAATCGTAGCCGCAAAAAATCAACCCAATCCAAAACTGAGATGGGCCATAGCAGATGGACATGTTGAGATTGGAAAGCCCATCATTGATATGATTGCGGGCCTAACGTATTCTGTTTAAAGTAATCCAGTCCATTCAGACCAAGGGTTAGGAAAAAACATCAGGCTATATTACGGATCAGATGCGCCTACGAGAAAATCAGGTCTGATCGTTCCCTCCCAGATTGTCATCTCTGTTGTGGCCGACTCCAATTTTTAATTTGTCTAAGAATCGGACCATAGGATTTTTTTTAAGGTGAGCCATCCGATCAATGGTTTGGATGACGTGAATACATCACGTGGCCCCCACAACCGGACTCGAAAATGGTAGGAACGATAGCCTGTGGAAGAGTTTTTAGGTTGATGGTCCACCAATTTTGGTGCCTAAAAGACGAATGGTCCACATGACTCAGCCGATGGGTCCCACATGCACATGATAAAAAACCCGAGCACAAGGTACACATACTTGGGTCTAATGTTGGAGGATCTCATAATTACGTCGTGGCCCATGATTCCTCCTGCTTTACGATATTTTAAAATGTAATTAAAATGGAATACGATAATATTTCCTTCAATTATTAATGTTCCTTTGTTGGACAGATTCTCAAAGGCTATGAATATAAATACATGCTTCCTCCCCTCTCTTTCTTTCATTCCATTTCCCTCTCCCTTTGCCTTTTGCTAATTCCCTTGCCCTTCCTCCCCATCTTTTCTTTCATTATTTTCATTCAATGGCTACCGTTGAGGTGAGGCCCACCTCGATCATCTCTTCTCTCTTTGTATTTTATGTTTATTGTTATGCAATCTTAGGATGTGGTTTAGATGGTTTCGATCGCCTTGATCCTGTCACCAAACAAACACATATCTGATCTTTGTTGATTCTGATGTATTGGATCAGATGATGGTTTTGAGATGGTCCTCGATATGGACCTTGGAGATCTGACGGTTGTATTTAGGTTGGTTTTCTCTTTTATAGCCGTCTGTTTCTCAATCCATGGATGGGATGGTTGGGATTGTCCGATGGAAGTGATTATTTAACCCCTATCAAAAGATGGTTCAGATTGGTTATTGGACCTCTTGACCATCCATTGAATAGGATATTGATCGAATGGTTAAGATTTTTCAATTTATGTGATTTTTTTTTTCTCATTTTGGCGGTGTTCATTGAAATGTGTGCTTTAGCTGATGGACGGTTCGGATTGATCAGTTGGGATTTCCAAGTGTCCTGATGCAACGAGAATGATTCTTAATTATATAAATTATTTAATTTAGTACTAAATATAACTATATATTATTTAAAATCAATTTAATTATAGCTTAATTTATATAAAATGATATATTAGCCGTGATATGGCTGCATTAGTGTCCATGCATAGGATCGTCTGTGATCACTGATTTTGGAACTAGAGCCATCTATGGAGTTAGGGTCACTTAGATGGACGATCTGGATTCACCGCTCTTACTTGGCACGTCTGGTATTGGGTGACGAATACGCGCCCGATCTTGTGAGCCGGACGAGTGAATCTGGTGATATGTTTCGTCAGGGCTGGGTACGATTGGATGGGAACTCCCGTGCCATCACCCTCTAGATGCACACGTCTAAGATTGGATGGAAGATCTGGACCATCCATCTGGAGGCCCGTCTATGGATGGACCATATCCCTGAAATCATACAGATGAGATGATTCTAACGGGCGCGACTTGGGTGAGACCCCGGAACCAGCGACGTGGGTGGGACCCTGAACCTAGGGCCCACCTGGATGTATTCTTTGTAGATCCATGTCGTTAATATGCTTTTTCAGATTATTTTAGGATGCAGTCCCAAAAATGAAACAGATGAAATTTTAGGTGGACCACACCCCAAGAAACAGTTATCATTCAACCGTGACCATTAAAAACTTCCTGGAGTCCACTGTAATGTTTATTGACCATCCAATCTGTTAATAAGGTCACGTAGACAAGGATGAAAGGAAAAAACAAATATCAGGTTGATAGAAAACTTTTGTGGCTCACAAAAAGTTTTTAATGGTCCTTAACCAGTGTTTCTTATGTTGTAGTCCACCCAAAATTTTCATCTTCTCCATTTTTGGTACCATAGTATAAAATAATCTGGAAAAACAGATTCACGGGCATGGATCTACAAAGAATACATCCAGGTGGGCCCTAGGTTCAGGGTCCCACCCACATCGCTGGTTCCCGGGTCTCACCCAAGTCGCGCCCGATTCTAACCATCGGTTAAGTGGTTTTCAAATAGATGGTGACCACAGATTTTAATGATTAGCCATCGATGGGTTGAAGGTGACGGCTAAGATCTTGGTCTTCGAAGTGGTTTTTGAACTGTGGCCATTCATTGTACGGATCACCCGGGGGATGCTCCCAGTCGGCCCTGCTTTCGCTCTTTCACTTAGTAGTATGGTGGAGTTCATTTTCAAATGGGTTGGGAAGCCCAACCATGATCTGAGCCCAAATTCTACGCCCAATCCTGCCTACGAGCCAAGGAATATGGTTCTGGCACTATGAGCTATGGAGGCGAGTCCAAGCTCAGGATGTGAGTTGAGGAATGTGGATCCGTCCTAACTATGTCTCAGCCCGAGTTGTAGGCCCAATCCTGCCTTTGAGCTAAGGTATCTGGGTTACGCCCCATCAGCTACGGACACGAGTCCGAGCTCGGGATGCCAGTTGAGGAATGTGGATCCACCCTAGCCCAGCTGAAACATATCCCAACCCATGTCCTGGCCCGGCTCAGCTTGTGCGCTAAAGATCATTGAGATGGCATGTTAAACCAGTTGAACTATTGTGGTTGGCATGTTGGGACCAATTGGGGTGGCCCAATGGGCTTCAAGACAGCCAAATCCTGGCCTGTGTTATAAATGGGCTTGAATTTTAGGCCGACCAGACCTCTGGTTTAATACGCCAACTCCAAAGCCCAATGGGCTTCTCCAGCCATCTGTAACCCTCTTAGTAGGCTGAACGATTTATTGGATGAGCCATGTCCCAAGATCTCTTCGATTAGACGATCATAGCTGTCTGATTAATGACTTTCAAATGAATGATTATAGAAAGATACAATAATCCACATTTAAAGGTCCATCAGCTGAATGGTTAAGACCAACCCATGGATGAATATTTTGATCAGAGCCTAACTGATATATTAAATAAATGGCCGGTTTCAGGTATGTTGCACCATGTTGTGGTTCAACTTACGTGCCAAATAGACGGTTTGATTGAGAACGTCCATTTGACCCAGCCACTTCATAGGCCATTAGGCCAAAGGGATGATTTAGATGGTCCAATCAACCCATAAAATAATGGCTCTATGAAGTTTCTGATGCTGGGACAGCAGTTAGATGCTTAGGAACTTCGGATCAGTGTTATTTTGGCATGATGGTTAAAGGAAAATTGAGCTCGATGGAGCTGATGGTTCAGATAAATCACTAGAGTGTCTCTATAGTCCACGAGGAATCGTCTGGATCGAATGGATGGTTCAGATGGATTCATGACTAAAACGTCCATGCCGAATGCACGGGAGTTGCTATCTTACTCTAGCAAAACTAGTTCACTTCTGAAAATCCAAGTCGTGGGCAGTTGTAGATGGACCATAGCGTAAAAATCACACTGATCAAAGGATCCTAACCATTAAAATGGTGTTATCAAATGGACAGTTTCAAAATAAGGTGATCAGCTGTTTGAATCAGATGCTTGATATAGTCTGAGCCATGTCATTTTTGGGCTATGGTCCATCTGCAAAGTGGCCCACAATATGGACAGTCCGGATTTGAGTACATAAATGACACGTAAACAATGTCATATATACACTAATGGGTATAGTTGTCTTTTGATTTCACTAACACTAGGGTTTGTGTTTTGTATTAGGTTGAACCAGCTTCAGTTGCAGAGGTGACCACCCAAGTAGAAGAATCAAAGGTGGATATCTGCCCAGCTGCACCAGCGGTAGAAGAAGTAGCTGCACCAACTGTAGAAGAAGTAGCTGCACCAGGTGTAGAAGAAGAAGCAGTAGCTACACCACCTGAGGCAGAATGTGAAACTCCTGCAGCTGCCGCCACTGAAGAAGCACCGAAGGAGGTAGAAACTGAAGCTGCAGAGGAAGAGAAACCCGCTGCTGAGGTGGCCGAGATCGAAACCAAGGAAATTGAACCTAAAGCTGTTGATGTTGAGGAGGCGAAAGAAGAAGCGACTCTAGAGCCAGCGGCAGCAGAAGAAACAGTAGCAGCAGTAGAAGAAGCTGCACCAGCTGCTTGCGAAGAAACCGTTGAGGCTGCACCGGCGGAGCCAGTTGAAGAAGCCAAAGATGGAGAAGAAGAGAAAACTGTGGTGTCGGAGTAGAAGTATTGGAGGGTTGTGGTTGTGGGCTTTTATTTTGTTTGGTAGGGATTGTGGGCTGTGATTTGCTGAGATTTTTAGCTCAATATAGCAGATAATAATGGTGGATGTTTTATTAGTTTTAGTAGAGAAGGGTTTTTGGGTGTGGCTTATTGAAGGGGGGAGAGAGAGAGTAATGTGTCAAGGGTGATAATTTCTTTGTTGGTAATGCTGTAAGAAGGTTTTCTCTTTCTCATGGTTTTGTGAGAATTTGTTAGTCATTAATTCATATTATTATGTTTTTTTATTAGCTTAGGTTACTTGTTCATTGGAATCTTTGGCTCTTCTACTTTCATCTGATGGGTCTTTTGAGAGAGAGAGAGAGAGAGAGAGAGAGAGAGAGAGACTGCTTCTCGTCATGCTCTGGAAAGTGAGAGAGAGAGAGAGCTTCTCGTCATTCTCTGGAAAATCAGGGCAAACCCTTTTCCTTTCTAAATTGACTAAGGTGTTGTTTGGTAAACTAAAAAATTAAGCTTGAAAATTAATTTAAGTACCATGAACTTAAAGTGTTGAACTTAAGTACTTATAAAAACTGAAAAATCTATTTGGTAATTTGTCTAAAAACTATCATTGAAAACTTATTCCGGCCACAAAAGTTTTAGAAAAGTTTTGGATTAAGCTAATATTTATTTGCGTTTTCCATTAATCTAGGTCGTTGTGTTCTTATGAACAGGGTTGATTGTAAATAAACATCATGATGGGCCCTAGGAAGGTTTCAATGGTGGGCATCATTGTCCCCACTGCTTTGAGTGGTGTAGTCCACCTGAGGTTTGAACCTGTCTCCTTTTTGGGCTTATTCCTTAAAATGATCTCTCCAAATGGATAGACTATGGAGATATAATACATACATTATGCTGGAGCTTATAGAATTTAGTGACTTTAAGTACTTGCGTGCAATGGTTTCATGGATGGGAAAGTAAGCAAAGAAGGGTAATTTTGTTGTTTTAAATGTTAATAAGGATATTTTTGTCAATTTTTATCTAAAAATTTAAAGAGAGATCACTTACTGCATTTAGTTATAAGCTTTAAGTCAAGTTGGCATGGCTGAAAATAATCCACTTAATTTAAGTGATTTTTCCAATTAAGCACTTAAATTTTTTTAGTTACCAAACACTATGAATTACTAAAATAACTGAAAATAAGATTTTTCAGTGATAAGCCGTGGAATTAAGTTTTACCAAACGCACACTAAGACATTCACCTTTTGACAAACGAAATGGGAATAACTCACTGATCCAGCTGTGGGACTAGGGTGCGACTTTCCTGGGATGGGGGACAGTGATATGGGTGGTACTACCATGACTGCAGGGCCCACCTCAATCTATGCATTGTACATCTACGCGGTTTATCGTTTTTGGCAACTCATTTTATAGCATAAGCCCAAAAATGAATCATATAAAATTCTCAGGTGGATGACACCACATGAAAGAGTGGTCATTGAACACCCACCGTTAAAAGCTTCCTAGGCCCACTATAATGTTTATTTTCCATCTAACCTATTGATAAAGTCACACGGACCTGGATGAAGGAAAAACACAAATATCTTGTGTTTCATGTTTGTCTATTTCTATGAGACCTTATCAATAGGTTTGATCGCGTCGCAAATATACATTACGATGGACCTTTAGGAAGTTGTTAATGGTGGCCATTCAATGACCACCGTTTCCTTTGGTGTGTCCAATATGAGATTCATATCTTCTTCATTTTTTCGGACTGTGCCCTAAAATAAATTAGAAAAATGGATGGAGGACATGGATCAAAGTGGCCCATGGCCAGGTCCCACCCACTTCGCTCATCCTGGGGTTGCAGCTTAGTCACGTCTCAAACCTGATGTGTGTGTTTTATATTCATGCCTCCATCTGCTTTTAGGAAGTTGTTAATGGTGGCCATTCAATGACCACCGTTTCCTTTGGTGTGGCCAATCTGAGATTCATATCTTCTTCATTTTTTTGGACCGTGCCCTAAAATAAATTAGAAAAATGGATGGAGGACATGGATCAAAGTGGCCCATGGCCAAGGTCCCACCCACTTTGCTTATCCTGGGGTTGCAGCTTAGTCACGTCTCAAACCTGATGTGTGTGTTTTATATTCATGCCTCCATCTGTTTTGCCCGCTTATTTTAAGGCCGGTCCACAATGGAGTTGGATTGCATGCTTTGTCTACGCCCTACGTTCATTTTATTTTGCCAGTTCATTTTATAAACCTTTTGGGACTAAGAAAGTATTGGATCAAAGATGATGCGAGAGTTTTGAGTTAATTAACAAGTTGGATGGCAAATAAGCTTTACAGTGGGCCTTAGGAAGTTTTTAATGTTGTGCGTTCAATCATCACTGTTTCCTGTGGTGTGGTCCACCTGAGATTTGGATCTGCCTCATTTTTTTGTCATGCCTTAAAATTAGCTAGCAAAATGGGTGCACAACATGGATAAAATAAGTACATCATGGTGGGGCCCACAGCTTTTATAGTACTACACAATGCCTGGACTCCATGCTACACTAAGTAATCCAAGTCTGTACCGAATCTGCGTCCGTGGGACTTTGTTAATGTGGGGTCCATAGTGGGACAAAAATTGACTCTCTCTCTCTCTCTCTCTCTCTCTCTCTCTCTATATATATATATATATATATATATATATATATATATATATATATATATATATACTGGTTAGTAGGTCCACTAGCTTAGAAATTAAGGATTAACCAATGTTAAATATGGGGTCGGTCGCTCAAATGGACTCCTCCGGTGTTAATGTGGAATCTAGTCAAATCATTGGGTGTGTCACTCCACGTTAGCCCCAGGGCCCAAAAATAGCAGCCTATCTGTGGTCTACGCAGACCACACCATTGTAAACAACATACATGGCAAAGGTCACCTTCTAAACTGTTTGCCTTAGTGTGGCCCACCTGAATCACAGATGAGCCTAACTTTTAGTCTTCATCCTTGAGTTTTAGTGTGACATATAATGGTTGGAGTGGATTTTATATGATCATCACAGTGGACTTGTAAATATCAAGGGTTGAGACCTCTCTCCCAACTATTTTCCTTGGTGTGGTCCACCTGAATCACAAGTCAGCCTGATTTTTTTGGCTATGGCTTAATATGGGATGACACATCTAATGGTTGGAGCGAATCTCACGTATACATTATGGTGGGTCCTACAAAAGATCAAGGCGGGTGTCCCCCTTCCACAGCCTGTTCCCATAAGATAGTGATATTCCAAAAAGAGTTCTTAAATCCAACAGATTAGACCACAAACTAATCCATCCATATGGTAACTAATAAGTGTATGTGATATCCAGCCCTTCAACAGGTTGACCCCACCACAAGGATTGCCTAGTGCAATGGTTAGTTTTATCTACGAATCAAGTGGGCCACACCATAGAAAACAACTTCCAAACTTTAGTAAATAGCGAAACATAAGTGTAGTACGCTCAATAAGTAGCTGTTACAGAGTTTTCTAAAAGGTGACGCCCTTGAAGGGGCCAACCTATTTAACGGGTTGGATGTCGTGTACACATGAAAGGTTGGAAATTAATTATATGCTGGTTAGATCTTAACCTGTAGTTCAAACCGTCAGACTTGAAATTTCTCATTAAGAAAAAATGAATTATACCCAGGGCTGCCCCTGATTTTTTATAGGGCCCATATAAAACAACTTCCAGACTTTAGTAAATAGCGAAACATAAGTATAATATACTATAGTGGTTGTTATGGAGTTTTCGAAAAGGTGATTCCCATGGTGGGGCCACCCTATTAGAAGGGTTGGATGTTGTATACAAATGAAAGGTTGGAAGTTATATACTAGTTAGACCTTAACTTATGGTCCAACCCGTCAAACTTGAAACCTTCTCATTAACCTATGTGTCAAGGCCTATTCTTATTTTTTATAGGGCCCACCGTGATGTATATATGAGAACTACTACTTTGATAATTAAATGCGTAATTCCACGTTAGGCCTAAAGCAAAAATATAAAAATAAATAAATAAATAAATAAATCAAGCTGACTGTGATTCAGGTGGGACACACTAAGGGAAACAGTACTTGAGAGAGAGAGACATCCACCCTTGATTTTTTACAGGGTCTATTGTGATGATTATATGAAATCAACTACGGTCGTTAAATGCTACACTAAAACTCGGGCATGGGTCTAAAAGTCAAGCCCAGTCGTGATTTAGGTGGGTCATATTAAGGGAAATAATCTAGAGGTTGAGCTTTGGCCAGTATACTATTTTCAATCATGTGGTCCACCTGAATCATGGATGGGTTTGATTTTTAGGCCCTAGGCCTAAGATGGGGTGACAATTTGATCGGTCAAGGTGGATTTCACATAAACAGTACCCACATGAGCCACAACCCTTTTTGGGCCCTAGGCCTAAGTAGGTGTATATTTATTAACATCAATTAATTTCTAATTTCTAAGCTGGTTAGATGCCCTAGTAGTTGGACTTGAGAGAGAGAGAGAGAGAGTGAGAGAGTGTAAAGTAATTTTCAAAACTGTCTAGGTAGTTTGTTCATGGGTAGTTTCTACTACAGGATGGATAGTTTTCAAAACCATCTCTACATATTATAGATTCATGTTATCGGTCTCTTATGTACAATTAAAAAAGTTTTATTAAAAGTTATAATTCTTAATTTTATAAAAATATAAGTACACTATAAGGTATTATTCATTTTTTTTGAGTGGAACACCTAGTTTATTTCCACATCATTCATTTATTACTTTTTTCATTTTCTCTTCTTCTTGTTTATTAAATATTAAAAAAATCTTTATGGTATCAGAGCAGTAGTTGTTGGCATCTAATAGTTTAGCTCTCTCCTTGAACAATTCTTCATCCTCATCTTTCAACACTACGATTTCCCTTAAATCTTTGCATAACTTTCATGTGCATAAGATTAATTGTTTATTCATAAACTATCCCAATTTTAACGATTGAGCATGTTAAGGTGTGGAGCTAGCACACCAATTATGCCAGCCAGGGGTGGTCGGGCACCCGGACGGTTTATGACTAGGTGCCCGATATTCACACGTTAGAGACAAAAGTTTTTGGATTGTTTCAGACACAGTCGGGCGCCCGATGGTCAGTGGATCGGGCGCCCGACCATGTTTGGTCGGATGCCCGAAATTCAGGCATATTTCCCTGGAGCTCGCTAGACATTTATGACATTGGGTGGGCACTTGACCAAGCTTGACCGAGCGCCCGACCGGAAGCGATCTGTTTCGTGGGGTTTCCTATTTTAAGTTCAATTTCCATATTATGCTATATAAAGGGGTGTAATTCGGGATAGTATGTGATTAGGGTTTTTATACGTCCAAGGTGAGAAAATGTGAAGATGTTAGCAAAAGGGCCATCTTTGTGCATGGGAGTATAAGAGAAGGTAAGTATAATCATTGTAACTTCGTTTTCTTCATAGTGAAACTTTGCACCATGGTTTTTTACCCTTGTCGGGGTTTTTCCATATAAATTTTGTCTTGTAGATTGTTGGTTTGTTTCAATTCTACTTATAGTTATTATTTCTTCTTGTTTATCGTTTGTGGGTGAGATCGGAGATTGGATCTCGGTTCACCGGTGTTGTTGGCGTGTTGCGCAACAACTGGTATCAAAGCTATTGATTTAGTTCAAGTGGGAGAGATGACGGAAGAAGGGAAGATACGAATTGAGAAATTTGATTGTTCAAACTTTGCCTTCTGGAAAATGCAGATGGGGGATTATCTTTATTAGAAGGACCTCTATATTCCTCTAGAAGGAAAATAGAAGAAACCAAAGAAGATGACAGATGATGAATGATCTTTAGTGGATTGGAAGGCTTTAGGAACGATCCGACTCTCTTTGTCTAAGAGCGTCGCCTTCAATATATCCAAAGTGAGACTACAAAAGAATTGATGCAAGTTCTAGCTACGATGTATGAGAAACCCTCAGCGTCCAATAAGATTCATCTCATCAAATGGCTATTCAACATGAAGATATTAGATGGTGGGGGCGTGGTTGAAGATCTAAACGAGCTAATTGGAATCCGTTGGCATCACTTTTGATGATGAGGTGATGACACTATTGATCTTGTCTAGTTTGCCAAACAGTTGGGATGGTTTGGTGATTGCCGTGAGCAATTCTTCAGGGTCGACGAAGTTAAAATTCAATGATGTAGCGGGTCTAATTCTCAGCGAAGAATCTAGAAGGAAGGTATCAAGAATTTCAGGGAATTCAGAGAATGCTTTACACGTTGAAGGAAGAGGAAGATCGTTGAATAAATGAGGCAATAAACATAGGCGTTCTAAGTCGAGGAAGAAGTCCAAACGAAAGACTAAGAACGAGTATTGGCATTGTAGAAAGAAGGGACACATGAAGCGTGATTGAAGGGCGTTCAAGAAGCAAGAAAGAAGCTCTCAGATGAAAAGGATTAGTGAATCTATCTAAGGAGAGCGACACAGAGGCGTTGATCTTATCTATTGATTCGCAGAATGAGTCTTGGGTTATAGACTCAGGTGCTTCGTTTCATGCTACTTCGTCAAAGGAAGTTTTTCGTGATTATGTGTCAGGTGACTTCGGGAGAGTCTACTTAAGTGATGATGAGCCTTGTAGTATTGTGGGAAAGGGAGACGGTCAGATAAGTCAGAAAGATGGAACGGTCTTGAAGTTGAAGGATGTTAGACATGTTCCAAGTCTGAGAAGGAACTTGATCTCAGTAGGTAGTTAGTCAATATTGGATATGTGACGACGTTCACTAGCGATTCATAGAAGGCCACAAAAGGTGCCTTGGTAATATCTCGAGGTAAGAAGGAAGGTACTTTGTACATGACTTCCGGATCACATAGCTCATTCTCAGTCGCATCAACTGGAGTGAATGGGCAGTTATAACATCAAAGATTGGGACATATGAGTGAGAAGGGGATGAAAGTGCTATTGTTAAAAGGGAAGCTACTGGGATTGAAGTCTATCGACTTGGAATTCTACGAGGATTGTGTGTATAACAAGCAGGAGAGAGTAAGCTTCAAGAAAACAGGACGAGCTCCAAAGACGCTATTGGAGCTTGTACACACTAATGTGTGGGGACCGATACAAGTATCATCTCTCGGTGGATCAAGTTATTTTGTTTCTTTCATTGATAATGCTAGTAGAAAATTGTAGGTATATTTCTTAAAATATAAATCTGAAGTGTTTGATGTATTTAAGAACTGGAAAGTACTGGTAGAAAATGAGATAGGTAAAACTGTAAAATGTCTCAGATCAGATAATGGGGGAGAGTATTGTGACAAGAGATTTGAGGAGTATTGTACAGCACATGGAATAAATCATCAGAAAAAGATTTCAGGGACACCGTAGCAGAACGGTGTGGCTGAGCGCATTAACAGGACTATCATTGAGCGCGCCAGGAGCATGAGGTTACATGCAGGGTTGACATTTTGAGCAAATGCTGTAAATACTGTCGTATATGTCATCAATAGAAGTCCCTCAGCACCATTGGATGGTGGGTTACTGGAGAAAATATGGACTGTGAAAGAAGTGAACCTTACACATCTCAAAGTATTCAGTTGCACTTCACATTGATGTAGAGAACAGAAACAAGCTGAATACGAAGTCTAAGAGGTGTACGTTTATAGACTACAGGCAACATATTTTGGCTACCAGTTTTGGGATACATAGAATCGAAAAATTATCAGAAGCAAGGACGTAGTCTTCAATAAGAAAATGATGCATAAGGACAATTTACAACAAAAACAGAATAAGACCGATGAGAAAGAGTTCGTAGAGTTGGAAGAGTTACCAGACACATGTGTTACAATGCCACAGGACGAGCATGCACAGGAGCATGATGAGGCAGAGCTGTAGACACCGGTTGTGAGGAGGTCTACTTGGGAGAGGAGACCTAAGATCTGATACTCACCCTCCTTACACTATTTACTGCTGACAGATAATGGTGAACCGGAGTGTTTTGAAGATACATTACATTCAGATACACGGGTTAAGTGGGAACAGGCTATGGATGATGAGATGGACTCTCTTGAATCCATTGTACGTGGGAGCTCGTCATTCTACTTAAGGGTAAGAAAACTTTTCATAACAAGTGAGTTTACAGACTGAAAGAGAAGCACGATGGTTCGAAGTGATACAAGGCCAGACTAGTTGTGAAAGGGTTCTAATAAAAGATAAGTATCAATTTCACTAAAATATTTTCACCAGTGGTGAAGATGTCTACGATTTGCATGGTCTTGAGTATAGTGGCTACAGAGGACCTACATTTAGAACAACTAGATGTTAAGACAGCCTTTCTTCATAGGAGACCTTGAAGAAGAGATATATATGCATCAGCCGACATGATATGTGGCACCAGGAAAAGAGAATAAGGTGTGTACACTAAGAAAGAGTCTATATGGCTTGAAACAGGCCCCAAGGCAGTGGTACAAGAAGTTCGACAGTTTCATGTCTAGAAACGGGTTTAGGAGATGTCATGCAGACCACTGTTGCTATTTGAAGAAGTTTGATACGTTGTATATCATCCTTACTTTATACGTTGATGATATGCTTGTAGCCAGATCAAACATAAAGGACATCTCAGATCTCAAAAGACAATTGCCTAAAGAATTTGCCACGAAGGATTTAGGAGCTGCAAAACAAATTCTAGGCATGAGGATAAAGTGTGAGAGGTAAAACAAGAAACAAATTTTGTCACAGACAGAGTACATAGCTAAGGTACTTGATCGATTCAATATGGGAGGTGCTAAGCCGGTTAGCACTTCATTAGCTAATCACTTCAATCTTTTTAAAGAGCAAGGTGCGAAGACGTAGGAGGAATGGGGTTATATAGCTAAAGTTCCATACGCGTCAGTTATAGGAAGCCTCATGTATGCTATGGTAAGCACGAGGCCAGATATTGCTTAAGCAGTGAGAGTTGTTAGCAGGTTTATGAACAACCTCGGAAAGGAACATTGAAAATCTGTGAAGTGTATCCTCAGATACTTAGTAGGTACTGTGGATGTAGGGCTGTGTTATGAAGGATCGAAAATCAAGCTACAAGGCTATGTCGATTCAAATTTGGCAGGGGATATAGTAGAAGGAGCACTACAGGGTATGTCTTTATTCTGGGTAGTGCTGCAGTCAGTTGGGTTTCTCAGTTATAGAAGATAGTGTCCATCAGTACAATGAAAGCAGAGTATGTTGCAGCTACAGAAGAGTGCAAGGAGATGGTGTGGATGCAAGGTTTTATGAAAGAGTTGGGGAAGAAGCAAGCAGATTGCAAGCTGTACAGTGACAATCAGAGTGTAATACACTTGGCTAAGAATTCAGCTTTTCATTCAAGGACCAAACATATTGACATTAGATACCACTTCATACGTTTGTTATTGGAAGATGGATCGATTGCTCTAGAGAAGATCTATACAAGTGAGAACCTTGCGGATATGTTGACCAAGGAGGTCACACGGGAGAAGCTGAAGCTCTGTTCAGCTTTGATTGGTCTTCAGTCTTGAAGATGGGGAGGTGGTGCACTTTGGATGTAGAAGACGAAGGATATATGGTGATGTATCTTCAAGTGGGAGATAGTTGAGGTGTTGAGCCAGCACACTAATTATGCCAGCTAGGGGTGGTCGGGCGCCCAAACGGTCTATGACCGGGCGCCTAATATTCACACATTAGAGACAAAAGTTTCAAACACAGTTGGGCGCCCGATGGTCAGTGGACCGGGCGCCTGACCATGTTTGGTTGGACACTCGAAATTTGGGCAGATTTCCCTAGAGGTCGCTAGATGATTATGACATTGGGCGGGTTCCCGACCAAGCCTGACCGGGCGCCCTATTGGATGTGATCTATTTTGCGGGGTTTCCTATTTTGAGTCTAATTTCTGTCTTATGCTATATAAAAGGGTGTAATTTGGGATTAGGGTTTCTATACGTCCAATGTGAGAAAAGGTGAAGAGGTTAGCAAAAAAGGCCATCTCTGTGCATGGGAGCATAGGAGAATGTAAGTATAATCATTGTAACTTCGTTTGCTTCATAGTGGAACTTTGCACCCGTAGTTTTTTTTACCCTTGTTGGGGTTTTTCCACGTAAATTCTGTCTTGTGGATTGTTGGTTTGTTTCAATTCTGCTTCTAGTTAATATTTCTTCTTGTTTATCATTTGTGGGTGAGACCGGAGATTGGATCTTAGTTCACCGGTGTTGTTAGCGTGCTGCGCAATAGAGCATGCATTAAATCTACCCGATCACGACTTATGACCCATGTATTAAAATCATCCAACTATAGCCTTTTATTTACATTAAAAAAATCCATACAAATAAGATCAACCAATTATATGCTAAATTAACCCATTATTAACTATCTAATCTTAAACTAAACCTACCTGAAACAAACTTAGGAAGTTTGAAATAAATTTGCCTTCATTTGACCCATGATTTCTACCATAAACTTACATAATTAATTATCATTAAATCTATAATTTAGATAAACCATTTAAAAACTTATAATAATGTGTCCAATCATCCAAATCAGTCCAACTAATAAGATAGATAAATCCCTCATTTTCTCCCTTAATTAATATGTATAAACCCCTTAATCCCACCAATGATTTTAGGCCACTCATTCACCAATGATCCAATCTTCAACCTAATCTTTTAATTGTTCATCAAATTGACCACAGAAGTAATTATTCATCATTAGATTTGACCATTCAACCGCTCACTTTAGTTTTACACCACCTCATCATGATAAACCAATACTTAGAGTATTATACCCATCCAAACACTTGACCATCTAATGAAATAAACTGACTACCTTACTCCTTGACTTCACATGAACCTTTCATTCTGTTGAAAGTTTGATCTAATTAATAACTACGTTATGAAATATTCTTCACTTTAATAACCTAAGTACATTCTAAGGCATACACACTTTGAATCATATAACTTCATATACACTTAACCATTTAAAATTTCATCTAACCACATACTCAATAACCCTTGGATCTAGCCTTCTAACCACACACACACACACACACACACACACACACACACCTATTCAACCATTCATGTCTCTATTATATCATTCTACTTCAATCTAGCCATACGCCATGAATTATAATGGTTCACATGCCTTCACTCATGTCACCCTTACATTTTCTTAACTGCCAATCGATCTATGATTCTAAACTGTTCTTTAGTTAATCCACTTCGTTGGCTACTTAATCATCAATTCCTTTCACATTTACAAATTCTCCTTGCCTTCTACTTATAAATTCATGACATCCATTAAGTTGCTCACCGGAATACAATTTTGATAGTGCAGTGTATATATCACATATTTTTTTTTTCCAAATCGTATCGGTATAATTCTCATAAAAAAGTGCACGCACATCATCTACACTCAATTTTAGATTACATGGAGATTAAAAAGTTACAGTTCAGAAAATAGTATTGAAATATAGAGAGTTGTCCAAACCTCTTCTTTATTTTCTTATCTGGGTTCCCCTAAATCAGATGTGAGTGATCCTTACATAAAGTTTTAAAAAAGTCCTATTGAATAATCTATTTTTAGGTCATTTCTCTTTTACTCTATTCTTAAATTAATAATCTAGGCCTTTTTATACACAATCTTTTTTCTTTTAGTAGAGTATTTTATATATTATATCTTAAAAAATTAGATCCCTATCTATATTTGACATGCATTATGAAATATTCTTCAATATTTGATTCTCATCTTCCTTAAATTATTATCATTTTTTACTTTATTAAAAATTAATATTTATTTTCTTTGCCTTTTCTTTATTTTTCTTGAAAATCAAGACTGTTTGGTCAGTGGTCTTGCCATAAGAGTTTATTCCTTTATCTAGTTTCTAATTACTTTTTTTTAGTAGAGAGATTATAAACCTTATATTTTAAGATTAGCTTATTTTTCCTTTAGATTAAGTGTTTTATTATTGGGAATAGTCCCTTCTTAATTCTTTTTTATTGGAATGAGTATAAAAATCTTCTCTTTATAATGATAAGTACCTTTTCTCTTTCTTTTGAGTTTTGGAGATCTCTTCTTAATTCCCCATGGTTTAATTTTTTTTCTCTTCTTTTTATTTACTTGAAAATCAAGACCTCGATGTTCGTATATTTTTTTAATCTTAAAAACTAAGAACCCTTATGAGATCATTAGGATTTACCATAAATTTGTCAGAAGTTCATATTAGAAATATCGCCCTTTGAAAAATCTGGCTTCTAGTGTAATTTTCATAAATTACAACATGAATCTGTATTATTCTTGAATTTCTAGCACGATAGCGTAAAGTCCAGGGACCTTTGTATAATTATATATAGACTTTTTTGCACAAAATTGTGGTTTCTAAATTACAACAGACCCCCTATATTAAATCGCAATTAATAGAATATATAGGGTTATAGATGTAATTTTTTAAAATTACAAATTTAATTACTCACTTTATATGCTTTCTTGTGGATCTTTTGGATATGAAAAAGGAGTTTATAATACTTGAATTACGCAAAAAATATTATAATCTTTCATAATTTTTTTTTTAAAATTATTAACTTATTGAATTATTTTGATGATGTAAGAAGGATTTATGATACTTAAATTATACGAAGAAAAGTTACAAGTCTCTTATGTTTTTATATTATTATGAAATTATATGATCATTGCATTAAATGCGGGATTATCGAGCGGGGTTCATTTATTGAATAAAAGATGGAATTATCGAGCGGGGGTTATACATTGCATTAGAGTGAGATTATCGAGTGGGAGTTCTCTTGACTATATGTCTTGGATGATTCGTGCATTGTGGCATTACTCTTACTTTACATTGAAACCATGGTTTATCTCATATTGAAATTTACTTGATAATTTTGTATATATACTGAGCTTATTTTCGAACTTGTGGTGGAAATAATCTCATTGGATTTGTATAAGCTCACATAACTTTTAAACATTCAATTTCAGGAACATGATTAAGTTAAGAAAACATAACGAGTGGGCACATAAACCACTAACGACTTGAATTTTTGAAGAGTTCGTATGTTATTGTAAAGAGTTTGAAATGAGGTGTTTAATTTTTTTTAGTCGGAATAAATCTTTATTGATGAAGGAGAAAAACTATACAACTTGCAGAATAAATTTAGGCGGGCCCACAATAACAAAAAGACCCGGACCCATCCTATCCTATACCCCACTTGTTGGAGAGTTTACAAAATTGTGAATATTTTGGTCCACCGGCCGGTTGGCCAGTGGACAGTTCTGCATAGCAAGACTCTGTACAGATTCTGGGGTCTCAGACCAGTCGGCCGACCGGTCTGCAGGAGACTCCAATCGGTCACTCGTCCGGTCAAATTATGAGGCTGAAGGACTGTTTTTAGGCAAAACTCACTGGACGTTTTTTGTGGGTCGATGATCGGTCGGCCTACCGGTCGGTTGACATGTGGTGCATATTTTTTCTTACGCGGTTTTGTGTTGTATGTTTCTATTTTGGGTTGGAGGTCTATATAAACTCCTCCTAACTCGATTTAGAGGTATCCTAATCACGTCCAACGAGTCCAAATACGAGTTTAGGGTTTAGGGGAGTGATTTGTGAGGTTTGAGGGAGTTTTGTTCATCTTTAGGATCTACTTGTGGGTAGATTAGCTTTGTAATCATCTGAGATTCATAATGGAGGTGTCGCTTTGTGCCGTGGTTTTTTCCCACATGGGTTTTCCACGTAAAATTTGTTTGTCTTGCATTGATTGCTTGTGTGGCTGTGTGGTGATTGTTTGATCTTCTTCGGTGTTTCCGCTGATCGGATTTCCAACACCACCACTCAAAGAAAAATAAAAAACAACTACCGAGAACCTCAAACCTCTCTTAAAAAACCCAAGCTCACTTAGTCCAGGAAGAGGCCCTTACAGATAGTCGGGGGAAGATCTGAAGAATCCTAGAAAATTCTTTTAGATTGAGAAACGCTGCCCAAGTGAGCAAACCATCCACTAACCCATTGACTTCTCTCGGGGCGAAAATAATAGAGACTTGAGATAGATGCTTAAAGGAGGCAACATAACTTCTCTGTTACCAGAGACCTAAGGAGATGGATCCTCATTTTTGAACAAATTTACCATCGATTTAAAATTACTCTCCACTAAAATCTTTAGGACCCCATGGACCACACGGGAGGCAAGGCCCTCAGCCAAAGCTTTAGCTTGAACGTGGAAATTTGACCCTGTGTTGTAGCTGTTGGAGAAGGCAAATAAAAATATCCCCTCTCATCTTTTCACACACCCCCTCTACCTGAGGGACTCAGGTTTCCATGCGTTGAACCATCCACATTAACTTTCACCTATCCTTCCACACACTGAACCATCCACATGAGGAGTTTATTTACGACTTTTCTTAATAGTGTCGATGATTTAATTGATGTATATTCTTTAAGCTTATGTTCAAGTCGTCAATGGTTTATGTTATGGAATTTAGTTTGTGAATATTTATGTTATGAGTTACAGTCTTGAGATGCAGGATTGGGGGCTAGCTAACTCGAGTGCTAGATTTTGGGCTGCAATATTTTAATATGTGGGCTCAAAACTGAAGTAGATCTAAATCTTTGGTAGACCACACCATAAGAAACAATGGTGAATGTTTTCTTACAAAAGTGGTAGAGATAGCAGTGCTCGATTAGGTAGAGGATTTTAGTATAAATGTCTAAATTCAATTTTTAAAGAATTTCTATAGTGTTTGGTGGAGAGTAGCTTGCATTAGTAATGCGATTGTATATAAGCCTCATTACATCATATTATATAGGAATTCTTCACCTTGGGAGTCTCTATAGAGTATAGGTATTATGCATGAGTCTTGATTTCTTTTTAGATGAGAATCTATTTTGTGTTTTGGCTCATGATTTGGATTTTGCAGGGATGGTGTAAGCGAAGACTAATTTAGTCAAGTTTTACTTTACAAGTTGGATACTATTAGGAAGGTGATTTTCTAGACTTGGGTTAAAGTTGTGTTGTCCTTTTACAACTATGATGTTTATTTAGTCATATGAAAATTTGTAATGCTTGTGCTTCTTTATAAAAAGAAGCATATTCTTGGCCATGACATTTATGGTTGTTCAAAAGAGGTATCATACACGTCTTTTCTTAGCTGATCATTGAGGTTGCATTTCCACTTACGAGAGTAGTAACATCTTACTGGGTATGCCAAATTGTTAGTCTTTTTTATTTGATATGGTGCCTAACCTTGTTTTATAGAATATTGACATAAATGGCTATTTCGATTATGAACTGTTATTGATATGAAGATTTGCCACCCAACCGAGTTCGAATTATATCTTTGTAGCCATGCTAACATGCAGTTAACGTCTCATTAGATGAAACCATCGATTTGTGTGTGGGGTCACCTTGGTATGTATCTTTCATAAAACCTATTGATCAGGTATAAGTCACCAAAATGAAGTGTAAAATATAAAGATAAAAAAAAAAAAAACTTGGTAGGTAACAACCTTTAAGACTTAGAGATTCTAAGAGTTGTCTTTGAATTGTTTCTATTGATGTGTCCCACTAAAGCTAATTTAAACTTAGAGTTGTATTAGATGGATATACAGAAAGTTTTCTTAAAATTTTAAATGACAACGTAGATGAAAAGAATATTCATGCAACATCCTATGGATAATGATCTTAGTAAGGTAAAGTCAACTTAAAGCTATGTATTTTTGCTTGGAGGAAGTACTATACCTTGATCGAGTAAGAAACACATATCCATAACCTTTTTATACATAGAAGATGAATGCTTACATGCTTTACTACTATTCAGGATTGTATATAGGTTCAGAGATTTTTATGAAGTTTAAGTGTTGTATTAGGCATTTGTGAGCCTGTGTTCTTTAGAATAGACAATACATCTGCTATTGACTTAAAGAAGTATCTCAAATACTACAAGAAGTCCAAGTATATCGAGATCAAGTTTTCATTACACTTGTGAGTAAGTGAGATATAAAAAGGCCCTCCTTAGCTACATTCCCACAAAAGAGATGTGGGCGGATCTCATAGATAGAAACTTATTTGAAGTTCATGTCAGGTAGATGAAAATGGAAAAAAAGTTTGAGTGATGTATTTCATATTTTATGATGTACCATTTATCTTTCATTAATAAATGTTTGTTCTTTTATCTTATATTGTGCATTATTTTTACTAGGTATGATGATCATCAGCATTTTCCTTAAGAAAAAAAAAGCATTTGTCTTGAAGTTTTTTGAGATATCCTTCATTGTTGGTAGATCAATTGCCCACTAGCATGGGTTGACTAACCTTAATAAACAAGTTAAAATGCTATTGGGGTGACGTTTACATGATAAGGTGTAAGTTTCCCTCTATTATGAGAGGACGATGATCGATATAAGTAGTTAAATATTATATATGCTTTCAATCCTCAAAAACTAAAGATAGGACTAATTAAAGTTGAAATAAATAATGTGCGAAGTCCCTTGATCTTTTATGTGATTAACTTTATAGCCTAATTCAAAAGTTAGGTTGTGAAGAAATGAGATGTCGTGCCTCACATATAATGATTTGCGTACAGTAGACTCGACATATGCTTAATATTGTTTACTTTAAGGAGTAGATTTCAACCATGTGCCTAGACCTATGATCTACCACTACCAGAAAAATGACTTTTACCGACGGCTTTTGGTCGTCGGATGGGCCGTCGGGAAAGGGGGCGTCACAATTGCTTTCCGACGGCTATAAGTCGTCGGTCGGCCGTTGGAATTTCCGACGGTGATGAGCCGTCGCTCGACCGTCGGAACTTCCGACGGTGTGGAGCCGTCGGAATTTTCGACGGTGATTAGCCGTTGGAAATTCCGACAGTCGTAAACCTTCGGAAATACCGACGGCTCCACACCGTCGGAATTGTCGACGGTGATTAGCCGTCGGAAATTCCGACGGTCGTAAACCTTCGGAAATTTCGACGGTCCACACCATCGGAATTGTCGACGGTGATTAGCCGTCGGAATTTCCGACGGTTTATGACCGTCGGCGTTGCTTTAGAATATGAAAAAAAAAACCGTTAGCATTTAAGCATGGCCACACTTGCACCTAGAAAAGTTCCTTAAAGCAATTCATAAGAGTTGATACAGCATTTAAGCATGGCCAACCATTAGCATTTAAGCAATTAATATTTTAAATATGTTACACATTTGTATGCAGATTGCAGAGTGCCTTGTTTGTGACAACTCAAAAGTGTTGTAAAAAGACAATGAGTGAGATAAGATCAAGTAACTTACAATAAGAGTTGATACAGCTGCAATCGCCAGGCTAGTAAATGCTATAGAGGTCTACATGAATGAGAATAACTCATCACATCAGTTTAAATAACTGCAATCAAACCATATCTTACAATTACTGAAATGGTACACAAGCATTTTGGTGTAAAGCAATTCATATGCCATAGTAAGAACATGATTATTACAAAGCAAAATCTTCGTCTCTCTTTTACAAAGGGTGATGGGAATTTTATTTGTTTTAACTAGTTTGTATAACACATATTATCTCGAGTAATGATCACTTCAGTCTTATTTGATTGAGTACATGCATGCCTCTAGCTTACAGATGTATGCCATGTTTCTCTGCTCATCAGTTGAAGAAAAAAAAAAAAAACAGCAATTAATATTTTGAAACATAATAAATCCACTAGAATATCAAAGACGAGCAACCTCTCTCTCTCTCTCTCTCTCTCTCTCAAAAACAAAACTAATGCTGTTGTTAGATGTTTTTCTTCCGAGGCATTTGATAAAAAGCATAAAAATTTCAAATCTTAATATTACATCCATGAGAATTCCAAATGAAAACCTTCAAGAAAATGTTATCAGTTCTAGAATTTTACAATTGTATGCTTTTGCTGTTGAGAATATTTGATTTCATCATTGCTTCACAATTGACACAAACTATCATAATTAACAAATCTTAATCTGAATAAAAAAAACCATATTAAGGAGAATTTCAAAGACATCATTCTCAAATCTGTGTTAACAACATTACAACATAATAGTAAGATGCAAATTGCAACAATCCGGTGATCCAAACTGTTCTTCAGGTGGGACACTATCCAAAAGTTGCACATTTTATTAAAATTGTCCAAGATGGCTGACTTGACAACTCTGATCTTGTGCAATTTGCCACATGTACAAGAAGAGAGCCATTGATAAGTTGCATGAAAAAAGGAAAAAAAAAGAAAGAAAGCAACAAGCACTACATATGCAATCAAATTTGGCTTTTGATTGTCCATTCGTAGCTACTATATCGTAGTGAGGCTCACCATTTGAGATAGGTCATGTAGACATTTAGAAATGGGTCCCATGCTGCCCAATTTAGCTCAATTTGTAGTAGGGATTGTAGTTACATAGGTGGAAAACAAAAGTCATCACAGCAATCAGTATATACAAATACAATATATATATACAGGTGAGGAAACAATTGAGGTTGGCTAATCAGGGATGCATTTAAAAGGCGGCCCATTTTCTATCAAGATCAAAGTCACTACACACCCAAGCTGTCCAATAGGTGATCCATCTGTAATAGTAGAATTAAAGAAAAAATGAACCAAATGTCGGTCTCCTAATCATTTACGCATTTAACCATTCTACATGTTTTGACAAAACCCTTGTTATTGAAAGATGTGAAGTTGTTGCATGATCAGAAATTACAGTTCATGTCACCATAAACACAATTCGTACATAAATAAGTTGCTAATTACCATCATATGCACAGGAATGTGTTTGGAATGCACAGGAATTTTTGGAGAGTTCATCTTCATGGTGGGGCCCACTGTTTGGATGGCTCGGATATATGGGATTGTATAAGTGAAATATTCTCATAGTTCTAACGCTGGATTAGACACTTTCCTAGAAAGAAGATGACAGCCCAATGACCTCTCTACAACTGGACTACATATATTCTCCTATCAGAACGGTTACGTAAGTTAGCAAGGGACAAATGCGAAAAAAAAACACGTATGTACTCGCTCGGGCCCACCTCTCACAGAGTACGGCCCCACCAATGAAATTTCGCCACTGAGGTGGGTGGTGGGCTCCTCACCGTCCAATCAGTGTCCCTTTCATGGAGTAATCTGAGGGTGAGAAATGAATGTGGAGTGGGGAGAGAGGTAGGTAGTGATGCATTTGAAAAGGGGCATGTGGGCTCCTTTCCGTTACTGCAAGAATCAGGGGCTCTGCAGTCTAAGATTGCTGGAAGAGTCAGGGGCTCTGCAGTCTTAAGTGATTGGGTGTTTAAGATCTTTTCTTAAATCTTCACACACATAGCAGCTTTACGTTTTGAAGTACCCAAAAGCACGCTACTTCCTCAGACTTGAAGGAAAAAAAAAAAAGGACCACCTCATACTATCTCTGTTACATGGACTGCTGAAAATCTCTCTTAGAAGGTGCCTTGTAATTAAAGCAAAGATAGAGGAGAAGGGACACGAAGAACGGATTGATGGTATGGTTTTCAAGTGAGTTGTCAAGGTGAGAGAGAGGTGATTTTGGGAGGATTGAAGTGATAACCATTCCTCAATTCCGAAGATGATCGATGGTAAGGATTTATCTTTTTGCAGCCAACCAACCCAAACCAATTCTTGACGACCCCAAAAATCTCTATATCAGTACAATTAGATTTGGCAAATCCACACTTTCACCACACTGTAGAATGATTTGACAGAGAATGAACCATCCTTTCTGAATTTCCACCACCATCCATCATTTTTGCTCAGGTTTGGAGTCAGGCTTAATGCTCTTTCCTGCGAGCTTCTATTCATTCAAAATCTATTATTCAGGAGGGACTATTTAGATGACCCAATAACAGTTTTCCAAAGCTACCCTGTCTTGCATTCTGTTCTCCACCCCAGCACGGATGTGGGTATTCAAGTTACACAAATATAAAATGCTTTGGTTTTTTTTATTTCCCCGAAGAATTGTAAAAGGCTTCATGGTAGCGCTAGGATTATTTAGCAATAGTACAGATCCTTTGCAAAGCATGGCCGATTATTTAGCAATAGTACAGATCATTTGCAAAGCGCGGCCCTTTTTTTGGATACTTAAGTTTGAAACTGAGACCTCAATGTTATAACACGGGCAGTCTACCGTTCAGCTATGGGCTCAAGCCCTGCATGGCTCCTGAGAAATCTTACAGAAAAACTTAAGGAAAGAACTGTAGCACCAAAGTAATCCATTTATATTACCGAAAGATTCTTCCAGAATTATAAAAGCCACAAAAGAAGCAACAGATAATATAAAATTTAAAAAATAAATAAATAAATAAAAAGACCCTAGCACAGATGTGGGTATTCAAGTTACACAGATATAAAATGCTTCGGTTTTTTTTATTCTGGAGAGTTGTAAAAGGCTTCATGTTAGTGCTAGGATTCTTTAGCAATAATGCAGATCCTTTGCAAAGCATGGCCCTTTGTTTTTTTTTTTTTTCCTTTTTTTTTTTTTTTCGGATACTTAGGTTTGAAACCGAGACCTGAATGTTATAACACGGGCTGTCTACTGTTCAGCTATGGGCTCAATCCCTGCATGGCTCCTGAGAAACCCTACAGAAAAACTTAAAAGGAAAGAACTGCAGCACCAAAGTAATCCATTTATATACTGAAGGATTCTTCCAGAATTATAAAAGCCACAAAAGAAACAACAGAATATAAAATTAAAAATAAAAACGAATCACAGATCACATTAAGGAACATTTTACCTGAAAAGAAAGTTGTGACTGCATGTCCATAGTGAAATTCTCGGTATGTGCAAGTACATTGCACTTTGCTTACTGGCATAGTTTACAATTGCCCCAGGTTGAGATAAAATGCCATAGGATCAACAAAAGTTTAACACTGAGCTTTTAATCTAAATTACTAATTCAAGAACTAATACTCCAAATAAAGCAGTGTCATAATCAACTCATCACATGAAGATGCATGGATCCCTTACAAAGTCTACTTTAAAAAGTGATTGATGGCAGCTTGACTCACTTCTGTAGTCATTTGTTTTTTCTTTTCCTTCTCCTTCTGATGCCACTCATAGATCGGGGTGAAATCACAGAGCTCAAATTTCTTAATTACATGATTCCGGCCAAGTATCACTCTCCAATCATTCTAAGAGATTGTTGAGTGGTTGAAAGGAATAGAATGGTGTTTGTTGGTGAGAGTTTATATTAGATTAGGTAAGAATAAGGAGGTTTAGATTAGAATGATGATCAATTATGGAAACTGGAAAGAGAGGGAGAGGGAGAGAGAGAGAGAGAGAGATGGAGATTCTAAGATGGTTCTGTAATGGCCATTATGTAATCTAGGTGGTAACCGTTACACATTATGAGGTCATAGCAGCCCCATAGTGGTCCTGTAATGGGGTTGAAATAGGATTTTTTTTCCACAAAAAAAATAAAAAAATCATAACAGCTGTTATGGGGGCCATAATAACGGTTATGACCAATATCGTAATGGTAACAGCGGTGGCCATTACAACCACCATTACTGTTATGGAATGCCTTGATGAAGAGACTAGAATCTTTGCAACACCTTAGAAATCATGCCACACCACCTTTTCAGAAGTCATGGCACAACAGCTAAACTTTGTGGGGCTTGTGTTTTGTGTGTGACATCCAGTCAGTTTGTTAGGTGTGGTCCCTCTTATTCGCTGTACAGAGTAAAAGTTAGCCTGATGTCAAATTCGGGTGGACCACCTCATAGGGAACAATATAAAATTCTGCTTAAAAGTTCCAAGTTCATGCTGTATGGCTGACTTAAGCGTTGGAGCTCCCTTTGTCCCAGTGTGGCTCATCTGGTGAGCGGTTTAGATGGAACATGCTGCCTTGTTGGGCCCCACACACATGTTTGGTGCCCCCTTTGGTTTCTAAGGTGAGGACTGTGCCGATTTTTTTTTCTTTTTTGGAGAATTGATAACTTTATCAAGAGGGCCAGAAGGCACAGCAAGGGAAAAAAAGAAAAGAAAAATACAAATACAAAAACAACCCACCCCAAGGGTCAGGCGCCCCACTCCCTAAGCAATGAAAAGACCTTCAGATTGTGGAGCCCAAAGTGCCACACCTGTCCCTGAAACATTTATCGTTTCTTTCCAACCAAATCCACCACAAGACTGCCAATAAAGCAAGGTGCCTGATCCTCCTTTCTTTAGAACAGGGTCCCCCCCATGCCAAGACCAAAACAGCTCTTTCATTGTCATTGAACTTCCTTTTTCTTTTCCTTTCTTTCTGCATTTGCATCATGTGCAAATTACTGTCCATGTTTTCTATCTTGTACAAGCTTAATACCTGCTTCTATATACTTGAGCTTTTTTTTTTTCCAGGACAAATTGTGCTAGTTATGCGTTGTGTCTTAGCTTTGGAGTAACTCTGCCAATTCAAAGAAAGAAAGGTGTTACTTTGTGCTTCACTAATGCTTTGATGCTTGTTGTTTTGGGGCTCTACCATTTGCAGATGATGGCGTGACACACAACAGATTGGAATGATGGCTATTCACAGTTGTGTTAATCAAAATCATTTTGATGATGATGATGATGATGATTTACCTTTAGTTTTTAAAAGGAATGTCTCAGCATCCAAGCAAAATCAATTGAATTCTGCACTAAAGAAGCCATCATCTCAAAGGCATGATGGATCTTCAGGAAGGCCTGTTTCTGATGCACGTGCTTCTAATCGTCCAAACTCCAATTCACTAAAAACTAAGGTGGTTTTACCTGCGAAGGTATCAGCAGAAAGGTCTACTGTTGCTAATTCAAAAGCTTCAGTACCTGATCGGCCCAAACATTCATTAGTACGGGACTCAGCAGCTTATAATAAGGAAAAGAAGCCTCTGGATAAGTCTCCTGTTAAATCTGCTATTGATCCTGATGAAGATTCTGATGATAATGTACCATTGAGCTCTCGAATGCCTGTAGCAGGTCAAAAAAGCAATTCTTCCCATGTTTCAAGGGATCACAATTCATCTATTCCTAGTTCATCCATTCCAAGAAAGATAAAAATCAGCATTAATAAATCCGCTGATGATTCAGGAGATGAGAAACTCCTATCTTCTAAGTTATCAAAGTCCGGTTTTGGTGCATCTACTAAAACCTCACATGCCGCAGATGATGAGAAACCTTTGTCTGCTAAGTTTGGTTACAACAAGAGGGATTCAATTTCAAATAATGAACAGTCTTTGAAGTCCAGCATAGGTTTGAACAAGAGGCTAGCAAGTGAAGTCAATACTTCACCCCCGTCTTCTTCTATTAAAAAGCTAAAAATTTCTAGTTCCTCTTCTGTTGCGAAAGTTAAGCAAGACCCTGAAGTGAAAAAGGAAGAAAAAATGGATGATGATGACCACATTCCGATTGCACAGCGAATGAAAAAGTCAGTTCCCTTAGATAATCGATCATCCTCTTCAGTTGCGAAAGTTAAGCAAGAACCTGAAGTGAAAAAGGAAGAAAAAATGGATGATGATGACCACATTCCGATCGCACAGCGAATGAAAAAGTCAGTTCCCTTAGATAATCGATCATCCTCAAAGAAACCGACTAAGGTTGTTTCTTCTTTGTTCAAGAAAACTACTAAGAAATCAAAGAAAGTGATGAAGAATTCTAAATACTCCAAGTGAATGAAGGTGCCACCTGGCTCTGGTGGAGGTAAAAAATGGACAACCTTGGATGCACCTAGTTGGGAGCCTAGTTGGTGCGGTCATCCTAGTTGGGAGCCTAGGTGGGATATTGTGCATTGGTTAGGTGATAACTTATTGTCCAATTGGTTGGACCCTGGTAACTTATGTTTTCAGCTTATCCCAATGTGCATAACCTTACAAATGGTTGAACAACCACCGTTGCAACATTCACATAGCCACAGAAGTTTTATATCAGGATAAGCTTTTTTGGTATTTTCAATCCATCTTAGTGGTAAAGACCATAAAAAAGGTTTGGATGGCATATAAACATCAAGGTCAAGCTCAAGAGAGGGTTTTTTTTCCACAGTAGCCATTTCTTTTCCCAATTTACCTTAGGGCATGGCCTTTGAGTTTTGGTTCCATCTGACTTTTTGTTGCATTTTCCAAGGGTCAATGTCTCACAAACATGACAGTGGGCCCCACCTAGCTTCCCAGCGTGGGAATTTCCTGGGAAAGGCTATGGCAGGAAATGGACTGCTTGTGTGGGAGGGGGCAGTACCCAGTCCACGTCCAGCTAATGTCTCCACACATCGTCTCTTAACTGCTTTTAGGAAAATAGAAAAAAAAAATAGTAAAGCTGTACTAACATTCCATGTGCTTTCGATCTTAACATAGTCCAAGCGCCAAGCTCCATGCAATCTGGTTGGGAATCAAAATAGGTATTCTCTCCCTCTCTCCATTTGGTGATCTCCATTGCTTCTACCTTTTTTCATATGCTCTCATTATACATGTATGTTTTTGTTTCATAGGTGGTGACCTCCATACTATTTTACCATCACACAATCAACCCAAAAAAAAAAAAAAAACTGTTCCAAATATTGCTCATCCCAAAAGATGGTGATTTCATGTCCCAAAATCTGTTCCAAATATGTCCCAAAATCTGTTCCAAATATTGCTCATCCCAAAAAAAATCTGTTCCAAATATTGCTCATCCCAAAAAAATCTGTTTCATAGGTGGTGATCTCCATACTATTTCATAGGTCGTTCCTGGCCTAGACAATAATCCATCCAGGCACACCCTGATCTACAGCACAAGTGGTAGACTGAGTGAAGATAACATCGTTTCAACACTCAGGTCTTGGTATCGACTCCTGTTTCAAAGTCCTCTAGGGTTCCACACATGCACATTGGCTGGGCAAGTTGTGTTTGCATCAGTCATGTGGCCACTGCAGCTTTTCCAGTGTAAATGGGCCTGACCTTGACCTAAATACTCATGCCAAGGTGCGATCCGGATGAGTAGGATGTAGCTAAACCCAGGCCCACCAAACCAACTGATCTAAGTGCCCATTGGATCAACCATCAGGCACACGAATCTAAGATCCAGGCCATTCATCAGGTAGACTACACTGAGGTTAGGCATGTATGATCCATGAAAATGCTTATCTCTGGCTTCTATTTCTTGTGATAAGCCATGAAGTGTGAGTTGTGCTGCAATTTCTCATATTTTAGTAAATAAGAGCTGGATAGATGAAGCACGTAGTTCTTTTCTATTGTGGAAGTTCTCTTCTTTTTTTTTTTTTTTTCTTTTTTCTTTTTTTGTACATGAATTCTAATGGGTAGTCATGTTCCTTCTCTTTCTCACCAGATGGTAACCATGTTCGGGATGTCCAAGATTGGACCATGGGCATTGACTGATCCAGCGGTTCAAAGCAGTGATGTAGTATTGAGGATGCTAGCAAGGAATTCCATGTCAGAAAAACTTGCTGAAGATATTGATAAGTCAATAAAGGCAATTATTGACAATGCATATGAAATTGCAAAGACCCACATAAGGAATAACCGGGCAGCCATTGACAAGCTAGTAGAGGTTCTCTTAGAAAAGGAAACTCTAAATGGAGATGAATTCAGAGCAATCCTATCTGAGTTCATTGATATTCCACTGGACAAAATCAATACAAAACCTGTTTCTGAGTAATCAGTTATGACTGAGCAATCAGTTATGATCATTGAAATCCACCTCTTGATTGAGATTAGTTGAGGGATGATCTCCATGTTTGAGGATCTGCTGAAGACCACATTGTGGACTGTAGTACTTCATTCCCACCATAGTCCAAATTGTTCAAAGAACATTTGAATTACTGCAGTCGGTATTTGTAATTATCAGACCACTTAGTCTCAATTGCCAGCATTTCACCACCAATGAACATAGATGAGTTTGTCCAGCTGTAGGAACTGACTAGTTTCATTTCATTTCTTAATATTCTGGTTTTGTTGGGGCAAGACCTCCATCAGTCGATGCCCCAGTCAGCACTTTTGCACATGATTTGAAATAAAAGGAGGCCTACCAGTAATCATTACAGGAACATGATCCTTCTTGGAAATGGTGGTAGACCTGTCTATGCTAGACCTGCACAGTGCTGACTCACAGTGCTTAGAATCCACTGGTGTGTTGCAGTGTTGCACCCTTTGGGCATCTGTCTATGCTAGACCTACATCGTGCTGACTCACAGTACTTAGAATCCACTGGTGACTTAGTGTTCACAAGGTAAATCCAATTAGGAAAAAACTGTCATTTCTAGCATTTAATGTTAACAGAGTCGGCCACTTGGCTAACTCACAGAGTCGGCCACTTGGCTAAAAGTAACCCTCTCTTCTTCTTCTTCTTCTTGAAGGGAGTGGATTAGGTGTGGCCCCAGCCTCACCCAAGAAGTTACGGCCTTTACTGTGGAGCCCGCCTTGACTTGTGTATTCTATATCCATGCTGTCAATACGTTTTGCCATATCATTTTAATTCATGAGCCCAAAAATGAAGCAAATCCAAATCTCGGGTGGACCATACCATAGGAAACAATGATGATTAACCATTAAACACTTATTGTAGGCTGCAGAAGTTTTGGATCAAGCTGATAACTTTTTTCCCCCTTCATTCAGGTTTTTGCGACCTTATCAACAGGTTGGATGGAAAATAAACATTACGGAAACAATATAAGGTGGGTTAGGTGTGGCCCTGGACTAACAGTGGGGGGTGGGTGTACTAATCCCCCCCCCCCCACCCCCCCGCCAAAAAAAAAGAAAAGAAAAGAGGGTGTTGCTAGGACACCTGTTGACGAGAAGCTAACAAATGTACACAGAGAACGCTAGAAAGCACAAGGCAGCAGATCTTTACAGTGTCGATGGAGATAACCAGGAAGCAGCGTCCCATTTTCATGCTCGCTGCATTGTTCACCAAATTGAGAGTGCGATAGTAAAGATGAATTTGTTGGGGAATGAGTATTCTAGGGCCTCGACAAAAGGCAATCAGTGGTTACCATGTTCCAGCATGAGGTTGATTTGGCATTTCAGATGTGAGGGGAAGGTTTATGAAGAATACGACTGCCAGATTAAAAAAAAAAAAAGGATAACAAGGAGGGCATTTGAAGTAGGGCTGTCGATGGGCCACCCTCTCTGTTTCTGTGTATATTTTCTTCTTGTGAAAAGATCAAATTCATTATTTCAAATTCTTTTAACTCGATCAAATGCCCAACAATGCGTTCACCGAGCGCAACATGACCATGAATTCTGCAAGCGCCTAGCAGAGTCCTCCAAATTGTCGAATCCGGCTTGACCATCATTGAATTTATAAGATGGTAGGCCTGATCCAGCAGACCTGCACGACCCAAAAGATCAACCATGCACCCATAGTGATGGATGTTTGGCACTAATCCGAATCCAGACTTCATTAAATCAAAAAACTTCAAACTTCGTTAATCTCTAAAACAGCCATGGACTGAACATCCTCCAATGAAGCAGCTCACCAGCAACTGCAATCAATAGAGAGACATCTCTCTCATGTGTTCTACAGCATAGCAAGCACCACACGTTCTAGTTAAGGAAGACATTTCCTTCCTCATGCATGTGTGCAGCCGTTGCATTGGTGGGCATCCTCTCCCTCATGTGCAAGCAAGTCCAGAAAGAGTCTCCTCTCTCAACTAGTGTGGCCAACAACACATGAAGTGCAACTCTCCATCACATGTGCAAGAAAGGAAGCACCCATCCTCCCACACATGTGAAGTTTGCAAAAGGAAGACCTCTCCCTGGTCACATGAGTCAAGGAAGAACTCTCCCTCTCTCACCTTCTCTCAAGCATGTGGAGCTAGGAATGAGTTTCACCAGTCAGACATGAGAAGCTACGAAAAAGATGAATTTCATCCCTCAAGCATACCAACCTAGCTAGCAAGTCTTCTACTCACCTACCTCACACATGTTAGAAGTAAATCATCCAGTGAGTAGAACAGCCTGATTTTTAGCTCTAGACTTACACCAGACCAATGAGCAACCTCACCTCATGTCACCTATGCAAGACATGCTGGGACGTGCTAATGCATGTGCATGCCTAGACTCCAACATATTCTAATTTAAGGCATAAATGGATCTGCTACAATTGTACCTGCTACATTGTACACCCACATATTCTAATTCAAGGCATCAACAAAGAGCATCTTCACCTTTTTTTCAAGGGGCTACTACAGTTGTACCTGATTAGGGGCCCAGTGATGTGGTTACAGAATCCAAAGCGTCCATCAGATTTGTCACCCCAAAAATCCCAAAATCAGCCTAATCCAAAACTCACCCCAATGAAGAACTTGAAACTTTTAAGATACCTCAATTTATCTACCACTGGAGTAGGGTGGCTGCCTGAATTCATATGCGAACTGTATTTGTTGTAAACCTTGAAACTTAATGAGTGTGTGGAACTGTTTGAGCTTCCGAAAGAGATGGGGAAACTTGCAAGGCTAAGACATCTTGTAGAGTTGAATTCGTTCGAAGAGAGATCAAGGAAACGGAGAGAAGTGAAATTAACAATATGGTAAGCGTAGGTCAGCGAGGGAAGGAGACTTGTTCATTACGTGCACCCAATCATGGCTTGCCATGGAAAGGTTCACATAAGACATGTCGAGGTACAATCTAGATTTCTACTCTAATTGAGGACGAACAATAGTTCAGATTCGGGCCCCATTTTTAAGGCCCAAAAGAGTTCAGATTTGACAGAAAATTTAGGGCCATCTTTAGTCCAGATTTGACTGAATTCTAAACTTAAAAAATACTCCAGATTATACACGTTTTTGGGGCCCAAAAACTGTCCAGATTTGGACAAGGTTTGGCCTAAAAAATAGTCCAGATTAGTTGCTGCCCATTTTGGCTTATTTTTGTCATCGGTTTGGCTATCCTTGATATTAATTAAAAGTAGATGAGCTGGTAGAGACATTATAGTGCGAGTGAGTGATTCTGGGTATGGTCCCATAAACTTCCTGGGGCCGCATGATTCTGGGCCATGAAGTCAAATTGATTTTTTTTTTTTAGACCGGACTCTCCGTAACAAACGAGAGAGCTGCTTGCATACTTATCATCGTGATAAGATCATGTTGTTGTAGTTTATCATTATGTAACTTGATTTTCAGTTGAGCTCCATTGAAGAAATGAACATCTTTAGCATACAACCCATCTAATACATTTATGCCTGCATGGTGGAGATCTTCTGTTAGTAAGTTCAAATCCTATGGTCAGAAATCACTAACAGAAGACCTACACCATGCAGGCAGAAACCTATCAGTCGAGCTCTATGCTAAATTTGTTCATTTCATAATAGAACTCAACTGAGGCCAAGTTACATACTTATCATCTTGATAAGATCAGGTCATTGTAGTTCATTACATCCATCAGGAAACAAAATAGTACACCCCCTCGACCTGAAGAAGATAGGTTATATAAGTCCAACTGCAACAACTCCCTAAGGCTCGAGCATACTTTGGCTATAGACCGCGATAAGGACATGACCAAAACTTGATGGTACTGCACAGGGTGAATTATAAAAACATAAAGACATGCATTTAACCAACAAAACTCGAAAACGATTATCCAATTATGTTCAAGTTCGGCTAAACAGGAATAGAATTCAACAAGTTCATCATTCAAGCAAACCAACATCTTTAACGCACAGTGGGCAGAAATAGTTCAAAACCTATGGTCATTGTAGTTGACAAGTATATATAAACTAAATAACTTAATAATATTTACTATATACTAGTAACATACAAGCAATATCGGGGCACCATACATAAGCTACAAGAATATCATGTCCCCCTAAAACCAACATCCTCCTTCAATAATATATATATATATATATATATATATATATATATATAATAATAATATATAATAATATAATATATATAATAACCTAGTAATATATCTACTATATACTAGTAACATACAAGCAATACTGGGGCACCATACATAGGCTACAAGAATATCAAGTCCCCATAAAAACCAAGGTATCCTCCTCCATACATATGTAGTAGTGTATATATATATATATATATATATATATATATATATATATATATATATATATATATATATGTAATTCGTTGATTATTTTCCATGCTCAATTGCAACATTCATTCACCATCTAAAACCATTGGGCAACGAGATAGCTGCCTACATCCACACATCTTTTAATTCAACTAACTATTAACAAAATTTATAAAAATAAAAGATATCTAACCAAGTTCAAGGTTTTGAAGACTTACAGTTCGTCCAAGCTTTCTATCTAGGTCCACCACAGAGGAAATGGATTTGGAACTGCACGGCATATGAAATACTAAGCATTAGAAAAACCAAAACCCATAAATCAAAATGCTTTTCAACACATCAATCAATATGGTTATATACTATAGAGAGAGAGAGAGAGAGAGAGAGAGAGAGAGAGAGAGAGAGAGAGAGCAAATCCATCCATCGATCTCACCTACATACATGATCAATAATAGTCAATATATTTTATCTTACAAGAAATCATCAAGAGTGCATTTTCATGTTATAACAAAATAATAAAAAAACACACAAGGAAATCAAGTTTGAGACCCAACTCGCAAAAGATCATGTACCAAGCTAGTCACACACATACATCCTTGAAGATAAATGTACCTCATCTTGCCAGAAATCATCGAAATACCATTCACCCATTGCTTAGATAAAAAAAAGCACAATAAAAGAAATTGGGTTGAAGGTCAACCAAAAAAAAAAAAAAAAAAACCGAACAATACATGGGATTGTTTGATAAGTGTGAATAATTTCAAAGTCTATTCATAAATATTACGGATAGACTGTAATAAATTGTCGAGGCCAAACGACAAATCCTCCCACGCCGACCTCTCCAAGTATATGATGATAACCATCTTCCTTCCACAACTCTGCATGCCCGACAATAATATCGGTCAATATAACGCTATAATTTCCCTCGCCTAGCTCAGATCCATGGACTAATGCGGTAGGATCAACCAAATGCACCTCATCACGAGCCTGTACCCGTTTCTTCCAATCGCAAAGATCACATCTCTTGGCCAAATGTAGCGAATCAGGCTATACAAAATGCATGTCATCAGTACACATCTTAATTTATAGTGTAAAATAAGCTCAAACTACTATTAAGGAAACATGTACATACCGAAGAGGCCTGACTAGATTTAAATGGAAATGTTGTAGGAGTAGGGACAACAACCGGTTGCCCTTGACTTTCTGCCATGGTTTTAAGAGTCTGTTGGAGTTGTGACAGGGTTTTATCGATATCCTCTAATTTATGTGCCAAATTATCTCGCTCTTGTGTCACCGTGTTTAGCTTTTTTAATACTGGGATTGTTTTCTTCAATGCAGTCTTGGATACAGTTCCACCTATACCCCGCATGCGCCCTCTACTGTCACTCCCAATTGACTGTAGACAGAAATGAAAGTTAATTTATCAAAAAAGGCATAACTACCTGTACCTCAAGTATTTGATGTTCAAGCATACCTGTGTAAGGGCATCATCTATACCAGTCATCAAAGATCCAGGATTACTACTCTGAGCCTCCTTTATTTTTTCCTATGACAAAATCCAAAAGAAACCATTACAACTCAAACTCACATTTATATTCCATATGTCATCCTAAAGAAGTCAGGAGGTACGATGGGTGCACTTACTAAGACTTCAGGAAACTGGAATTCGTTTTCCTTTGTTGTATGTGCTCGAATGTACATATCAGACCTACTGATCTCGGCATCAGAGGTGAGATTCTTCTCAAGTGCGTTTCCCATGTTACATCAATATCAATATGCATCATTAATGGAATGAAGGAATGCTTGTTAGAATTTGAAATAAATAATACGATGTATATTTTAAGACATATACCATCTGATGACGTGTGACAGCCAAGCTACGCCGCCCAAGTGTAGAAGGGCCAACTTGCTTGGCCTGATTCGATGCATTCCTTGCACTTAACTCCAGGAAATCTTGGCTATTACGTTGATCCACAAAAGTAATCCAGTCCTCAATAGGCACACCAGCAGGGGCAGGATCTTGTTTCACAACTACAGGATCCTTACCCTTGATAAACTTTGTATATAAATAACTCTTGTAATTCCTCCAACATGCCTTCATGCGGTTCGGAACATAATCTAACCACACACTCTCATGTTCAAACTCATAATTTCTCCCTAAGCCATTAATGACCATCTGAATGTGCTCACAAGGCACATCGCGGATGTTGGTGTAGGTGATCGGGATATTTGTTCGTGTGAGGACACCGAGGGATGTTGAGAAATCAACTAGATTATAATCCAATGCATTTGGTTGCCCATGTTCATTAGTTGTTATGAACTTCTTCTTCGATCCCTCAATTAATTCCTTACCTCGCGCGGGTCCTCTCTTCTTAGAAGATGTAGACAACGACCCCTCTACATCAAAAGAAGAATAGGCACAACCCCAAGCAATATTAAATATCAATATCCATGGTCAAAGTAAAAGAAACTTTAGTTTAACATAGTCAAGGAGAGGTATCTTATTACCTCTAGCATCTTCAGGGGCTGCAACCCCAGGCAACTCGTCATGGGCTACATCCGCGAGCGGCTCTGTACCCAATGCCTCTTCCTCCACATCCATGTAAGACTCTTATCTGCTGCTAAGGTGTAAGAAATTAAAAGTGAATGACATAGAATGAAGTGAAATGCAAATAAGACTTCAATACAACTCACATCTGACTTATAATGTATACATAACATTAAAAAATGAAATGCATATTTTAATATATAACAAGGATCCAACATCTACATGGAGTGCAATAATAGACAAAACACAAAACTCATTTAAAGGATCCAACATCTACATGGAGTGCAATAATAGACAAAACATAAAAATCATTTAAAGGATCCAACATCTACATGGAGTGCAATAATAGACAAAACACAAAAATCATTTAAATACATGCACAAAAGTAGAATACATGAGGTTCATCTTCTAGCTCGCTTTCTTTTCTTCTTTTTTTCAACAACCACATGGATGTCTTCAGGGTCATCGTATAATAACTCATCACCAATCTCTACTTCGGTTAGATCAGGTCCTACTTCGTCAAGAGTTACAACCCGTTGTTCTGATAAAAGGCATGCTCATCTTCGACAAAAATCTTTCTTGGAACCTCCAAGACCACATGCCAATCGGGATATTTTGGATCTCTAGAATAGAAAACCTGCATGGCATGCTCTGCAAGAATGAATGGCTCATCACTCAATTTGTCTGAACTAAGAAGATTAGACAAATTCAACATGGTAAGATTTCCTTCAACGTCAAAAGAAACACCTCATTGCGTCACCTTCACCCAATCACACTTGAATAGAATTGGCTTGTACCCATGTCGGTACTCCATTTGGATTATTTTTCGGATGACTCCATAGTAAGGTATAGATTCATCCACTGGGTTCCTGTCCTTAGCACTAGATCGAAAGGTGGTCATACTCTCTGTGCTAACCCCACTATTCTGGTTCGTTTTATTTTCCTCGTAGTCCTTAGTGACGAATAGGAAACCATTAATACAATACTTATTGTACTGTATAGAAAAATGAGTTAGTCCCCTGACTATGTCTTTAAAGTCTTCATTAGTTGATTCATCTAACTCTAACTGCTTCTTCAACCAAGGTATAAACTCATCATTACTCGCCACCTTGGTCCTCTTCCCTGCAACTACCTTGCGTTGCTGCAAGAAATTGGCATACTTCCTGCACGAAGAATGATGTTATAGACGTGACCTTTTTTTAGGATTGTTATTACAATGTTATTGAACAAAAAATGAAGAAGACATATACATACAAGCTAAGTCCAATATATACCTTTGCATGTATCATAGGTAGGATGACTCTTCAGAACCCAGATACGAGCCTGTTCATACTCAATACCTTCTAGGACGACATTTTGACCCGGGCCAATTGGACCTACGACTTCACCATCGAAGTCGTCAACAAAATCTTCCGACCTCGACATGAGTGAAGTTGATCCATCAAATCGCTTTTCTAGTTTCTCCAAGAGGCTTGTTTTCTTTTTCCCTCTATATTGGTTACAGTGTACAAGTGTCTCCTCTTGTATGTACCGTTCAGCTATACAACCTTCCGGCCGCATTTTATTGCGTACATATGCCTTAAACGTCTTCATGAACCTGAATGAGTAAACGAAACTTAAGAAATATAAATGCAAATGTCTAGTCCAAGTTTTTCACATTAAACTCATGTCATACCTTTCAAATGGATACATCCATCGATAGTAAACAGGACCACATACGCGAGCCTCGTAAGCCAAGTGGATTGGTAGATGCATCATCACAACAAAAATAGAAGGAGGGCATGTAATTTCAAGCTCACATAACGTCTTAGCCATGCCCTTCTCGAGAATCAATAACATTTCAATATCAATGGTTCGTGAGCAAAGGGCGTTGAAGAAGGTACATAAGCTTCTAATTATATTGCGGATGGGCTTGCTATCCATGAATGCATGCTGGATCAAAATTGGAAGCAGATATTGCATCAACACATGGTAATCATGAGACTTCATTCCCTTCAAATCCATGTTATCTTCCTTTACAATGTTCTTCCAATTTCCACTAAAACCGACCGGAACACGCAACTCACGCAAAGTCTGAATGAAAAGTTTTTTCTCTTCTTTTTGCAACAAGAAAGGACCTCGTTTTTGGATCACCTTACCGTTGATATTTTTCAGCCATAAACGCTTCTTAATTCCCAATCGCTTCAAGTCCCTTCGTGCATTAGCATCATCCTTGCTTTTTCCCTTTGTGTTCAACATCAAGGCAATAAGTATTTCGCATACATTTTTCTCGATGTGCATAACATCAAGGTTGTGGCGTATGGGCAACTCCTTCCAATAATCTAGATCAAATAATATGGACCGCTTAAAGAAGCATGTTGACTCAGCATCATCCACTTGCTCCTGTCCTCCTATACCCTTCGTTTCTTCTTCTCGATCTTCCCCCACTGCACATTTAGCTTCGCAACAATTCTTTCGATCTCTGTCCCAGTCAGACGAATTGGTTGTGGTCGATGGTCCTCCTCCTTATTAAAGGTGCTTGCACTTGAGTCATATCTAGCCTTGTCATTGAGTGGCAACCACCGTCTGCGACCCATATAAACATGTTTCATTCCATGGTGTAGTCGTAATGAATCTGTCTTGGGGCCACATGCAGGACAACCATACTTACCCTTTGTCCTACAACCAGAAACATTACTATATGCGGGAAAGTCGTGGATTGTCCACAATAGGATAACACGCATGTTGAATTTGTTTCCGTGGTATGCATCAATTGTCATGATCCCTTTCCGCCACAAGTCTTGCAACTCAGCAATCAACAGTTGCAAATAAACGTCAATATCCTTCCCCGGTTGTCGCGGCCCTTCGATGAGCAAAGTGAGTATAGTAAATTGCGGTTTCATACATAGCTTCGGTGGAAGGTTGTACGTTATACACATAACAGGCCATGAACTATACGATGTGCTGGAAGTCCCAAAGGGGTTAAACCCATCGGTGGCTAGACCCAATCGAACATTGCGAGGCTCACTTGCAAAATCCTCATACTTGTTGTCGACAAGCTTCCATGTGCTGGAGTTAACCGGATGCCCCATCTTTCCACTCTGCATTTTTCCAGTCGAGTGCCAGGTCATCTCTTTTGCCACCCACGGCACACTGTACATCCTTTGTAGCCTTGGTGTTATTGGAAAATACCTTAACACCTTCGCAGGTACTTTCGCTCGTTTTGACTTAGAATCTGATTCTTTTTTGTACCTAGAAGTACCACAGTTTGGACAACTCGTCTTCTTCTCGTGCTCTCCCTAGTACAACATGCAATCATTTGGACAAGCATGAATCTTCTGGTAATCAAGACCCAACTTTGTAATGATCTTCTTCGCTTGGTAGGTATTAGCTGGGGTCTTATTACCGGATGGCAACACACTTTGGAGTAGTTGAAGGAGATCAGTAAAGCTTTGTTCACTCCATCCATGGTTCACCTTTAATTTAAAAAGTTGTACAATAAAAGTCAACAAGGTGAATTCGTGACAACCAGGATACAGCTCAGTCATTGCATCTCGTAGATTTGCTTCAAACTCATTACCTGTAGCGTCCCCAAAAACGTCTTCAACTTCGGGGGCTACATTAGGGTCATCCTGAACAACTTCGTCTAGGTTATTACCACCAAGGTCTTCAACAACCGCATTGACAATGTCGTTTAAGTTTGCCACACTGGGGTACTGGTGGGAAATTGGAGGACGTTCGGTATACTTGGATGTTGCAAGCTCACCGTGCATGTTCCACACCTTATATGTTGCATCAAATCCATATTTCATCAAATGTACCTTCACATCGTCAATTATGCAGGGTAAACGTATACATCTGCATTTGGTGCATGGGCAATGAATGGTTTCTCTACCAGGAAGGTGTTCTGATGCGAACGTTACAAAACTTACAATACCATCCATAAAACGTGGGTCTGGGTAATGTAGAGTAATCCACTCCCTATCCATTGGATACAACCTCTTTAATTATGATGTGTACCTATAGAAAGTATACAACCATAACAATCAAATATCAGTCCAACTTCTACGACTGCATATCCCCTTATCTCTCCAGACATATTGATCAGGCATTTGATTCCACGTCAACTATCCACAAAAGGTATGGATATTTGACGACGAAAACAAGTGTAGGGAATACTCCGGAGAGAAAGGGAGAGATGAAACGGAACTAGCGTGTGCATTAACACTGCAATCTATTCAACCTTAAACTGTCCAAAAATTCAACCTACCATCAATTCAATCATCAACGTCGTCATCATCTTAACCATTAAATAAAACCATGCACAATCTCAAACATAGGATCAAGATGCCAACATTATTACACATTCCACATCTTTTTGGGCCTACTAGTTACATGCATAAGTAAATCATATAAAAGGCCCCAAATCTACAACTCATATAATCCAACATGGACTCATTGGGTGTTGTCTACTTGACTAATGGTACTATGCAAGGCACGCTGCCCACTATAAAATGGGCCTACCCAACGGGTCCAAGTAAAGTCACCATGGTGGACTTCTCACTCCCAACTATCTCTCTTGGTATTTGTCCCACTTGGGCCTTACTTTTAATTCATTTATATAGGCCCAAGGACCCAAATAACTTATGATAAATAAATGGACAATGAAGATGTCCACCACATGACCCACATCATCAGAGTATAAATTAAGTTCAGAAGACATATAATACGGGCAACATGAGCAAGGGTAAGGTACACATAAGGTGGCCCGCTAGGAAATAGTCTACCACTGTGAATCGTCCATGTCCAGGGCCTAATTAGTCCATAAAATATCTTAGGATGAGAGGTGAAGCCCATGGAAATGGGTCCATGCCAAGTTCTACCCAAATAGTCATAACTTTTGGTATAACACATAAATGGTTTTGGGCCGTCTTGTGGCCTACCTTGTGATCATGTGGGGCTCACATTTGAAAAAAGAATTTACTCATCTGGCAGCCCCATGCATGGGCTTCACAACTCAGAAACTATGGCCCCTTGAAGATAAGTTTATAAATTTTGGCAAGAGCTCAAACACTGGCACTTGAAGGACTATGCAGAAATGTTGTGCAGGAATGGTTTTTGTCCAACTTTGGGAGGTTGCCACAGACACATGAGGCCATATTTCAACATACCGTCAAGTGTCCCTGGTATTCCCATATTTGGTCATAAAATTCCATAAGGTAGGACCCTCTGATTACATGTGTACAATTTGTGGCACATGGCCCAACATAGCCATCTGAAATTTCTGCACAACTCTGCCTAGCCCCAATTTGGAGTCAGATGAAAGATCACCTAAGGCCCACATTGGTCCAACTAAAGTATCATTTATCTACACACTTATGTAGATTAGAAATTCATCTTAGTGGTCCCAATATATCTCATACATGGAGCTCACCACGGGGACCCAAAGTCCCAGACACAATATTCAGACTTGCAGTCTTTGGCAATGAGTCTGTCCCAACTTTGGCTCCACTTCACCAACACATGAGGATTATTTCCAATGAATTAGTAGGACAATAACATACACTAACATGTAGAATAGACATATCCCATTGTGAGATCCTTAGATACAGATCATGAGGCCCACCATAAGGTGGCAAACAGGCCTACTTGCAACAGTCTAGTACTTAGAAAAATTTAGCAACATAAGCAAATATGTTAAACAGAGACATTTCAGCAAACACATGCTGTGCACACTTAGCATTCACAACAAACAATTGAAGGTAGAAAATGAAGAAAATGAAGGGCTTATTTATCAATCAAGGCAGGTGTCGATATCATTTTCATAATGAAAACAAAATAATCTAAAACGTTTCAGGGTAACCATCATCAGGACCGTCCAAAATCAGGACCCACCAGAAAAACACAATTATTGGATAATCTTAACGGTCTGTCCAGTCCTTTCAAGTTTGAACGGCTGTCAGTGTTCTTTTTAATTTGGAACCATCCACATTAAGGACCCGCCATCTGACGGTCCGGATTGATGCGCATGCATGCCACGTCTTTGGTAGATGAGCTGTACACAGCCGGGAGAGGATCGCGGTTGCGTAGTGAGGCTCTCACCACCCTTTGCCGTGGTGTGAAGTTTTTGTGGGGCCCACCGTGATGAAAGTATTTTATCCATGCCGTCCATCCGGTTTTTGTGGGCAAGATTATTCGATGTTTGAGGGAGAAAGAGATACATGTGACGCCAAATAAAGGGGCAGCAGTGGAACGGCTGAAGAAACCCTCTGTTTCTTCCTATCGGTGCAGGGAGAGGGACGGAGAGGGTTGCGTACGTCCTTGACAGTGACGAGAGACGGAGAGAGGGAGAGGGATGGAGATCGGACAGGGAGAAAGGGAGGGAGAGGCGGGAGATGGGTTTGGGAAAAAAAACCCCTTTTCAGAGAGGGAGAGGCAGAGGGAGAGGCGGGAGATGGGTTTTGGAAAAAAAATGGTATTGGCGCGCGAATTTTTCGCGTATGCTCTCTGCGCTCGGAATGTGGGTGAGGCCCACCATGATGTTTATGAGAAATCTACGCCGTCCAACTATTTTCTGAGCTCATTTTAGGCGTTGAGACAAAAAACGAAAGGGATCATATGCCATCCATACCGTTCATAATGTCCAGCGGACGTGGATTGGCTAGTGACCCCACCCCAGCCAGGTGGCTTGTGTCAAAGCTGTGTGGGCTCCACCATGATGTATGTATTTTATCCACGCTGTCCATCCATTTTTCCACCTCATTTTAGTGCACAGGCCAAAAAATGAGGCAGATCCAAATCTTAGGTGGACCACACCACAGGAAAAAGTGGGAATTGAATTCTCACCATTGAAAACTTCTTGGAGGCTACAGTAGTTTTGGATCAAGCTGATATTAATTTGTGTTTTCACTTCATCAAGGTCTGTGTAACCTTATCAACAGGTTGGATGGCAAATAAACATCACGGTGGGCCTTGGGAAGTTTTTAATGGTGGACCTTCAATCAACACCTTTCTTCTGTGGTGTGGTCCAATGTGTTAACTCACAGTACTGATCAGATGCTCTAATCTATAGGAATAGCTAGCCATCCATTTCATAAGCCATGGACTGATGGTCAGGATTCTCTTCTTAAAGGAGCTATTGAGAACTAAGAGCGATCCATGGTAGGCCCCAACAAATGAAGGGTTTAAATTGTTGATTGAACCTCCTTAATTTTCTATGAATGATCCTAATTAAATGCCCATTTTAAAGGCAGTTGATCGGTCCGTTGGAATCATTTGGTTGGTGTAATTTTAATTTACATGGTAATAACACAAGAAATGGGCCCTTGATCATTTAATGAACGATCCAGATCAATCAATCTGACTGATCAAGGGCCCGTAAGCTACTAGGAGTAGTACAACTTACAGTCATCCAAGAGCATTGGATCTTCTTATGGAAAGACAAAAAAGCCCTTGATGCTTTTGGCATCATGATGTATGTGTTTTATCCATGTTGTCCATTAATTTCTACTGATCATTTTAGGGCTTTATCTAAAAAATTAGGCAAATCTAAATCTCAGGTGGACCACACCATAACAAAATAGTAGTGATTGAATGTCCACCAATGTTTATTGACATCCAACCTCTTGATTAGGTCATACAAACATGGATGCAAGGAAAAAACAAATAACAACTTGATCTAAAACTTTCATGGCCTCCAAAGAAGCTTAACGGTGGGCATTCAATTACATTGTTTCTTGTGCTGGTCCAGTTGACATTTAGATCTACCATTACAATTAATATTCCATACCGTTCGCAACATCTCAATCCTCCTGGGATGAACATGAAAAAACAAATTATATTAATTTATATTAGCCTAGTTAAAAACTTTTATGATCCCACAAATATTTAAACCATGGTCATTCAATCCTTATGTTTTCAGCCCACACGACTTTTGGATCCCAACTCATTTTTTTGTCTCATGCATGTCCTAAAATGGGCTCACAAAACGGATGGACATGGTGGATTTTCACAAACATCACAATAGGCCCCTCGGTTCCCAACAGTTTGGCTATTGACATTGGTGATTAGGTGCTAGTGGTCGGGCTCTATGGACCCCACGATTATTGTGCTTAATTTATCCATGTTGTTCATTCATTTCTCAAGATTAATTATAGCAAGACTTCATCCTATAAATGAGCAATATCTAAATCTCAGGTGGACCACAACACAAGAAAACAATAGTGATTGAATGTCCACTGTCCATTAAAAACGTCCTAGGGCCCTGTAATGTTTAAGGCATGTTTAATGGATAAAACTCATAAATCACGGTGGGCCACACAAGCACTGATCAGTACCTGCTACAGTAGTGGCAAGGTCGAAGACGATATACAAATTAATCATCGTATAAGATATTCAACAATGTGTTTTAACGGCGTTCAATTAGTAAATGCCATTATAAAGTGGATCTTTAACAATGCTAGATTGTGCACGCCATAAAAATAGGTAATTGATGGTGTTCTTTTACCGCATGCCGTTAACACCTACAATTTGTTGTATTTGAATTAGAAGATAACAACTTAGTAGGTGTTACCTTTACTGTGTACGGCCTACCTTGATTTTTTTCTGTATATCCACTCAACCCTCTATTTTTTCATCTCATTTTAGGAATCGATCCAAAATTATAAGAAGATCCAAATCTCAGGTGGACCATACCACTAGAAAGAGTGATGAATCACCATTAAAAACATTGTTGTGGGCCACAAAAGCTTTGGATCAATATTATCTTTCTAATTTTCCTTCATACAGATCTTCTTGACATTTATCAATAGGTTGGATTACAAATAAACATCAAGGAAACGTTATAATAAGCCAGCCTTTGGAAATTTTAATGGTGAGGCACTCGAATCAACATTTCATGTGGTACTGATCCACTTGAGATTAATCTCTCTATAAATTTTGGCCATCACATCTTAAAATGGTCTAAAGAAAACCGATGGACGGTGTGGATATATAAAAAAACATCAATGTGGGCCCCATGGTAGGGGTAACATCCACTAATCTGTTACATGCATATATGGGTACAACACCAAGCTAATTCGCACCCCAATTCGAGTGATGATTGGGGTACTAGAAACAGACGATCCAAATAGGAGATCATGGGGTCCATGGTGTTGTATGTGATTCATCCATGCTGTCCAACCCTTTTTACATATCATTTTGTGGCATGGTCTAAAAAATGAGGCAGATTGAAGGTCCAAGTGAGCAACACTAAAATCAACAATTGACGACTTGGATATGGCTCCATATGGTGTGGTCCACTTGAGCTTTCCACCTGCCTCCTTCTTTGGGGTAAAACTCTAAAATGAGTTTTTAAAATTGATGGGCGGCATGGATATACAGTAAATCATGTAGGTGGGCCCCAATGTAAGGATAACAGGGTGGGTTCGTTTCATTAAATTATGAAAATAAGCATATTTTCGTTTTCCGACGGCTAAAAGCCGTCAGAACAAAAGGGCGGGACCGTCGGGAAAGGTATTTTTGGTAGTTTTTCCCGACGGCCGATAGACATTAGCCGACGGTTTTAGACCGTCGGAAATTCTGACGGCTCAGAGCCGTCGGAAAAAAAAGGCGGGGCTGTCGGGAAAAGTCATTTTTTGGTAGTATAAAGAAAGAAATTTTAGAAGAAGCTCATAGATCGAAGTTAACAATACATCCTGGAAGCACAAAGATGTATCGCGACATTCGCAGGACATATTGGTGGAACAACATGAAGAAAGAGATCGCAAATTTCGTGTCCAACTGTTTCACCTGTCAACAGGTTAAAGCCGAACACTAGAGACCTTCTGGACTACTACAACCATCGAAAATCGCATAATGGAAATGGGAACGTATATCCATGGATTTTGTTATAAGGTTACCCAGGTCAGGGAAAAATCATGATGCTGTGTGGGTAATTGTAGACAGACTACTAAGTCGGTACATTTTCTACCGGTACGAATGAATAACTCCTTAGAAGAGCTGAGTAAGTTATATATCAAGGAAATTGTGAGACTTCATGGGGTGCCTGTATCGATTGTTTCCGATCATGACCTTAGGTTTGTTTCTCGATTCTGGAAAGGTCTTCAAGCAGCATTGGGAATTAAACTGGATTATAGTACAACGTTTCATCCGCAGACTGATGGCCAAACAGAAAGAGTGAATCAGATATATATTAGAAGACATGCTCAGGTGTTGTGTTCTAGATTTCAAGGGAAATTGGGACGATCATCTTCCTCTAATAGAGTTTGCATACAATAATAGTTATCAGTCGACTATCGGAATGGCACTGTTCGAAGCACTTTATAGTAGACCTTGTAGATCCCCTAGCTGCTGGACAGAAGTGGGCGAGAAAGCGTTGTTAGGACCTGAGCTTGTACAACAGACTTCTGAGAAGATTGCAGTTATTAAGGAACGTATCCGTGTCGCCCAAAGCCGACAGAAGAGTTATGCAGATAATCGAAGGATTTGGAATTCTTCATGGGCAATCATGTGTTTTTTAAAGTTTCCCTGATGAAAGGAGTCATGCGATTTGGGAAAAGGGGAAAATTAGCTCCAAGGTACATCGGACCATTTGAAGTATTAGCTAAGGTTGGCGCCGTAGCATACAGACTTGCCTTGCCGCCTCAATTATCGAGTATTCATAATGTTTTCCATGTATCCATGTTAAGAAAGTATGAACGAGATACTTCTCACGTCATCGACTGGCAACCTTTGGAAATTCGAGAAGATACTACATACATTGAGAAGCCAGTTAAAATTCTAGATAGAAAGGAACAAGTACTCCGTACCAAAACGATACCACTTGTTAAATTACAATGGAGTAATCACGAAGTCTAAGAAGCTTCTTGGGAGCGTAAGGATGAAATCCGAGAAAAATACCCAGAATTATTTTGAGGTACGTTTAATTTCGAGGACGAAAATTTTCTTTTAGGAGGGTAGAATGTAATAACCCGGATCCTTACAATAATAAATTTATTAACTTTAAATTTCTGAAATAATTTAATTAGTTGTTTAATTGAGTAGTTAAGTAATTAAATAACTTAAATATTGATAAATTAATATTAAACAATCCGTAAGGAATTATAGTATGATCCCTTTATTAGAATTGCTCAACATGAACACTAGAACAGCGTAGAAGTGTCAGATTTCACATAAATTTACAATAATTAAGAAAAAAACTGTCATTAATTAAACTAAAGTTACATGACATTTTCAAATATCATTATTTCTAACAATCATTCTCGTACAAAACTCTATATATTAGTTCTAGGACACGATCTAACCGTACACATGGAATTTCAACCCTTCGATCATCCTGCAAATGGCTAAATCAGAACTTGGACCATAGGTGGGCCATCCAACCTCGGATCTGCCTCATTTTTTGTGTCACACCCTAAAACTCTGTGGCCTACCTGATGAGCGAAGTATATTTGTCACATTCATCATGGTGGGACCCACGTGCACAGCGTGCACGTCACGCGTCCGGTCAACACGCGTTGACTGCGTATTGAAAGAAGCGCGGCTTCTTCTTCTTCATTCGCCCCCTGTAACAGCGAACGGATGCGGTCCGTCCACACCATCCACACCGTTCGTCTGTGGGCCCCACATCCAGGATCTGAATCGTTCATTCTATTCCTCTAATCCACGCATGGAGTCCCCTTGAAAATCTTCCACATCGGTCGTCTATTCAATCTTCTTCAAATCACCGTCTAAATCAAAAGAGGCCAAGATCCTGGCCATTGTTGTGCATGGTAGCCTGGAAACTACTCCGTTAGGGTCGTGTGGACCCCACCTAAGTCTTCAATGTCTCACTTAAGGTTTGTTTCGCAAGAAACGAAAAGTGGAGTCCTTCTCCAACTCAAACTCCACCACCTTCGGTCCGGTTGTAGTACCGCAAACACAAGCCATCCAAGTCCATCTTGGACCGTCCAAACACCTCTAGGGTAGTGTATAAAACCCCCCTAGGTGTATTTTTCGAGAAAAGAAACGTAGAGAGATAGAAGGTCGAGTGGAGAGAGAAAGAGAGAGAGAGGGAGAGAGATGAAAGTGCGGTTTTACCGCTTGTAGAGACACTTGGAGATATGTCTATGGACCTAGAGGGGGGGGTGAATAGGACCTTTGAAATTCTTTTCGCCTACTAGCACAATTCAACAAAATAAGCTATGTAAGCAAGAACACCTCGGCTTCCAAGCCTTGGTGGGTCCAATCACAAGACTAGCAAAAGTATAAGCAATAAATAATCCTAGTCTAAGCATGCATAGGTAAAGAAAATATTCAACTAATCAAGCACCTAGCCTATGCATCTTGTGTAGACTTATGAGAGTGGATCAATGAGCTCAAGTCTACACAAGTAGTGAAGGTACATCTTGTGAGAGGATGCCTAAAAAGTGCCTAGCATGCATTCTTATCAAGCATTCATAATTAAGCAATTAAACTAACAATGCAAAGATATAATGTGCTCAAGAACAATCACAAACACAAGGATGTATAGTGGTTCGAATACGTGTCTACTCCACTCCCGGTTCAAGTACTCAACCCCTTTGAGCACACCGGCATTCACTATCGGAGGTTTTAAATGAGGTTCACCTCTCAACCTTTACACGGAGGTTTTGTCGGTTCACCTCTCAACCGTATCCGGAGTTTTAGATATAGGCTAACTCTCAACCTAATCGCACGTTTACTCCCATGTCGGAGGCTCCCCCTTGGAGACTTAGTTTAGGCCCGACTGAAGGGCCAAGGAACGACTAACGTCCCTAGGTCAAGTTCGAAAAACAAACTCTAAAATAGACTCTCAAATAAGACAACCTACTTGTCGGATGAGCCCCTTGTTTAGCGTCGGATTGGGTTTCTTGATCTCCGCTCTCCTATGCTTCAATCAGCTTCCCTTGCTCCCACGATCATGTTGCCGTTGCGTCGCCAATGCCTCAGCCACATTCGATCAAACACCTTGCATGCGATGCCTTGAAATGCCCAAGGTGTTAGGAGGATAGGTTTAAGAGCTCTACAACTTAGTGGGAATGCGCTGCCTAGAGTCTCTTACCTACAACGATCTCATCTTCGAGTTTAGGACAAGGATTTGCCAATCAAGAAGCTTCCTAACTCTAGAGATCAAGAGGGGATGAAGGTCATCTTCTTCATGAGCTTGGAATGCTCTAATCTTGTGTTAAAGCACAAGGAAGATGCCTTGCATAGGTCAAGGAATGAGCCTCAAAAGATCTCCTTCAATGGTGGCTTTTCTTCCTCAAAAATCCCTCTCCTATGCCAAAAAACGGAGCCCCATATATATAGAAAAATGGCTCCAACGGTCATAAAACGGCTATGAGCCGACCTGTCCCGACCGGTCATGACCGGTCGGACTCCCCTGCTGAAGGACGACACAAGCACAGGCCAAAAACATGGGCCGACCGGTCATGACCGGTCGGACCCCCTTACTGGATAGCCAAAATGTGCCAGGCCGACCGGTCATGACCGGTCGGTCCCCCTTGCTAGACGGCTGAACAATGCAGGAAGCCAAAACTGGCCGACCGGTCATGACCGGTCGGCCCACCTTGCTGTTTCCCTTCTCTTGTGAAGGCCGACCGGTCTTGACCGGTCGGCTGCCATTTCCATATGTAGCAAAGCTGCTGGCCGACCGGTCTTGACCGGTCGGACCAGCCTGGATCCCTTCTCCAAATTGCTGAACTCTTCTATCTTCAGCCTGCCCTATTTGGCCAAGGTTAGGGTGATCAAAAGGGTCACCTAGGGCCTATCTATGATGCCTAAAAGATTCCTAATATGGTCAAGGTCATCAAGGATACAAAAGGGGTTGGGTTTAGGTCAATGTTAAGGCACCAAGGCATCATTTTTACCTAAATCTTCTTCCTTGATGCAGCTGGACGTCTTGAGTCTTCGGTCTTCGTCTTCATTGGGCTCAACCGACACTAGACTCACTGCCGTAAGTGATTGACAAACACGGTGCACTAGTATGCCACGGAAAAGTGCACTAACAATCTCCCCCTTTGTCAATTACTTACAAAAACTTAACCTACCAAAACAAAATTTACATGTTCAAGATATTACATAGATAAAACATAAAATACAGGACTCTTGACATGCCTAAACTAAGCTGCTCCTCTTCAGTTTGCTCCCCCATAACTTGTCAATCCCTGCATAACAAAACATAGCAAACTAGTTTTGGTGGGATTTGATCTTTCTCCCCCTTTTTGTTAGCAATTGACAAACTATTCTCTCCCCCTTAATGATATACCAATGAGGTTTAAGGTAAGAGGAGATAGTGTGTCGCAGTTATAACTATAAGCATATGCTAAAAAGGAGAGTATAGGGTGCATGAATCATAAATACATGGAGCAAGCTAAGAAACATGATTAACAGGAAGATATAACTATCTAAGCATAGGTAATCATGCAATATTGGTCAAGGATATACATTTTCGGTGAAAGCACAAAGGGCTCACAGCCCAATCGACCATCCTCCCCTATTGGTATATCAAGACCAATACTAAGCAAATATTAGCATACAATGAAGCATAAAACTCAAGATGATTAGCTAATCTAAGCAGGATGACAATCTAGCAAAAAAATGTATTAGTTAAAAGCAAGGCTAAATCATCAAAATTTGGGCGAATGAGGCTGGAATCCTCTGATTTGCCCATACACACAGAAATGAGGCTGAAATCCTCAGATTTTTCAATAAAAGCATAACTAGCTACCCTCACTAACCATGTTGAGATTAACAAGCCAAAGGGTAGCAAAATTCCACAACACCCTCATAAAATGTAGCATGAGGTGAGGGGTTGGGAACTCCTCCTTCTCCTAGAAGGGATAGCGGTTGGGATCCCCTCTTAGATAATCTGGTAGAGGGGTCGTGATGGAGGCCAAGAGAGCAAGATCTTTATGTTGGCCCTCATCATAAGCAGAGTCACCAGATTCGGACTCTTTTGTATCATCCCAAGTAGCAGCCATAGCTTTTTACCTTTTGGTTTAGGCCCTTCCAGACATTCCGGGGCAATATGGCCACGACCACCGCAACCGTAACAACGGACGGATGAGGATATGGATGATTTTCCTTTACGTTTATCACCCTTCTTGTCCTTTTTGTCACGGTTATTCCCTCTATCAAATTTGAGGAATCTCTTGAATTTTTTGTTCAATTTCTTTTCCTCATCATCCTCATCATCGCTATCTTCCTCCGACTCACTTTTGATTTTCTTATGTCTGTGAGAGGACTTAAAAGCGATGTTTTTCTTTCTAGAGGGGGCTTTAAAGCCTAGCTCAAAGGTTTGTAGGGAACCTATGAGTTCTTCAACTTTCATTGTGTTTAGATCCCTACACTCTTCAATGGTGGTGACTTTAGAAGAGAACCGTTCCGGAAGAGATCTCAGAATTTTCCTACAAAGCCTATGTTCTGGAACCGGATCCCCTAAGCCCCACATATCATTTGTGATTTTATTCAGTTTGGTATAAAATTCAGTAAACGTTTCATCCTCCTCCATAGTAATATTTTCAAATAGGGTGGAGAGGCGCTGGAGTTTAGAATTTTTAACAACATTTATACCTTCATGGGTAACTTCAAGAATATCCCATGCTTGTTTACTGGTAGTGCAGTTTTGAATCCGACCAAATTCTTCTCTAGATACTGAACAAAAAATAGCATTCAGGCCTTTGGCATTATTAATACGTTGAGCTTTTTCATGATCAGTCCACAATGCCTTGTCTTTTGGCCTGAGAACATCCGGCTCACCTTCCTTAGAAATAGTGACCATTGGGGGTTCATATCCAAAATCAACCATGTCCCTCACATCCGAATCAATGGATTCCAAGAAGATGCGCATTCAGGCTTTCCAGTATGGATAATTCGACCCATCAAAGAAAGGAGGCTTAGTGACGGATGAAGAGTCCTCTCTAGACATATTTTCAAGTTTCTCTTTAGGATCTACCTCTAGGCAATTAAGCCCTTAAAGAGGAACCCGCTTTGATACCAATTGAAAGTGCGGTTTTACCGCTTGTAGAGACACTTAGAGATATGTCTATGGACCTAGAGGGGGGGGTGAATAGGACCTTTGAAATTCTTTTCGCCTACTAGCACAATTCAACAAAATAAGCTATGTAAGCAAGAACACCTCGGCTTTCAAGCCTTGGTGGGTCCAATCACAAGACTAGCAAAAGTATAAGCAATAAATAATCCTAGTCTAAGCATGCATAGGTAAAGAAAATATTCAACTAATCAAGCACCTAGCCTATGCATCTTGTGTAGACTTATGAGAGTGGATCAATGAGCTCAAGTCTACACAAGTAGTGAAGGTACATCTTGTGAGAGGATGCCTAAAAAGTGCCTAGCATGCATTCTTATCAAGCATTCATAATTAAGCAATTAAACTAACAATGCAAAGATATAATGTGCTCAAGAACAATCACAAACACAAGGATGTATAGTGGTTTGACTACGTGTCTACTCCACTCCCGGTTCAAGTACTCAACCCCTTTGAGCACACCGGCATTCACTATCGGAGATTTTAAATGAGGTTCACCTCTCAGCCTTTACACGGAGGTTTTGTCGGTTCACCTCTCAACCAGTATCTGGAGTTTTAAACATAGGCTAACTCTCAACCTAATCGTACGTTTACTCCCGTGTCGGAGGCTCCCCCTTGGAGACATAGTTTAGGCCCGGCTGACGGGCCAAGGAACGACTAACGTCCCTAGGTCGAGTTCGAAAAACAAACTCTAAAATGGACTCTCAAATAAAACAACCTACTTGTCGGATGAGCCCCTTGTTTAGAGCTGGATTGGGTTGCTTGATCTCCGCTCTCCCGTGCTTCAATCAGTTTCCCTTGCTCCCACGATCATGTTGCCGTTGCGTCGCCAATGCCTCAGCCACATTCGATCAAACACCTTGCATGCGATGCCTTGAAATGCCCAAGGTGCTAGGAGGATAGGTTTAAGAGCTCTACAACTTAGTGGGAATGGGTTGCCTAGAGTCTCTTACCTACAACGATCTCATCTTCGAGTTTAGGACAAGGATTTGCCAATCAAGAAGGTTCCTAACTCTAGAGATCAAGAGGGGATGAAGGTCATCTTCTTCATGAGCTTGGAATGCTCTAATCTTGTGTTAAAGCACAAGGAAGATGCCTTGCATAAGTCAAGGAATGAGCCTCAAAAGATCTCCTTCAATGGTGGCTTTTCTTCCTCAAAAATCCCTCTCCTATGCCCAAAAACGGAGCCCCATATATATAGAAAAATGGCTCCAACGGTCATAAAACGACTATGAGCCGACCTGTCCCGACCGGTCATGACCGGTCGGACTCCCCTGCTGAAGGACGACACAAGCACAGGCCAAAAACATGGGCCGACCGGTCATGACCGGTCGGACCCCCTTGCTGGACAGCCAAAATGTGCCAGGCCGACCGGTCATGACCAGTCGGTCCCCCTTGCTGGACGGCTGAACAATGCAGGAAGCCAAAACTGGCCGACCGGTCATGACCGATCGGCCCACCTTGCTGTTTCCCTTCTCTTGTGAAGGCCGACCGGTCTTGACCGGTCGGCTGCCATTTCCATATGCAGCAAAGCTGCTGGCTGACCGGTCTTGACCGGTCGGACCAGCCTGAATCCCTTCTCCAAATTGCTGAACTCTTCTATCTTCATCCTGCCCTATTTGGCCAAGGTTAGGGTGATCAAAAGGGACACCTAGGGCCTATCTATGATGCCTAAAAGATTCCTAATATGGTCAAGGTCATCAAGGATACAAAAGGGGTTGGGTTTAGGTCAAGGTTAAGGCACCAAGGCGTCATTTTTACCTGAATCTTCTTCCTTGATGTAGCTGGACGTCTTGAGTCTTCGGTCTTCGTCTTCATTAGGCTCAACCGACACTAGACTCACTGCCGTAAGTGATTGACAAACACGGTGCACTAGTATGCCACGGAAAAGTGCACTAACAAGAGAGAGATAGATCGTGTGGAGGGGTGGGTTTCATCCGGCTGTTGCTGCTGTCTGATCACTTCCAGGAAGAATAAGAAAGAAAGGAAGAAAGAAAGAAGAAGAAAGAGAAGAAGAAATAAAGAAGAAGAAGAAAAGAAGAAAGAGAAAGAAAGAAGAAGACCGAGTCGACTCGCTGAGTCAACTCAGATTCGAGTTAGGTTCTAATTGAAGCCTAGAGATTAGCAAATCAGTGAGTGATTCTTCATATGGAATTTCCTGTTAATTTTCTCAAATTATTCATTCTAGTTGTTCTTCGATTTAGGGTTTAAGTTTTTCTATTTCAACTTACTTTCAAGTCCTTTTTTTATCCTAAGTAAAGGATTCACCACTTGTTCGTATTCTCAAATTCCACGTCCAGATCCCTTGCCCTTGTTGTATATTTTTCTTTACTTCTCCACATAACTCTATGTAGAGGTTTTACATAGGTTGAATGCTTTTCTCTAGAAATTGTCTTCCCGAATTGCCAAGGTAAAAGCCTAGATAAACATAACTTAGGTGTTGATACAAACCTTAAACGATGTACATCTTTCTCAACTTTCTTAATTTATGATAAATATTTAGATAATGAATTATTTAAACGAAGATAACATACATAGCGTGATTGGACTTGAATATTGATATGCATTGTATGCTTGATGAATGCTTCCATAAACACATACATGTGCATACATTTATACACCGCGACAGAACAGGAGCATGGTTGATTTGGCTCCTTGCATGCATGGTTGATTTGCCGCCTCGCTGTACCGGTTAGGTGAGCATGGTTGATTTGTGACAGGTTCCTAATGTTCAGTGGCAGCGAGTTCTGGTCGTTTCACTTATTGAGCATGGTTGATTTGCTCGGTTGGATCGGTAGTGCATGGTTGATTTGCCCACTGGCGTGCATGGTTGATTTGCCGCCTCGTTGTACCGGTTAGGTGAGCATGGTTGATTTACGACAGGTTCCTAATGTTCAGTGGCAACGAGTTTCTAGACGTTTGTTGCTCTCACACGTATCATAACATACATGACATCATGATAATCATATTCCATTCATGATAAAACATGAAGTGTATTAAGCATAGCCTTATCCTCGTATATTTCATATAATCCTATCTGTTGATGTTTTACATCTAATCTCTTATTAACTGGAATATTACCTGTGATGGAAATGACTTCACTGGGCTTTAGCTCACCAAAATCACCACAGTTCCTGCAGGATTTCAGGAGGAAGGAGGAGCGGCTGAAGCAGAATATCTGGATGATTATTTTTATTAGAAGACTTATCCTAGCTTAGGTTTTTTAATTTATTTCTTTTTGAAGATGATTGAAACAGACTTTAGTAGATTTAAATGTTTTGCAGAGTAGATATAGTTGTTTGATTTAAATTACAATTTGAGATTTAAGTTATGATTAATAAAGTACTTTAGTTTGGTAGTATTGTGGTATGTGGAATGGAATTTCTCTAAAGGTTATGATTGGATTAAATTCGCACTTTGGAACTCGGGCCTTGGGTTGTTGTACTCGAGTCTCGGATTTCAGGGTGTGACACCGAGTCTCATTTCACCTGCGAGGTCATGAAAGCACCTCTACCTAGGAAGTACCGCAAGCCCGTCATCACCCTGTATACAGGTACGAGCTATCCTCTTGAACACCTGGAAACGTATAGGTCTCTCATGGAGCTGGAGGGACATGGGTCAGAAATCATGTGTAGGGCTTTTTCCCTAACCATAAAGGAGGCAGCTCGTACATGGTTCCGGGGGCTAAAATCCCGATCCATCGGGTCCTTCACACAGCTATCGGAGCTATTCCTCTCTCAATTCATGGGAAGCATCCGTACTAAAAAGCCGGCATCTCACCTAATGGATTTGAAACAGCAGCATGGGGAGACGATAAAGGAGTTTACAGTACGGTTTACTGCAGAAGCCGTCCAAACCGAAGGTTATACCGAAGAAAAAGGCCTCACCGCCCTCATAGCTGGAATTACAAGCGAGAAATTTAGATTCGCTCTAGATAAGAACCCTCCTAAAACCATGACAGAATTCCAAGCAAAAGCTCAGAAATATATCAATGCAGAAGAAGTTGCTTTGGCACGTCATGGTATATAGGGCAAGAAGCGTCAGTCGGAGGAAATCTCTTCCCCGGATAAGAAATATCGGCGTGATCGAAGGGACCGCTCTCCCAAGAAGCCTTATTCTGGTAAATATCATAACTACACTCCTCTCAACCGATCCCCTGAAAAGTTGCTAATGGAGATCAAGCATAAACCATATGTGGAATGGCCTGCAAAGATCAAATTTGATCCTGAAAAAGAGATAAGAGCAAGTTTTGTTATTTCCACAAAGACCATGGGCACAGTACCTAAGATTGCATATCTCTACGAGATCACATCGAAGCTCTCATTCGGAAAGGTCATCTTTAAGATTATGTTGTTCGACAAGGTCGGTCGCCTAAAAGGGAAGAAGCCCCACCATACCAGAAGAAGTCACCTCACCATCATACTTCACAAGAAGATGTTGAGCCTACCGGGGAGATCTGGACCATTGCTGGAGGACCGGCTTTTGGGGGAGATTCTCAAGCTTCAAGAAAAGCATACACTCGTAAGGCGTCTAAGAAACCCCAGCATATCTACTGGTTGGAACAGACGCCCAACACGTCAGAATTCGGCCATCCTCTAATCACCTTCTCCCTCGAGGATGCAGAGGGGATTCACTTCCCTCACGAAGACTCCATCGTGGTCGCGCTAAAGGTATCAAATTATCTGACTCATCGTATTATGGTGGATACAGGTAGCTCTGCTGATATTCTCTACCTAGAGGCTTTCAACAAAATGGCACTCGCCAGAAGCCTGCTTAAACCAGTCTCTACTCCTCTCGTCGGCTTCGGGGGCGAGGTGGTAACGCCGAAAGGAAGCATTGACCTCCCAGTCACCTTTGAAGAAAGTCCAGCAAAAACTGCTGTCTTCGTTAATTTCCTCGTGGTAGATCGGAGGTCAGCTTATAATGCCATTTTGGGTCGACCTTCGCTTAACAAGGTGGGGGCAGCGTTACATTCGGTATACTTGTGCATAAAATTCCCTACCCCAAATGGAGTCGGGCTTGTACGAGGAAATCAAAAGGAAGCCCGAGCGTGTTACGAAATAGTCGTACAAGACCGGAAAAAGGCCCAGACGACACCAGTTATGATGGTGGCACAAGATTCATCAAATCCTCCAACGGCTATCTCGTTGGACCCAAGAGAGAATGCTCTCCAATCAGGAACTCCCAGGGAAGAGATAATGGCAATCCACCTAACTAAAGGCGATTCGTCCAAAGTTATCTACGTGGGATCCTCTTTAAGCAGCGTCTTTTGGGAAAATCTAGTTCGTTTCCTCACCGAATACCAAGATGTGTTTGCCTGGTCTCATAGAGACATGCCCAGCATCGACCCCAGCGTCATAGCACATCGTCTGAACATTGATCCAAAGTATAAACCTGTTCATCAGCGTCGACGTGCTTTCACTGCAGAAAGGTAAATGGTAATCAAGGCTGAAGTCGAGAAGCTGCTCACAGTCAATTTTATAAAAGAAGTTGACTACCCAGAGTGGGTCGCGAACATGGTTCTCGTTCGAAAAGCAAATGGCAAGTGGAGAATGTGTATTGACTATTCGGATTTGAACAAAGCGTGCCCCAAAGATAGCTTCCCGACCCCGTGAATCGACCAGCTGGTTGATTCAACGGCAGGGCATGCCCTGCACAGTTTTATGGACGTCTATTCCGGTTATAACCAGATCATGATGCATCCACCCGATGGCCAGCACACTGCCTTCATCACTGACCAACGCCTGTATTGCTACCAGGTAATGCCTTCTGGTCTTAAAAATACAGGGGTCACCTATCAGCGCCTCGTCAATAAAATATTCGTCACATAAATCGGCAGGAATATGGAGGTTTACGTCGACGACATGCTCATGAAGAGTGTCGTAGAAGATGACCACCTTGCAGATCTTCAAGAAGCCTTCGACTTGATGAAGAAGTATCAGATGAAGCTAAATCCCGAGAAATGTGCGTTCGGAGTGTCTGCTGGGAAATTTCTCGAATTTATGGTTGGCCAACGAGGAATCGAGGCAAATCCTGAAAAAATAAAAGCATTGGTCGAGATGAAATCTCTAACCACTCTCAAGGATGTCCAACATCTGGCTGGTCGCATTGCATCGTTGAGCAGGTTCATTTCGCGGGCCTCTGACAAGTGTTTACCCTTCTTTAAACTCCTCCGAGCCACCGCCAAATCCGATTAGGAGTGGACAACACAATGCGAAGAAGCATTCCAACAACTGAAGCAATATATGAGCGCACCCCCCGTTCTATCAAAACCTATGGTGCACGAACAACTCCTTCTTTATTTATCTGTGTCTTCTACGGCCGTTAGTGCCGCTTTAATAAGAGAAGATTCTGGGGTACAAATCCCGTTTATTATATTAGTCGAGCGATGGTGGATGCCGAAACTAGGTATTCTAATATGGAGAAGTTGGCCCTAGCTTTGGTCACGGCTGCCCGAAAACTGCGACCCTACTTCCAAGCCCACGCTATATTAGTGCCAACAAATCATCCGTTACGGCAGGTCCTTCAAAAATGCGAGGTTTCAGGGCGATTAACTAGATGGGCGGTCGAGATCAGCGAGCACGATATTTCGTTCTACCCTAGGACCGCCATCAAGGGTCAGGCCATGGCCGACTTCATCGTCGAATTCACATACTCCTCTCCCGATGATAATTTCGCGATCAGCGACCAGCCACCCTGGTCACTCTTCGTGGATGGATCCTCACACCGGAAGCGGAGCGGGCCTAATTCTAGTTACTCCAGATGGGTCGCATTTCCAATACGCTTTACGATTCGATTCTTGCATCTCAAATAATGAAGCAGAATATGAGGCTTTGATCGTCAGCCTCGAACTAGCAAACGTCCTCTCGATTCAGAGTTTACTTATTCATAGTGACTCTCAGCTCATAGTCAATCAGGTACTCGGCGAATTTGAAGCAAAAGAAGAAAGGACGGCCTTATACAAATCTCAAGTGCTCATCCTGCTCGCGAAGCTGAAGAATTATGAAATAATCCACATCCCTCGCGAGAAGAACAAACTCGCACATTCTTTGGCAAAACTTACATCTGCACCAGAATCTGAGTTATCACATTCAATTCCCATCGAGCACCTTCGGACCCTGAGTATCGACCAAGCAACTCCTAGGCAAGTGATCACGGTCCATCCCTCTCCATGTTGGATGGACCCCATTGTCCTCTATCTCAGGGATGGACATCTTCCAGACAACAAGAAATTGTTGAGCTTTTAATTGTGTATATTCTAACCCAAATTTATCACTCATTATTTAAGGTTTTCATAATTTAAAGACTAATCTAATGCATGATTTCATGATTGTAGGAATGAGAGGAACTCCGCCCAATTGAAGACCAAAAGGATCTATTTAGAGCTTTGAATGAAGACCTAAGGTGGGCCAAAGAAAGAAGAAAGCAGAGAGAAGAAAGAAAGAAAGAAATGAAGAAGAAAAGAGGCCAAGACCGGTCGTGATTGGTCGGCCAGGAAGGTCACGACCGGTCAGCCAGCTTCCCCAGACCTACTGAACTCGCTGGACAAACAAGTAACAATGTCCGACCGGTCATGACCGGTCGGCCAGAGTATTTTTCCACCTCCAGAAGCCGCTGGACTGATTCCAATAGTGAGTCCGACCGGTTGTGATCGATCGGCCAGTCACTCAGACCAGTTGTCCGACCGGTCGGCCATGTGTTTAAAATAGAAACTTCTGTTTTTGGCGCCGAATTTCTTTACGCACTACGTAAGCTTACGCAAATTCGAGAAGATTCCGATGTTGCGGAGCCTCCCCACTATAAAAGGACACCTAGGGATCGTTCCTAGGATATCTTAGAAGGGTTTGAGCAAGGTGGGAGGCGGCGGAAGTGAATTTCAGAGTTCCACAACTCTTTCTAGTTTGTTTCTCATTTTTATGCTTTTTTTAGTTGTTTCATGTTTCCTTGGATCATGAACGGCTAAACCTCTTAGCTAAGGCTAAGAGGTGAAGCTTGTAGTGAATCTAAGATGTTTTCAATTCGTTTAAGTTGGTTTTTTTAGTTGGATTTCATGTTTATGAACAATGGTTTGAAGTTAATACAAGTTCAAAGTAGTTTTTCTTAGTCTTATGATGACTCATGGATGCTTGGGAGAATTGCTTGAGTTCTTAATGGTTGTGTGCTAGTCTAGACCTGTATGATCCGAGGAATCGGAGTACGCTCTAGTACTATGATCTTCATGTGGGAACTTCCTACCAAAGTTCTACTTTTCTGAGATTTTGTTGTATGTGGACTGTGTATATGATTTGAATCAAGTTCAAGTCATGAACTAGCTTTGTCTTGTGACAAGCTATAGTGATGGTTATGATTATGAACTTAATCTATTGGAATTGGGACTAACCTATGCAATTGAGCATGCTCGTCCTAGCTTGCATTGAGTGAATCATGTACATTGGTTTTACATATGGCAGATTGTTAGTTTAACCGCTCTATCATCCGACTAGATAGATCTTAATTTCGATTCTAGTTGAGAAAGTGAGAAACCACAGCGAATTGAGCATCAAGGATTTCTACAAGTGGATCCTTGAACCCCTAGTGCCTTTTTATAATTGTTTACTTTAATTTAAGTTCAAAGTTGTTACTTACATCAATATCCTACAAATCTGGTTGTTAGCTTCTCAATAGAACTTATTGGATGTGTTTGTGAATTCCTACATAAGTCCATGTGGATCAACCTCGGTCTTACCGAGATTATTACTACATCGCAACCTTACACTTGGGGAAGCGAACAAGTTTTTAGCACCGTTGGCGAGGACTTTGACGGTTTTTCACAAATTTCTGAAAATAGTATCTATTTAGGATTTTTAGGATTCTAGGACTAATTTAGTTTGTTTTGTTCGATTTTTCTTTTGTGAGGATTTCTAGGAAGCTAAAGAAGATATAAGGATCTCAAGTGCCAAATCAGGTTTTATCTTTCTAAACCTTACTCTTCTTCTTCTCCTATTCGTTCCTATCTCATTCATCTCTTGTAGAGTGGGTGGAGATTCCTTTTTGGATCTCTGAAAGGTAGGCCTTGTGCCACCTGGATTCCTATTGGTCGGCTCTGCCGTCTTGGATCACCTTGTGCTCAGAGATTTCTCTTCTCAGCTCTACTCCTCTTTCTTCTTTTTCTGCACTTTTCTCAAAAGATTCAAAGAGTGGGTGGGGAGTTCTCTAAACTCCTATTGACCAGGAAAAATCGGTATCTATCCTTGCTTCTGGCTTAGCCATTGCAAGACACCTTGTGCTTCGGTCTTAGAGAAGAGTAAAGAATGGAAGGAAGAATTCTTCTTTCTCTTTGTGTCATACTTTTAGGATTTTTGCATGCCACATTGGGCTTGGGATTCCAAAAATCGACTCATAAGTGAAGGGGGAATAGTAGAAGGAATAAACAGAGAACCACGTGCTAGGAGACATCTAACTTCTCCAATTTTGTCTGAAAATATGGCTGCAAATCAACCTAATCCGATGGCGAATCCAAATCTGGGCCAAAACCAAACCGAAACGGGAGAGAATGTGGTTGAGAATGTTCCCCGACCAAGAACATTACGTGATTACTTGCAACCAGCAAGAGTGAGCACTCCCTCATGCATAATCTTTCCACAAAATACAGGGAATGTAAATTTGAAATCGGGAGTAATCCAACTCCTCCCAAAATTCCATGGATTAGACAGTGAAAGTGCCTATCAACATCTTAAGGAGTTTGATGAGGTAATAACCACCATGCACTTTGCGAATGTTACTGATGATGTGGTAAGACTTAAATTATTTCCTTTTACCCTTAAAGATAAAGTTAAAGGTTGGCTTCATGCATTAAGACCAAGATCAATTGGTGTATGGACTGATATGCATAGGGAATTCATAAAAAAATTCTTCCCTACTCATAAAACGAACATGTTGAGGCACCTTATCATGAACTTTGCTCAAAAGGAAGATGAGACCTTCTTCCAATGTTGGGAGAGGTTTAAGGACTTGTTAAATGCATGCCCACATCATGGCTATGAAATTTGGCGGGTTAAGCTTTTTCTATGACGGACTGACTTCACCCATGCGCCAATTCGTAGAGATGATGTGTAATGGAGAGTTCATGAATAAGGAAGCCGTTGAAGCATGGGACTATTTAGAGGAAGTGGCTGAGAATGCACAGTCTTGGGATACATCGAAACCAGCAAATTCCAAGACTAGCCAACAAAGGGAAAAAGGAGGAATGTATGTCTTATCAGAAGAGGATAGTATAAGTGCATGAGTGGCAAGCCTCACAAGAAAAGCTGAAGTCATGGAATTAAGGAAAGGAGAGACGATCAACTCCAATGACGTTGAAACTATTTGTGGAATTTGTGCCGGAAATCAACATACAACACAAGATTGTCCCACAATTTCAGCAGTTCAGGACATCTTACAAGAACAATCAAATGCCATAAACAGTTATCAACGGCAATTTGGTGCTCCAAACTTAAACACGTTTAATGCTAATTGGAAGACCCATCCCAACTTCAGTTGGAGGAATGGACCCACTGCGAATGCAACTAATATCCCTCAAGCCCAACCTATACTAGGTCCATCTCTAGTCATTACTCTAAAAGTTACGCTAGAGGAGATGTTGGGTGCATTTGTATCGGTCCAAGCTGAGTATAACAAGACAAATTCTTTGAAAATAGATGGGTTCATGCAAGAGCAATTGAAATTCAATCAAAATTCAACTCAAGCCATCAATGAATTGAAAACCTCATTGGCTAGAGTTAAATCTCATCTCAGTATTAGGGAGAAAGGCACACTTCCTGCTCAACCTCTTCCTAACCCAAGAACCCAATTTGAGATACAAGATGCAAGCTCATCCTCCAAACATACGGAGCATGTTCAAGCTATCACCACTTTGAGAAGTGGAAAAGTAATTGACAAATCTAATCCGGTGAAGGCCCCAAATCCTAAGGATCCGAAAAATTCCAAAGGGGAAGATAGCTTAAACAACACTACACAAGAGAAAGAACCGGAAAGGCAATACAAGCCGGTTGCCCCGTTTCCCCAAAGGTTGATTTCACCTAAACCTTTAGACAAAAATCTGGAAATATTAAAGGTTTTCAAGCAAGTGAAGATCAACATCCCGTTGTTGGATGCCATAAAACAAATACCATCTTATGCCAAATTTCTAAAGGAATTGTGTACAGTCAAAAGGAAACGCAATGTTTATAACAAAGTACTTTTGACTGAGAATTTGAGCGCTATCATCAAACAAGAGGTGCCCCAAAAATACAAGGATATGGGTAGTCCAACCATCTCATGCATCATAGGAGACTACCGGATTAAACAAGCCTTACTCGATTTGGGGGCAAGTGTGAACCTCATTCCATACTCCGTTTACAAACAACTTGGGTTAGGTGAATTGAAACCCACCAAAACCACACTCCAACTTGCTGATAGATCCATTCGTATACCGAGAGGAATAATTGAGGATGTTCTAGTCCAAGTTGATAAATTCTACTACCCAGTAGACATTATTGTCTTGGATACACATCCCGTGATAGGTACCAGTGCTCAAATTCCCGTCATACTTGGTCGACCGTTTTTAGCTACTTCAAATGCAATTATCAATTGTAGAAACGGGCTTGTACAAATGTCCTTTGGAAATATGACTCTTGAGCTTAATATATTTGATTTATGCAAACAACCACGGGAGGTTGATGAGGAGATCCACGAGATAAACTTGATTGAATCATTCGTGGAGGAAACTTTCCCCTCAATATTATATTCCGACCCTTTGGAGGCATGTGTGGCCCACTCTCATGAGATAAATGATGACACAATACGAGAGATGGATGCCATTTTAGATGCGATGCCAGTGCTTGATAATAAAAGATGGAGGGCCCTATTTAAGCCTTTGCCTGTAAATGAGAACAAAGCCCTCCCATCCAATATCAAGGCACCAACACTCGACCTAAAACCATTACCAAGTGAGCTAAAATATGTCTATTTAGGTCGAGATGAGACATATCCGGTGGTGATTTCTTCCCACTTGGATGAGGAACAGGAGAGTAGGCTAATGGCCACTCTATTAGAGCACAAGAGTGCCATTGGGTGGTCGATTGCGGATCTCAAAGGCATAGACCCACTGATTTGTACTCATTGCATACACCTTGAGGAGAATGCGAAGACATCTAGGCAACCACAAAGACGACTCAATCCAAACATGAAGGATGTGGTTAAGGCCGAAGTGGTAAAACTATTAGATGTGGGTATTATCTACCCAATATCCGATGGTCAATGGGTGAGTCCAACTCAAGTGGTACCTAAGAAATTCGGGATCACCATCGTAGCCAATGCCAATAATGAACTCGTACCAACCAAAGTCACTACCGGTTGGAGAATGTGCATTGACTATCGGAAGCTAAACACTGTCACCAGGAAAGACCACTTCCCCCTACCATTTATTGATCAAATTTTAGAACGGTTGGCGGGTCATTCCCATTTTTGCTTCCTTGATGGCTATATATTCAGGGTACAACCAAATAGAGATCGCCTGTGAAGACCAAGAAAAGACTACATTCACATGTCCATTCGATACTTTCGCCTATCAACGGATGCCGTTTGGACTATGTAATGCCCCTGCCACCTTTCAGCGTTGTATGATGAGTATCTTTTCTGACATGGTGGAGACAATTCTCGAAGTCTTCATGGATGATTTTTCAGTATTTGATTGTAGCTTTGATGAGTGCCTTGAGCACTTGAAATCTGTGCTGAAAAGATGTGAAGAGAAGAACCTTGCATTGAATTGGGAGAAGTGTCACTTTATGGTTCAAAAGAGAATTGTACTTGGTCACATCGTTTCACAAAATGGAATCGAGGTGGACAAAGCAAAAATTGATCTTATCTCCAACCTGCCACCACCCAAGAGCATACGAGATGTGCGGTCCTTTTTGGGACACGCAGGATTTTATAGAAGGTTCATAAAGGACTTCAGTTCACTCTCTTGTCCTTTATGTAACCTACTTCAAAAGGAAAATTCATTCGAGTGGAATGAAGAATGTCAAAAGGCCTTTACCACACTTAAAGGTATGTTGACATGTGCTCCCATAATGCAACCACCTGATTGGAGCCTTCCTTTTGAAATTATGTGCGACGCAAGCGACTATGCTATTGGGGTCGTGCTAGGCCAAAGAAAAGAAAAGAAGTCATGTGTCATCTACTATGTAAGTAGAACCTTAAACTCAGCCCAAGCAAACTACACTACTATCAAAAAAGAACTTTTAGCCGTAGTTTTTGCCTTGGACAAGTTTAGGTCCTACTTGATTGGATCCAAGATCATCATATTCACTGACCATGCCGCGCTTGAGTACCTTCTCTCTAAGAAGGATGCTAAACCACGGTTGTTAAGATAGATCCTTCTACTCCAGGAATTTGACATAGAAATACGTGATAAGAAAGAAGTTGAAAATGTCATGGCTGACTATCTCTCTCGACTTGTCCTCACCGATTCCCCTGAAATGACCGTGATCAATGACATGTTCCCTGATGAACAACTTTTTGTTGTTTCCCAATTGCCATGGTATGCGGACATTGCTAACTATCTTGCTATAGGTACAATTCCTACACATTTGAAAAAGCAAGATAAGGATAAATTCTTCACTGAGGTGCGAAAATTCCTATGGGACGACCCATACTTATTCAAGTATTGTCCCAATCAAATCATAAGAAGATGTATCCCAGATGATGAACAACAAAGTATCATCTCCTTCTGTCATTCTCAGGCATGTGGGGGCCACTTTTTGGCTAAAAAGACTACAGTAAAAATTCTACAATGTGGGTTTTATTGGCCCACTATGTTCAAAGACAAACATGAGTTTTGCAAAATATGTGAACCTTGTCAGAAATTAGGAGGAATCTCCCGTAGAAATATGATGCCACTCAATCCCATCTTGATAATCGAAATTTTTTATTGTTGAGGCATCGATTTCATGGGTCCATTCCCATCTTCTTTTGGAAACACATACATCTTGCTTGCCGTTGACTATGTATCCAAATGGGTCGAGGCCACCCCTTGCGGGAATAATGACCATAAAATGGTCATTTGCTTCTTAAAAGAGAATATTCTTTCCCGATTTGGAACACCTCGAGTCATCATAAGTGATGGAGGGTCTCACTTTTGTAATCGCCCTTTTGAAACGTTAATGAAGAAATATGGCGTAACACACAAAGTGAGCACTCCCTATCACCCACAAACTAGTGGACAAGCTGAGATATCCAATAGGGAGATTAAACACATTTTAGAGAAAACGGTGAACCCCGATCGCAAAGATTGGTCGCTTCGGCTTACCGATGCGCTTTGGGCCTACCGTACTGCTTTTAAGACCCCTATTGGAATGTCTCCCTATAGACTTATCTATGGGAAGGCTTGTCACTTGCCTGTGGAGTTAGAACATAGGGCATATTGGGCCATTAAGAAGATAAATTTTGATTCTGACAAGGTGAGCTCGTTACGCAAACTACAATTGAATGAACTTGTAAAAATCCGGAACGAAGCATATGAGAATGCGAGAATTTACAAGGACAAGACGAAGATATTTCATGATAAAAACATTCTTCGTAAGACATTCACAATCAATCAAAAAGTCCTTCTGTATAATTCCCGCCTACATTTATTTCCGAAAAAATTAAGATCTCGATGGACCGGTCCCTACATTGTGCAAACTGTCTATCCATATGGGACCGTCGAGTTGTTAAATCCAAGGAACGGCAACATTTTTTAGGCGAATGGTCAGCGATTAAAGCCGTTCTTTGAGAAGTTTCCTTCAAAAGGTAGGTCCATACCTCTGACTGATCCTGTGTATCAAGATGATTGATCTCCTAGTCTGATGGAGGTATAGAGTAGTTAGGATTAGGATTTGCTTGTTTTTGTTTATTTTTCATAGGTTTGTTAGAAGGAGGAAGAATTCCACTTTTCACTCTCTCAGGTACTACCATTCCTCACTTCCTTTAATTTTAGAATTGGTCTTATGTTTTGCTTATTGCACATCTTTTACATTGAGGACAATGCAAGATTTGGTTAGGGGGTGTAGGATCACTTGGATGAATCTAGCGTTTTGTAACATTTCGAGCAATTATGTAGAAATTTTTTAATTTTTCTAAAATTCAAAACTCTTTTAGAAAACTTCCTTTCTATGCATTCAAGATGATATGAGTTTAAGAGGAGGAGATATGAAGTGTATGAGGTTGCAAGTTTTGAATTTCTCATAGCATAATGGTTTTATATGTGAATTCCCCTATTTTTGTGATTAATAGAAAATTTGAACACTCTTACACCTAGTTCACATTACACGATTTTCACGGGTTGAAGGGATTATGTGATTTGTGGATTAGTTAGATTTTGATTCAAGGTGTTGAGAAATCAAGCCGGGGTACTTTGTCCATCCTTGTCCATGGGAAAATAACAAAAGATATGGATTTCTAAAAATCCTATCTAATTTATAAGAAAAAGGAAAAGGAAGGATGAAATTGGGAATGATGGAAAATGGTGGAAAATTCTGATTAGGGCTACCTACTACCAACCGGGGGATGATCTACCCGTAACCAAACCCCGGAAATGGGACGTAGTGTGAAAGTCGTCGGAAGGACGGTCAGGCAAATTCCTGTCATTATCTTGATGTTGCTTTATATACCTTGAAATCTATAGTTTAGTTAACCTATGAAGAAGATAATCCTGGAAACTCATGAAATGAGCTTTCACGATGCACACTAGGTTGAATTTGTTCAAGTTTTTCTATTCATTAACCAATCAACGGGAATTTCATATGGATACTCATTATGTTTTGAGAGTTCACGGTTTCAACCTCTATCACCTAATATTTCTGAATCTTACACTTATGTATCTTGGGATGTATAAAAGAATGGTTTCTAAAGGAGAGTTGGGTTTTGGAGAATGGAATTGATTTCACGCATGTTTTGCTCGGGACTAGCAAAATGCTGGTTGGGGGGTGTGTTAAGCTCTTAATTGTGCATATTCTAACCCCAATTCATCACTCATTATTCAAGGTTTTCATGATTTAAAGACTAATCTAATGCATAATTTCATGATTGTAGGAATGAGAGGAACTGTTGAGCTCTTAATTGTGCATATTCTAACCCCAATTCATCACTCATTGTGCAAGGTTTGTATGGTTTGTAAGCTAATCCAATGCATGTTTTGTGACTACAGGATTGAGGGTGGACTCTACTCAATTGAAGACATAAAAAGGGCTCAATTGGCATCATTCTAATGAAGATTATTTGATGATCAAAGAAGAAAAGAAGAGAGAAAGTGAAAGAAAGAAGCAAGGAAAGAAAATAAAAAGAAGAAAAAGAACTTGGAAGACTGCCGACCGGTCATGACCGGTCGGCCAAGGAAGCCAGACCGGTCAGTGACCAGTCAGCCATGCATGTGGGCTGTTACTGAAGACATCCAACCGGTCTTGACCCGTCGGACATGGGTGCTGGGACTTCAATGAATAGGACCGACCGGTCATGACCGGTCGGTCATTGCTGCTGTAATCTGAATGAAAACATCCGACCGGTTATGACCGGTCGGAGGTGTTTGCTGGACTGATGTTCGACAAGGCCGACCGGTCATGACCGGTCAGACAGGCTTGCTGGAGTGATGGTCTATTGAGGCCGACCGGTCGTGACCGGTCGGCTGTGCGAAAGAAGTTAGAAACTTCTAATTTCATCCCGATTTTCTCTGCGCTGCGTAAGTATTACGCAAGTTCTCGATTATTCCGAAGTTGTGAAGCCCCCAGGCTATAAAAAGACACCTAGGGATTGTTCCTAGGGCATCGTAGAAGGGTTCAAGCGAGGTTGGAGACTGTGGAAGTGGAGATTGGAGTTTCACAACTCCTTTTGGTTTGCTTTGCTGTTTTCATGCTTTTTGTAGTTGTTTCATGTTTCCTTGGATCAGGGTTAAGAGGTGAAGCTTGTAGTGAATCCAAGATGTTTTGATTCGTAGTTAAGTGGTTTTTAGTTTGGAATCCATGATTATGAACTAAGGTTTGAAGTTTATACAAGTTTTTAAGTAATTTTTCTTAGTCTTGTGATGACTCATGGATGTTTGGATGAATTACTTAGTGTTGAGCTCTTAATTGTGCATATTCTAACCCCAATTCATCACTCATTATGCATGGTTTTCATAATTTAAAGACTAATCAAATACATGTTTTGTGGTTGTAGGAATGAGAGTTACTTTGCCCAATTGATGACCAAAAGAGCTGATTTAGAACCTTGGATGAAGACCCAAGGAGGGCTGAAGGAAGAAGGAAGCAAAGAAAGAAGAAAATAGAAGAAAGAAAGGATGAAAATAAGAAGAAAAAGAGACCGACCGGTCTTGACCAGTCGGCCATGCTTGCTGGAGTAATGCCAAAGAGGGCCTGACCGGTCGTGACCGGTCGGCCAGCCCTGTCCGACCGGTCGTGACCGGTCGGCCATGCAAGTTTCAGATTCCAGATTCTAAAACAGCAATGTATTCCCGCACCTGGTTTTTCGGACCAGTTTTCTGGTCCTATCTTGATGATATTTGAAAATCCAACACATCCATATCGAAGAGGAACTCGACACCGAACTAACCCAAGTGGTTTCGTATCGATCGGAGTTACGGATTGATCGTGGTGACCAAAACAATACAAACTGTCCAGAAAGTTCCAGATTTCGCTGTTCCACTCTGGGCCGGTCCAGGTGGCCCATCATTGAGGATATGAAAAATCTACTTTGACCATCTTTTAGACCACATCCATGTATGAATAACCACAAAAGTTTCAGATCAAAAGGGTGTGTGGTTTGATCGTACCGGTTGAAGAAAGATGGACCATCCAGAAAGCTCCAACTGCGCAGAGTTTATAAAAGCCCTAATTGTTCTAATTTTTGGACCACATTCTGAGATTGTTTTGGACAATCTAATCCATCTATCATGTAGAGGAGGAAGTTTTCTACTCATGTTCAAAATTTGAGATCAATCCGACCTCTGTACACTCCGGAGCGTTGAAAGCAAGATGACTGGTTCTTAAGGTACCCAAAGTGCGCGATTTTGAGAGGCGGTCGGTGATGTGATTGGTGGGCCCATTCAGAGGACAATCTTGGAAATCTAAATCATCTATGAGGAATATCACATTACAAGGAAGCTACAAATCAAATTTGAAGGCAATCCGACCATTGGTTAAGCCGTACCAAGCGAAACAAATTCTGCTATGTTGCTGCACTATTGCTGTACTATAAAAGGAGGTGCTCTCTTCTATTCCAGGGCAACCAAGGACGTGGGGAGCAAGGAGTTCAAGTCATAGGAGGCTTCCTAGCCTCCTCCAGCTAGTTTTTCTTCCTTTTCTTAATTCTAGTTCTAGTTTTTAATATGCTTTTTATTAGCTAATCTCTTAGCTAGAGCTAAGAGGTGAACCTTATAGTTTTCTTAGATTGTTTAATTTGTTTTATTGGTTTTTAGTTTGGAATTCATGATTATGAACTAAGGTTTGAAGTTTATACAAGTTTTTAAGTAATTTTTCTTAGTCTTGTGATGACTCACGGATGTTTGGATGAATTACTTAGCCTCTTAATTCGTTTGCAACGGTCTAGACCTGTATGATCTGAGGAATCGGAGTGCGCTCTAGTACTAAGCTCTTCATGAAGGGACTTCCTACCAAAGTTCTATTTTTCTGTTTTTCTGGAATATGTATGGACTGTGTATGTGATTTGAATCCAGTTCAAGTCCTGATCTAGCCTTGTCTTGTGAGAGGACTTGAGGATGGTTATGATTGTGAACTGGACCTTTTGGAAAGGGGAATGACCTATGCAATTAAGCATGCTCAGCTCAGCCTTCATTGAGTGAATCCTATGCATAGAACTTACATATGACAGACTGTTTGGTTTAACAACTCTATCATCCGACTAGATAGACAGGAATGTCGATTCTAGTTGAGAAAGTAAGAAACCATAGCGAATTATGCATCTAAGAAGAGCTATAAGTGGATCCTTGATGCTCTAGTTATCTTTTCATTATTAGATTTTCTATTTTATGTTAAAAATCAATTTCACAAACCTCTTTGATTCTAGTTATTAGGATAGTTAGAATTGTTTACTTCCTTCCCTGTGGATCGACCTCGGTCTTACCGAGATTATTACTACATCGCAGCCTTGCACTTGAGGCGAGCGAACACTTAGCTTCTTAATTTGTTTGCAACGGTCTAGACCTGTATGATCTGAGGAATCAGAGTGCTCTCTAGTACTAAGCTCTTCATAAAGGGACTTCATACCAAAGTTCTATTTTTCTGTTTTTCTGGAATAAGTATGGACTGTGCATGTGATTTGAATCCAGTTCAAATCCTGATCTAGCCTTGTCCTGTGAGAGGACTTGAGGATGGTTATGATTGAGAACTGGACCTATAGGAAAGGGGAATGACCTATGCAATTGAGCATGCTCAGCTCAGCCTACATTGAGTGAATCTTATGCACAGAACTTACATATTACAGACTGTTTGGTTTAACAGCTCTATCATCCGACTAGATAGACTTGAATGTCGACTCTAGTTGAGAGAATAAGAAACCACAGCGGATTGGACATCAAGGATTGCTACAAGTGGATCCTTGAACCCCTAGTGCCTTCTTATAATTAATTACTTTCGATTTAACTCAACTTTTGTTACTCATATCAATTTCATACCAAAATCTGATTAGTAAATTTCAATAGACACTTGTGGATGAGTTTGTGAAATTCTACATAAGTCCCTGTGGATCGACCTCGGTCTTACTGAGTTTATTACTACATCGCAACCCTACACTTGGGGAAGCGAACAGGAACTCCACCCAATTGAAGACCAAAAGGATCTATTTAGAGCTTTGGATGAATACCCAAGGTGGGCCAAAGAAAGAAGAAAGCAGAGAGAAGAAAGAAAGAAAGAAATGAAGAAGAAAAGAGGCCAAGGCCGGTCGTGACCGGTCGGCCAGCTTCCCCAGACCTACTGAACTCGCTAGACAAACAAGTAACACTGTCCGACCGATCGTGACCGGTCGGCCAGAGTATTTTTCCACCTCCAGAAGCCGCTGGACTGATTCCAATAGTGAGTCGTGACCGGTCGGCCAGTCACTCAGACCGGTCGTCCGACCAGTCAGCCATGTGTTTAAAACAAAAACTTCTGTTTTTGGCGCCGAATTTCTTTGTGCACTACGTAAGCTTACACAAATTCGAGAAGATTCCGATGTTGCGGAGCCTCCCCACTATAAAAGGACATCTAGGGATCGTTCCTAGGCTATCTTAGAAGGGTTTGAGCAAGGTGGGAGGCGGCGAAAGTGGATTTCGGAGTTCCACAACTCCTTCTAGTTTGTTTCTTGTTTTTATGCTTTTTTTAGTTGTTTCATGTTTCCTTGGATCATGAACGGCTAAACCTCTTAGCTAGGGCTAAGAGGTGAAGCTTGTAATGAATCTAAGATGTTTTCAATTCGTTTAAGTTGGTTTTTTTAGTTGGATTTCATGTTTATGAACAATGGTTTGAAGTTAATACAAGTTCCAAGTAGTTTTTCTTAATCTTATGATGACTCATAGATGTTTGGGAGAATTGCTTGAGTTCTTAATGGTTGTGTGCTAGTTTATACCTATATGATCCGAGGAATCGGAGTACGCTCTAGTACTATGATGTTCATGTGGGAACTTCCTACCAAAGTTCTACTTTTCTGAGATTATGTTGTATGTGGACTGTGTATATGATTTGAATCAAGTTCAAGTCATGAACTAGCTTTGTCTTGTGACAGGCCTTAGTGATGGTTATGATTATGAACTTAGTCTATTGGAATTGGGACTGACCTGTGCAATTGAGCATGCTCGTCCTAGCTTGCATTGAGTGAATCATGTACATTGATTTTACATATGGCAGATTGTTGGTTTAACTGCTTTATCATCCGACTAGATAGATCTTAATTTCGATTCTAGTTGAGAAAGTGAGAAACCACAGCGAATTGAGCATCAAAGATTGCTACAAGTGGATCCTTGAACCCCCTAGTGCCTTTTTATAATTGTTTACTTCAATTTAAGTTCAAAATTGTTACTTACATCAATATCCTACAAATCTGGTTGTTAGCTTCTCAATAGAACCTATTGGATGCATTTGTGAATTCCTACATAAGTCCCTGTGGATCGACCTCGGTCTTACCGAGATTATTACTACATCGCAACCCTACACTTGGGGAAGCGAACAGAAATCCGCACGACAAATTCGTCATCAAGCTGCCAGGTATACTTTACAAAATGAAACATTATTACGTAAGAGTTTCTCTTTGCCCTACTTAAGGTGTCTTCACCCAGAAGAAGCACATCGTGTTCTGGATGAAATACACCAGGGGGCATGTGGTAACCACCCAAGGGGACGGTCTCTAGCATATAAGGCGATGAGGCAAGGATATTACTGGCCTACTACGAAGGCGGATGCGGTCGAATTCTCTAAAAAATGTGACAAGTGCCAGTAATATTCTCCTATACCTCATGTACCGTCTGAGCAAATGACGCCAATGGATAGCCCTTGGCCCTTCGCCCAATGGGGAGTCGATATTTTCGGACCCTTACCTATCGGGAAAGGTCAAAATAGGTTCGCAATCGTGGCGGTCGATTACTTCACCAAATGGGTCGAGGCAGAACCATTAGCCAGAATTACCGAGAAATAGACCACTTAGTTCGTATGGAGAAATATCGTATGCCGTTTTGGCTCCCCCACGCTATAATCACCGATAATGGAAAGCAATTCGACAACGCCGCTTTCGACGAATTTTACGAAAAATGGAAGATATGTAATGTCCGCACCTCCCCACATCATCCTCAGGCAAATGGGCAAGTTGAAGTGGTGAATAAAATCATCAAGCATCATCTAAAGACCAAGCTCGGTGAGTGTAAAGGCATGTGGCCAGAACTCCTGCCAGAAGTCTTATGGGCATATAGGACTACGACTCGCACATCAACAGGTGAAACTCCCTTCTCCTTGGCATTCGGCACCGACGCAGTAGTACTGGTTGAAGTTCAGGTACCTTCGTACCGAATCGGGCAATATGATCCCATTTGTAATCAGGACGGTCTCCGACTTCATCTCGACCTCTTGGAAGAGCGAAGGGATGCCTCCCAGCTGCGAGCAGCAGTGTATCAGCAGCGCATTGCTTGATATCATGACGCCAGAGTCCGACCTAGAACATTTCAGCTCGGCGATTTGGTTCTCAGACAGAACCTCGGAGTTCCTTCTCGTTCGCTGGATCCAAATTGGGAAGCTTCGTACCGAGTTATCAAAATCGTGCGACCCAGTACTTATTATCGTGAAGATATGCAAGGAAGACCCGTACGTCGCCCTTGGCACGTGGAACATTTGCTACGGTACTTTCCTTAATTCGATGTAATTTTAAACGACATTCGAATAAAGGTGATCGACTTTAACGTCTTTTGGTCGCTACTCCATTTGATTGGACCCGAATAGCCCCGAAGAGAATACACACATTCTCTTGGCCAATTGTCTACCCTTGGTAGAATCAAAGTCAGTCTTTTGGTTGCTAATCCATTTGATTGGACCCGAATAGCCCCGAAGAGAATACACACATTCTCTTGGCCAATTATCTACCCTTGGTAGAATCGAAGTCTCAATCGATAGATCAGTCTATCTCTACGCAGACATGGTCACCACAACCCCCGGATTGAGCCTAACTCATGACTACATGAGTTAAGTATACGAGCATTCAACATGCGATCGACAAAGGGAAACAAAGCGAGAAAGAGCACATGGCGTTGATAAAAAAGCAATTTTCATTAAAAGTGACTAAAAAGTCAGATCATTTACATGAATACAATTTCTTCTCAAAATACTAAGAAAAAAGGAGAGAGAGAGAAGGGCGACGACTCTAAGATCGATCGTTCTCGTCTTGAGCAGGCTCGCGACTCTCTGCTTCAGGACCGATCTCGGGAGCAGGTGTGGCATCAGTAGCTCCAGTGACCTCATTCTCGGCTGCAGCTCGCTCTCTGGCTGCGACCTCGAAGGCCACTCTCTCATACTCCTCAAAATTGAAGGAAGGAGCAATTTGTCGCATAACTCTGACCGCAAAATCGCGACCAGTGATATACGCCTCATAACGCTCCTCATCGTAGAGCTAAGAGGTTTGAAACTCCTGGACAGCACGAGGACCCTCGTCAGACACCATCTTGACAAGGTCCACTCTTTCCTCCTCCCAGTGAATGGAATCATCCTTCAGCTAGTCAAGAGTCTTCTTGGCCTCCTCAAGCTTTGTCCGAGAGTCCTTGAGCTGCTACTCGAGGGAGATCTTGTCTTGGCGGAAAATCTCCTTCTCTCTCTCGGACTTGGTATGGACTTCTTGGAGCTTCGCAAACTGTAGATCCAGTGACTGAAAATGATCAGTCATGGCCTGGATCTTGGCGAGGAGAATCTGCTTCTCCTCATTTATTTTGGCGATTTGGGCTTCCAGGGCCTTTATTATGCAGTCCCTTCCCTGGACCTCGCTTTCCATCGCTTTCTTCTTCTTTTCCACGTCATCAACGATGCGGCGGGCGGCATCAATGTCGCGTCTGACTCGGAGCGTGAGATTCAAACTCTGCTCAGACAAAGAAAGAAGAATTAGAGTAGCCCACCACATAAATGACTCAAAAAAAGGAATGAGGAATGGGGAGAAGGTTGTCACCTGGATCAATATCACCCCTATGTCTGTGGAGAGAGCCTCTGGACTTGGCTCAGGAAGGCCCCCAAAGGAGTTGGGGAAAATATTATCAAACATAAACTTGCATATCGGATGCAAGTATGGCGGGATGACGAAGACTCCCGACCCGGAGGGTTGGGTCACGACCATCTCGCTAGAGCCTGCCTCGCGAACATTCGCAGCCCCCGAGGCAGGAATGGCTGTATCGCGAGCAGTGTTGGGCATGCTTGACACCCCCCTCTGAGGGAGACTTGCCTCCGTTCGATCGCCTTTCGGCGAGTTGTTGATAACCTCAATTATCGGCTGGCCACGGGAGCCAGCCGGAGGGGTCGCAGAGGCCGGAGGGGTTGCAGCATTAGGAGGGGTCACGCCAACTCCTCCGTGAAGAGTATTACGTGGCAGCGGGCCGCGAGCAGGCCCCTCTGACTGGGCAGGTGCAGCTGAAGGACCAGCTGCTGACTTCTTTTGCTTTTTCGAAGTCGTGCCCTTCAGATAGGGGAGCACTCCCAGCGCGCCCCTTTTGTCTCCCACGTTCACCATCTCTTCTTGGGATATCGAGCCCGCGGCGCAGAGATAGCGTGGGTCCAAGGCAACATTGATGTTGCGTGCGGCCGTTGAAAGGAGATCTTTGCTTGCTGTGCAGTGACAGTACCAATATCCACTAATCGTTGTTTCCAGATACGGTTGCCGGTTGACATCTCTTCTGATTCGTCGATACGAGAAGCAAATTGTTGTGTGGAGGAATCAATATCTCGACATGAGCCAAGAGGCAGATCTTGTGCCACTCCACCTGGTCGTATGAAACTGGCATGCATCCTGGCTCCCGGGACTCTTTCATGGAATTCCAACAATTTCTCCCGCTCCTCAGAAGCCCACAGGAACGGAGTTGATGCTCCCACATCCATAGCATGAGTAGTTGAAGCAAGTGAATGATTTGAAATTCGAGTGGAGACCTTTACAAGTTTTTCGTTAAGTCCTCCCCGCAAGTTTGGCTTAGCTCCAATCGGAATGCCTGCAAAAAGAATATGAGGGCACATCAGTCGACGTAAGTGAAGCAAAATTCTTGTTACTTTCTTCAGATAAGGGGGCAGAAACTCAAACCCACCTTCGCCAAGGTGGCGGATAACATTATGGCCTTTGGGGTCAGAGCCCACATCTGACTCCCAATTTTCGGAGACGTAAAACCATTTTTTCCTCCACCCGGGGCAATTGGAGGACGGGTTTCTCAGGATGAAGTTATCCCGGCGCCAGAAGCAGAGGTAGTACCAACCCTCGCTAGCTGAGGCCTTTTTTTAGCTAGAACAACCTCAAAAACTCCTCAGAGGTTAAGTCATCGTTACCCGCCTGTTTCCAGAGAATGAAGGCACTTATAAGTACCCGCTAGCCCTTTACAATAAGTTGGCCGGGGGAAATCTTATGAGTGCGAAGGAAGTTTCGGATGAATGGGTGAAGGGGAAGACGCACATCAACCCAAAAAAAATATTCATAAAAGGCTACACAGCCTGGCAGTGGTGCATCAGCTGTCTCCCCTCTCCCAGGTAACCTGAGAATAACGGACTCCGAAACCCGGTACCTCTCTTGAAAGCTCAAGAGCTGTTCTTCCGTCATTATAAAGGGATAACCGGAGGCGGAATATCTTTCGGCCGGTACTCGGGCATTATTAGACTCAGATGATCCAGGGGTATCATCTCCCAGAGGGACGATTTCTTCATCAGAAACCCTCACCATTATAAAAGAAAAAAGGAAGAAAGAGAAAAGGAAAATAAGAAGAAAGACTACCTCTGCGAAGAGGTTTGCACCGAGAACAAAGGAAGAAAAGAAGGAAGAACTCTCTGCAGCAGAATTTCAAAAATGAAGCAAACTCCGCAGGGTTCGATATTTATACACAATCATTCCGTTTGATTTGGTTGACACGCGGCGGCTTCTCATCCAGCACGACAGACGAACAGGCACCAGCATTAATTACAGAGGCACGTGGCGAGCGACGCTTCACCTCTCACGGCCGAAAAGCTGGATAAAGCTAGCCATCATAAATGCAAGATCACTCCGGATGATTCACGTGCGATTCTTTCCCAACAGCCGGTTACGCATACAAACAAAACCCTTGGCATAGCTCCTCAACGCCAAGGGTTTGGAGGGCATTTGTTGTAAGATAAAGTTGGCCATCAAGAGATGCGATCAAAAAATGATTGAGAGAAGACGCAGCCAGCCATCTCAACATGCGAGCAGCTCGGCTCGTGCTCGTCGAAAGGGGTCGCATCCCAAATGTGAGTAGCTCGGCTCGTGCTCGTCGAAAGGGGTCGCATCCCAAATACGAGTAGTAACTTCCGAATCAAAGCACTCTCCACCTTTGAAGTACCAGCAGCCCATATAGACCGATTTTGGGCTTATCTTTGCCCGTTGCTCCAGATCTCAGGGGATCACTATCAGGAAACGTAATCGAGCAGATGTCTAATTGGATTAGGCCGTTCCCTTATTTAAGGATCAACAGGATAAATACCTTATCCTTATCCTCGAAAATCGAGAGTAATCTTGACGCCCTACGTAATAGAGTGGGTTATTTGAATCTATATAAATGGATGGCTTCATCGATAAGAAGATACACAATACATGATCTCTGAGTCCCACACTCTTGTCCTTCCTTCTTACTTCCATGTCCCAACTAACTTAAGCTTCGGAGGGTCAACGGCTGGATTTCAGCCACTCTTACTTTTCCTTTGTGCTTTTTCAAATTCAGGAGTATACTACCTGAGAGGAAGGTGAACGTCTGGAGGACCCTGTTACAAAATCTGACGCAAACACTAATATTTTCATTATTACATTAGTCTATTATGTTTCAATACAGCTCTTATTTTTTGTACCTATGCCTTTATTAATTATAATGTAGTTATTTATTGTAAAGAACTTCACTTTTCTATAAAATAAAAAAAAAAAAAAAGCTAAAATATAGGATAATTACTCCTTTAACACTCAAGCATATCAAATTTAATCATATCAAGTTTCAAATATTATAAGTTTACTTACTAAATTAATATAAGCTAGTAAGTTTACATAACTAAAGTATAATAAAATTATAAGTAACTTGTATATAGATTGGGTTCAGGTTGGATCAGATAACCCGAGACCTCAACTCAAGCCCGACACAAGCTTTATCAGGTTGGTGTTTGCATAGCCCAAACTTGAGATCGAGTTCAATACTTCCTGCCCAAGCCCAACCCAATGTCCGGTCTGTCACGGGTTGGTTGGGTTGAACCCGCCCGACCTTCAGCCCTAGCTTGTATTGTCCTGGTTTGAGCTTTGTTTGATTTTTTTTAAATGAGCTTGACTTCGAGGCATAGTTTGGTTTGAACGTCTATTGGAACCAATCCAAGCCGAGCTTTCAAACTGGCTTGGCTTGTGTCCAGCTCTATTCACCATTGGTTAATAGTCAATTTCTAAGTTAGGGGAAGGTCCTACCGGCTGGTCTTTAGAGTTTGTCTTTCTATATCAAAAATTGCCCTTGCAAACCCTGATAGGTGCCTATTGCACACGGTCCAACCTTTGCTTGATAGAAAAGTGGGCTTGAATTTTAAGTTTTATTTTGGCCCTTATGCCTGATACCTTAGTCTAAGCTGGCCAGAGGAGGGCTAAGCCCAAAAGCCAAACGTACCATCTTGGCCCACGGACAGCTCTGCTAAAGAGTGTACAGTTCATAAATGAGAAAAATATCTTTTAGGGTTTTCACTTGTCTATCAGGTGCCCCCCACCATGTTTTTGTAGTGGGGCTAAAAATCAAGCAGATTCCACCCCAAGGTGGGCAACACCATGTGAAACAGCTGGGATGGAAAGTCCTATCTTTAAAATTGTCCAAATTTCAAGTGAGGTCCATTATGGTGTGTGTATGGCATCCAATCTAGGCCAGACCACACCATGTGAATTTAGAGGATTTGAGAATGATTTTACACCATTCCTTAGATTGTGGCCCACCTAATTCTTAGATTTGATTAATTTTTAGGATTCATATTTAAAATGTGATTGTTCACCTGATGGACGAGGCGGATCTTATGCATTTTTCTCTTGCGTAGCAGCAATTTAGCGCAAAGTAGCACTTTCCGAGTGCACTCGGGCTAGAGCAGTCCTTTTGTCCCTGCAGGAGTTGTCCACAGGACTTGTCTGCTGCACCTCCGCGAAGAACATCTGGGCGCGGATTGGGTACTAGTACTACCTCGACCCGTGACTAGCTAGAGATGGACGATCCGGTCAGGAGCTCTGTGGGGCTCAGTGTGATATATGTGTTTTATCCAAGCCGTCCATCAATTTTAAATGATCATTTCAATTCATGAGCCTAAAAAGGAGGTAGATCAAAGGCTAGAGTGGACCACACCAAAGGAAGCAGTGGTGACAATGACACCTACCGTTTGAAACCTTCCTGAGGCTCACCGTGATGTTTATATTCCATTCAACCTATTCATAAAGTCACAAAGATCTGGTTGATACCTTAGGGGGCGTTTGGCGCATGGTATTAAGCGGGATTACTTGGGATGGACCGAATTGCATTTGGTTCCGTGCAAATTCCACCTTGTGCTTGGGGAGGATGGGAGGGTTGGGATTAGGTGCGATGGAATTGCATTTGGTCCCATGCGGGGTTTTTATGGGATTTATGTAGATTTTGAAATCCACTACACGTGGGCCCCACATTAACAAGTGTGTTTTATCCATGCCGTCCATCCATAGACGCCTTTTACATGTGACATTATGGTTATATACATGTACAAGTGACTGACATCGCTTATGAATTTTTTATTGCAATCCCGTGGTCCACCAAACAGGATTTTGCTTAATCTCGCGTTTTACCCACAACAAGAATTTAATCCCAAACATGGGATTGGATGGTGAAAATCCATCGTATTACCAGACATGTAATCATTGCGTAATAAATGATGTTAATCCCACCTAACGCTATCCCATCCGTTCTAATACCACTGGCCAAACACCCCCTTAGTCTAAGTTAGCTAGAGGAGGGGTAAGCCCAAAGCCAAACATACCATCTTGGCACATTGACAGCCCTGCTAAAGAGTGTATAGTTCAATGAGAAAAATATCTTTTAGGGTTTTCACTTGTCTATCAGGTGCCCCACCATGTTTCTGTAGTGGGGCTAAAAATCAGGCAGATTCAACTCCAAGGTGTGCAACACCATGTGGAACAGCTGGGATGGAAAGTCCTATCTTTAAAATTGTCCAAATTTCATGTGAGGTCCATTATGGTGTGTATATGGCATCCAATCTAGGCCAGACCACACCATGTGAATTTAGAGGATTTGAGAATGATTTTACACCAATCGTTAGATGATGGCCCGCCTAGTAGTACCCCCACAGGGAACTATCTGGAGATGGACGTTCCTGTCAGGTGCTCTGTGGGGCTCAGTGTGATATATGTGTTTTATCCAAGCTGTCCATCGATTTTAAATCATCATTTCAATTCATGAACCCAAAAAGGAGGTAGATCAAAGGCAGGAGTGGACCACACCAAAGGAGCCAGTGGTGACAATGACACCTACTGTTCGAAACCGTCCTGAGGCCCACCGTGATGTTTATTTTCCATCTACCCTATTCTCCCCCTAATATATGTGTGACTTCTTGAACTTAATGTTGTTAACTTTTAATTTGTATTTTGTAGCAAAAAATATAATAAATTGAGGTGGGAGCAAGCTTGACTCGACTCGAGGTAAGGTCGCCTCGACTCGATCCACTAACTCGACTCGAGCTCGCCTCGAAAGTTTTAGCAAACAAGGCAAGCTCCAATGGTAAGCTCGAGGGTGAGCTCGAGCTCAAGCTCGAACTCGAGGAGAGCACAGACGAGTCAAGCCAAGCTTGGCCCACCTCAACTCGACTCGGCTGGATGTACAGCCTTAATAAAAAAATAAAAAAAATAAAAGAGCCGAAATTCGATGGTTTTGGACCATCGAATTGTTGTAAATTCAACTGTCCATTCATTATAAGAAAAAACAATTGTAATATCGAGCACCGATTGGTAGCTGCATCATGTGACTAACTGTGAGGGTGCGTTGCCCAGGTTGGGTGCGTTACTAACTAGCAAAAAGAAAAGAAGAGAAAAGAAAGATACTGTTTGCATTTAAACTCTTTGATAGCCTGCAAGCAAATAGTTGGGATCATTTTTTATTTGATGATCCTATCCCCTGTTTAATGGGTATTCATTTGTTGAATTCAGACTGTTTATTGAGTAGCATTGGCTCGATATGTCGATTGCTATCCTTCCGTTTGAAACATACCTTTTTGTTTTTGTTTTTTGAAACATACCATTTGTTTTTGTTTTTTAATGGAAATAGGCTCTCTTTTTATAAGTTTAATTTGATTTATCAAAAAAATTAGTGAGTTTTCATGGTCTAAGCTAATGGGATTTTATTTAAGCGAATGACAGATTTTGCAATTGGATTAGGTGTTGGTTTGAATATTTTTAATGTGGCTATTTTGCAATGTGTAAGTGCGGTTTCTTATTATTTAGGTGATGGACACTGAAAATTACATAGTTTTTTTTTTTTTTTTTTTTTTTTTAAGGGATGAAAATCACATTGTTTATACCATCTGAAATGTTTTATTTTCAACTCAGCTATTGAATTTGGGACGTGGACCACTTTCTCTTCAACTTTCCATTTGATGATCACCCATGGGGGATGATTGGGTTGGGATCATTTGGCCAGTCAGACTTTTGTGTTATGAAATGACTACACAATGTGGATGGCTTAATTAGCATGCATGTATGCAGTGTGTTGGGTTGCCATAATGTTGCGAGTTGGGGGAAAGCATGTATTGTAGAATTAATGTTGTCTTATTTATGGATATCATAGCCACTTCAGTTTTCAGTTTGTACAACTGGGCCTGTTGTTCAGTATCCCAAACAATCAATATGATGGACCATGCCCCATACCGATAGCATTCGGTTCGGAAGAGCCTCACCATGAATGCTTGGCCTTCATTTGTTTGTGAACAATGCCACATTAGACCTGGAAGATCAAGAAAATCAAAATGGGTCTACTAGTATTAGAAATACTTTCAACTTCTGAATATTCCCATAGCACTTCAAGTTATAGTGCTCCTGGTTGCGTTGGGACACATGCACAGTCCAATTCATTAATCCAAACTACTCATATGGTCTATTACATCACTACAAGAAATATGACTTTTACCGAGGACATTTTTCCTGGCTAAATGTCATAATTTCCTCGGCAAAAGTTATTCCCAACGAAAATGTTCATTGCTGTTTTCGTCGAAATATCACCCTCGGGAAAAAGATTTACCGATGAAATTAAATTTTTTGTCGGTAAAAAGTTGACCATTTCCAACAAAAAATTTCTTCGGTAAAAGTCAACAATTTCGTGGCTACGCAATGGAAAACTCAAATCTCTCACACGTATCTCACTGAAGGTCTCTCACACACGTGTGGAATCAGCAAATGATTACTTTTGCAATATGCGATTGGAGGAGGAAGAAAATGGAGTCCACCTCTTCTGATCAAATTTAGAAAGAGGATAAGCGACCCGTGGACTGTTAATTATGACAAGTCGACCACATGTTTAGGTAATCTGGACCATTGGTATGTTGCATCCTACCATCAGACCAATCTTGTGACACTTATCAGTTGAAAGTATACAGTTGTTGTTTTTCTCAACCGTCTATATGCAAGCCCAAAACTATCACTGCTCTTCCAATTGGGACTGGGAATTGGAAGGAGCGTGCTCATGTACTCACCCTACACGTACCTTGTTTTGGAGCCGTCTCTCCCACGTGCTAACATGAGAAAGATCCAAGCCACGTGCTAAAAAAAATTTCTTTTACCCAGGAAAACTTTCCTCGGTAAAATGGACAATCACCAACAAAATTACAAATTCTTGGGTAATTGGAGCTTTTAACCAGGAATATTTTCCTCGGTGAAAGTAAGCTAAGACCTATCTTTTTAGCCACGAAATAATTCCATCTTTACCCAGGAAATTTTAATTTCGTCAATATTTATCCCTTTTACCAAGGAAAAGTTTCCTTGGTAAAAGCAAATGAGTATTTACCTACGAAATTTTATTTTCATCGGTAAAAACATACTATTACCCAGGAAATTTGTTTCCTTGGTAAAATTTTCCTAGGTAAAGGTGATTTTTCTTGTAGTGCGTACACATTTTATGGGCTAGCTACCACGCAAACACCCCATGATTTCACCAATACGTAACCATTTGATCAATGGAATTTAACATGAACGGTCAAGATCATTTAAATAAAAATAGGCCCAATCCATAGTTTGATCAATCTATTTGTTACGGACCATCATGGGTTGCTTATGATTCTAAAGAATCATTTTTTTAGGACATCTTAACCATCCCATCTATGGCTTGGAAAATGGATGGCTATAAAAAGTAAGACCAAATAAGGATGGATTGGATCATCCCTTTGGTGCTATTTTGTCTAAAGCCCATGAAAAATATTCTAGACTTAAATGGATAGTTCAGAATGATCAATTGAACATATGTGAACTGATGCAACTAGGTGACGCAGGACGACGTGGTAGGTTGATCACCATCTCCCTAACTGGATAGTCATCGTTTACATGAGAAGAAATAAAAGAATAAAAAGAGAAAATTAATTCTAAATAATTGTTTATGATAGATTGAATGAATAGAAACAAAATTATAATGAATATAAATAGGAAACTAAACCCTAGGTTAAGTATCAGACTCCAACTCAAACTTAAACTCCTAGAAAACACAATTTACTATAAATAGTAAACTTACTATTTATAGAAGTCTCTCAATCCTACTAGAACTCATGGTTTTCGATAAAAAAATAGATAGTTTCTAAACAGGCCCAACCATGTTGTTCTACTAAATATTCTAAGCCCTTTTCATGTTGGGCACTAACTCTAAAACCCTACGGATCAGAAGTTATGATTGAATTAAAACTTACTATAAATAGTAAAATTGAAAATAAACTAGAAATCTCGTGATTCCGGCATGGGAAACTCGGCATAGCGGGGTTGGGTGGCTAAAGTAGCTCGTGCTACCCCAAAATCATATATTATATGTCCAGAAACTCATTCCAGATTGTGAGATACTATCGTTTTACGGTCATGACTGTCCGGATCGCTTTCGACTTTGACCGGTCTTTTTTTTATCCATCTGGTCCATGAAATAATCAGCAACCCATTTTACATCAGTCTCCACTTTGAAAGAACTCGATCCCAAGTTCTCGTCCATCTTTAGTTCATGATATTCGTATAGATTTGTCACATTAAAAGTCCTTGAAATCTCCATGTCATCCGAAAGATCAATAACGTAGGCATTGTCATTGATCCTGCGAATGATCGATACCGATCCAATCTTCTTGTGCTTCAACTTGTTGTAGGTCCTGGTAGGAAATCGCTCTTTGTGTAGATGGACCATCACCTGATCACCTATTTCGAACACTTTGGCACGTCGATGCTTGTCGGTCGTTTCCTTATATTTCTCGTTCAAAGTCTGTAATTTGTTGCGCACGTCTCTATATACGTCCATGATTCGGTTTGTCATATGTTCAGCGGCAATACTCATGCCCAGAAACTTAGGTAGGGGAACTAAATCAAGTGTGTGACGAGGCACGCACCCATAAACAATCTGGAATGGGAATTTCCTTGTTGAGCGGTTTACCATGTTGTTGAAAGTAAACTCGATCTGCTTGAGCCAAGGTCATGTCCCACTTATTCGGCTTATCACCTGAAAGGCAACGGATGAGATTCCCCAATGTACGGTTTACAACCTTAGTCTGTCCATCTATCTGCGGATGGTAAGAACTGCTGACTTGAAGTCGCGTACCGAACCGATTCCACAAGGCTCGTCAAAAATGGCTAACGAACTTCATGTCCCGATCTGATGTGATCGTCTTAGAAATCTCATGTAGTCGCACAACCTCTCTAAAGAAGAGGTTCGCAATGTGTACTGCATCAAAGGTCTTCTTACATGAAATGAAGTGTATAATCTTAGAGAATTATCTACCACCACGAACATTGAGTCCATGACGCGTTGTGTTCGTGGGAGCCCCAATACAAAATCGATAGATAAATCCTCCCAAGGGGCATTTAGCATGGGTAATGGCATGTAAAGACCTGTATTTTGAGATAGCCCCTTAGCAGTCTAACAGATATGACCCCGTTATACCGCCCTTCCAACATCACGAACAAGTTGCGGCCAGTAATACCGCTCTTTCAGCATCGCTCTAGTCTTATCTCATCGTAGATGACCGCCAATGCCACCGCCATGTAGCTCGATAATAATTTTGTCCCGTAATGAACTTTGTGGAATGCAAAGTCGATTCCCTTTAAAGAAGAAACCATCTTGAATTAGAAAGTCACTCAGGTGACCCTCTTGGTACTTTGTCCATGCATCTACAAAATCGTCGTCATCGGCATAAAGTTCCTCGAGACAGTCGAATCCGACCACTGCACTGCTCACGGTGATAAGAAGGGATGCATGTCGACTAAGTGCATCTGCTACCTTATTCTGCTGCCCTGACATGTGTTTCAGAATGAGCATGAATTCCTGTAGAAACGAAATCCATCTAGCATGCATACGATTCACATTAGTCTGAGTATTGACAAATTTTAAAGTTTGATGATCAGTGTACAGTATAAAATCCTTTTAAATAAGATAGTGGCGCCAATGGCGCAGTGCTTGAACCACTACGTATAATTCAAGCTCATAGGTCAACCACTTCTGTCGTGCGTCGCTGAGTTTCTCACTGTAGAAGGCAACTGGTCTGCCCTCCTAAGAAAAGACTTCCCCAATGTCGACATAAGATGTGTTACATTCTACCTCAAACAACTTATCAAAATTGGAGAGTACCAAGACTGGTGTAGTGGATAATCGATGTTTGATTTATGCAAAACTCTCCTCTGCCCCTTCGGTCCATTGAAATGAACCCTTCTTCATATAGTCGATAATCGGCGCGACGATACTGCTAAAGTTCCGCACAAATCGACAATAGAAGGTTGCCAACCATGGAAACTTCGTACCTCATGAATGTTCGTCGGAGTCGGTTAGTCCTGTCTACTCAGATACCCGTGGACGACTCAATGAATCCTAGAAAGAATATTCGATCATTTAAGAAACTACAATTTTTTAGATTTAAGTATAGTTTATTGTTGGCCAACACTTGTAGCACTTCTCTGAGGTGGGTCATGTGCTCCGTTTAATTCTGACTGTATATTAGAATGTCATCAAAGTATATAACAACAAAACAGCCAATGAACAGCTTCAACGCTTGGTTCATTAAACACATGAAGGTGCTTTGTGCGTTGGTTAGACCAAAGGGTATAACCAGCCACTCATATATCCCTTCCTTGGTCTTGAAGACTGTTTTCCACTCATCACCTGGCCTAATACGGATTTGATGGTATCCACTCCTAAGTCCAGTTTGGAGAACACCTTGGAGCCCTCGAGCATGTCATCCAACCGCGGTATTGGAAATCAATATTTAACTGTTATTTTATTGATAGTGCGGCTATCGATACACATGTGCCAAGTTCTGTCTTTCTTTGGGGTTAGAAGCGCCAAAACGGCACACGGGCTCATGCTCTCTTTAATGAGACCCTTACGGATCAGTTCCTCCACTTTTCCCTCTAGAATTTCACACTCTTTTGGACTCATCTGATAGTGTGGTCGATTGGGCAAACTGGACCTTGGGACAAGGTCGATGTGATGTTGTATTTCTCACATGGGAGGTAACTCATCAGGTAACCCTCCAGACCAAATACTTCAAAATTTGTCTAGTAACTGTTTAGGCGTTGATGAATATTAGAGGATCCTGACTCCTCGCCTTTTACCACAATGACGTATATCTCGTCCGTTTCCTTTGATTCCTTAACAAACTCGTGAATAACAATGAGAGAGTTCCCACTTTAGAAGCTTCTGGGTATTTTTTTAGTGTCATAGGGACCAAAATAACTTTTCAGCCATCCTTGGTGAACATGTATATGTTTTCCCGTCCACCGTATGTCACATCTTGATATGATTGTTATGGCCACCCGAGTAACATATGGCAGGCTTTCATGTCAACCACATCGCAGAGGACCTCGTCCTTGTAGCTTTTACCAATGAAGAACGAAATAATGCATTGATGAGTTACCCTTGTCTCGTTCACCTTCTTAATCCAACAGATCGAGTAAGGAGTAGGATGCTTCATCATAGGCAGATGTAACTTATCCATTATAATTTTCGAGACAATATTTTCGCTACTCCCACTGTCTATGATCACATCATAGATTTCACCCTGCACGATGCACTTTGTGCGGAAGATATTGTGTCGTTGTGGGTGCACTTCCTTCATAGGAGCGTAAAGTAGTCATCTTATTACTAGCGATTCTCCATGATCTTCAATCAGCCAATCTACTGCTTCTATGCCCCCCTCATCGGCCTGTTCTAATTCAGGGTTGTCTTCCGCTACTTCACCTTCCGCACCACCTTCATTCATAGTTAAGTGGGCTGCAGGGCGGTGAGGGCAAGCGTTCGACCACTGTTATGATTGGCCACAACGGAGAAATTGGTCCGGCCTTGGCCGACCAAATGGGTTGGGGATCCTATTAGGACTCGCCGTAGTGGGAGTTGCATGTTGAGGCCTTGAGGGATCGCTTCCCAAGTCCCGGTTCGCAGCCGTAAGAGGTTGATGACGCCCTCCTATAGGGTCATTTCCCTTGGCCAACGTTATATCCTGAGTGGGCCCTGTGATGGGCTTTGTGTTGCTAGATAGGGTCGAGCAGGGGGCCGCAATAATTGTGTTTTCGCCCAAGTGGCCAATTGATTGGCCTCACTCAATGTCTAGACTAGATGAATTTGGACTCGATCCTGGATTGCAAATCGCAACCCACCAATGAACCGTGATATTTGTTGTGCCTTTGATTTCGACAAATTATTCTGTATACCCAATCGCTAGAATTCTTCGAGATATTCGGCTACGGTTCGATTTCCCTGACTACAATTTTAATATTATTGAAACAAAATTTGTTCGTAGTCACTAGGGAAGAATCGAGCCCTAAGGAGCTGTCTCATCTGAGGCCATGTTCGGATGGGTATTCTGACGAGTGTGGAAAATCTGTAGCTTTTCCCACCAAGCTGATACACTGGATTTTAATTTATATGCAATTAGTTTTACTTTCTTGTCGTCCAGCACTTCCATATAGTTGAAGAATCGCTCAACCTCTTCCAGCCAATCAAGGAACTCCTCTATTCGAAGTAGGTCATTAAAGCTAGGAAGATCAGCTTTACCCCGATATTCTCGTTCTGCTTGTTCCACATGATCATTCCCTAGCGCAAGTCATCGTACCAAATGTCTTCGACCTCGTCATCGCTTAGTTTGGATTTATCTAGTGTAGCCCTATGATTATCCACCTAGGGTGCTCTCTAGAATACAGGGTTGTCCCGTATAGCGAGCGTTAGTGGTTTTTGGTCGCCTTGGGTCAGGGCGGAGCTAGCGATGCCGCAATTTGGTTGAGGGTTGCCTATATACCTTGCAGGAGCAACTAGTTCTCTCGTTGCGCTGCTTAAAAAGCTATCGTCGTTAGATAGTCCCTTAGAGCATTCCTTCATTAGAGGTTATCGTCCTGAGAAAGAAACCTCTCTCTAATACCACTGACGTAGGAAGGACGTGGTAGGTCAATCACCGTCTCCCTAACCGGATAGTCCTCATTTACACGAGAAGAAATAAAAGAATAAAAAGAGAAAATTAATTCCAAATAATTTTTTATGATATATTAAATGAATATAAATGCAATTTAGCGACGGATCTCCTTCGTCCTTTAGGAAATGCCACTCAACGAACCAAGCGACGGTCCATGTCCGTCGCTAATTATTATTTGCGACGGACTATGTTCGTCGTTTTTTTGCTGTTTTGACGTTCTGTGGACTACTTTGGTATTTTGTTATTTATCAATGGATGTATGGTGTTTTAAAATGGTTGATGAATGGATGGGACTGAATTTTGCAAAAGACTTTCCCACGGCAGGCTTAATACACTGGAAGGGTTGGACATCGCATGCATGTGATAGACTTATTTATTATCAGGGTGAACCATAAATTGTGGTCCAACCAGTTAGACTCGAGACCTCTTTTAAGTGGCGAAGGTCTCAAGTCCAACCAGTTGGACCACAAGTAACAATCCACTCATCAAATAACATCAAACTTTTCACATGGAACTTTTCACATATGTGCAACATCCGTTCTATAGGTTGTTTGCGTAGTGAGAATCACCTCATGTAAAAATCAGCCAAGGACACTTCTCGAATGAACCACATTTGTATTTCCTTATTTATAAATAAATATAAATTATTTAAAATAATATTGTTCACTTGATGAGTAGACGATACTGAATATTGCAAAAGATGAAGCCCATGTCCAAAACCTCTGGCCAGCCTTATCGATACGTTGACCACACATCTACAAAAGAAGTGGACGGCTAGATATATCTGGCAACGGTCCACATTCTACAAAAATGATTGGCTGACAAGATGAACAGACTGGACCAAAGTTTACCACAAAAATATGAGGCATTGCCCACCTTATCGATAGGGCTTGGACTTCATCTCGCTTTCGGAATATATTCCATTATTCATGATGCAATAGAGAGAGCTGCGCCGGAGGACATGGTCTTTTCTTTACAGCGACAGCTGAAAATGTTGTGTAATGCTATGGCTGTCTGTCTCTCTCATTCGTACATGTGTTGTTCTCAACGCTTGTTGTTCTTGGCAATTTCTTGGCCCTGAAATTTCTTAGGGGATTTTCTAATTTTGAGGCTTTCTTTAAATATTATATATAAATTTTCACCAAAAATAAAATACTGAAAAATATTTAATGTAAATTATTAAGTAAATTAAAAGTTGAAAGATATATTTATATAAAAAAATTCATTAATGTTTCTTTTATTTTTGAGTTAATATCATGATATTACCACGATAAAAATGTGATGTTTTAAAATTTGTCAAGATGTTGAAAATTATAGACGATATACCATCTAGAAAATTTCTCACAATATTATATATCCAGTATATTTTCAAAATCTTGGGGATACTAGTCGCGCTGGTTGCTGGGAACTAGTGCCGTGCATGTCATGATGTATCCTTTGTTTTAAAAAATACTTCTTTGTTTTAAAAAAGTACTTCTAAACTGATAGAGAAAGCCAGTTTTTTCCACCCATATCCCTTTATAAACATTACCACCTTGGAATTTTTATTTATTTATTAAAACGCTAGTTTCAGGAAACATGCTTAGTACAGTCGAGCGAGTGCACCCTTTTGGGGCTCACCTCTCACATGTAGAAACTGGCACATGTGTTCCAGATCCAAGCTGTTCATTGGCTGGGCTTTATCACATCAGTCCATAGTCACAAATACCACGCCGACCTGACCATCTAAGTAGGCCAAACATTCATCTTAAGTTATGACCGTTGACAAAATTGTTTTACCAACCAAATCATTTTCGATAGTTTTACCCATATGAGCCAGACCTGCCTGCTGTTACACCTTTGGGCCAATCCGGAAAGAAGATTGGATCTTTCATACGTTTTAAACTGCCACATGCATGTGTGAAACTAGCTAGCTAATTGTGCTCGTTTGCTTGCATTTTCGTTTTACTTGACGTCGGTATAGTATCTTTCTTTTGGTTCATGGAGAGTATAGAAATGAAACATGTGGTTCATATTGTTAGTAATATCTATATAAGCCAAGAGAAAGGAGGCTAGTCGCACAACAGAGGACTCATTAATCATAGCATAGCTAAGATGGCTCTTAAGCTCCTTTTCCAATACTCACCTTGCTCTCTACTAACCTTGCACCCAGGTCTCATGCTACCAAGACCTCCAAGTGATGCCAAAGCCAGTAGAAACATACGTTGCTGTCTGAGTACTCAAGCCACGGAGCCGATGACTGCCCGGCGATCGGCTAATTACCATCCAAGCATTTGGGAAGATGATTTCATGCAATCGTTGACTAGTGATTATAAGGTGACTAAGATACTTAAGGATGTTTATTAACATTTTATTTTTGTACATCTTATGGAGTTCACGTCTTATATGCAGGGTTGCACCTACTTGGAACGAATCGAGAAGCTAAAGAAAGATGTGAGGCGTACTTTGAAAGAAGCAGTTGGGCTGTTGGATCGGCTTGAGTTGGTTGATTGTATCCAACGTCTTGGAGTGGGTTATCATTTTGATAATGAAATCAAGGAAATTCTAAAAACGATTTCGAAAGAGCACAGCGACATGGGTTTCACCGAAGGGGATCTCTACGCTACAGCTTTATGCTTTAGGCTGCTTAGGCAAAATGGATATGAAGTCTCACAAGGTATATATGGTCTCATGTGATTCCAGTTGTGAAACCATTGTATTGAATCTTAGTAAATGGATATCTATCACAAAGTATAACAATTTCTTTTTAATTCTCAGGTGTTTTCAATAGGTTCATCGACGGTTCAAGTAGTTTCAAGTCGATCCTTTGTAATGATGTGAAAGGGATGTTGAGCTTGTATGAAGCTTCGTACCTTTCTTTAGAAGGTGAAACCATCTTGGATGAAGCCCAGGCTTTCACGTATAGAAATCTCAAGGGCCTCAAAGGGAACATCAACTCAAACCTTAAAAGCTTAGTAGAGCATGCATTGGAGCTTCCCTTGCATTGGAGGATGCTAAGATTAGAGGCTAGGTGGTACATTGACGTATATGAGAGAATGGAGGATAAGAATCCTCTTTTGCTTGAGCTGGCTAAGCTGGATTTTAACATGGTGCAGACTGTATACCAAGGACAACTCGGGAAAATGTCTAGGTACATACATGAAAATTTCTCGGCAATATCAATTCTCATAAATAAATGCTACTCTGACGGAAAATATTCCTCAAACTGGCATTCATTTATGAGCATATATTGTACAAAAAGTACGTACATACATGAATATGTGATGGATTATAGACTAACATTGATCTATTAAAATTTAGGTGGTGGAAGGACTTAGGGTTGGGACAAAAGTTGGATTTTGCTAGAGACCGTCTGATGGAGTGCTTCATATGGACTATTGGAATCAAGTTTGAGCCTCAGTTTGAACAATGCAGGGAAGTTCTTACAAAAATCAATCAATTGATAACAACTATTGATGATGTTTATGATGTCTATGGTTCATTGGATGAACTGGAACTATTTACAAATGCCGTTGACAGGTAGGTAAAACCAAGGGGGCGCTATCTCTGTTTATGTGAGTGTTTTTGTAGTGCACGTGAAATCTGACCAGGCTTCAAATGTTTGTTATTCTTCAGGTGGGACACTAAGGCCATGGAAGGGCTACCGGAATACATGAAGATATGTTTTTTAGCCCTCTACAACACTGTGAATGAAATTGGTTATGACACACTAAAGGAACATGGCTTGGATGTCATTCCATACTTACAGAAATCAGTATGACAGTTTTTTCATATGGTTTTTGGATAAATCATAAATATCTACTTGGGAATAGAAGCTTTCTAATAATATAGAGAATTTTTGTTGAATGTAGTGGGCCGATTTATGTAAAGCATACTTGGTGGAAGCAAGATGGTACTATAGTGGATATACACCAACCCTTGATGAATATCTCAACAACGCATGGATTTCGATATCAGGCCATGTCATACTAGTTCATGCTTATGTCTCTATGAAACAAATGATAACAAAGGAGGCATTAGACTGTGTAGAGAGCTATATAAATATTATGCAGTGGTCATCGATGATTCTTCGACTTACCGATGATTTGGGAACTTCAGTGGTATGGATGCTATACTTTCTCTACAATTTCTTTGCTTTTGTTTTTATTTACCCATGATTCATTGACTATGCTAGAGTTATATTTCTCGATCATTAACTTGGTATTATAGTGTTCCATAAGAGGCAATAGCAATGTAGACGGGCGGCCCACAGTTTGGTAAACACTCCATTGCAAAGTTCATGGCTTATTGACTCGCCTACAATATGGTCCTAGCCATCCGATTGGAAATGGTCAATAACAAAGAACCATTCGCTTTCAATAGGGACATGTATGGCTGTTGCAATGATCCAAAAGCAGATGCTTTTTTCTGGTTACTTGCATCCACCCTGACCCACCATATGAATGTCCCGGATCAACAAATATTGTTCCCTAGACATTCATGTACTTGAACATGGCCATGTCCTCTTCAATCATTAATGTATATTTTCTCTTGATACAGGATGAGTTAGAGAGAGGAGATGTGCCAAAATCTATCCAATGTTACATGCACGAAACCGGTGCTTCAGAGGCTGTTGCACGGGAACACATAAAAGCTCAAATTAGTGACATATGGAAGAAGATGAACAAAGACATCTCACTTTCACCATTGCCTCAGCCATTTAACAATGCTTCTGTAGATCTTGCACGGATGGCCCATTGCATGTACCAATATGGGGATGGGTTTGGTGCTCCTGATCACGTGAGCAAGGACCGGGTCTTGTCACTAGTGGTGGAACCTATTCCATTAATAGAGAGCTAATCCCTCTTAGTTAATGTTTATTTGAAATTAGTTATTAGAAGCCTTACTGCGACTAATTCCATTTCCAAACAATGTATCTTATTCAAGAAGTTGCACCTGAATGTGGGCTAGTTTTCTTTGTAATATTATTATTTTTATATAATTATTATATAAACAGTGTTGACTGAATGCCCACCACAATAAACTTCCTAGAGCCCACTATAATGATTTTTTTTCATAAAAGCTTTTGATAAGGTGACACAAACCTGAATGTGGATCCCAAAAGGTTTTCAATGGTAAGCATTCAATCCCCACTATTTCCTGTTGTGTGGTCCACCTGATACTTGGATCTACCTCATTTTTGGGCTTATGCTCGAAAATGAGCTGGAAAGATGGTTGGAAGGCATGGATAAAACACTTATATTATGGTGGGTCTCACAGAGCTTTGACACTAGCTAGCTGGCTTATGTTGGGATCACTGGCCAAATCACTGTCCCAATAACCCTCACGCTCGGAAGAAATTGGTGAAATCCCTTTCAAGTGTACTTATCAGCTAGGCCAAATTCTCTGATGACTAGCCAGCGTCATATATTTCATTTCCAACCTCCAACGGCACATTTGGGCTTGCAGCGATCAACATTAGCTTGTGCAAATCATGGACAGTGTGAATGTCACACAAAAACTGCAGTGTCCCTACTACTGAACTTTTCTTGCATAGGCTCTCTGAGGGAATTTTGGCAACCTCAAGGTAGGATTTTTGGGATGTGTGTATGTGATAGCTTTGTTCATCCATCACTGTCATTGAGCATGTGTACAACATTTGTAACTTTTTTAATAAAAAAAAAATTTTTAAAAAAATCCATCAGGTAGAACATGGGCCACTGATATCGGATATTAGTTTTCATTACAATCAGCATCCCAAATTCATGTTAAAGGTACCTAACAGGTCTGGGTCTGGGTACGTCTGGGTCCCATATGTTGGACCCGTTAAGAAAGCAAATTGAATTTGGGGTCTCAGATTTTGCACCCCAGATGAAAGTCTGGTGTATTTGGGTTCTGCTCAGGTCGGGCCTGGGTCAAGTTGTGTCTGGAGCGGGTCTACATATTTTTATGGTTAAATTTTTTAAATATATACTGATTATTCTACCAAAACACGTAAGGTTTCCAAAGCCATACGTTTATAACAGAGCACATTTACGTACATTTCACTTTAGTACGTAAGTGGTACATGCATGTGCAATCTAATCCATCCATTGGGTTGCCCATCCATATAAATACTTGTCTCAAACTCAACTTGAGAAATGGATGGACCGCATAGTTATACAGAAAATCATCAAGGTGCACCCCACGGTAGGGGTAACACCCAGTAAGTTGTTATTCCGGTAACACCTAATTCGCACCTAGAAGGGGGGCAAATTAGTTGTTACCCTACTAGCAGCTTAGTGGGTGTTACCCTAACCATGTGGGGCCAACCTTGATTTATTTTTTATATATCCACTCCGCCCTTCTGTTTTCCCATCTCATTTTAGGACGGGATCCCAAAGGTTAAGAATATCCAAATCTCAAGTGGACCATACAACTAGAAAAATTGATGAATGACCATTAATAACTTTTTTATGGGCCACAAAATTTTTGGATAAATCTTATCTTTGTATTTTTAATTCCTCCAAATCTTCTTGATATTATCAAGAGTTTGTATTTTAAATAAACATTCATAAAACGTTACTATGGGCCCTTTGGAATTTTAATAGTGCTTAATCACCATTGTTTCCTATGGTGTGGTCCACCTTAGATTTAGATCTGCATAAGTCTTGATACCCCATCCTAAAATGGAATGGAGAAATGGATGGACAGTGTAGATATATAGTAAATCATCAAGGTGGTCTCCATGGTAGGGTAACACCCACTAAGCTATTACCCGAGTGACACCTAATTCGCTCCCAAACTGTTACCCTGGTAACAGTTTAGTGGACGTTACCCTAACCATGTGTGGCCCACCTTGATGTGTTTTTTGTATATCCCCTCGGCCCATTTCTTTTCCCATCTCATTTTAGAACAAGATCCCAAACTTAAAGAATATCCAAATCTCAAGTGCACCATACCATTAGAAAAATTGATGAATCACCATTAATAACTTTTTGTGGGCCATAAAAGTGTTGGATAAATCCTTATCTTTGTACACGAGTCGAGTATGCTCAAAATACTCACTCAACTCGGCTTGAAAATGCTCGACTCGGCTCGACTCGTGGAGTGACTCAAAACCGGATTGATTTGACTTGGCTCAACTCGGATCATGACTTGAAGTATAAATATCTCCACTCAAAAACAAAATAATAAATAAAAACCCTACTCTTTTCATTTAAAAAAATGGCCAACTGCTCTAGTGCCCTAATTCTAAACCCCAAAAGAAAAAACCAATCTCCCACCTGGCCCCATCGGACTACCCCCATGTCCCTCCAATACTCCCTCCCTCCCTCTCTCTCAAGAGTCAAGTCTCTGCTTGACATCGGCCACCCCCTGAGCTGCCCTATGGCCTTCCTATTCGCTCAACACCGGCCACCTCTTGAGCTACCCAACCTGCCTGTCCGCTCGACGTCGATAATCCCATTCTCCCCTCCATTTTTTCATATGAATTTTCAGGCGAAAACTCAAACTCGAACTCAGCTTGAAAGACTCAAACTTGGATTCAACTCTAAAACTCAAACTCGGCTCAAATTCAAACTCGCTCGGTTTGTTGATTGAGTAGGTCAACCCTCAACTCGGCCGAGTCGAGTACCGAACAGGGACTAGGTGGTTTGAGCATAGCAATGAGCAGGGCAAAGCTCGACTCGTGTACAACCCTAATTATCATTGTATTTCAAATAAACATTAATAAAACATTACTAAGGGCCCTTTGGAATTTTTAATGGTGAGTCACTCAATCACCACTATTTCCTGTAGTGTGGTCCCATTGAGATTTAGATTGCACAAGTTTTGGTACCCCATCCTAAATTGGTCTGGAGAAACGGATGGGCGGAGTAAGTATACAAAAAAATCATCAAGTTGGACCCACGGTAGGGGTGACGCCCTCTAAACTGTTACCCGGGTGACAGCTTAGTAGGTGTAACCGTAACCATGTGGGGGCCTACCATATATAATTTTTTGTATATCTACTAAGCCCATTTGTTTTCCCATCTCTTTTTAGGACGGATCGCAAACCTTATATCCAAATCTCAGGTGCACCATACCATTAGAAAAATTGATGAATGATTATTAATAACTTTTTGTGGGGCACAAAAGCTTTAGATAAATCTTATCTTTGTATTTTACTTTCATCTGATCTTCTTGATATTATCAACCGGTTGGATTTAAAATAAACATTAATAAAACGTTATGCTGGGCCCTTTGGAATTTTTAATGGTGAGTCACTCCATCACCGTTGTTTCCTGTGGTGTGGTCCAGCTGAGATTCCAATCTGCATAAGTTTTGGAAACCCCATCCTAAAATAGTATGGAGAAACGAATGGGCGTAGTAGATAAACAGAAAATCATTAAGGTGGGCCCCATGGTAGGGGTAACAACCACTTAGTTCTTACCTGGGTAACACCGGAAGGGTAGGGAGGTGCCAGGCCCAAGCAACCTCGGTGGAGTGTTGACGCTACCAAGTTATATGGCCCTACCGTGATGTATTTATTATATCCATACCGTCCATACATTTTTAAGAGATCGTTTTAGGGCATGATATTGAAAATGAGTCACATTCAAAGCTCAAGTGGACCATGGAACAAAAGGTAGTGGGGCAATGATTTCCACCATTCGAAACATTTCTACAGTCCATTATGATGTTTATTTGCCATCTAAACTGTTCATGAGGGCACACTGACCTGGATGATATGCTTCATCCAGGCACACTGCCCCGTAACGGTCCTGTAACGATCATGTAACTGTTTTTTTCAGAAAATAAAAAGGGTCCGTAACGGCTGTTACAGCCCATATCGTAACGGTAACGGTGGTGGCCGTTACGGCAACCGTTACCGTTATGGAACACCTTGCTTCACACCTACGGTCAAAAGAAGCTCAAATAGTGAATCATGTATGCTTTCAAAATTCAAAATTTCATAAAAAAGAATATAAAGAAATGAATCAAATGATTAAAATGAATTAATAATTCCGACAAATCATTTTATCTTATAAATGGGTGAGGAAATGGGTATTTATAAGTGAAATAAATGGCATTTTGGAGGCTTGGGTGAAGTTGGAGGGTAAATAAGGATTTTAAGGGCTTTGATTGACTGAGGGAATGGGAGTACCATGTGGCGGTCTCTGGGGTGTAGGGTAGAATTCTCTCCTCTACCTCAGCGCACCAAAGGTTGCGAAAGCATCCATGTGGTAGGCGGCTCATCACCTCATGATTTGCACCCTATTTTACTGGGAGCTTTGAACTTCTAGTTTTTGGACTAGTTCGGGTTCAAGGGCCTGTTTGTTTTTAAATTCCCTACTTAAATTGGTAACGATTAATTACCAGTGCAATTCCTGCACTGTTTTCTATGTTAATAGTGATGGCTTGCTTTACCGACGCTAAAATTGACAAATGTGAGAATTACATGTGGGGGCCACTATGATATATATGGCTTATCCACTCCATCCATCCATTTTGCAGGCTAATTTTAAGGCATGAGCCCAAAATTGAGGCAGATCCAAAGCTCAGATGGACCACACCACACGAAAGAGTGGGTTGAATGCCTGTCATTAAAAACCTTTTGCGACCACAATTTCCTTTGGTGTGGGCCACATGACCTTTGGATCTGACTCTTTTTTGGGCTCATGCCCTAAAATGTTCCATTAAAATGGATAGACGACATGGATATGTCACAGACATCACAGTGGGGCCCATGAACTTATGTGGATCATTTTCAAACAGCTTTTGCAAGGAGATAATTAAAACTGTACCATGTTAAATGGTAATTATTACTCATTTACATACATTTATTTGTATTTTCCTACATTTACAGCAAAACAAACAGGCACTAAGGCTCTCTAGGCTTGGATTTGGGCCTTGAATTTGGGATTGCATTTGAGATTTGGTTTTTGGGCTTGGACATGCATAGATCAAGCTGCATTGACCCGGGTGGGGTGTCTACAATGGTCAATTGAGATGTGGTTTAGACATCCTACACATCCATTTATATGTCCCAGCTATATGAGGGGTTCCACAAAATTTTAGGCTATTCCAAAAATCAGGTGGGACCCACAATAATTTTATTTTTTATTTTTATTTTATTTTTTGCATATTTTGCACTATTCCAAATGGTGTGACCCACCTGAGTTTCAAATATGACTGATTTTTGGGACATCTCATCTTTAGGAGGGGAGTCACCAGATTCACGGTTTAGATGCCATATACACATTACAGTGGGGCCCATAGAGCCTGAACTTACCACAACCTACAATAAGGTTGACTTTATAGGAATTTTGCCCACACACACAGAAACTGATATTATCATGGAATAGGAATATTGTAGAGGTCTTCTCCAGTGAATGTGACCCATTGCTTGACTGTCCATCTAATTCTTCCCATTGTGGATAGTTGATAGTTAAAATCACACTTACTAACAGCTTCAAAGTAACAATAGAAAAAAGAGGTGGCTAAGTTCCACGCGCAACAGGAGTGAAGAGAATTGATGGATAGGATTGTCTTATAGGTAACTTTTGAAATGTAGACCACCTACTACAAAGCCCACTAGATGGACAAACCCTATTGATTCATCACTTTATTCCAATTCCTTTGTTGCATGTATTATCTCCCCATCAAATAAGTCCACAAAGAAAAGAAATGGTCACAAAGAAAGTTTCATTGTAGTCAACTCGATAATTGTAATGAACTTAATGTTTGGTTGTAATCAACCTATGTAATAGTTCGTTACATAATGCTTGTGGGAGTTTTGTGCTCTTACTGTTGATCCCCAGCCAGGATAAAGGATGGTTTTGTAGGGTTGGCAATTCACATTAACTTATGATATAACTTCCATCATGAATCCCAAGCCCTTGATAGACTAGAATGGTTGATAAAGATTGAAGGCCTTCATAAAAAAGCAGAGTAGGAGGCAGATGAAAAATTTACTAACAGACAGTGATTGCAGTATCGATAATATCGGCCGATATATTGGCCGATATTATCGATATCGATAGGCGCCAATAAATATCGGCCCAATAATAACACAGAAAATGGCCGATTCCTTCGTATCACACGATATATCGTGCGATATCGATAATATCGCATGATGTATCGATATCGCACGATATATAGTCAAAATATCGTTACTTTTTGCACAGTAGGCTCCAAATATCATCGATACCTGGACGATATCGTCCAGGTATCGGTCAGAAACGCTGGAACGTTTCTAAACTTAATTTTTTTTTAGGTTTTTTGAGAAAAAACTTGGGGAAGCCTATTTTTTTCAATTCTCCTACTTTACTATATCAGTCAGAAGTACAAAAGCCCCCCATTTTGTAGAAAAAAATGATTTGTTGTTCGATTTTCTTCTAGTTTCTCCTCCCCGAATCCCGGGCAGGGACGCATCGCCCCCTGCACCCCCGACGAGCTGACCGCACAGCTCGACCCGCGCTCCGTCTCTGCATAGGGGTAATAGTTTGTTGAGTCCAGTTAGCTCTTTTTTAAATTTTATTTGAGTCCTCATATAGATCTAGCCCATATAGGGTAGCTTGCATTGCGTTGAACTAGGATAGTCAAAACTGCATTTGGAAGATACTCAATCAGTTGCATCATCCATAGGTATATATTTCTCAACTCTCTTGCTTATTTTACTTTGGCAATGCATTGGTTGTGTTTACATTAATGTCTTGTTACATTTATATATCTTATGGAATTAATTTAAATAATAATTGCATCAGCTGAGTCAGATAGTGCATAGCTTAGGATCCTTTTACAAAGGAACTCTATTATGTTGACTTTTTTTTTTATATATTATGATTTAAATGTGTGTATCGAGGTCCATTTTAACAATCCCTGAAGTTTCAATCAATTTCTCAATGTTTCCCCATGTTTCCCAAAAAGTGCGATAAATTCCGCGATACAACTGTTATTTCCCACAGATACGTGATATGCATCTTTATCCCAAGGGTGCAAAACATAACGCGATACCGATACTGCGAACACTGCTAACAGATAAAGGTGAGAAATTCACCTCTAATAAGTTTGTAAAATTTTGTGAGAAGAATGGGACATGGCATCAATTGGCACCCTTATACACGTGACAACAAAATAGGATCGCAGAAAGGAAGAACCGTACAATTGTGAATATGGTTAAAAGCATGTTGAAGATTAAGGCCTTGCCTAAAGCTTTTTGGGCAGAAGTGGTTCATTAGACTGCAACTCTTAAATTTGTTTCACAAAAAAAGTGTCATTGATATGAAATTAGAAGAGGCTTGGAATGGAAACAATCCAACCATTCATCACTTAAGGGTTTTTAGTTGTGTCCCTTATTTTCACGTGCTTGATGAAAAAAGAAAGATAGTGGTGAGAAGGTGAAAAGTGTATTTTCATTAGCTATTATGAGAAGTGTACAAGCTTCTACAATCCAGTATTTAAGTGATGTCATCTTTGACGAAGGAAAAGGATTTAAATGGGCTATGAATGCAGAGAAGCCTGTGCAACTCAATATTAGTGTAGCAAAAGAAAGTGAAGAAGGCAGTGTGCAACCTGTGCCGTGTGCCATGTTCATAAAGTCCAATGGTATCTCCAAGTTAAAGTCCATCAAGCTCTCTTCCAAAGTCACAATCATCTCCAAGCCCCAATTCTTCTTCACCAAAAAACCCAAAGCATATCAGAAAGCAACCAAATTGGTTGAAAGATTGTGGTAAAATATGATGGTGATGATTATAAAGATGATATTTAGATAAACTTTGTTTTCAAATTGTGATCCTCTAACATTCAAAGATGGGGATTGTGAAGAAAAGTGACAAAAAGAAACGGAAGAAGACATCAAAGCCATAAGGAAGAACAACACTTGGGAGTTGACAGAGCTTCCAAATGGGCACAAGTCAATTGGTGTGAAATAGGTTCACAAGACCAAGCTGAACATAGAAGGAAAAGTGGAAATGTACAAAGGGCAACTGGTGGGAAAAGGCTACAAGTAGAAAGCTTGAATTCGCTACATGAGGTATTCACATCCTAAGTTAGATATGATATAATCTGGATGATTCTTTCATTGGTCACAAAAATTTCTTGGCACGTTCTTCAATTAAATGTGAAATCTACATTTTTACATGATGAATTGCATGAGCATGTGTATTTCAATCAACCTGCTGATCTTGTGAAAATGGGTAGTCAGAACAAAGTGTATAAGTTAAAAAAGGTTCTATATGGACTAAAGCAAGAACATCAAGCTTGGTATATATTTGTATAGAACCAGTTTTCAAAAATGTTCTTTTGAGCATACTCTAGATGTGAAAAATGGTGGAGAAGGTAAGTTATGATGGTGTGCTTGTATGTACATGATCTAATCTACACTAGCAACAACTCTACCATGTTTGTTGAGTTTCAAAAGTCCATGAAGAAAGAGTTTGATACAACAAACCTAGGCTTGATGCACTATTTTCTCGGTGTAGTTCTGATTGAGGTATTTTTATGTCTCTAAAGAAGCATGCGAGGGACATTCTGAAGATGTTTGGTCAGCCTACTAGCACTATAGAAGAAGCAAGTTTGAAATTGAAGAAAAAGGATGGCCTGGTAAGCGAGCTGAACGGCACACTTTTAAGAAAATTGTGGGAAGCTTGATGTATCTAATGGCTACATGACCTGATATTATGTACGTGGCGAGCTTGATTAGCCAGCACATGGCAAATCCTATGGAAGCACTTCTTCAAGCAGTGAACCAGATCTACATAAATGGGATGATGGATCTTGGCATTTTCTATAGGAGAGAAGTCAGATACCATTGGGTTTTTTTTTTGACCCACGCACTCACACCACAGTGGGATTTCACCACAGTGGGTACTCGAACCCATGACCTCATGTTGAGACTCTTGTGAGTCTACCACTAGGCATTGGGTTCACCGACAGCGACTATGGTGGTGATTTTGATGATCAGAAAAGTACATTGACTATGTGTTCCTTTTGGGATCTGCACGATCTCATGGTCTTCGAAAAAGCAACCAATTGTGAAATTATCTACAACTAAAGTGGAATATATAGTTTCCAATTTTGATGATCAGAAAAGTACATTGAGTATGTGTTCCTTTTGGGTTCTGCAAGATCTCATGGCCTTCGAAGAAGCAACCAGTTGTGAAATTGTCTACAACCAAAGTGGAATATATAGCGGCAGCATCATGTGCTTGTCAAGTAATGGCTAAGTTACTTGAAGAATCAAATTTTGGGCAAAAGGTTGCTACGTGGATATTTTGTAACAACAACTCCATATCATTATCCAAAAATCCAGTTCTTACATATTTTGGGCGACCTTCTTTGCACAGATGCCCTCACTGGTTCTCATGAGAAACAACTCTGCAAGGGCGTCAGCCATGTTGGTCTGAACACAATGAAGGGTCATCCACAACAATGAACCAGGCCCATGGGGTTTCTAGGCATGTCTTACTGCAGGCTAGGATGACATGTGAAACCTTTTACTATGAAACCAAGACCAGCCTCCACTGAGGCCTACTTAACACTGTCATAGGCCTATTTTTGTGCCCGCAAAATGGATGGCGGTGATAAAGTTCAGGTCTATGAAAAGATGGGCCAGGATCGGGCATAGCCCATCTAGCAAGAGCCTGCTCGTTGACAATCACCATTACCCGCATACTGGTGAGTAGATTGTGCAAGAGACAGCCATCTTACAAGAGTGAGGAAATCTGATTCAACCCTAATGCTAAAGCACAAGACTGATTAAGAGCAGGCTGGCCACAGGGCAGGCCTGGGCCAGCTCAATTATATAAGCCCATCCATTACAGGTGCACCCTTTCTTTCCCAGTTAGGAGTAAATTCTCCATAGTAGAACTTGAGGAAGAGGACCTTGAAATCATCCCAGTACATAAGCTGTAGATAACATGAAGACCCTGAGCTCTTCACAGACAAGGACAGGTAGGAAGGATACCTGTTTTACATAGAAGGATATGAGATCTATTAGTCTTTTATGCTCCGAGAATGTTCTGTACGTACAGGCCGATTGCAAACATTCAGTTCTAATGATAATTTCTACTATTCATAGTAAGGATTAGACCTTGATTAGCATTATCTTTCTTCTAAGTCCAACTTGAAAGTTGCATATAGCAATACAGTTGTAATACCCAATTGCAATTTAGAGCCAAGACCATCAACCTGAATGTGAAATGGAATATAAAATGTCCAAGAAACAGTGATTTGGTAAGCTAATTGCCATATTTAGAATTTAGACATAACTAATAAAATTGATTGCATAATCCACAATACAAATGCATATATATATCACATGGGGATTAACCAATAAAAGAAGAGGCTGAATCCAATACAAACATTCTACGTTAATCTTAGCTTACAAATTAACATTTGGACCCACCATGATGTTTTAATAACATACAATCTGTCCATCACATGCGTCCCCCGCTATTCCTCTTGGCTCTCACAAACTCAGGTGGATCCAAAACTCAGGTGGCCACACCATGTAAAATCATGCCTATAACCTATTAAATCACGTGTTTTGCCCCACCTGAGTTTCGGAATGGCCTGATTTTTTGGGTCTGCATTCATCCTAGTTGGATGCATCATATGAATGGATTAGATGTTATATACAATACACAGTGGAACCCACATACAAACTGGAAGGTGTTTGATGGTAGATGGACCCATCCCAACTGTTCCCTGTAGTGCGGCCCACCTCAGTTTTGGATCGGCCTGATTTTTGGGCCCCAATATGGTGCAAATGATGGATGGATTGGGCGTCATTAAAACATCATGGTTGGCTCCAAATGTGAAGTAGTACAATAATCTTAACGTGGAAATATTTGTAGTGGATCCAAACTCAAGAAAGAAGAGATGTTATGAGTAGGAATTGAAACACCCAAATCAGCAAAACCAACAACATTGTTATATGTAGGAGTCCATCCACCTTCATAGTTTCTGCCTCCATTGTTGTGTACATTGGTACCATAGACATCATGTCTGAAGTTGTCATTGCAGCCATTTCTATCTTCATAATGTCGGGCATAGATGACCATGGTTATTCCTCTTCAAACATGCTTCCTTGATTGGTCCCACCTTCTTTTTTCAATAAGACAATAGATGCTTCCATCTGTCCCAACCACTCTGACAAGGTTTCATCACAAAAAAATAGAATTTGAACCCAATGGACATTTTGGTTTTCTGATACTATGATAGCATAGCCTCAAGTTGTAGTGGATGTATAGGAGTTTCTCCAAGATCAGCCTTCCATCGTTGCATGGATGCGACCTGATGAACTTCAGTTTGACTCACACATATAACTACGGGTATGGTGATGGCTACAAGTGTATGTTCTGTATTTGTGCTACCAATGACTTGTAATTTAAATCTCAAAATATGAAATAGAACCAAAAAATCCAAACACTGAATTACAGTATAGTAAGGAATGATGTGTAAGTTACCATGTTCAGAAATGCTTCCAGCAAATTTTTGTCGTGAAATTTCCAACTGCATATGGAAAGCACTGTTTGAATGGATATCGGAAAGGAATTTAAAAGATGGAAAAAAAAAAAAAAAAAAAAGGAACATGTAAGGTTTCATTAAAGACTAGTTGTGAAATATATATATAAAAAAATAAAAATAAAAACCCTCCAAATTTACTAATAGATTGTTTTACCTGAATTAGCATGACATTGTCTGGAAAACCACTCACTCTATCAGCAAAATGGTTACAAAATACTCTGTAAGGATTGCATTAATACAACATCATCATCACAGCCTTGCCCCAGCTATAGAGTTGCCTAGATTAAAAATAAATAAATAATAATAATAATAAGTCGTGTTGAAATAAACAAATAAATAAATCTGTATTAACACAACATGCACGCAAATGGAACTGTACCACATCATAGTATTTGGGATTTTTGTATTAAAAAAAAAATCTTCAAAAAACCTGACTTTATGAAAGGCCTTGAACATTTAGAATTTCAAAAGGTTCCTCTGGAGATACTAATATAGCTCACAATGACCAAATTGCCCTTAGAAAAAAAAAATGGTGTGATCAAGCATGGTGGAGCCAACGTGGTTTGTGTATGACATTTCGCCCATCCAAAAGGTTCACCACAACGTGATGATCAACTGCCTTAAAAATTAGGCCATTCCAATAGGTAGGCAACACAAGGAAATAAAGGAATTGGACATTTTGGGAGGTCTATGTTGTTTCCTATGATGTGGTCCACCTAATAATTAGATCAGCCAGATTTTTTGGTTGTAAGATAACCATGGTCGGTTCCACCTGTTTGACAGGTTGGACATCCTACAAACATCACATTGGCCCCACAATCCTTGGATCTGCCACTTTTCTTAAGAGAAAACAAACGAAGGGCATTTTGGTCTATTTTCCCTCCATTGTCTCCTTTTGCAAAATTAAGTCTTTTTCTTGTAAAATCAGGATTTTGGAGGATTTTTTTATCATAAAAAAATCCCTTGTTTGGCAGAATTGATGTCTTCATACACACAGCCCATAGCCATTCTTTATTCCAAGTCAATCTTAGTAAGTTAACAAATGCTATTTCTGTTTCAGTGATTATCCCATACCCATGGAGATGTAAGCATAAAGCAAGCTAGCTTCATGAAGCCATGGTGCCAGAACACTCAACAACTCATATCTTCAACAAGAATGTGTAAAGGCACTCATGCCACCAAACTTTCCAGCTCTTTTGTTCAAAATGCAATCTGCATCCAATATTGTAATTAGGTGTCTTCTCTTGTATGCTTCATAGCTCTGACTAAGCCAATGCTCATTGCTTGAGCACATAATCAACCCCACATCAACTGAAAATTTCTCACCAGACATCGTACAATTAATATGCACCAAGAATAACCCCAATGTTGAAGGGTTCAAGCAATATGCATGGCAATCAGCAGAGAAGAACCCACATTTTACAAAACAATCGAAGGCCAAGATTCAACCAATAAAATCCTTCTTCATACAAATGTTATATCATCGACGCATCAGAGTGGCTTATAGGAGGATAAAACAACATTTTCAGTACATGCTGAAACAATAAGCAATTGCTTACTTAAATTCCAATATCAGTCGCTTGTAAGTAACTTCATCAGGCCTAAGCCTCTTCTGCAGCATTTCATCATTCATCTTCATAGCCTTCCTCATCTCCTTTTCATGACAGAGTGCAGTTATCATAATAGAAAAGCTCATACTGCTCAGCACATTTCTCCTTCTCATACAACCAAACACTTGGGCTGCTTCTCCAATTCTCTTATCCACACAGAGCCCATAAAGAAGTGCATTATACGACATTAAATCCAAACCTCCACCCAATCAGTTACGCAGCCGCGTAACCCTGGCAAGTTATGCGGCTGCGTAACCTGTCAGTATGGCTCCCTTCTCCGAAATCTCCCGGACTTCTCTTTTTCTCGGGATACATCAGCTATGGCCGATGCATGACTCCCGAGGCGGAGTTGTTACACAAGTCTTCCTCTATACCTCTCTGAATCTTGGAAGAAGCTCTAAATTCTTAATCAGTCCCAAATGAGAAGGCCAAGGGGGTATTTATAGGCCTCTGCACGTGTGGAACCCTAACCTCATGCGACTTTGAGACTATTACGCAGGCATGTAAAACAATCAATAATTCAGACGTAGACGCGGCTGCACAACTAAGTTTTGTTATGCGGCCATGTAACATCTTCAGCAGCAGTTGAACTTCCTTCAGCGGTCATCAAATCAGCAAACATACCTTTAGCGCGTAACTTACATTTGTTACGGGACCACGTAAGATATTGCTCAATCTTAACTCTTTCTTCGTTTTCTTCTCTTTCCGTGTTTGTACCTTATCATAGGTTTATGACATTTTTCTGACCTTTAAAGCACTGGTTGAGAATATGTTTGGCTTGAAGATTAAGTTGATTCAAACCGATAGAGGTGGTGAATACATCAGTCATCGGTTTCGATCCTATCTCTCAACTCACGGCATCAATCATTGCCTCTCTTGTCTATACATGCCTGAATAGAATGGACTGGTAGAGCGCAAACATCGTCATATAGTTGAGTCTGGTTTGGCATTGCTTGCCCACTCAAGTCTTCCCACATGTTTCTGGGATGATGCTTTTGCCACTGCTATATTTCTCATTAGTCGCATGCCTACTCGCACATTAAACTTTCTTTCACCTTATGAAAAGTCGTTTCAGCATGTGCCTGATTATCATTTTCTTCATAGCTTTGCTTGTCAATGATATCCTTATATTCACCCACATCAGCACGGCAACTCTCCTTTTGCAGCATTCCATGTATTTTCCTTGGCTATGGAAAAAATTATGAAGGGTATAAATGTTTTAATCTTGTTTCTCGTAAGGTTTACATGTCTCGCCATGTCGTTTTTATGAACTTTGGTATCCCTTTGCCGCAACAGGTATAGTCGTTCCTCTTGGAAAGGATCCTACTCACGTCAACCGTCCTTCCCAAGAGTATGTTAAACTTGGCCAAGTGTTCGCCAAACTGCGTGATCAACCCTTCTCCAATCCTGTTATGTCTACCACTGCCTCACCACTTCCCATCTCTACTACTTCCTCACCACCCAATGACTCAGCTTCTGCCTTACTCTCTTCTACCCCTACTCCCTCTCCCAACCAATCACTCTCCTCTTTACCTCAGTCCAACTCCTTGCATCCTCCTCCACCAGTTCCCTCTCATCCAATGAGCACGCAGGCCAAGGATGGCATTTTTAAACCTAAAGCACTTGTTTCCTCTCAGTATCCATTACCATGTGCTTTCCATGTCAACCGTGCTTTAGCTGAGCCTACATGTTACTCTCGAGCGGCCAAGTCAGCTGAGTGGCGCGCGGCTATGGCTCTTGAATTTGAAGCTTTACAACAGCAGGGCACTTGGACATTGGTTCCACCTCAGCCTGGGCAAATTTTAGTAGGCTGCAAGTGGGTTTTTAAGATTGAACAACTGCTCTAATGGTTCTATTAAACATTATAAGACTCATCTTGTTGCCAAAGGCTTTCATCAGCAGTCTAGGCTGGACTATGGTAACACCTTTAGCCATGTTGTCAAGCATACTATGTTTCAGTTAGTTCTTTCTCTTGCTCTTCATTATGGATGGAGAATTTGACAGCTTGATGTGCGGAATGCATTTTTACATGGTGTTCTTACTAAGGTGTAGCTGAGCCATGTTTGTCGACTTCACAAAGCCTTGTATGGGCTTAAACAGGCCCTGCGTGCATGGTATCTTCGCCTTACTTCTTATCTTTGGGGCTTGGGGTTTGTTGGCTCAACTGTTGACACTTCTCTTTTTATTCGTCGTTCGGCCACGAAGTTTAATGTTTTTCTTATCTATGTGGATGATATTATTATGACTAGTAGCAACCATGATGCTCTTCCATCTCTCCTATCTGATCTTAGTCGAGTTTTCAAAATGAAAGAATTGGGGCCTCTACATTATTTTCTTGGTATCGAGGTATCTTGTACTCCGACTGACACGCATCTGACTCAGTCCAAATATATTGCTGATCTTTTATGTCACACGCATATGCAAGATGAAAAACCGTTAAAGTCTCCTATTGCATCTGGCTCTAAACTCTCCAGACTCCACGGTGATCCTTTATCGGATCCCCTCTTGAATATCGAAGCATTGTGGGCGCTTTGCAATATGTTACTGTTGCAAGACTAGATATTGCGTTTGCTGTTAATCAAGTATGTCAATTCATGCATGCTCCGCGAATGACTCACTATATGGCTGTTAAACATATCCAGCACATTCTTAAGGGCATTATTTCGCATGGCCTCCAGTTCAATAAAGGTCCTAATGCTTCTCTCACTCTTCAGGGCTATTCTGATGTTGATTGGGCAGCGGTTCCTGATGATCGATGTTCTACTTCAGGGTATGCTATTTTCTTCGGCTCCAATTTGGCCTCTTGGAGTGCTAAGAAACAACTGACAAATTCTCGTTCCAGCACTGAGAGTCCCATTCACTTGCCGTCAGCCACATAATTGTTTTGGATCCATATGGTGTTTACATGATTTACATGTTTATTTGCAACATCGAGTACCGTTCACTTGCCGTCACAGTCGCAGAATTGTTTTGGATCCGTGTGTCGTTACATGATTTACATGTTTATTTGCAACATCCACTTCTCTTCTGTGACAACATTTGTGCTATTTCACTCGCCTCCAATCTAGTTTACCATGACCACACAAAGCATATTGAAGTGGATTATCACTTCGTTCGAGAAAAAGTTACTCAAGGTGATCTTGTTGTTCACTGTGGGTATCATTGTTCAATTAGCTGATATTTTCACTAAAGGGTTAACTTTGTCAGGTTTCGCTTATTACAGTCCAAGCTTCACGTCGTCAACCGTCCGCCGTTTAGCTTGAGGGAGCTTGTTAACACTCCTGCCTTATCTTCACCACAACTACCTTCAGGTGGTTAGCATTCTATCTACAAAGATTTTAAGTTATAAGTTTTCAATTTAAATTGTAGTCTATCCAATAGGCGGTTGTGATCTATCACTTTATAAATATGAAAGGATCCCTGAGATCCATTTCATCTTGTTCAACTCTAACATTATATCTCTATAATGTGTTTATAGAGGAATGTGTTTTCCTGTGTCAACATCCATAGAGCTGAGGCTAGGGATGCGGATTGCCAGGCACAAGAGCTAGGTGGGGCTCACCATGATGTTTGTGTGAAATCCACCCCTTCCATCCATTTTGCCGACTCATTTTTTAGGACATGAGACCAAAAATGAGGTGGATCTATAACTCAAGTGAGACAAAAAATGAGGTGGATCTATAACTCAAGTGGGTCTGCGAGAGAAAAAGTTAGGAAAGAAATGCCTATGGTTGAAACCTTCCTACAATTATGCCATCCAAACCGTTCATAAGGTCATTCTCACTAGGATGAACTGAAAACCAAAAAATAATAGAGCCAGATAGAAAACTATGTGGCACTACGAAAGTTTCAACTGTGGTCATTCAATCCCACTATTTCCTGATGCAGGATGCCCTACTTTATGATGTATGCTCATGATTGCAATTAAACAGTGGAACTAAAGGAAATAATAATCTAAAACTCAGAATTTAATCATCATAAACTAAGAGAATTCACAAAGAGCTTGTAATGGATCAGGCCATTCGTCACAACCATGAAGTGTTGGATTTTCAATTATAACTAGGGTTGGATCCGGCAAGGGATGGAACCCTCCGATCTTGCACGGTCATAATTCGGTCAATCAATGAGAATCTCTAATCCAGAAGACCAAAAGATTTTGAATTAGGGATTTTGAAATCTGAAAAATTAGGCTCTAGGTTCAAATTCAGATTTTGAGATTGAAAGTATGGAAGTGAATGGATTAAGGGGGATAGAATTACCTAGAAAAAGTTTAGAGGGGCACAAGAAGCAAATAGAATGAAGAGGGGTCAAGGAAGAAGAAACATCACCATGAGAGAGAGAGCGAGAGAGAAGGAGAAAAGCACTAGGAGGCTTTTCAGTAATTAATAATCAAAGTTATTTTCGAGTTTAGGGCTTAGCCCTCTTAAATAAACACTAAAAGCAAGTAAAATGACTAAATTACCCTCAATATTTAAGTAAAAGCGGAAAAGAAAACAATCTGCGCAAAAGTTCGGGCACTCGGTCGGGCGCCCGATCGAGAGCCCAAAGACATCCAAAAACGTCCAGAGAGTTTCGGGCGCTCGAAGGCAGTGGTCGAGCACCCGAAGACAGTGAAAACTGTCCAGCAAGGTCTTCAGTCTTCTTCCTCCTACACACATGTCCTCTCAATGTAGGGCCTTCTATGTGTCAACCCACATGTGTAAGGGCTTTAATGCTCCTCAATGAACGCCTAACCACAAGGAATATGCTTGTGGTGGGCGTTTTCTTCGTTGGTAAACTTGAAATGATCTTGTGTCCGCATCAACTCCCCTCGGGTGAGAAAAACTCGACTCCGACGAGTTAAAACTCTTATAGTGTTCTAGCAAATCCGGATCAATGCTCTGCAACGCCGCCTCCATCAACCATGTAGATTCAAACGATGGTTTATTCTTCCATTTGAAAGGGTATCGTTGGAAGCCTCCGTCTCGCGTAGAAACTATTCTTCATCCAAGATTCCCTCAATTTCTTCTTTACGAACAATAGGTGGAAGAAGGGGTGGAATGGGTTGCGAAGAAAAGTCAGAAAAATGCCATGAAGGAGACAATGGATCAATGGTAGGGTCAAGGGTACGGACTAAATCTTCCACATTAAAAGTCAGGTTAATGCCCATTTCAGATGGAAGGTCGATCCGATACGCGTTGGACCTAACTCGTTGCAAAACTTTGAATGGTCCAACACTACGTGCTTGTAACTTCTTGGAGGACCCTTGTGAGAACCGCTCTAGCCTTATTCTCACCATTACATAGTCTCCTTCTTGAAAATCTTGCCGTCTACGATGAGAATCAGCTGAAATTTTATAATTATCATTACTCTTATTTATCCGTTGTCTAATATGCGTATGCAATTCATGGATATGTCGTGCAAATGTATCGGCTGATTCAGAAGACCTTTGAGTGACTGACATAGGTAAGAGGTCTATTGGCATTCTAGGCTTATACCTACTAACAATTTCAAATGGACTCATCCCAGTAGATCTATTTACTGACCCATTACAAGCAAATTCAGCAATTGGTAAAATTAGGTCCCAGGTCTTAACAGTTTCATCCACCAGACAACGTAGAAGATTTCCAAGGCTTTGATTTACCACCTCTGTTTGAGGGTGGTAGGCAGTAAAAAACTGTAAACGCGTACCCATCATGTGCCATAGTGTCTTCTAAAAATAACTGGTAAATCTGACATCACGGTCAGACACTATGGTCTTAGGCAACCCATGGAGACGCACTACACCATTAAAAAAGATACAAGCAGTATGAAACGCATCTGACGTTTTAGAACATGGGAGAAAATGCGTCATTTTAAAGAAACGATCAACAACAACAAAGATGGAATCGTGCTTTTTGATCGTCTTGGGAAGTCCCAGCACAAAATCCATACTAATGTCATGCCATGGAACATGTGGCACCAGCAATGGCTATAGAGCCCAGTGTTTTGCTTTCGTTGCTTTGCCAGTTAACATGTACAACATTGCCCTAAAACTTTGGCTACGTCTCACTTGAGACTTGGCCAATAAAAATGATCATCTACAAGGGCAATGGTTTTATCACGACCAAAGTGACCAGCCATCCCTCTTGAATGAAGCTCTCAAACGAGGAATTCATGAAGGGACATACGAGGAATACAAAGTCGGTCTCCCTTGAAAAGGAAACCATCTTTAAGGACATAATCACCCGTACTACGTTGATCACTAGAAAACGACGCGTAAGTACCCCCAAAATCAGGACATGTGGAGTATTCATCTTTCAATTGCTCAAATCCGACTACCTCTACATTCAAGGAATTGAGCAACGTCACTCTTCTACTACGGGCATCCACGGATTTGTTTTCAACCCCGGCCTTATGCTTCAGAATGAACGAATATTCCTGAAGAAACGCTACCCACTTAGCATGCATTGGGTTGAGTTTTCTTTGAGAATGTAAATATCTCAAGGCCTCATGATCAGAAAACAAGACAAATTCTTACGATAGAAGATAATGACGCCAACATCTTAGGGATTACACTACCGCATAGAACCCTTTATCATAGGTGGAGTACTTCTATTTTGCTTCATTCAGTTTCTCACTGAAATAGGCTACAGGGTGGCCCTCCTGGCTCAACACTCTACCTATACCAACACCTGATACATCACACGCCACCTCAAAAACTTTAGAAAAGTCAGGTAGACGCATGACAGGAGCTTCTACCATTTTGCCCTTAATTTCCTTAAGAGCCTTAACTGCGGCTTTAGACCACACGAACTCTCCCTTTTTCATGCATTCAGTAATGGGAGCCATGATCGTGCTAAAACCCCTAATGAACCAACGGTAAAAAGTTGCTTCGCACCTCGTGGATATTCTTCGGTTCAAGCCACTCAACTATGGCCCTGATCTTTTCAGGGTCTACACGCATTCCTTCTGAAGACACTATAAATCCTAAGAACACGACCTGATTAGACATGAACGCACATTTCTTAAGATTAGCGTACAACTTTTCATTCCTAAGGAAGCTACAGACCTGCTTCAGATGTTGAAGGTGTGATTCCTTAGTGGTACTATAAATAAGAATGTCATCAAGGTACACCACTAGGAATTTTCCCATGAACGGCCTCAAGACTTGTGTCATCACTCGCATAAAAGTACTGTGCGCATTAGTCAAGCCGAAGGGCATGACCATCCACTCTTACAACCCATCTTTGGTTTTGAACGTCGTTTTCTACTCATCTCCTAGGCGTATGCGGATTTGGTGATATCCACTCTTGAGATCAATTTTGGAGAAAATTGTGGACCTGGCCATCATGTCAAACATATCATCAAGCCTAGGTATAGGAAATCTATACTTGATGGTAATTTTGTTTATGGCCTGTCCACACACATGCGCCACGTGCCGTCTTTCTTTGGTGTCAACAATGCGGGCATGGCACACGAGCTCATACTCTCCTGGATAAAACCCTTTTACAGAAGCTCATCAACTTGCCTATTCAACTCTGCATGCTCTGCAGGGTTCATCCTGTAGTGAGGAAGGTTCAGTACAGTCGACCCTGGGACGAGATCAATGGCAAGCTGAATGTCCCTCATAGGTGGTAACTCGTTCGGTAAATCCTCAGGAAATACATCACTGTATTCCTTTAAAACCGACGTTACCTCATGGGATAACTCAGGCGGAACCTCAGATGTAATCTCTCTTGCCACAAGGGCATACACCATAGAATCTTCTTTAGTCTCTTTCTCAAATTCTCTTGCATTGATTATATAAAGAGACTTAGGTTTGGATTTCTCCACTTCCTTAGGCTCACTCGCCTTCTCATCCTTTTTCTTCCCTAGTGTGCTCTCAGGTGGCATAGGATAAAGTTTGATCTTGTTACCGTTATGCATGAAGGTACACGCATTCGAACGGCCAAAGATTGTGACATCATTGTCAAATAGCCACGGCCTACCTAGGATAATATGTCCAACATTCATAGGTATCACATCACGCCATAGGGACTCCTTGTATGACCCAAATTCGATAGGAAGTAGGCACTGATGGGTAACAGGAAGGGATGTTTTATCAACCCAAGAAACTTTGTATGAGTCAGGATGATGTGTGGATTTCAACTTTAGACGGTCTAAGGTGTTAGCGGAAATCACATTTTGACAACTCTCACTGTCCACTATCACCTTACAAGTTTTCTCTCCACACTTGGCGAGAGTATAGAAGATATTGTTTCGACGCCAATCAACATTATTCCTAGACTGAGATAGCACACGCCTGACTACTGCAAGCGTTGCTTCATTGCCCATTTCGCCTTCATCGGTAAGACCTCCTTCAGGGTGATATTCTTCAACTTCATAATGACCCTGATCATCTATACCCTCGTGGGACTTACCTACAACTAGGGCTTTTCCACGGCTCTTCGTGGGACACTGATTGAACATATGACCGATATTCCCACATTCGTAGCACCTCACTTGGCTACCTCCACTAGGACCAGCACCAAGAACCCATTTGCCCTTGTCCTCCCTAGGCCTAGGCGGAACAGTCGCCTGCACTCTAGGTTGACTACCAACGTTAGGTCTAGTTCCCTGGGAATCAAATCTAGCATTAGAGTCTTAGGACTCAAAACGTAGACAGGAGCTTTCAGGTATTGCTCTAACTCCTGCACAACTTGATATGCTTCATCCAAGTCCGTTAAAGGCCGAGTCATTAGCACACGCTGAAGATCCACTCGAAGACCGGTCTTGAAACGCGAGAGCATTACTAGAGGGTCCTCATGGATATCACATCGCATCATAATTCCTCAAATTTGGCGATGTAGTCAACGACAGACATTGACCCTTGGCGTAAGGATTGTCACTGGCCAATGAGCTTCTGTCGGTATGAGAGAGGAAGATACTTCTCCTTCAACTTCTCTTTCATCTCATACCAATCTGTGATAGGAGCTCTACCAATTCTTTCTATCTTTTGCTCAATGTTGGTCCAAAACAACTTGGCCTGGCCTAAAAGTTTCATCTTTGCAAACCGCATTTGACGATTTTCTGACATGCCATACCACTCAAAGTAGTGATCCATGTCAGCAACCTAGTCAAGGAATGCCTTGGGATCCAAACGACCATCAAAACTTGGGGCCTCCACTCTCACATTCTTCATCGCACGTTCATCTAGATCGTAACGGTCTTAATGATCATGTATGGCTTATGCCTCTCGCACAACACCACAACCGGATCCACGATCTCTACCACTGTTGTCTCCACGTGCGGAAGCGCGTTCTTCAATGATCCCTCCCACTTAGGAGTACCCATCATCCCCAATAGCGGGGTTCTCCCTTTGGGATGCCTCTAACTACTCAACCTTAGTCATGGTGGTGGTGAGTTGGTTATCTAGGCAAGCAAACTCACGCTTTTGACTCGTTTCTAAAGCAGTTATCTTTTGTATCAATTGAGCAAGTTGCTCAAATAACTGCACGTTGTTCATGGTGGGCTGAAGTCCAAAACCTCTACCTCTTCTCATGGGCATACAAGTAAAACTCGAACCAAATTCTACTCAACTAAAGCACTATGGATATGCAACTCACAAGATGAATGCAATGAAAGCAAACTATGATGAACTGACAATTAAAGAATTAAAACAGAAGGCTACTCAAATCTAGAAATTTTCCAAATTAGGAAACTTTCTGAAATTGGAAAGTTTCTAAAATTGGAAACCTTCTAAATCTAGAACTTTCTTAAAACAAACCTAAAAATCAAAACCCTAATTTGATAACTCGATCTAGACAAACACATGCAAGCCTATTCTCTGATACCAAATTTGATGCAGGATGCCCTACTTTATGATGCATGCTCATGATCGCAACTAAACAGCGGAAATAAATGAAATAATAATCTAAAACTCAGAATTTAATCATCATAAACTAAGAGAATTCACAAAGAGCTTGCAATGGATCGGGTCATTCGTCACAACCATGAAGTGTTGGATTTTCAATTATAACTAAGGTTGGATCCGGCGAAGGATGGAACCTCCCGATCTTGCACGGTCATAATTCGATCAATCAATGAGAATTTCTAATCCAGAAGACCAAAAGATTTCGGATTAGGGATTTTGAAATCAGAAAAATTAGGGTCTAGGTTCAAATTCAGATTTTGGGTTGAAAGTATGGAAGTGAATGGATTAAGAGGGATAGAATTACCTGGAAGAAGTTTAGAGGGGCATAAGAAGCAAATAGAAGGAAGAGGGGTCAGGGAAGAAGAAACATCACCATGAGAGAGAGAGAGAAGGAGAGAAGCACTAAGAGGCTTTTCAGTAATCAATAATCAAAGTTATTTTCGAGTTTAGGGCTTAGCCCTCTTAAATAAACACTAAAAGCAAGTAAAAAGACTAAATTACCATCAATATTTAAGTAAAAACGGAAAAGAAAACAATCTGCGCAAAAGTTCGGGCGCTCAGTCGGGCGCCCGATCGTCCAAAAACGTCCAGAGAGTTTCGGTTGCTCAATAGGCAATTGTCGGGCGCCCGATCGAGTGCCCGAACGCAGTGGTCAGGCGCCCAAAAACAGTGAAAACTGTCCAACAAAGTCTTCAGTCTTCTTCCTCCTACACACGTGTCCTCCCAATGTGGGGCCTTCTATGTGTCAACCCACATGTGTAAGGGCTTCAATGCTCATCAATGAACACCTAACCACAAGGAACATGCTTGTGGTGGGTGTTTTCTTCGTTGGTAAACTTGAAATGGTCTTGTGTCCGCATCATTTCCTCTCATGTGGCCCATTTTAGTTTTGGATCCACCTACTTTTTGGTCTGATGTACTAGAATGAACTCGCAAATTGAATGGACGGGATGAATTTATTACCAATATCATGGTGGGCCCCACCTAGCTTCCTAGCGCATGAACTTCCTGACACACCCTGGCGCAGGCAATCCCTGTCCGCAGCCCCATGCCACGTGTACTATGAGTCTATGACATGTGAGAATCAAAATTTCCCTAAAAATGTATTACGTTGTTCCAGTGGATGTGATTCCCATGGTTTGGTGGTGCAGATCCGTTGGTTCGATGGGTCCTACAGGTCGCTTACCAAAATATTAGCATGTCCAACTTCTTGGGCGTGCCATAAAATGAATGGCCAATGAGTCTGTCATCTACAAAACATCCGATTCAAGAAAAGGTGGGATGGAATATGATGATCACAGCGTGTGAAAATCACTCTTCTTGTGGGCCACAGCGTAAAAAACTATGGAGCTGACGGACTGACCGAGTGTGCTGGAAAGTCAGATATGATTGGGTTCACCAACAGCAACTATGGTGGTGATCTTGACAATCAGGAAAGTACATCGGAGTATGTGTTCCTTTTGGGATCAATGCAATCTCATGGTCTTCGAAGAAGCAACCAGTTGTGAAATTGTTTACAACCGAAGCAGAATATACACCGGCCGCATCGTGTGCTTGTCAAGTAATTTAGCTGAGGAAGTTGCTTGAAGAAATGAATTTTCGACAAAAGAGTGCTACACGGATATTTCGAAATAACAACTCCATATCATTATCCAAAAATCTAGTTCTTAAATATTTTTGGCAACCTTCTTCGCACAGATGCCCTCAGTGGTTCTCATAAGAAACAACTCTGCAAGGGCATCAGCAACGTTGGTCTGAACACAATGAAGGGTCATCACGCAACAATAAACTCGGCCCATGGGGTTTCTAGGGCTGTCCTGATGCAGGCGGGGATGACAAGTGACACCTTTTACTATGAAACCAAGACCAGCCTCCATCGAGGCCTACTTAAACATTGTCATAGGACTATTTTTGTGTCTGCAAAACGGATGGTGATGATAAATTTCAGGTCCACAAAAAGATGGGCCAGGATTGGGCATAGCCCATCTAGCAACAGCAATGACAATCACTGTTACATGCATACTGGTGAGTGGACTGGGCAAGAAAGCCATCTTACACGAGTGAGGAAGTCTGATATAAGCACAAGCCTGAGTTAGAGCAGGTTGGCTAAAGGGCAGGCCTAGGCCTAGGCCAGCTCAATTAAATAAGCTCATCCATTACAGGTGCACCCTTTCCCACTTAGTAGCAAATTCTCCATAGTAGAACTTGAGGAAGAGGACCTTGAAATCATCCCAGTACGTAAGCTGTAGACAACATGAAGATCATGACGAGCTCATGGACAAGAATGGGCAGGAAGGATATCTGTTTTACATAGAATGATATGAGGCCTAATAGCCTTTTATGCTCCGAGAAACACAACCATGCTCAACATGAATCTTGTGTCATTAGTACTGTTGCTTGGGTTGTCTTTGTACATACAGGCCTATTGCAAACCTTCAGTTCTAATGAAAGTAGGCCTTGATTAGCATTATGTTTCATCTAAGTCCAACTTGAAAGTAGCATAATTGCAACACAGTTATAATCCCCAATTGCAATTTAGAGCCAAGACCATCAACATGAATGTGAAAAGGAATATAAAATGTCCAAAAAAATGGTGATGTGGTAAGCTAATTGCTATATTTAGAATTTAGACATAATTAATAAAACTGATTGTATAATCCACGATACAAATGCATCTATTTCATGTGGGAATTAACCAATAAAAGAAGAGGCCGGATCCTATACAAACATTTCTACGTTAATCTTAACTTACAAATTAACATGTGGGCCCATCGTGATGTTTTAGAGACATACAATCTACCCATCATGCGCACCCCTTGCTATTCCTCTTGGCTCTTAAAAATTCAGGTGGATCCAAAATTCAGGTGGCCACAGCATGTAAAATGTCTTGTACCCCACGGCCCCCACCTGAGTTTTGGAATGGCCTGATTTTTTGGGTGTGCATTCATCCTAGTTGGATGCATCATATGAACGGATTAGATGGAATATACAACACACATTGGAACCCACATACAAACTGGAAGGTGTTTAATGGTAGACATCCCCATCCCAACTGTTCCCTATAGTGCGGCCCACCTCAGTTTTGGATCAACCTGATTTTTGGGCACCAATATGCTGCAAATGATGGATGGATTGGGCGTCACTAAAACATCATGGTAGGCTCCAAATGTGGATTTGTAAAATAAGCTTAATGTAGAAACATTTGTAGCGGATCCAAACTCAAGAAGGAAGAGACGTTATGAGTAGGAATTGAAACGCCCAAACCAGCAAAACCAACAACATTGTTATGTGTAGGAGTCCATCCACCTTCATAGTTTCTGCCTCCATGTGTACACCAGTACCATAGACATCATGTCCGAAGTCGTCATTGCAGCCATTACTATCTCGAATAATGTGTCTGCTGGCATAGATGTCATCAGACCCACCATGAATTTAATAAATGATTTTTGTAGTGTTTCATCCTCTTTACTACTCATGGCTAGCCCATGGTCATTCCTCTTCAAAGTTCAAACATGCTTCCTTGATTGGTCCCACCTTGGTTTATTTTAATAAGGCCATATTGTTCCATCTATACCAACCATTCTGACGAGGTTTCTTCACAAAAAAATAGAATTTGAACCTAATGGACATTTCGATTTTCTACTAATATGCTAGCATAGCCACAAGTTGTATAGGATGTATAAGAGTGTCTCCAAGATCAGCCTTCCATCTTTGCATGGATGTGAGCTAATGAATTTCAGTTTCACTCACACATCAATGCATTGAGAGGGCCAGACAAGATGATATTCCTTTTGTCTTCATATAACTACAGTAATAGCGATGGCTACAAGTGTATGTTCTGTATTTGTGCTACCAATAACTTGTAATTTAAATCTCAAAATATGAAATAGAACCAAAAAATCCAAACATCGAATTATAGTACAGGATGATGTCAAAGTTACCTTATTCAGAAATGCTTCCAGCAAATTTTTGTCCCGAAATTTCCAGCTGCATATTGACAGTCCTGTTTGAATGGATATCAGAAAGGAATTTAAAAGATGTAAAAATAAAAATAAAAATTAAATTAAATAAAAAAAAAAGAATATGTAAGGTTTCATTAAAGATGAGTTATGAAATATATATATATATATATAAAAGATCCAAATTTACTAATAGATTATTTTACCTGAATTAGCACGTCATTGTCTAGAGAACCACTCACTATGTCTGCAAAATGGTTACAAAATACTCTGTAAGGATTGCATTGACATAGAATACATTAATGCGACATCATCATCATAGCCTTGCACCAGCTATAGAGTTGCCTACAATAAAAATAAAAAATATAAGTCATGTTGAAACAAACAAATAAATAAATAAACCTGTATTAACACAACATGCATGCAAATGAGACTGTACCACATATAGTATTTAGGATTTTTGTTTTCAAAAAAAAAAAAAAATCCTCAAAAAATCTGACTTCATGAAAAAGGCCTTGAACATTTAGAATTTCAAAACGTTCCTCCGGAGATACTGATAAAGTGCACAATGACCAAATTGCCCTTGGAAAAAAAATGGCGTGGTCAAGCATGGTGGGGCCAACGTGATTTGTGTATGACATCTAGCCCATCCAAAAGGTTCACCATAACGTGATCATTAACTGCCTTAAAAATTAGGCCATTCCAATAGGTGGGCAACGCAGGGAATTGGATATTTTGGGAGGTGTATGTTGTTTCTTACAATGTGGCCGACCTAATAATTGGATCAGCCAGATTTTTTGGTTGTGTGATAACCATGGTCGGTTCCACCTGTTTTGACAGGTTGGATGTCATACAAACATCACATTGACCCCACAATACTTGGCTCTGGCACCTTTTTTAAGAGAAAATAAATGAAGGGCATTTTGGTCAATTTTCCCTCCATCCATCTCCTTTTGAAAATTAAGAATAGCTAAGTCTTTTCTTGTAAAATCAGGATTTTTTAGGTTTTTCTTCCATTAAAAAAAAAAAATCCCTAGTTTTTGTCCCGTTTGGCAGATTTGATGTCTTCATTCACAGCCCGCAGCCATTCTTTATTCCAAATCAACCTTAGTACGCTAACAAATGCTATTGCTGTTTCAATGATTATCCCATACCCATGGAGATGAAAGCATACGGTAAGATAGCTTCGTGAAGCCATGGTGCCAGAACACTCAGCAACTAGCATTGTCAAGAAGAACAAGTGTAGAGGCACTCATACCACCAAACTTTCCAGCTCTTTTGTTCAAAATGCACTCTGCCTCCAATATTGTAATTAGGTGTTTTATCTCATATACTTCATAACTCTGTCTAAGCCAATGCTCATTGCTTGAGCACATAATCAACCTCGAATCAACTGAAAAATTCTCACCAGACCTCCTACAACTAATATGCACCCAAGATTCTGCAACAAGATTAACCCCAATGTATGCATAGCAATCAGCAGAGAAGAACCCACTTTTCACAAAGTAACCGAAGGCCAAGATTCAACCAATAAAATGCATCTTCATACAAATTTTATATCATCGATGCATCGGAGTGGTTTAGAGGATAAAACAACACTTTCAGCACACCATGCTGAAACAACAAGTAATTGCTTACTTAAATTCCAATATCAAACGCTTGTAAGTGACTTCATCAGGCTTAAGCCCCTTGTGCAGCATTTCATCATGCATCTTCATGGCCTTCCTCATCTCCCTCTCATGGCAGAGTGCAGTTATCATAATTGAAAAACTCTCACTGCTCGGCACATTTCTCCTTCTCATATAATCAAACACTTGGACTGCTTCTTCGATTCTCTTATCCACACAGAGCCCATGAAGAAGTGCATTATATGACATTAAATCCAAACTTCCTCCCAATCGCTCCAACTTATAATGCAATGCCAATGCCAAATCAATGTTCCCGTCAGCCAAATGGCGCTTTACCAATGACTGACAACAAAAGCCTTCAGGCAATAACCCCATTTCGAAAACCACATTCAAAAGATCGTCCGCTTCCCGCCATCGACCTTTACAACAAAGAACATCAACGTATTTTGAAAGATCCAAAGGAAGAAATCCCCTTCTCATCACATCTTTCAAAACCATATTCACTTCCTCCGACGGTTCTTCCTTGCAAATCACATTCGCAATCGCATTACAACAATCACCATCCATCACAATTCCCTTTTCTTGAATTATTTCATACACTCGCATCGCGTCATTTGATCTCCCTTCTTTCGAAAATGACTTCAACATACACAAATACAAACCATCCCTTAATCTGATCTTCTCATTCCGGGTTCTTTCAAAGAACATCTCTGCTGCATACGTCTTAGCTAATTCACAAAACTTCTGAATAACAAAATCATAGTCCCAACAATCTGTCATCGGCAGGAATCCCTTTACAACCATCTCTCTCATTATCAAATCCATAACACCAACATCACCGAATTTACACGCTCCGTCAAGGATCGAGCTATAAGTACCAAAACCTGGCAAAAATTTCTTACAACACATCTCATTCAAAAGATCCAATGCGGTTGGAAAATACCCATTTCTACAATAACCATCTATAACCAAATTATACATTCCAGCACTTGAAAAACCCGAATTCAACAACTTCACAGCCATTTCGAGCTTTCCTTCTCTACAGAAAACCCGAGCGAGCAAAACCCACATAACCGAATTAGGTAAAACTCTGCAACGGATCACCGCAGCAAAGAAGCACCAAACAAAACGTAAATCACCCGACCGTTCAAATGTCTCGAGCAATGCATTACAGCTGTTGACAGTCGGGACACATCCATAAGATCTAATTCTCCTAAACATCTCTAGACGTTCAATACCCAAATTACAATTCGGGTAGTTCTCGAGGAGGAAACTAAGAACGAGAGATTGTAAACTGCCATTCTTACAGATTTCAACCGATGAATTGACGACTGTCGATATCGATTCTGATTGGATGATGGGTTCTTTCAAGATCGATCTTGCGGGTTCTTGAAGGTTGGATTGGACCAAGATTTGGATGATTTTGAGGTGGGATTTGAGGTCTGGTTTGAAGGGTAGATTGGTTTTGGACCAGTTGAAGAAATGGAGGGAGATTTGGGGGTTGTTTTGGGTATTATGAAGTATTTTGAGAAAGATGGGAGGGGTGAGTTTGGTAATGAGATTGCGATTTCGGAGGATTGTGACCCAGTGCTTGTGGTGTAAGAGGAGGGAGGAGATTTGGGAGATGAGGTTGGATTGTTGGAGCTGGGTTCGCCATTTGAGAGAGGTTGGTAAAGTGGGGATTTTCGAGAGATTGGAGTGCGCTTTGGAGAGCATTGGTCTAGCTCTGATTTCTGGTGGTTTGGACGGAGACCGCTTCATTGCGCCCTGGTTGAATGAAATGCTGTAATGTATAGCTACTTCTTCAAGTTGCACGAGCACCGCATGTGATAATTTGGACCGTTGAAATGGTGGTCCACCGTGTGGATGGCATATTGGCCAAAAATCAAAATGATTGGACAACTATGACCGTCCAGTTGTTGAAAGTTTTTGGATCGTTGAATCTGGACGGCTGCCTCAATCGCTTCTTTTATGCAACGCCAAAAAAGGCTCCCATTTGAGTCATACCACATAGTAACGTCCATGGACGCAAATCTTGCAGGGATCCCCGGGCAACAAAAAGATCTGTGTGGCACACCGTGATGTGTGAGTGACATCCTGTCCATCATCCATCACTTGCACTTGCTCATGTCAGGACGTGAACCCAAAAATCATGGGAGCTAATTAGGTGTTATCCCTGTAACGGCTTAGTGGGTGTTACCCCTACTGTGGGGCCCACCGTGATGATTTTCTGTATATCTACTTCGTCCAACCGTTTCTACAGACCATTTTAGGGTCGAGTACAAAACTTTATGCAGATCCAACTCTCAGGTGGACCACACCACAGGAAACAGCGGTGATTGACCACACACAGGATTGATCCAACTCTCACCATTAAAAATTTCAAAGGGCCCATCGTATCATTTTATTAACGTGTATTTACAATCCACCCTGTTGATAATGTCAATGCGATCGTTTTCAAAGGAAATTAGAAAGATCTGATTGATCCATGGCCCAAAAAATGTTTTTAATGGTAATTCATTACTATTTCTATTGGCATGGTCCATCGTAAATTTGGATCTTCTTCCGGTCTGGGATCAATCCATAGAATGAGGAGGATTTGGGATCAAAATGAGGAGGAAGCGGATGTAGGGCTCTCAATAGAACAAGTCATATCTGAAATCTGATTCACTCCAAACCCATATAATGTAGAGTTGGATCTTAAAATAGGTCTGATTAATTAAATGGATCGGATTCGAATTCAAAAAAAAAAAAAAAAAAAATCTGAATCATAATCGGGTCAGATCTGAATCTAGTAGTGAGATCGGATCAGATCCCTACATCACACTCAAGCAACAACGCAATTACATTTTAGTAGATGGTACCCTAACCGTGCGAGCCATATTGATGTATTTTTGTATATATCTATGCTCTCCATATATTTTTCCATCCCATTTTAAGACGCGATACCAAATACCAAACCCTAAGAATATTCAAATCTCAAGTGGATCATAACACCACAAACCATGATGAATTACCATTAAAGATTTTTTTGTGGGCTGCAAAAGTTTTTTATCAAGTGATATTTATATTTTCCCCTCATCTTGATCTTCTTCATATTATCAAGAGGTTGGATTGAAAATAAACACTACTAAAACCTTACGATGAGCTCTTTGGAATTTTTAATGGTAAGGCTCTCAATCACCATTGTTTCTAGTGATATGGTCCACTTGTGGTTTAGGTTTGTATAATTTTGTATACAAATTGTCACCCACATGAGCCATATAGTAGGGGTAACACCCACTAAGTTGTTCACCTATTCCCGGGTAACTGGTGGCAACTGATGCGGATTTCCATATCAAGAAAGTGAAAGAAGTACGGACTGAGAACTTAGGTAGAGCCCACCACTCTGTCCATCCGTTTTGTGAGCACATTTAAAATGTGCGGCAAAAAATGAGTGATATCCAAAACTCAAGTGGGCAAAAAACGTGAGGATTGAATGTCAAATATTTGTGTGGATTCAGACCTAATCTGAAATCTAATATTTATATGGACTTTTGGGTTGAAAATGAATTTGACTATTTATAAATGGAACGGATATGGATATCACCTTTTGAGTCGGATCATATCCGGATCCCAATCAGAATCCAGTTAGAGATCTTCGGACTTGGAGCCGGATCCAATTGAATCTGATCTAGATCCGACCTATTAAGAGCCCTAAGTGGATGTACAACAAATACATAGGCCCCACACGGTTATGGTAACACCCACTAAGCTGTTATCAGGGTAACACCTAATTCGCTCCCAAAAACCATACCTGTTCAAAAGTAAAGTGGGCCACAGCACAGAACAGTGGACAGGGACACCCACCACTGAAACATTTCGGACCCACCCTGATGTTTATATGCCATTTAAACCGTTCATAAGATGAGTCCCACTCGGATTAAGGGAAAACTTCAGTGAGACCAAGAAGGTTTCGATGGTAAGCATCCCGATCCCCACTTTTTCATACGGTGGAGCCCACTTAAGCTTTTGATCGGCCTTATTTTTTGCCCTCGCCTCCTAATATGACTGGAACAAATGATGGACGGTGTGGATGTTACACCCACATAACGGTGGGCGTTCTGTTGCACAGGCTGGCTCCCTACAACTGTTGCAGGAAATTCATCTCTTTAATTACATGACGATGGATCATCCGCTAAAAAGGTATATATGGCCCATCTTGGGCGGACAATCTGATCCATTGGTCTGGTGGGCTACACAATAGGGGGGGGAATGTACGGACAGTAGTTTAAATTGATGTACACGCGTGGCCCATCTGATAAATTAATCAGTCTAATTTTTTGGGGCCACTGATAATATTGTCAGTGTGCGGCCTACGGTTTCAGCGGCTTGGATTGTCTTATATAGATGTATTCCCCACCTTCTAAGGTATGTTATTCGCAGCTGCGTTTGCAGGATTGACCAAACTCAAGAACGAACCTGGGAGATTCTTATGGTGGGCCACACATTACCACTGAATTTGGAACGTTGATTATTTTATAACTATCCATTTTCTATTACTCCTGTAGCCCACTACACACATGCTAGGTATGTTTCGGCACCTGTATACACAGCCGGCTATCATGGTTTGATGATCGGACCGGTGACTAGAGCATGTACACGAACGTAGCCAGTTCAAGAAGCTCGCTCGGCTCGGCTCAGCTCAGATCGAAAACGCTCGGTTCAACTGGGCTTGTATAGTTGAACAAACCAAGTCGAGCTAATTTTATGAGTTCATTGAGAATTCAAACCAAGCTCGAGGTTGACCTGAGCTTCATCCGACTCAGCTCAAACTAGGCTTGATTCAGCTCAATATTTAAAAATATTATGTGTGTGTGTATAAAATAAAAAAGTTTAAAATAAAAAAATGAAAAGTAAGAAATGCTAAAACCGTTTCCATTCAAGCGTCTTGCCCCCTTTCTCTCGCCCACCCTCCTCAGCTCAAACTCTAGAAACCTTAGTCACCTTCGGCCGTTCAACCTCCACAAGGAGACCCTCTGATCTCTCTCTCTCTCTCTCTCTCTCTCTCTCTCTCTCTCTCTCAGTTCTCCCTCTCTCATATTTTCGCTTCTTACTTTCGCTTCTTACTTCTCATCTCCTCTCTTTCTCTCTGCTCGTCGTCTGGCCAACCAACGCCCCTATCCAGTCTAACAGTCGACCTCCCTCTCTCTCTCTCTCTCTCTCCACTCGTCAATCGCCCATGTCCAACAACCGACCTCCCTCCAGGATTGGGCAATGCCCATTCCTACAATCTGACCTTCCCTGTCTGACAGTCGACCTCCCTCCAGCTGACGACCCCCACTATCTGACAGCCGACTCCCTCCAACCGACCACCCCAACCTTATCCGTCTAACCGACCACCTCACTCCTGTCCAACAACCGACCGACAAAAGTATTTTGACATTTTCATTTATTATTTTTTAAATATTAATTATAAATTCTAAATTGAATGAATTTTACTATTTTACTAGTGATTTGTTGTTAGTTGAATGAGTGAATTGAATGAGTTTGACAAATTATGATTTGTTATAAATTGTTATTAGTTGAATTGAATGAGTTTTAATTGTTTATTTATTGTTAGTTGTATTCAAATTTGTTAATTGTTAATTTTAGGATAGAAATGAAAATGCGGTATAAGTTTGATTACCGCTTTTGTAGAAGCAAGAAACAGCTTACCTTGTCCTAGAGGGGGGTGAATAGGACACTTTTTAGAATTACCAAATTACACACTTGTAAACATGAAAGGTATTCTTAGAGAACTTACTTCAAGCACAAGATATGCAGAATATTAATCAATAAAAACACAAGTGAAAGAAGTAAAGCAGTTCATCCATTCATCACACAACAAGAGATTTTATAGTGGTTCGGTTATATACCTACTCCACTCCCGGCTGATCCACTCACTCCTTGAGTGGCCGGATTTCACTATCACTATAGTTTTAAATGAGGTTAACCATAAACCTTAACAGCCTACAAAAGGACTTAAACCTCAACACATGGATTCATCCTTCCATAGGACTAATCCATGAACCACTTTTCCTACACAAGGGCTTGTCCTACTCAAGGACTTGTCCTACGCAAGGACTCTACCGAGTTTGGGTCTTCAAACTCTGAAACCCAAATCTCAACTTTGAGGAGGTTTCTTGGACTCGAAAGACTAAATATACTTAGCTGATTGAGACCCTTGATGATGCCTTTGTTGAAGAAGCTTCGGCTTGCACGGAAGTTACCTTCTTCAGCTCCCTCGATCAGCAACCTTGCTATGGATGACTTCTTGTAGATTCCAAGGTGAGGGATTAGGGTTTGGTTGAGGCTATATTGGGATATGACTTTTATATGAGGAGTAGCTTCTACCTAAACCACCATTAATGGCATTGATGACAAGAGTATAACTTTGAGAGGTAGGTCAAGGTGCCATTAAAGAGGGGTTGAGTTCATGATTCAATCCAAGCTTTGAATGCTCTTCTATGTTGGTCAAATCAACATGGATTGAAGTATGAACTCAACAAATCAAATGGTATGAGAGAAGGGGATCTCAAGGAGAAAGCACAAACAAACCCTAGATGATGCTCAAGGTGATTCCCACAAGATCCAACCGAGTTCCATATATAGAGATGACTTTCAACGGTCAGAAAACGGTCACCTCGATAGGTTCCGATCGATCGGACATAAGTATTAGCTTGATATGAATTTTTGCTGAAAAACAGGTTCTCCGATTGATCAGACTTAATTCCGATTGATCGGAGGACTCTGTCCGATTGATCGGACAGATGGTCCGATTGATCGTAATTTCTTCCAGAGAGTTTATGTGTTTTTCTGGATTTTCATCCGATGGATCGGATGTCCTTCCAATGGATCGGAGCACCCCTTCCGATTGATCGGACAGATGTTCCGATTGATCGTAATTTCTTCCAGAGAGTTTATGTGAGTTTTTGGATTTTCGTCTTATGGATCGGATCATTCTCCGATTGATCGGAGCACCCTGTCCGATTGATCGGACAGTCCTCCGAGTGATCGGAAAAATGTCCAGAGAGTTTTTCAAAATTGCTGGACAAATCCCCGATTGATCGGACATAACTTCCGATTGATCGGACACCTATCGGACACAACTCCGATGGATCGGACACTTATCGGAGACAACAGATATACTGTTTTTCATGTTTTAAGCAACAACTTCCATAATGGACACTTCCATAGCTGATCTTTATGGAAGGTGGACTATAGATGGGGCTAAGGATGTAACTAGGAAGGATTGAGCCATCTATAGAAGGGTTTTGGGATCAAAGGTTTGGATGAAGAGGCTTGAAGCTTGACTGGATGAGCGATCTTCTTGAGTAGCTACTATCTTCAGCTGCAAGCAGACTTGACGACACACTAACCATGGTAATTGACAAATCTATGTATTAGCAATCTCCCCCTTTGTCAATTACCGGACAAAGCCAAACCTATAAAAGTCTTGGTCCATACCATAGACTTTCCTTAGACACCAAAACCAAAATACATACATACATTGAACATGTTGTAGAAAATAAATGCTTTACACATAGACATGACTCATTACATACAAAATGTACAGACTCAATTTACAGACTAGGCTTCACTTGAACTCCCCCTAAGTCCCTGCACACAAAAGATCAATAAAAAATATCCTGGACCTTTTGGTGGGATAACTTCTCCCCCTTTTTGTCAGTGATTGACAAAGGTTAGTGAAATGATAATGCAACACATATGTCATAGACTGAAGGAGGAAAGAGCATGAACGAGCGAAGGGAGGAAGCCAAATACACATGGTCATGCAAGGATATACAAGTATATGACAGTAAGCACAGTGGGCATATAGCCCAAGCAGCCAACCTCCCCTTCTGAAATGTATATCATGACCAAACATCCCATATATACAACCCAAAATGGGGCAAGAAGCCCAATAAAGATAAAGCAATTATGCACAAGCATATATATACGCATAGGAGTCAGATAAATGAGAAATGATGCACAAAATAAGTAATATCAAAATATACAAATCCAACACAAGGATCATCAAAATATCCAAAACAAAATGATCATCATAATATCCAAAAGAAAAGGATCATAGAGTCAGATCCAGCAATGAGAGCATCAAAATGTTTCAAAGAAAAATCTATCAAAAGATATAACTATGAAGGTGCTGAACTTGGGTGCGAAAGTCGCCCCAAAAAGATATCCGCGACTGTGCACACACTAAGGATCCTAGCCAGACATATGGACAGCTATGGAGCAGGGCCAGAGACGTCATCACGTCGACACGAGAGAGCTGATGTGAGGCGCTGAAAGGCATCGTGTACGGTCTGCATCAGACTCTCAAGTCGGGTCAACCGCTCACCGTGTTGTGCTAGGGCGCCCTCCACACGATCCAGTTGAGTAATGATCTGCTCCGAGTTGGGAGGAGGAGGTGCGGAAGAGGCGTCAGACTGAAGTCGCCGCTTGACCGATCGGCGAGCTGGAGCCGGCGTCGGGGTTGGGGCTGAAGACCCGCTATGGGTGCCAGAAGACACCTGTGTGGGAGTATGGGAGAAGTCTCGGTCTTCCACGTCATCCTCTCTTGGTAGAGCCATCTTTTTTATATTGAGGTCCTTGAAGGTACGTCGAGGAATAGGATGAACCACAATATTGGTGAACCCGCAGTCTTGGCCCAGACGAGTAATGATCCAGCCAAAGGGGATGGTGTTGCGGGTGTTAGGCGAGTGAATCCAGAATGTGATGCAAAATGATGGATGGAAGACATAGAAGTGTCCCGTGACCAACGTGATAGAGTAAATTGACCATATTAGCTATGAGATCTGATTTGTTGGTGCTACATGGGTACACATTGGTGCTGAAAATTTGGTGGAGCACTCGGAATCTGTTGGACATTTTGGACGCCCGGAGTGCACTACCATCTATCCACTCGGGATTGGGACCCCGACACAAATAACGTGTCCAATCAGCCCTTAGAGAAGAGACAAGAAGATTGAGGTTGGGGGGCTGTGGACATGGGAATCCCAATGAGGTCTGCTATTATTTGGGCAGTGATCTTCACTACACGACCTCCGACAATGACCTCGCACGATGGAGGATTTCCAACAGGGTTGATAATTTTGGACAAGAAGACATACACAACCTCTGGATGTGCCACGCCTCCAAACCGTAGCACACCATCCCAACCGATCTGAGCGAAGAGTGCTAGAATGCCAAACGGCTCTACGCACGACAGGATGACCTCTCGCTCATAGACGATGGTGCGGGACTGAAAGCAGGATATTGTAGAGGGACCCTCAGGTTTGGCAGGAGGAGCAGTAGGAGGTGGAGAACCCTGAGATGGTCGAGTAGTTTGGAGCTTCTTAGTCTTGGAGGTGGTGGATGGCCCCGCAACCATCTTGGACTTACCTTTAGGGTCTTAAGGCATTATTTTTTAGAATTGTAGGAACGGTTGAACAATGATCAGACCAAGATGGACAGGAAGGAAATGACGTAGCAGTAAGAGCTCCAAGACCCTGATAATGATAAGCCAATAGAGGAAGGGGGAAGAAGCAATCGAACTGACAAATCTAGAAACCTTACCTAGGAGACACGTGAAACCACCATTTCTGCAAATGAGGACAGTTGGAGGGCTGGCCAAGCTACAGTCCGATCACAAGAAGATGCCCTAACAGAAGAGTTTAAAAAGAAACAGGAAAATAGGGTAGAATGAACAGAGCTCGCGTATATAGCCATCGGACCCCCGATATTTTCGATTGATCGGAGAAGTGTCCGATCAATCGGAAATGTCTCCAGTGACAATTGGATAGTTAAATCCTGCCAGCTTGTTGCAAATGATGAGCCAGCCTATTTTGGAAGGATGTAAGCTTGAGAATATTGATTATCAGTCAATTATATGAGGCTTATTCCTCAGATATACCTATATGCACATGATTTTACCAACCGACTAGAGTGAGCATACCCCGATAGACTTCCGAAGGTGTTCAAACCTTGTGGAATCTAACGGCTTTGTAAGAATGTCGGCCAATTGCCGCTCAGTTTGGATATATTCAAGATTGACCACTTTTTCTTCAACTAATTCTCTTATAAAATGGTTCCGGATGTCGATATGCTTGGTTCGAGAATGTTGAACAGGATTTTTTGAGATATTAATGGCGCTTGTGTTGTCACAAAAGAGCGTCATTTCATCCTGATTAATACCATAATCCTTCAACATCTGCTTCATCCAAAGTAGTTGAGCGCAGCAACTACCGACAGCAATATATTCAGCTTCAGCAGTGGACAATGAGATGGAGTTTTGCTTTTTGCTATGCCAAGCAACTAAGCAGTTTCTGATGTAAAAACAGCCACCGCTTGTGGATTTTCGATCATCCATATTTCCAGCCTAATCGGCATCGGAGTACCCCACAATGATGGTTGAGGTGTCAAAGGGGTACCACAAGCCATATTCAGTTGTGCAGGCCACATATCTGATCACTCTTTTTACAGCAATGAGGTGTGATTCCCTAGGATCGGCTTGAAATCTAGCACATGCCCCTACGCTAAAAGCAATATCGGGTCTACTTGCTGTGAGGTAGAGGAGACTCCCAATCATACTTCTATAATAAATGTTGATCAACACTATTGCCTGACAAGTCTTTGGAAAGTTTAATGGTAGTGGCCATAGGCGTGGTGTGTGATCGACCCGAGTTTAACCTAAACCTCTTGACTAAATCTTTTGCATACTTAGTTTGGTTGATGAAGATTTCATTTTCCAGTTGTTTAACTTGCAATCCTAGGAAAAAATTCAGTTCGCTTACCAAACTCATCTCAAATTCAGATTTCATTAATTCAGCAAATAAGCCAGAAAATTCTTCACAGTTTGACCCAAATACAATATCATCCACATAAATCTGAGCAATGAGAAATGAATCAGTCGTCCTTTTAACAAATAGGGTTTTGTCAATACTCCCCCTAACAAACTTGTGAGCAATTAGAAATTGAGTAAGACGTTCATACCATGTTCGGGGGGCTTGTTTTAACCCATAGAGAGCCTTTTTCAATCGGTAGACTCTTTGAGGATAACTAGGGTCCACAAACCCTTTGGGTTGTTCAACATAAACTTCCTCATCAAGTATACCATTTAAAAAGGCACTCTTTACGTCCATTTGGAATAATTTGAATTTGAGTGCATATGCTATGGACATGAGAATTCGGATGGATTCTAGTCTAGCAACCGGGGCAAAAGTTTCATCAAAATCAATTCCCTCGATTTGAGAGTACCCTTGAGCTACAAGACGTGTTTTGTTTCGAATCACATTGCCAGATTCATCTGTTTTGTTTTTGAAGATCCATTTAGTTCCAATGACATTCTTCTCATATGGTCTTTCAACCAGAAACCAAACTTCATTTCTGGTGAACTGTTGAAGTTCCTCTTGTATTGTAAGTATCCAAAACTCATCATTGAGAGCCTCATTTATATTTTTTTGTTCAATTTTTGAGGTGAAGCACACATGACTATTGATGGCCTCAAGTTGTCTCTTAGTCTTGCTTCCAACATCCTGATCTCCAATGATTTGATTGAGGGGATGATCCTTGATATGTGGAACATTTCCAGAAGCTATTGAGGCATTGGGAGTGGGACATTTTTCAACAGGTTTACCTATGCGGCATGGTTCTCCCACTTCTTCATCATCAAGTCTTGTATCTTCTTTGTATTGGTCATCAATGATAACATTTATGGATTCTTGAGTTGTTTTAGTCCTTGTGTTGTAAACTCTATAGGCACGACTATCAGAAGCATATCCTAGAAATATTCCCTCATCGCTCTTAGAGTCAAATTTTTCTAGATTTTCTCGATCACGAAGGATGTGGCATTTGCTACCAAAGACCCTAAATTACTTGATGTTTGGAACTTTTCCATTCCACAGCTCATATGGGGTTTTATCTAGGCCGGCTCTCAAATAAACTCGATTAATGATGTGACAAGCTATATTCACTGTTTCAGCCCACAGATTCTTTGCTATATTTCTGCTGTTCATCATAACTGCGGCCATGTCAAGTAGAACTCTGTTTTTTCTCTCTGCTACTCCATTCTGCTGTGGAGTTTTTGGGGCTGAGAATTCATGTTTGATGCCTAGATTTTCGCAGAATAGTTCAAATCGCCCGTCCTCGAATTCCCCCCCATGATCACTCCTAATACGTTTCACTCTCATTCCTTCTCATTGTGGAGTCGTTTCGTGAGTTTCTCAAATTCCTCAAATGTATCAGACTTTTCTTTCAAAAATACAACCCAAGTATAGCGGGAATAGTCGTCAACGATAACAAAGAAGTACCTCTTACCACCTTGACTCATTACTCTTGCGGGACCTACGAGATCCATGTGGAGTAGATCAAGGGGTTTTGATGCAGCAATGATGGATGTCTTCTTATGTGCAACTTTAATTTGTTTACCTTTCAAGCACTCTGCACATACCTCTTTTGGTTTCTTCCCAATCTTAGGTAATCCTCTAATTAATTTCTTTCTACTCAACCCAGCAAGGTTCCTATAATAGACATGACCAAGCCGTTGATGCCATAACTCAGTTTCATCATTAATGCCCATGTGGCATACGGCAGATGGTCCCTCATCACCCTTGTTTTCAATAACATAGTAGTTATCTCCAGTGCGAAGCCCTTTTAGTATCAATTTTCCAGTTTGGTCCATAATTTCACACATTTCTTTGGAGAATTTTACAAAATGCTGTTCATCACATATTTGAGAGATGCTTAATAGATTATGTTTCAAACCATCAACACATAGTACATCCTCAATTTTGGGCAGTCCTGGCCCGGTGATGGTTCCCTTCCCAACAATTTTGGCAACGCTCCCATCTCCAAAGGTAACAAACCCACCATCAAACTCAGCATAATCACAAAACTGAGTCCTGTCACCTGTCATGTGTCGAGAGCATCCACTATCAAGATACCACCTAGTGTTTCTTCCAGCTCTAAGGGCTGTATGGATAACTAAGCATTTGTTCTTTACTACCCATTTAGATACTACCCTTTTTGGAGAACCAAGCTTCTTGGTTGATTCTAGAGATGTCATCGTTTGAGCATAAGGTGTTGAGTTTTTTTCTTTGCTTGATTTCTCTTGCATCAGCTCCATGGTCCTTTTGTTTAACTGTTTTATCATTTCAAGGAGCTCTTCCATTCTTTTATCTTTCTTAGGTGGAGTGGGATAATTTCTCCTCATGTTTTCATTTTTGTATGATGTTTGTTTTGGAGGACTCCACATATGATTCATCCTTTTTCCGGTAGGTACAAATTTACCTTTCAAGTTCCGAACCGGATTCTTAAAGATCAAGCATTCAAACTTCAAATGTCCAACATCTCCACATGCGTGGCATATAGGTGAATTTTTCTTAGCGCTTCCCGATGCATTCCTAATCTTTTCAGGTTTTGGGTTACTAACCTTAGTTTGCTCACCATAGCCTAGCCCTCTTGTATTCCTATAAGGCTTACCTGATTTAAGGATATCTTCTAGTTTTTCTCTATTCTGAGCAAATCTTTCATTGAGTTGACATTCTTGATTAAGCTGCAAGGTTAGACATTGATTTGTAGATTTTGCCTTTTTCAGCTCATCTTCTAGAGTATTAATTTTGTCTTGAGCTGCTTTGTTTTTCCTTTCCAAGTCACAAATCTGAAAGTGAAATCTGTTGTTTTCTCCTTTCACTTCTTGCATTTCATCAGCCAATTTGTTGTTGTCAATATTAGCTTGGCTCAACTTCTTGGTAAGAAGGATGCTTTGACGAAATAACTCATCATAGGCAACTTGCAAACCTTCATTATCATCCTCGTCATCATCGGGGGATGTCACATTGTTTTCTGATGACTCATGATCATCCTTGTCTCTTACGCCTTGTATGTCTGGGACAATCTCCGAGATAGAGGCCATCAAAATTTTAACTGATCCTCTCCCATCACTTTGATATTCATCCGATTCTGAATCTGAACTCTCGAGGTTGTCCCATGTGGCTGCCATTGCTTTCCTTTTTAATTTTTCTTTAGCAGGAGCTTGGCAGTCAGAGGCAATATGACCATAGCGTCCACAGTTGTAGCACTTAGGATCTTTTGGCTTGTTGTAGGATTTTCCTGTATAGCGCTTTTTGTCAAAAGATTTGCTATTTTTGTCAACCCTCTTTCCTTTGTTTTTGAAGAATTTTCTAAACTTCTTGGCCATAAGAGCCATTTCATTCATATCCATTTCTTCATCACTATCAACTACAGATTCTTGTGTAGTGTGTGAAGTTTTCAGCACTGTGTTTCTACTTTTTGGGGATTTCTTGAAATGAAGTTCATGGGTCTGTAGAGATCCTAGTAAGTCTTCTATTTTCATAGTATTAATATCTTTACATTCCTCAATAGTTATGACCTTGGAGGAGAATCGTTCGGGTAAGGATCTTAGAATTTTCCTACAAATGCGCGGATCCGATATCCTCTCCCCCAATCCCCACATAGCATTGGTGACATCGCTCAGCCGGGTGTAAAAGTCCATGAAGTTCTCATGTTCTTCCATTTTCATATTCTCAAATTGAGTAGTCAAGAGCTGAAGTTTTGACCTCTTGACTGTACTAGTCCCTTCATGAGTAGTTTCAAAGATGTCTCATGCTTCCTTAGCAGTTGTGCAATTACAAATTCTTTTGAACTCATCTGCTGAAACGGCACAAAAGATAGCATTGAGTGCCTTTGCATTGCTAATGTATCTCAGTTGTTCAAGATCAGTCCATAAATCATCAGGTTTGAATGTGGTGGTGGTGACCCCATCTGTGACTGTGCTCAAGAGGGGTATTTCATATTTGATTTCCACAGACCTCCATGTTGCATGATCCAATGATTGCAAGAAGACTCTCATTCTTGCTTTCCAATATGCATAGTTTGATCCATCAAAATATGGAGGTTTGGAAACCATACTAGAATCCCCTTTTGACATGATTTCAAGCTTCTAGAAACGGATCACACTCCGGGCTGTTACGCCTTTGAGGAGGAACCCGCTCTGATACCAATTGAAAATGCGGTATAAGTTTGATTACCGCTTTTGTAGAAGCAAGAAATAGCTTACCTTGTCCTAGAGGGGGGTGAATATGACACTTTTTAGAATTACTAAATTACACACTTGTAAACATGCAAGGTATTCTTAGAGAACTTACTTCAAGCACAAGATATGAAGAATATTAATCAATAAAAACACAAGTGAAAGAAGTAAAGCAGTTCATCCATTCATCACACAACAAGAGATTTTATAGTGGTTCGGTTATATACCTACTCCACTCCCGGCTGATCCACTCACTGCTTGAGTGGCCGGATTTCACTATCACTATGGTTTTAAATGAGGTTAACCATAAGCCTTAACAGCCTACAAAAGGACTTAAACCTCAACACATGGATTTATCCTTTCATAGGACTAATCTATGAACCACTTTGTCCTACACAAGGGCTTGTCCTACTCAAGGACTTGTCCTACGCAAGGACTCTACTGAGTTTGGGTCTTCAAACTCTGAAACCCAAATCTCAACTTTGAGGAGGTTTCTTGGACTCGAAAGACTAAATATACTTAGCTGATTGAGCCCCTTGATGATGCCTTTGTTGAAGAAGCTTCGGCTTACACGGAAGTTACCTTCTTCAGCTCCCTCGATCAGCAACCTTGCTATGGATGACTTCTTGTAGATTCCAAGGTGAGGGATTAGGGTTTGGTTGAGGCTATATTGGGATATGACTTTTATATGAGGAGTAGCTTCTACCTAAACCACCATTAATGGCATTGATGACAAGAGTATAACTTTGAGAGGTAGGTCAAGATGCCATTAAAGAGGGGTTGAGTTCATGATTCAATCCAAGCTTTGAATGCTCTTCTATGTTGGTCAAATCAACATGGATTGAAGTATGAACTCAACAAATCAAAGGGTATGAGAGAAGGGGATCTCAAGGAGAAAGCACAAACAAACCCTAGATGATGCTCAAGGTGATTCCCACAAGATCCAACCGAGTTCCATATATAGAGATGACTTTCAACGGTCAGAAAACGGTCACCTCGATAGGATCCGATCGATCGGACATAAGTATTAGCTTGATATGAATTTTTGCTGAAAAACAGGTTCTCCGATTGATCGGACTTAGTTCCGATTGATCGGAGGACCCTGTCCAATTGATCGGACAAATGGTCCGATTGATCGTAATTTCTTCCAGAGAGTTTATGTGTTTTTCTAGATTTTCGTCCGATGGATCGGATGTCCTTCCGATGGATCGGAGCACCCCTTCCGATTGATCGGACAAATGTTCCGATTGATCGTAATTTCTTCCAGAGAGTTTATGTGATTTTCTGGATTTTCGTCCAATGGATCGGATCATTCTCCGATTGATCGGAGCACCCTGTCCGATTGATCGGACAGTCCTCCGCGTGATCAGAAAAATGTCCAGAGAGTTTTTCAAAATTGCTGGACAAATCCCTGATTGATCGGACATAACTTCCGATTGATCGGACACCTATCGGACACAGCTCCGATGGATCGGACACCTATCGGAGACAGCAGATATACTGTTTTTCATGTTTTAAGCAACAACTGCCATAATGGACACTTCCATAGCTGATCTTTATGGAAGGTGGACTATAGATGGGGCTAAGGATGTAACTAGGAAGGATTGAGCCATCTATAGAAGGGTTTTGGGATTAAAGATTTGGATGAAGAGGCTTGAAGCTTGACTGGATGAGCGATCTTCCTAAGTAGCTACTATCTTCAGCCGCAAGCAGACTTGACGACACACTAACCATGGTAATTGACAAATCTATGTATTAACAAGAAAGATGTTGGCTTAAAAGGTAAGCTCAATGTTGGATTGAAAGTTCGGCTCGAATTCAAGCTCAAAAGCTTGAAGCTTGAATAGGCTCGAACATGCTCAAATTCGGCTTGAAAGCTCAACCAAACCAAGCGAAGCTTACTAGTTGGGCTCGAGGACCAAGCCCAGCCAAGCCCAAGTCCAAGTCGCCCGCTACCAAACCAAGTCGAACTATGCAAAGCTCGGTTCAGCTCAACTCGTGTACAACCCTATTGGTGACAATGCCCTAAAATGATAGAACTAGGACAACGATTAGTAGCCATCTTGCTATTGAAGTGACATCACCAAGTTCTGTGAGGCCCACCATGATGTATGTGGTGTATCCACACTGTCCATTCATTAGGACTGATCATTTTAGGATATGAACCAAAGAATGAAGCATATCCAAAACTCAAGTGGACCCCACCACAGAAAACAGTGTAGACAGAGACGCCAACCATTGAAACTTTTCTAAGGCTCACAATGATGTTTATTTGAGATCAAACGCGTTCATAAGTTCACACAAACATGGACGAAGGTAAAACATAAATATCAGCTTGGTTGAAAACGAAAACGTTTGTGTCCCTTAAAGAAGTTTTTAATGGTAGGCCTTAATAAGGCCAACCAAACCTGGGTGATAAGAACATACAAAGATCAGCTTGAACCAAAACTTTTGTGGCCTACAAAAAGATTTTAATAGTCATTTAAGACATTTTCCAGTAGCGTAGTCCACTGGAGATTGGATTTGGATCTGTGAAAGTTTTCCAATAACGTCTTAAAATGGGCTGAAGAAACGGATGAGCATCATGGATATACAAAAAATTCATTGAGGTGGGTCAATTCAAGATATTCATTTCACCCGACTTATTATTGGGAGCGGATTAGTGTTACCCTAACCATGTGGTGCCCGCTTTGATGTAATTTTTGTATGTCCATGGCATTCATTTGTTTTTCCATCTGATTTGAGGACATGATCCCAAACCTTAAGAGGATCCAAATCTCAAGTGGACCATACCACTGAGTGATGAATAACCATTAAAAACTTTTTTGTCGCTAAGGTGTTTAGAACACACATCCCACTGTTAATTAGTACACCCATGGCCACCCCCTTAGTCACACTTCAATTTTAGCCACCCCCACACTGGGAATCAATACCAGGACCCATTGAGGTTATCTTCAGTCAGTCTACCACTGTCCCAAAGGTGTGGGTGTTGAGAGAGAGAGTTCATCTTCCATTGATAGTTCTCCTCTTATCATTAGGGATGACATTGATGAATCTTCCAACCATGTTACATTTGTGTGTTGTAATTATACATATTGATCTGTACTTCATAACTAATTGTTCTATAAATATTCATTATTCATTCCCTTCGTCTCTCAAGTTGAGAGGAAGAAAACGGTCTGTGTCTATTTCAGTTTATGCCCATCACAATAGGATGATATTAATTAGAAGTCCTCTTTGTAAAAGTGCACTATGGATATAAAACCCATCTAGTAGTCAGGTTGAAATTTTGAACCCAAATCCAACCCAGTAAATTCAGGTCAGATCGCGATCAGTTGTCACCCCTCCCAACCATCCACCATTGACCCCACGTTCCATTTAAGAGGTTTTTACTATGGGCATCAATGGCGCAGCTTCGGTGGATCCAAGGTGGGTGGAGCCCACTGTGATATATGTCTTAAATCTACGCCGTCCATCCATTTTTACAGCTTATTTTAAGGCATGATTCCAAAAATGAAGGAGATACAGATCTCAGGTGGACCATACCACAGGAAACAGTGGTGATTGACCACTAAGAATTTGTGGGCCACAAAAGTTTGAGTCAAGCTGGTATTTGTGTGGTCCTCCCATCCAGGTCTTTGTGACCTTCTCAACAGGTTGGATGGCAAATAAACATTCCAATGCACCAAAATAGCTTTTAATGGTGGGTATTCAATCACAATTGTTTCCTGCGCTGCGGTCCACCTAAGATTTGGATCTGCTTCATTTTGGAATCTCATTATGGAATCAAGCCCTACAATGGCCTGTGAAAACAGATGAATGAAGAGGATGTACGGCACATACATTATGGTGGGCCCCAGAGCCAGGGATCCACCCACCTCAGTGGATCTGGGGATCCACCGAAGCCATGCCAGGGCGTCACCCTCCCCAGTGTCCACCGTTGTTCCTTTGGCTGAGATATGGATTAGGCTAGATTTTGTAACCTAGGACTAAGGAAGGGTGCATCTAATGGACGGCTATATAAGATGGCAGTAACACATTACGGTTGGCCCACGTCTGGAATGTATGGTGCCATAGGTATGCATGGGATCAAAGTTACTATGACCGGTGCCACCCTCACCGACATGCACCATCGTTCCACACCCGAGTCATAGATCAAGCTAGCTAGATTTTGGAATTCAGGACTAGCATGAGTTATGGATAGATTTTGGAATCTAAATATAGAGGGGTGAATCTAATGGATGGCAAGATGGAAGCCACACATCACTGGCCTCACAGCTGTTTTTCTTTTTTTAATGCACACGCTGTCACACCACATCGGTACTCGATCTCATGACCTTGGTGTTGAAACCCGTAGAGTCTACTATGAGCCATGAGTAGGGACCCCAGTGGCCCCACAACTTGAATGCATGGTAGCTTATTTATATATGGTGGTGATTTAAATCTCAGAAACTCAAGAGTTTCAAGACAAGTAGATTGATAACTCATGTCAATTGACTCTCGAGTCATTACCCAAATATGATTATGCAAGAAATACTTGGATGGTGGAGATCACAAAGCAGTCTCCACTATTCTACCCGCTTTTTGGTGGTTCCTGGGGGAGCCAATAAGAGAGAAACGTGTGGCATTGTTTGGCATTGTTTGGCAAAAGTGTTGTGATTGTGATTGTAAAGAAGGCACTAGAGCTGATTTTGCGGGAATGTAACTGGCCTTGCTTTGGATGGGCCACATCAAGTGTGATCGAGCAAGTTAAAAACAAATAGAAAAGAATGTAACTCGCCTTGCTTTGGATGGGCCACATCAAGTGTGATCGAGCAAGTTAAAAATGAATAGAAAAGAGGAACGAAAGTAAACATTGAGGTAGTAGCTAAAAGGACTTAGAAAGCATGATCATGGGAGACAGTTGCTTTTATCCTCGAAGAATCTAGAAGGCTCTTTATGTTTTGAGAAGTCTATAAAAGCATAAGGAAAGAGCAAAGCAAAAGGACCAACACAACAACAACAAATCAAATTAACTTATCTTTCAAAATTTACTTTATCTTCCTTAACGTAAATCAATACATTCTATAATGTAATTAGTTCCTTTACATTTCATAGAATAACTAAGTACATTACATTTTCTAGCATAACTTGCAATTTATCTTCGTAATTAGGAATTGTTGTAATTCTTAGCTATAATAAAAACTTATACTCAGTATGTTGGACTTAGCTTTAATTTGAGTACAAACAAGTTCTTTATTCAGAAAATTCCAATCATATATAGTCAAGTTTGACGTATCTACCTACTTTCGTGCTTATACCTACTTTAGTGCTTAGGGTCAAAGTTGTTTGGTTGGCATCAAGCTGCACACTCAGTTCTAGCACACCCGCACTTGTCCTATAGGTGTGGTTGAAAATAGTGGGCTGGGCAACTTCCACCATAGTAACCCCAGCACGTGTGGCCGAAAATAAGGCAACATCCACCACAGTAACCTCTTCCTACAAATAACATACTAAAACTCAAATATCCGTCTCCCAAGGAAAGATGGAAGGAAAGGGTGTCCAAGGTACATATTATATAAAAATGATCCATTGGCCTCAGTGTATGGATACCTTCCCATGCACCTACTTTCATTTGGTCTACTTGGCATCTATATCATCTATCTGGACCTCACATTAGTTTCAGAGAACTCTTCTTCACTTCCGTGCAAGAATCACAGCAACCAAATGGTCCCAAACATCTGTTAGTGGAATTATATCCCACAAACAATTATATCTATCATTTTTGCATGCCAATGATAGTAAGGTTTGGGTCATCTGGTCTGTTTAATTTTCAGTTCTGGAATAGTGGACAGTTCAGATTAAAGGTTATTAGGCAATGCGGATTCATATGTATTTGACTGTATTGAGGATAAAGGGTACATTCAGAGGTTGGATTTGGAGCTTTTTGGATTGGGAGGTATCTGAATCACTCAAATTGGCTGAGAATCGGATGCGACTCTCTTCGAATTCTCTCTCTCTCCAAAGAGATGAACGGCTAAACGTATGGTCTCCTTAATGACCATTATGCAAATAGGGTTGTGATTTCCTCAGGTGGGCTCCACATACCACTAGACTGACTACATTTTAAAATATCACCCATCTTCCGAGTCCAAAAGAGCAAAATCCAAAAGCACGACGATACTTTCCCTTAAAAATCCCAGGAAAAGCTGGGCGAGACCATGTGGTGGTGACGGCATCCATAGCATCAGATATTCACAAGATCCCCAACCATAAAATCCAAAAAAGGCCATGATCACCCACAAGGGCCACCAGTCCTTTTTCAGTTTAATAACACAGAAAAAGCTAGACATGATCATGTGGTGGTGACCCATCTACAGCATCAGATACTCACAAGATCCTCACCCATAAAAATCCAGAAAAGGTCCACAAAGACCCAAAGGGGCCCACCAGTCTTTTTCAAATTACCTCACCACATTATTGCCTAAATACAGATACTTGTAGTAAAGGACTTGAAAAGTAGGAAAAACCTGATTCTAAAATCTCCACGAAACCTGAAAAAGAAGCCAAACACCTCACATAGGATTCCAATACTTGACAAATCTCATCTGTTGCTTTGATGGGCTCTTTGTCTTGGGTTTTGGAAAGGCTGTCTAAGCATCTGCAATCTCAGAAGCCTCAGCAGAGGCAAGGACTAATTCTGGGAGAGGGCTTCCAAGGGTAGAAGTGCCATCCAACGCGTTTGGCTGGCCCAATGCCTTCAATGCCAAATGAGCTGCTTTCTGTCCAGATATCATCATTGCTCCAAAGGTGGGCCCCTGTTCACGAGAAACAAATGCAATTCAGTCCACAGGAGAATCATACATCTACCTATATTATGTCTACTTTATACAAAAGGCAGAGATTTTTGGATATTATTTGATTCCTGAAGTCCTGCGAACTTTCAAGAACATTAAAAATAATAAGAAGAAGAAGAAGAAGAATATTTAGTTATTACATAGTAAAATCTGCATGAATGAACAAAATGTAGCTGATTATAAAAGTATGGCTCCGATTTTACCGAGGAACATGAACAGCCTGGATGCCCTTTTCACTTGCAGCAACCTTGGACCATCTAATAGTATCTACTTGGCCCATCTCTAATAGAGATGGAGATGACCCAATCAAATGCTACCAACGCAATCCACAATCCATGTTTGCCACTGAGGGAAATGGTGAGATGCAAACGTGAGGGAAATGGTGAGATGTAGCTCTATGGCCAGCCCCATCCCTGGGAGGACACAACCACAACCACCCCCTCCCTCACCCCCCCTCAAAAGGAATGATGGGTGTGAATGAAAATCCATTGTGGGTGAATCTCCTGGCCATACACCCACAATGGAAATCCACCGCTGATGAATCTCACCGCTGTAGAATCAAGAGTAGATCTTGATCAACAAGGGAACTGAATATCCTGATTATAAGGTTCCAAACATTTAGGGCCCGATCCAAACCGTTGGTCTGATTGAAAGCACACGACATGGGGTATATACCCCAGAAAACTCTCCATTGCATGTACACAGTGACAGTGCACATAATCTCATCCGTCTATTTTGCTGGCCAACGAAAAAGGGCTTGCCCTGGACGTTTGGATCACCCAGCTATAGGCCCCATTCGTAGGGACCCACGTGTACGGAATCATAGCTGCCCCTAGAGTATCGAATATGGTGGGCCCCAAATCTCATCAACAACTGATCTTGAAGGGACACTCAAGACATTCAATCACAACAAAATCCAACAAATGAAAGAAATGACAGAAAAACAAATTAAAACACAAACAAATAGCATAATGAAATACCATTCTTGGCGCTCCATCGATCTCTGCAACTTCCATCCCAGTAACGATCATCCCTGGGACAATCTCCCTCGTGAGCCGAACGATTGCATCCTCGGCCGTGTTCATATCCAAAGCCTTCATCCCCGGCACGGCATCGATCATCCCGATGCTCTTGAGCCTCTTCACCCCAGTTGCACCGAACGGCCCATCATGACCGCAAGAACTCACAACCACCTTCGCCTCCATCACATTCGGGTCCATGCAAGACTGAGTATCATGGTTCATCGACACAAGGGCCCAGTTCGTCACAACGCCTCCGACCCGTCCACCCTTCACGATCAGATCCTCAGCCGCAACCGCGTTGAACAGCTTCACGTTCGGCCTAGCGAGGAGCTTGCTCATGATCGTCGACGTGAAGAGCGCCGCGTGCTTGATGACCACGTAATTGTCTTGCTCATCATAGTCGACGCCGAGCTCATCTAGGAAGATGTGAGCCGGCTTGCGAACCACCATCGCGGAGAAGAGCTGGCCGCCGAGCCATGCCCCGCCACCAGGGCTGACCGACTGCTCGATTATCGCGACACTGACAGAGGGGTTCTTGCTGAGCTCGTAGGCGCAGGAAAGGCCGGCTGAGCCAGCGCCGACGATGACGACATCGGTGTCGGCGTAGGTGATCATGTCTGTCATGTATCGACGGGTCATCTCACGGGAGACGATGGATTCCTTGATGGGTTGGAATTGGAAGGATTTGAGATCATAGCTGGGGGAGCTTGTGGACATGGTGATGGAGAGGTTTTGGTGATGTTGGGGAGATGAACGGACGGATTGGATGCGTGATGGTATGGGAAGGCCATGGAAGGAGGTGGTTTCCATGAAAGGGGTCTTGGGTTTGGAGGAGAGGGAGGAGCTAAGGGTGGTGGCCATGGTAGCCATGATGGTTTTAGGGGGTTTCTAGGGCTTTTCTAAGGCGGTTTTGAGAGAGAGTGGCTTGGGTGTGGTGATGGGAGTGGTAGGGAGGAGGAAGGTCTATTTATGGAGAGAGATGGGCAGACGGAGGAAGGAAAAAAAAAATCTGATGCAGGGATGGACACGTGTTAAGTGGATAGGAATTCAACGGTTTACAATGCATAGATTTTTGCTATCCATGTGGGAGTTTGAATGCACGGTGGGATTTTACATGTTTTACAAGTGGCACCCTAAAATGTGACGCCGAATGCCTGTGCTCCGGGTCACATGAAGTTTGGGAACCACATAGATTCCCATGAAAAATCTACTCCGTCCATCAGTTTTTGAAAGACCACACGAAACAGCCGGGACAAAACATCCACCGTTGAAACCTTCTTGCTGGAGTTGACATTATGTTTATATGCCATCTAAACCGTTCACAGTGTTTATACTACTCATAAAAGCTGTAGGCACAAATATCATCCTGATATAAATTCTGTAGCCCCCACCAAATTTCTAATGATGATCGTTCAGTGCTCGCTGTTTCGCTTGGTGTTGCCCACATGAGTTTTGTATCTGCCTGATGTTTACATCCTGTCCTATTGTAACATTGCATAACTGAGTGGATTTGTCACGTAAATCTCTACGGGCCCACACAGTTTCCTACCTACACTAAACTTTCCTGTGCTTGAGGGCACCGGCAATCCGCGTTACATTTGAGAGAGCTCGGATTAGGTATTACCCACCAGGGACGCTGATTAGCCACTGACAGGTTGAGCAGCGAATCTCGCTGCTGAAGTGACACCTTGTTCATTCATTTGGAGAGATGTATGGGTGGTATCTGCAATGTTCATCCATTTGGAGAGACTCTTTTAGCCGGTGATTCAAAGAATGAGGCAGATTCAAAGCTCAAGTGAGCCCCACCAAAGAAACCAGTGGGGACAATGACATCCACGGTTGAAAACTTCCTAGGCACACCATGATGTTTATTTGAGATCCAACCAGTTTGTATGTTCACACAGACATGTAGTAAGGAAAACACAAATATTAGCTTGATCGAAAACTTCTGTGGCCCCTATGAAGTTTTCAACGGTGGATGTCACTTCCCCCACTGTTATGTGGTGGTGTTCACTTGAGGTTTGGATCTATCTCATTCTTTGATTCATGCCTTAAAATGATCTCTCCCAATGAATGGACGGTTTGGATACAACACATACATCATGCTAAGGCCCACAAAACATGATGACATCACTTCAGTGGTTAGATTTGCTACTCAACCTGCTAGTAGCTAATCCGTGTCCCTCGCCAGGATGCAGCTGGAGATGAACGGGTGTGTGGCACCTCGGTATTGGTGGAGAGGAGGGGCCCCACACCTCGATGTTGGTAGAGTGCTGACAGATTTGTCACATTGGTGCGGGCTCCATCTACTCTCCACTAATACCGTGGTGCCATGCAGTACCCGTCCATCCCCGGCGGCGTCTTGGTGAGGGTAGTACCTAATTCGAGCTCCACATGAGAAGGCCTTTTCTATGCTGGAAACTTAGGTGGCCCACCATGATGTTGGAGAAAAATCTTAGTTTCGAGTCGAGCTTAGCTGGGCTCCATTGAGCTCTAGCTTGGCTTAAATTTTCAATGAGCCCAAAATATATGTTCGGCTTAGCTTGATTCATTCTATGAGCTAAGCCAAACTAAGCTTTTTTTAGCCAAGCTGAGCAAGCTTTTCAAAGCTAGCTCCGCTTGTGGCTCCATTTGTGTACATGAGATCGGGATCGTCCACCTCTGTTTCTCGTATGGGTCACAACGTTACCTCCGTTTTACTTGAGGTTTAGAAATGGGAACGAAAAAGTTCTAAAAATGACATTACCAGAACTACACACCAATAAAAATAATTTTCAAATTAAAGAGTACCCCGATAGAAAAAATCGGAAAAGTTCTCTGTACTCTTTAACTTTAAAAAATCAATTTTTACGAGGAGAGAAACGAGTTCCCTTAGGGCCCACAAATCCCCTTTAGAATGTATGAGTTCCCTTTATCGACACGAATCCTAGTTCCCCCGTAAAAGCTGGGTCTTTAAAAGTTGGAGAACGATAAACGGTAATCAATTCGAAGTTACTATTAGGACTGGAAACTAGAAAATTAAATTTACGATTTAAATTGTGTATAAAAATAACAAGATCGTGTAGATTTGTAGGACTAACGGCAACCTCGTATCTTAGGTCTTGTTAATAGCAACACTAATAGCATAGTATAGTCTAACACCCCCACATTCCGATGGATCTGTCAAAAGTACGCAGGCTCGTCCGTACCCTACCAAGCAATTATCAGGCCGTTCATCTCAAGATCTCGCTCGTGATATTTGTTTTCGGTGATGATATGTTGGATTCTGAACCTTTTTGCTTATGATTAGCTACTTTCTACAGTGGGCCTTTTAAATAAAGGGTCTGCATCATTACGAGTTGGGGCAAGAAGGGGCGAGGCTGCAATTAAGGGAAGGGGATTGCGTGCTGAGTAAACTATGTGGGGCACACCGTGATTTATGTATTTTATCCACTCGGTCCATCCATCTTAACAGATAATTTTTGGTCTGTAGCCCAAAAATGAGTTATATCAAAATCTCAAGTGGACCACATCACAGGGAAAGTAACTGAACGTCTACTGTTAAAAAATTCTTGGGGCCAGAAGTTTTGGATCAAGCTGATATTTGTGTTTTCACTTCATCCATGTCTGTGTGATCTTATTAACAGGTTGGATGACAAATAAAGATCTGATGCCAGGGTCCTTCCAAAGTTGCCACCTTTAGTAATAAGGGTAACAAAGGACACCTTACAAGGTGAACTCGTAACCTATACGAAGTTCAATTCCGAGTTTGGGATTTTACTATACCTTTTTACCTACCTACCGCACCTATTTAGTGTATGTAAATGTCCCCCGGGTTATCTCAAATGAATCATACTACTCTCGTATGACTCATTGAGTATGCATTAGGCTAAAGCGTTAACTCTCACAGCAATTGTAAGCGACAAGTGCAGAGACAATCGTGATTCATCCCTGCGGCTAACGCACCACTTGGGATGTGGTGCATCTATGCACCACGTTCAAGAGACACCTTGGGTGGTGCTACATATGCAAAATAGTTACGGCAGGTAAAACAACGGTCGAGTAAAATCCTGTACTTGGAGTTTAACTTCATATAGGCTTCGAGTTCACCTTGTGTATTGTCCTTTGACACTCCTAACTTACGAATGGCAACTTTTGAAGAACCCCGCACAAGTTTTGGATCAATATTTGTACTTTCCCTTCATACATTTCTAGTGATCTTGTGAATAGGTTGGATGATAAATAAACATGGGCCCATAAAGGTTTCAGCAGTGGATATCATTATACCTACTGTGGTTGGGTCCACTTGAGCTTTGGATATACTTTAGATTTGGGAAAGCGGCCTAAAATGAGATGAAAAAATAGATGGACGGCATGGATATACAACATATATATCAATGTGGGCCCCACATAGTTAGGGTAATGCCCATTAAGCTATCACCTGGGTAATAGCTAATTTGCCCCAGCGTCTCAGCCTAGGATATTAGTTGATAAAGCTCTTGATTAGTAATGTCATTACGACGTTAGCCCCTCTGTTAGAAGCCTTTCGTTATAGTCTCTTGGGCACTGTTTGGCTTTTTTCGGATGAAAATGCCCATTTGCCTAACAATTCCCTCATACGGCTACAACAGAACGCGGAAATTGAGATAGGCCTTTTGAGAATGGGGGTGTGGGCCCACTAAATCAACGATTGGGGTTAGCCCTTGGTCGATCTGATCCGTTCACTTTAATTAGATAGTCGTGAACCCTACAATAGGATCATTTAAAAAAAATAATTTGGAACTTTCTATAGCCCACACTGAAATTACGTCGATAATCTAACACGACACTCTACGCATATATGCGAAAGCTTGGCGGAGCAAGTAGAATTATAGCTAAGTCCTAAGGGGGATTAAGACTTTCTTGAAATTCTTTTCGCCTACTTAAATTATTCTACAATTTAAGCTACGCAAGCCAAGAACACTTCGGCTTCCAAGCTTAAGTGGCTCCAATTACAAGACTAAGCATATAATTAGCAATTAAGTAACCTAGACTAGCATGTATATATTAACATGTAGTTTAACTAAATCAAGCACCAAATCTATGTAACCTATGTAGACTATAAGAAGATGGATCATATGAGCTTAAGTCTGAACTAATTAGTAAACATACACCTTGTATGTGAATGTGCCTATCTGATGCCTTCCTATCAAGCATTCATAATTAAACAATTAAACATATAATGTTAGATTAACAATGTACTCAAATGCATCATAAACACAAGCATGTATAGTGGTTCGATTGCGTGTCTACTCCACTCCTGGTTTACGTACTTACCCCTTAAGCATACCGACATTCATTATGGAGTTTAAATTAGGTTCCTTCCAACCTAGGTCTTTTAACTCGGATCCACCCTATCGGGGAGTTTATAGGTTTCTCCCGACCTACACGTATACACCTATGTTGGTGGCTCCCCTTAGAGACTTGTTTTAGGCTTAGTAAATGAGCCAAGGGTCGACAAATGAACCTGAGATTTAGGCTAAACAATAAGCCAGTGATCGACAAACGCACATAGACATTTAGGCTCAACTAACGAGCCAAGGATCGACAAATGAACCTAGGTTAAGTTTGACAAACAAACTCTACAATCGATTCTCCAGGAAAGAGAGTGGCTGGACTCTTACAAATTTGACAACGTTACTTATCGGATTTGAGGCTTATTGATGCGCCACTTCAGGTTACTTGATCTCCGCTCTTCTGTGCTTCAATCAGCTCCCCTTGTGCTGAAAATACGTCGATAGTCTAACACGACACCTTCGTATGTGCGGAAACTTAAAGAGCAACTAGAATTATGGCTAAGTCTTATAGAGGGGAGGGGGGGTGATTAGGATCTTTTGAAATTCTTTTCGCCTACTTACATAATTTAACAAATTAAACTAAGCAAGAACACTTCGGCTTCCAAGCCTAAGTGGGTCCAATCACAAGACTAGCATATGGTTAAGCAATAAACAACCTAGTCTAAACATGCATAGACAATCAAATGATTTTACTAATCAAGCTCTTAATCTATGCAACCTATGTAGACTTATGAGAATGGATCAATGAGCTCAAGTCTACACTACTAGTGAAAGTACATCTTGTGTGTGGATGTGCCTATCTAGTACCTAGCATACATTTTTATCAAGCATTCATAATTAAACAATTAAACATTCAATGCTAAGATTACAATGTGCTCAATTTAATCACAAACATAAGTGTATATAGTGGTTCAACTTTGGGTTTACTCCACTCCCAGTTCAAGCACTCAACCCCTTTGAGCACACTGGCATTCACTATCAGAAATTTTAAATGAGGTTCACCTCTCAACCTTTACACGGATGTTTTATTGGTTCACCTCTCAACCATAACCGGAGTTTTGGACAAAGGGCTAACTCTCAACCCGAACGGAGTTTTAGACATATCTCAACCCGATGCACGTTCACTCCTGTGTCGGAGGCTCCCCCTTGAAGACTTTGTTTAGGCCCGGCAAACGGGCCAAGGAGTGCCAAACAACCCCTAGTCTTTAGGCCGACAAATAGGCCAAGGAACGGCCAACGTCCCTAGTTCGAGTTTGACAAATAAACTCTACACTCAACTCCCACAAGGAATTGAGTGGATGGACTCCCAATAAAGACAACCTTACTTGTCGGATGAGCCCCTTGTTCAGCGCCGGTTTGGGTTGCTTGATCTCCGCTGTCCCTTGCTTTAATCAGCTTTCCTTGCTCCCTCGATCGTGTTACCGTTGCGTCGCCAATGCCTCAGCTACACTCGATCAATCACTTTGCTTGTGATGCCTTTGAGATGCCCAAGGTGATAAGAGAGTAGATTTAAGAACTCTACAACTATTATGAATGGGTTGCCTAGAGTTTTTCTCCTACAACGATCTCATCTTAGAGTTTTGGATAAGGATATGCCTATCAAGGAAGATCCAAACTCTAGAGATCAAGAGGGGATGAAGATCATCTTCTTCATGAGCTTGGAATGCTCCAATCTTGTGTTAAAGCACAAGGAATATGCCTTGCATAGGTTGGGAATGAGTCTCAAATGGTCTCCAACAATGGTGGCTTCACTCCTCTCAAAATCCCTCTCATTTTCCCTCAAAATGAGCCATGCCCCTTTATAAAAGTGGTTCAAACGGACATAAAATGGATAGAAAATGGCTAGTTCTGACCTGTACCGACCAGTCCTTGACCGGTCGGCCAAAGGCTAGGCAAGACAGTGTACAAACTGTCTAGAGGGGGGGCTTGTCCCACCGGTCATGACCGGTCGAACCAGACCAACCGACTGGTCACGACCGGTCGGCCCAAGGGCCTGCATGTTATAGCGGTTTACTATTTGGACTAGAAGGTAGTCCGACCAGTCTTGACCGGTCGGTCCAGTCCAGCTGACTGGCCGTGACTGGTCGGACAGGCCTGGGTTCAACCCATTTGTTTGCTGACCCACCTATTTCACAACCCACTCACATTGGCCAAGGTTTGGATGATCTTTTGGGACACCTATGATCAATCTATGATGACTAAAGGTTTCCTAATATGGTCAAGGTCATCAAAGAGGTTAAGGGTTAGGTTTTGGTTAAGGTTAAGGCACACCAAGGCATCACTTTTGCCTGTTTCTTCTTCCTTGATGCAGTAGGGCCACTTGAGTCTTCAGTCTTCGTCTTCATTAAGCTCAACCGACACTAGACTCACTGACCTAAGTGATTGACAAATAAAGTGCACTAGTATGCCACAGAAAAGTGCACTAACATGTGCTCCCCCAATATTGTTACTGATGCGTCATCAATGGTCATGCTTTAACGATTAAACACCTTACATGAGATGCTCCGTAGAGATGCCCAAGGTGTTAGGAGGTAGGTTTGAGATCTCTACAACTAATAGGAAGTGATTTATAGTCTATGTAACGCCCCGGATTTTTCGTTTTATTTGAAAATTTTGAAATTTTTTATTTTAAGTTTTCTTTTATTTAAATATCGAGCATTTATCTTGTTTTGAAAACAACGGACCATCTATACGGGATATGATAGGGGATACTTTACAAAAGTTGCTTAAAATAATCTCATAAACGTTGTAAAAAGACAGGATTTTGAAAATCTCATAGTTTTCAAGTAATTACGAAATTGCCATTACTTAAACTTAAGTTAAATTGTGATTTTTAAGTATTATGATTTCTGATATCAATATCATACAAAACTTCATATATAATCTTTTGGACACATTTTAGTCGTATACGTAGAATTTTAGCCCTTCGATCATCCTACAAATGCCCTAATAAGGAATCGGACCTTAGATGGCCCACTTAATCTCAGATCTATCCCAATTTTGGTCCTAACGCCTAAAATTAGATGTCCTATCTAATGGTCGGAGTAAATTTCTCACATACATCACTGTGGGACTGTTAAGCCTTTAATTTATACATATTCAACCCCATTTCATAACATTATATGCATGGTTTGCATGCTTAAAAGACCCATCTAATGTATGTTTTGTGAATGTAGGAATGAGAGAGACTTCACTCAATTGATGTTTAAAAGATATCATTTGGAAGCTCCTTGATAATGATCCAAGGTGGGCCAAAGAATGAGAGAAAGAAGCAAGGCAAGGAGAGAGAAAAAGAGAGAAAGAAGTAAGCCACAATGGGGCTAGACCGGTTGGCCAGCCTTCTGCCCACCTGTATAAGCCGCTAGACCAAGGTCCAGACTAGGCCGACCAATCGGCCATGTGGTCGGCCACCCCTCTGCACTCTCTGAACCCCTACCAAACAGGTTTGACCGGTCAAGACCGGTTGGCCATGTGTAATTCTTTAGAAAATTCGATTTTCCAGCAGCTTCTTCAACAAGTTTCGATTTTTATGCGCAATTGCGTAAGCGTGGCGCAATTCTGGAAGATTCTGAGGCGGTAGAGCCTCTCCACTATAAAGGGCATCTAGGTTTTAATCCTAAGGCATCATAGAAGATTAAGGACTTCGTGGGAGGTGAAGAGAATCGTCGTGGAGCGTCTACAACTCTCCCCAATCCGATTTTTCATGCTTTTAGTTAGTTTTTCATTGTTTCTAATTGAAGCATGATAATGCTCGGCTAAAACCTCTTAGATAAGGCTAAGAGGTGAAGCTTGTGGGTAGTTATCATGTTGAATTCGTTTTGATTCAAGTACTCTATCTAAGTTTGGATTTTTAAGTTCTAGTTTAAATAAAAGTTGGTATTTTTGGATGTTTTATGAGAGTTCATGTGCTTCGGACATGGGTTCCTTACAATTCTCTGAGATTATCATGTTTGGTTTGATTAGATTCGAATTGTAGTAATCCCTGAGCGTACCATAGTCCATTGGCATGATTGTTACTTCAAAGGCTACATATTCGAATTTTATGTGCTTCATTAAAACTAGAATCTTATATTTCAACTTAAGTGGAGATTGTTTGTGTTTGAATGCTAAATCTTCCAACTATAGGAAAAATAGAACTTCAATTGTAGTTGTGTTTATGCTTGGATGAATGAATTCGCATGAAACTACTACAAGTGAATCCTTGAGGCCTTAGTTCCGTTTAAATTATAGATTTTTACAAGTTACCGTTTTAAGTTAGTTTTCAAATTTGAATCCTATAATTGCTGAGATTGGAGTTGCTGGAATAGTTTGACCTGGTTTACCTAATTCCCCATGGATCGACCTCGGTCTTACTGAGATTATTACTACATCGCAGCCTTACACTTGAGATGAGCGAACAAGTTTTTTGCGCTATTTTCGGGCATTTTAGGTTAAACGGTTTTAAATTATTTTAGTAGCTATAAAAGTAGAAGTAGTTAGGTTTTATTGTTTTCTTATGACTAGTCTTTCTGAATTTTAAAACTAATAAGGTTTGTTTTGTTTTGTAAGAAGTTCTTCTAGTTCAAGCAAATTGAGTACTATCCTTTTAACTTGAACTATTTCAAATTTTAGTTTTTAGAATTTTTATTTCTAGATTTTGTTTTTAGGACTTAGGATTAGTTTAGATCATTGCTTTGTGGTTTATGTCTCATTGGGAACGTGACCACACCAATCATCTCCAATCCAAAGGTAGTTTAGTTGGACCACAATCCTTTCATAGATGAGTCAGAAAATATCAAGAGCTTTGTGAAAGTTCGGAAAATATGGATCAAACTCCATTAAGGAATCCTCCCCCCTACTCCACTACAAACATAAATTAAGAGGGAGTAAGAGAGAATGAGGTGCATAATACTCCTCCAATGAGAGTTCTACGTGACTATCTACAACCGGCTCAAGCTACCACGCCTTCGTGCATGTTTTTCCCAAATAATGCCTGGAACCATTGATATTAAGCCGGGGGTAATTCAACTCTTGCCTAAGTTTCATGGGCTAGACTCCGAGAGCCCATATCTACATTTAAAAGAATTTAACGAGGTGGTTGCTACTTTGCAATACAATAATGTATTGAAAGATGTAGTGAAACTAAAATTATTCCCTTTCTCTTTAAAAGAAAGAGACAAAACATGGCTTCACTCTCTTATAGACCAATGTTGATTGGGGCATGGACTGAGATGACCTGAGAGTTTTTAAAAAAATTCTTCCCGGCTCATAAAATAAACATCCTTCAATGAGCCATTACGAATTTTTCGATTAAAGAGAGTGAAACCTTCTTTCAAAGTTGGGAGAGATACAAGGACCTCCTACTTGCTTGTCCACATCATGGCTACGAAATATGACGAATCATAAGCTTCTTTTATGAAGGATTGAACTTAAACATGCGCCAATTTGTAGAAACGATGTGTAACGACGAGTTTATGAGTAAAGATCTTGAGGATACTTGGAGTTACCTAGATATGTTGGCCAAGAATGCCCATTCTTAGGATACCTCAGAAAATCTAGTAACCTCAAGCCTCCTCAACAAAGGAGAAAGGAGGTATCAACATTCTAAAGGAAGAGGACGATGTGAACGCAAATATAGCTTAGCCTCACAAGGAAGATAGAGGCCATGGAACTTAGTAAGAGTGGAACTTCGAAGTCCATTGAAGCTATTGATAACGTACGTGAAATTTGTGCCGCTAATGTGCATTTTACGCAAGATTGTCCTATAATCCCTGTGTTTCAAGAGGTGTTACAAGAGCAAGCAAACTGCCGCATATGGTTATCAACGGCCTTTAATGGACTGGTAGGTAACACATACAACTCTACTTGAAAGAACCATCCAAATTTTAGTTGGAGGAATGGCCCCACAGCCAATCCTACCAATTCTCAAGGAGGGTCCACCGATGCAAAACATGGCCCACCTCAATTTTCAATGGATGATACTTTAAAGGCATTCATGCAAGGGCAAACGCAAATCAATCAATCAAATTAGCAAATGTTCTAAGAGCTAAAAATATTAGTTGATGAGATTAAGGGAGGCTTGAATGCTAGGGAAGGGACCTTTCTGGCCCAACCTCAGCCCAATCCTAAACAAGCGCATGAAATAAGCATTCCCTAATTTTCCCAACCAACATGTGGAGTAAGAAAAATCTATCACCACTCTTAAAAGTGGTAAACAAATTGACAAATCTATTCTGGTGAAGGCTAACAAGCCTAATGATCCGGTAAATTCTGAGAATGAGGATGGATCTAACTCAGCCCCACAAGAAACGGAATGCGTTTATAACCTGTAGCACCATTCCCTTCGAGATTAGTTGCTCCAAAATCTCTCCAAAACTCTCATGATATTTTAGAGATTTTTAGATAAGTCAAGATAAACATTCCATTGCTCGATGCCATAAAACAAATTCCTTTCCTATGACAAGTTTCTAAAAGACTTATGCACAACTAAGCGAAAATATAATGTGCAGCAAAATGCCTTTTTGAATGAACAAGTGAGTGTCATTCTCACCCAAAAGACCCTTACAAAATTTAAGGATCCCGGTAGTCCCACAATCTCATGTATCATTGGTGACTACCGGATTGAGCGTGCATTATTAGACTTGGGGGCAAGTGTAAACTTGATCCCGTACTTGGTATACGAGCAATTGGGTCTTGGTGAATTAAAACCCACAAAAACTATGTTGCAACTCACTGATAGATCCATCCGTGTACCGAGAGGGATAGTTGAGGATGTATTGGTCCAAGTCGACAAATTCTACTACCCGGTGGATTTTATCGTCTTAGACATGCAACCGGTTATGGATGCTAGCACTCAAATACCGGTGATTCTAGGCCGCTCATTCCTTGCTACATTCAAACGCAATCATAAATTGCCGGAACGGGATGATGCAATTGTCTTTTGGAAACATGATATTGGAGGTGAACGTGTTTCACTTTGGCAAAAGGCATAAGAATGACGATGATGAGCTCTTCGAGGTAAACATGCTCGAATTCTTCGAAGAAGAGGAGCTCCTCCAACTTAAACCTACTAGAAAATTTAGAGACATGCTTGGCACATTTTGAAAAATTTAAAGACCCCATCATTAGTGAAATTGTGCAAGCATTAAGTAGTGAGAAACCAGTAGTTGATATTAGCTAGTGGAGGCCTTATTTTGAAAGATTACCACCAAACACATCAAAGCCCCTACCGTTTAATATCAAATAGCTGAAACTTGACCTTAAACCTTTACCATCCGAGCTTAAATATGTATATTTGGGTCAAGAGGAAATATTTTCAGTTGTCATTGCCTCTCACCTAGGAAAATACCAAGAGCTCAGGTTGATTGAGTTACTCAAAGAACATAGGGGAGCCATAGGTTGGACAATAGCGGACCTCAAAGGGATAGACTCTTTGGTATGTACTCACCGTATACACCTCAAAGAGAATGTGAAAATGACTAGACAACCTCAAAGAAGGTTAAATCCAAACATAATGGAGGTTATCAAAGCCGAGGTGTTAAAGCTACTAGATGTGTATATCATCTACCCCATCTCGGATAGCCAATGGGTGAGTCCTACCGAAGTTGTCCCTAAGAAATTTCGGTATTACCATTGTCGAGAATGCCAACAACGAGCTTATACTGATAAGAATGACCACTGGTTGGCATATGTGTATAGATTATTGGAAGCTAAATACGGTCACTAGGAAGCACCACTTCCCTCTCCCATTTATGGATCAAATTTTGGAGAGGTTAGTGGGTCACTCCTATTATTACTTCCTCAATGGCTATTTTGGCTACAACTAAATTGAGATAGCCCCGGAAGACTAAGAAAAGACTACCTTTAGCATGCCCATTTGGCACCTTCGCATATCGAAGGATGTCATTCGGACTATGTAATGCACTCGCCACTTTCCAACGATACATATTGAGTATTTTCTCAGACATGGTGGGTGAATTTCTCAAGGTATTCATGGATGATTTTTCTAGTTTTTGGTTGTACTTTTGATGATTGCCTTAATCACTTAAAGTTGGTCTTGACAAGGTGCGAGGAAAAGAACCTTGTTTTAAACTAAAAAAGTGTCATTTTATGGTACAAAGAGGAATAGTCCTTGGACATATCATCTCGTCCAATGGAATAGAGGTAGACCTAGGCCAAAATCGATATCATTTCCAACCTATCAGCACCCAAAAGCATACGCGATGTGCGGTCCTCCTTAGACACGCCAGTTTTTATAGAAGGTTCATAAAGGATTTCAGCCATATCTCTAGGCCCTTATGTAACCTTTTCCAAAAGGATAACCAATTCAAGTGGAGTGCCAAATGTCAATTAGCTTGTTCAAAGCTAAAATACATGTTGGCAACCGCTCATATCATCCAACCATCTGATTGGTCCGTTCCTTTTGAGTTGATGTGCGATGCGATCAATTATGCTATTAGGGCAGTGTTAGGATAAAGGAAGGACAAGAAGCTCCACGTTTGCGAGTAGGACCTTGAATCCCACCCAAGTTAATTACTCGACTACGGAGAAGGAGCTCGTAGACATTATTTTTGCTTTGGACAAATCTTAGGGCATACCTGATAGGATACAAGGTCATAATTTACATGGATCATGCGACACTGAAACACATTCTTTCTAAGAAGGATGCTAACTCCGTTTGCTAAGATGGATCCTACTCCTTAAGGAATTCAACTTAGAGATTAAAAATAAGAAGGGAGTAGTGAACGTGGTGGCGAATCATCTATCTCTCCTAGTCCTACCTGATTTCATTGACGAGTCACCTATTGAGGACTTATTTCCTGATGAGCAACTCTTTGTTGTTATGCATCCACCATGGACTGCTGACATAGCAAACTATCTTTCCACAGGTGCGATGCCGACTCATTGGATTGCGCAAGATAAACGAAAATTTCTAAGGAAAGTGCGTAAGTTTTTCTTGGATGAACCAGTTACTTTTTAAATATTGCCTAGATCAAATAATTAGGAGAGTGTCCCTGATGATGAACAAAATTCTGTCATCTCCTTTTGTCATAATCAACTATGTGGGGGTCATTTCTCTACCAAGAAAACCACTGCAAAAAGTATGCAATGTGGTTTTTATTGGCCTACTTTGTTCAGATACACCCACGAGTTTTGCAAAGCATGCTGAGCGCTGTTAAAAGCAAGGAGGATTGTCCCGTAGGAATATGATACCTCTCAACCTAATTCAACATCTCAAAGTCTTCGATTGTTGGGGCATCGATTTCATGAGACCATTCCCCTCATCTTTTGGACATGTCTACATATTGCTTGCTGTAGATTATGTGTCCAAGTGGATAGAGGCTATTCCATGTAGAACTAATGACCATCGTACGATTCTAAAGTTTCTCAAAGAAAACATACTTTCACGATTTGAAACACTTCGAGCCATTATAAATAATAGTGGTTCTCACCTTTGCAATAGGCCCTTTGAAGCCTTAATGAAGAAATACGACATTAGACATAAAGTGAGTACCCCATAACACCCACAGATAAGTGGGCAAGCTAAAATTTTCAATCGGGAAATCAAACAAATTTTGGAAAAGATGGTAAGACCGGACCATACAGATTGGTCGCTGAGATTAGTTGATGCTCTATGGGTTCACCGTATCACTTATAAGACCCCTATTGAAATGTCTCCCTATAGACTTGTCTATGGGAAAGCTTGTCACTTGCCTGTGGAACTTGAACACAAAGCCTATTGGGCGATTCAAGCATTAAACTTCGACATTGACAAGGCTAGCTCACTTTGCAAACTCCAATTGAATAAGCTTGATGAGATCTGGAATGATGCTTATGAGAACTCGAGGATTTACATGAGTAGGATGAAGGCCTTTCATAACAAACACATTTTCAGAAAATCTTTTCATGAAAGCCAGAAAGTACTCTTATACAATTCCCGACTTCATCTTTTTTCAGGAAAATTGAGATCTCGATGGACCGGCCCATATATTGTTAAAGAAGTTTTTCTTCATAGGGATGTCGAGATAGAAAATATGACGAATGGTAACTGTTTTAAAGTGAGCAGACAATGCCTTAAACCATTTGTTGAGAAATTTGATTCAGAGGACATGTCCATTGCTCTAAACGATCCTGTGTTTCAGGATGATTGATCTCCTAGTCTGACAGAGGTATAGAGTGGATTAGGTTTAGTTTATTTTTCTATTTTTATTTACTTTAGTAGATTTTGATGCTGGAGGTTAACGTTCATTATCGATTCATTCAAGTACTCTCATACTTACCCTCTTTTATTTTTTTATCATTGCTCTCATGTTCATGCTCATGGCATATCTTTTTTACATTGAGGACAATGCAAGATTTGGTTGGGGGTGAGATTCCTCAAATCTAGCAGTTTGTGGACATTTCAAGCAAGGTTTGTAGAAAATTTTTAATTTTTCTAAAACATCAAAACTCTTTTGAAAAACTTTGTTTCTATGCACTTGAGATGTCATGGGTATGAAAGGATGAAAGATAACTGATATGATTTTAAAATCTCTAAATTAACTTAAATATAATAGTTTTATATGTGAATCTCCCTATTTATATGATCGATAGAACATTCGAACACTTTTTTAGTCTAGATCACATTATACGATTCTCATGACTCAAATGGATTAGTAGATTTGCGGATTGGTTAGGCTGAGATTTAAGGTGTTGAGGAACCAAGCTGGGATACTTTGTCCATCCTTATTCATGTGGAAATAAGAGAAAAGAATGAAAGATATGGATTCCTAAAAATCCTATCTAATATGTATGAAAAAAAAGAAAAAAGAAAAAAAAGTTATGGGTATTATTGTATATTTGTGAAAAATTCTGAAAGGGCTACCTATTACCAACTAGGGGATGGTCTACCCATAAACAAAGCTGGAAATGGGAAGTAGTGTGAAAGCTGTCGAAGGAACGGTAAAGCAAATTTTTGTCATAGGCAATCGGTTGATCTGTACACTCTTAGATCTTTGGTTTAGCTGATTTATGAAGAAGGTAATCCTATAAAGTCATGAGATGAATATGCATAATACACACTAGACCATACATGTTTGGATTCTTCTATTTGTCAATAAATCGGTGGGGATTCTATGTGAACACTTATTATGTTTGGAAAGTTTAGGACTTCAATTTCTCATTATTTTGTTTTGATGAATTTTACACGTATATGTCTTAAAGTCTATAGAAACATAGTTTCCAAGAGAGAGTTGAGTTTTTAGAGAGGTAGATTGTTTTACACTTGTTTTGCTCGGGACTAGCAAAATGCTGGTTGGGGTGTGTGTTGAGCCTCTAATTTATACATATTCTTACCCCATTTCATCACATTATATGCATGGTTTGCATGCTTGAAAGACCCATCTAATGCATGTTTTGTGAATGTAGGAATGAGAGAGAGACTTCACTCAATTGATGCTTAAAAGATACCATTTGGAAGCTCCTTGATGATGATCCAAGGTGGGCTAAAGAATGAGAGAAAGAAGCAAGGCAAGGAGAGAGAAAGAGAGAGAGAGAGAGAGAGAGAGAGAGAGAGAGAGAGAGAGGTGAGCCACAATGGGGCTAGACCAATCAAGACCGATCGGCCAGCCTGCTGCCCACCTGTATAAGCCGCTGGACCAAGGTCCAGACTAGGTCGACCGGTCAAGACTAGTCGGCCATGTGGTCGGCCACCCCTCTGCACTCTCTGGACCCCTGACAGACAGGTCCGATCGGTCAAGACCGGTCGACCATGTGTAATTCTTTAGAAAATCCAATTTTTCAGCAGCTTCTTCAGCAAGTTTCAATTTTTGTGCGCAATTGCGTAAGTATTGCGTAATTTTGAAAGATTCTGAGGCGGTAGATCCTCTCCACTATAAAAGGGCACCTAAGTTTCGTTCCTGAGGCATCATAGAAGATCAATGACTTCGTGGGAGGTGAAGAGGATCATCATGGAGCGTCTACAACTCTCCCCAATCCAGTTTTTCATGCTTTTAGTTAGCTTTTCATTGTTTCTAGTTGAAGCATAATAATGCTCAGCTAGAACCTCTTCACTAAGGCTAAGAGGTGAAGCTTGTGGGTAGCTATCATGTTGAATTCGTTTTGATTCAAGTACTCTATCTAAGTTTGGATTGTTAAGTTCTAGTTTGAATAAAAGTTGGTATTTTTGGATGTTTTATAAGAGTTCATGTGCTTCGGACATGGGTTCCTTGCAATTCTCTAAAATTATCATGTTTGGTTTGATTAGATTCGAATTGTAGTAATCCCTGAGCATACCATAGTCCATTGGCATGGTTGTTACTTTGAAGGCTACATATTCGAATTTTATGTGCTTCATTAGAACTAGAATCTTATATTTCAACTTAAGTGGAGATTGTTTGTTTTTAAATGCTAAATCTTCTAACTAGAAGAGAGATAAAACTTCAATTCTAGTTGTGTTTATGCTTGGATGAATGAATTCGCATGGAACTACTACAAGTGGATCCTTGAGGCCTTACTTCCATTTAAATTACAGATTTTACAAGTTACTGTTTTAAGTTAGTTTTTAAATTTAAATCCTATAATTACTGAGATTGGAGTTGCTGGAATAGTTTAAATTGGTTTACCTAATTCCCTGTGGATTGACCTCAGTCTTATCGAGATTATTAATACATCACAGCCTTGCACTTGAGGCGAGTGAACAGGGGCCCGTGTGCACCAGTGCACGAGTCACGCCCTGATCAAACCCGCGTGTTGACTGCACCTGCCCGAGCCTAAGACGGAATCCATCTTCTTCTCCACTGCTCCAGCAACAGCGCCGTCCCTGTCATCAATATGGCCCCCATTCCATCAATCTAAGCTGTCCATCCTCCTCCCCCTCATCATATCCACCATCCTTTTCAAGTCTTTCCACCAAACTTTGACCTGATGGTCGGCTCCAAATCACCATCCAAACCAAGAGTCATCACGATCTTCCAATCCGCCTTGCATGGACGGCCCATCTTTCACCCAAACCTTTGTGTGGACCCCACCTATCATCTTACCGGACCTCCTTACATAAGAAGACCCATCCATGGTGGACTCCTCCGACTCGAACGGGTTCTACGTCCATCCGCATCGATTAACCGCCTATCCACCGACTATGGAGAGCTATATATAAAGACTCCTTGGATGCCCCATGCTTCTCGTAAAATAACGCCAGAGAGAGAGAGAGAGATCGTAAGGAGGAAGATCGTGGGAGGAGAGAAAAAGACCATGAGGAGAGAGAAAATGAGAGAGAAAGAGAGGGAAATAGAGATAGAGAGTGTCGGGGAGAGAGAGTGATAGAACGTTAGAGGGAGAGAGGGAGAGAGAGAGAGAACAAACTGAGAGAGAGAAAGAGAGAGATGGGACATTAGAGAGAGAGAGGGCAGCTGTGTGCTGTTGCTGTTGCTGCGCCGCTGCCCTGCTAGACCTTGCTCTAGATCAAAAGAAGAAGAGGAAGAAGAAGAAGAAGAAGAAGAAGAAGAAGAAAGAAAGAAAGAAAGAAAGAGGAAGGAAAGGAAAGAGGAAGAAAACCAAGGCGAGTCGATCCGAGTTGACTCAGTTGGGCTTTGCTGAGTTGCAGTCGATGCTGAACGAGGTAAGTCCCCCTAAATTAGATATTTACTTTGAAAATCCATTCCCCGTTCTCTAGCCTTAAATGAGAATTAATCATAGCCTATCAAACTATGAAAATCATGCTAAAATAACACCCTAACCTTATGATTCCATTAACACAGTTAGGGTTAGGATCTAAAGAGGAGTGCACAACTTTATCAACATCTTGAATCGACCTAATTTTCAAAAGTGAGGATTTCCTTTAAGCCTAGTTATAATAATATTAAATTTCTCGTCGATTCCATGCTTTAAAAAACTAAGGTTTTGTTGTGTGATTTCTTGAAACCGTGCTTGTTGAAAGCTCTTTATGTGATTATGATTTGTATGATATTCTTTAATGTGCACTCTAAATTTTGATGTATTTGAACTCTGAAACCATGATGATGTATATGCTTATGTGGAGACTATGTTTAATTTACTTTTGTTATATGCTCATGATGATTGATGTACGTTGTATGATTCGAGATTCTGTATATGGATGTTACATTAATGAACACCCCTTTAATCCCGTACTAACATAACATTTGATGTTAAAAGATGACGCCCGTATAAGGCCTTGCTATGTTGATATTACCATGTGGATATTTTTGGATGAATATGTTTTATTGATTGTAGTAAGAATTGGCATCACCATGTGTATTATTAAATGATATGCCTTGACGTTGATTATTAAATGTTGGCATTACCCTGGATGTGTTGTTTGTTGTATATGTCATGATGTTGAGTTTGGTACTACTGGGTGCATTGTTTGATACATGCCAAGGGATCCTTGCTTGATATGTTACCTATGATGGACCCTTTGAGGAATAGGATTGATGAATACAAGAAGTTTCATAAGACGGGGTTGGTGGTATGGGACACTAAGCCTGAGCTGTTAGCCTATGTTGGGTGACGAGCCCCCCATAGTAACCTTAAGTTTCCTTGAGCTGATTGGGGTAAGGAGTGATCATTAGTCGTTAACATCATTAAATCGGCTGGATGTTAAAGTACTTAATTAAAGGTAAAACTAACCATGCATTCACTGGACCCGACCTGGTAGGTCAGCCATGTGGGCGCTGCGGCGCTAGCTTGTGGTAGGGGGATGGGTGGCCATCACCTCCATTGGCTGGGTTTGTTGACATGAAGTTGTGAAATTACCTGCTTCATCGTGGACTCTGGTGACTAGTGGCTGGTGAGAAGAGTTGGAATAAGTCCCGTCTCATTTGGTCAGGGCGCCCTAGTTAAAGCATGCATGTTATGCATTGCATTAAATAAGATTTTCTCATGTATGTTTTATTTGGGTATGATTATTATTCTTGGATATTATTGTCCTCATCTTACGGGGTAACCCTCACTTAGTTGATTATAAGCAACTCACTTCCTCTTGGGACGGTGTTGTAAAACACCACAAGATTGTTGTAGGTGATTATCCAATAGATGAACCAGAGTTGTAGTATGAAGGAAATAAAGTTTCATGGCGGTCAATGATGGACGATGAAGCCATATCAGCTTAAGGATTGATTGTGTTTATTGTTTTCATTCTCATAGTATAGATTTATTTCCATGTAAATCAAATTAAGTCTCCAAGGGAGACAAAAAGTGGAGTATTATGTATTTTGTATGATTAATGACATTATGTTGATAACATAGAGTAGAAAAACATGAAATAAGAACCTTGATTTCCGTCATTTATGCTACGAATGCAATGAATATGTGAATTAAAAAGAAATTTGAAAAATAAATTCCTAATATATTCAGGTTAACACCCGGGAACTCGGCCCATCGTGTTGTCCATGAAAGCCAAAAGTTCAGGGCGTTACAATCTAACATACAAGGATCTCTTTATAGAGTTTAGACAAGGATTTAACTATTCAGTTTAGGTTCTAAACTTTAGAGATCAAGAGGGAACAAGATCATTCTCTTTTGAGCTTTGAATGCTCCATTCTTGTGATGAATCCCAAGGGGAATGACTTGCAATGGGTTAATATTAAAGTTCCTAATGGTCTTAACAATGGTGGCTTCTAACTCCTCAAAATCCCTCTCACCATACCCAAAAACGTCTCTCCCGCTTTTATAGATAAAGCTCCAACGGTTATAAAACAGGCAAAAAATGACATCTTCGATCGATTAGAATTAACTTCGATTGATTGAAAATATATTCGATTGATCGAAAATACCATTCGATATATCGAAAAACTGTGTAGAGAGTTTAGCAATGTTGCTGGATATATTTTCGATTAATCAAACCAATCTTTGATTGATCGAAACATCAACTTTGATGTATCGAAATGATGTGTTCGATTGATCGAAGAATTGTCCAGAGAGTTCAATAAGTTATTGGACATATGTTCGATGTATCGAAATTGTTCTCTGATTAATCGAAGACCTATCGAAACTGAACTTTGATGTATCGAAGTCCACTCGAAAATCGTTGTCTAGGCAATACTATTTACTGCAGCTTGAACCTCTTTAATTAGCCCAACTTATCATTTTTTTATATGATCTAAGGATAATGATGATGACTAAAGGTTTTCCTAGTTGGTCTAATTCATCTAGAGGTGTAGGGTGTTTTGGTTCAAAGGGTTAGGGTTACCAATGCATCTCTTTTACTTGTTTCTCCTTCCTTGATGATGCTTGTCCACTTAAATCTTCAGTCTTCAGCTTGCTAAGGCTCAACCAACATTACAACACATGGATGCACGTGATTGATAAATAAGATGCACTAGTATGCCATAGAAGAGTGCACTAACACACACTTGCATTAATGTTGTGAGTTAATTTCGAACTAATTCCTCTAATGTAGCCCATCCGTGATGAGTTTTGCCCTCAAACTTGGAAAAATGGCATGAAATTAAAACCTCATTCATGTGGATGGCTTGGATCTTCTCCAAGCCTATCTAGTGGGCCCTACATAAGATGCGGGATGGGTTTAATAGATGGGTCCCTAATGTGGGAAATGTCATTTAGCATTTTCCTTCTTTTCTTCATCTTTTTTCGGGAGGGGACCATTTGTCCATTAAGACTGTTGCCACCTTCGTGGGACCTGCTCTGGCGAGCTTCTGGCGTGCATCTAGCATCATTCCCTCTATTTAAGTGAGCTTCCAAGTGTCTTTTTAAAAAATTTCGGCAACTGTTGAGCCTCCAATTTATACATTTGTCGACTCATTACATCACATTATATGCATGGTTTACATGTTTAAAGACTAATCTAATACATGTTTTTGTGATTATAGGAATGAGAGGAAGATTTCACCAATTTATGGTTAAAAGAGTCACTTTGTATGCATTGAAGATCAATAGAACAAGTGCCAAAATGTGGAGGAAAGAAGCAAGAAAGAAAGAGAACAGATAAAGAAGAAAATCTGATTTTTTGTCTTAGACTGTCTGTAGACCGGTCGCTAGACTGGTCGCCAGATAGGTCTACAGTGTAATTTTTGGGCTGTTTTTTCTTCTTAGACCTGTCGCTAGACCGGTCGCCAGACAGGTCGAAGGTGCTCCAGAAACTCTGATTTTCATGGCCAAGTTTTCAAATTGCGAGAGGACTCCGTGGATTCTCGAAGTTTCCAAGTTGGTGCGGGATTTCTCTTATAAAAGGCCACCTCCACTCTCTTCCTAGGGCATCTAGCAACGTGGGGAGCAAATAGATCAAGACCTAGGAGGCTTCCTAGCCTCCTACAACTAGTTTTCTTCTTCTCTAGTTCTAGTTTCTAGTTTTTAATATTTTCTTTTAGCTAACCTCTTAGCTAGAGCTAAGAGGTGAAGTTTGTAGTTTGTTTCAATGCTTTAATTCGTTTCTCCAAGTACCTTTTACTTTAATTTTGAATTTTCAAGTTCTAGTTTGAATAAAGTTTGGTTTTTTAGAAGTTTTGTGAGAGTTTGTGTACTCTGGACATGAGTTCCTTGCAATTCTCTGAGATTACCATGATTGGGTTATTTGAATTGAAATTGTAGTAACCCTTGAGTATGCCATAGTCTCTTGGCATGGCTGTTACTCCGAAGGCTACAAGTTCAAGTTCTATGTGCTTCAGTAGAACTAGAAATCTGATTTTCAGATTTAAGTGGGACTATTTGTGCTTGAATGTTATATCCTCCAATTAGATGAGAGATAAGACTTTGATTCTAATTGTGTTGTGCTTGGATGAATGAATTGGTATTGAACTAGTACAAGTGGATCCTTGATGCTCTAGTTCTTCTTATTTTCAGATTTTTCTGTTTCATGAGAAAAACTATTTTCCTAAACTTCTTAGATTCTAGTTATTAGATTAGTTAGAATTGTTTACCTCTTTCCCTGTGGATCGACCTTGGTCTTACCGAGATTTATTACTACATCGCAGCCTTACACTTGAGGCGAGCGAACAAGTTTTTGGCGCCGCTGCCGGGGAAAATGTTAAACGGTTCTAATTGTTCTAGTAGTTATAGAGTAGTTTTAGTTAGGTAGTATTTTCAGTTTTTATAGAAGTAGATTTTCTGATTTTTTTTCTAGATTACTAACAATTTTTTGTTTGATTTTGTAGGACATTATTGCTGACATAGATCTCACTCTATTAGGTAACATCTCCCCATCTCCTTTCTTTTTGTTCTTTTTTCTAGATTAGGATAGTTTCCAATTCCTTAAAATTTCATCATGTATGATTGGACGAATGGTGCGTACAAGTACCTTTTGGAGGATGAGACGTCGGATTAGGGGACCCTAACTCATTGTGATCAGGATCCGTCCAAGTATGAGTATTTTTCTGAGATTCAAAGAACCTCCACTACCCCCCCCCCCCCCCCCCCCCTCCCGTAAGACGGTGCGTGATTACATTAATGAAAGCAATACACATATTGAGACACGACGTAAGACGATGGGGGAATACTAGAACGAAGCGAAATTGAATAATCATCCGGGAAAAACATTACGTGATTACCGGATTGAAAATAACATGAGTGTTCCACCGGTTATGGTAGGAGGTGTGCAACAACAAAAGGAACGGGTGCATAGTGGCCAACTGGATGCGTGATCACTTCTACGGATATGCCTATCAACCATCATATGACTCTTCATCCTACAATGCGTACGGTCTTAATTGGGGAAACCACCATTCTCCTTGTTCAAGAGAAGAACCAACTGTGGTTATTAACAATCACCCTAAAATGTCTTCCTCTTGTGATGACATGTATACACAAATACTTAAGGAAATATGGAAAGAGTATGTAGATGAACAATCAAATCAAGCTTACTCGCCATCTTGTGAAGACGTTGAGCCCGAAATTGGAGGCATCGAATCAATCCCCTTTAATGAGGAGGATGGGGCTACCCAAGTCCTACCTTATTCGGATTTAATGAATAGACTTTTAGAGGAGATTGATCTTAATGATCCCAATGTCATCATCAATTATGGTGAGTCCACTATCTCTTTTGGATGCTTTGAACTTAATGACGAAGAGATTTCAATGACGGTTGACGAACCAGAGGAATCCATAAAATTTGAAAGCGGTAGTGGGGTTGCCTACAATGAGGGTTTGGTGAATGCTTATGAACCTATGGTTTCTTTTTCCAAGGGGACATAATGATTATGAGTCTCTAAAGGATATGCATGCTAGAGAGATGGCCGAAGTCAATCTTTTTGAGTCCTTCCACTAACAACACATGCCAAATTCTATTGTGGTAGACCTTCCTTTGATTGAAAATTCTTTTCCTTTGGATGATGACGTGGCACAATTTGAAAATTTAAAAGATCAACCAATGTTAGATGATGTGCTTACCACTAAATCTGAAAAATTTTCCTTGGAAGCTCTTCTCTCTATAGAGGAGGAATTCCTTACCATTAAAACAGAATTTCTTCAATCATTAAGGGAGGACGAGGACCCTTCATCCGACTATCTCGATTTCCTAGAGGAATACTTGGCCCACTCTTATGATCTTTATGATGAGATGATTAAGGAGTTGAATATTTTGTTAGACACGGTGTCGGTGCCTGAAGAACACCTTTCCACTGATTTACACTCTTTACCTGTAACGACCCGAGAAATTCTTGTCGTTTAAATTTTTTGTAATGATAGAAAACAGAGTTAAATGAATTAATTTTTCATTAATGAACAAAAAGAAAAGATAGACTAGTTGGTTAAAGCCCTCTTAAGTGAGAGGGAAGACTAAGGATCGGGTCCTATCACTAACAAGAATTTAATTTTCTTTTTACTCTTAATATGAATTTTGAAATTCAAAATTTTCTTATCTTATCTCAACCAACCCATCTTATCCGCAACAAATTCCAACAAACCTCTCTTTAAAAAGAGAAAGAACGAGAGCGTATTTCATCCATCCTAAAAGAAAGGAAAGAAAAGGAGAGAAAGAAGGAGGAATGGAGGGATCTCGCGGCTAAATCAAGTAGGTGTTCTTTCTATTTCATTTAAGTAGGCCAGATCCAACCAATGAACGGGTCGGATCGTCCGTCCATTCATTGTATAGATCTAAGGACCTTATGTTTATCTTAACCCCTTGAATAATGTATGGTGATTGGTGGGGACCATTTGGGTGGGCCTGAACGATCTGGACGGGGCATAATGACCCATATGGCCAAAAATGTACATGGGCCACAAAATTCAGATCGAATGTAACCGCATATGGCCAACATCGAATTGAATGAATGAATAGCCTTTAAAAGTCGTTTATTATTTTTTTATTTAATTATTAAATTAATTATGATAAATTATTTTATTTTAAAACATTATTGGGCCACAATGAGGTGGCCGACCTAATGGTCGGACCAGATCTCATGTAAACCATCATATATATCATATAATAATAATAATAATAATAATAATAATAATAATAGAAAAAAGAAAAAAAAAGAAAGAAAGATAATCACGTCAAGATGCTGGAATAGCTTGGATTTTATATAATAGAAAAGGAAGAAAAAAAGAAAAGAAAAGTGGCTGGACGTCCAGCGTCAGAGACGCTGGAACGTCCAGCGTTGGACTTTTGAGAAAGTGACGTGGGGCCCCCACTCACGGGACCCACCTTGATGTATTTTGTGCATCCACCCCGTCCATTTAATTCTACATCTCATTGTAGGACTAGTGTTCGAATTTGGACCCAAACTGAGGTCTGAGTGGGCCACACCACCTGAAACAAACTAATGGTGAAAACTTATAAAATAAAAATGAAATTTAAAAAGACTAGAAATTCTGGGCGTGGACAGCGGTCCACTCGTGGACCCCATTATGATGAAATCAGTAGATCCAAGCCGATCATATGTTATATTATAATGTTTTACAGCTTGGGTCCAAAAATTAGATAAATCTGAATCTCAGGTGGCCCACACCACTTAAAATATTAATGATAACAACACACATAGTTGAGGCAGTCCGATTTTGGATTGTTGTCCACTTTTGGGACCCATTTGATGGCATTTTGAGAAATCTAATCCGTCCAATATCTTAATAAATAAGTTTTCTGGTTAAGGACCAAAAAGGCCCGTATAGGATATTCCAGTGGGCCATACCAAGACAAACAGTGGGGACAACACCTGTCCACTAGTTAGGAGCTTGTGGGCCCCACTGTGTAGTTTTTGGAAAATTCGATCCACCCAATCTCTGGAGTAATGAGTTATTAGTTTTGTGACAAAAAAATCAACCCAATCAGAGTTCCAGGTGGGCCATGCTAAGTGAAATAGTGGGGAGGTACGGTATAGATTCTCATAAATGGATCATTTTAGGATATCCTACGACAAAATCCTTGCAAAATATAATCAATTATATTTGGTAGTGTACCATTGGGGAACTTGTGACCAAGTATAGGATGACCCACAAGTCAAGTGGGCCGTACCATCAGAAAATAGAAAAAGGGCCATTCCTTTTGGAAACGTGGGTCACAATAATCGAATCTGGACCGTCCATTAAGGAACCAAAACTCAATACAGTATAATCCGAATTGAAAATAAGTATATTAAGGCTAGATTGGTGATTTATAAATATAAATTACATTTATTGCAGATTCAGGACCGATTCTACTCAGGACGTGACAGAATTAACAAAGTAACGGCCACTATCAACAGGTGAGTAAATCCCAACATGTTTCCTATTCATTTGAATAAAGTAGGTTGTTGTTGGGTAATGCCATGTTTGGGGTGACTTGTGTTGATTATGATGATGTTATGCATATATGCCAATGCATTTTTATTACTGCCTCAACTAATATACTCCCAACATGTTGAATGAAAGGAATGACAAATAATATGTATGTGCCTTTCAATATGAGAAATGACACGAATGATATGTGCCTCTCAGAAGGAGAAATGATTGACTAATATATATGTGCCTCTCAAAAGGAGAGATGAATGAATTATCTATTGTCAATCAGGGAGATGATTATTGAATACGACATGTCATACGCTTCATACATTCATACATTGTTATCCTGGAGCATCGCTCTGGAAGACCGGTAGGTACTTAAGTACCCAGTTACCCAGGGACCATTCTGGAAAATATGTGGAAGTCCGCCCTACAAGGAAGGGGGAGCCGATTGATGGGATCCAATCGAAGCAAGTGGAAGACTGAGTAATGCCCACTTGATGTATCATATCATCTTGCATAACATTATTGCATCCGTAATGTAAATTTAATTGTAAGGCTGTATTTGGATGTACTACTTATTTGGACGTGTGTGAACCATGATGGGTTTACTCACTGGACTTCCCCGCTGACGGAAGTAAATATATACAGATGGTACATATGATATACATGAGCAGGAACCTGAACAAGTGGAGGAACCATCAAGAATCGTAATGAAGGAAGAAGTTGCTGCTATGAATCAAGACATTTAGATTATTTTTATCATTTTTCTGTTTTATTTTCGTTTGATGACATTATTAATAAATCCCAAATGGGTCGACCATTGTGTATGGATTGTATTTTTATTTAATTTTTGTCAAATGATAATTTGAACTTAGTACACATATGATCCCATGCCTCTATAATAGTTTGATTTTTGAATTAAGTGCTTTTGTGCACAAGTCATACCCCATAAACTGGGCCTGAGGGTGCACAATCTGTGTCTAGATTTCGGGGCGTGATATTACCATTGTTTGTGGAAGCACCGTACAATTCCGAATTTGTGGAGGAGACATGTTTGACTAATGAAAACTTGATGAATGTCTCTCCACCATCATGGGTCCTTCAGCCCATTGAAAATTCTGATTGGGAGGACCCTTTTTAATCGATCATAACCCATATCCGAATTTGAGGAGATGTCTTTTTGCTGCTCTTATCTCCTCCTTTTATACATGTGGTGCACAATACGATTGAACTTCATTGATAAGAAGCACACATGTTTACTGTCGAGCAGGACTTTGGATGGTCCTCATGAGAAATTTATTAAAATTCATGAAGATCCTGCTCAAATTTGATCATGTAGTCGATCGGAGTAATCAAAGGTAGGTAGGTAGGTTAGGATTTATTTTTCTATAATTAGGATTGAATGAATCTCATCGAGACAATGGAAGATGCTAGAATTGATCAACTTGCTACCCGAGGTACTCTCGTTCTCACTCTCCTTTGTTTTATTTCATTGCTCTCATGTCATGCTTATTGCATATCTTGTTACATTGAGGACAATGTAAGATTTTGGTTGGGGGGTGAGATTCCTTAGATGAATCTGCTAGCTTTTGTGACATTTCGAGCAATTAATGTAGAAATTTTTTTATTTTTCTAAAATTCAAAACTCTTTTGGAAAACTTTGCTTCTATGCATTCGAGATGATACGAGTATAAGAAGAGGAGATATGAAGTGAGTGATGTTGTAAACTTTGAACCTCTCTTAATATAATGGTTTTATATATGAATTCACCTATTTATGTGATTGATAGAAAATTTGAACACTCTTACACCTAGTTCACATTACACGATTTTCATGGGTTGAAAGGATTATGTGATTTGTGGATTAGTTAGACTTTGATTTAAGGTGTTTAAAAACCAAGCTGGGGTACTTTGTCCATCCTTGTCCATGGGAAAATAACGAAAGATACGGATTTCTAAAAATCTTATCTAATGAAAAAGGAAAAGGAAAAGGAAGGATGAAAATTGGGAATGATGGAAAACATGGTTGAAAATTCCGAAAAGGGCTACCTATTACCAACCGGGGGATGGTTTACCTGTAACCAAAGCTAGAAATAGGACGTAGTGTGAAAGTCGTCGGAAGGACGGTAAGGCAAATTCCTGTCATAGGCTTGCTGTTGCTCTGTGCACCTTGAGATCCATAGTTTAGTTGATCTATGAAGAAGATAATCCCAGAAACTCATGAGATGAACTTTCACTATGCACACTAGGTTGAATTTGTTCAAGTTCTTCTATTTATCAATCAATCAGCGGGAATTCTATATGAACACTTATTATGTTTTGAGAAGTTTAAGGTTTCAGCTTCTACCACCCAATTTCTCTGATTTTTGCACTTGTATGTCTTGGAATTGATAGAAGCATAGTTTGACGCATGCTTTGCTCGGGACTAGCAAAATGCTGGTTGGGGGGTGTGTTGAGCCTCCAATTTATACATTTGTCGACCCATTACATCACATTATATGCATGGTTTTCATGTTTAAAGACTAATCTAATACATGTTTTTGTGATTATAGGAATGAGATGAAGATTTCACCAATTCATGGTTAAAAGAGTCACTTTGTATGTATTAAAGATCAATAGAACAAGTGCCAAAATGTGGAGGAAAGAAGCAAGAAAGAAAGAGAACAGATAAAGAAGAAAATATGATTTTTTGTCTTAGACTGTCTGTAGACCGGTCGCCAGATAGGTCTACAGTGTAATTTTTGGGCTGTTTTTTCTTCTTAGACCTGTCGCTAGACCGGTCGCCAGACAAGTCGAAGGTGCTCCAGAAACTCTGATTTTCATGGCCAAGTTTCCAAATTACGAGAGGACTCCGTGGATTCTCGAAGTTTCCAAGTTGGTGCGGGATTTCTCTTATAAAAGGCCCCCTCCACTCTCTTCTATGGCATCTAGCAACGTGGGGAGCAAAGAGATCAAGACCTAGGAGGCTTCCTAGCCTCATACAACTAGTTTTCTTCTTCTTCTAGTTCTAGTTTATAGTTTTTAATGTTTTCTTTTAGCTAACCTCTTAGCTAGAGCTAAGAGATGAAGTTTGTAGTTTGTTTCAATGCTTTAAATCGTTTCTCCAAGTACCCTTTACTTTAATTTTGGATTTTTAAGTTCTAGTTTGAATAAAGTTTGGTTTTTTAGAAGTTTTGTGAGAGTTTGTGTACTCCGGACATGAGTTCCTTGTAATTCTCTAAGATTACCATGATTGGGTTGTTTGAATTCGAATTGTAGTAACCTTGAGCATGCCATAGTCTCTTGGCATGGCTGTTACTCCGAAGGCTACCTAGTTCGAGTTCTATGTGCTTCAGTAGAACTAGAAATCTGATTTCCAGATTTAAGTGGGACTGTTTGTGCTTGAATGTTATATCCTCCAATTAGATGAGAGATAAGACTTTGATTCTAATTGTGTTGTGCTTAGATGAATGGATTGGTATTGAACTACTACAAGTGGATCCTTGATGTTCTAGTTCTTCTTATTTTCAGATTTTTCTATTTCATGAGAAAAACTATTTTCCTAAACTTCTTAGATTCTAGTTATTAGATTAGTTAGAATTGTTTACCTCTTTCCCTGTGGATCGACCTCGGTCTTACCGAGATTTATTACTATATCGCAGCCTTACACTTGAGGCGAGCGAACAACAACAATCTCCAACGTAGAAGTTATAATGACCAAAGGTGAATTTATGTTAGGATAATAGTGGTGTTTTTTTGTTGGTACCAATGATAGGAGTTTATGAAAGGGAGAAGGGTTTGGTTGTTCCCTTTATAATTATTTTTTTTTATTTTTTTCTGGGTATGAAAGGTGAGAGTTTATGATGGGGATAAATTTTGTAATGAAAGAATGTCGTAATGGATGAATGTGATGAATGTTGAAATGGATTAATGTTGTAATGGATGAGTATTGTAATGGATGAACGATCATAACCGCCATAACTCCATGTAGGTTACACCATGAAAATGGACCCACTTTTGGGCAATTAAATGGTGTCCAAATGAAGTGATTGCAAATCCATTTGAAAGTTCATCAAACTACCTTTTCAACTAGTACAAGGTCACCCAAATCAAACATGTAACGAGGGAGTTATGATCGATTTTGTCGGATTTGAAAATGACAATGAATATCAACAAATGACAATAACTTTGGACTTGCTTTTGGGCAATCAAATGGTCTCAAAATGAGGTTATTCTAAAGCCATCTGAAAGTTCATGAAATTACCTTTCCAACAAGTATAAGATCACCTAAATCAGACATCTAATGAGGGAGTTATGACCGATTTTGCTGATACATACTGACCATCGTAGATACTCACTGACCATCGTCAATACTTAAGTGATTTATGTATTTTATCTACTCTGTCCATCCATTTTAGGACTTGAGTCCAACATTAAAGCATATTGAAAGCTTAAGTGGACCACACCACAGGAAATAATTTGAATTAAAAGTCTACCGTTGAAGTACTTAGGGCCACAAAAGTTTTGGATCAAACTGATATTTATTTTTTCCCTTCATTCATGTCTATTTGATATTGTGAATAGGTTGGATGACAAATAAACATTACTGTGGGCCCTAGCAAGGTTTCAACTGGTGGAAATCATTATTTCCATTATTTTCTGTGGTATGGTCCACTGGAGCTTTTAATATATATGCTTCAATTTTGGGCTCAACCCTTAGAATGAGCTGAAAAAACGAACAGGCGTGGATAAATCACATACATTCATGGTGGGCCCTATTATGGGTAAAACATGAGTTGACCTCCTTGAGGCTCAAAGAGCCTTCTGACGACCCTGTGAGCCCACGGGTCCTAGGGAAAAGTCCTCAACCTCAAACAACGCGAACGCCCACATGACAAGTTGAGGACAGGAATAGAGTCAAGGACTAAAGCCTAGCTAATGACAGGTCGGGCATAACGACGGTCATTTTGGATAGACTTGATTATTTATAGATACAGATGACCCGACCCATGAGGTCAGCCTCGGCCATAAGCAACAACCAAGACGCCTCGTGAGAGGTAAAAATACAGGGTCGCATCCAACGAAGGGGAAGTTGGACACATCCGCTGTTGTTACTAGCGTGACCCACAAACTTCGAGGATCACACCTATTATTAGGGTCTCACTCCCTTAATTATGGCTACAACTAGGGGCCATGATTACTCCTCCGATGGCTATAAACGGAAGATTACATCTCTATTCTAAGGTATGCATGCAATATCTCAACCGAAAAATTATCTTCTCTCTCTAAGCAAATACCCATCTGACTTAGGCATCGGAGGACTAATGGTCGGTCCTCAGCCACCTCTTAGCCTCTTCTTGTGCTATGTAGGATCTTCCTTCGAGATCCAAGCCATTCATTATAGAGGGAAGCAAGTTGCGAATTCTATCTAGGTGGACCCTTGTCCTACCTTGACTATTGCCCAGAAATCGGTAACAACAGTTGGCGCCATCTTTGGGAAATCGACTAGTTAGGTCGTGTTCTCGCTAAGCTTTAAAGAAAGTTCCCTTTTTTCCTTTCCCCTTTCTCGGAAACCTCTCTGCTTGAACAAACCAATGGCCGGAGGAAGAAGAAACAAAGGAAAAGGACCTGCCGGGGTTGGACCATCTCGAACTCCTTAGTATGAAGAAGACAAAGGTGTTCTCGAAACATTGGCTTACCAAATTGGAGGATCACCCAACACTCTACTTAGCAGAGCGGTCAACAAAGGTCGCGCAATCGTGGGGCCAGATTGACCGCTCTCGAAGAGTAGGTAAGAGGAATGACCTAGAAAGTCGAGAACGTCACCCAACAACTGGACGAGGTCAAAGCCATCCTAGCTAGCCTGGTTCCGCCGCCACCATCGTCAACTCACAGGGTTGTCGAAATTTCGAGTGCGGACCCGCCTCTGCAAGACGAACAATCACATAGATCCCATCTCGATCAAGCTTAAGACCACGCTCAGGAAGATGATGTCAACAGTCGTGCTATCGTTGTAGGAGCATGATCCACTGTGGATGACATGCGACATCGACTAAAAGAGTGTCGTTCAACTTGGTTAAGCCAAGCCTCGGATTGAGTAGACTATAACATCAACCCGTGGGAAGCCAAGTTGAAGGAACTCCGAGAGTGCATCAGCGATCTCCAGAGGGCACAGTGCGCCCAAGCTCCAATTGTTGTAGACGTGTTGGTTGATTCATCAGAGTCTTCATTCATCGATGACATCAGGGGAGAGCCTCTGCCGAAGGATTTTTGAATTCCCCAGCTTAAGTAGTACAAGCCGGATACGAGACCCCACGGAACATGTAGAGAACTTCAGAGTTCGAATGAAACTCCTCAGTGTCAATGACCATATCATGTGCAAAGCCTTCCTGCTGTCATTGATAATCTCTGTCCTGGACCTGATTTCGTAACCTAAAGTCGAGGTCCATAAGCTCTTTTACTCAACTCAGCAGAGCCTTCACGACCCAATTCATCAGGCAACACTAACCCGAGGAAGCATTCCACCCACCTGGCAGTAGTCAGATAAAAAGACAACGAATCACTGAAGGATTACCTTGCACGATTCAATGTCGAGGCGGTCCAGGTGGAAATTTGTCGCAAGACGTATTACTGCACACAATCATCGAGGGGTTACGAGATCGGAAGTTTCTCTAGTCAGTCAGGCAAGATCTACCACAGTTAGTGACTGAATTCCTGGACCGAGCCCAGAAGCATATCAATGCAGAAGAGCTTGTCAGTGCTCACAAGTTGTCCTAAAAAAGGAAAGACAAAAAAAATGACTCCGGCTCAAAACGGCATAAAGGTGACCAAGGGTCGTTGAGCTAAGGTAGCGTTCCCTAGGGAGCCAAAGCCTCTTTTAAAAGATTCAAGCGGTTTACACCGTTGAATACGTTGGTCGAGCAAGTGTACCTGGTAGTAAAAGACAAACAATTGTTCACCAAGCTGGGGAAGATGAAGATGGACCCTAACAGGAGGTCCTAAGTCGAAGTATTATTTGTTTTACAAGGATCACGATCATAACATTGCATATTGTTATGACCTGAAGCAATAGATTGAGATCCTTATTCAACAGGGTTTTCTACGAGAGTATGTTACCCAGCGTCAGGACAACTAGAGGACAACAACTCGGAGGACCCACAGGAAGAGCAAGTCAACAAGAACAATCCCATGGAGGAGATCCAGGTGATTTTCGGTGGTCCCACCAGGGGAGACTCCAGCAATGCTCGTAGAGGTGACGCGCGACAAGCCTCTACATCAGAGCCAGGACTCTCCATCAACATTATGAGCATACCTTAAAAATGTTAAAGGTCGACTCTCGTGCGATCACTTTCACCAAGGAAGATGCTTTGGGGATTATCCATCCCCATGATGACTCACTTGTATGCTCTATGGTGGTCGCCAATAAAAAAAAAAGTTCAAAATGATGGTTGATACGGGAAGTTCGGTGGACATTTTGTACACTGCAGTTTTTTAGAAGATGAAAATTGACTGGGCATGCCTCAAGCTGGTTAAGAGCCGCACTCATCGGCTTCACAGGAGACTGATCATACCGGACAGAGTCATGACGCTTTCAGTTACAGCGGGGGAGGTGCCACATCAGAAGTTGATAATGGTCGACTTCCTCATTGTTAGCGCACCTTCAGCCTACAACGGATCATCGGTCGCCCCTCCCTCGAGCTCTCAAAGCAGCAATATCCATCTACCACCTGACGATGAAGGAAACAAGGTGGTCAAGGGTGACTGGCAAGAGGCCTAGCGCTGCTATGAATTGTCACTACTGTGAAAAAGGTCAGGTTTCTTCAGTCACCCGCACTACCTCCCTGGATCCCAGAGAGAACGATTTGGAAAGAGGATTAGCCACCGAAGAATTGATCGAGATTCCAGTTACAGATGACAATCCCACCAAAGTTGTTTGGGTCGGATCTCGGTTGAAACTCGAACTCCGCGATGAGCTTAGCACGTTTTTGAAAGCAGCACGCCAATGTATTCGCTTGGTCGTATAAGGACATGCCCGAATCAGTCCCGAGGTAATGGTCCACCGATTGAACGTCGACCTGACCTACAGACTAGTTCAGCAAAAACATCGTCTCTTCAACCTTGAAAGATATGCCGCAATCAACAAAGAAGTGGACAAGTTGTTGCAGGTCGGCTTCATCAAAGAGGTACGGTACCCCAACTAGCCCACCAATATTGTTTTTGTTAAAAAAAGACAATGGAAAATGACGGTTGTGCATGGATTACAATGACCTCGACAAGGCTTGTCCGAAAGACAACTTTCCCCTGCCCCAGATAGATTAGCTCGTTGACACCACATTGGGGTACGAGCTCCTTAAGCTTCATGGACGCATACTTCGAGTATAACCAAATCTGGATGTACGCCTCAGATAAGTAGAAAACAACCTTCATAACAAACCGAGGCCTCTACTGTTACAAGATGATGCCCTTCGGACTCAAGAATGCAGGGGCCACCTATCAACAGCTGGCCAACAAAATGTTTGCTGATCATATAAAAAAATCTATGGAGGTCTATGTAGACTGACATGCTTGTCAAGAGTTTAAGGTAAAAAAACCCACATAGAAGACCTCCAAACAATGTTTAGCATTTTTAGAAAGTATCGAATGAAGCTCAACCCGAGCAAGTGCGCCTTTGGGGTCAGCTCGGGAAAATTCTTGGGTTTCATGGTACATCAGAGGGGAATCGAGGCAAATCCGGAGATGATTCGAGCCTTGATTGAGATGAAGTCGCCCGCCATGATAAAAGAGATCCAATGCTTCACAAGTTGGGTCACAACACTCAATCAGTTTGTATCCTAGAGCTACATACAGATGCCTTCCTTTCTTTAAGTAGTTACGTGGATGCAAGGAGGAGATCTGGATCGAAGAATGCGAAGGAGCCTTTCAGGAGCTCAAAGCATACCTCAGATCTCCGCCCCTACTATTAAAACTCGAGAATTAATGTTATACCTGGCAGTCTCAAAAGCAGCAGTCAGTTCGACATTGATATGAGATGATCAAAGGACGCAAAGGCTCAATGTAGAAATGAGGTACTCGTGCATTAAAAATTGGTCCTTAGCTCTGGTCACCTTGACTAGGCGCCTGAGGCCCTACTTTCAAGCACACTCGATAGTGGTACTTACAAATCAGCCTTCTGTGGCAAGTTCTTCAGAAGCTGGATACTTCAGGTCGACTCATGAAGTGGGCCATTAAGCTTGGAGAGTTCGACATCCAATATTTGCCACGCACCACCATCAAAGGGCAAGCTCTTGCCAACTTCATTGATGAATTCTCTAGCACGCCTGATGCTCATAAGTCATCTGCCAGATAAGAAGCACCAGAAGTTCAACCAACGAAAGTTGAGCAAGTAAAAAGCTCATTAACACAAAACGTGACCAGACCGATGTGGTCGTTACATGTAGATGGGTCCTTTAATCTGCACAGCATCGGGGCAGGCCTCATCTTGGCCTCCTCAGACGGGGTGAAAATACAATATGCCCTAAGGTTCGATTTTTTAGCCTCGAACAACAAAGCAGAATATGATGCACTCTTGACCAGACTCTGCCTTGCCTCAGCGATAAAAGTCAGGAGAGTGAAGGTCCACAGTGACTCACAGCTGCTGGTTGGGCATGTTACGCTGAGTACCAGGCAAAAGGGAAATTATGATAGCGTACTTGGCCAAGACTCGGGAGCTCCTCACCCGATTCGAGATGTACAAAATCTCGAGAACAAAAAACATAAATGTGGATTCCCTCACGAAATTGGCATTAGCGGTCAAAGATAAACTTGCTTGAACAATTCTTATCGCATTCCTCTCACACCGAAGCATAACCCAGGAAGAAGCCACGAAAACATGCCCGGTGAATGACGAGCTGACCTGGATGGATCCTATTGTTCGATTCTTATAAAATGGAGAGCTATCTGAGGACAAGAAGGAAGCTCGGCGACTGTAGTACAGATCGGCTCGGTACACGATGATTGATGGGTTCCTTTATAAGAAGGGATTTTCTCTTCCCTGCCTCCGATATCTGTGGCCGGAAGAGGCCGAGTACGTCCTCAGGGAGACTCACTCTGGATGTTGTGGTAACCATTCTAAGAGTCGGGCCCTTGCACACAAAGTCATCTGTGAAGGATATTATTGGCCGACCATACAGAAGGACGCATGAGAAATTGTCAGGACATGTGACAAGTGCCATTGATTTGCTTCGATTTCCCATCTGCCACCAGAAGAGCTCACCCTGATGTCGGGCCCCTGGCAATTCGCACAATGGGGGGTCGACATCATTGGACCTCTTCTAATAGGCAAAGGGTAGGTGAAATATGCGATTGTCGTCGTTAACTACTTCACAAAGCAGACCGAGGCCAAGATCTTGGCGACCATCACTGAAAGAAAGACCACGAATTTCATCTGAAAGTCCATCATATGTCAGTTCGGCATTCCCCACACCATTGTTACTGATAATAGGATGTCAGTTCGACAATGAAAAGTTCCAAGAATTATATCAAAGACTCGGCATAAAAGATGTCTATTCCTCTCCATACCATCAGCAAGCCAATGGCCAAGTTGAAGTTGTCAATAAGATAATCAAGTGTCATTTGAAGACGAAGCTCGAAGAACGCAGAGGATCCTTGGGCTGAGGATATCCCCGAAGTGCTATGGGCTTATCAGACCATAGTTCGGTCATCTACGGGAGAAACTCTGTTCTCCCTCGCATTCGAAGCCAAGGCTATGGCCCTAGTTGAAATCGAAATGCCAACCAATTGGAATGGTCAGTTCCATCCACGGGAAGATGAAGGATAGTTACGGCTGGGCCTTGATTTGCTGGAAGAGACAAGAGATACGTCTCAATCAAGAATTATGGAATACCAGTAGCGAGTGGCAAGATACTACAACTCGAAAGATAAGAGTCATTGATTCAGAATAGGAGACCTCGTTCTCCGAGAAGTCTCAAAGGAAACTAAGGAAAAAGTCTCGGGAGCATTCAGCCTAAACTAGGAGGGCCCGTATAAGGTCACTAGCTCAGCTCGGCCGGGTACCTACTGGTTAAAAGACATGTTAGGCCGACCTCACCCCTGTCAATGCACTTTTCTATAGCATACTAGTGCACCTTGTTTGTCAATTACTTAGGTTAGTGAGTCTAGTGTCAGTTGATCTTAAAGAAGATGAAGATCGAAGACTCAAGCGGACCTACTACATCAAGGAAGAAGAAAAAGGTAAAAGAGATGCCTTGGTGAAGCCTTTAACCTTGAACATAAATCAAAACCCAAACCTCTATATGACCTAACTCATTTGGCATATCATAGTCATCTTATATAGTCTTAGGTGTCCCAAAAGATCACCCAAGGAATGGCCCAAGAAGTTCTTGAGTGGTTGTGAAAATACACAAGGAACAACCATCTCAAAAGGTCTGACGACTTGTCTGAAGACAGGTCATGATCGGTCGGGACAGGTCGGACCGACCCATGCAAAGATAGCAAGCTCTCTATTTAAAACAGACATTTGGCCGACCGATCACAACCGGTTTATACCCATTTTCTATCCATTGGAGCTCGAACTCTTTATATATGAAGCTCAGTTTGTAGGCATTTTAAGAGGATTTTGAGAGCCTATTAGCCACACCATTTGCACATCATATGAGGCCTTACAAGGAGGAAATTCAAAAAATATTCCTTGTGTTTAATCACAAGTGAGGGCATTCAAATACAAACAAAGAGATGACTTGATTCCTCTCTCAATCATAGAGGTAAGACATTAAACCACTATAGTAAAATCTCTTATCCAAGACCTCTAGAAGACCCTTTAGGTGAATCTCCTAGTTAGAATAAGCTACATATCTCATGTAGGAGATTCAACCATCCTCTCATCACCTTGGGCATCTCAAAAGCATCACATGCAAGGTGATTGGTCAAGTGGAGTTGAAGCATTGGCAACGCAACGACAACACGATCGGGGGAGCACGGGGAGCTGATTGAACCACGAGAGAGCGGAGATCAAGCAAACCAAAGAGGCGCTGAACAAGGGGCTCATCCAACAAGTTGTTAATTTGAGAGTCTGGTTGCACTCCTTCCTTGGTGAGGATTGAGTATGAGAGTTTGGAATTATAAACTCAAACAAGTCTCTATGGGGAGCCTCCGACGGGAGTATACGCTAGGTTTTTGGATTTAAACTGAAAAGTTAGGAGGTTCCTTGTCAAACTCCTTAGTTGGATGAAACCCATAAATATTTAGGTTGAGAGGTAAACCAGTAAAACCACCGTTATAGGTTGGGAGGAACCTTGTTAAACTCCTCAGGTAGGGTGGAACATTTAAACACCTAGGTTGGGAGGAACCTGATTTAAATTCCCTAGTGAATGCCAGGTATGCTCATAAGGGTGAGTACTTGAACCGGGAGTGGAGTAGGGTGACCGAACCATTATACATGCTTATGTTTGTGATTGAGTTGAATACATTGTTAATCTAACATTGTTGTTTTAATTGCTTAATTATTCATGCTCGATTAGATGTATAGCTAGGCACTAAATAGGCACATCTCACACACAAGATGTACTTTCACTAAATAGAGTAAACTTAAGTTTATATGATCCACTCTCATATAGTCTACTTAGGCTGCATAGATTAGGTACTTGATTAATTTAATAATTTGATTATCTATGTATGCTTAGGCTAGGTTGTTTAATAGCTAATTATATGCTAGCCTTGTGATTGGACCTACTTAAGCTTGGAAGCTAAGCGTTCTTGGTTAATTAGTTTATAATTGCTAATTAGTTTAATGAGGCAAGAGGTTTTTAAAGGGAGATTTTTAAACGGTCCTAATTCCCCCCTCTAGGACTTAGTCATAGTTCTTCTAGCTCCATTCTAAGCTTCCCCACGCTTAGAGTCTTCAAGTACTAGCCATAGACGTAATTTCAATTGGTATCAGAGCGGGTTACTCTAATAGAGCAAGTATGGGTTGCTCTTGAGTGACTTAACCATCTGGAGTAGATCCAAGGAGTTTTAGCACTTTGTCTACCCAAAAGGGGAATCAGTTTTGCCTCATTTGAACTATAAGTAAAATGATTAATTGAGGGCAATGATAACTAGGGTAGGAATTATTGTCATATCCCTTACCGAACATAGATCTCCAACTAGGGGTGAACCTAAGGGAAATGAATTTAGGATAGATGAATTCCTTCCCAACAATATGTTTGGTTCTAGAAAATCACACCCAAGGGTGTTGTGAAGTAGGATATATAGGTGACTTTAGGAGGTCAATTTGAGCTCAAATGAAAATTTTGAGGAATAAGCCTCATTTTGAGCTAATCGTTAAACTTGAGAAACTAAGCCTTTTTTATTCCGAATACTATAAGAAAATTTGAGGATTTTAGCCTCATTTATGAGCGTAAGGAAAAATCAGAGGATTTAAGCCTCATTAGCCTACCCTTGAAAGTTTAGCCTTGCTTTTATTTGGTATATTCATTGCTAGACTATCATCCTGCTTAGATTAGCATAATCTTGCTGAATTTTGTGCTTAATGTATGTTAATTTATGTCTTGGTCATTATGCCTCATGTTTATCTTAAAATGACCAACTATGCATGATCAATTATGCTTAAATAGTTACATTTTCTTATTAATCATGTTGTTTGCATGCTCCATGTTTTAATGTTCATGTACCTTATACTCTTCTTGTTAGCATGTGCTTATTATTATAATTATGATAGTCTACCTACTCTTACCTCAACCTTAATTGATATATCATTAAGGGAGAGAGATTAGATTGTCAATTGCTGACAAAAAGGGGGAGAAAGATCAAGTCCCACCAAAACTAGTTTGCTATATTTCTTGTTGCAGGGATTGAAAGGTTAATAGGGAGCAACTAAAGAGTAGCTACTTAGTTAGGCATGTCAAGACTCCTGTATTTACTTCAACATCAATGTAATCTCTTGTACATGTATTTTGTTTTGCTAGGTTAAGTTTTTGTTCGTAATTGACAAAGGGGGAGATTGTTAGTGCATTTTTCTGTGGATACTAGTGCACCTTGTTTGTCAATAACTTAGGTTAGTGAGTCTAGTGTTGGTTGAGCTTAAGAAGATGAAGATCGAAGACTCAAGTGGACATGCTGCATCAAGGAAGAAAAAACATGTAAAAGAGATGCCTTGGTGAAGCCTTTAACCTTGAACCTTAACCAAAACTCAAACCTCTAGATGACCTAACCCATTTGACATATCATTAGTCATCTTAGAATGTCCTTATGTGTCCCAAAAGATCACCCAAGAAATGGCCCAAGAGGTTCTTGAGTGACTAGTGAAAATGCACAAGGAACAACCATCTCAAAAGGTCTGACGACCTTGTTTGAAGACAGGGTCACAACGGATCGGGACAGGTCGGACCGACCCCTGTAGAGACAGTAAGCTCTATGTCTAAAATAGGTCTTTGGCCAACCGATCAACCGCTCGGGGAACCTGTCCGACTAGTCGGCTACTAATCGTTTATGCCCATTTTCTATTTGTTGAAGCTCGAACTCTTTATATATGGAGCTTAGTTTTTAGGCATTTTAAGAGGGTTTTAAGAGCTTATTAGCCACACCATTTACACATCATATGGGGCCTCAAAGAGGAGATTCAAGTCATATCCCTTGTGTTTAATCACAAGTGAGGGCATTCAAATGGAAACAAAGAAATGACTTGATTCCCCTCTCAATCCTAGAGGTAAGACACCTAAACCACATAGTAAAATCTCTTATCCAAGACCTTTAGAAGACCCTCTAGGTGAATCTCCTAATTAGAACAAGCTACATATCCCATGTAGGAGATTCAACCATCCTCCCATCACCTTGGGCATCTTAAAAGCATCACATGCAAGGTGATTGATCAAGTGGAGCTAAGACATTAACAACGCAGCAGCAACATGATCGGGAGAGTAAGGAGAGTTGATTGAAGCACGGGAGAGTGGAGATCAAGCAACCCAAAGAGGATCTAAACAAGGGGCTCATCCAACAAGTAAGTTGTCAATTTGAGAGTCTGGTTGCACTCCTTCCTTAGTGAGGCTTGAGTGTGAGAGTTTGAAATTACAAACTCAAACAAGTCTCCGTGGGGAGCTTCCAGCGGGAGTATACGCTAGGTTCTTGGATTGGAACTGAAAGGTTGAGAGGATCCTTGTCAAACTCCTGAGTTGGATGAAACCCGTAAACATCTAGGTTAATAGGTAAACCCATAAAACCACCGCTATAGGTTAGGAGGAACCCTGTTAAACTCCTCGGTAGGGTGGAACTGCTTTAAACACCTAAGTTAGGAGGAACCTAATTTAAACTCCCTAGTGAATGTCGGTGTGCTCATAAGGGTGAGTACTTGAACCGGGAGTGGAATAGGGTGACCGAACCACTACACATGCTTGTGTTTGTACTTGAGTTGAGCACATTGTTAATTTAGCATTAGTTTTTTTAATTGCTTAATTATTCATACTCGATTAGATGTATGCTAGGCACTAGATAGGAACATCCACACATAAGATGTACTTTCACTAAGTAGAGTAGACTGGAGCTTATATGATCTACTCTCATATAGTCTACTTAGGTTGCATAGATTAGGTACTTGATTAGTTTAATCATTTGATTATCTATGTATGCTTAGGCTAGGTTGTTTAATTGCCAATCATATGCTAGCCTTGTGATTGGACCCACTTAAGCTTGGAAGCTAAGTGTTCTTGCTTAATTAGTTTAATGAGGCAAGAGGTTTTTAAAAGGAATTTTTAAACGGTCCTAATCCCCCCCCCCCCCCCCCCCCTACCCATGATCAGTTAATTGAAGTGTTGTGAATCTAAGGGTTTGATTACTGAAGCTTTCTAAAGAAAATGCTTTACTATGTCAATAAAGGTGCTCCTTTGTCAACTCTACTATGTTAAAACAGAAAATGCAAAATACGTTCAAGCAAGGGTCCACTGACCCAAAGCTTAACATTCAGCGAGCCAAAGATCAATAATGATCAGAGCTCATGCGCCCAGCCCTAGTGTGCACCTTGACTATAGAGGACCACATGCTCATCAAGTCAAAACGACCTAAACAGGTCATCCCAGGCACAAGAGCCTCTAATCTCATCAGCCCAAGATCTACTCTACTCCTATGATCCGAGCTAGCTTATGCTCAACCATGGAGTTGGGGGGATCACGCATACAGTCGCAAAGACATTTTTAGTCACAAGTCATAAGCATAATAAAAAGAAAATGCACAAGTGATGGAGTGAAAAGAAAAAGGCCTCAAAAGGGTCAGGCCCCAGCAAGGCCAATTTAAAAAGAAAATAATATATGACCCCAAAAGGGGTAATAATCATCCAAAAAAGAAAAAGAAAAAAACAGAGGGGTATAGTTTCACAGCCCACACGAGCAAAAGAGACTTGGGAAAAATAAACACGCGATAAGGGGAGGGAGAAGGCTCGACATGTGAGGTCCCAGCGTCAGAAGAATTAACCAGAGGGACATCAACCTCAGTCGGTAGAGCCTCCCCTAGGCCAGCTCACCCTGCTCCTCCTCGTCATCCGAGTCCAAGAAGGACAGATCTAGCTTTGGGAATTAGGTCTGGACCAGTTGCCAGCACTTCTCGTATCCAAAGTCAAACATCTCGTCCGCTTCAGATATCTTCTCCTCAAGGTCGGCCCGTACAACTATTACCTCCTTCTGACCGGTCTCAACGACCCTCTTGAGCTCAGCTTTGCAGGAAGCCAAGTCCCTGTCCCTCGTCTCAAGCTCGGTGTTTAGGGATGTCATCCCCTCTAGCTCTGTCTCCTTCTCCGCCAGCTCAGCCAGAAGCGACGCCAACTCCCACTCCTTCGCCTCCAGGATCCTCGTCAGCTCATCTGCTACCTTCATCGCCTCATCTGCAGCACTATTTGCTCCAACCAATGTTGCCTTGAGGCTGAAGATCATCCCCTTGTCCCTGATCATTTCTTCCTTAAGGGTCAGGCAACCGAAAGTTAGAATTCCTTGAAATGGTTTAACAGTAGAAACTAAGCATGAACCTCACAAGTTAAAATCAAGCTGAAGATAAGTGACAATGCTTCTCACCTTAAAAAGCTTTGATCATTCATTGACACGCGTGATTAGCTGACCTACGTGAGCCATATATCAGCAGTTGTGCATCTCTCATGTTAGCATCAGGAACCTTGCAAGATTTACCCATTTACCCATAAAAAGGCTTAGTCCTGTCTTGAAAAACAAGGTTTCCGCCGTGCTTATGCCGGCCGAAATGGCCTAAAGGGATATGGTTTAGCTATTGTTCGCTATTCAGGACTTGATCCAAGGAGACGACCTTCTCGACTAATCATCTGACTCCGGTTATGCAATACCATTCTGCTATATTAAAAATGGGTAACCTCTTAGGTGAGTATCCTTTAGCTACATGTTCAATTCTATTCCTTCTGTGAAAAGAAAGAGATTTTGATTGATTGGGTTACTAATCTTTTTAATGCGGCAAATTTCTTGGGCCATATATTATGAAACAGTCTAAATGAACTGTCCGTATCATCACGTGGTGGGGTTTAAGGGGCAAACGTGTAGTTGGTTTCCGTTGGAAAAATCATAAAGAAACTCAGAAAATTGCAACAAAATTCTTAAAATTTCAAAAGAGGAAATGTGCCGATGAGTCCCACCGTTTCTTTTTAGTGGTGTAATTATCTTTGGTGGCGGCCTGCTAGGAAAGAGCCACAACAGAAAAATATCTTCAATGAAAGCTACTCTGCTAAAGCGTTCGAGAGAGACAGATTCAGTGCCACCGAAAAGATCTAGGTAAAGTAAGACGAACCTGATGGACGGTCCTGATCTCTTATTTGAACTATCCATGTTTCTAGAAGCATCAGTGTGTAATTAAGCTTTAAGGGCGTCATGGTTCCCAATTATGGCTCTGGACCGTTCATCAAATTCAGCAATAAATCATAAATTAAACGGTTTGGATGATTGAAACATGACCCATATCCAATGAATTACACATATTCCAAATCGGAACCATCCACTAGTGTCTTTTAGATTATCATGGTGGTGGACCACATAATGAATAAATCGGGCATCATGCTGAGCTGGGCCATTTATCATTGGCCCTGGCCAGTCTGGCTGGATCATTGAGCCCATTTTATGGCCCAGACCCAGCCTTCTGTTAAATTTTGGGGCCCATGCCCTGGCCCTATTCGACACGGTTAGCTGGCTAATTGTCAGTGCTCTGTGGGTGCCACCATGATGTACGTATGTGTTTTATCCACGCGGTCCATTCATTTTTCCATATCATTTTAGGACTTGATCCCAAAAATGAGGCAGATCTAAATCTCAGATGGACCACACCACAGACAAACAGTAGTAATTGACTTGAATGTCCACCATTAAAAACCTCATACGGCCCACTGTAATGTTTATTTGACATCCAACCTGTTGATTAGGTCATACAGACCTGGATGGAGGAGAAAATGAATAAATATCAGCTTGATCCAAAAAATTTGTGGCCCCTAGAAGTTTCTAATGGTGGGAGTTCAATCAGCACTGTTCCCTGCAACGTGGTCCATTTGAGAATTGGATCTACTTCATTTTTGGTCTAATACCATAAAATGATCTGAAAAAATGAATGGACGGCGTGGATGAAACACATACATCATGATGGGGCCCGCAGATCACCGAACACTAGCCATTGGCTAGTGGCAGGATCACTAGCCAATCCGCGTCCGGCCCTATAGGACCACGCTGCCCTATATCTGACTATACAAACGAATATACATGTGGGTCTCAAGAGGGTCCCACTCCGATCACAAGGACCATTGGACAGGAGAGGTCCTTGAAATGCACATTACCCCAATATCAACCCGATTGGATGATCACAGCCACTAAAATAAGCCCTAGAGAATGGATGGTAATACGGTTTTACTCTTATTTTTGGACAGCGTACACTACAATCTACTGGGACCCCCTCACTCAATGATCTTTGTTGATCATAGGTGGACCCTCTTGGCCAACATGAATAAGGCAGACGAATTGATACTGGATCATGGGTCTTTAGTTATGGATGGATTTGAAAATGAAGAGGCTGACAGCACGTCCAATTACCCTATTTTGCATACGGATGATCATTCTATCAAATTGGCCAACAAGATGTTCCACAACCTTATGTTGAATGTGGATGATCAGAACTTAGCAATATGTACAGATCTGTCCATCATTTAGTAGATCAGGTATTTGTAGCATGCATGTGGGTTTAACTATTATATTTCAACCACAGACTTAGGGGTGTATCATTGACAATATGCATGTAAATCTAGGGCCTACTGTGATGCAAGGGTTTTATCCACACCGTCCATCCATATTTCTAGGTCATTTTAGGGTATGAACCCAAAAGATGAGGCAAAACCAAGGCTTAAGTGGACTGTAAAGTAGGAATTGAACGCTCGCCATTAAAAACTTCTTAGGAGCTGTGGAAGTTTCGTGTCAAGCTGGTATTTGTGTTTTCACTTCATCTAGGTATACTATATACATGACCTTATGAATAGGTTGGACGGTAATGAAAATAACATCACGGTGGCCCCTACAAAGGTTTTAACGGTTTGTGTCATTATCACTGCTGCTTCCTTTTGTGTGGTCCACTTGAGCTTTGGACCTGACTCATTTTTTGGAGCATGCCCTAAAACAATTTGAGAAAATGGATGAATGGTGTGGATAAAAACTTATACCACAGTGGATCCCATAGAGACATGATTGAATGTATTATAGTCCAATCCTCTTTCAATTTCAAGAGGGGATTTGAATTTGAGGGATGGGTTGTAATGTGTCTTGCCTGCTAGCCCAGCTGGAAGACGCTTAGGTGCCTGACCAGCAGGTCTCAGGTTTGAGTGCTAAAACAATAATCTTCACCCAGAATGAATTGGGAATTTATCCAAAGTGTTAACTAAAAAACAAAGTTCATTAGACTATTTCAACCCTATGATCATTTCACTCTTTTAACTTTTCGTAAGGACAACATTGGAAAATTAAAAGGTAATTTAATCTTTGTACATGGACCCGGTAGCCTGACCCATCTTTGGACTAGGCTTAGAGGTGCTAGTTTTGTCTATGGGCTACAGTATGCATGGCCCAATCATTTTTTGGGTCCAGCTTGGGCTCCAGTCAGTTTAGCCCGACCCAAACAAAACTAGCTTGGCCCAACCCGCATGTACATGTGTTCTACAACTGTCATTCTAATCTTTTATTCCTCTAAAATGTTTATTTCATTGTGCATGCCTGGCCCAGGATAGATATAGAAAATTCATCGACAAAATGGGGATTTTAATAAGTTTTGGCCCAATGATACCCTTATATATACATGGTTTGGATCATTGAAAAGGACTCTTATCCAACCACAGAAGTCCCAAGCATAGCTCAATCTCCAAGCCACATGAAGTCGCTTCCCTGGCACAAACGCCTACAGGGCTTGCTCTTTCTGTCTAGTCTCTAGAGAAGTTGCCTGTGGAACTCTTTTGTGCGGACACAATGGAAAATATTCAGAGTTGGGATTCATGCAAAAAGGACTATCCAAATGACCTGAGGTAATTGGAAAATCTTTTACAACCAGTATATCACCTCTAATAAGGGTGAGATCTAACCACCTAAACTCAGAGATGAAATTTGATGATCTGTTTAAGATCAGAGGTCATCATCATCTAAACCCTGGCAAAGACCCATAGGGTGACTTCCACCTGCTTGAGTGTCCCCAACCAAAATCAGCCATGTCCAGAGCATTTGTCATATTCCAATATTGCAGTTCAAAAAACAAGACGATATTTCAGTGAAGTGGAGTTTCGAAATAATTTCAAGGATATTTTAGTCAAAAGTGAAAAGAAATTATAATGCACCACCACCACACCATTTCCCACATTCAGCCTCCAGTATTAAATTAGAGGAGAGCTTACAAACAGACATTTTCAGTGAAAAAATTTAAGCACCTAGTGAGTTGGATTTGCCAGACAATCTGAATCAGTGAAAATCAAAGGAAATATCAAAAAATTTCAGACGATGAAAGCTGAAAATAAGCTTTTATCTAACGAGCCCCCAAGTCTTCAAACACAATTACTCGCAGACAACCATAAAAGAAAACTTGCCCCCGAGTTCAAGAGAACAGTTCAGACACCACTACCGCCAAAGCTGGAGGGTGGTTCTAAATCACAGTTAAAACAGATAATTCAATCATTCTAAACATTGCCTGATAACATGTAATATTTCAGATAGCTGAAAACTTAATGATATATGGTTAAGAGGATAAAAATACCATATAAAACCACTGAAGAACAAGATTTATTAACAACCAAAGAAAAAGAGAAGCAGCTTAGCAACAGCCACATTAGGGCCATCCTTCACACAGTCTTAACAAGAGAATTGTGCTAAAAACCTAAAAACATCATATAAAGCGTATTTGTTCAAATCAACCATCAGAAACTTAAGAACCTAAACATAAGAGTTTTTATTCAAACCATACCACACCAAGAAACCCAATTCATCTAAAACCTGGCACAGACTCAGAAACCACCACGGAGGCGGAGGACAAGGTGAAGGGTGGATTCCTTCTGTATGTTGTAATCAGCCAGCGTGCGTCCATCCTCAAGCTGCTTACCAGCGAAGATGAGGCGCTGCTGGTCTGGTGGGATCCCCTCCTTGTCCTGGATTTTTGCCTTCACATTGTCAATTGTATCAGAACTCTCCACCTCCAGAGTTATCGTCTTCCCAGTGAGAGTCTTCACAAAAATCTGCATACCGCCTCGGAGACGCAGCACCAGATGGAGCGTCGATTCCTTCTGTATGTTATAATCTGCAAGTGTGCGCCCATCCTCCAACTGCTTTCCAGCAAAAATCAGCCTCTGCTGATCTGGGGGAATCCCCTCCTTGTCCTGGATCTTCGCCTTCACATTGTCAATGGTATCCGAGCTCTCAACCTCCAGGGTGATGGTCTTCCCTGTCAGTGTCTTGACGAATATTTGCATTCCACCCCGCAGACGCAAAACCAGATGAAGAGTCGACTCCTTTTGGATATTGTAATCTGCAAGGGTCCTCCCATCTTCCAACTGCTTCCCTGCAAAGATCAACCTCTGCTGGTCTGGGGGAATCCCCTCCTTGTCTTGGATCTTGGCTTTCACATTATCTATAGTGTCTGAGCTCTCCACTTCTAGAGTGATGGTCTTCCCTGTTAGAGTCTTGACAAAGATCTGCATGCCACCTCTGAGGCGGAGGACAAGATGGAGTGTTGATTCCTTCTGTATGTTATAATCAGCAAGAGTACGGCCATCCTCAAGCTGTTTCCCAGCAAAGATCAAACGCTGCTGATCTGGTGGGATGCCTTCCTTGTCCTGAATCTTGGCCTTCACGTTATCAATGGTGTCCGAGCTCTCAACTTCCAGAGTAATGGTCTTTCCTGTAAGGGTCTTGACAAAGATCTGCATGCCTCCCCTCAAACGGAGCACCAGATGTAGAGTAGATTCCTTCTGGATGTTGTAGTCGGCAAGAGTACGGCCATCCTCAAGCTGTTTCCCAGCAAAAATCAAACGCTGCTGATCAGGTGGGATACCTTCCTTGTCCTGAATTTTAGCTTTCACATTGTCAATGGTGTCAGAGCTCTCGACTTCAAGGGTGATTGTCTTTCCTGTAAGTGTTTTGACAAAGATCTGCATACCCCCTCTCAAGCGGAGCACGAGGTGGAGGGTCGACTCTTTTTGAATGTTGTAGTCGGCCAATGTGCGTCCATCCTCAAGCTGTTTCCCTGCAAAGATCAGGCGCTGCTGGTCTGGAGGGATGCCTTCCTTGTCTTGGATTTTGGCCTTGACATTATCAATCGTGTCAGAGCTCTCGACCTCGAGGGTGATGGTCTTTCCGGTGAGTGTCTTTACAAAGATCTGCATACCTCCTCTTAGACGCAACACAAGGTGAAGGGTTGATTCCTTTTGGATGTTGTAGTCGGCCAATGTACGCCCATCTTCGAGTTGCTTTCCAGCAAAGATGAGCCTCTGCTGGTCAGGAGGGATGCCTTCCTTGTCTTGGATCTTGGCTTTAACATTGTCAATAGTGTCAGAACTCTCGACCTCGAGAGTGATGGTCTTCCCAGTGAGTGTCTTTACAAAGATCTGCATCTGTCATTAACAAAACAAAAGAAAGATAAGCATTGGTGTATCATTAATAAATCATTAACAAGACAATACACCACATTAGAAAGAAACACAATGTTTTGGGGGGGGGGGGGGGGGGGGGCCGCGTTTAAGAATATCAACGATGATCAATGGGGAATGAATGCAAGCTGGCACCAATAGAATAGTTATTGAAACAGACTTAAGGGCCCATTTGGTTGGCATCTGGAAACTCATTTCCAGCTTAAAATCAAGATTCTAGCATAATCTGATTTTAACTGGTGTGTTTAACTTAATTTGGCTGGAACCGGGATTAGTGGAAACGGTGTGGAGGGAACCGTTTCTATGGAAGGGAAAAGAGGCCGAAGTGAGCATCACCCACCTCCATATATGGGTTGTGCATCTATGACGTGTTTTATAGCCACACAGTCCATCTGTTTTGAAAGCTCAATTAAGGGCAATAGACAAAAAAACAAAAGGCAGATCTAGATCTCAAGTGGACCACACCATAGGAAAATAGTTGATTGAACGTCCACCATAAAAAACTTCCTAAGGTTCACTGTAATGTTTATTTGCCATCCAACTCGGCCATCTGTCTTGCGGGACTACAATAGGCCAACGGACAGGTTCTCAGGCAAATCCAAAGCCCAAGTGGGCCATGTCATAAGCAGCGGTTGGAACATAATCTGGATTACACAATTTTCAACCAAACAGCAAGTTCCATATAGAACCTGGTTTCTTGTCTAGTTTATGCAATTTTGGATTCCAACAGTGGAATCTGGATTTTATCTAGAAACTGGATTCTGCAACCAAACAAGCCCTAAGTTTTCTATAGCAGAAAATGATATCCAAAATGATCAAAAGAAATTTAAGTGCCAATCTCACTGCCTTTGCATACAGAACTTCATCAATATTCTAGTACTGCTACAAAAACAAGAAGGACAAAATAAACACCAGAATCCCTTTTACATATCTTCTACAACCACCCCTTTAAAAAAGATTAAAAGAGGCAATCAACAATAATAAATGGAGTTACATCCATAGGCATAACTGTGAAAATCCTATAAAAAGAAACAAAATAAAAAAGAAGAAAAAGAACATAAAGGAACTCCCTCAGTAAAAATCACTAGTAGCATATAAAAGTTGGCATGAGAATAAACAGCTTAAAGAAGCATGACCCTCAAAATATGCGGTGAGAAGACTCCCAGTATGTGGGTTTTGATTGCTGGGTAGGAAAGTTTTTGTTGCCCACTGCAGAGGGCCAACATATAATCTGGATCGCCGAAAATGGGTCATAATTGTATGGAATGCTACCAGGCTAGTATATGCTAGCTATGTAAACTAAACTATCACTATAAATAATCTACCTGTAACCACACACAACAAGGCAAACAGAGAACAGTCACCTAAACAACAATATATCACCAGTACAGCACAAACCTATCAGCGATGCAAAGAAAGGCTCCAACATGAACTCCATGAGTTTGGATTTAAATTATTAGTATAAAATGAAGTGGAAAGGCTAAATTGTAATTGCCTCTCAGCATACCAATTGCAGGATTACAATCCAAAATGCAGATATATTACTTTCAAATTGGAGTCAAGATCTCTTTAATTGTGAGTCAAGAGTAATGACAACAAACCCATAGTCATGAGTGAAGTGGCTCAAAGTTGGTCAAGCCATGTCACGCATGTGGCCAATCTTCTTACAAAATAACTGCATACCAGTGTCTATATAGCAGTATATACACAATCTTGTGTAAAAAGCTGTCTACATACCTATATGGTGTGGTGTATACAGGTGTATAATACACAAACTAGGGCTCCAACTTGGGTTAGGGTGAACCCAAACCCGACTGACCCAACCCGAGGTCAGGTCATGTTGCCAGGGTCCTTGGTTCAAGTTAGGGTTGGAAAACTCCACAGCCCAATTTGGAGATGGGGTTGGGTTTGGGTTGAGCGAATTTAGGTTGGGTTAGGTTGGGAATAATAACATGTATTTAGGTTAGTGATGCGACCAAATAGCCACACAAGCTGGTTGACATAAGATCTAATCAATCCGACCCTTCATATTTTCTTTAATCTCTTTTATTGTGATTCAAGAGTAATGCCATCGAACCCCTAGTCATGATTGTGAAGTGGCTCAAAGTTGGTCAAACCATGTCACGCATGTGGCCAATCTGCTTACAAAATAATTGCACACCAGTCTGTCTGGCAGTATATACACAATCTAGTGTAAACAGCTGCCTAAACACCCATATAGTTGTGCATAAAGCTGTGTATATACACATACTAGGGCTCCAACTTGGGTTAGGGTGAACCCAAACCCAACTGACCAAACCCGAGGTCAGGTCGAGTTACCAGGATCCTTGGATCGGGCTAGGGTTGGAAAACTCCAACCCAATTTGGAGTTGGGGTTGGGTTAGGGCAGGTTGGGAATAATAACATGTATTTAGGTTAGCGATGCAGCCAAATAGCCACACAAGCAGTTGATCTAAGATCTAATCAATCCAACCCTTTAGATTGTCTTGAATGATGATCTAGATTAAATCAACGGTATAATAATCAATTGAATGGGATCAACAGTCAACTTAAATTGTGAAGCCCATTGGAACAATCATATAATAAACAATTTCTCTTTGAGAGAAATAAGAGCCATGATTTAGTTGATAAATTCTCTGTTGTATTTTTCGTCACTTTTTGGTGGGCCACTTTTGGAGCACCAAAAGATGTCTGAATGGCACGAAATTGGCCCCTTTTAATAGCCCATTGAGTTAGTTTTCAAACAAGATCAAGATCATGCCATTCCAAGCCTGTTTGAGTGAGTTATGACCCGGTAGTGATGGGATTCAACAGAAGTGTGTAATTTTTTTATTATTAGGGCTTCTCTCCATTATATTAAGCCTACGTAAGGATATGTCATGGAGGAATGGATTATTTTGATGATTTGAATAAAAGTTCTTCGTTTTTGTGTTTCTTTGTTCTGGAAGAGGATTTTGGAGGGGATATTTGTGATCTCTAGAATCCGGCTCCTAGAGGATTATTAGGTTCCTTCCATACAATCTTGTTTTACCTATCTTTGATCATTTGCATCCCCTTTAGGGTGGCTGACCCTCGACCCAACCAAACCTGCCTGAATTTCAGCCCAAAACCAAACACAACCTATTATTTCAACAAGAATATACAATCAAGACGACTCTGCAGAAATAATCCATGTTCCAGATCCATCCATCCAAAAGCATATCAAACATGCATCTAGAAAATTAAGCCTATTCTACATAATATTGAAACAAGGAAAAACCTAAATAGAAGGGGATTACATGCTCCTCGAACATAGAGAAGACCTAATCGATATCAAAAAAGAAAAATAAAAAATAACATCTGATCTACAGAATGAGGGAAGAATCAATGGATCAGATCAAATCAATAGATCATAGGGCATAGATCTACTAATAACTCAAACAAAAACACGACCAAGACCACAAGGGCTGCGATTTTCATCAAGAAAACAAGATCAAAACGAGGATCTATTCATAACACAACCATGGACCCTATCAATGATGAAAAAATCACATGTTCTTGAAAGATCCGCAAGGAAAACCAACGGACCGTATGTATCGGCAGTCGTTCAGCACGGATGTACCAAGAACTCCCACAATACAACCGATCAAGAAAAAAAGGCTATGATTTTCAACAGCAAACAAAATCAAAACAAAAATCTATTCAAAAGCCCTATCACCTATGAGAAACCGGATAAAAACATATCTATCAACACGGAGGGGAGAGAGAGAGAGAGAGAGATCTACTAAGAAATACGATCAAAACTCCATTAAAACACCATCAGAGAGAGAGAGAAAGAACATACTTTCAGAGAACCTGTCTGCGACTTCTCGCCTTCGATAGAATAGAAAAGAGACTAAAGAACGCTTCCTGGATAGCTTGGTATTTATAGGAGTCGAAGAACCTTTGGAACCCTAACCAATAAGACAAAGACACGTGTACATTGCCCTTCTGGAGAAATCCAGATGCCTTTCTTGACCTGCGCTGCAGGCGAAACGGAATTGCGACCTAGTCGCTGTGCCGTGAAGTTTCCTTGTTGCGGAGGGCGCGGCTGAGATCTACTGAGACTGTGGGGCCCACATTGATGTATGTGTCTTAAATCCATACCGTCCATCCTTTTTGAAAGCTCAATTTATGTCAATATACCAAAAGTAAATCAGATCCAAATCTTAGGTGGACCACATCATACGAAAAAATGGTGATTGAATACCCACCATTAAAAACTTCATGGGGCGACCGGAATGTTTATTTGCCATCCCACCGGTTGATCAGGTCAAAAAGACCTGGATGGAGGACCACACAAATATCAGCTTGACCCAAAATATTTGTGCCCACAAGAAGTTTTTAATGGTCAATCCCCACTCCTTCCTGGTGTGGTCCACCTGAGATTTGGTTACGCTTCGTTTTCTGCATCATGCACTAAAATGATTTTTCAAAACAGATGGACGGTGAGGATATGAGCCACATACATGAAGGTAGGCCCCATCATCTCCGAGTGGTGTCGTTTTGGTAGCGATTAGGTGTTACTCCGTGGATGCACGACAAATGCATCAAGGTGGGCCCCACGATCAGCGAAACACCGCTAACTTGTCGCTCGGGCAATGCCTAATCCGCTCCCGTTTGTGAAGTTTCCATATGAGAGATTGCGGTTCGATCCACACGTACCTTCCACGGGGTGAAAAGGATCCGGTAAGGCATCAATAAGGGACGCGGATTGCACGCCAACCATTCCAGTGCAGTGCACGACGAGGCTTTGTGGGTTGATCCCTGTGGGGCAATCTAGATTATGTCTTTTATGCACGCTGTACATCCGTTTCACCAGATGATTTTAAGGTATGAGCCTAAGAAATGCAGATCAAAATCTCAGTGGATCACACCACAGGAAACGTAGTGATTGAACATCCACCATTAAAAAAATTTGGGGGCCACGAAGATGTTTATTTGCCATCCAACCTGTTGATAAGGTCATAACCACCTAGATGATGGGACCAGACAAATATTGGCTTGATCCAAAATTCATGTGGCCCTCAAAGAAGTTTTTAATGCTCAATTGCTTGCGAAAGGAAACAAAAGAAATTATTTTTTCCTTATTTGTAAACACCAAAATCATATAAAATAAAAGGAAACATAGGTTCTCACCTAGGGCCCGTTTGGATCATAAGTTACTTGAGATAAGCCAGTTTTGAGCCAAATAACTTATCTTGGTTTTTACTAACCAAGTAGATAAGTATGTTTGGTAAACAACATACTTATATGCTTCTCCTCTCTTTGGTCCCTCCCAATGCATCTCTTAGCAACTTTTAAAAACTAAAAAAGCTAAAAAAAAATTAACTAAAGTGATTAAGTGCTTTTTATTAAAAAAGTTACTTATAACTAATCATAAACCAAACTTATTTAAAATAAGTTACTTATCTACTACTGCAAGGAGAAAAAGTAACTTATTTGGTGCTATCCAAACGGGCCCTAGTTAATTTTTCTTCAAAATTGTCTTACCTACACCCCCGGGAAATCACATTTCCTTTCTTACATTTTCTCGAGAGTAGCATAGGTGCACCCTAACATCACCTAGGACAGTGTAATCCATACCATAGGCCCACCTTGAATTATGTATCCTATATCCATGCTGTCCATCTGATTTTTCATATTACTTTAGTGCGCGAACCCAAAATGAAGCACATTTAAATCTTAGGTGGATCGAAAGGCCCAACCATTATAAACTTTCTAGGGCCAATTGTAATGTTTATTTTTCATCCAAACTGTTGCAAGGTCACATATTATTAGATGAAGATAAAAACCAAATATCACTTTGATCCAAAACTTTTATGGCCCACAAGAAGTTTTTAATGATCAATCACCATTGTTTCTTATTGTATAGTCCACCTAAAATTGGGATTTGTTTCATGTTTGGGATTATGCTTTAAAATGATATTAAAAGTAGATGGATGGTGTGGATGTAGCCAGCATGGACCTTACAGTAATGACCACACCGTCATGGGTGAGGCCAGGGCCATAGTTAACCCGCTTCCCTTTTCTGGATTCGTTGGTAACCCCTCCCTACAAGCATGGTGCAAGTCGGTACTAAAAAAGCTTCATGGCCCATCATGATGTATGTGTTCTATCTATGCCGTACGTCCATTTTCCCAGCTCATTTTAGGGCATGAGCCCAAAATTGAGACAGATCCAAATCTAAGGTGACCACACCATGGGAAAAAGTGGTGAATGAATGACTACCATTAAAAACTTCTTTGTGGTCACTAAGGTTGTTGACACAACATAGGAAGCTGTGGCGATCGGATGCTCATCATGATGTATGATGTCCATGTGACTTAATCAACAAGTTGGATGGCAACTAAACGATATAGTGGCCCTAGAAATCTTTTAATGGTGGGCGTTTAACCACCATTGTTTCTCATAGTATGGTCCACTTGAGATTTGGATATGCTTCATTTTTGTGCTAATGCCCTAAAATGAGCTAGCAAAATGGATGGACGGTGTGGATCAAACACATACATTACGGTGGGACCCATGTAACTAATTAACACAGCATGGAGCTAGAAGGCACTGTCACGTTACTACAAGAAAAATGATCTTTACCGGCGCTCGAATGCACCGATAAAAGTCTAACAAAGCACCGGAAAAAATATTTCTCGACACTCAAACGAGCACTAGAAGATGGGAATGTCGGTAAAGGATTTAGCGGCGTCGTTGTCCTTTTCTGGTGCTTTTGCTCATCGTCATGATATTTGGTAGATTTTTCAAAAAGCGCCTGGAAAAACTATAAAATCACAGGCAATAGTTCATCGAAGAAATTTCTTTTGAAGTGCCGGAAGAAATTTTAAAATTGCCAATAAAGATGCACAACTACCAACAAAATTAAAGCCAATAAAAAAAATGTTGCTAAAAGCTAGCAAATCTAGCAAAAGCTGGAACATGTATTTTTTTTAAATTTTTGAAACCTAAAGAAGAATGTCACAAATGAATATTAAACAAAAAATAAATTACTTTACAATAGAAAAAAAAAATATAATATTTACAACAAATTGATGGTTCACACAATAGGTCTGAATTACATTAAATAAAAAGGTCCACTCTTGGCTATGGATGGTTCACATGATAGGTCAATCCCCGTCGGTAGTAGGTGGAGGAATAATGTCAATTATCCTTACCGCAGCAATAGGTGGGGCAGCAGTTACGTACCATCCATCACCTGTCAGAACTGTCACTTGCAAGAAGATAAAGATAAGATAAGATAACAATATGAACTATATATGACTTGAGCACAAGACATAACACATTCAATGCAGCTTGTAAACTATGCATGTTAGATCCATAAAAGGAACATATCTAGTCTAATGGATTTAATGGTTGTTCAATTACCACTTATTCTTGTGGTGTGGACCATTTTAGATTTGAATATATCTTATTTTTTAAATGTCGTGTCACACCTCGAAATTTAGCACCCGAAGATAGCATTCGAGCACAAATTTCCAAGCATGAATAAGGTAATAAATGCAAAAAAGTATAAATAATATTCCTAGTTAAATTATTCATTTAATAACTAAGTCATATCATACTCTTATTCCAAATGAAATTATAAATTAGGGTTCAAATGTTCATAAACATATAATTAATAACTTCATCAAATCCAACTACAGTCCTGTTAATTGCAAACCAATAATAATTCCAAAAATAAATGAAACTGTCTTCGTTGGTGTTGGCATCCTCTTCCAATGTCATCGCCACTTCTTTAGCATGCACCTCGTCACCAACGTCCTCCATATCACCTCCAAAACATATGGTTCCCTAAGAAAAGTGAGCAAAAATAATGCCCAGCGAGTAGGAGTACTTACTCCACTCCATAATATGAATTAAGCATCCATGTAACATAGAATAGTAGAAAAACAATAAAGATTCAGAATGTATGTGAATTTATGTCATGCATACACATTTCATCCTATGACGACACACAACAGACACTGAACCAACCTCCCATAATGAAAGCCCATGCAACACGTGTAAATCAACCATACTTGTGGCCTTTAATACAATGTCTTTAGTCTGGACTTAAATTGGAAAATTGACCACAAAATATTCCACATCCAAAGGGGTACAACAACGCCCCGATCTTGACACAGTATGCATTCCCTATGGAGACAACGTTGGATTACAACACGTCAATCCTAATAAGGAATGTCCGATCCTAACACAGGTCATAATCCCCATAAAGACAACATTAACCACCTCTAGTCATGCGTGGTAACCCCCAATCCTGACACGATACATTTGATCCTGACACAGTACGCATTCCCCATGGAGACAACATTGGATTACAATGCTCAGATCCTGACACGGTACTCCCGATCCTGATACGGTACGCCTGATCCTGACACGGTACATCCAATCCTGACACGGGTTGCAATCTTCATAAAGACAACATTACCACACACAACTTCCACATAAAATCATGCATGCATAGCCCATAATCATAATTATACTCATAACTACAACCATTCAACTTAACCAGAATTGACCAAACCTTAGGCAAGGACCACCTCACATGCCCCTACCCTGACCTCCCCGTAGGTTTAGTCCTCTCCACTGGTCTCTATATGCATGCACATACCATGCATGTACACATTTTATAAGCATAGTTATGTAAAAATAATTGAACTGTAAGGTAAGCACATTAAATCAATTTAATCATAAATGAATTCTTGCATAACGACTGAGTAATACATCATATGAAACACAAGCATTCATAACATTAGTTAGGACAATTTACCACACTCTATTTGGGGAAATTGGGACACTTTGGTGGCCCCAGATCTTTGATATGGAATGGTGAGGCCATATGTTTTGAGATGGTGGACAGGTGTCATCTTCATTGTTTAACATAGTACGTAGGGGTGCACATCGATTCGATCAATTCAATTTTGGATGAAATTGAAATCGAATTGATTTTAAATTTTTGAAATTGAAATTGAATTAATCTTAATTTTGAAACTTCAAATTGAAATTGAATTGTCCTAATTTTTTTGGAATTGAATTGAGATTGAATTGATGAATTTTTTTATTCAACTCGATTCGATTTTTCACACATTGCAAATTGAAAACTTACAGATTTTGTAAGTTTGGATTTTATAGTACCTCAAATAGTAATATTAGTAGAAATACTTCTAAAAACATATGTATTGATCCATACATGAAAATTGGAAAGATCGTATTGATCCAAAGCTTTTGAGGCCTAAAAAATATTTTTCATGGCATCACTCTTTCTCTTGGTATGGTCCACCTGAGATTTAATCTTCTTATAATTTTGGATCATGTCCTTGAAAGTACGTCGGTAGTCTAACACGACACCCACGTATGTGCAGAAGCTTAAAGAGCAACTAGAATTATAGTCAAACCTATAGGATGGGGTGATTAGGACTTTTTTTGAAATTCTTTTCACCTACTTACACAATTCAACAAATCAAGCTAAGTAAGCAAGAACACTTCGGCTTCCAAGCCTAAGTGGGTCTAATCACAAGATTAACATATGGTTAAGCAATAAACAACCTAGTCTAAAGCATGCATAGGTAATCAAAAGATTTAACTAATCAAGCTCCTAACCTATGCAACCTATGTAGACTTATGAGAATGGATCAATGAGCTCAAGTCTACACAACTAGTGAAAGTACATCTTGTGTGTGGATGTGCCTAATTAGTGCCTAGCCTATATTCTTATCAAGTATTCATAATTAGACAATTAAACTAACAATGCTAAGATATCAATGTGCTCAATTCGATCACAAACACAAGCATGTATAGTGGTTCGACTTTGGGTCTACTCCACTCCCGGTTCAAGTACTCAACTCCTTTGAGTACACCGGCATTCATTATCGGAGATTTTAAATGAGGTTCACCTCTCAACCTTTACACGGAGGTTTTACCGGTTCACCTCTCAACCATAACCGGAGTTTTGGACAAAGGGCTAACTCTCAACCCGACGCACGTTCACTCCCGTGTCGGAGGCTCCCCCTTGGAGACTTTGTTTAGGCCCGGCTAACGGGCCAAGGAACGGCTAACGTCCCTAGATCGAGTTTGACAAACAAACTCTAAATGGACTCTCAATAAAGAAAACCTTATTTGTCGGATGAGCCCCTTATTTAGCGCCGGTTTGGGTTGCTTGATCTCCGCTCTCTCGTGCTTCAATCAGCTTCCCTTGCTCCCACGATCGTATTGCCGTTGCGTCGCCAATGCCTCAGCCACACTTGATCAAACATCTTGCATGTGATGCCTTTGAGATGCCCAAGGTGATAGAAGGATGGGTTTGAGAGCTCTACAACTAATGGGAATGGGTTTGCCTAGAGTCTCTCTCCTACAACGATCTCATTATAGAGTTTTGGACAAGGATATGCCTCTCAAGAAGGTTCCAAACTCTAGAGATCAAGAGGGATGAAGGTTATCTTCTTCATAAGCTTGGAATGCTTTAATCTTGTGTTAAAGCACAAGGAAGATGCCTTTCATAGGTTGGGAATGAACCTCAAATGGTCTCCAACAATGGTGGCTTTACTCCTCTCGAAATTCCTCTCCCAACCCCTCAAAATAAGCCAAGGCCTTTTTATAAAAGAAGTTGCAACGGTTTGAAAACGGGCAGAAAATGGCTAGTGTCGACCGATCGCGACCGGTCGGCCAGGGGTCCACAACCGATCGTCCAGGGTTCACGACCGGTCGGCCATAAGCCATATAGAAGACAGTGCTTGCTGTCTTGCTGGGGGGGTCTACCCGATCGGTCAAGACCGGTCGGCCCTACAGCCTGTTGACACAGCGGGTTCGCTGTACTCATCTGGATCCAGTCCGACCGGTCTTGACCTGTCGGTCCAGTCCATCCGACTGGTCGTGACCGGTCGGTCAGGCCTGGGTTCAGCTCAGTTGTTTGCTGACCCAAGTCTCTCACAACCCATCACTTTGGCCAAGGTTTGGATGGTCTTTTGGGACATCTAGGGCCAATCTATGATGACTAAAGATATTCTTAAGATGGTCAAGGTCATCAAAGAGGTTAAGGGTTGGGTTTTGGACAAGGTTAAGGCACATCAAGGCATCACTTTTACCTTTATCTTCTTCCTTGATGTAGCAGGGCCACTTGAGTCTTCGGTCTTCGTCTTCATTAGGCTCAACCGACACTAGACTCACTGACGTAAGTGATTGACAAACAAGGTGCACTAGTATGCCACAGAAAAGTGCACTAATAATCTCCCCCTTTGTCAATTACTTACAAAAACCTAACCTACCAAAACAAAATACATGTTCAAGATATTACATTGATAATGAATTAAATACAGGACTCTTGACATGCCTAATCTAAGCTGCTCCTCTACATTTTCCTCCCCCATAACCTGTCAATCCTTGCATCACAAAACATAACAAACCAGTTTTGGTGGGATTTAAGCTTTCTCCCCCTTTTTGTTAGCAATTGACAAACTATTTTCTCCCCCTTAATGATATATCAATAAGGTTAAGGTAAGAGTAGATAGTATGTCGCAGTTATAACTATATGCACATGCTAACAAGGAAAGTATAGGGTGCATGACTCATAAAAACATAGAGCATGCTAGGAAAACATGATTAACAAGAAAATGTAACTATCTAGGCAAAGTTAATCATGCAAAATTGGTCAAGGATATACATTTGCAATAAAAGCACAAGGGCTTATAGCCCAATCAACCAACCTCCCCTATTGGTATATCAAGACCAATACTAAGCAAAGATTAGCATACAATGAAGCATAAAATTCAGCAAAAATAGCTAATCTAAGCATGGAGATAGTCTAGCAAGCAAATATGCAAGATGAAAGCAAGGCTAAAGTACCAAATTTGGGCTTATGAGGCTTGAATCCTCTGATTTGCCCGTACACATAGAAATGAGGCTGAAATCCTCAGATTTTCCTATTAAAGCATTTTTAGCTACCCTTACTAATTATATTTAGATTGAAAAGCCTAAGGGTAACTAATTTCCATGCCGCCTCATAAAATGTAGCATAAGGTGAGGGGTTGGGAACTCCTTCTTCTCCTAGAAGGGATAGCGGTTGGGATCCCCTCTTAGATATGTAGGAAGAGGGGTTGTGGTGGAGGCCGAGAGAGTAAGATCTTTATGTTGGCTCTCTTCACCAGCGGAGTCACCAGATTCGGACTCCTCCGTATCATCCCAAGTGGCAGCCATTGCCTTTTTACCTTTCGGTTTAGGCTCTTTCGGACATTTCGGGGCAATATGGCCACGACGATCGCAACCATAACAACGGACGGATGAAGGCATGGATGATTTTCCTTTATGTTTATCACCCTTCTTGTCCTTCTTGTCACGGCTATTCCCTCTATCAAATTTGAGGAATCTTTTGAATTTTTTGTTCAGTTTCTCTTTCCCATTATCCTCATCATCACTATCTTCCTCCGACTCACTCGTAATTTTCTTATGTTTGTGAGAGGACTTGAGAGCGATGCTTTTCTTTCTAGAGGGGGCCTTAAAGTATAGTTCATGAGTTTGTAGGGAACCTATGAGTTCTTCTACTTTCATGTTATCTATGTCTCTATACTTCTCTAAGGCAACTATCTTGGAATCAAAACTATTCGGGAGGGACCTAAGAATTTTTCTACAAATCCTACCATCCGGGACCCGATCACCCAAGACAAACATGGAGTTGCAAATATCTGACAATTTAGTATAAAACTCCATGAACGTTTCAGACTCTTCCATCTTAATATTTTCAAATTTGGTGGTTAAGAGCTGAAGCTTCGAGCATCTTACTGTGCTAGTTCCCTCGTGGGTAACCTTAATTATATCCCACGCTTCTTTTGTAGTTGCGCATGTGAGAATGCGCTGAAATTCGTCTGGGGAAACCGCACAGTAAATCGCATTGAGAGCTTTGGCATTCGCCATGTATTGTGCTCTCTCTGTGTCATCCCATTTGGAATCATCTTTGGGAATGACAATGTATTTTCCATCAACCTCCACTTGCATGGTGGGCAAGGTGTATCCATTTTGTGTGCTTAGCCACACCGGACGGTCCATGGATTGGAGAAAAATTCTCATTCGAGCCTTCCAATAGGCATAGTTGGACCCGTCAAAGAATGGTGGACGGTTGGTGGTACTCCCATCTCGGTTAGATATTATGCTAGTGGTCCGGTACCGGATCTTACTCTAAACAGTTATGTCCTTGAAGAGCAACCCGCTCCGATACCAATTGAAAGTACGTCGGTAGTCTAACACGACACTCACGTATGTGCGGAAGCTTAAAGAGCAACTAGAATTATGGCTAAACCTGTAGGAAGGGGTGATTAGGACCTTTTTTGAAATTCTTTTCGCTTACTTACACAATTCAACAAATCAAACTAAGTAAGCAAGAACACTTCAGCTTCCAAGCCTAAGTGGGTCCAATCACAAGACTAGCATATGGTTAAGCAATAAACAACCTAGTCTAAAGCATGCATAGGTAATCAAAAGATTTAACTAATCAAGCTCCTAACCTATGCAACCTATGTAGACTTATGACAATGGATCAATGAGCTCAAGTCTGCACAACTAGTGAAAGTACATCTTGTGTGTGGATGTGCCTAATTAGCGCCTAGCCTACATTCTTATCAAGTATTCATAATTAGACAATTAAACTAACAACGCTAAGATATCAATGTGCTCAATTCAATCACAAACACAAGCATGTATAGTGGTTCGACTTTGGGTCTACTCCACTCCCGGTTCAAGTACTCAACTCCTTTGAGCACACCGGCATTCATTATCGGAGATTTTAAATGAGGTTCACCTCTCAACCTTTACACGGAGGTTTTACCGGTTCACCTCTCAACCATAACTGGAGTTTTGGACAAAGGGCTAACTCTCAACCCAAACGGAGTTTTGGACTTAGGCTAACTCTCAACCCGATGCACGTTCACTCCCGTGTCGGAGGCTCCCCCTTGGAGACTTTGTTTAGGCTCGACTAACGGGCCAAGGAACGGCTAACGTCCCTAGATCGAGTTTGACAAACAAACTCTAAATGGACTCTCAATAAAGACAACCTTACTTGTCGGATGAGCCCCTTGTTTAGCGCCGATTTGGGTTGCTTGATCTCCGCTCTCCCGTGCTTCAATCAGCTTCCCTTGCTCCCACGATCGTGTTGCCGTTGCGTCGCCAATGCCTCAGCCACACTTTATCAAACACCTTGCATGTGATGCCTTTGAGATGCCCAAGGTGATAGGAGGATAGGTTTGAGAGCTCTACAACTAATAGGAATGGGTTTGCCTAGAGTCTCTCTCCTACAACGATCTCATTATAAAGTTTTGGACAAGGATATGCCTATCAAGAAGGTTCCAAACTCTAGAGATCAAGAGGGGATGAAGGTCATCTTCTTCATGAGCTTGAAATGCTCTAATCTTGTGTTAAAGTACAAGGAAAATTCCTTGCATAGGTTGGGAATGAGCCTCAAATGGTCTTCAACAATGGTGGCTTTACTCCTCTCGAAATCCCTCTCCCAACCCCTCAAAACAACCCAAGCCCTTTTATAAAAGAAGTTGCAACGGTTTGAAAACGAACAGAAAACGGCTAGTGCCGACCGGTTGTGCCAGGTTCCACGACCGGTCGTCCAGGGTTCACGACCGGTCAGCCCTAGGCCATATAGAAGATAGTGCTTGTTGTCTTGCTGGGGGGTTCTACCGGTCGGCCCTACAGCCTGTTGACACAGCGGGTTCGCTGTACTCATTTGGATCCAGTCCGACCGGTCTTGACCGGTAGGTCCAGTCCATCCGACCGGTCGTGACCGGTTGGTCAGGCCTGGGTTCAGCTCAGCTGTTTGCTGACCCAAGTCTCTCACAACCCATCGCTTTGGCCAAGGTTTGGATGGTCTTTTGGGACATCTAGGGCCAATCTATGATGATTAAAGGTATTCCTAAGATGGTCATTGTCATCAAAGAGGTTAAGGGTTGGGTTTTGGACAAGGTTAAGGCACATCAAGGCATCACTTTTACCTGTATCTTCTTCCTTGATGCAACAGGGCCACTCGAGTCTTCAGTCTTCGTCTTCATTAAGCTCAACCGACACTAGACTCACTGACGTAAGTGATTGACAAACAAGGTGCACTAGTATGCCACAGAAAAGTGCACTAACAGTCCTAAAATAAGACATAAAATTAGATGGACGTAATGGATATACAAAAAATACATCAAGGTAGGCCCGACACAAACTTAATTGGGCCTACTTTGAATGCATTTCGTTTACCACACCGTCCATTCATTTTGCCTGCTTATTTTAGCCATTGAGCCTAAAATTGAAGTATATCCAAAACTTGGGTGGACCATGCCACATGAAACAGTGGGAATAATAATTTCCAATGTTGAAACCTTCCTAAGGCCCACAGTAATGCTTATTTGTCATCCAACCTATTCATAAGATCAAGTAGACATATATGAATGAAAAACACAAATATTAGCTTGATTCAAAACTTCTGTGGCCTACAATAATTTTTCAATGGTAGAGGTTCAATTCACACTGTTTCCTGTTATGTACCACTTAAGCTTTGTATACGCTTCAATTTTGGGCTCGAGCCATAAAATTATCTTTTAAAGTGGATGAACAGAGTGGATAAAATGAATAAATCACCATGGGCCCCAAAGAGTTTACTCAGTATGCCAAGCGCATTGAGTTACTAAGTACGCAATCTAATACGTCTTGGACTCTTGGGTTAGCACAGATATGCATAAGGGTGGTTTCAAAGCTCAGTGGACTCCACCATGGTGTATGTGCTTTATCTAGGCCCTCCATCTATTTTTCCATATGATTTTAAGACATTATCCCAAAAATGAGACATCCAAATCTCAAGTGGACCACACCACAAGAAAATAGTGGGGGATTGACGCTTATTGTTAAAAACTTTTTGGCGGCTTAGAAGTTTAGTATCAATCTAATATTTGTTTTTTTCCTTCCTCTAGGTCTATGTGACCTTATTAACAGGTTGGATGGCAAATAAACATTACAATGGGCCTTAAGAAGAATTTAATGGTAGACGTTCAATTCCCATTGTTTTGTTGTGGTGTGGTAATCTGATATATATATATATATATATATATATATATATATATATATATATATATATAATTGTTATGGGTATAATACGAGCTGACCTCAGGTCGGATAAAAAAATGACCTGGACACAGGTCGGAACCGTTCGACCTGACTTGGAGACAAACTCCCAAACTTCGTCGGGGAAATGACCTCGGCCATGAGACGACCTGAGCCTTATCATCAGAATCCCGTAGTCTTAGGCTTTCACCAAGATAATAGGAGAGAGATTCGAAAAATCATCAACTGGTGCATAGATATCTCCAGCAACTACAAAATAGCCCAGAGATCTCGGGAATCTGAGATCTCCTCCACGAGAATTACGTTTCCTTATAGGAATTCGATTCCGGAACCTAAGTCTATAAAAGGATATACCCTCTTCACCACAAAGGTATGAGAACTCTTACTCATAAAAGAGATTATCAATTCTAAGAGCTTGGACTGACTTAGGCATTGGAGGACTAACGGCCGGTCCTCGGCCCCTCCCTTAGCCATTGTTTATCGTTGCAGGTTTTAAAGAGAGATCAGTGTCTCTCTGCATCTTGTGAGATCGATCAACGACCTCACCTCGTTTGTTGTTAAAATCTCAGCAACAACATATATCTTTCTAATTTTCAATTTTTTTTTAATTTAGATGTAAAAATGTATGGGCGACATAGATAAAACACACTATGATGTATCTATTTCATCCATACCATCCATTTACACACACACACACACACACACACACACACACACACACACACACACACACAATGCAATTTGATCAATCGATTCAATTCGATACAGATCAATTTGATTTTCGATTCGATTCGATTGATTAGAACCGAAAATTGAAATTGAATTTTTTTAAAAATTGAATTGAATTGATCTTGGTGAACGATTCTATTCGATTCGATTTGCTCGATTCGATTCAATTGATAAATTGATCATAAATTGAATTGTGTGCAGCCCTATGTACGCTCCATAGAAATGTCTGGTTGAAGCAAAATTTATTTTACATACACATCCATCATTGTTCTAGACATTTGACGGCTCAGATTGGAGAAATTATCTCCCTGTGGGGTCCACCAATTTATTTAATTCAGATTCAAAATTTTGTCATTCTTTGGGTAGTCAACACTATTGTTTCAAGTGGTGTGACCCACCGGAGACTCTAATCAGTCTCATTTTTTTTGGTGAGTCCCTCACAATTTAACAAGTAATATGGTCGAGGTGGATCTCAAACAAAATACATAGGTGGGGACAACAAGTGGCCTGCTGTCCATACCCAGAAACATGGCAATTTCTGCTTCTTAATGTTTTACACTATCCACTGTTTGGGGTGGTGTGGTCCGCTTGGTTATTGAAACCCTCTAAAATTTGGTTTTCAGCCTCTTGACATGGTAGTGTAACAAGTGAATGGCGTGGATTTGACAAAAAGTTCAGAGTAGGACCCACAAATCACCCGCTGTCCATGCAAGACAAAATTGGAATTTTCTACACAGTTGTAGAAAATTTAGAATGATAGTCCAATTTGTGGAAGATGGTGTGGTCCTCTCAGGTCTCGGATTGACCCGAAACATTTTGGAGATTTTTCCTTAAATCTTGAGCTAGAAGATGGACAGCGTGGATTAAACAAATACATCAAGGTGGGGCCCACGACTTGGCCCCCAGCAGTCCCATATTCTAGAGACATTGGAACAAGATTTCAGCATCCAAACTACTTTACTTTTTTTCTTTTTTTATTTATTTTTTCTTTTTTTATATAAATCTAGACAAGGTGGGGCCCACTAAGTCAAGATCTAATCCGTCCATTGAGTTCCTTAGGCCATGGCCCAATAAAAGTATTTTGTTGGGAACATGATATAAGCATAAGCATAATACCAAACATAATATTAAACATGATCAAACCTAATATCAAACATAATGTCATGCATATTATCAAACATATACATGCATGGCATGGATTAAATAAATTATCAAGCATGACCAAAACGAAAACATGAATGGCATGGATTAAACAAAATATATCAGACATGACCAAAACGTCAAACAAATCATAAAGGGATTGAAGTGAGTTCTCCTTAAACTCACTGATTTGATGGTTGAATCTAAGTCTTTGATGATCAATAGAGAAAGAAAACCCAATAGCTATGATCAGAACCACAGAATGATGATGATGTACGGTAGAGATTCGATGTAAATCAATGATGAATGGTTGACGAATTGTGAAGGGTGGTTGTAGGTTGAGATGATGCGGGGTAGTTTTGGTAGGATGACGATACTGCGAAAATTCTCTTGCACTGGTTATAAAGAGAAAACCTCTTAAATTTGAATTCAAATTGAATTGATACGTGTAATTGATGGTGAGAATAGAACTTCTCCCTCTGTGGCCCACCTCAAGCAAGCCCCTCTAATTGAATACACCACGATTGACATAAATAATGGTCCTATATGGACTCTCTAGGTTCAATCCACAACACACGGCCATAAGTACATGGAAAAGGTCGTCCATAAGTAGTTTCACCTTGATTGGTGGTCCACATGGCCCTACATAATAAATCTTTGATTTAACGGTCACGGAAGATCATCTAGTGATGAAATTTCATATGGATGGCTAAAATATTATAACAAAAGTGTAGGAAAAATCCCATGGCTAACTGACACACTAATTGGAATAAATTATGGGGTTCACTTTCACCATTGGTTCGGTGTTGGGATAAGGTTTAATGGCTTAATCGAAGTTCGATGAGAATTCAACGGTCACAAAGGTTTTTCTAAGGTCATTTTATGATTTCAATGGAACGAAACTCGGTTTAATCGATTCAGCGGGCTACAAAGATAAAAATGAAGATAAAGGGCCCCAATTAAAGGATCTATGATTAGATTTGGGTCGATCAAACTATACTATTGGATTCATCATGATTTGTTCTATCAAACTATGGTTCATATCTACTATGTAGACGATATAAATAATTTAAAATGAATTACTAAAGTTTATGTGTATGATATATAACTTAAAGTTCACTATTCTAACCAATTATTCAAAGTGGACACCCCTCAACCATGTTATCAACCTTGTACACAACCGATTATTATTGTTTTAAATTTTAAAATAAATTCATCCATATTTTTTAATTAATAAATAATGCCCAACAAAATACTAAAAAATGCACGGATATTACATGTCATCCACAACGAAGCGGATATAACACAGACATCACAGTGGGCCTCATAGAGCTTAGGATAAGATTAGATTTATGAACCTCTAATTACAGGCAATTTTCATTTGATGCCACTTTCCTTTGCCCCGGCATACAAGGAGCCCTAGGCAGAAGCTCTGTTCATCAATTTCACCAAATCACATTAGAACATGAGCCTAATCATGAGGCAGATCCAAAAATCAAGTGGGCTACACATTAGGAAACGGTCCTAACATGAACCTGCAAAATGGATCAATGGACAGAATGGATGTCACACGTAACTCATGGCAAGCCCCACATACATGTAGCCTGCAGGATCCTGATGTAACCTAGTGATAGCCTTCTGCAAGGATCTTACGGATAGAAGTAGACTTCTGGAATTCTGCTGAATAGACCATGAGCTTTACAAAGTTCCTGTAACATAAATAATACAATCAATGACATCCCATGAGAAAGGGCATGCACTTGTAATGCAACCTTTTTGCATCATCATGTAATAGCTAGAATGCCAGAGAGATATAAAGATTAGATATACATATGTTTTCTTTTAATTAGTGAATGAAAGACGAAAACAACTTCATTAAAATATGCTTCCATAAGAATATCATATAATGGGTTAAAAACATCACTGACACTTTAAAGAAGAGAAAGAACTACCGGTAGTCTTTCATTAAAGAAGAAAGGATTAGAACTGTTGTTGAATTGCTTCAGTAGATAATAATGTGCAATAGAAGATCAAACATAAATTCTATCGAGTTATAGTTAGAATCTCAATAGGAAGAAATATTACTTAAAACAAAAGCTTGCATGATGACTATCATTTCATTATCTCTAGCTGCTTCATTTCCAACCTCCTTCATTACAGATAGAACTGCACCCCCATGCAAAATCACATCATTTGTGAGTACCAATGCTTTCTCCTCATCCCAATGATATCCTGTAAAAGAATCCAATTGCAACAACTTCAGATATAATTTCTTCCTCATTTTTTTGTTCCTTAAACAAAAAACTCATAAAAAGATGAATATTTTGTTTGAATGCAAACTGCATTTATCGATTCTGATTAGGAAAAGAGAACATAAATGAAATTGAATTACCTGATTGTCCCAGTCAGTTCTCCATGTAAGGTAAGATAGTATAAGAGTCTGAACAACTGTGCCAAACAAAGATCCTGCCATCCTATGCAAAGGTTGGTTAGACACTGGTCCAGGATTCAACACTGTTAGTGCACTTTTCTGTGGCATGCTAGTGCACCTTGTTTGTCAATCACTTAGGTCAGTGGATCTAGTGTCGGTTGAGCTTAATGAAGACGAAGACCAAAGACTCAAGTGGCCCTGCTGCATCAAGGAAGAAGAAACAAGTAAAAGTGATGTCTTGGTGTGCCTTAACCTTGACCAAAACCTAACCCTTAACCTCTTAGATAACTTACACCAACTAGGTATACCCTTAGTCATCATCATTAGTCTTAGAACTCCATGAAAAACATGATAAATTAGACTAATTAAAGAGGTGGAAGCTGCTGTAATCAAAACAGCTCAAACAACAGTTTTCGATTAATCTACGATCAATCGGACGTTGGCTCCGATAGGACTCCGATCAATCGGACAGAAGTTTCAATCAATCGAAAATTGTTCTAGCAACCTTGAAAATCCACTGGACATATTTTCGATCAATTGGACAGTCTTCCAATCCATCGGAAGGGGTCAGTCCGATCAATCGGACCATGTTCCGATCAATCGGAATATCTTCCAGAGAATCTACTAGATTGATTTCCGATCAATCGGACATGTCTCCGATCAATCAGACTGGTCTCCGATCAATCGGATCCTTTTTCCGATCAATCGGAGATGCGCGAATTTGCCTGTTTTTTTACCGTTGGAAGAAAATCTATTTAAAGATGGGGATTCATTTTTGAGCAAATAGAGGGGATTTTGAGGAAATAGAAGCCACCATTGCTAGAGATCATTAGAGGCTCTATTCCAAACCCAAAGCAAGTCATTCTCCTTGTGTTTTCATCACAAGCTTGGGCCATTCAATGACATCTTGAGAATGGACTTGTTCCCTCTTGATTCCTAGGGTTTAGACACCTTGATGATAGTTAAATCCCTTATCTAAACACTACCTAGGAGTCCAAATAGGTGTATTCCTCTAGGAAACCCATTTCCTACCATTTGTAGAGGATTCAACATTCCCTAGCACCTTGGGCATCTCCAATGGAGCATTACATGCAAGGTAGCTGATCTTGGAGCTGAAGCCTTGGCAAAGCAGCGGTGTCAAAGATCGGGGGAGCACAAGGGGAGCTGATTCAAGTACGGGAGAGCAAGAAAAAGCAACCCAAAGCGGCACTACAAAGGGGTTCAATCCAACAAGTAAGGTTGTCTTGTTAAGAGTCCGTCCACTCAATTCCCTATGGGAGTTGAGTGTAGAGTTTGTTTGGCAAACTCGATCTAGGGTCGTTAGCCGATTCTTGGCCTGTTAGTCGGCCTAAATTTAGGGACGTCAGCCGTTCCTTGGCTCGTTAGTCGGCCTAAACAGAGTCTCCAAGGGGGAGCCACCAACACGGGTGCAAACGTGTAGGTTGGGAGGAACCTATAAACTCCCCGGTTGGGTGGATCCGAATTAAAATACCTTGGTTGGGAGGAACCAGATTTAAACTCCCCAGTGAATGTTGGTGTGCTCAAAGGGGTTGAGTACTTGAACCGGGAGTGGAGTAGACAAGTAGTCGAACCACTATACATCCTTGTGTTTGTGATTGTTCTTGAGCACATTTCTCTTTATGCATTGTGTTTAATTGGTTAATTATAAATGCTTAGTTAGGAATGCATGCTAGGCACTTGATAGGCACATCCACACTCACAAGATTTACTTTCACTACCTCATGTTGACTTGAGCATTTCTTGATCCATCCTCTATAGTCCACATGAGTTGTTTAGACCAGGTTGCTGATTGCACTTATCGTTTGCTAGTCTCTTGATTGGACCCACTTAGGCTTGGAAGCCGAAGTGTTAATCGCTTACGTAGTTTAAATTGTTGAATTGTTTAAGTAGGCGAAAAGAGGTCCTTATCCCCCCCTCCTATATGTTTAGCCATAATTCTAGTTGCTCTTTAAGCTTCCGCACGTGTATGCATAGGGTGTCGTGTTAGACTACTCGACGCAATTTCAAACACAAATATGGATGATGAAGATCTTTGACCAATAGGATTTAAGAACAGACCCGATGATTAAAGTGGTTCCTGCGGTGGCAACACATGCGGATTGGGAGTGAACCTTTTGCTGACGCTTCTAAAAAAATATTAATAATATTACATAGTTGCAGCATACCTGAGTAGGGATATGAAGAAAGTTGCAAGGAAATGAGTTTAGAGAGGTTTCCAAGCTCATGAGGGATTCTCCTGACGAACTCTGCCATGATAAGTTCAAAAAGATTGGGATCTAAAGACCCCCACCTAATCAAAGAAAGAACATCTTACAAGTAGTGAAACAGAGCTCAAAATGGATCCTAAAACATGGCATAAAACAACATACTCACAAAAGATACAAACAATCTACATTGGTGGGCTAGAACTGGAAATGAGAAAATGTAAGTACAAGTGCAAGTGCTTGCATATCATCCATCAGACTGACAAAGTATCAACAACCAATTTCCTAAAAATTACATGACTCCTAACTGTTTGACTTGTGGGCATCTAATGAAGGGTAAAATAAAGCAACCATAAATGTTGACTTGGGTATGAACACTGTAGGGGTGTTAATAGGCAAAGTAACCTAATGGGCTTGTCTGAGCAAATATTTGGATTAGGTTAGGGTATGCCGAAGCCCAAGCCATCTATAAACAGATCGAGTTTGGACGGTCAGATTAGTGTCTCCTACCAAACTAAGAAGGGAATTCAAATTCCGATAGCATTTTAACCGTCTGATCACGGTTTATCACAAAATCCACAAAAGAAACTCAAAATCACAAAATCCCAGAGCTAATTAAGTCACCCCCCATACAACAAATAGGAGCACCATAACTTGAATGGTTTGAGCAAGATTTTTTTCATGTCAAATTTCATGAATTGGCATTTCCTTTAACCTAAATGGTTTGAAAGGAAGAACCATACCTGATCACTCCCATCTTTATATGCTTTCAAATCTTGCAACCCAAAAGCCAAGACAATTCAAGTTAGTAAATTATGGAAATCGTGGAGATTGTGCATGAGCTTCTTTTCCTAAAGAGAATAAACATTAGCTAGACAACTCAACTAGAGTAAAGATCATGTAAAAGCCTTTGAGACAAAGATGTTACCTGAAGTTCTCAAGTTGCAACTGTAAGAGAGAGCAATAAAATGAAATTATCTCAATAAATCATATCTCAATCGGAAATGAAAATACCAAAATTACAGAGCAGATGAGAGATGCATTCATCCATTTATGCATCGACAGAAAATTCGTTGTTTATCCATGTACAATAAAAAAGAATATGAATTATTGAAAATAAATCAAACGTTCCACAACATAAACCAGCCACCTATGAGAAACACACTCATATATATATATATATATATATATATATATATATATATATATATATATATATATATATATATATATATATAGGTATTCATTTTCAGAAATCTTTTTCCATTCCATCAAAAAGTCACATGATAAACAGAGGAAGAGTTTGTGAAACAAACTCAACTGAAAATCCCAGGATTCAAAATGGGAATCGGAGAGAACTCAAATCAAGAAACATGCAGTGATAAAATCTCCAATCACTTCTCCTTGAGTTTCCAACAACCACAGCGCAAAAAACATAAAAAAGAAAGAAGTTCTACCAATGAATTGCAAAATCAATCAAATACTCCTAAAAAAGAGACAGAGATCCTTCCATTTAGCTCAATTCATCTCTCCTTATAACCTACAAAACAAAGTAATAAAAAGAAATTAGTCATCCTCCCATGACCATTTTACTCTTTTGCTTTTCATGAGGACAACTTTGAAAAATTAAAATGTTTTAATCTTTGAGTGTTTCTCAGTTATCCTCCCATGTGCCATAAGCTCACCATATACATATGGTGGAAATGGTCCTGCAGCCTGTCCAACCCAATGTGCCTGTGGGCCCGGTTTGGACTGTATGCATGGCCTAATCAATGAATTTGGTTGGGCTTGGGCTCAAGTCATTTTAGCCCAGCTTGACTCATATGCCTGAATGTAGAGCGTTGGTTCCATATTCCTCTAAAATGTTTATTTATTTGTGCGGGTATGACCCATTTGATAAATAGATGGATAAGGAAATTTCAAGGGGGAATTTTACAGATGGATAGGGTCAGGCCTAGCCCCGGCCTATTGCTACCCCTATATATACTTAGACGTATTTAAGACCCGCAAAATTATTGTTCGGTAACATTGAAAAAAGTTACTTAACGCAAAGTTAAGAAAATGCTCCATGTTAAGCATTGTTTGTTAACGCGGAACTCAGAAATCGCTATCTGATTTTTTCTTGATTTTTTTCAGCGATTGAGGTCTGGCTTAATGGTGAATACGGAATGCCGCTCCGCAAATTTTCTATAAAAAAAAAATTGCTTCCAAAATTATCCCCATCCATGATTGCTACTGAGATGTTCTCTCTCGTGGATAGATTGAGTGATACACAACCTGTGGAACTTCTCTAGTCCCCACCATGATTTTTGTATTAGACCTATACTGTCCATCAACTTTTTCAGATCATTATAGAGCATGAGCCCAAAAATGAGGCACATATAAATCTCAAGTGGACCGCGCCTTAGAAATCGGCGAGAATTGAATGACTACTATTAAAACCTTCCTAGGGTCCAATGTGAGGTTTATTTCCCATCTAACCTCTTCATAAGGTCACAAAGTGTTAGTGCACTTTTCTGTTGTATACTAGTGCACCTTATTTGTCAATCATGTGTGTCCATGTGTTGTAATGTCGGTTGAGCTTTGACAAGCTGAAGACCGAAGATTTAAGTGGACCAGAAGCATCAAGGAAGAAGAACAGGTAAGTAAGATGCCTCAATGACCCTAACACTTTGAACTAAAACACCCAAATCCTCTTAGATAACTTGGACCAATTAGGAATTCCCTTAGTCATCTACCGAGGAAATTTTTGCTACACCCACGAGTTAGTTACGCTAGCTACACCGGGTGTAGCAATGACCCCACCATGATGTATGTGTAGTATCCACTCCATCCATTCATTTGGAGAGATCATTTTAGGGCATGATACCAAAAATGAGGCAGATTAGAAGCTCAGGTGGCCCCCAAGAATTTTTTAATGGTTGGCGTTTAATTCCCAATATTTTCTGTTCTAGGTCCACTTAAGCATTGAATTTGCCTGATTTTTAGTATCATGCCATAAAATGATCTTGCTAAATGGATGGACGGCGTGGATACAACAAATGCATCGTGATGGGTCATTGCTACACCCGGTGTAGCTAGCGTAGCTAAGTCGTGGGTGTAGCAAAATTTTTCTCAATTATTAGCCTTAGATCATATAGAAAAATATGATAAAATAGGTTAATAAAAGAGGTGAAAGTCGCTGTAATTAATCTATCCCAAACAACAATTTTCGATAGACCTTCGATCTATTGAAACCTTATTTCGATAGACCTTTGATATATCAAAATGACATTTCGATATATCGAAGTATGTCAAGCAAACTTACAACTCTCTAGACAATTTCTTCGATTTATCAGATTAATATTTCAATATATCGGAATGGGTGTTTTCGATATATCAAAACACCAGTTTGATATATCAGAATTTATGTTCAGTAACTTGCTGAAATCTCTAAACATATTCTCCGATATATTAAACTAGTATTTTGATATATCGAAAATCACTCTGATCTATTGAAACCTCATTTCAATATATCAAAGTGACCATTTTCTTCTTGCTTTATGACCGTTGGAGATTTTCTTTAAATACGAGAGAGATGGTCTTTGGGCATTAAGAGATGGATTTTGAGGAGACAGAAGTTACCACTATTGCATACCATTAGAAGCTCTATTCCTAACTCTAGCAAGTGATCTTCTTTGCGATTCATCACAAGAATGGAGCATTCCAACCTCATGATGAAATGCACTTGTCCCTCTATTGATCTCTAGAGTTTGGATTAACCTTGATAGTTATATTTCTATCCAAAACTCTATGATGAGATCCTTGTAAGTGAGACTCTCTAAACAACCCACTTCCATTAGTTGTAGAGATCTCAAACCTACGTCCCATCCACCTTGGACATCTCAAGAAGAGAAAATGCAAGAGGATTGATCGTTGGAGCTAGAGCATTGACAACGCAACGGCATCAACATCGGGGGAGAACAAGGGGAGCTGATTCAAGCACGGGAGAGCGAGAAGAAGCAACTCGAAGCGGCGTACAAAGGGGCTCAATCTGACAAGTATGTTGTCATTTGTAAGAGTCTAGTTCCACTCTTTTCCTTATGGGAATTGAGTGTAGAGTTTGTCTCCAAACTCGATAAGTTCGGTTGTAGGACCTAGACCCGGTTGTAGGGTTGAATTGAGTCTCCAAGGGGGACCCTCCGACGGGAGTAAACGCTAGGTTCGATTGTAGAACCTTAGCTTGGTTGTAGAGCCTAAAACCATTGAAGTTCAGTTATATGACCTTGACTCATGAGTGGAGTCTAAACTGAGGTTCGGCTGTAGGACCTTAGCTTGAGTAAGCCTAAACAAGTCTCCAAAGGGGAGCCACCAACACGGGTGTGAACGTGTAGGTTGGGAGGAACCTGTACACTTTCTGGTTGGGTGGATCCGAGTTAAAACACCTTAGTTGGGAGGAGCCAAATTTAAACTCCCTAGTGAATGTCGGTGTGCTCAAAGGGGTTGAGTACTTGAACAGGGAGTTGAGTAGACCCGAAGTCGAACCACCATACATCATTGTGTTTGTGATTCAATTTGAACACACATCTTATTATGCATTATGTTTAATGGTTTAATTATGAATGCTTAATTGGAATGTATGCTAGGCACTTGATAAGCACATCCACACACACATGATGTACTTTTACTTCTTGAGTAGACTTGAGCTTATATGATCCACTCTCATATAGTCTACTTGAAATGCATAGATTAGGAGTTTGATTAGTTAAGTCATTTGATTATCTATGCATGCTTAGTGTAGACACCCCACCTTTGGCTAAAATGTAGGTAAAGATGGCTGAATGAATGGAGGACCATACCCCAAAATCCCATGTCCAAACCTAACCAAACTCACCCTTATAAGCCCCAATCCATAGCCCAGCTCAAGCCTGAACTCAGTCAACTCACCCCTAAACATCAGCCCAAAAAACCCCCCATAAGAAAAACCAGTCAAAAAATCCTTAAAAAGTCAAACTTGGTGAGTCAACCTGCTAAGTCGAATCACAGAGTCAACACGCTGAGTCAACCCACCGAGTTAACTCATCGTGTCAACCCATCTTCCAAACCCAGTCAACTCACCAAGTTCCGAACCACAGCCTCGGAGCAGGTCCAGACTCCGAACCTCGGGCTTTTCTGCTTCAGGTTCGGAGGCCGTACGCTCCGAAGCCGAAGCGGAGCGGCCGTACAGGCGGCCCACAGGGTGCCGCCCAAACTTATTTACGAAAGCTGCCGCTGTTCGCAACTATAAATACCCCCGCCCCTTCTCATTCACAGCATCCTCAACTCCCAAAAAAATTCCATTAGCTCCGAGTTCATCTCCATCCCTTTAGCCCATTCCTCCACCAAGGAGAGCCCGAGTGAGAAGAGCCTAGCCCTGGTCCAGCCCAGCTTGACCCTGGTCTAAGTCTCCCAAGCCACCCAAGTCTTGATCTAACCACTTGAAGCAAACCCATGCGACACCTCCGTCCATCCAGCTACTCTTTTACCAGCATCATCTCATTCTCATCTAGCATAAGTGCAACATTTACTTTTCTTCCAACCCCCTGCTTATCATATCACTGCCAACACTTTGATTATTCAAACACACAGCATGCATCCCGCATAAAGCACCTGTCAGTTCGAGCGTATGCTCTGGACTTACCTGTTAATGGAAACCTGCCCATCAGAAACTCTTATTTTTCAGACCTGCATTCATACATCACGTCATTCATGAGAATGTACGAGGATTAAATCAGACTTTCAAGTACTAGTTCGATTCTGTGAAGTAGAGACCGTACTTCGGTACGGGCAGTGCGGGGTGCTTAACCTCTTCCCACCTTGTAACCGTGATCCCTTACCTCGAATCTCTGGCCGTAGATCAAAAGGAGTCATTTTAGAGGAAGGAATCTTCGGATTCCCTTCTCTAACGTTTCTACGGGGTTTAGCCGACTGTAGATTCGAAGTAACTGGCTAGTGGCGACTTTGGTCTTGCACAAACTCATCCAACATATCCAGCTTAACACGACAACCGATAAAAAGGCCTCAAGAACGAGGCAAGCCAGTGGCACAAATGGCGATTTGCGTGCACTCACCCCCTTTTTCGAAAGGAAGGGAGAATTTGGGAGCGCGTCAAGGGGAGTGTCCACAGAATAGCGACTCCGCTGAGGAAATGCTAGTCCTACTAGAATTAATCCAACTTGAAAAACAGAATCCCTCCTGTACTTGAAAGTCATTAGTCTTCATATAATCTCATCTGCATAGCATTCCATCCAACCCCCCCCCCCCCCCCCCCCCCCCCCCCCCCCCCAAAAAAAAAAAAAAATCCCAAAACCCAAAAAAAGAAGAGAAGTAGAATATATTCCTCACCATTGCACCTCCTCGGGCTTAACGTCTTCGGAAACAACTTCCCTTCCGCAGCATAATCCGCACTTGGGCTCAACAAGCCATGTCCGACCACGAAGAGGAAACTCATATCTTCCCTGCCCTCGAGATGGCCAAAGCGCAACCTCCAGTGCAACAACCAATTGAGAATATGCCAATCATGCAAGAGTTGGCACAATGAATGAGAGCAATGCAAGAGATTCTCTTGCAATTCATGTAAGCACAAGCTACTGCAGCGGTCAACAATCAAGCTGGCCCAGTTCAGCAATCTCAGCAGCCATGCCGGGTCCCTCAGACCTCCAGCTCAAATTAAGCACAACCATCGGAATCTTCCCAAGACTACCGACAACAGCCATCTCAGCCCTTCGTTATAGGGCATCCTCCTCAGTACCTTCCCGTGACGACAAGGCCGTCTCAGAGCATTCCTGTTATAGGGACTTCCAGTCAGCTTCTAGTCAATCTTACAAGCAACAATCTCAATAGATTCCAGCATGTCCCCGCCGATGGGATCCCTTTCCTCTCTCAGCATATCCCCGCCGATGGGACCTTTACTCAATTTCAGCACATCCCCGCCGATGGGATTTCAATTCAATTTCCAGCAATAGGGACAGCACTGGCGAATGCCCACAATGGGGGTCAGTGTCAGGCCTACATCAATCAACGGACAGTGGCGAATACCCAACAAGGGGGTCACTTCCCAGCATCTCAGCCTCCTACAAACAGGAGCATTTTTCAATTCCAGCACATCCCAGCTAATGGGATCCCAGTTAATTTTCAGCAATCTTCAATTTAACAAACTCTAGTTAATTTCCAGCATTCTTCAATTTAGTAATCTCCAGTTAATTTCCAGCAAGTTCCAGCTCAACCTTCAGTACAATCTCTAGTCAGTTACAGTCCTTTCAAGCATAAGTTCGTCAGAATCCAGTTCAATCATCAAATCAATTTCAGCAACCACGGTTGTCTTTCAACAAGCCCATAGTGTCGAAGACATCGACCACTATGCTAAGAAAGAACGTGCCTTACTTCGAGAGGCACCAGTCGTTTGAGCAGATCACCCAGGACTGGACGAGTTGCGGGAGCAGTTTCAGATCTTGCAAAATCAGCTTTAACGATAATAAGGAATCGATCTACCTTTAGCCAAGTTCAGAGACTTGTGTCCCTTTCCAGATGCTCAGATACCTCAAAACTTTGAGGTACCAAAATTCAAAAGATACGATGGCAGTGGTTGTCCCACAGCACATCTCAAGGCTTTCTGTGGAGAGCTGAGTGCAATCTCAGGAAATGAAGGGGCCCTCATTTGCTTGTTCCAAAAATCCTTGAAGGGCGATGCCCTACACTGGTACACATCATTGGACTGTCATCGCATCAGGACTTAGGAACAACTTTCCCAAGCTTTCATCGTCAGATTTGTGTACAATCTTAATATAGCACTCAGAAGAGCCGACCTCGCGGCTCTCAGGCAAAGGAGTGATGAAACGCTATCAGCTTATGTGGGACGTTAGCGAGCTATGGCAGCCAGAATGAGACACCTATCGACGACGAAGAACAAATCTCCATGATTGTTCATTCAACATATCCTGGCATATCTAGATATCTCATCTCTCATCCATATGCGAATTTCTTACAATTGAACCGCGCGGGAGAACAAGTTGAAGCAGGAATCCGCGCAGGGACAATCTCCCCATGGCCTCATCAGGCCACTTCAGTTAAATGGAACAGAGTGGAAGGAAGACCTATCGGATATGGGAATGAAAACCGCAGCGGTTCTCCTCCTTGCCCAACAGAGGTAAACAACATCATCGCCACTGCTCAGGGCAACCAATACGCTCCCCACAGGGACGTTAACAATATCAGCAGAATCAGGTTCAACATCAACCTCAGAGGTATCAGCTACAACCGAATCCTCAACCACAGCCACAACCACCTCGACAGCAGCAGCAGTTCAGAGGGAACGGGCAATACTCATATCATAATAGGTAGAATTATAGGGAGCTCAGAAAATTCACTCCTCTCACTCAGCCACTTAGTCAAGTCATGACTATGCTGGTACAAAAGCAGTTAGTCACTCTAATGGCACCCAGGCCTCCTCCGAATCCTCTGCCTCCGAACTACCAAGAAAATGAGTATTGTGCCTACAATCAAGGGCGTGGTCACACCACCGATCGATGTATGACTCTGAAGAATGCCATACAAGATCTGATTGACGACCGCAAGATCGTCATCTCGATCCCCGGAACTCCTCCAGCAGCTTCCACCAACATCCTTCAGAATCCTTTGCCTCAGCATCCAATGGACCCTAGTTCATCTCGTGGCCCTGTCGTCAACAACATAGAAGAAGGAGAATGTCTTGATCACTTCTTCTCCCCTATTCAGTCCATTCATGCTTACACTTATGGGCTAACAAATTCTCCTCCGATCTTGCAAGGGGTAAACCCCTTTCCTCCTTCAGTCTCCAAGCCGTTAGTACTTGAAGGAGCACCTCCATATGATGCACCAGTTGTTCAAGGGGCACCTTACAACCATTCATGTTGGGAGCCGGTCATCCTAGAAGGAGTACAGTCGTGCATCGAGCTCGCATATGAACTTGTCGTTCTGCAAGGGGCAATTTCAGCTCAGGAACAATCCGATCTGCAAGGGAGGGATTACACTCATCAGCAGCAAGAACCCGTTGTTTTGGAAAGGGGTTCCTCCAATCAAGCCAGTTATATTGCAAGGGGCAAGTCCCGGAGGCGTGTCAATCACACTGCGATAGCTGGGACAAACAGAGAAACCCCTCGCCATATCAAGGGGACCAGGTTCATTCCCTGGGAACTTCCTGCTCCAGGAACGGTCAAGCCAGGACCGCGACCTTATGTGATCTATGAAGACAAGCCTTGAGATTATCCCTTTAGCACAGGCAACAATGTAGTCCTCAAAGCAAAAGCTCCATATGAGGAAGATTTGGTACTCACACCAGCACCGTTGCAAGAACTCGTGGTCCTAAAAAGTAAGGGAGAGGAAAATTATAAAGAAGTCCCGTGGCACTATCCAAAATGTGCAGAAGTAGGAAACATGAATCCCAATGGGTGTTGCATCCGAAGAGATAATCAGAACAGACGAGATCCCAAAGGTGCTCTCTCGAGCCTCGGCAATAAAAATGAAGCTGCATATGATGTGGCGACTCAGCTCAAGTCAATCCCTGCCCAAATCTCGGTATGGGAGCTACTCTGCACGTCGCGCATACACCAAGAAATGTTTGCCAAAACCTTGAGCGATGCCCATGTCTCCTCTGATACAGCTCCTGAAATGATAGCATTGATGATCGGATAGCTCCTGGCTCCGCGCGTCATCACCTTCACTGATAATGAGTTGCCACCAGAAGGGCAGGTCATGGGCGATCCCTCAACATAGCCTTACGATACAAAGACCTCTGTGTCCCGCTGGTCCTTATCGATAACGGCTCAAGCTTAAATGTCTGCCCGCTCAAGACTGTGGAACGCCTAGGAATCGCTCCCTCCTCATTCCGACCCAGCACCATGTACGTCAGAGCATTCGACAAAATTTTTATAAGGTGGGGAGAGTTGTAACACTCGTACCCCAATTAACCGACCGTACATTTAGTTTTCGATGCCGGTACGTTCAGGACTGACCAGATCAACGATCTCTTATCACGACCCTGATTTAGTACTGCAACGACCCAAGACTTGTACCCTTGCGACCGCACGGGTGCCACGATTCTAACGCCGCGCGGCATGCTCCGTTTCGATACCCAGTTTGAAAGATGCATTCATGTGCGTAAATTAAGGTGGGCCACGCTACATATACACAGCGTGGGCCCCACTTGCACAAATCCCAAGGTTGTCCCATCAATCAATCAAATATCCCATCAATCAATCAAGCAACACATCAATCAATCAAATGTCCCATCAATTACATCTCTCCCCCCAAAAGTCAACTAAGCCCATACCTAAGCCACTCCCTCTCATAAATGCTCCATTTCATTTCTACCCCCACCTTCTTTTAAAATTCCATCAATATCCCCAAATCCCCTATCACAAAAGGGGCATACGTATGGCCTCCCCATTTTCATTTTCAAGAGAGAGAGAGAGAGAGAGAGAGAGAGAGAGAGAAGATTAAGAAAGAAGAGATTAAAGAGAGAGTATTTGTGAGCTTAAGTGATTAAAGGAGGAGATCCACCCCATCAAGCCGTCTGATCGACTATTCGACCCGATCCGACCGTTCAACGTTATTGTGAGTGCATCCCTTTCCCCTAGGTTTCGTGTAGAATCAAGGGATTGAGTGAGGCCCACCATTTTGATGGTGTGGATGTCACTTGATTACCTGTTTTAAGGAGATGGGTGGGCCATATATGTAGACCCCACCTAAGTGTAGTGCATCCACGCACTTCAACCATCTTGCTGGATCATTGAGGACAAAAGTCCAGGCTTGTTTAACATGAAGTTTGTGTGTTTTATTTACGTTATTTATGCATTTTGGGAGGCCACACTTGTGGACCCCACCTTGATGTATGTGACTAATCCATGCTATTCATCTGTCTTCCCAGGCCATTTTAGGCCTTGGCCACAAAAATCATTAAGATCTAAATCTCAAGTGGGCCATACTAAAGAAAATAATGGCGACTGTTGAAATCTTCTAAGGCCAATGTGATGTGTGTATGTTACGAAACCTGTCCAAATTTGTACTCACTGGGCCCACTATAAGATGGCCAACCTGGTGGATGGACTGGATTTATCGCATGGACCTCACCCCCCCTTGTTTATTAAAAAATAAGCTATAAATAGTAAAGAGTAAAGAACGTAAGAAAAAAAAGAAGTTGCTGGAGTGTGACGTAAAGTGATTTTTGGGCTTGGAAATGGCCCCACATGTGGGAACCACTATGTTATATCCACGCCGTCCATCGATCTCTCCATATCATTTTAGGCCAAGGGCCGAAAAATGAAGAAGATCTAGATCTCAAGTGGGCCGTGCCGGAAGAAACAATATAGACTGTTGAAACCCTTCCAAGGCCCACTATCATGTTTCTGTACAACAAAACCTACCCAAATCAGGGCTCGTTAGGCCCACATTAAGCTGGCTAATTTGATGGACGAATTGGATTTCCCATGTGGGTCCCACCGTGTAGGGAAAAAAAAGAGAAAGAAAAGAAGAGAAAGAAAAGAAAGGAAAGAAACCACTGGACAGACAGCGTCCAGAGGACGCTACTGCCCAGCAGCGTGAGGGCGGAAGCCCCTTTGTGCGTTAACAGAGAGCCCCACTTGGGGACCCCACCATGATGTATTGGTTTTATCCAAACCGTCCATCTGCTTTTCCAGATCATTTTAGGACGTGGGCCCAAGAATGAGGCATATCCAAGTCTCAGGTAGGTCACACAGCAGAGAACGGTGGGAATAGTGACGACCACCATTGAAACTTCCCAGGGCCCATCTGCAATGTTTATTTGCCGCCCTATCTGGGTAAGGTCACACGTGACCTACTCTTTAGCCACATGTGGGTGTGCCAAGGTACGCTGTCCAAGCAGGGCCCAAGTCGTGCGGCCCAACTTGACGTATTTGTTTAATCTTTACCGTCCATATGTTTCTCCGGATCATTTTAGGCCAAGGTCCGAAAAATGAATAAGATCCAAATCTCTAGTGGGCCATGCCTTTAGAAACAATGCCCACTGTTGATATCTTTCTAAGGTCCACCTTAATGATTTCACACTATCTAAAATGACGAAACCAGATCTCCTTAGGCCCTTTTGGGTTGGACAATCTGATGGATGGATTGGATTGTCCACTAGTGGGCCCAACTTGTTGATTATATATATATATATATATATATATATATATATATATATATATATATATATATATATATATATATATATATATATATTTGTTGCTGGAGCCGCTGCCCAGCAACGTTGGGGCGGATAGCCAAATTTGGGCGTGAGCTGGTGGTCCACTCGTGGGACCTACTATATTGTATATATTTCATCCATAACGTCCATCCGATTCTTCAAATCATTTTAGGGAATATGTCCAAAGTGAGATGGATCTGGATGCCAGATGGACCACACCATGAGAAACAGTTGGCACATAAATGCCCACCATTGAGACTTTCCTATGGCCCACCATGATGTTTTCTTGCCATCCAATCCCGTTGATGAGGTCACACAGACCTGTATGAAGGGACTACACCAATATCATCTTAATCCATAGACCGTGTGGGCCCCACCATGAGAAATAGTGGAGATTGAACGGCTACCATTGAAGCCCTCCTAAGGCACACCTTGATGTTTGTTTGCCATCCGGACCTGTGTCACAGGTCTGGATGAAGGGGAAAACATAAATGCCAACTTGATTCAAAACTTCCTGGGCACCACTCTCTGGGCAGCGTGCTTGGGCACGTCGACCCAGCAGTTGGCCCAACCCCATGGGTCCCACGTGATGCATGTGTTTGATCCAGGCCATCCTCTCGTAGGCCCACCTATTATGTATATGTTTTATCCATTCCACCCATTTGTCCTTGCATATCATTTGAGGCTGTGGGCCGCCCCAAGATGAGATAAATCCAATCTCAAATGGACCAATGGCAGAGAACAATTGGGTCGGGTCGGGACAGACTATAGGGCTGCCGTATGACGCCCACTATGATGCGTATGTCTAGCTGTACATTGAGACCGCCTTAATTTTGTGCTTGATCCAAACCATCCAAATGAATGGACCCTAGCATGTTATGTACATGATGGCCTTGGGACCACCTTAGTGTATGTGTTCGAATGATCGTGTTGTCCATCCCGTGGATCCACCTTGATGATTAGTTGTGTAAACCCTTGTTGAAAGGTCATATAGATCTGGATGCATGGGAATCCCTAAAGTTCGCTCGATCCAAGTCATAGGGCTACTTTCTTAAACTCACCCTGTTGAACCGTCTTGTCAATTCACCTTGTTAACTCACCATGTTGACTTGCCTTGTCAACCTGCCTTATTGACTCACCTTGTTGACTCACCATGTTGATTGATCCTAGTAACTCAGCTTGTTGTATACTCATATGACTCACCCCTCCTACCCTTGTACCCAACTATTAAAGACCACCATATCGTGTATATCCTATCCACACCATCCGTTTACCTTTAGGACGAGTGTGGGGTCCATCCTTGACATTAGTAGGTCATCTAGGTCATCAATTATATGGAGCCTATCTTGATTTATGGGTTGGATCTGTCATCCTTCTTCGCACCCCATCATGTTGTCCATCTACCTCAAGACTATCCAATCACCTATGTTCCATTGTCATGTTGTTTATCTGTCTTGCAGCCCATCTTACGTTAGTGTCTCGCATCTATGTTATTTCTTTTATGAACCAATCGTTAATATATATCCCTACTGTGCTACCGCACTATGGGTCTCGGCATGATTTTGGGTATTTTACTCTTGCCGCTCAAGTAGGTTATACCTTTGATGTGTCGGTAGTGTATTCAACCATTTTCTTTCCGTTTGGGTTATCTGAATGTTGAAGGCTAATCCACACCGTTCAAATGTTGGACCATCTGTGTTGTTGTATACCATCCATTTAGGGTCCTATCTCTTTGTGTTTGCTTGTGTTATAAGTGAATTATCTTTTTATGATGTTTTTAGTATGTCTGTTGCCACACGTAGTGTTGTTTAGAATACTCATATGTGATCTATATACTATATGCTTCGACGACCACCATGCATGTGTAATGAGTATGCATCCTGAATCACCATTGTTAGTTGGGGACCACTAGGGCATAAACGCATTCATAAAGCATTCGAGATGTAGTGGCGCAAATGTAATTCACGTGCTTTCTATCGCAAACCTCTCCAATAGGTATGGGACTGTTGAGCTCTTAATTGTGCATATTCTAACCCTAATTCATCACTCATTATACATGGTTTTCATGATTTAAAGGCTAATCTAATGCATAATTTTGTGGTTGTAGGAATGAAAGAGAGACTTCATCATTCGGATGCTTTGAGACCCTTCTTACATACCTTAAAGATCAAAGGAAAGGAAGAACAAAAGAGGGAAGAAGAAAGGAAAGCAGAGAAAGAAGAAAGGAAAGAAAAAGGAGCCCCAAAAGGTGGTCCGACCGGTCTTGACCAGTCGGCCAGTTATTCTCTCCTCTCTTAAAGTTGCTGGACCAAACCAGACAGGTCTAGACCGGTCTTGACCGGTCGGTCATGCAAATTCAGCTTCCAGATTTCAGACAGTAGTCTATTCCCTTTTTTAGATTCTCAAAATAGTTTTCTGAAGCCATCTCGATGATATTTGGAAATCCAACACATCCATGTCGAAGAGGAGCTCGACACCAAAATAACCCAAGTGGTTTAGTGTCGATCGGAACTACGGATTGATCATGGTGGCCAAAACAATACAAACTGTCCAGAAAGTTCCAGTTCCGCCTACTCCACTCTGGGCCGGTCCAGGTGACCCATCATTGATGATATGAAGAATCTACTTTGATCATCTTCTAGACCACATCCATATATGAATAACCACAAAGTTTCATATCAAAAGGATGTGTGGTTTGATCGTACCGGTTGAAGAAAGATGGACCATCCAGAAAGATCCAACTGCACAGAGTTTATAAAAGCCCTAAGTGTTCTAATTTTCGGACCACATTCTGAGATTGTTTTGGACAATCTAATCCATCTATCATGTAGAGGAGGAAGTTTTCTACTAATGTTCAAAATTTGGGATCAATATGACATCTGTACACTCCGGAGCGTTGAAAGCAAGATGACTGGTTCTGAAGGTGCCCAAAGTGTGTGATTTTGAGAGGCGGTCACTGATCTGATTGGTGGGCCCATTCAGAAGATAATCTTAGAAATCTAAATCATCTATGAGAAAGATCACATTACAAGGAAGCTACAAATCAAATTTGAAGGCAATCTGACCATTGGTTAAGCCGTACGAAGCGAAACAAAATCTGTTATGTTGCGGTACTCTTGTTGTATTATAAAAGGAGGTGCTCTCTTCTATTCCAGGGCATGCTAGGACGTGGGGATCATCAAGGAAGCTTAGGAGACGGATTCTACTTCAAGTTTTCCTAGTTTTTCTTCCAGTTTTAGTAATTTTTAGGTTTTTGAGGCTTCTAGTTCAAGGATGTTAGAGATGAACTAAAACCTCTTAGCTAGGGCTAAGAGGTGAAGCTTTTGATTTGTTTTTTATGGATTGATGCAACCTAGGTTTCCTTTTCATGTTTTAATTGAAGAATTTAGTTCAATATGAGTTTGAATCAAGTACTAGTTTGGTTTTACTTTGATCTCTTGATGACTCTGGGCTCATATGATTCTTAGTGATTCTAAATTTAGTAGCTTATCTTCTGAGCATTGGTTATGCTTGTGTAGTTCATTGATCTATCATCGACTCCGGGCATGGTAAACCCTTTGATTGCCTTGTGTACAATGGCTTGATCTTCATGTGGGAACTCATTCAACTAAAGTTCTTATCTTTTGTTATAATTTGAAATAGTTGTTTGCTGGTTGATTTTGATTTAATTAGAGTTCTAATCATTAGTTGTAATCAAGTCTAGTGACAGGAGTTGATGAAAGCTATGGTTGTGAATCTCAACTAGATTGGAAGGAGGCTTGGCCTATACAATTGAGTCTGCCAAAGGCCTGAACATTGTTGTGGGAATTGAATCAATGAATGAGCAACTGTTTTAGATAATTGTTGATTGAACCGCTCTATATTCCGATCGGATAGAGATATGAATTTGATTCCGATTGAGTTATGAGAGACCTAGTTGTATTGATGCATTGAAACTTATCAAAAGTGGATCCTTGGTGCTCTAGTGCCTTTTTAGATTGATATTAGCTTACACTTTCACTGTTTAAACTCAATTCACTATTTTCCAGCTTTAGTTCTTAATAGGATCTTAATTATTAGTTATTTTAGACAAATTCTGAGAATACCCATTCATAAATCTCTGTGGGAACGATACTCGGTCTTTCCGAATTATTACGACTTCGCAACCCTATGAAATTGCGGTTTTACCGCCTATAGAGATACTTGGAGATATGCCTAATGTCCTAGAGGGGGGTGAATAGGACTTTTTTAAATTCTAATTGCAATTAAAAACAAACCAAGTCAATCTTATCAAATAAGATAATCACAGTAGCATTCAAGACAATTATATGAGCAGTTTGTAAGCAAGGACTATCATAGGTATTTCATCAAACAGTTAGCATTCATGATTGACTAAACCATTCAACACATAGCAATCATTCAATCTCACAATGCACAGCAATTTATAGTGGTTCGGTTTCCCTACTCCACTCCCGGTTCACGATCTCAACCTATGAGACCACCGGATTTCACTATAGTCTTGGTTTTAAATCAGGTTAACCATCAACCTTGACATCCTTTGATCTAGGACCGCGTATACCATCCGCCGATGGCCCAATCTAGGGACTTGACGAGTTTGGATCTCAAACTCTCACCAATCCTAATCCAAGGATGGTCACGTACCCTCCCGCCGGAGTTTCCCAATCCAGGGAATAGTGATTTAAAAGATGGACTCTCAAATACTAGACATACCTAGACGATTGAGCCCCGATTCGATGCCTTTGATGAGTAGCTTCAGCTCCACGTGCTTCAGATTCTCTTTGAGCTCCCAAGATCAGCTACCAATGCAAATGATGAGGATATGTTGATGCCGGGTAGTTGGGAGAGAGTTGGTCTAGTTCCTCTTGCCTATTCAATGCAATGGTAATGAGGGAACTACCAATCTTTAAGCATTCAATGGCTTTAAGTGACCTAATAAAGATATTCGGAGGGTAGGTCAGCCATGAATGAAGGTCTTGAGTTCATACTTCAAACTGAGCTTAGAATACTCAATGACAAGCCATTAATGGCCAAGTTTGAATGATGAACTCAAGGGAGTTAAGAGGGAGGAAGGATGGGAGTAAATGCTCTCTCTCTCAGCTCTGAATGGGTGTTGAATGCATACCAAGAAAGACCTCAAGTCCTGGCTTTATAGAGCCCCAAATGATAGCCCCAACGGATCTAAAACGGTCACGTTCGACCTGTCAGAGATAGGACTCGACCGGCCGGACGAACCGGTAAGCATTTGAAATACAAGCCATCATTTGGGACTGGCCGACCGGTCAAGACCGGTCGGACTCCCTTGCTGGAGAGACTACATAACATGGGCCGACCGGTCATGACCGGTCAGACCCCTTTGCTGGACAACAAGGGTTTGTGAAGGCCGACTGGTCATGACCGGTCGGCAATGGTTGCTGGACTACACCTCTTGTGAAGGCCGACCGGTCATGACCGGTCGGACCTACTTGCTGGACATTCAAGCTGTTGTGAAGGCCGACCGGTCATGACCGGTCGGAATTACTTGCTGGACATTCAAGCTTTTGCGAAGGCCGACCAGTCATGACCGGTCGGCTGCCTATATGAATTCTTCAGCAGAGCTGTTGGAGTGTTTGTACATAGCTGGCCGACCGGTCAAGACCGGTTGGCTGTCCATTCGTCCACTTTACAGCAAGGATGATGAAGTGTTTGAGAAGCCTGGCCTCTGACTAGATGGATTTGTCATGGCGAGCTTGCAGGACCAAGATTCTCAACACAGCAACGGATCTTCTTCAAGCGACGAGGTGCATAGAGTCCAATGTATGGACATATCTTCAATATGCTTCGCACCAGCCAAGATTCACAAGTCTGATCAACTTGTGCAAGGGTCGAGAGGAATGGGGATAGGATATGTGAGTTTTTACGCCATTCTTTTGATGTTTTGGGGTTTCCTATGGTCGATCTATATGCACTTTACCTGAGATCTTGTTGCAGCATTAGCTTGAGCAATGGACGAAGCGTAATCTTCAAGTCTTGATCTTCAATACTTCGACCGGGGCTCATCCGACAAGACGCGACCAACCAACACGCCAATTGACAACAAAATATGTACTAACAATCTCCCCCTTTGTCAATTGCTTGACAAAACATCTAACCTAGACAAATCATGACTCCTTATCATGATTGACCCTTAAACAGAAAGCAAAATACACCCATATACATGTCTATACAAATATACAACATAATCTTCACAAAAGGACATGTACAGATTCGATTATCTTCAAAATCTCCCCCTCAATGCTTGCACCTACAAAGTCCTGCAAAAAGATATAATCGGACCTTCTAGGTGGGATGATTCTCCCCCTTTTTGTTAGTAATTGACAAGGGTTAGCCAGCAAAAAGATATGCCTATTAAAGCTGCAAGGCTAGCGCCGAAAATATGTCAATCACAGTTCACAGGAAAGAGATATGGAAATATAAGCCCTGAGGAGATTTAAAGAACAATACATGCGAGATATACAAGTAAACATGAAAGCACAGAGGGCTTATAGCCCAATCAACCAACCACCCCTCCAGATGTATATCTAGACTCAAAAGACAACATAATGCATGAGCTAATATGGGCAAATACGCCCAAACCATCCAACCTCCCAAGGATATTCAAATAAAAGAACAGAAAGCTCATATATAAAACATAACTGAAGCATCCACATATGTACCAAAATGGGCAAGCAGCCCAATGTAAAGATGTATCAATCCAAAATATACAGACAACCATAGAATGATATAGCATGAAATCCAAACAATGTCATTGGTCATTCAAAAAGTAACTGTGACCAAGACATAAGCCTAATAATCCGTACCATCGCCCAGATCAGGGGGAGGAATGTCCCCACGAGCCGCACGCTCCCATCGCTCTATCCGTCTCTCTATCTGCGCCTGACGAGTGACTAGAGCCTCCTGCTGCACCAGTATGGTGGCCTGACCCTGCAGGATCTGGCCTTCAAGCCTATCAAGTCGCTGAAATATATCCACTCGAAGCTGGTGAAGCTCTGCAATGTAGGAAGAGGGATCCACGGAAGGAGAGTGCCGACGAGAAAAAGCTCGAGGCGGCGTGCTGAATCGTCCTGGAGCGTCGCGAGGATCGGGGGATGGATCTGATGACGGAGCTGAAGAGTGGGAAGGGCCAGTAGAGATAGGAGGTGCCTCAAGCTGGGATGGCTCTGCCTGCTCCTGCTGCTGCTCCTGCAGACGACGCTGGATAGCTTCTCTGGTAAGCTCCATCCTAGCAATGATGGTACGGTTGATGATGACCGGTTTGTGAAATTTATCGGTACCAACAATGCCAATACGCTCAGCCATTTTGCATATGAGATGCCCAAATGGCAGACTAGTGGAGTTCCCGTCGTCGCGCAGGATGACTTGTTGGATGGTATTCATGATACGAGTGGGAAGACAGAGCGAATGACCTTTACCAACCCGATACAGCAACCGAAACATAATTTCGGAGACATCCGCTTTGTTGCTCATCCGCGGATAGACATTTCAGAAAAAGAGATTATGCAAAAGGCGGAAGTCCCACGTCATTGAGGATGCTCGAAGTGCACCACCCACCCATTGGGGTGTCCCCTCACCACACAAAAATTGAGCGATAACTAGGTTGGGTTTGGGACCCAAGGATGAAAAATCGAAAGAAGGCTCCTCAACCCTTGGAACGCCAACAAAATCTGATATGGACTTCAAAGTAAACGGGCAAACCCGGCCACCAACCTCGACATTGAAGGAGGGGGGAGAAGACGTGACATGAACACAGGATGCATAGAATTTCCTGACAACATCAAATTGGACCGGGCCCCCCATGTGGAGTACGGGGCCCCAATTGATGGCATTCAATATGGAACGTACTTCGAAGTCAGACAAGTCACCCAAATTGACTGATTTTTCACAGACGACCTCCTTATCTTTGAAATCATCCCAATGGGTGGAATGGGATGAGACTTTTGTCCCCAAAGATTTAGATTTAACAGGAGGAACCGAAGAGGAGGCAGCCCCTTTTCCTTTGGAAGCGGCTTTCTTGGACTTTAAAGGGCGAGGAGGAGGCTTAGGTTTTGCCTTGAGACGATCACTCCTCCCCAAAGAAGGTCTCTAAACACTCCAAGAGATGAAGGAAATGGATGAACCAAAGAAGATAGAGAGTGAAGAGAAGGAATCCCTTACCAACAGAAGAGGAGTGAAGTTGAGGAGGTTAGAATCTCAAATCTAGCAATGAATCAGCTCGAAATCACCTTGGAGAGCTAGAGGGGAAGCTGGAGCATCAGGTGGAGGTGAGGAAATGAGAAGGACTGACCTAAAATGGGCTCAAAACGGGTTAAATACCCCCCCCACCGGTCGGCACACACGTGGGCTAGGCTGGCCTGGAGACGCACGACCAGTCATGATCGGTCGTGGGATGTAAAGGGACTCCAGCAGGCTTTTTCTTCACAGCCCGACCGGTCATGACCGGTCGGCTGGCTTCACTGGATAAGTCCAGATGGTTTTTGATAGATGCCCGACCGGTCTTGACCGGTCGGCTGGCCGTTTTTGCACAGGTTTTGACCAAAATCCTCTACCATTAGCTGGAAAGAGTCTGTCCTTTAGACAGACCACTAAGATCAAGTACCCTTAGCAAGGGTACATCATCAATGGTCATGGTGTACCAAGGTACACCAATCCCAAAATGAGGGACCCTAAGGTCCAGATATGACACTAAATAGCTAGAAATTGGGACTATGATCCCGGATATTCGAAGAAAGCAAATGAAATGAGGCAATAATCCTCAGATATACCTATAATGAACAGAAAGAGAGGCTAAATCCTCAGATTTTTCCTGCAAAACCAATACTTTGTTAGATTCACTAGATACATCCAACGCCAATGGACTTCTGGAGGTTCGCAAAGCGAACCGAGTCCAAAGGTTTCGTTAGGATGTCGGCTAGCTGATTCTCTGTAGGCACATGTTCGAGAGATATTATTTGATCTTCAACCAATTCTCGAATAAAATGGTGCCTAATGTCTATGTGCTTAGTGCGAGAGTGCTGAACAGGATTCTTTGATATATTTATGGCACTCGTATTGTCGCAAAATAACGTCATTGTGCCTTGTTTGATCCATAATCGGTTAGGGTTTGTTTCATCCATAATAGCTGGGCACAACAACTACCAGCAACAATGTATTCTGCTTCGGCTGTGGATAAAGAGATAGAGTTTTGCTTCTTACTGTGCCATGCCACAAGGCAGTTTCCAACATAAAAACAACCACCGCTGGTAGATTTACTATCATCCATGTTACCAGCCCAGTCAGCATCTGAGTACCCTGCAATATCTATAGAGGAATCAAAGGGGTACCAAAGACCGTATTCGGTGGTGCTTCCAACAAACCGAATGATCCGCTTAACAGCGGTAAGTTGAGATTCTTTGGGATCAACCTGAAATCGAGCACACGCACCAACACTAAAAGTAATATTTGGTCTACTAGCAGTAAGATAAAGAAGACTACTAATCATGCTTCTATAAAGATGCTGATCTACACTTTTCCCTACAAGGTCTTTTGATAGTTTAACAGTGGTGCTCATAGGTGTAGTGTAGGAACGACCAGAGTCTAAGCCAAATCTCTTAACAAGGTCTTTAGCATACTTGGCTTGAGTAATGAATATACCTGATGCAAGTTGTTTTACTTGAAGCCCTAGAAACATGTTGAGTTCTCCTACCATACTCATCTCAAATTCAGATCTCATTAATTCAACAAAGGAAATGGACATTTTCTCACATGTGGATCCAAACACAATGTCATCCACATAAATCTGGGCAATCAATACAGAATTTTCGGCTTCTCTAATAAATAGAGTTTTGTCTACGCTCCCCCTAGCAAAATCATGGTCTATAAGAAACTGAGTTAAGCGTTCATACCATGCACGGGGTGCTTGCTTGAGTCCGTAAAGCGCCTTTTTCAACCGGTAAACCTTGTGAGGATACTTAGGATCAATGAATCCTTTTGGTTGTTCAACATACACTTCCTCATCAAGAATACCATTCAAGAAGGCGCTCTTTACATCAATTTGAAATAGTTTGAACTTTAAAGCACAAGCAACAGCCATAAGAATTCTAATAGACTCGAGTCTGGCTACAGGGGCAAATGTTTCATCAAAATCAATGCCTTCTATTTGTGAATAACCCTGAGCCACTAACCGAGCCTTATTTCGTATTACATTCCCAGATTCATCGGATTTGTTTTTGAAAATCCATTTGGTTCCAATCACATTTTTCTTTTCCGGCCTGTCGACCAGATACCATACATCATTTCTAATGAATTGTTGAAGCTCTTCCTGCATTGCAAGGATCCAGAATTCATCATTTAGAGCTTCATCAGCATTTTTTGGTTCAATTTTTGATGTGAAACACAGGTGACTATTGACTGCCTCCAATTGCCTCCTGGTTTTGACACCAATGCTAGGATCCCCAATGATTTGATTGAGGGGGTGATCCTTGACAATTTGTACATCACCAGGAGCAGTGGGGGCATTTGGAGATGAGGGTGGTTTATCAGATTTACCTATCTCGCATATGCCCTCATCTTCTTCTTCATCACCTGGAGACACAGGTTTATCCAAGCTATCGTCCACAGTCACATTGATTGACTCTTGGACAGATGAGGTTCGAAGGTTGTAAACACGAAAAGCTCTACTATTCAATGAGTATTGTTCGCTTCCCCAAGTGTAGGGTTGCGATGTAGTAATAAACTCGGTAATACCGAGGTCGATCCACAGGGACTTATGTAGGATGTCACAAACTCATCCACAAGTTTCTATTGAAGCTAACAATCAAAGTTTGAATAGAATGTGTGTAATTAATAGTTTAAGCTAAATTGAATGTAAACAAGTATAAGAAGGCACTAGGGGTTCGAGGATCCACTTGTAGCAATCCTCGATGTTTAATCCTCTGTGGTTTCCCATTCTCTCAACTAGAATCACCAGTCAGGTCTATCTAGTCGGATGATAGAACTGTTAAACCAGAAGTCTGTAACATGTAAGTTCTGTGCACAAAGTTCACTCAACTCTAGGCTGATCTGAGCATGCTCATTGCATAGGTCATTCACCTTTTCTATAGGTCCAATTCCCAACCATAACCATCCTCAAGTCTTCTCACAAGACAAGGCTAGATCATGATTTGAACTGGATTCAAATTATATGCACAGTCCATACATATTCCAGATAATCAACCAAAACTAGAACTTTGGCATGAAGCCCCTTTATGAAGAGCTTGGTACTAGAGCGCACTCCAATTCCTCGGATCATACAGGTCTAGACCGTTGCAAACAAATTAAGAAGATAAGTAATTCATCCAAACATCCATGAGTCATCACAAGACTAAGAGAAATTACTTAAAAACTTGTATAAACTTCAAACCTTAGTTCATAATCATGAATTCCAAACTGTAAAACCACTTAACTACGAATTAAAACATCTTGGATACACTACAAGCTTCACCTCTTAGCCCTAGCTAAGAGGTTTAGCTGCTCATGATCCAAGGAAACATGAAACAACTACAAAAAGCATAAAAACAGCAAAGCAAACCAAAAGGAGTTGTGAAACTCTAATCTTCACTTTCACAGCCTCCAACCTCGCTTGAACCCTTCCAGCATGCCCTAGGAACAATCCCTAGGTGTCCTTTTATAGTCTGGAAGCTCCACAACTTCGGAAGAATCGAGAACTTGCGTAACACTTACGCAGCGCAGAGAAAATCGGGATGAAATTAGAAATTTCTAACTCAGTACGCATGGAGAATACTCCAGTAGGTATGCCCGACCGGTCAAGACCGGTCGGGCCTCGTAGAACATCAGTCCAGCAAGCCACTCCGACCGGTCAAGACCGGTCGGATGTTTTTCTTCACATTGCAGCAACACTGTCCGACCGGTCATGACCGGTCGGACGTCTTCAGCAGCATCCTCCATACATGGCAGACCGGTTACTGACCGGTCTGGCTTCCTTGGCCGACCGGTCACGACCGGTCAGCACTTTTTCTTCTTTACTTTCTTCTTTTCTCTTCTTTCCTTGCTTTCTTCTCTTCGATCTTCCTTCAATACTTCATCCTATGGTCTTCAATACTTGTAAGGAGCCTCATTTAGCTTTCAAATGGTGAGCTCTCCATCTTGTCCCTACAATCACACATCATGCATTAAGTTAGTTCTTTAAACGTATATATCGTGCATAATGAGTGATGCATTGGGGTTAGAATATGCATAATTATGAGCTCAACAAGTATCCCAAGAAGATACCCTCATCACTTTTGGATTCAAATTTTCCCAAATTTTCTCGGTCTCTCAGAATATAGCATGTACTACCAAAGACCTTAAAATATTTAACATTCGGTGTTTTTCCACACCACAGTTCATAAGCTGTTTTGTTTAGACCTGCCCTTAAATAAACTCGATTAACAATATAGCAGGCAGTGTTAATAGCTTCGGCCCACAGATTTTGAGCAAGTTTCTTATTATTAAGCATAGCTGTGGCCATATCCAACAACACTCTGTTTTTCCTTTCAACAACCCCATTTTGTTGAGGTGTTTTGGGAGCTGAGAACTCATGACGAATGCCCAATTCATCGCATAATGCCTTGAAGCGATGATCTTCAAATTCACCGCCGTGATCACTCGTGATTCTTGCTACCATGTATCCTTTCTCATTTTGTAGTCGCTTCACTAGTTTTTTGAATTCCTCAAAAGTGTCAGATTTTTCTCTTAGGAAGGCGACCCATGTGAATCTGGAGTAATCATCAACGACTACAAAGAAGTATCGTTTTCCACCTTGGCTAAGTACCCTGGTAGGACCAACTAGGTCCATGTGTAGCATTTCAAATGGTTTTGATGTTACCAGGATAGAGGTTCTCTTGTGTAAAACTTTGATTTGTTTACCTTTTTGGCATGCGGCGCACACAGTATTTGGTCTTTTACCCATCTTGGGTAGACCTCTCACCAAATTTTTCTGACTTAGTTTAAACAGATTTCTATAATGTACATGACCGAGTCGATGGTGCCATAATTCCGTTTCATCCTGAACGGCCACATGACACATGGTGGAGGAGCTTGAATTGTTGTGATTTTTAATGACATAGCAATTGTCTCCTGTGCGTAGACCTTTCATGACTAATTTTCCTGTGGAGTTCATGATCTTGCACATATCTTTGGAGAAGCTTACTGAGTGCTCTTCATCACAAATCTGTGAGATACTCAGTAGGTTGTGTTTAAGGCCATCAACATACAATACATTTTCAATTTCAGGCAAACCTGGCCCTGTGATGGTTCCTTTACCAATGATCTTAGCTATGCTCCCATCACCAAATGTGACAGACCCACCATCAAATTCGTCATATGCACAAAATTGAGATCTATCACCTGTCATGTGTCTAGAACAACCACTATCCAAGTACCATCTAGGAGTATTCCCAGCTTTTAAGGCAGTATGAATGACTAAGCACTTGTTCTTAACAACCCATTTAGTTGTTGTCTTTTTATAAGGGGTGTTCTTATGGTGAGATTCTCTAGTTTTCTTTGGAGAATCAGATTTTTCTTTTTCACGCAACAGAAGAGCCGTTTTCAAATTCAGCATTTTAACTTGCTCTAACAGTTCATCCATCCTCTTGTCCTTTCTAGGAAGAGCAGGATAATTCTTTCGAATGTTTCCCCTCTTAGGTGAAGAATGCATGGGAGGATTCCAATTAGCTTGGACATTTTTCCCGGTCGGTACAAATTTACCTTTCAAGTTTCTGACCGGATTTTTGAATACCAAGCACTAAAATTTTAAGTGGCCAATGTCTCCACAAGCATGGCAGATAGGAGAGGCTCTAGTTTTACTTCCGGATGCACCATGACCATTTCTAACAATTGGATGGACTGAGGTGGTTTTTGAAGTGTGACTATCATAGCCCAAACCTCTTTTGTCCATTGGTGATCTTGCAACACCGAGGAGTTTTTTCAGGTTTTCTTCTCCTTGAGCGAACCGTCTTCTAGAGTCAACGACTTGACACTTAAGACGATTGATTTCATTGTTCGCCTCTTTGAGTTCTCTCTCAAGTCTAGCATACTTGTCAAGAGATTCACCACTTATGAGCTTTTTCTTTTCTTGTTCAAGCTCATCATTCTTCTTTTTCAGCTCTTCTAAATCTTGACTCAACTTTTGATTCTCTATTTTCAATCTGTCAAGATTTTTCATCAGTTTGTCATTTTCAGCCTTCATTTGGCCCAACTTGTTGATGGTATTTATATTTTCAATGTATAGTTGGTTGTAAACCTCCTGAAGGCCTTCCTCCTCATTCTCATCATCACTCAAGGAATCATTTTCTGTGTTGGAGGATTCATGATCATCAATGTCTCCGGTGATCTTTGCAATGGGCTCAATTTGAGGTACAATATCAGTAATGGAGGCCATTAGAATTCTGATTGAACCTTGCTCCTCCTCACTTTGATATAGGACTGATTCTGATTCAGATTCTTCACTCTCATCCCATGTAGCCGCCATTGCCTTTTTCTTGGCTTTGTTATTGGTGCACTCGGATGCAATGTGACCAAATCCTCTACACTTGTAGCATTGAGGATCTTTTGACTTAAAAAATTTTCCTTTGTTGTTCTTGGAGTCAAAAGGTTTACCTTTCTGGTAGGGTTTCCTTCCAGAGGTATTTCCTTTAGTTTTGAAGAATTTTTGAAATTTCTTGGCCATAAGTGCCATTTCTTTTAAATCAGGATCTTCCTCACTTCCACATTCAGACTCTTGCTTCTTGTGGGAAGATTTCAGGGCAGTACTTTTGGATTTTGAGGGAGTTTTGAAACCTAGCTCATAAGTTTGAAGGGACCAGAGAAGTTCTTTAACTTTCATGGTATTTAGGTCCCTACATTCTTCGATGGTAGTAACTTTGGAAGAGAACCGTTCCGGTAGGGATCTCAGAATTTTCCTACATAGTCTATGCTCCAAAACGGGATCCCCCAAACCCCACATTTCATTTGTAATCTTGTTCAGCTTGGTATAGAAGTCAGTGAATGTTTCATGCTCCTCCATAGTAATATTTTCAAATTGTGTGGAGAGGCGTTAAAGTTTTGAGTTTTTAACAATGCTTGTTCCTTCATGAGTAACCTCAAGGATGTCCCATGCCTGCTTACTGGTTGTGCAATTTTGAATCCGGCCAAATTCATCTTTAGATACTGAACAAAAGATGGCATTCAACCCTTTGGCATTACAGACCCGTTGAGCTTTATCATAATCGGTCCACATTGCCTTTTCTTTTGGCTTGAGGACATCCGGTTCACCTTCCTTACATATAGTGACCATTGGGGGTTTATATCCAATATCAATCATATCCCTAACGTCCGAATCAATAGATTCCAAAAAGATGCGCATGGGCTTTCCAATATGGATAGTTAGACCCATCAAAGAAGGGAGGCTTAGTAACGGATGAAAAGTCCTCTCTAGACATATTTTCAAGCTCTCTTAGGATCTCACTCTGGGTTTTTAAACCTGAACGGAGGAACCCGCTCTGATACCAATTGAAATTGCGGTTTTACCGCCTATAGAGATACTTGGAGATATGCCTAATGTCCTAGAGGGGGGTGAATAGGACTTTTTTAAATTCTAATTGCAATTAAAAACAAACCAAGTCAATCTTATCAAATAAGATAATCACAGTAGCATTTAAGACAATTATATGAGCAGTTTGTAAGCAAGGACTATCATAGGCATTTCATCAAACAGTTAGCATTCATGATTGACTAAACCATTCAACACATAGCAATCATTCAATCTCACAATGCACAGCAATTTATAGTGGTTCGGTTTCCCTACTCCACTCCCGGTTCACGATCTCAACCTATGAGACCACCGGATTTCACTATAGTCTTAGTTTTAAATCAGGTTAACCATCAACCTTGACATCCTTTGATCTAGGACCGCGTATACCATCCGCCGATGGCCCAATCTAGGGACTTGACGAGTTTGGATCTCAAACTCTCACCAATCCTAATCCAAGGATGGTCACGTACCCTCCCGCCGGAGTTTCCCAATCTAGGGAATAGTGATTTAAAAGATGGACTCTCAAATACTAGACATACCTAGACGATTAAGCCCCGATTCGATGCCTTTGATGAGTAGCTTCAGCTCCACGTGCTTCAGCTTCTCTTTGAGCTCCCAAGATCAACTACCAATGCAAATGATGAGGATATGTTGATACCGGGTAGTTGGGAGAGAGTTGGTCTAGTTCCTCTTGCCTATTCAATGCAATGGTAATGAGGGAACTACCAATCTTTAAGCATTCAATGGCTTTAAGTGACCTAATAAAGATATTCGGAAGGTAGGTCAGCCATGAATGAAGGTCTTGAGTTCACACTTCAAACTGAGCTTAGAATACTCAATGACAAGCCATTAATGGCCAAGTTTGAATGATGAACTCAAGGGAGTTAAGAGGGAGGAAGGATGGGAGTAAATGCTCTCTCTCTCTTAGCTCTGAATGGGTGTTGAATGCATACCAAGAAAGACCTCAAGTCCTGGCTTTATAGAGCCCCAAATGATAGCCCCAACGGATCTAAAATGGTCACGTCCGACCTGTCAGAGATAGGACTCGACCGGCCGGACGAACCGGTAAGCATTTGAAATACAAGCCATCATTTGGGACTGGCCGACCGGTCAAGACTAGTCGGACTCCCTTGCTGGAGAGACTACATAACATGGGCCGACCGGTCATGACCGGTCGGACCCCTTTGCTGGGCAACAAGGGTTTGTGAAGGCCGACCGGTCATGACCGGTCGGCAATGGTTGCTGGACTACACCTCTTGTTAAGGCCGACCGGTCATGACCGGTCGGACCTACTTGCTGGACATTCAAGCTGTTGTGAAGGCCGACCGGTCATGACCGGTCGGACCTACTTGCTGGACATTCAAGCTTTTGCGAAGGCCGACCGGTCATGACCGGTCGGCTGCCTATATGAATTCTTCAGCAGAGCTGTTGGAGTGTTTGTACATAGCTGGCCGACCGGTCAAGACCGGTTGGCTGTCCATTCGTCCACTTTGCAGCAAGGATGATGAAGTGTTTGAGAAGCCTGGCCTCTGACTAGATGGATTTTTCATGGCGAGCTTGCAGGACCAAGATTCTCAACACAGCAACGGATCTTCTTCAAGCGACGAGGTGCATAGAGTCCAATGTATGGACATATCTTCAATATGCTTCGCACCAGCCAAGATTCACAAGTCTGATCAACTTGTGCAAGGGTCGAGAGGAATGGGGATAGGATATGTGAGTTTTTACGCCATTCTTTTGATGTTTTGGGGTTTCCTATGGTCGATCTATATGCACTTTACCTGAGATCTTGTTGCAGCATTAGCTTGAGCAATAGACGAAGCGTAATCTTCAAGTCTTGATCTTCAATACTTCGACCGGGGCTCATCCGACAAGACGCGACCAACCAACATGCCAATTGACAACAAAATATGTACTAACACCCTACACTTGGGGAGTGAACAGGGACTATTCGAGGACAGGAGTCTATCATCCTGACTTACACTGTATGGTAGGAATAGCTTAGCATACCTTGTTTTCCTTGGTGCGAGATTCCCTAGCTAGCGACATCCCACACTATGACTGGATCATTCATATGTGTCCCCTCATCTTAATCATATCTCAAATAGGTTGGACTAGATTGCTTTATTGCCATCGTGGTAGATTGACTACTTGTTGGCACTCATACTATATGCTTGGCTCATGCATCATGAATGCTTGGCTCATCTGATTGTCTTGTATCAACCAGCCATAGCGGCCGCGGTTGTTGTGCAGTTCATTACCAGTCAACGGTGACATTGTATTTGAGACCCTATAGTTTTATGGTGCTCTTTGGAGACTTGCACGGGCATGTCGTCCCACGTTTGTATGCATGGTTTCATTTCGCACCGTCTGCTTGTGCCGCATATAGCATGGTTACTATGTTGCAACCACAGCTCCATCGTGGTTTGCAGAACACCGAAAATATGTGATCTTTAAACTGGATGCCAAAGATGTCCCTGGGTGGAAGTCCCTGATCCCGTTGGTACCAAGGTGGGTGCTCCATTCAAGGACTGGGTAGTTTAATCATACACCAGTATGCTGAATATCAAACGGCGGTGTTTTCCACTGCACGTGGTCAGTTTGGAAAGAGGTTTGACCTAACCTACCGGAAGAGTGTTGGCAAAGTGGATTGAGTTTGACCAGCTGTGAGTAGGTCCGCTATTGCACCAGATAGGCTTTGGCATTCTACTGGTGAGTAGTGAGGTCTGTGAGACTCCGGTGATGTTCAATTTCAGAGATGGTATTGGTATCAGTGATATGACTGATGTTCTGTATGATGTTGGACGGTCCTGACGTGGGCGGGTGTGATGTGGGCGAGGCTATAAGCTTGGGCGAGCTACCACACTGGACGAGCTACCAGTTCCGAGTCCTGCATTACTTAGGCGATCGCGTTATGATTGTTCGTATCTGGACCACTGTACTGAGAGGTGGTGATTTGCATACATGCATTGGATCATTGTATGTTACATTAGGCCCTGTAGGCCATTGCATAGTATGAGTATATAGCCTTGGTAGGCTGGTTACCTGTATTGTACGCTTGCATAGCCATGGTGGGCTAGTTACCTGTATTGCATGCTTGCATAGCCGTGGTAGACTGGTTATTCACATCACATGATCGTGTAGCCTAATTAGGCTAAGTCTTGGTTTAAAGTTCTCATCATGCTTTACTGCTTACTCTGATATTTATCATGCTTGTCATACGCATTGCGCATGCACACACGCACTCACAAAGCTTCGTTCGAAGCTTATGCGCGTTTGTTATGCTGCAGGTTATACCAGAGTGTATCAGCAACGTTGAGTTGGAGTTGGGAGTGCAGTAGCAGGAGGTGTCAGATTGTGCACAGTTTTTATATGTACGCATTGTGTATTTACCGTTCAGTACCGTATGTAAATGAAATGGCTTAGTGGAAATATTGTGTTTGTCTTTGTGGTACTCATATGGTGATGCTCATGTTTCAAAAAAAAAATTCAGACCCTAAAATCTTCCTTGTGGTATCCCAGGATCGGAACCTGGCGTGTGGGGTTAGGATCCGAGATCGGGGTACTACGGAGGCTACCACCTCTGAATTCGGGTTACGGCGAATGGACATCGATAACCGAATTTGGGGCATGACACTTTGAAGATCTGAAGAAGTTATTCAACAGATTAAAAAAGTACAAGCTCCGTCTCAACCCTCAGAAATGTGTCTTCGGTGCAATGGGAGATAAACTCCTTGGCTTTATGGTGAGCGAGGATGGCATCAGGGTTGACGAAACTAAAACCAGAGCAATCATCGAGATGCCCCCTCCTAGAACAGAGAAAGAAATTCATAGCTTCCTCGGCAGAATTCAATACATCAGTTGCTTCATCGCACAACTCACACTTATCTGCGAACCCATATTCAAGCTCCTTCGGAAGAACGTTCCAAAAGAATGGAATGACGATTGCCAAGTCGCCTTCAACCGTATCAAGAAGTATCTCATGAATCCTCCAATTCTAGTGCCGCCCACTCCTAGACGACCACTATTGTTATACATCTCGGTAGCAGCAGAAGCCATTGGCTGTGTTCTTGGCCAGCACGACGAGACCGGGAAAAAAGAACAGGCAATATACTATTTGAGCCAAAAGTTCACCGACTACGAGACCAGGTATTCCCCAATCGAGAAGACTTGCCTCGCCCTAGTCTGGGCAACTCAGCGACTTCGTCAATACATGGATCCACTCAAATAACTATTCGAGAAACCAGCACTCACTGGAAGGATAGCTAAATGGCAGCTACTCCTATCTGAATTCGACATCACCTATGTCACTCAGAAGCCAATCAAGGGGTAGGCCCTCGCCGATCATCTCGCCGCTCACTTTCTCCTGGATTATCAACCGCTCAAGACATTCTTCCCTGATGAAGATCTCTTACTTATCGAAGATGAAGAAAAGAAGAAGAAAGATGAGTGGACGTTATTCTTTGACGGCGCAACGAATTCTAAAGGGAGTGATATCGGGGCAATCCTCTACTCTTCAAATGATATCCCTATCCCTATCTCAAGGCGCATAGCATTCGAGTGCACTAACAACATGGCAGAGTATGAAGCATGCATCGCTGGCCTAAGGGAAGCCATAATCTTGGGCGTCAAGAAGCTACGAGTATTTGGAGACTCTCAGCTTATCATCAATCATACCAATGGTGAATGGAAAACCAAGGACGAGAAGTTGATAGCATATCATGTGTATCTTGAAAATTTGGTCGAAGAATTCAAAGAGATCACCTTCTTATACATGCCCAGAGGCAAGAATCAGTTTGCAGATGCTCTTGTTACACTTGCATCAATGCTTGAGATCCTAAAAGGAGCTTCAGAATGGGAACTCACAGTCGAAACTCAAGATGAACCTACTTTCTGCCTGGAAAATAGAAGAAGCCGAAGCTGCCCCTGACAAACCCTGGTATGCCAACATCAAGCAATATCTCGAAACCCAGGAGTATCCGGAGGTAGCAACAGCAACAGATCGCCGAACCATCCAGCGTTTGGCCGGCCAGTTCACTATTAGCGGTGAAGTTCTTTACAAGCGATCATATAATCACGCCCTCCTTCGATGCATCAACGAAACAGAAGCTGCAAAGATCATGAAAGAAACACACGAAGGAATCTGTGGATCACACATGAATGGGCACATGATGGCAAAGAAGATTCTACGACTCGGTTACTATTGGCTCACCATGGAGACAGACTGCTGCCAACACATCAGAAAATGCTTCAAGTGTCAGGAGCACGCGAATTAAATTCATGCCCCCTCATCAGAACTATAAACCTGACGACTCCCTGGCCCTTCTCCATGTGGGGACTTGACATCATTGGGAAGATTAGTCCCAAAACATCAAACGGTCATGAGTATATACTTGTGGCAGTCGACTACTTCACAAAGTGGGTAGAAGCAGCCTCTTACACCATGATTGCAGCATCTCAGGTGATCAAATTCATGAAGAACAACATCATAAGCCGGTATGGAATCCCTAATGCTATCATCACAGATAATGGGACCCCGTTCGTCAACAAGAAGATGGATGACTTCTCAGTAAGTTCAAGATTCAGCGTCATCGATCAAGCCCCTATCGTCCTCAGATGAATGGTGGGGTAAAAGCCGCAAACAAGACAATCGTCAGGATACTCGAGAAAATGGTCGTGACTTATTGAGATTGGTCAGATATGCTCCCATATGCACTTTGGGCCTATCGAACGTCTGTACGGTCTGCTACAGGCGTTACTCCTTTCGAGCTTACTTATGGAATGGAAGCAGTCCTACCAGTCGAGGTGGAAATACCGTCACTACGGGTATTACTAGAAAGCGGAATTGAAGAAGGAGAATAACAACGGGCCAGATTTGATCAGTTACAGCTAGCAGATGAGAAGCGCATGCATGCGCTATGTCATTCTCAGTGTTATCAGAAAAGGATCGCAAGGGCTTACAACAAGAGAGTCCGAAAAGAAGTTTCAAGGTGGGCGACATGGTCATGAAGAAGATTCTACTATCACACCTTCCTGATCCCTGGGGAAAGTTCAAACCCTCGTGGGATGGACCGCTGATCATCAGAAAAGTACTTCTTGGAGGCGCTCTCAGACTCACCAGCATGAGAGGGGTGGATCTTCCTGAGCCAATCAACGTCGACAAAGTGAAGATCTTTCACGGGTAAGTCATTCTGACCTTATTAAGAATTACATTAATAGAGCTGAAGTCAAGAGCTCGAAGCTAAAACCTCTGAGAAATCATTTTCGTCCACCAATAAGTGTTTCAAATAAGGGGATTCAACAGAAAAAAGAGAGAAGAAAAGACAAAAAAAAGGAATATAAAAAAAAGAGAAAAGAAAAGAAAATGGGAAGCCAAAACAGGGTACCTGAGAAAAATCAACCCGAGAAGAAACACAGTCACCCATCCATCCACCTCAGAAAGGTCTATGGCTAAGACCGACATCTCTATCATCGTAACTTAGGATAAGGGCTGAAAGACTGCCATCGGCTGGCAACGACGGATTTCCGACCTCTAGCCGCCGCAGTTATCCAAAAATCCAGAAAAAAGAAAAAAAAAGAGAAAAAAAATGTGTGCCTAAACAAAGAGGGCAAAGTGAAAACCGAAAGGGCGCTCTAAGTAAAAACAGTGGGCATATAGCGGACTTGGTGAAAACTCGAAAGGGCGCCGAGGGTAAAAATAGCATAGCTGCTAAGGGGCAGGCAAGATCAAATACCCGGGACGTGGTGAAAACCTGAAAGGGCGCTATGGGCAAAAATAACGGGAAAAGGCCGGCTGTGGTGAAAACTCGAAAGAGCACTGCAGGAAAAAATGGCTCGAATAGAAAAAAGTGCAGGTACCAAGAACCCAGATGGTTAAGATCAGTTCAACCAGTTACAGTTCAAGAACAAGAAGAAGTACAGTCGGGAACAAAGAACTCTACAAACTCTGACAATCTCAGGAAGTAACAGTTTCCATTGCCTACACCTCTAGGGAACCAAAGGGATCCCACAAGTTAATCTCGAGACATCAGTTAAAGCATTGGCTGAGCCTCAGTTCTGATTCCTATGTCTCGGCACAAAATCCAGACACACTCACAAGACAACTCATGACACAATAAGTTTTCAAAAAGTTTTCTCTTTTCATTAAATGCATCATGTTTCTTTTACATATATCATTCATCTTTTCTAAAAAATACAAAAAAATGCATCATCACCAGTCATGTACTATGCAAAAAGGAATGTACAGACGGCTGACACAGCCCTAAAAAGTAAAACATCAATCTATGCCCTCCTCCTCGACCACGTCAAGTAAGTTCTCTGACTCATAATGAAATAGCCTCACTCTTAATCTGCTCACCTCCATATGCAGGTAATACTGTTAGTGCACTTTTCTGTGGTATACTAGTGTACCTTGTTTGTCAATTACTTAGGTCAGTAGGTCTAGTGCTGGTTGAGCTTAATGAAGACGAAGACCGAAGACTCAAGTGGCCCGGCTGCATCAAGAAAGAAGAAACAGGTAAATGTGATGCCTTGGTGTGCCTTGCCTTGACCAAAACCTAACCCATAACCTCTTAGATGACTTGCACCACCTAGGTATACCTTTAGTCATCATTATTAGTCTTAGAACTCCATGAAAAACATGATAAATTAGACTAATTAAAGAGGTGGAAGCTGCTGTAATCAAATAGGCTCAAACAGCAGTTTCCGATAGGACTCCGATCAATCGGACACTGGCTCCGATAGGACTCCGATCAATCGGACAGAAGCTCCGATCAATCGGACAGAAGCTCCGATCAATCGAAAATTTTTCCAGCAACCTTGAAAATCCACTGGACATATTTCTGATCAATCGGACAGTCTTCCGATCCATCGGAAGGGGTCCGTCCGATCAATCGGACAGTGTTCCGATCAATCGGAATATCTTCCAGAGACTTCACTGGATAGATTTCCGATCAATCGGACTTGTCTCCGATCAATCGGACAGGTCTCCGATCCATCGGACCTTCTTCCGATCAATCGGAGATGCGCGAATCTGCCCGTTTTTTGACCGTTGGAAGAAAATCTATTTAAGATGGGGGATTCGTTTTTGAGCTAAGAGAGGGGATTTTGAGGAGATAGAAGCCACCATTGCTAGAGATCATTAGAGGCTCTATCCCAAACCTATAGCAAGCCATTCTCCTTGTGTTTTCATCACAAGCTTGGGCCATTCAATGGCATCTTGAGAATAGGACTTGTTCCCTCTTGATTCCTAGGGTTTGGACACCTTGATGATAGTTAAATCCTTTGTCTAAACACTACCTAGGAGTCCATTTAGGTGCATTCCTCTAGGAAACCCATTTCCTACCATTTGTAGAGGTTTCACCATTCCCTAGCACCTTGGGCATCTCCAATGGAGCATCACATGCAAGGTAGCTGATCTTGGAGCTGGAGCCTTGGCAAAGCGGCGGCGTCAAAGATCGGGGGAGCACAAGGGGAGCTGATTCAAGCACGGGAGAGCGAGAAGAAGCAACCCGAAGTGGCGCAACAAGGGGCTCAATCCGACAAGTAAGGTTGTCTTGTTAAGAGTCCATCCACTCAATTCCCTGTGGGAGTTGAGTGTAGAGTTTGTTTGACAAACTCGCCCTGGGGTCGTTAGCCGATCCTTGGCCTATTAGTTGGGCCTAAAATCTAGGGACGTCAGCTGTTCCTTGGCACGTTAGTCGCGCCTAAAACAAAGTCTCCAAGGGGGAGCCACCAACACGGGTGCAAACGTGTAGGTTGGGAGGAACCTGTAAACTCCCCGGTTGGGTGGATCCGATTTACAACACCTTAGTTGGGAGGAACCAGATTTAAACTCCCCAGTGAATGCCGGTGTGTTCAAAGGGGTTGAGTACTTGAACCGGGAGTGGAGTAGACAAGTAGTCGAACCATTATACATCCTTGTGTTTGTGATTGATCTTGAGCACATTTCTTTTTAATGCATTGAGTTTAATTGGTTAATTATGAATGCTTAGTTAGGAATGTATGCTAGGCACTTGATAGGCACATCCACACTCACAAGATGTACTTTCACTACCTCAAGTAGACTTGAACTTCTTGATCCATCCTCACTCAAGTCTATTTGAGCAGCATAGATTAGGTTCTTCATTAGCTTAAAACATTTAATTGATCTATGCTTGTTTAGACTAGGTTGTTTATAGCTTTTATCATATGCTAGTCTTTTAATTGGACCCACTTAGGCTTGGAAGCCGAAGTGTTAATTGCTTACGTAGTATAATTTGTTGAATTTGTTAAGTAGGCGAAAAGAATTTGAAAAGGTCCTAATCACCCCCTCCTATAGGTTTAGCCATAATTCTAGTTGCTCTTTAAGCTTCCGCACTTGTATGCATAGGGTGTCGTGTTAGGCTACCCGACGCAATTTCATTTGGTATCAGAGCGGGTTGCTCTTCAAGGACGTAACCGTCTAGAGTAAGATCCGATACCGGAGCACTAGCATCATGTCTAGCCGAGATGGGAGTGCCACCAACCGTCCACCTTTCTTTGACGGGTCCAACTATGCTTATTGGAAGGCGAGAATGAGAATTTTTCTCCAATCCATGGACCGTCCGGTGTGGCTTAGCACACAAACTGGATATACCTTGCCCACCGAGCAAGTGGAGGTTGATGGGAAAAATATTGTCATTCCTAAAGATGATTCCAAATGGGATGACATAGAGAGAGCTCAATACATGGCAAATGCCAAAGCTCTCAATGCGATTTGCTGTGCGGTTTTCCCGGAAGAATTTCAGCGCATTCTCACATGCGCAACTGTAAAAGAAGCGTGGGATATACTTGAGGTTACCCACGAGGGAACTAGCACAGTAAGACGCTCGTAGCTTCAGCTCTTAACCACCAAATTTGAAAACATTAGGATGGAAGAGACTGAAACTTTCATGGAGTTTTATACTAAATTGTCAGATATTTGCAACTCCATGTTTGTCTTGGGGGATCGGGTTCCGGAAGGAAGGATTTGTAGAAAAATACTTAGGTCCCTCCCGGGAAGATTTGACTCCAAGATAGTTGCCTTAGAGGAGTGTAGAGACATAGATAACATGAAAGTAGAAGAACTCATAGGTTCCCTACAAACTCATGAACTACACTTTAAGGCCCCCTCTAGGAAGAAAAACATCGCCCTAAAATCCTCTCACAAACATAAGAAAATTAAGAGTGAGTCGGAGGAAGATAGCGATGATGAGGATGATGAGGAAGAAAAATTAAACAAAAAATTCAAGAGATTCCCCAATTTTGATAGAGGGAATAGCCGTGACAAGAAGGACAAGAAGGGTGATAAACATAAAGGGAAATCATCCAAACCTTCATCCGTCCGATGTTACGGTTGCGGTCAACGTGGCCATATTGCCCCGGACTGTCCGGAAACGCCTAAAACGAAAGGTAAAAAGGCGATGGCTGCCACGTGGGATAATACGAAGGAGTCGGACTCCAAATCCGATGACTCTGCTAGTGATGGGAGCCAACATAATGATCTAGCTCTCTCGGCCTCCACCACTACCCCTCTTCCCGCTTATCTAAGAGGGGATCCCAGCCGCTATCCCTTCTAGGAGTAGAAGGAGTTCCCAACCCCTCACCTCATGCTACATTTTATGAGGGTGTTGAAGAAATTAGTTACCCTTAGGCTTATCAAACTAAACATAGTTAGTGAGGGTAGCTAGAAATGCTTATATAGGTAAATCTGAGGATTTCAGCCTCATTTCTGTGTGTATGGGCAAATCAGAGGATTCAAGCCTCATTAGCCCAATTTTTGATAATTTAGCCTTGCTTTTAATTAATATATTTGCTTGCTAGATTATCACCATGCTTAGATTAGCTAATCATCTTGAGTTTTATGCTTCATTGTATGCTAATCTTTGCTTAGTATTGGTCTTGATATACCAATTGGGGAGGTTGGTTGATTGGGCTATAAGCCCTTGAGCTTTAATGCTTAAAGTATATCATAAATGACCAATTTTGCATGATTAACTATGATTAGATAGTTACATTTTCTTGTTAATCATGTTCCTTAGCATGCTCCATGTATTAAAAATCATGCACCCTATACTCTTTTTTTTTTTTTTTGCATGTGCTTAGAGTTATAACTGCGACATACTATCTTCTCTTACCTTAACCTTATTGATATATCATTAAGGGGGAGAGAATAGTTTGTCAATTGCTGACAAAAAGGGGGAGAAAGATCAAGTCCCACCAAAACTAGTTTGCTATGTTTTGTGATACAGGGATTGACAGGTTATAGGGGAGCAAATTGAAGAGGAGCTGCTTAGATTAGGCATGTCAAGAGTCCTGTATTTAATTTTACATCAATGTAATCTCTTGTACATGTATTTGTTTTGGTAGGTTAGGTTTTTGTAAGTAATTGACAAAGGGGGAGATTGTTAGTGCACTTTTCTGTGGTATACTAGTGCACCTTGTTTGTCAATTACTTAGGTCAGTAGGTCTAGTGCCGGTTGAGCTTAATGAAGACGAAGACCGAAGACTCAAGTGGCCCGGCTGCATCAAGAAAGAAGAAACAGGTAAATGTGATGCCTTGGTGTGCCTTGCCTTGACCAAAACCTAACCCATAACCTCTTAGATGACTTGCACCACCTAGGTATACCTTTAGTCATCATTATTAGTCTTAGAACTCCATGAAAAACATGATAAATTAGACTAATTAAAGAGGTGGAAGCTGCTGTAATCAAATAGGCTCAAACAACAGTTTTCGATAGGACTCTGATCAATCGGACACTGGCTCCGATAGGACTCCGATCAATCGGACAGAAGCTCCGATCAATCGGAAATTTTTCCAGCAACCTTGAAAATCCACTGGACATATTTCCGATCAATCGGACAGTCTTTCGATCCATCGGAAGGGGTCCGTCCGATCAATCGGACAGTGTTCCGATCAATCGGAATATCTTCCAGAGACTTCATTGGATAGATTTCTGATCAATCGGATTTGTCTCCGATCAATCGGACAGGTCTTCGATCCATCGAACCTTCTTCCGATCAATCGGAGATGCGCGAATCTGCCCGTTTTTTGACCGTTGGAAGAAAATCTATTTAAGATGGGGGATTCGTTTTTGAGCTAAGAGAGGGGATTTTGAGGAGATAGAAGCCACCATTGCTAGAGATCATTAGAGGCTCTATCCCAAACCTATAGCAAGCCATTCTCCTTGTGTTTTCATCACAAGCTTGGGCCATTCAATGGCATCTTGAGAATAGGACTTGTTCCCACTTGATTCCTAGGGTTTAGACACCTTGATGATAGTTAAATCCTTTGTCTAAACACTACCTAGGAGTCCATTTAGGTGCATTCCTCTAGGAAACCCATTTCCTACCATTTGTAGAGGTTTCACCATTCCCTAGCACCTTGGGCATCTCCAATGGAGAATCACATGCAAGGTAACTGATCTTGGAGCTGAAGCCTTGGCAAAGCGGCGGCGTCAAAGATCGGGGGAGCACAAGGGGAGCTGATTCAAGCACGGGAGAGAGAGAAGAAGCAACCCGAAGCGGCGCAACAAGGGGCTCAATCCGACAAGTAAGGTTGTCTTGTTAAGAGTCCATCCACTCAATTCCCTGTGGGAGTTGAGTGTAGAGTTTGTTTGACAAACTCGCCCTGGGGTCGTTAGCCGATCCTTGGCCTATTAGTTGGGCCTAAAATCTAGGGACGTCAGCTATTCCTTGGCACGTTAGTCGCGCCTAAAACAAAGTCTCCAAGGGGGAGCCACCAACACGGGTGCAAACGTGTAGGTTGGGAGGAACCTGTAAACTCCCCGGTTGGGTGGATCCGATTTAAAACACCTTGGTTGGGAGGAACCAGATTTAAACTCCCCAGTGAATGCCGGTGTGCTCAAAGGGGTTAAGTACTTGAACCGGGAGTGGAGTAGACAAGTAGTCGAACCACTATACATCCTTGTGTTTGTGATTGATCTTGAGCACATTTCTCTTTAATGCATTGAGTTTAATTGGTTAATTATGAATGCTTAGTTAGGAATGTACGCTAGGCACTTGATAGGCACATCCACACTCACAAGATGTACTTTCACTACCTCAAGTAGACTTGAACTTCTTGATCCATCCTCACTCAAGTCTATTTGAGCAGCATAGATTAGGTTCTTCATTAGCTTAAAACATTTAATTGATCTATGCTTGTTTAGACTAGGTTGTTTATAGCTTTTATCATATGCTAGTCTTTTAATTGGACCCACTTAGGCTTGGAAGCCGAAGTGTTAATTGCTTACGTAGTATAATTTGTTGAATTTGTTAAGTAGGCGAAAAGAATTTGAAAAGGTCCTAATCATCCCCTCCTATAGGTTTAGCCATAATTCTAGTTGCTCTTTAAGCTTCCTCACGTGTATGCATAGGGTGTCGTGTTAGGCTACCCGACGCAATTTCAAATACACCTCATCTCGCTCAAGGCTGTGGATCACTGTCTCCTCATCAAACAACTTCTGATCGACAGCCAATCTCCTCGACATCATCTCACAATGATACCGAAGTGCAGAGATCTCAGACAGCAAGTGGCCATGAGTGGCCAAGAGGAAACCAGGATCGAAGAATGGGAGCTCCTCAAAGGGCTCATATGAACCAGATGAAGAGCCAGCATCCCCAAGAATATCCTGCCCATCCTCATCGGCGGTCTGGTGCCAGCAAGGAATGCGTCGATACAGAGATTGCTCAGCAACCCAATGTTGTTATGGGGCAGTCGTCATCGAAAAAGTCCACAACTCAAAGCCAAGCAAATCAGCAGTCAAGTGACTCGCCCAGGATCCTTCAATCCGAGTCCTAAAGTCAAATGATCTAGATGAAAGTGCTCGACGCCCGATACCCGTGAAAGCAAAAGGAGGAACATCCTGCTCATACCCAAACTGTCGCAGGAACCGAATAGGGTGATAAGAAAAGTAAGATCGAAAGCCTACCAGCATCAGAGGAAGGCAGTGCGCATTACAAAGTACTAGAGGAAGTAAAAGCCAAGATGACTCCCAACGAACATTCCAGTCACGAGCTCAGCAAACATCCTGCGATATAAGGGTTCACTCATCCTAGCCGTATGCGAAAGAAACTCCATGATGTGTCGCATGAGGTCTGGGCGACGGGTGCCAGGAAATGATACAGGAACGGTTAGTGAAAGACGCTTCCATAGCCAGATCTGATTTTAAGAAAGTAAAGAGGTTTAACTACAGCAAAGCAATTCCCAAAAGACAAGAAAAGAAAAAGAAAAGTGCAGAAAAGATACCTGGAGAAATGCACAGCAGCCGCGAAGGACACGAGTGCGGCCCAGGGCACAGTCAGTCAGCCCATTAAACAGCTCAGCCAGGACAAGAGAAATGATCCCCTGCCGTCGAACAGTTCGGCTCATCACCTCAAAGAGCAGAGGAGTCTGAGATCTACGCCATCCCGAGAATAGCACATCAGCTATCAAACGGAACATCAATGCATTCCGAGAAAGTAAGGACCCTGCCACACTCCGAGGGCCCGTGAAAAGATCATACAACAAGTCCAAGGAGAATACTACATCATCCTGGCCGACAGCTGCAGGTTGAACAAGATACGGGATCCCAAACCGGTTCTGCGGTGTGGCAGTCTTCGGCAAAGTCTTCGGTGAGAAATACTGAGCTTAATTCCAAGGAAGACCGGTCAGATGCGCAAACTCCTCCAAAGAAGGTCCCATCTCCATGTCGTTGAACGCGAACAAGTTCAACGAAGGGACCCAGTCAATCAGTGCAGCCCCGAGCATCCTCCAATCAATATCAACTCTAGCCATATGGATCAGACCGCCGAAGCCATAGGACTCCAAATCTTGAATCTCATAAGCTGACAAGCTGTCAAGCTAAGCAAGCAGTCGTGGCTAGCAAGAAGGACGAGGAAGCAACTGACAAGTCCTCACAGGAATCCCCTCCAGAACAAAAGGCCCAGGAATCGATGACAGCTCATTAAGGATTGGAAGATCAACGGGCGAAGGAGAAGGAAAGGCCGAAATCTCTGGAAACTCAATAACCCCTGACCTATCCCCAGTATTGGCTATGTCTGATATAGTCGCATCGCTATCTGAAACTGTCACGACTTCAGCTGCATGAGAAGACTTGCCCGCCTCGTGAACCGAATGTGTAAAGGGTCGACAATCAGGAGAAGGATGGTACTCTCCATCGAAAAGGCTATCAGTGAAAATCACACCGCACATCGCGGCATCCTGATCAATCTTACCGCTGAAAAATGCATCTGAGCCGTCAAGAAAGGCCCCGGCAACCCTGATCGAAGAATCTACGGTCAGATCTGGATCTGCAGTCCTCTCCAACATGAAATCATGAATCTAACCATCATCTTGTCCAATTAAAGAGATCGTCGGGACATCCACACTGTCCATCATCAGGGGGATATCATCAATGATCACATCAAGTCCACCCAAGCAAGTGTGTTGCACATCTCGGCCATCATCAAGAGTATCCAAGCCATCGAAGGTATCATCTGAACCATCAATACCATTCAGACATGAGATCAGCCCATCTATGTCCATCGTGACCCCATCATCACCATCGATCACATCATCCATGCGGCCCACACTCAAAGGAGGGATAGCCTCACCTATGGCCCATCTTCCCATCTCATCCATACCATCCAAAATTTCATCCTCCAATGACCTATTCAAATATGAAATTCCAGCCATCCCACCATTAATGGAGTCATTAAAAGCTCCATTAACCATCAAGCTCAAGTCTTCATTAATGCCCCCTCTTAAAGCCCCATCTACCCCATCCATTAAAGGCATCTCCCCTCCATCAAAGCTCACCTGAAAATCTAGAGTATGGGACCCACCATGGACAGCCCCCACAACCCTTAGATCTCCACCATCCATTGCTTGGGGAAGGACAAAGTAAGAAGAAGACAAAAAGAGAAGAAAAGTGAAGGCAAAAAAGGATTCATGGTTGGATCGAAACCTCATGTGCACAGAATCGAGGAGACAGCAACAGAGGGCAGTGAGGAATGTTCGAACCAGGGCCCGCACAGACTGCACATGAGGAAAGGTCTGGGCGGCCCCCTGTGGGCCGCCCGTATGGACGGATTTTCTCTCTCTCCGCGGGATTGGCTTACCTGTCTTTTGTTAGGTGGGACTGTCAGTCCATGTCAGAAGTTGGCACCCTGAGGGCCGCCCAAGGCTCCAATCCGCTCCAGATTTCATTGGAAGCTGATCTGAATTCTCTGAAAGATACCCCACCTATCCAATCATGAAGAACTGCGGCGAAAATGGGTCTGATCAAGTCAAAGAGAAGGAAAATTGGTCAAGAGTGGTCCACAAGCAATCTGAACCACACAAAGGCTAGATCGTCATGATCTAAGCCGTGGAAAACTTGCATAGCTACTCCAATAGCCAGATCAATGGTTTAATTGCCAAGAAAGAAGGCCAGAGGTCAAGATCCAATCATTAAGTGGGCCCCCAGGGCCAAATCGAGCGATCCGAACCGTTCAAGTCATCATCCATGCAATTAAGAAGTCTCATCTTCCACAAAGCATTAAAGAATGAGTCAGAAATCAAAGCATCCAAGCATCATCAAGGAATTTGAGACAAATTGGGGTTATATATTCATTCAGAAGATCTTGATACAGAAGAAAGATAAAAGCAAAAAGGCCTTAAAATGACAAGAAGGCCATACATCAACAAGTTGGATACATCCTTAAGAAGCAGGCTACAAATCACCAACATAATCATCATCATCCCTTCTCCCATCCCACTCCCGACGATGAAGATCTATCAGAGGAGCTGTCGATCTTCTAGCGTACCTGCGACAACCCCCTGGAACATAGAGTGAAGGAAGCAGAGGTCCCTGTCTGTACAGAAAATACCACTCTTCGTAGTCACGATCCAGGATCGTGAAGCGAAATCTGGGCTGGCCCGCAAGAGCATCGGCTATATCATCAGCCGGAATCTAAGCAGCCGGAGGAGGTGCGGAATAAGGAACCTGAGCCACACCAGTGATCTGTCGAAGCAGCCTTTCGCCCAAGTACCATTGAAACGATTCAGCATCGGAGAGCATGATCCGAAGACACGAAGAATCATATGCTTCTACACGCTAAGGGGTATAGTAAAGAGGAAAGTTGGCGTACGGCATCCAAGCAAACTACAACAAGTGAGTTCATCACAATCAACCCTAGAGCAGCACGACGAATAAGGAAAACAAGATACTTACGTCCTCGATGGTCAGTCTGTCTATGTCAGCGCGCCAATTGTCCCCAGACACTCGAGAATTCCGTTGACGGTTTTGTTGATGCCAGTGCATGAAGCGTACAAAGATGGCTCAACACCATCTCGTATCCTCGGCGAGAGATGAGCAAAATGATCATAAAAGCAGGTCTGGGCAAGGGCAGACATAATGATTAGATAGAGAAAGAAGGCAAATGTCTCCAGGGAAGGTTAAAAAGAATACCTCCACGACGGGCCAGAAACCTGTGTAGGACCGACTACTCCGAGAGGTCTTATCTAAACCTTGGAAGATACGAGTCAAGATAGCCCCGTTCCAATTATACGAATGACGAAGATCCTTAACCAAGCAAAGAAATCTAGGGTCGACCCTTTCGTTCGTATGACAAAAAAGAACGACCCAAAGGCGTAAGTAATCATGGCCCGTGCTTTGTGAAGGGCCTCCAGCTCGGTAATAGTGATGACATCAGCGAAGGTGTTGTAAAACCATCGCAGTTTCACTTGGTGGCTCTGGAATTCATTCTCAAGTGGGATAGTTCTCACAAGCCATATCCAATCAGTGGAAGTAATGGGAGCAAGAGAGCTGGCGTAGGGAACAACTGCCTCATGGATTGGAAAGCCAATCTGCATATATATATCCAGGGGAGTTATTCCCCATTCCCCACAAGGAAGTTGAAAGGTGTGGGTCTCATCCCTCCACCTCTCACAGAGAGCCGCAAACAGCATGCGGTTGGCATTATTGTTGTGAAAGCGTAGTGCGAGAAGGCCTGCAAAAGGAGTATCGACCAGAACACATTCGAGCATAAGCTGCGGCTGCTTCACCCAATCATCCCAGAGATCCCGAGTACCTCGACCCTTTATGAAAAGAAGAGGTTGGTGCTCCTTAGCTAAAGAACACATATGGGTCCCGCGACGAACAATGAAGGCCGGGTCATCCTCATCAACCGCCCTTCGCCTCCTTGTGCCGTCCGCCATAATCCTACAAGCTCGACCAGGTAAGTCCCGATCCTTTATCCGTTAAGATCCAAATCAAATCATTATCCGGGAAACCCAAGGGTTAGGATTTACAATCGAATGCAAAAATTGAATGTCCAAATCCATGTGTCGCCTAGGATATGTGTTGGGCCCATTAAAGGAAGCAAGGCCCACCTTAAAGAAGGTTGCATGCCGTGCCTTAGGTAAGGAAAATCCACCATCCAAGGATACGTTTTGGACAACAAATGCACTCAAGTGCCATGAGATCAAAGTGGGATAAGAATCAAACTTCATATAAAGAAATCCCTCTTCAAAGTCCATATGTGACCAAGGATTGGTTCACTTTCCCTACCAAGGCCATGATCCTCATTTAAGATGTTCCCATCTTTTTACACATATACATGGACAAGTGGGGGATAAGAAGGAAATTGGTCCCCAAGAGCAACTCAAGTGCCCCACCTCAAGGGATTGAAAGGAGCACATTGCCCACTTGAAGAAACATGAGAACCTATTCATGGGTTAACCATGGGCAACCTATGTGCATTATCTTGATAAATGTTTTAACTATGAGAGTACAACATGGTGGTCTACCCACAAACATATGAAGCCAATGGTAAAAAATTGATGCACATAGCCTACATGAAGAACCAAAGTTGGAAATGTCCACGCAAGGACAAGTTTGGGCAACTTATGTGCAACAATTACTTTACAAAAAAGGGGACCATTTGAGCACAAGAGGGCATGGCTTGATGAGTCACCCAACCATCATGAAAATGGCTAAGAATGGTATACATAGCCCACTTGAAGATCAAAATCCAAAAGGCCCCAAAGCATGGGACAAAATTGGGCAACTTATGGGTATCATTCTTTCCCACAAATTGAAAGAAAAATCACTCATCTTTGAGAATGATGGTGGATGACCCACCAAGCACCCCAAGAGAAGTTCAAGGAGCTATGGTTGTGTGGATAGCCCACTTGATGAAGGTCATCCACTTGAGGTTGGTGACATTAAAAGGAGCTCTTGAGATCTACTTTCCTACAACATGAGAAAACCATTTGAACTTAGTGAGATTGTTGGGACAACTCACTCATGGGACTTGTGGATGATCAAGTAACCCAAGTCCTCCATCCATCCAAAGAAAAGGCATGAAGAAACAATCCCACATGCACAAAGTGTAGTGGTGCACGCATGACTAAAAAAAATTCACGAGTTTCAAAGAGGGCCCAAAAGCCCATCTATATGGAGGAATACTAAGGAGCCCACCACACTTTGTGTACAAGGATGTACATCATAATCAAGAGATGGTGAAAGATTTGGGCCCCTTCTCCATAGAGGCCCAACTAAGAAATCTAGCCCACTTGAGATCCAAGTGAAGAATGGGCTAGTCACCTTTGTCCATACACATGTGAAGAAAGATGGGGCCATCCAAAGTGAGCATTATGAGCCCAAAACTTGAGGTGGGCCCTACCATTCCCGTGGACCCAAATCTTGAAAAGAAGATGGAAAAGAAAAGAAAGCTCTAAGGAAAATATGGCAAGAAAAAGAGAGCATGAGGGAGCCCAAAATGAAGTATTGGGCCTATCAAATACACCAAGGGCCATGACTTCACTTTGGGCCCATTTGAAACACATAAAAAGGGACCCAACTCCCATGAGAAAAGATAGTATATTTTGCCATGCACACTTGATGGACATGGCAAAATTACCCTTTATATATACATGAAGGGAGTATAGAAAAAGAAAAGAAAAATGAAATGAAGCTTGCAATGTTTCACTCCATGCACCACCTTGAGAAGAGAGTGGAGAAGTAGAAAAAAAGCCATAGGACTTGGGCCCACCTTGACTCCCTTGGAATGACTACATGGAGAAAAGAGAGAGAACATGAGAAGAGACAATGAAGAAGAAAACAATGAAATGAAGGAAAAGAGAGTGGGTCATACCTTCACCACTCACCAAAGGGGGACCACCTTGCTGTCCCAAAGCTTCACTAAAGCCTCACCACTTGAAAAGAGAAAAAGGCCACCAAAAGAAAGAGAAAAACTTGAAGAAAGAGAGAGTGTGAGAAAGAAGAGAGAGAGAGATTACACGTTGGAGGGGCCAAGGGTGCCCCATGTTATATAGAAAAGGGGAGGGCACCCCATTATCCAACCCACTGGAAAAACCAGTGGGCAGAAGAAGCTTGGGCGGCACCCAGGCGGCTGTCCGTCCTCCCACCTGGTTGAAACGACCTCTCACCCTCTCTCCTTGGGAAGAACTCTCCCTTGGGAAGAGTTTGTTGCAAGTGAATCTTGTACCTCCATGTAAGAAGAAGTGATGGAAGAGAAGGAGGAGAAAAAGAAAAATGAATCTCACCAAAATCTCATTTTGTGAGAAATTGGGGAGAAATTGGCTTGATGATATGGAAAAAGCTCCATCAGATTTTCAAGAAAAAGAAAGAGAATTGACTTGGTCAAACAGTGATCTCAACCATCCAAAGTCATGGCTCGATGATCTGAATCATTCTCAGAAAAACCCCAGGAATTTTCAACCTTGATCTCTACCAGCCTCCCATCCCCATTGGTCCGAGACCTTAAACTACGTCGGGATCAAGATCCCGAGGGATTTTTAATAAAACGGGCATCGATCTCAAACATTAAAATCAAAATCGATGACTCAGAACATCTTTCAAAATCACAAAAAAATATATTACCAGTCTCACTCCCAAGTTGTGGTCCGAAGAACTTAAACTACGTTGGGATCAAGATCTCGAGGGATTTTTAATAAAAACCGGCATCGGTCTTGATTGCTTGAATCAAGATCCGATGACTCCGGACATTTTCTGACAAAAAATATATATATGCATTTCCCTGCCTCGCTTGTACATAAGTTTTGGTCCGAAGACCTTAAACTACATCGGGATCAAGATCCCAAGAGATTTTTAATAAAAACGGGCATCGGTCTTGATTGCTCGAATTAGGATCCGACGACTCCGGACATTTAAAAAGAAAAAAAAAGAAAAAAGAAGAAGAAGTGTGTATTTCCAATATTGCTTGTACGTATTTTGGTCCGAAGACCTTAAACTACGTCGGGATCAAGAACCCGAGGGATTTTTAATAAAACCAGCATCAATCCCAACCGTTCAGGCCAAGATCTAATGAACTGGATCATTTAAAAAAAATGTGTTACCCTATTTTGTATAAAGTTTTGGTCCGAAGACCTTAAACTACGTCGGGATCAAGATCCCGAGGGATTTTTAATAAAAACTGGCATAGGTCTTGACTGGTCGAATCAGGATCTGACGACTCCGAACATCTTCTACAAAAAATATAATAAAAAAATGTGAATTTCCAGCATCTCTTGTACAAAGTTTTGGTCCGAAGACCTTAAACTACGTCGGGATCAAGATCTCGAGGAATTTTTAATAAAACCGGCATCAATCCCAACCGTTTAGGCCAAGATCTGATGACCTGGATCATTTAAAAAAAATGTGTTACCCTATTCTGTATAAAGTTTTGGTCCGAAGACCTTAAACTATGTCGGAATCAACATCCCGAGGGATTTTATAATAAAAACTGGCATCAATCCCAACCGTTCTGGCTAAGATCTGATGGCCTGGATCATTTTGAAAAAAAATGTGTTACCCTATTCTGTATAAAGTTTTGGTTCGAAGACCTTAAACTATGTTAGGATCAACATCTCGAGAGATTTCATAATAAAAACTAGCATCGACCTCGACCGCTTGGCTCAAGGTTCGATAGTTCGGATCTTTTCAAAAAATCACAAAAAGAATGTATTTTCAGCATGTGCATATTCTGGGTCCGAAGACCTTAAACTACATTGGGATTAATTTCTCGGGGGACTTTTCGTGCTTTCAACCAAAAATCGGTATCGGCCTCGACCGCTCGGATCAAGGTTCGATAACTCGGATCATTTCAAAAATACCAAAAAGATTTTAAGCTTTCCATAAAAACCAGTATCAATCTCGATCACTCGAATTGAAGTCTGGAACCTTTTTAAAACAAAAAAAAATCACTGTCAATTTATCTGCGCAAATTTATTCCCAGCGGTCCGAAGACTTAAAACTACACTGGGATTAACTTCTCGGGGGCTTTCTTTCCCAACATGTTCCGGACATGGCTGACACTTGATCATACGGGTGTCCGGAATCTTCAAAACAGGTAAAGGCTTGAAGCGGATAGAGCCCCGCGATCCTGTTCATGTTGAACGCATCGTGATAGACAACCTTGATTTGGGAGTCGCTGTTGAATCTGACAGATGTTCCTTGTTCCCAAAACTCATGAAGGGGATTGAGGCAGTTGGGAGGTGAAGCCCACCCTCACGAAATTGTGAGCAGCATAAGGCCCCAAACTGGATCAACAAAGGAAAATGTGAGGATGTGGCTCATTTTGTGGCCGAAGGAGTCCGTCGGACGATACGTGGTCTATGTGCATTGCACATGAGGAACAGGCAACTTTGTGGGTGTGTTGACTGAAAACATTCAAAATCTCCTCATCCGAAGATGTAAAACTACGACACTTAACTGTGTGAGATTCGTCTTGCTCACTGATGTAAAATGGATCGGGTGCCTTACCATCAGTAGAAGCTGGAAATGGATGAAAATTCCATACCTTTCCCTGCATTTCAGAAAAATCAGAAAATATCAAAACATTGCAAAATCACCTTTCAAAAAATCACAAAAATATTTCCTTTGTTTTTAATAACCAATCTCCATCCTGACTACTTAAATTCAGACCAAATTTTGTAAAAATCACAAAAATTGTCACTAACTCCAGCACTGCATTTCAGGAGTCTCGAACTCCGCTCACTCACTTCACAGTTTGGGATGACGGATCCGATCGCCCGCAAATTGGAATCTTGAGCAAAACTGGTGACCAAGCACCGTCCTAATCACATCCATTCCCAGAAGAACATCTTAAAGTCTGACAACATCCTTCATCCATTCCCATTAGCAAAGAAGCAGCATCTTGGGACGATGGACCTGATCGACCACGGGTTGGGATCTTGACCAACCCCCTGACCAAACATCCGCATTGGGAAAAAAAATCCCTAGGGGAGCATAACCCTACAAGCAACAAGCTCAAAGTTCTCCGCATCAAAAGCAAAATCATCAAACTGAAAGAGAATGAGCCAAACCATGCATCCCTCATCAAATATACATCGCCATGCATCTCCATGCATCGCATTAATCATCATGTTTACCTGCTTTCAAAATAAAAGTCGGTTAGCCAAAGACCTCACAAGCATCCCTAGTGGAGGCACGTGCAAACCAGATTTTCTTTTTCGAAAAGATAAAAAATATATTTTCCTATTTGCAAATAAAAACCCAACGGAGTATCACTCCCCAGAGTGGGTATCTTTTCAAAAATCCAAAAGCATATTTTCCTATTTGCAAATAAAAACCCCACGGAGTATCACTCCCCAGAATGGCTACCTTTTCAAAATCCAAAAATATTTTCCCAGTAGAGCGTTCGGCCTCCAAAACACCGAGAGATCTTCCATATCTCTGGGTAGGAGCCGACACAAAAATCAAATAAGATCTGATGTCTCACGGTTTTCCCGAAGACCATCGGATCCAATGCACTCAGAGTACGATCGAACTGAACTCCAGTGTCACTACGGTCGTACAACATGCCAAGATACGAAAAGATGAAAGCCAAAAGGCTCGGTCAAAGAAACCATCTGAACGGTGGAAACGATGAATTGTAAACCAAGCATCAAAACCAGCAGATTGGGTGGAAAGAGTTCACCTGCACATACCTATGCGTGGATGCCTGAAGTACCTTGACTGAGTCAAAGTCGGTGTAGTGATCTCCCGTAAGACTACATGGACGCAGGGCAGCTAACCACTTTGATAGTCAAGCGAAACAAGTACTCCCGGAGTGATCCGAGAAAGCATCGAACAATCAATCACAAAGTCGGTAACCTTGTAAGACTATGACGGACGCAGAGGCTCTACTATACCTTTCCGATGTTAGTACCGATCGGGAATGGAAGGGTTGCGATTGGGTACCCAGGTTGCAGCGCATGCAGGGACAATTGCAATGTTTTCTCCAAACTCCCACGGTATGTGCGAGTTATCAATCTCCAAACAATCAACTGACTCAGATACAAAGGAAAACAAAGATTTCAAACCACAATCTAGGAAAGAATGAATTGGAAACCCAGGCATCAAGACCAGCAGATTGGGTGGAAAAATTTCACCCGCACATACCTAGGCGTGGATGCCTAAAGTACCTTGATTGAGTCCAAGTCGGTATAGTGATCTCCCGTAAGACTACATGGACGCAGGGTAGCTAACCACTTTGACAGTCAAGCAAAACAAGTACTCCTGGAGTGATCCGGGAAAGCATCGAACAATCAATCTTAATGTTGGTAACCTCATAAGACCATGACGGACGCAGAGGCTCTACTGTACCTTTTCGATGTTAGTACCGATCGGGAATGGAAGGGTTGCGATTAGGTACCCAGGTTGCAGCGGATGCAGGGACAATTGCAACGTTTTCTCCAAACTCTCGCGGTATGTGCGAGTGATCAATTTCCAGACAATCAACTGACTCAGATGCAAGGGCAAGCAAAGATTCAGACCACAATCTATGAATGACCGGGTCAAAAGTGGGGTGTCCACTCACTTTGGCATTCAGTTGTACGCAACCTCTGCCAAAGAGGGGCATCTGTAGACACCCCACCTTCGGCTACAATGTGGGTAAAGATAGCTGAATGAATGGAGGCCATACCCCCAAATCCCATGTCCAAACCTAGCCAAACTCACCCTTATAAGCCCCAATCTATAGCCCAACTCAAGCCTGAACCCAGTCAACTCACCCCTTAAACATCAGCCCAAAAAACCCCCCATAAGAAAAACCAGTAAAAAAATCCTTAAAAAGTCAAACTTGGTGAGTCAACCCGCTGAGTCAACCCACCGAGTCAACTCACCATGTCAACCCATCTTCCGAACCCAGTCAACTCACCGAGTTTTGAACCACAGTCTCGGAGCAAGTCCGGACTCCGAACCTCGGGCTTTTCTGCTTCAGGTTCGGAGGCTGTACGCTCCAAAGCTGAAGCGGAGCGACCGTATGGGCCGCCCACAGGGTGCCACCCAAACTTATTTACACAAGCTGCCGCCGTTCGTAGCTATAAATACCCCTATCCCTTCTCATTCACAGCATCCTCAACTCCTAGAAAAATTCCATTAGCTCCAAGTTCATCTCCATCCCTTTAGCCCATTCCTCTACCAAGGAGAGCCCGAGTGAGAAGAGCCTAACCCTGGTCCAGCCCAGCCTGACCCTGGTCTAAGTTTCCCAAGCCACCCAAGTCTTGATCTAGCCACTCGAAGCAAACCCTTGCGACACCTCCGTCCATCCAGCTACTCGTTTACCAGCATCATCTCATTCGCATCTAACATAAGTGCAACATTTACTTTTCTTCCAACCCCCCTGCTTATCATATCACTGCCAACACTTTGATTATTCAAACACACAGCGTGTATCCCGCATAAAGCACCTGTCAGTTCAAGCATATGTTCTGGGCTTGCCTGTTAATGGAAACCTGCCCATTAAAAACTCTTACTGTTCAGACCTGCATTCATACATCATGAGAATGTACGAGGATTAAATCAGACTTTCAAGTACTACTTCGATTCTATGAAGTAGAGACCGTACTTCGGTACGGGCAGTGTGGGGTGCTTAACCTCTTCCCACCCTGTAACAGTGATCCCTTACCTCGAATCTCTGGCCGCAGATCAAAAGGAGTCATTTTAGAGGAAGGAATCTTCAGATTCCCTTCTCTAACGTTTCTATGGGGTCTAGCCGACTGTAGATTCGAAGTAATTGGCTAGTGGCGACTCTGGTCTTACACAAACTCATCTAACATATCCAGCTTAACATGACAACCGATAAAAAGCCCTCGAGAAAGAGGTAAGCCAGTGGCACAAACGACGATTCGCGCGCACGCACCCTCTTTTTCGAAAGGAAGGGAGAATTCGGGAGCGCGGAAGGGCGAGCGTCCACACTTAGACTAGGTTGTTTATTACTTAAACCATATGCTAGTCTTGTGATTGGACCCACTTAGGCTTGGAAGTCGAAGTGTTCTTGCTTACTTAGTTTGAATTGATAAAATTGTTAAGTAGGCAAAAAGAATTTCAAAAGGTCCTAATCCCCCCCCCAAGACTTAGCCATAATTCTAGTTGCTCTCTAAGCTTCCGCACGCACATACATTGGTGTCATGTTAGACTACCGACGTAATTACACAAAGACTTAGATGAAGGGAAAACACAAATATCAGCTTGATCAGAGCCTTATGTGGCCCTAAGAAGTTTTCAACAGTAGGCGCCCAATTCCCACCATTTCTTGTAGTGTGGCTCACTTAAGCCTTACATCCGCCTAATTTTTTTTTTATTTTATGACATAAAAAGTTATGGAAAAATAGATGGATGGTATAAATAAAACATATACATCGTGGTAGGCCCCACAGAACCCTGATAGGGCCGTCCGTCTACATCCCGGACGCGGCTTCCATGAATCCCATGCAGATTGAGAGCATAGGTGAGACCTCGGATTCACCCAAGGTGTGGCCCTTACCATGGGGTTACCTTGGGGTTCATCTTGATGTATGTATTCTATATCCACATCATCCATCCCTTTTTTCAGTTCATTTTAGGGCATTATTAAAAAAATGAAGCAGATCCAATTATCAGGTACACCATACCATAGGAAACAGTGTCGATTGACCATTAATGGGCCACAAAAGTTTTAGATCAAGTTGATATTTGTTTTTTTCCATTCGTCCAGGCTTATGTGACCTTATCAACATATTGGATGCTAAATAAACACTATGGAAACATTAAGGTGCGCCCTAAGAAGTTTTTAATGGTAAGGTAATGCAGCAGGGGCAGGGTGAGATCGAGCACTGTCTCTCTCACGGGGGATAACTGATCCGAATCCATGGATCTACTGGGACTCCTCAACCAGTCTTCGTCGAATCCATAAGATTATCTTCGAATCCACGAAAAAGAATAGAGTAAAAACTCAAGTTTCATTAATAATAATAATCAAAAGCTCCCACAAAATGAGTTTAAAAGAGTTATTTATAAAGAAATTAAAGCCTCATCATGTGTTTAATGCTAACTTGTAAAGGAAGAAAAGAATCCTAAAACAATTAGGAAATAAAACAGAAAAATCAGAAACAAATAACAAAACCGCGAAGGCTACGCTCCGACCGGTCGGCCAATGTCCATGCTTGCCCAGCGAGCTTGCTGGTTTCTCCTCGAAATTCGATCGACCAGGGGACCGATCAGATGACCGGTCCTGGAGATTGCACGACCGGTCGTCAAGTGACGAAATTCTGCGTTTTCGCTTGTTTTCTTTCATTCCATTGCCTCTAAGAAGATCGTCGATCATCGCTCTCCATCATGCAGTCTACTCCCTACATCAGTCTCCCATACTTGAAGAAAAATTGACCTCGAGTTTTGTGTTAGGCTATGGTGGAGATTCGCTTTCACCTTCTTCCACGACCTTGGTTGGTGACTCGTGCTCAGCCTCATCAACAGAATTGATTGGTGATATGAGTCCTTGGCTAATCCCTGGCATAGCACAACAATCATCGTCATCTTCTTCTCAACGTGGGCAAGAGAAGCAAATGGGTCTGTCATACCAACCATACTGTTGAAGATGGGCTCAACCTGATGGAAGCTAAAATCCTGCAGAGGACATAGATCTTTAAAGAATTCGGCGTCCACAGTCGCCTCAAAATCTTGCAATGTTGGCGCGGTATTTGCAAAGGTGATCATGGAATCCTGCAAATTCGGATCCATAATTGTTGAAATGATTTCCGAATTGTTCTCTTTGTTCACAACATCTAGAGTAACAATCTCCTCCACTTCCTCAAGAACTTGAATAATTTCTAAGATGATGGTGGGATGTACCTCATCCTCTCCTTCCACAACTTCAACCTCGGTTGAATCAGCAGATTCTTCGTCACGATCCTGGGCAAGGACAGAAGAACACTCCTCCACCGATAAAGCCTCGAGAAGGACTTCGGTGTCTGCATGAATGCTCTCCACTTCAAAAGTTTCGAGAGCAACTTCTATCTGCTGATGGCCTTCCATTTCTGCAAGCACAACATGCGCGCTTCTAACGGGGCTGGGGGATAATACCTGATTTTCACAACAAGTGTATCCAAATCGTTCCAGCATCCTGCGCTTCATTCGTGGCCATGAGCGTATCGGGGCCTTCATCTCTCTCTTCTGATCGCGCTAAACGTATTCCCACCAAACTGACGCAGTGCTATTTAATTTGCATGTAATGTACAGAGCTTTCTTATCCTCAGGCATTTACGTGAGTTTGAATAAGCGCTCAACTTCACATAGCCAGTCATCGACACGACCACGACCATCGAAGTTAGGAAGATCAACCTCTGTGTAGACCTGACCCGCCCGATCTACTAGATCTCTACAATAAACAATCATGCTCATTTGATATTTTGTTTTGTAGTCAAACCTAGCCTGCAGCTCTTGCATAGCTTGATGATTCTTCTTTTGGAGTGTCTCAAGTATCGCCCTGAAAGCCACAACTTTGAGAGGATGGATCCCTGGATCATCATCCACAAGATTTTTCCATAGCCCCCATTAAAAGCTACCGTCCTGAGGTTGTTCTTCACTCTGATACCAATTAATGCAGCCGGGGCAGGGTATGAGATCGCTCATCATCTTTCCCATGGATAACTGATCCAAATCCATGGATTTACTGGGACTCCTCAATCAGTCTTCATCGAATCCATGACGGGAGATCTCGAATCCACGAGATTATCTTTGAATCCACAAAGAGAATAGAGTAAAAACTCAAGTTTCATTAATAATAATTAAAAGCACCCACAAAATGAGTTTAAAAGAGCTTTTTATAATGAAACTAAAGCCTAATCACGTGTCTAACCTTAACTTACAAAGGAAGAAAAGAATTCTAAAACAATTAGGAAATAAAAACAGAAAAATCGAAAACAAATCGCGAAACCGTAGAGGTTATTGCGCGTCTGTCGACCGGTTGGTCAGGGGGCTCCGACCGGTCGGCCAGCGTCCATGTCTGTCTAGCGAGCTCATTGGTTTCTCCTCGAAATTTGACCGACCAGAGGACTGGTCAGATGACCGGTTCTGGAGCTTACACGACTGGTCGTCAGGTTACAAAAGTCTGCGTTTTCTACGTTTTCTCTTCTTTTCTTCTGGTCCATCGCCTTTAAGAAGATCATCGATCCTTGCCCTCTGTCATGAGGTCTACTCCCTACATCATAAGGCAGTCAATCACCACTGTTTTTTATGGTATGGTCCACCTGATAATTGAAAGTGATTCATTTTTTGGATAATGCCCTAACATGATCTGGAAAACAGATGGACCGCATAGATACATAATACATACATCAAGGTGGGACCCATGGTAAGGGTTGCACCCTCCTGAGTGAGGTGATGGTCTTGTACTAATCACACTCTCATGCTAATGACATTGCAAGTTGCGAGGAGGCTACTATTCGCTCCCCAAGTGTAGGGTTGCGATGTAGTAATAATTTGGTAGAAACCGATATCATTCTCAGGGACTAATATATGAATTCTCAGACTTTCTTCTAATAATTTCTAATTGAAATCAAACTACAATAATTTGTAAATATGAATGTAGGAGAATAATTTGTAACTTGTGATAAAATTAACAATCTAAAGAAAGCACTAGGGTGCCGAGGATCCACTTGTAGTGATCCTTGATGCATAACTAGCATTGGTTTCTCCATTACACGACTAGAATCGAAATCAAATACTATCTAGCCGGAATATGGAGCGGTTAATTCAGCAAAATAGTCTGTCTCATGTGTTGTTCATCAACATGATTCACTCAATTCAAGTTAGGACTTGAGCAATGTATAGGTCAATCCTAGTTCCAATAGGTTAAGATCACAATCATAATAATCATTAAACTCTGTCACAAGGCTTAACTATATTACGATTTGAACTTCATCCAAATCGTATAAATAAGCAATACATGTTTCAGACTTCTCACAAAAAGTAGAACTTTGGTTTAAAGTTTCCACATGAAGAACCAAGTCTAGAGCGTCTTGAATCCGATTCCTCGGAGCGTACAGGTCTAAATCTATGCAAAACAACTAAGAACTAAAGCAATTCTTCCAAACATCCATGAGTCATCATAAGATTAAGAAAAATTACTTAGAACTTTATTCAAACTCACAAACCATTGTTCTTCAATCAAAATCTAACTTGAAACCAATAAAAACAAATTAAAGCATCTTAGATCTACTACAAGCTTCACCTCTTAGCCCTAGCTAAGAGGTTAACTAATGAAAACATAAAAACAAACTAGAACTAGAACTAGAAGAAGAAAACTGAAAGTGCGATTTTACCGCTTGTAGAGACACTTGGAGATATGTCTATGGACCTAGAGGGGGGATATGGACCTTTTTGAAAATCTTTTCGCCTACTTGCACAATTCAACAAATATAACAAAGTAAGCAAGAACACTTAGGCTATAAGCCTAGGTGGGTCCAATCACAAGACTAGCAAAAGTATAAGCAATAAATAATCCTAGTCTAAGCATGCATAGGAAAAGAAAATATACAACTAATCAAGCTCCTAGCCTATGCATCTTGTGTAGACTTATGAGAGTGGATCAATGAGCTCAAGTCTACACAAGTAGTGAAGGTACATCTTGTGAGAGGATGCCTAAAAAGTGCCTAGCATGCATTCCTATCAAGCATTCATAATTAAGCAATTAAACTAACAATGCAACGATATAATGTGCTCAAGAACAATCACAAACACAAGGATGTATAGTGGTTCGACTACTTGTCTACTCCACTCCCGGTTCAAGTACTCAACCCCTTTGAGCACACTGGCATTCACTATCGGAGGTTTTAAATGAGGTTCACCTCTCAACCTTTACACAGAGGTTTTATCGGTTCACCTCTCAACCGTATCCGGAGTTTTAGACATAGGCTAACTCTCAACCTAATCACACGTTTACTCCCCTATCAGAGGCTCCCCCTTGGAGACTTAGTTTAGGCCCGGCTGACGGGCCAAGGAACGACTAACGTCCCTAGGTCGAGTTCCAAAAGCAAACTCTAAAATGGACTCTCAAATAAGACAACCTACTTGTCGAATGAGCCCCTTGTTTAGCGCCGGATTGGGTAGCTTGATCTCTGCTCTCCCGTGCTTCAATCAGCTTCCCTTGCTCCCTCGATCGTGTCGCCGTTGCGTCGCCACTGCCTCAGCCACATTTGATCAAACACCTTGCATGCGATGCCTTTGAGATGCCCAAGGTGCTAGGAGGATAGGTTTAAGAGCTCTACAACTTAGTGGGAATGGGTTGCCTAGAGTCTCTTACCTACAACGATCTCATCTTCGAGTTTAGGACAAGGATTTGCCAATCAAGAAGCTTCCTAACTCTAAAGATCAAGAGGGGATGAAGGTCATCTTCTTCATGAGCTTGGTATGCTCTAATATTGTGTTAAAGCACAAGGAAGATGCCTTGCATAGGTCAAGGAATGAGCCTCAAAAGATCTCCTTCAATGGTGGCTTTTCTTCCTCAAAAATCCCTCTTCCAATGCCCAAATACGAAGCTCTATATGTAGTAAAAGAGAACCCCAACGGTCAGAAAACGGGCATAAAACGGCTATAAGCCGACCTGTCCTGATCGGTCATGACCGGTCGGATCCCCCTGCTGAAGTATATTAAGTGTACAGGGCCAATACATAGGCCGACCGGTCATGACCGGTCGGACACCCTTGCTGGATAGCCTCAACTCACCAGGCCGACCGGTCATGACCAGTCGGCGCACCTTGCTGGACATGAGAGACTACCAGGCCAACCGGTCATGACCGGTCGGCTGGCCATTGCATTAAGCAGCAAGGCTGCTGGCCGACCGGTCATGACCGGTCGGACCAGCCTGGTTCACCCCTTTTGATGCTGAACTCGACATGCTTCAGTGTGTCCATTATGGCCAAGGTTTGGGTGTTCAAATGGGATACCTAGGGCCTATCTATGATGCCTAAAAGATTCCTAATATGGTCAAGGACATCAAGGATACAAAGGGGATGGGTTTTGGTCAAGGTTAAGGCACCAAGGCATCTCTTTTACCTGAATCTTCTTCCTTGATGCGGCTGGGCGTCTTGAGTCTTCGGTCTTCGTCTTCATTGGGCTCAACCGACACTAGACTCACTGCCGTAAGTGATTGACAAACAAGGTGCACTAGTATGCCACGGAAAAGTGCACTAACAAAAACTAGTTGTAGGAGGCTAGGAGGTCTTGATCTCTTTTGCTCCCCACGTTGCTAGATGCCCTAGGAATGAAGTGGATGTCTCCTTTTATAGCTTTCACACCCCACAAACGAAGAATCTTCGAGAATTTGCGTAGAATTTATGCACTGCGCAGAGAAAATTGGAGCCAGACTTGGAAATTTCTAAACTGGGCGCATTGTCGATTGATCTTTCAGACTGGGCGTTCAATCGCTAGTTCAAATAACTGTAAAAACTGCCTTTTTCGGATATGGCGATTAATTGACTGGTTGAGAGATCAATCGGTCACTTCTGGCGATCAATCGATCAGTGTCCAGTGATCAATCGGAGGGTGTAAAAAGTGTCCAGAGAGTTTTTTCCAAATTTCTTAAAAATCTACATTATGGCGATTAATTAATAGAATGGGCAATCAATCGCTCAGGCTGGGCGATCAATCGCAATTCTTCACTTCACTCCAGCAACAATTTTGTTAATTTCTGCTATGAGCGATCAATCGCTCAAGTCTATCGATCAATCGCTCAGGCTTAGCGATCAAGCGACGGATCAATCTCTGAATCAATCTTCAGAAACTGCAACTTTCTGTATTTTACTTTTATGGCCCTGTAGCTCTGCACTTTGGTTTTTTTGGCCCTGTCAAGTCTTTTAACATGATCTCTTCAGTGTTTTTCTTTGTTTTTCAACTCCATCTTCCATAGCTTCTTTCTTTCATTCTTGAGCTTTCTTTTTTTGATCCTCAAGGTGTCCTAAAGCGGTCTTTAACATTGGATTCAAAAGGTCTCTCTCTCATTCCTATAATCACAAACCATGCATTAAATTATTCTTTAAATCATGAAAACCATGCATAATGTGTGATGAATTGGGGTTAGATTATGCATAATTCAGAGCTCAACACACCCCCCAACCAGCATTTTGCTAGTCTCGAGCAAAACATGCTAGCAAATCCATTCTTTAAAAACTCAACTCTCCCTTAGAAACTATGATTCTAAAAACTCCAAGACATATGAGTACAAAATTCAGAAAAACTTAGTGATGGAAATTGAAATCTTAAACTCCCTAAAAATAATAAGTGTTCAAATAGAATCCCCACTAATTGATTGATAAATAGAAGAATCCGAACAAGTTTAAGCTAGTGTGCATAGTGAATGTTCATCTCATGAGTTTTCCGGAATTACATTCTTCATAGATCAATCAAACTAAAAATCTAAGAGTGTTCAGATCAACAACAAGCTTATGATAGGAACTTGCCTTACCGTTCCTTCGACGGCTTTCACACTACTTCCCATTTCCAGCTTTGGTTACGGGTAGACCATCCCTTAGTTGGTAATAGGTAGCCCTTTTCGGAATTTTTCAACACGTTTTCAACAATAACTATTTTTTTTTTATCATTTTCCTTCTTTTTCATTTTTTAAAATCAATAGCCGAAGAATCCAAAAGGCTCACTCCGAACTAAAGCAATAATCACGTAATGGTAACGGCATATGATAAAAATCCTTGCCCCAGATTACATTTGAACATGATGGACAAAATTCCCCGGCTTAGTTCCTTAACACCTTAAATCTCAGTCTAACCGATCTATAAATCTACATAATCCCTTCAAACCATGAGAATCATGTAATGTGAATTAGACTCAAAAGTGTTCAAATTTTCTATCGATCGTAAAAATAGGGGAATTCATATAGAAAACTATCATATTATAGGTAATTCAAAGTTTTCAAAATTAATCACTTTCTTTCTCTTTCTTTTGTACTTATAGCATCCCAAGTGCATAGAAATACGGTTTTCAAAAGGAGTTTTGAATTTTCAGAAAAATTGAAAATTTTCTACATAGTTGCTCAAAATGTCACAAAGTCTAATAGATTCATTTAAGAAATCTCACCCCCAACCAAAATTTTACATTGTCCTCAATGTAACAAGATATGCAATATGCATGACATGAGAGCAATGACATAAAACAAAGGAGAGTGAGAATGAGAGTACCTGAGGTAGCAAGTTGATCAATCCTAGCATCTTTCATTGTCTCGATGAGACTTATTTAATCCTATATACAGAAAAATAAATGCTAACCTACCTACCTACCTTTGATTAGTCAGATCAACTACATGATCAAATTTGAGCAAGATCTTCATAAATTTCAATAAGTTTCTCATAAGGACCATCCAAAGTCCTGCTCGACAGTAAACATGGGTGCTTTTCTTCATTGAAGTCCAATATTTATATGCACCACATGCATGATGGGAGGAGATAATAGCAGCAAAAAGATATCTCCTCAAATTCTGAATTGGGTTGTTATTGATTAAAAGGGGATCCTCCCAATCAGAATTTTCAATGAGCTGAAGAACTCATGATGGTGGAGAGACATTCATCAAGTATTCTTTAGTTTGGGTTGCCTCCTGCACAAATTCAGAATTGCACGGTGCTTTCACAAATAATGGTAAAGAGTGTAAATCAATAGAATGGTGTTCTTCAGGCACCAACACCGCGTCTAACAAAATGTCCAACTCCATTATCATCTCATCATCAAGATTATGGGAGTGGGCCAAGCATTCCTCTTGAAAATCGAGATAGTCGGATGAAGGGTCCTCGTCTTCCCTAAGTGATTGTAAAAATTCAGTTTCTATGGTGATGGATTTACACTTCGTGGAGTGAAATTCTTCCCAACTAGGTTCCTCATAACTAGTATGAGGCACCAAGTCAGAAGTGTGCAACGCTTTAACAATCTCTTGAATAATTAGGTATTTTGAATTTTCAAAGTGAGCCAAGCATTCATCCAAAGAATCGAAATTCTCACTCAAAGGGAAGTCTTCCACAATAAAATTTGACATGTGTTGTTGGTGGAAGGACTCAAAGAGATCGACTTCGACCGTCTCTCTAGTAAGAATATCTTCCGGCGACTCATAAACATTCGGCTCTTTGGAAAAAGAAATCATGGGCTCACAATCATCCATTGAACCCTCATTGTAGTTAATCATACTATCACTTTTAGATTTTGTAGATTCCTCAAGTTCGTCAACCATCATTGAAATCTCTTCATCATTAAAATCAGGATATCTAAAAGAGATAGTTGATTCACCATAATCGATGGTGATATTGGGGTCACCAAGATCAATATCTTCTAAAAGTTTAGTCATTAAATCCGAAAAAGGTTGGGCTTGGATAGCCTTATCTACCTCATTGTTGTGGATTAAATCGGTGATCCCAATTTCGGGCTTAATGTCTTCAAGAGATGGCGAGTGGTTTTGAATCGATTGCTCATACTCGTACTCTTTCTCTGAGTCCTCAAGGATTTGTATGTACATGTTATCATAAGAGGAAGATGTTTTAGAATGATTGTTGATGACCATGATTGGTTCTTCCTTTGGACTAGAGGTGTGATGATTCTCCCGATGAAGACCATACATGTTATATGACGAAGACTGATAAGATGGTTGATAGGCATAACCAAACAAGTGATCACGCAATGTCTTTACCGGTTGGTCATTAGTCCCCCGATCCTTTTTCTTATTCCTACCTCCTATCAAACTCGGTGGAACACTCTTGTTATTTTCAACCTAGTAATCACGTGGTGTTTTACCCGGCTGACCATTGTTCGATTTTGCTTCATTCCGGTACTCTCCTATCGTCTTATGCCGTGTCTTATCATATGTATCATAGTAATCACGCAGCATCCTACGTTGGGGGGTAGTGGAAGTTGATTGAATCTCAGAAAAATACTTATGCTTATAATGGTTCCAACCATAAAGAGATTGGATTCCATGATCCGGCATCTCATTTTCCACAAGATATGCATAAGCACCACCCATTCATTCAGCCATAATGAGATTTAAGAAGTTGAAACTAAAAAAATCTCGAAACAAAAAATAAAAGAAGGAAAAGAAAAAGAAGAAAAAAAAAAGAAACAAAGAAGATCTTAAGAAAGAGAAAGGAAAGAAAAAGAAAAAGAATTCTTCCTACTTTCCTTTACTTCTCTTAAAGACCGAAGCAGAAGGTGTCTTGCAATGGCAAAGTCAAAAGCGAAGATAGAGACCAATTTCTCTTGATCAATAGAGGTTCAAAAGAATACTCCACCCACTCTTTGAATCTTTGAAAAAAATTAGAAAAGAAGAAAGAGGAGTAGGGTGAGAAGAGAAATCTCCGAGCTCAGGGTGATCCAAGGCGGCTATGCCAACCAAAAGGAATCAAGGCGGCTCAAGACCAACCTATCAGAGATCCAAAATGAGTCTCCACCCACTCTACAAGAGATGAATAGGATAGGAATGAATACGGAGAGAAGACGAGTAAGGTTGGAAAGACAAAACCTGATTTGAGAACTTAAAATACCCAACTTTCTTATTCTTCAACTTCCCAAAATCCCTACAAAATCAAAATCAAAATAACACAAACTAAGTTAGTACTAATACACAAATTCCTAAAAATTTCAATAGAAACTATCTTCAGAAATTCTATTAAAATCGTCAAATCCCCGACAACGGCGCCAAAAACTTGTTCGCTCCCCAAGTGTAGGGTTGCGATGTAGTAATAATTCGGTAAAAACCGATATCGTTCTCAGGGACTAATATATGAATTCTCAGACTTTCTTCTAATAATTTCTAATTGAAATCAAACTACAATAATTTGTAAATATGAATGTAGGAGAATAATTTGTAACTTGTGATAAAATTAACAATCTAAAGAAAGCACTAGGGTGCCGAGGATCCACTTGTAGTGATCCTTGATCAATAACTCGCATTGATTTCTCCATTACACAACTAGAATCGAAATAAAAAACTATCTAGCCAGAATATGGAGCTGTTAATTCAGCAAAACAGTCTGTCTCATGTGTTGTTCATCAACATGATTCACTTAATTCAAGTTAGGACTTGAGCACACTCAATGTATAGGTCAATCCTAGTTCCAATAGGTTAAGATCACAATCATGATAATCATTAAACCCTGTCACAAGGCTTAACTATATTACGATTTGAACTTCATCCAAATCGTATAAATAAGCAATACATGTTTCAGACTTCTCACAAAAGTAGAACTTTGGTTTAAAGTTTCCACATGAAGAACCAAGTTTAGAGCGTCTTGAATCCAATTCCTCGGAGCGTACAGGTCTAAATCTATGCAAAACAACGAAGAACTAAAGCAATTCTTCCAAACATCCATGAGTCATCATAAGATTAAGAAAACTACTTAGAACTTTATTCAAACTCACAAACCATTGTTCTTCAATCAAAATCTAACTTGAAACCAATAAAAACAAATTAAAGCATCTTAGATCTACTACAAGCTTCACCTCTTAGCCCTAGCTAAGAGGTTAACTAATGAAAAACATAAAAACAAACTAGAATTAGAACTAGAAGAAGAAAAGTAGTTGTAGGAGACTAGGAGGTCTTGATCTCTTTTGCTCCCCACATTGCTAGATGCCCTAGGAATGAAGTGGATGTCTGCTTTTATAGCTTTCACACCCCACAAATGAAGAATCTTCGAGAATTTACGTAGAATTTATGCACTGCGCAGAGAAAATCGGAGCCAGACTTGAAAATTTCTAAACTCGGCGCATTGTCGATTGATCGCTCAGACTGGGCGATCAATCGCTAGTTCAAATAACTGTAAAAACTGCCTTTTTCGAATATGGCGATTAATTGACTGGCTGAGAGATCAATCGGTCACTTCTGGCGATCAATCGATCAGTGTCCAGCGATCAATCGGAGGGTGCAAAAAGTGTCCAGAGAGTTTTTTTCCAAATTTCTTAAAAATTTGCATTCTTTCGATTGATTTATGGAATGGGCGATCAATCGCAATTCTTCACTTCACTCCAGCAACAATTTTATCAATTTCTGCTGTGAGCGATCAATCGCTCAAGTCTGTCGATCAATCGCTCAGGCTGAGCGATCAATCGACGGATCAATCTTTAGATCAATCTTCAGAAACTGCACTTTCTGCATTTTACTTTTATGGCCCTGCAGCTCTGCACTTTGGTTTTTTTGGCCCTGCCAAGTCTTTTAACATGATTTCTTCAGTGTTTTTCTTTGTTTTTCAACTCCATCTTCCATAGCTTCTTTCTTTCATTCTTGGGCTTTCTTCCTTTGATCTTCAAGGTGTCCTAAAGCGGTCTTTAACATTGGATTCAAAAGGTCTCTCTCTCATTCCTACAATCACAGACCATGCATTAAATTATTCTTTAAATCATGAAAACCATGCATAATGTGTGATGAATTGGGGTTAGATTATGCATAATTCAGAGCTTAACAGCTACTGAACAGTGCTCTGTGTGCCCTAACATGATGTATGTATTTTATCAACACACTTTATTTATTTTTCTGTATTAACGCCCCGAAATTTCAGCTCTCGTGGACAACATTATGGGTCGAGTTTTCGGGTGTTAACTAAAATGTATTAGGGATATATTTTCATACATTCATTTTTATTTCCCACATTCATGGCATTCATAGCATAATGACAGAATTCAAGGTTCTTATTTAATGTTTTTCTACTCTACGTTATCAACATAATGTCCTTAAATCATACAAAATATATACTATTTCACTTTCTGTCTCCCTAGCAGACTTAATTCGATTTACATGAAAATAAATTTATTCTACGAAAATGGAAACAATAAACATTATTCGACTTCAAACCGATATAACTTCATCGTCCGTCATTGAACGTCATAAAACTATATATTCTTCAACATGTAAGTCGGGTTCGTCTAATGGATCGTCACCTGCAACAAGCTGGTGGTATTTTATAACACCGTCCCAGGAGGGAGTGAGTTGCTCGCGATCAACTCAGTGAGGGTTACCCCCTAAAATTAGCACAATAATATCCAAACATAAGCATACCCAAACAAAACATACATGAGAAAATCTTATTTAATGCAATGCATGATATGCATGCTCTGGCTAAGGCACCATGACTAAATGAGACGGGACTTATTCCAACTCTTTTCACCAGCCACTACTCACTAGAGTCCACGATGAAGCGGGTAATTCCACAACTTCATGTCAACAAACCCAGCCAATGGAGGTGATGGCCACTCATCCCCCTACCACAAGCTAATGCCGCAGCGCCCGCAGGGCTGACCCACCAAGTCGGGTCCAGTGAATGCATGATTAGTTTTACCTTTAGTTAAGTAGTTTAACATCCAGCCAATTAAACGATGTTCACGACTAATAACCACTCTTTACCCCCAATTAGTTTAAGGAAGCTCAAGGTCACTATAGGGGGCTCGTCACCCAGCATAGGCCGACAGCTTAGGCTTAGTGTCCCATACCACCAACCCTGGCTCATGAAACTTCTCATATTCATCAATCTCATTCCTCAAAGGGTCCACCACAGGTAACATATCAAACAAAGATTCCTTGGCACGTATCCAACAATGCACACGGTAGTGCCAAACTCAACATCATGGCATATACGACCAACAACACATCTACGGTAATGCCAATACTTAATCCTCAACGTCAAGGCATATCATTCAATAATACACATGGTGATGCCAATTCTTACTACAACCAATAAGGCATATTCATCCAAAAACATCCACATGGTAATGCCAACATAACAAGGCCTCATACGAGCTTCATCTCTTAACATCAAACGATTATAACAGTACGGGATTAAGGGGCGTTCATTAACGTAACAACCATATATAGAATTCTGAATCATACAACAAATCAATCATCATGTTTATCATGAGCATATAACGAACGTAAATTAAGCATAGTCTCCACATAAGCATATACATCATCATAGTTCATTTTCCAAACACATAAGCATAAATCATGGTTCACATACATCAAAATTTATAGTACACATCAAGGAACATCATACAAATTATAATCACATGAAGAGACTTCAACAAGCACAGTTTCAAGAAATCACATAACAAAACTCTAGTGTCTAAGCATGTAATCGACAAGAAATATGATATTATTGTAACTAGGCTTAAAGGAAATCCTCACCTTTGCCTTAGATAAAAATCCTAGGTAAAATTGATGAGGAAGATCTTTACATGAACCGCGACGACACAAGGAAGGGTTGAAGATGACTACATGTGTTGATGAAGAAGGAAGGAAAAGAAGATGATCGGCGGGTGGGCGAGTTCTCTCTCTCTCTCTCTCTCTCCCTCTCTCCCCTAGATGTGTAGGGCTGGAAAATTAGGGTTGGGCGTAAGTTTTTTTGTAAGGGAGAAGGAGTAGGGACATGCGCACCACTCCTTTACATGAAGTGGGCGTGCACACCTCCCAATCTCACTATGACACCATCAAAGCATGATTAATGGATGCTTTTTAATGATTTCTAATCCGTTCACCGTGTTAAGAATAAAGAGTAGAACCGGAATATCAATCTAAAATCTAGATTGACCGATATTGAAAAATGGCCCAGCTGGTGCCAAAACAGAGTTGATCTCAATTAATGGTCTACGCTTGATGATCAGGGCCCAAATTTGGGTGAAATGCGTAGTCATTATAGGTAAATGATTGTACAAAGTTTGGTGGTTGATTGATGATGAAAATGACCTAGATCTGAAGTTCCAACTTTTGGCAGAAAAGGAAGGAGCTGGCTTGGTGGTTCCACGGTGTAGGATTATAGATCGGGGTCCAAATTTTGTAGAGTCTCGTAGTCATATGATGCTAAGATATATTCCAAATTTGAGTTGTGATTGACGGTGAGAAGTTGGTTAATTGAAAGGCCCAGATTTGAAAGGAGTTGGTACTCGGTTATTTCTTAAAACGAGATAACTTTGCGCTTAAGAAATAGGCTTATCAAGGAGGGGCACTCAAATCACACTATTTGTCCATGATATGGACGATCTAAGTCACTCACACGAAGGAAAATATTCAACTACGTACGACTAACCATCCACTTTCCTCACTCGATGGGCATTAAAATCGAGGGTTAAGGGGCTGATTTGTTAATTAGGCCATTTATACTATGATCTAAAGGCTGAAATTCGACGTGTGCGGTTCATATATGATAGATATGCATGGTATAAAATTTCACATCAATCAGATCATGGGGAACCATGTAAACTAGATATCAAGGGTCTAGGTTAATGTGAGTTATTCACATTTTTTAGCATTCAAGATTTCATATTTATACTCATTGGATCATCACAAAAATTTAAGTATAAGAGTTTACCACTAAGATGATCAGTTTGGAATGGTTGTTTTCCCGACTAGCTTTCTCGATCAACGGCCACGGACGCTCCTAGGTTAAGATCTCCATGATCTAATGGCCATTTAAAAAATCTAACTTTATGGCGTCGATACACATCTAAAACTACACCTACCTTCAGGATGGATTCAAAAATTACTTACCCAATTGATCAGAAACAGCGAATATGGAAACCTAATGGTTTTACAAGGTTCTATGCATGATCCTAAGCATATCTTACAAAAGAATCTATATCGAATTAATCACGAATCGTTACTTATTCACAAAACAAATTAAAATTATCGTTAATCGGGAATTTTACACATAATATGTTATATTGTACTTTCAAAGCCACCTAAAGAAAATCCGAGGCGTTACATTTTATGGCATGTGCCTAAAAATGAGACAAATCCAAATGTCAAGCGGACCACACCACAAGAAAATAGTGGTGATTGAATGCTCACCATTAAAAACTTCCTAAGGCCCATTGTAATGTGTATTTACCATCCAACCTGTTGATTAGGTCACATAGACCTAAATGAAGGGAAAATACAAATGTGAGCTTCATCCGAAACTTTTATGGTCCCCAAGAAGCTTTTAATGGTGGGTGTTCAATCACCACTATTTCATGTGGTGTGGTCCACATGAAATTTGGATCTTTCTCATTTTTTAGATCATTCCCTAAAATGATGGAAAAATGGATGGACAACGTGGATAAAACACATACATTATGTTGGGGCCACACAACAATGTTTAATAGCCAAGCAATCCACCCGGATCCACCTCTTATTGGCATCGTTAGGAGGCAATCTATGTCCATATCCACAAGGTGGGTGGGACCCTGACTATGGGGCCCACCATGATATATGTGACTACATCAATGTCGTCCATCAATTTTGACAGGTCATTTTACGTTACGAACTCAAAAAGAGGTAGATTGAAGGCTCAAGTGGACCACGCCACATGAAGCAATGAAGCAAGTGGGGATTTAAAGCCTACTGCCGCAAGGACCTTGAGAGAGATGGGTTTCCAAGAGGGACTTTGTGGGATCCATCGCTATATTTGTGTTTTATCCAAGGCGCCCGTCCATTTTTACAGATTATTTTAGGGCATGAGCCAAAAAGAGGCAGATACAAGGCTCAAGTGGACCACACCGCAAGAAGAATAGGTGACAATGATCTCCACCATTGACACCTTCCTAAAGCATAACGTGATGTTTATTTACCATCCAACCCGTTCATAAGGTTAAATTTCTAGATGAAGAGAAAACATAAATATATCAAAAACTTTTGTGGCCCCTAGGGCTATAAATGGGTCAACGGACTCGAAGGGGTACCTAGACCCAACCCATTTAAACCCGACCAGACCCGACCTGACCCGTTTGCTAAATGGTATGGGTTTGGGTCCAAGAATAGACTCAGTTGCTAAATGGGTCTGGATCTGGTTTCCTTTGTATTGGGCTCGACTTGACTCGAACCTTTTAGTAAATGGGTGGGTTTGGTCTATGTTGCAAGTAGAGCTGGGCACAAACCAAGCCAGCTCAAAAGCCTGGCTCAGATTGGTTCGAATAGAATTTCAAACCAAAACAAGCCTCGGAGTCAAGCTCATTTGAAAAAAACAAACCAAACTCAAACTAGGGCAGTATTGGCTCGGCTTGGCTCGAAGCTCAGTTTGATTCAGCTCGATTTGATTTGGCTTGATTCAGCTCATAGAGTGTAAGCACATTGTTCCTGTGGTGTGATCCACTTGAGCTTTGGATATGATTCAATTTTGGGATCATGTCCTAAAATGATATGTAAAAATGGATGGATAACATGGATAATACATATACATGATGACGTAGATAACACATATACATGGATGCATACTGTTTCTTTGCACTTGTAAAATAATGCTTGTGTACTTGTTTGGAAAGGGCTCTTACATGTTTGTTTTGAAGTTGCACTCCTCCTTTGGAGGATGTTAAACATCATGTAGTAAGGTACTTTTGTTTTTTTGTTTTTTTACTAACTTTTTAAATTCTTTTCTATTTAAACAAACAAACAAAACATAAAGCCACCGCTTGTTTGAACTCGGCCGGCCTGGTTCGAAATTTTTGATCAAACCGATCCCAACTCGAACTAGATTTTTATGGAGCAAACCAAACTCTGGCCGCATGGGTTGGCCTGAAGCCCAAACCGGGCCAATCCACAAACTAGGGTGGCACAAGAACAAGCCAAACCAAACTAGTGCTAACTCGGCCTGGCCCGGATCGTTGCCCACCTCTAGTTGCAAGGGACCAATCTAGGCCAGACTCATCCAAACTCGATTTTAGACCTAGTAAAAATGCTTGCATACCAAATCTGACCCATTAGACCCATTAGACCCAATGGGTCTGGGTGGATCTTCCTCTACCAGACCAAGACCCATTTAGTAAATGGGCGGGTCTAGTTTTGGCCAAACCCAACCATTTAGAGCCCTAGTGGCCCCACGAGGTTTTCAGCAGTGTATTTCCCATGGTGTGGTCCACTAGAGCATTCAATGTGCCTCATTTTTTTGCTCAGGACTTAAAAGTGATTTTTAAAAATGAATGGACAGGATTAAAGTTTCGGTGCTAGGAACTTAGGTGGGGCCACTGTGATGTTTGTGAGAAATCCACCCCACCCATCCATTTTTTGAGCTCATTTTAGGACACGAGACCAAAACTGAGCTGGATCCAAGACCCAAGTGGGCTGAAAATCGTGAGGATTGAACGGGCCTTCAAAATGTGAGACTCGCTTTGTGGGGCCAAACGTGGGGCCCACCATGATGTATGTGGTGTATCCATACCGTCCATCCATTTGGAGAGATCATTTTAGGGTATGAGCGAAAAAATGAGGTAGATCCAAATCTCCATTGGACCCCACCACAGAAAAAAGTGGGAAGAGTGACACCCACCGTTGAAAGTGGCGTATCCATACCATCCATCCATTTGGAGAGATCATTTTAGGCTATAAGTAAAAAAAAAATGAGGCAGATCCAAATCTCGATTGGACCCCACCACAGAAAAAAGTGGGAAGAGTGACACCCACCGTTGAAAACTTCCTATGGTCCACCATGATGTTTCTTTGAGATCCAACCTGTTCATAAGTTAACACAGACATGAACCGAAGGGAAAAAAAAAACAAATATCAGCTTGATCAAAAACTTGTGTGGCCCCTTGAAGTTTTTAATGGTAGGCGTGACGTCACTTCAAGCTACTCAACCTGTCAATACTAATCCGTAGATGCTTCTGGGCAGAGCATAGCTCAGATCTTCGAGTCCCATGGAAGTCGCTTCCCTGGCACTTCAATGGGTTTGCTCCCTCCATCTAGAAAAGTCCCTGAGAAAAATCTCTCTCTCTCTCTCTCTCTCTCTCTCTCTCGATGCAGCATATACTTCACCCATGGCCCTAGCATCAACCTTTGGGACGGTAAAGGTAACACTGTTACATTGACAATGAAACATTTCACTGTTTTGGCACATGGCACCTGACTTGGGCAAAGTGAAATCTCCAGAGTCCCACCTGAGTTCGCATGATTGGCCATGTACAGAGCACATGTCATATGGCTTTGGTTCAAGTCTTCAAACACTACTCACAGACACTATTAAAACCACATGCAGAAGCTCAAGAGAAAACAGTTCAGAGTGGAGAGGCTTCTACTTAAAACAGTCGAAACATCGAATTCAGAAACTGGTACTGCCACGGAGATAGCAGAAAACTTCATGATATGTGCTTAGGATAAAGGTACCTGACAAACCACAGAAGACCAAGATCTATTAACAACTAAGAGAAGAAAATGTAGCAGCCAAACAACAGCCACAATTAGGGCGAATTTCTTCTTCAGTCTTAATAAGAAGATATTAAGCAAAAAAAAAAATAAAAAATCATCACATAGGGCGTATTTGTTCAAACCAACCATGAGAAACTTGAGAACCTAAACATAAAAGTCTTTTTATTCAAACCATACCACCCAGAAACCCAATTCATCTAAAACCTGGCAGACTCAGAAACCACCACGGAGACGGAGGACAAGGTGAAGGGTGGATTCCTTCTGTATGTTGTAATCCGCCAGCGTGCGTCCATCCTCAAGCTGCTTACCAGCGAAGATGAGGCGCTGCTGGTCTGGTGGGATCCCCTCCTTGTCCTGGATTTTTGCCTTCACATTGTCAATCGTATCAGAACTCTCTACCTCCAGAGTTATCGTCTTCCCAGTGAGAGTCTTCACAAAAATCTGCATACCGCCACGGAGACGCAGCACCAGATGGAGTGTTGATTCCTTCTGTATGTTATAATCCGCGAGTGTGCGACCATCCTCCAACTGCTTTCCGGCAAAAATCAGCCTCTGCTGATCTGGCGGAATCCCCTCCTTGTCCTGGATCTTTGCCTTCACATTGTCAATGGTATCTGAGCTCTCAACCTCCAGGGTGATGGTCTTCCCCGTCAGTGTCTTGACGAATATCTGCATTCCACCACGCAGACGCAGAACCAGATGAAGAGTAGACTCCTTTTGGATATTGTAATCCGCAAGGGTCCTCCCATCTTCCAACTGCTTCCCTGCAAAGATCAACCTCTGCTGGTCTGGGGGAATTCCTTCCTTGTCCTGGATCTTCGCCTTCACATTATCGATAGTGTCTGAGCTCTCCACTTCTAAAGTAATGGTCTTGCCCGTTAGTGTCTTGACAAAGATCTGCATACCACCCCTGAGACGGAGGACAAGATGAAGGGTCGATTCCTTCTGTATGTTGTAATCAGCAAGAGTACGGCCATCCTCAAGCTGTTTCCCAGCGAAGATCAAACGCTGCTGATCGGGTGGGATACCTTCCTTGTCCTGAATCTTGGCTTTGACATTATCAATGGTGTCAGAGCTCTCAACTTCCAGAGTAATGGTCTTTCCTGTAAGGGTCTTGACAAAGATCTGCATGCCTCCCCTCAAACGGAGCACCAGATGTAGGGTTGATTCCTTCTGGATGTTGTAATCAGCAAGAGTGCGGCCATCCTCAAGCTGTTTCCCAGCAAAAATCAAGCGTTGCTGATCAGGTGGTATACCTTCCTTGTCCTGTATCTTAGCTTTCACATTGTCGATGGTGTCAGAGCTCTCAACTTCAAGGGTGATGGTTTTTCCGGTGAGCGTCTTTACAAAGATCTGCATGCCCCCTCTCAAGCGGAGTACGAGGTGGAGGGTCGACTCTTTCTGAATGTTGTAGTCGGCCAATGTCCGCCCGTCCTCGAGCTGTTTTCCTGCAAAGATCAGGCGCTGCTGATCTGGAGGAATGCCTTCTTTGTCTTGGATTTTGGCCTTGACATTATCAATTGTGTCGGAGCTCTCAACCTCGAGAGTGATGGTCTTTCCGGTGAGCGTCTTTACAAAGATCTGCATGCCTCCTCTCAGACGCAACACAAGATGAAGGGTTGATTCCTTTTGGATATTGTAGTCGGCCAATGTACGCCCATCTTCAAGTTGCTTTCCAGCAAATATGAGCCTCTGCTGGTCAGGAGGAATGCCTTCCTTGTCTTGGATTTTGGCTTTGACATTGTCAATGGTGTCAGAACTCTCGACCTCGAGAGTGATGGTCTTTCCAGTGAGTGTCTTTACAAAGATCTGCATCTGTCGTCAACAAAACAGAAAAAAAAAAGAAGAAGAAGATAAGCATCGGTGTATCATCTATAAATCCTGAGCAAAACAATATACTAGGAAGAAAACCAAAGCAATTAATCTAGAAACAGTAAAACAAAAGGCATCAAATTATCGGTGATGTCATGGGGAATGAATGCAGGCTCTTACAACAATTAAAAACAGCAGAGAATGATCATAACAAGAACATTTTGAAAAGCTGGAAAAGAGATCAAAATCCTTAAATCTCATATCCAGCAGCAGCACTGGTACCAACACAATGGTTACTGAAAACAATCTATGATTTTAGCAACAGAAAACAATAACAAAAAGGATGAAAAGAAATATTAAGCCCTAATCTCACTGCCTTTGCAAACAGAACTTCCTCAATATTCTAGAACCACCTCAAAAATAAGATGGACAAAATAAACACCAGTGTCCCTTTTACATATGTTATACCACCACCCTGAGAAAAGTTTAAAACCGGCAAGTGACAATAATAAATGGAATTACATCCATGAGCACAACTGTGAAGACTCCATTAGTGAAAAAAAAAAGAAAAAGAACATAAAGGAACTTGCATATAAATGCTGGCATGAGAACAGATGACTAAAAGAAGCATGAACAACTGCTCATAGGATGTGGTAAGAAGACCACCAGTCTGATGGTTGTGATTGCTAGGAAGGAAAGTTTTTGTTGTCCATTTCAGAGGGCCAACATATAATCTGGATTTGCTGAAAATGGGCCAGAATTGTATGGAAAGCAGGATAGTATACTAGCTATATAAACTAAAATATCACTCTATAAATAATCTACCTTTAATCACATAAAAGGGAACCAGAGAGGAGTCACCTAAACAACATGAGATCACTAGTTGAACACAAACCTATCAGCCTTTACAAATACGAACTCGTTGAGTTTGGATTGAAATTATTAGTCTAAAATGAAGTGGAGACACTAAATTGTAATTGCCTCTCGCAGTATTAAGACTATGTCCAGAATGTAGTTATGGAGTTGAGATCTCTGTAATTGTGATTCAGGAGTGATGCAGACCACTGGTCATGATTGTGAAGTGGCTGAAAGTTGGTTAAACCATGTCACACATGTGGCCAATCTTCTTACATTATAACTTTATGAAAAACTAACATGCATATGGTGTGCATATGCAGGATATTCTGTAAAATTGTGTGTATATGGCAGTATATACACAATATGGTGTAAATAGCTGTCCACGCACAAACTAGGTCTCCAATTTGGGTTAGGGTCAACCTAGACCTGACCAACCCAACCCAAGTTCAGGTTGGGGTGCCAAGGTCCTTGGGTCAGGTTAGGGTTGGAAAACTCCAAACTGATTTGGTGCCAAGGTTGGGTTCAGTTTGAGCAGATTCAGGTTCGGTTAAGTCAGGTTGGGAATAATAACATGTATTTAGGTCAATGATGCAACCAAATAGCCACACAAGCTGGTTGATTTTAGGTCTAAGATCTAATCAATTCCAACCAATCAGATTGTCTTGAATGATAATCAATTGGATGGGATCAACGGTCAACTTAAGTTGTAAAACCCATGGGATCAATCAAATAGGAATCAATTTCACAGGTTTTATTTAATTAGTCTTTTGAGTGAGAAAACATTCATGATTTAGTTGATAAATTCTCTCTTTGTTCTTGGTGTTCCACAACGATGCCTGATTTGATAGCCCATATGATGAGGACACAAGATCCTTTAAAGTTTATCAACAGAGAAAGTGCACGCCACAAGCATCTTCCTTGTGGCTAGACGATCATTAAGAATCATTGAAGACCCTGCACACGTGTGTAGAATGGAGGACCAGACTGGAGGTCATTGGGCTGGGAAGACTATTTGGACAGTTTTCACTGTCGTTAGGCGCCCGACCAACTGGTCACCGAGCGTTCGAAATTCCCCAATTTTGGAGATTTGCTCGCAGGACATTTTTTGTCCTCGTCAGGCACCCGACCACCGCACGGACTGTTTTTTTTTTCAAGTTTGTTTTTTTCTTAAGTTTTAAGGATATTTTGATATTTTTCTTCTTTGTTAGTGTCTATTTAAGTGGGTTAAGCCCTAAACATGAATTTTAGTTGTTGATTAATGAAAAAGAGTAAACCTTTGGTTGCCTCCTTCCTCTCTCTCTCTCTCTCATGGTGCTTCTTCATCTTCCTTGATCTTATTCTTCTCTTTTCTTCTTATGCCCTTCCAACTTCTTCCAGGTATTTCATCTTCTATTCTTATCCTTCTAAACATCTGTTTTGATCTAAATCTGAGAATTGATCCAAACCCTAACTCCTCAGATTTTCAAATCCCTAATCCAAGAAACCTTTTGATTCCTTAGACTAGTGATCCCCATTGATCGCTTGGGTTAAGACCATGCAAGATCCAGAGGTTCTATCTTTCGCCGGATCCAACCATAGCAATAATTGAATCTCATATTTCATGGTTGTGATGAATGGCCGCACGATTGCATGTCTCCTTGTGATGTTCTTAGTTCATGATGATTGATGCTAGATTTTATATTATTATTGTCTTTTATTTTCACTGAATCTACATGGTTGACTGAAGCAGAGTTGCAGCATGTTGATCCTGATTTGCTAGAGTGCCACAAGAGTTTTAACTCGTTGGGGTCAAGTTTTTCTCACCCGAGGGGAGTTGACAAGGACACGAGACCCTTTAAAATCTATCAACGAAGAAAGCGCGCGCCACAAGCATCTTCCTTGTGGCTAGATGATCATTGAGTAACATTGAAGACCTTACACACGTATGTAGGATGGAGAAGGACCAGACTGGAGGTCATCGGGCTGGGAAGACTATCTGGACAGTTTTTCACTGTCGTCGGGTGCCCGACCAAATGATTACTGGGCGTCCGAAATTCTCCAATTTTGGAGATTTGCTCGCTGGACATTTTTTATCCTCGTCAGGTGCCTGACCAAATTGGTCACCGAGCACTCGACCACCACACGGACTGTTTTTTTTCAAGCTTATTTTTTACTTAAAAGTTTGGAGGGTATTTTGGTATTTTTCTTCTTTCTTAGTGTCTATTTAAGTGGGTTAAGCCCTAACACGAATTTTAGTTGTTGATTAATGAAAAAGAGCAAACCTTTGGTTGCCTCCTCTCTCTCTCTCTCTCTCTCTCTCTCTCTCTCATAGTGCTTCTTCATCTTCCTTGATCTCATTTTTCTCTTTTCTTCTTGTGCCCCTCCAACTTCTTACAGGTATTTCATCTTCTATTCTTATCCTTCTAAATATCTGTTTTGATCTAAATCTGAGAATTGATGCAAAACCTAATTCCTCAGATTTTCAAATCCCTAATCTAAGAAACCTTTCGATTCCTCGGACTAGTAGTGATCCCCATGATCGATTGGGTTAAGACCATGCAAGATCGGGATGTTCCATCCCTTGCCGGATCCAACCATAGCAATAATTGAATCTCATACTTCATGGTTGTGATAAATGGCCCGCTCCATTGCATGTCTCCTTGTGATTTTCTTAGTTCATGATGATTAATGCTAGATTTTATATTATTATTCTTTTATTTCCGCTAGATTATATGAGTTCATGAGCATGCATCATAATTAGGGCATTCTACGTCACCATAGAGTTAGCTTTCTATCAAAATCAGGATTGTGTAATTCCAAGGCTGTTTGAGTGAGTTATCGCCATTTACGCAAGGCCAATGGTAGTGACAAGATTGTGAAGGCTTCTCTATCTTTTGCAGTCATTTTCTATTACGAGAGTTTCTCTATCTTTTTTAGAGGGTTTCTCTATCTTTTTTAATAGCCTATGTAAGGCTATGTTATGGAGGTGAAATGCATTGTCGTAATGATTTGAATAAAGGTTGCTCTAGATTTTAAGAGGATTTGGAGGGGATTTTTGTGATCTCTAGCATCCAGCTACTAGAGGATTGTTAGATTTCTTCCATAACAAGTGGCACCATCATCCACAAATCGTGGATGGACCCCACACACCCCACACATTTGGACGTCTAATCACAATGACCAAAACATGATCCACATCCATCACATACACATGAACCAATGGATGAGATCAAGTGGGATACCAAGGGCAAGAGGTGGGAACATTTACAAAATTGGGAGGACCCCACACGTTTTCCATCCTCCCACTACTGAGGTTTCCAATTAAAGAGGCCCATGATTTACAAATGTAGATTCTATTTAATAAAGGGAAATATTTAAGACCAATTAAGAATGTAATGAAGTTGCATCAAACAATGATAAAGGAGTGGTAGAATAATTTGTAAGTACAAGTTAGAAAGACCCATCATGCCCAGACCAAAGTACATTTGCAGTTGTACAACTTCATCAAATCCTTAAACCTAAGGGTGTATCGATGAAGAGATCTTGATTGATACTTCTTTAGCTCGCTTTACAAGGCTATTTAGAAATTCACTGGGAGTGGGTGTGGCTGGGAGCAATGTTTTAAATATTGACTGATATATCTCACAATATATCTTGTATCCTACCTGTGCAATGCAAAACACAAAAGTAATGCCGATATATCCCGTATGTACGATCTAGTAAGCATTTTCAGTTTCCCATCTCTCCTATTTATTATTTTATTTTTATATTTTGTTAAATCAGTGTCAAATGATTATAAATTCATTGGTTCTTTATATTTTGCATGAAAAATCATGGAGTTGGAGCTTTTATTTCGATATCCATTGGTTCTTCATGGTCTCTCTTCTTTTTTTTTTTTTTTCGAAATTTCCCTTCAACCAGTTGTCAATTGAGATTAATTTCAAAGTATTTAAGAGTATTTGATGAAATAATTATCATATACATTTTAATTTTGAAATTTGAATGTAGGTAAGGTAGTCTGATTTGGGAAAAATTTTAAAATTTCCCAATTTCTCCCAAATTGCTTAAGATGCTACACTCCAAACCTAAAATCAAGCACGTATGAGGGCCAATCTACTAATTTGTTAAGTCATTGTCAATTTTTTAAAAATAAAAATCACTTTTATTAAAAATTAATAAAAAATTATTAATTTTTTTAAAATTTCCCTTCAATCAGCTGTTGATTGAGACTAATTTCAAAGTATTTAGGAGTGTTTGATAAAATGATCATCACATAGAATCTAAATGTCATGCATTGAATTTGAATATGGTTGCATTAGTTAAGTCAAACAGCGCATAGCTTAAGACCCTATACAAAGGAAACCTATTAGTTGTAATGATTTAAAAGTGCATATTAAGGTCGTTTTTAACAATCCCTGAAGTTTCATTGAAAAATTCAACCATTTTTCCTTATGTTTCCCCATGTTTCGCAAAAAGTGTGATAAATTACCCAATACAAATGATATTTCTCGTGCGATAACCAATACATATCTGTATCCCAAGGATCTTTAACAAAGTTCACATGATCCAAGCCATGTAGCTTAGCATCCCCTTAGGGTTTGCATTAGTAAGTTGGGTCGGTTTAGGGTTGAGTACGGTTTAGGGTTGAGTACAGAGGAATCTAGGTTAGATCGGGGTTGCACACCTTAGGTGGAATACCAATTGGGTTGGGTCCAGTAGCAAATTGGGTCCTCTTGATTGGTTCAGATTCATGTAGACCCTCAACCCAAACAAACCTGCCCGTGTTTCAACCCTAACCCAAAGACAACCTACTATTTCATCAAGAATATCCTAGACAACTCTGCAGAAGTAATCAATGTTCCAAATCCATTCATCCTAAAGCATATCAAACATGCATCTACAAAAAATAAGCCTCTTCTAAGTAAACTTGAAACAAGGAAAAACCTAAAGAGAAGATTAAAAGCTCGTCAAAGACACCTAGAAAACCTAATCCATATACAAAAAAAGAAAAAAGAAAAAGACATCGGATCTGCAGAATGAGGGAAGAAATCAACGGATAAGATCAAATCAAAAGGTCATAGGGCAAAGAGATCTACCAACAACTTTAACATAAACACGATCAAGACAACAGCGCTACGATTTTCGGCAAGAAAACAAGATCAAAATACAGATCTATTCATAACACAACCATCGAACCTATCAATGATGAGAAAATCACATATTTTTGAAAGATCTGCAAGAAAAACCCACAGAACATATCCATCGAGAGTCATTCAGCATGGATCTACGATTAATTCCCATAATACAAACGATCAAGAGAAAAAGGCAATGATTTTCAACAAATAAATAAGATAAAAACGCAAATTATTAAAAAGAAAAAAACCCTATCACCCATGAAAAATCGGATGAAAAACAGATCTATCAAACACTGGAGAGAGAGAGAGAGAGAGAGAGAGAGAGAGAGAGAGGATCAAAACTCCATTGAAACAACATCGGATCAAAAATAAATAAAAAACGATCGAAACAACATCAGAAAAAAGCAAAGCAGAAGATACGAAAAGAGAGAGAGAGAGAGCTTACTTTGAAAGAGCTTATACGACTTCTTCTATGCCTTCGCTAGAATGAAGAGACTGAGGACGGCTGCCAAGATAGGCTGCCTTTTATAGGAGTCGGAGGAAACTCGGGAACCTTCTATCCAATAAGATAAAGACACGTTTCAGACGCTCAATTAGTTGCCGTTACTTACGGTCGTAAGATGCGATTCTGCCGTTCCTGACTTGACCTGTAGGCTACTAACTGCGTCAAAGTCGCTGTGCCATGAAGTTTCCGTCAAAGAAGTTCGAAGACGGGAGGTTTGATCGATCAATACACACCATCCACGAGGCCAACGGATCCGGTAGACGGTAGACCCAATGCAACCGTAAATGAGTCAGCGGACCCCACAAGTTACCCAAAACCCAACGCATTTAGACCCTACTTATACCTTACCCGATTGTTAAATGGTATGGATCAGGGTCAAAGAACAGACCCAATTGCTGGGTTTGGATCTGGTTTCCTTTATATTAGGCCTGACCTGACTCGACCCAATTCAAACCCGAACTCATTTAGTAATGGGTGAGTTTGGTCTATGTTGCAAGAGACCCATCTAGGCTCGGACTCATCCAAACTCGGTTTTTAACCTGACAAAAATACTTGCATACCAAATTCAGACTCAAACCTATTAGACCTGTCCCATTTATAAATGGGTTTGGGTGGATCTCCTTCTACCAGACCTTAGACCCATTTATAAATGAGTCTAATGGGGTTGACTTACGCCTAACCCAAACCCACCCATTTAGCAAAAGGGTTTAGATCTAAAATTTGGACCCCCCCAGCCTATTTAGTAAATGGGTGTGCCCCAGACCCAACCATTTACACCCTAACCGAAAGTCGATTGCCCGTGTCACCTACCACAAGGGATCCCTAGTGGCACGACTCTACGGAACACGAATTGGGTACTCTCTCCGCTTGTCCCAGCTCGGTGTAGGCAGAGGCTCGGAAGGGCCCACCGTGACGTATGATCTCATCCAGTTTTTCATATCATTTTAGGGTACTGAAACAAAAATGAAGCAGATCCAAGCCTCATGTGGACCACACCATTGGAAGAAGCAGTGATAATGATTTTCACCATTTAAATCCTCCTAGACCTCACTGTGATTTTTATTTGCAACCCGACCTGTTGATAAGGTCATATAGAACTATATGAATCCAAAACACAAATATCAAATTGATCCAAAACTTCTACCACTCTAAAGAAGTTTTTATGGGTGGACGCTTAATCCCCATTGAAAAAAAAATAAAGATGAACATGGAGTTAAACAAATACATGACCAAATGAAGTGTATACCATTCATTTATTTTGTCAGCTTATTTTAGGCAAAGGCCCAAAAATCTGATATAGATCTAAAACTTGAGTGGACCAAACCACATGAAACAATAGGGATAATAACATCCACCATTAAAACCTTCAAAAGGTCACTATGAGGTTTACATGCCATTCAACTTGCTCATAAGGTTACATGCCTGGTCCAACTGAAAATATAAATATTAATTTGATCCAAAACTTTGATGGCTGTCAAGAAGTTTTTACCCACTGTTTCTTGTGGTGTGGAGAAATGAGAGTGGCAATGTGTTTTTCATGGAAGTGTGTAGAAGTGAATATTGTTTTCCACTGTTTACTTTTGTTACGAAGTTATAGTTTGTAACATCTTTCCTCCATAGAAATTAGTCTGATCAAATGATCCTAGCCATCTAATCAATGGTTGAAAAAATGAACTGTCCATATTTGTTTTAATAATAAGGTCCTATAATTGATTTGAACCATCCATCAAGTGAGCTTCGACTCTCACAACTTGTTCCTCCAAAAGGCCTCACTTTAATTGGATGATTTAACCATCCATTCACTAAGAAACTAATAAATCACTATTGACTATAATAAAAGGTCCAATACTGATTTGGATGTTCCATCATGTGGGGCCCATACTTGATTATCATCCTTCAAAAAATTGTTTCTAAGGATTATCTAACCATATTAAGATCAATGGCTACAAAAATAGATGGTATGTATTTATGACAATGAAGAATGCTTGATCAATGATCCGAATGGTCTATCATGTGGGGTCAACATTTAATTGTTAATCCCTCCCAAAAAATTACTTTACTAACCATTTGATCAATGACTATGAAATAAATACTCCATATTTAATTTAATAGAGAGGGTCTAGTCAATGATTCAAAATCATCCATCATGCACTATGTATGTTTGATTGCACATCCCTCCTAAAAAGTCACTTTAATCAATTTATCTTAATCGTTTTTAATAGGTAATTTGAGCTGGAACCTAATCATTCAATCATCCCATCATTATTAGGAAAGTGTGGATACACCTGCTCAGGGGCACCCCTACTCCTCTCTTTTACTAATATTTAGGTGTGTGGTGGGTGATGATCGCTTGCAAATGGTATGATTAACTTGGAGTTGCTCGATGAACTAGAAATCTACGGTAAGCTAAATACTGTAAAATCACAATAAGTCCTGAAAGCTTTATGTTTTGAATGACTCTTATGGTTAGTTTGCATCTGAGGATTCCAAGTAAAGGCCTCAGTGATGGAGAAACGATTAGGCGCCCTTCTCTACTTGCACCAATGCGTGGTCTCTACTTTATAGGATTTTGAAATTTTAAGAGATTATTAATAAGGGTGTTAATGGGCTAGGTTGCCCTGTCAAGGTTCTAGGCCTGGCTCGCATTGGGCTAGGCTTGGGTTGGAATGTTAGGTTAGAGGGCTCGGCTCAGGCTTAAAGTCAAGCTTGTTAAAAATTCGAGTCAAGCTTAGATGTAAAGATTTGAAAACCCGAAGCCAAGCTCGACCCAACTTGACCCTCTCTCTCTCTCTCTCAATAGCAACAATAATGCCTCTCTCTCTCTCTCTCTCTCTCTCTCTCTCTCTCTCCCTCTCTCCTACCCCCTGTTTGCTCGCCTCATGTGCAAGGCTGCGATGTAGTAATAATTCGGTAGAGACCGAGATCGTCCTCAAGGATCAACTAGAAATTTATAAAACTCCTTCGAATAAATCTAATTGAAATTAAACTAAAACAAACTATTTTGGAATTTAAATATAGATGAGCACTTTGTAAACTTGAGATGAGTTTAACAATCTAAAAGGAATACTAGAGCACCGAGGATCCACTTATAGCTATCCTTTAATGTATAATGCATATAGGTTTCTCAACTACACAACTAGAATTGGAATTGAATCCTATCTAGCTAGATTATAGAGCGGCTATAGCATCAAACAATCTAATATATGTGTTGTTCATCAACATGATTCCCTCAATTCAAGTTAGGAATTGGGCACATTCAATTGCATAGGCCAATCCTAGTTCCAATAGATTAAGATCACAACTATGATAAACATCAAATTTTGTCACTAAATTCAATTAAAATCATAATTTGAACTTGATTCAAATCACATTAACATGCAACACATATATCAGATTCTTAGAAAAATAGAACTATGATTTGAAGTTCCCACATAAAGATCCATTCTCTAGAGCGTATTGAATTCGATTCCTTGAAGCGTACAGGTTTAAATCTTACATAACAACTAAGAACCTAAGCTTAATTCTTCTAAACATCACATGAGTCATCATAGAGATTAAAGAAAAACCAACTTAGAACTTTATACAAACTAAAATAAACTATTGCTCAACATAAAAATTCAACTTTGAAACCTTAAAAACGAATTAAAACATCTAAGATAATTACAAGCTTCACCCTTTAGCTTTAGCTAAGAGGTCTAGCCAACCATGCTAGAAGAAAACAAAAAATCTAAGCAAGAGAGATTCTAAGTAGAGAGTTGTAGAACTCCGAAATCGTGCTTCTCCACCTCCCAATGCGTTAGAATTCTTCTAGGATGCCTTACGAATAAAGTGGAGGTGTCCTTTTATAGCTTTGAACCTCCACCGACGAAGAAGATTCGAGAAGTTGCGTTAGACTTTCATAGTACACGGTAAAAATCGAAACCAGAATAGAAATTTCTATTTCTGGACGTTGGCTAGTAGGCCGGTCGGAGCTTGCACAACAACAATCTGATATTTAAATCTCCAGCTGACCTGTCTGCCGACTGGCAGACTGGCGGTCGGATGACAGGTTGGTTAGTGCAATTTTTTGTCCAATGAGTTTGTGATTTCTGGAGGGTTTGGCCGACCCGTCTACTGCAATGGCCGACCGGTAGGATGACCGGTCGGTCAGTCTTTAAATTGTGATTTTTCATGATTTCCTTCTCCATCTTCTTCGCATCTTTCCTCCACCACTTCTCCCTTTTCCTTTTGATCTTAATTGCATGTAAGAAGAGTCTTTAAACATCTAAATAGTGAAGTCTTTAAATATCACAAAAACATGAATTAGATAGGTCTTTTAATCACATAAATCATGCAATGTGAGTGATGAAATGGGGTTAGAATATGCATAAATCAGAGCTCAACACACTTCCGAACCAGCATTTTTCTAGTCTCGAGCAAAACATGCGTAAAATGAATCAATCTTCTAAAACCCAACTCTCTCTCGGAAATTATTCTTCTATAAACTCAAAAACATACAAGTACAAACTTCAGAGATATTCAGTGATAGAAACTGAAATCTTAAACTCCTTCAACACAATAAGTGTTCCACATAGAATTCCCACTAATCGATTGATAAATAGAAGAATTAGAACAAATGTGATCTAGTGTACATAGTGAATGCTCAATTTATTAATTTCTAGGATGACCTTATTCATAAATCAACTAAACTAAAGATCTAAGAGTGCACAAATCAACAACAAGCCTCTGACAAGAATTTGCCTTACTGTTCCTTCGACGGCTTTCACACTACTTCCCATTTCCAGCTTAGGTTACGGGTAGACCTTCTCCTGGTTGATAATAGGTAGCCCTTTTTGGAATTCAACAATTTTTTTAATAAAACCTCTTTTTCTTCCAGAATCAACATGAGATAAGATTTTTAGAAATTCATATCTCACATTTTTTTCTTTTCTGAATGTGATGGACAAAGCTCCCTAGCTTGGTTTCTCAGCACTCTAAATCTTAGTCTAACTAATCTACAAGTATAATAATCCATTCAATCATGAAAATCACGTAATGTGAACTAGACTCAAAGTGTTCAAAATTTCTATCAATCAAATTGATAGGGGAATTCATATAGAAAACTAATGTATCTAGGATAATTTAAGGGTTTCAAGGTCAAATCAGTTCATTTCTCTTTCTTTTATACTCGTATCATCTCAAGTGTATAGAAATAAAGTTTTTTAAGAGAGTTTTGAAATTTCAAAAAATAAAAAATTCTACACGATTGCTCAAAATGTTACAAAATACTAAAAGATTCATCTAGGAATCCCACCCCCAACCAAATCTTACATTATCTTCAATGTAACAAGATATGTAGTATGCGATAATATGAGAGCAATGACAAAAATAAAGGACAGTGAGGATGAGAGTACCTGAGAGAGTAAAAATTGAGAATCTACCTCCATCTAAGAAACCTATTGAAAAATAAATAAAGCAAAAGAAAAAACAAACAACCTAATCCTAAACTACTCTATATCTCTGTCAGACTAGGAAATCAAATATCCTGGTATACAGGATCGGTCAAAGGTATGGACATACCGTCTGAAAGAAAGTTCTCAAAGAACGACTTCAAATTTTTCGGTAAAAGAGGGTGAGAGTATCTTTCAAAGTTGGGAACGGTTTAAGGGTCTTCTACTCGCATGTCTGCATCATGGCTATGAGATTTGGCGAATCATAAGTTTCTTCTACGATGGGCTGAATTCAAATATGTACCAATTCGTAGAAATGAGGTGCAATGGTGAGTTCATGAGTAAAAATCCCGAGGATGTGTGGAGTTACTTAGATATGTTGGCTGATAATACCCAATCATGGGACACTACTGACAAATCTAGTAATCTCATGCCCCTTCAACAACAAAAAGAAAAAAGTGAGATCTACATCCTTAGGGAAGATGTAGATGTCAATGCGAAGATAGCTAACCTCACAAGGAAGATAGAGGCTATGGAATTTAGGAAAGGTGGGCCATCTAAATCTACTAAAAACGTTGAAAGCATATGTGGAATTTGTGCCACTAATGAACAATACTCCACACAAGATTGTCCAACTATACCCACACTCAAGGAAGTGTTACAAGAGCAAGCAAACATTGCATACGATTATCAACGGCCTTTTAATGGACCAATGGGTAGCACGTACAATCCTAATTATAGGAATCATCCGAATTTCAATTGGAGGAATGACCCTACGGCCAATCCTACCAATGCTCAAAGAGGGCCACCAATTCAAAATGCAATACCAAACATGACCCCACCTCAAATGAGTATGGAGGATACCTTGAAGGTGTTTATGCAAGGGTAAATGCAAATAAATCAAACTAATCAGCAAATGTTCCAAGAACTTAAAGTTTTCATTGAAGAAATTAAGGGATGTTTAAACGCTAGGGAAGGGACCCTTCCGACCCAACCTCAACCGAACCCTAGAGCGATGAATGAGATAAGCGCCCATAATCTCTTTAACCAACATGTGGAGCAAGCGAAATCCATCACCAATCTCAGAAGTGGAAAACAAATTGATAAATCTATTTCGGTGAAGGCCGATAAGCCTAATGATCCTGTAAGTTCTGAGAATGAAAATGGATCTAGCTCAGCCTCACAGGAAAAGGAACTCGAATACAAGCCCATTGCACCATTCCCATCAAGGTTGGTTTCACCCAAAACTCTTACCAACTCTCACGACATTTTAGAGATTTTCAAACAAGTTAAAATCAACATCCCATTGCTTGATGCAATCAAGCTGATTCCTTCTTATGCCAAGTTTCTAAAAGACCTATGCACAACCAAATGAAAATACAATATGCAGCAAAAGGCCTTTTTTAATGAACAACTGAGTGTCATCCTCACACATAAAACTCCCCTAAAATATAAGGATCTCGGTAGTCCCATAATTTTCTACATTATTGGAGACTATCGGATTGAACGAGCTTTTTTAGACTTGGGGGCAAGCATAAATTTGATCACATTCTCGATATATGAGCAATTAGGTCTTGGTGAGCTAAAATCCACCAAAACCACATTGTAACTCGCTTGTAGATCCATCTGTATACCGAGAGGAATGGTAGAGGATGTGTTGGACTAAGTCGATAAATTCTACTACCTGATGGACTTTATCGTCTTAGATACTCAACCGATCATGGATTCTAGCACTCAAATACTGGTTATCTTAGGTCGCCCATTCTTAGCCACATCAAACGTAATTATCAATTGCCAAAATTGGGTAATACAACTCTCTTTTAGGAACATGACACTAGAAGTGAATGTGTTCCACATGTGTAGGAAGCAACAGAATGAGGATGATGAACCCTCCGGACTTAATATGATTGAATCTTTGGAAGAAGATGACCTCCTCCAACTAGAACCACCTGAGAGTTTGGAAGCATGCTTGTCACATTTTAAGGACTCAAATGACCCCATGATTGTGCAAGCAATTGAAGAAAATAGGCCGACAGTAGATACTAGCCGATGGAGGCCTCATTTTGAAAAATTGTCACTAACCACATCAAACCCTCTATCGTCTAATATCCAACCGCCAAAGCTTGACCTAAAACCATTGCTAGCTGAGCTGAAATATGCTTATTTAGGTCAAGATGAGACATTTACAATTGTTATAGCTTCACACCTAGGAAAGGACCAAGAGCTCAAGTTAATTAAGACACTCAAAGGACATAGGGGAGCCATAGGATGGACCATAGCAAACCTCAAAGGGATAGACCCTTCAGTATGTACTCACCACATCCACCTCAAAAAGAACGCCAAAACTACTAGACAACCTCAGAGGCGGTTAAATCCAAACATGATGGAGGTTGTCAAAGCCGATGTGCTTAAGCTACTAGATGTTGGTATCATCTACCCCATCTCGGATAGCCAATGGGTGAGTACAACCCAAGTTGTCCTTAAGAAGTCTGGTGTTACCATCATAGAAAATACCAACAATGAACTTATACCGACAAGAATTACAATTGGATGGTGCATGTGTATTGATTACCGGAAGCAAAACACTGTCACTAGGAAAGACCACTTCCCTCTCCCATTCATGGACCAAATTTTAGAGAGGTTAGCAGGACATTCCTATTATTGCTTCCTAGATGGATACTCTGGGAACAATCAAATTGAAATTGACCTGGAAGACCAAGAGAAAATTACATTTACATGCTCGTTCGGTACCTTTGCTTATCGAAGAATGCCATTCGGCCTATGTAATGCACCCGCCACTTTCCAGATATGCATGTTGAGCATATTTTTCGACATGGTAGGCCGCTTTCTTGAGGTTTTCATGGACAACTTCTCAATTTTTGGTTGTACGTTCAGTGAGTGTCTTGACTACTTGAAGTTGGTCTGACCCGATGTGAAGAAAAAAAATCTTATGCTATGCTGAGAGAAGTGTCATTTCATGGTACAAAGGGGATAGTCTTTCGACATGTCATATCATCTAATGGAATTGAGGTGGATAAGGTCAAAATTGAAACCATTGCTAATCTACCACCTCCCAAGAGCATACGCGATGTGCGGTCCTTCTTAGGACACGTCGGATTTTATAAGCGATTCATTAGGGACTTTAGCCATATCTCTCGTCCTTTATGCTATCTCTTCTAAAAGGACAACCAATTCGAGTGGAATGCCGAATGTCAAGTAACTTTTTCAAAGCTATTAGGGTGACAACTGCACCCATCATGCAACCACCAGATTGGTCACTTCCTTTTGAATTGATGTACGATGCGAGCGACTATACTATTAGGGTGGTGTTAGGACAAAGGAAGGATAAGAAACCCCATGTTATCTACTATGCGAGTAGGACTTTGAATCCAGCCCAAGTTAATTACTCGACTATAGAGAAAGAGCTCCTGGCCGTAGTTTTTGCCTTGGACAAATTTAGGCCCTACTTGATAGGATCCAAGATCATCATATACACGGATCATTCGACGCTAAAATACCTTCTTTATAAGAAGGATGATCAGCCCTGTTTGCTTAGATGGATCCTACTCCTTTAAGAATTTGACTTAGAGATTAAAGACAAGATGGAGTAGAAAATGTGGTATCAGATCATCTATCCCGCCTAGTCTTTCCTGCTTCCATTGACAAGTCACCCATCAAGGACTTATTCCCTGATGAGAAACTCTTTGTTGCTACGCATCCACCAGTACGCTGATATTGTGAATTATCTTTCTATAGGTGTGTTGGGGTTCGAAATCTCACCCATGATAAAACAATGTACGATGGTCCATCTACGACGATCCGGATCGATTCCAAGATTAGAAAACACCCAGAAAATGCGATTAGATGCCAGCGCAACCCTAACCTGCGCAGTTCTGACCAAAACTTACAAATGACATTTCAGAGTGGAACTGGACATGCATATTGCCTCCAAATGATCCAAAATGCCTGAAAAACCTTAACCATCAAGTTTGAACATCACGTGGCACGTATTATTACCTGCGCGCTTCCAAATGGGTTTTGTCCTGTTTGGATCCGACTATAAGGGATCAAAAGCCTGCAAATGCTATTTCTAAAGGGAACTAGGCATGTGTATTACTTCCGAATGATCCAAAATGTCCAAAAACTATTAAGTACCAAGTTTGAAAGTCACGCGACGCATATCTTTACCTACGCGCACCGAAATGCATTTTGTCTTGTTTGGATCCAACTGCAGAGGCCCGAAAGCCTATAAATGCTATTTCAGAAAGGAACTGGACATGCGTATTACCGTCAAATGATCCAAAATGCCTAAAAACCTTTAACTCCAGAATTTGAATACCGTATGATATATACTTTTACTTGCGCGCACCGAAGTGCATGTATTTTGCCCCTGTTTGGAGCCGATCGGGAGGGTCCAAATTGGTAAGGAACTACTAAAATTCTCAGCAGTTGATCATCCGTACCTTGACTCGTTCATTTTATAGCCCGATGAGAGGCTTAAAGTGCTTTGGCGTTAGTGACTTTGGTCTTCGAAAAGGTACCTGTCCTCTGGATAATCGGAGCCTGAAATTTGGAAAATATTCCAAGTATTGGGATGCATGCGTACACCACAAGGGGACATGGGCATGCCATGAGGAGACATGCTCCCATACCCATACAACATGTGCATGGGAGCCCTTCCCTCCATCTTTCAAAGTTTGAAAATTCAAAATTAAGCTTAGTGCGGCACATGCGCCCACCTTAAGGGCACATGCGCCCACCTCCCTATGACATGCGAATGACCCCTCTCCCCAAACACATGCGCTCAGTGAATTTTGGACGCGCGACCCGATTAACTGCTATAAATACCCCCTCACTTTCTGAGACGGAGAGATCATCATCTTTGAGCGGACTGCCAAAGTGCTACAAGAGGTAGAATCCTTACCAGAATCCTCGCCGGAAAGGGACATGCACCCATCCTCTCGCCGGATGCCTTCGACGGAAAGGAATTTCTCCCACCGGAGCAAAGTGTAAAGAGAGAGGGGAGAAATAAATAAGAAAAGTGGTTAAGGCATGGCACATGTGCCCACCTCTTTAGGGTGGGAGAATGCTAAATTGCAAAAGAGGACATGCGCCCACCTCTTGAAATTCTCTAAGTGGAGAGGGCACATGCGCCTGGGAGAGGCCACATGCACTCACCTCCTGAAATTCTCTAAGTGGAGAGCGCACATGCGCCTGTGAGAGGCCACATGAGCCCACCTCCCTCTCTTACTTTCTCTCTCCTCATTCCCTCATGCAACATGCGCTCACCATCTTGGGGGAAGGAGAATTTCTCCAAGTCCTTGAAGAAAATGGGCATTGGGGGGGGGTTACATGCGCCTTGTCCATCCCCCATGCGCCCAGACGCTGATACAGACCCAGGAGTTTCTGTGGTGTGGCCCGCTTTTGATGTGGCCCACCTCCCGATCATATTAGCTCTCTTAGACACACCTCGTCGATATCTATCCATCCCCCGGATTTGATTACCCAACGGTCGACGATAAATTTCCCAAATGACAAATTTAGTAAAAAATGACCAACATTTAGCCAAATTTGCAAACTCGGTTCCCTCCGAAAGAGCGGAAAATGGCCGAAATTAAGAAGAATCGGGCGGAATTTGACTGACCCCGAGAGAGAGACTTCTCTTCTCCACAACATGATGTATCATAATAATGCACTGCAATGAGTTTAATTATCCTTAGGATCTTCGAATACCCTAATTAAGCAGTAAACAGGCCCGATACTTGGTCATTTTCAGCATTGGGAAGTGCCCTGTTGGCTCGAAAATCGATTGGCGCCAAGTGAAACGAAATGCGATCGCACTGACTCCAAAGTGGATCCAGCATCATTATGATCCTTGTGGAAATAATCCATCACTGTTCGAGGATGTTCGCTACCGGTATTCACCGAATACCCTGATCAGACCGTAAACAGGTCCAGTAATTAGTCATTTTCAGCCCTGAGAAATGTCCTGTTGGCTTGAAGATCGACTAATGCCAAGTAAACTAATCGCGATCTCATCGACGCCAAGGCAAATTCAACACTCTTGTGCTACAAATTAAAATTGTGGTTTTACCGCCTATAGAGATACTTGGAGATATGCCTAATGTCCTAGAGGGGGGGTGAATAAGACTTTTTAAATTCCAATTACAATTAAAAACTAACCAAGTCAATCTTATCAAATAAGATAATCAGAATAGCATTCAAGGTATTTATATGAGCAGTTTGTAAGCAAGGACTATCATAGGAATTTCATCAAACAGTTAGCATTCATGATTGACTAAACCATTCAACACATAGCAATCATCCAATCTCACAATGCACAACGATTTATAGTGGTCGGTTTCCCTACTCCACTCCCGGTTCACGATCTCAACCTATGAGACCACCGGATTTCACTATAGTCTTAGTTTTAAATCAGGTTAACCATCAACCTTGACATCCTTTGATCTAGGACCGCGTTTACCATCCGCCGATGGCCCAATCCAGGGACTTGACGAGTTTGGATCTCAAACTCTCACCAATCCTAATCCAAGGATGGTCACGTACCCTCCCGTCGGAGTTTCCCAATCCAGGGAATAGTGATTGAATAAATGGAATCTAAAAAACTAGACATACTTAGACGATTGAGCCCTGATTCGATGCCTTTGATGAGAAGCTTCAGCTCCACGTGCTTCAGCTTCTCTTTGTGCTCCTAAGAACAGCTACCGATGCAAATGATGAAGTTATGTTGATGCTGGGTAGTTGGGAGAGAGTTGGTCTAGTTCCTCTTGCCTATTCAATGCAATGGTAATAAGAGAACTACCAAACTTCAAGCATTCAATGGCTATAAATGACCTTATAAATATATTCCGAAGGTAGGTCAGCCATGAATGAAGGTCTTGAGTTCATACTTTAAACCGAGCTTTGAATACTCAGTGAAAAGCAATTAATGGCTAGGTTTGAATGATGAACTCAAGGGGAACAAGAGCAAAGAGGGTAGGAGGATGTGAGTAAAAGCTCTCTCTCTTAGCTCTTGAAGGTTGTTAAATGTATACAATGAAAGACCTCAAGACATGGCTATATAGAGCCCCAAATGATGGCCCTAATGGATAAAAAATGGTCACGACCAACCTGTCAGAGAAGGGACTCAACCAGTCGGACGGACCGGTCGTCATTTGAAATCCAAAGCCATATCTGGGACTGGCCGACCGGTCAAGACCGATCGGACCCCCTTGCTGTAGAAGATCAAAGTATAGGCCGACCGGTCAAGACCGGTCGGACCCCCTTGCTGGAGTAAATGAAACTATGAAGGCCGACCGGTCAAGACCGGTCGGACCCCCTTGCTGGAATAACAAAACTGTGAAGGCCGACCGGTCAAGACCTGTTGGCTACCTTTCTAAATAATGCAGCAGGCTGCTGGAATGATTGAATATAGTTGGCCGACCAGTCAAGACCGGTCGGCAGTCCATTGGAATACCTTCCAGCAAGGTTTCTTTTCATCTTGAAATACCTGGCCGACCGGTCAAGACCGGTCGGCTGCCCAGCTCCATTTATCACAACAAGGTCTGATCTTTTATATGCTCCTGGCCGACCGGACAAGACTGGTCGGCTGCCCATTGCTTCATTACAGCAGGCTGCTGTTGTGTTGAGAAGCCTGGCCGATCGGTCAAGACCGATCGGCTTGTCTAGATGGTTTGTTGTGACAACGTTCTTTCAACACGTCAACGAATTACTTCAAGTTATGAAGTGATGAGGTGCATAGGGTCAAATGTATGGACATATCTTCCATACGCTTTGCACTAGCCATGGATCACAAGTCTGATCAACTTGTGCAAGGGTTAAGAGGGTAAAATGTGTGAGTCTTTACGCCATACTTTGATGTTTTGGGTTTCCTATGGTCGATCTATATGCAACTTACCTGGGATCTTGTTTCAGCATGAGCTTGAGCAATGGACGAAGCGTAATCTTCAGGTCTTGATTCTTCAATTCTTCGACCAGGGCTCACACGACAAGACGCGACCAACCAACATGCCAATTGACAACAAAAGATGTACTAACACAAATTAGTTGAGTCAAGCATTTATAGGGTATCGATCCTTATCGTTTATAAAAAAATGACATAAACGAGCGTTTATCAGACCCGATACTTAGCCATTTGCAGGTATTAGAAATGGCCGATCCAGTCCATCAAACTTAAAATTCTCAAAGAAATATAGCTCAATATAGTTCTCCCAATCGTTCGAAATATCGATTATCAATAATGACGTGGTCGAATTAAAGATACGCATAAAGCAAATTAACTGAATCAAGTGCATAATTCACCTAATGCACTAAACATCAAGCATAAGTGTAATCTTCTCTGGAGCATGTAATCAAGCATATTTACTTTGTGCTCCTTGTATCCATTACATGAATTTCATTCATCCTAGATCGAGATATGAACTAAATCAAAGGGACTATGGTTGTCACCGAGAACCGTAATCGAAGAGTTCCAAAACATCTGAAATACTTCATCATGAACTATCATCACTAAGACCAGTTGATGTACGTCCCATCCAAAATGGGATCCGTCAGTTGAGCAGCTAAGGGAATAGTGGTGTGTCTTCCTGAAAGTCACCGATAGAAACGGTTAATGACACTGTGTTATACCACCCGATAGCCATAAATGTGTCTTTCTGAAAGTCACTCACCAATAGAAATGGTCAGTGACACTATGTTGTACCATTTAGTAGCTATGATGTATCCTGAAAGTCACTCATTGACAGAAATGGTCAGTGATACTGTGTTATATCATATGGCAGCCGTAATATGCCTTCCGGTGGTCACCCGTTCACAGTAACGGATACTGACACTGTGTTGCGCACGGCAACCATGGTGTGTTTTCCTGAAAGTCACTCACCGACAGAAACGGTCAGTGACACTGTGAGGCAATACATAGGAATTGTGGCATGTCTTCCTGAAAGTCATTCCGTTCACAGAGACGATCAATGACACCGTGATACATGACTCGATTAAAATCTTGGTTGCTACTCAACTAGGAATACCCGAAAGAGCATGGGACAAGCATTTAACTTGTCTAAACAATGGTTTAGTACACAAGAAACCTGAAGCTTGGTCTCTATGATCGTGAACTTAAGACCATAGTCCCTAATGATTTAAATCACTTGCTCGATCTATCCGAGTTTTCTCTTTAATATTCCATCTATTGTATAACTGCATTCATAGTGGAATCTTATCTCTTTGTACCGTGGTTTTCTCCTGTAAGGTTTTCTACGTAAAAATCTCTATGTTGTTTGTGATGCATTTTATTTATATTTATGCTTCTTTAATGCTTTATTTAATCCATCTATGATGCATGTATACACTTACTTTTACCTTCTAATCAAGGGTGATCATCCCTTGATGTAATTAAAGGCTCGTGTCAGTTCACAGCCTGGAATGAAAAAGATCTCGGAATCTCTGGAATAAAATTCGCCTTGCAATATCTTTTCTCGTGTATACTTTGTGATTGCTTATGATTGTCTATGAACATCTCTATATTCAGAATTCCCCAGAATAATGAAACACAGGAAAAACTACCAATGAGCATTTTTCTAGTTTTAACAAGGTGCGATGCTGATTCATTGGACTACATAAGACAAACGAAAATTTCTAAGGGAAGTGCGCAGATTTTTCTGGGTGAACCATTACTTTTTAAATATTGCCCAGACCAAATCATAAGGAGATGTGTACCTGATAATGAGCAACAAAGTGTTATCTCCTTTTATCATAGTCAAGCGTGTGGTGGTCATTTTTCCGTTAAGAAAACCACTGCGAAAATTCTGCAATGTGATTTTTATTGGCCTCCCATGTTTAGAGACACCCACGAGTTTTACAAAGCATGCGAGCGCTGTAAAAAACTAGGTGGATTGTCCCGTAGAAATATGATGCCTCTCAACCCAATTCAACATATTGAAGTATTTGACTGTTGGGGCATCGATTTCATGGGACAGTTCCCCTCATCTTTTGGGTATGTCTACATATTACTTGCTGTAGATTTGTATTTAAGTGGGTCAAGGCGATTCCATGTAGAACCAATGATCATAGAATGATTCTACGGGTCCTCAAAGAAAATATATTATCTGGATTTAGAACGCCCAGAGCCATCATAAGTGATGGTGGCTCTGACTTTTGCAATAGGCCTTTTGAAGCCTTAATGAAGAAATATGACATATGGCATAAAGTGAGTACCTCATACCACCCACAGACAAGTGGGCAAGTTGAAATTTTCAATCGAAAAATTAAACAAATTTTGAAGAAGACGGTGAGGTCGGATTGTAAAGATTGGTCGCTGAGGTTAGTCGATGCACTTTGGGCTCACTGTACAAGTTACAAGACCCCGATTGTAATGTCTCTTTATAGACTTGTCTATGGGAAAGCTTGCCACTTGCCCGTGGAACTTGAACATAAAGCCTATTGGGCAATTCGGGCATTGAACTTCAACGTTGACAAAGCTAGCTTACTTCGCAAACTCCAATTGAACGAGCTTGACGAGATCCGGAACGATGCATATGAGAGCTTAAGAATTTACAAGAGTAGGATGAAAGCCTTCCATAACAAGCATATTTTTAGAAAATATTTCCATTATAGCTAAAAATTACTCTTGTATAATTCACGACTTCATCTTTTTTCGAGAAAATTGAGATCTCGATAGACTGGCCCATACATTGTCAAAGAAGTTTTTCCTCATGAGGCTGTTGAGATAGAGAATGCAGTGAATGATAACTATTTTAAAGTAAATAGACAACACTTAAAACCATTTGTTGAGCGGTTTGATTCAGAGGACATATCCATCCCTCTGAATGATCCTGTGTATCAGGATGTTTGATCTCCTAGTCTGATGAAGATTCTCTTTCTAAAGGTAGGATTATGTTTCTCTTATTGCTTTGAATAGATTAGGATTAGTTTGTTTTCTATTTTAGTTCATTATTTTCATTAGGATTAGTTGTTGGAGGTTGGTTTCTAATTTTGACTCTCTCAAAGTTCTCTCGTTCTCACTCTCCTTTTATTGTATCATTGCTCTCATGTTACAAGCATAACATATCTTCTTACATTGAGGACAATGTCGCATTTAAGTTGGGGGTGAGATTCTTCCTGAATCTAGCATTTTTGTAATATTTCGAGCAAAACTTTTGTAATATTTCGAGCGAATTTTTCACAAAATTTTCACTTTTCTACTTTTAAAACTCTCTTAGAATGTTGATTTCTATAAATTCAAGTATATGCATGACTACGAATTGACAAGATAGGAAATAGCTGAATTTTGCATATTCACAATCTTTTGGTTTAGTAGTAACTATTGAGTCCCTTCTATTTATTGACCGATAGAAAGTTTTGAACATCGATGAACTAGTTCACATTACATGCTTGATTCTCATACTCTAGGTATGAAATTGGATATTACGATGTTTGGATAGAATGGAATTTAGAAGTGTTGAGGAACCAAGCCGGGGAGTTTGTCCATCACGTTTAGGAAATGTATTTTCAAAAAAGAAGTAAGAATTGAAAAAGAAAAGACAATATTTTGTGCAAAAGAGTAAACTATTAAAAAAGGGCTACCTACAACTACATAGGGGAGGGTCCACCATAACCCAAGCTAGCCATGGGACTAGTGTGAAAGCTAGCAATAGGAACGATAAGGCAAATATTTTGTCATTAGCTTGTTGTTCAATTGTGCATTATCTAGATTCTCACTCTAATTATACATCTAATAGAAGATTGAATCATGAGAATGAAGAATTCAGGTTTCATCAAGCACACTAGGTCATGGTTGTTCAATTTCATTCTATTTATCAGTCACATAGTCGGAACTCATGTTAGTCACTCACTTAATCATTGGAAGATGGGCATGTCAACATCTTATTGCTATGTATCTTTGGTTTTCATGCTTACATCACTTGGATTGCATAGAAGTTAGTTTTTTACGAGAAGGTTGGAAGATTGGGAATTGAGTTATTTTACGCATGTTTTGTTCGGGATAGCAAAATGCTGGTTGGGCTGTGTGTTGAGCATTGAATTATGCATATTTAGACCCCAAGTCATCATGCATTTACATATTTCAAACTGTTAAAAGTAGCCATCTTATGCATGAATTTGTGATTGTAGGAATTGAGAGAGATTTCGTGAGTTGAATGCCAAAACCGATGAATTAGGATGATGAGAAGTTAAGATTTGAACATACCAAAGCAAAGGAGAAAGAATCAGTGAAGAAAGGAACTTGAGCGAACCTAAAAAAGTGCAGAAATAGGGAGTTCGGGCGCCCTACACTTAGGGTCAAGCACCCTAAACCAAGGAAAAACAAACAGTAAACTCACTGGACACTTTTGGGCATGTTCAGCCGGGTGCTAGTTCGGGCACCCGACATAGGGAGCTCGGACGCCCGACATTGTAGGCGCTGAAATCTATTTTACACATAAATGAGGAGGTAGTATGATTTTTGCTATAAAAGGACTCCTCCACCCTCATCCTTAATCATCCAGGAAGAGCCCTAGACATGTTGGAGGTGAAAGATCTCGACGTGGAGCATCTTCAACTCAGTTTTGCTAGTTTTCTTTATAGTTTTTATGTTTCTTTTAGTTTTTCTTTTATTTTCCAGTTCAATCATGTCTTGGATTGGCTAGACCCCTTATCTAGGGCTAAGAGGGAAAGCTTGTGGTTAGGATCAATGTATAATTCATTCATACAAGTACTATAAGCTTTGATTTTGGATTTTCAGATTCTAATTTGAATTAATTGATATTTTCTGATAGTTTTGAAAGCTTGTGTACTTCAGACACGAGTTATTTGCAAATTTCTGAGAATGTTCATGTTGGTTGAATGAGATCTGAATTGTAGTAACCCGAGATCACCCCATGATCTCCTGGTATAGCTGTTACTCCGAAGGCTACAAATCCAACTTTTCTGTACTTCATTGGAACTAGAAGATTTTGATTTCTAGATTGAAGTTCGGTTTGTCATGTGCATGAATGTGATATTTCCAATTGGATGAGAGCAAGAACTTTGATTCTAATTGTGTATGTGCTTGGTGAATGAATTAGCATTAAAACTACTACAAGTGGATCCTTGAATGCTCTTATGTGTTTTAATTTCTAAGTTTTCTATCAGTAAAATTCTGATTTCTATTTCTAAATCTTACCTATAAATCTAAACTAACCGAGCCAATTAGAATTGGGTTTACCATTGTCCCTGAGGAACAATCTCGGTCTTACGATGGAATTGTTACTACATCGCAACCTTGCACTTGGGGCTAGCAAACAAAGTGTTATTGCTTACTTAGTTTAAATTGATAAAATTGTCAAGTAGGTGAAAAGATTTTTAAAAGGTCCTAACCAACGCCCCCCCCCCCCCCCCCCAAGACTTAGCCATAATTCTATTTACTCCTTTAAGCTTCCGCACATATACGCATCCACAAGTGTAATCAAAGTGATGCAATTTCACTATCCATGGACAAAAGTTTCCACAAAAAAATGCTCTCTACTCTGAACGTATTCAGCAGATGTAACCAAATGGTGCATGGCCCAGATTTTCAAAGACTGTATGCTCACATTTTAGGAGCTATTAATACATGGCTAAGATCATGCGTGCATGTGTCGTGATTGCCGTCTAGGCACATGTGCTAAGCTCACCTCTTCAGTAAATGCTCTTGCATAGTTCACACGTGACCGTACCAAAAATCCCAAACCGTTAGTTTACAGTTCATTGTAAAATACTAAAATTCCACATCTTACACACCCGTATTACTGAAAAGTCAGAAATATTTAGATTTTGGTTTTCTGCTTGTGCTGTTTTTCTTGTTTTTAAGGAGTTTTGACACATGTTGTTCCTATCTTAATTAATATTTGGGTATGTGCCCAGCTGTCTAGATGTGGACTAGACCTACAGCATTGAAGTATATAATTTTGAGGTGCTTGTGGTGCTCTATTGCAATGAGAATGAACCATGCTTTCCCATGCGAATGAATGGGAGATCTGTGCTGTCTATGAATTTTTACTCTTGTTTTTTTTTTCTTTTTCCGAGAGCTTAGCTATCATGGTTTGGAGTATTGTATTAGCTTGAAACATCCCAATATAGCAGTGACATTGACCCAGTATCATTTGTGACTGGTACAGTGCACATAAACAGATTTGCAAACCTGGTTAGCTATTGGGTATTGCAGTTGATACAGTTTTGTGACTGAGCTGCATGTCCCTGTTTCTTCCCGGGGAATGATAGGTTACTAGCTTGACTAGGATATGTGAATAGGTTACTTCCTTGACTTTATGTGAATGGTATCATGGTGAACTATTGCTATTTTTTTCCTTCTTATGATATCTATTTATTGGCCACCATGAAAGGGTGAGGACATCCACTATAGCCATTGATTTGGATAGGTGAACCATGGGCTCCACTTGGAAAAACTTAAAACTCAAAAAGAGCTATACAATCTTTTGGGCTGATCTATATTTGGACCATTTTTTTTTTCTCGTGTGATGGTAAAATAGTGTAAAAATTCATAGACAGCATAGATCTCCCATTCATTTTGGGTGGAGTAACTTCCGTGTATTTGTAGGCACGTATAGCTCAGACATCTACCTGCCAGCACATTTTTGCAATAATTTTACACAAAGCATAGAGCCTAATTAATATGCTACCCCCATCCTAGCTGTTCTCAATAGAGGACGTTCTTTATGCTAGAGGGATGGGGAAGCTCTCTATTTAGTTGTCACCATAAATGCATTTGGACATGTGGCCAGTCCAATCTTTGCTTACTGTTTATTTCTAAGAAAGACAAAAGATTGTCTTCTTGCAACATCTACTATAAAAACACAAGGGATGTGTTTGTATTATGGATTGTGGTTGCATTGTGGAGGATGTTTTTGTATTGAGGAGGATGTGTTTGTATTGTGGAGTGTAGTTGTATTCTAGATGGTATCGTTGATTATGTTTTTATTGTGGAGGATTATGTTTGTATTATGGATTGTGGTATTGTGGTTGTGTTGTGGATTATTTCTATGTTGTGTTGTATATTACATATTACAAGATGTATTAGGGCACAAAATACATTTTTATGCGTTGAGATAAAAAAAAATTTCCAGAAAAAACACAAAATCGACGGTTTAGGACCGTCGAATTAATTTTCGACCGTCAAATATTAAACAATTTTTACTAGAACGACGGTTCAGGACAGTCAAAATATGTTTCGACTACTTTTGACAGTAGAAAATTTCTAATTTTTACCTCCAACGACAGTTTACGACCGTCGTAACATTTTCGACTGCTCGACAGTCGAATTTGTGCCGACGGTCATGGACAGTCGAATTTTTGTCGACTGTCATGGACAGTCGAATATTTTCCGACTGTCATGGACAGTCGAATTTAGCGATTTTTTGACCATTTTCTTCTACTGATCAGAGTCGAATTTCGCTATTTTCGACTGTTATGGACAGTTGAATTTAGCGTTTTTTCATGTAGTAAACATCATACCGATCCAAAATTAATTAAGTAGACCTCACTCAAGTGAAAGTGTAAAATCATGCCTAAAATTGGTGTGGTAGAACAACATGATTTTTGGAACATCCCTTCATCTTGGTGATCTACATAAGTTGAACAGATTGGGTGGCATATATATATATATATATATATATATATATATATATATATATATATATATATATATATATATATAAACCATTGTGGGTCCCGTACTGAACTAATGATGGGCATCCCATCCTAGTTCTTCCCTAGAGTTAGGCCTAAACCTACCTAAGTTTTTGGCCGGCCTGATTTTTGGGACTTCGGTTTATTACTGATGCTCTAGTACCTAGCTTGGTAACAGACAATATTGGAAATGCTCTGTGGGCCCATCATGATCTATATGTTTTATCCATGCCGTCCATTCAATTTGCCATCTCGTTTTAGGGCATGAGCCCAAAATGAGGTAGATCGGTAGTGTTCACTTCCCCAAATTTAGGGTTGCGAAGTAGTAATAATTCGGAAAGACCGAGTATCGTTCCCACAGAGATTTATGAATGAGTATTCTCAGTTTTTGTCTAAAACAACTAGTAATTAAGATCCTATTAATAACTAAAGCTAGAAAATAGTGATTTGGGTTTAAACAGTGAATGTGTAAGGTAATATCAATCTAAAAAGGCACTAGAGCGCCAAGGATCCACTTTTGATAAGTTTCAATGCATCAACACAACTAGGTCTCTCATAACTCAATTGGAATCGAATTCATATCTCTATCCGATTGGAATATAGAGCGGTTCAATCAGCAATTATCCAAAACAGTTGCTTATTCATTGATTCAATTCCCACATCAATGCTCAGGCCTTGGGCACACTCAATTGTGTAGGCCAAGCCTTTTTCCAATCTAGTTGAGATTCACAATCATAGCTTTCATCAAATCTTGTCACTAGACTTGATTACAACTAATGATTAGAACTCTAATTAAATCAAAATCAATCAACAAACAGTTATTTCAGATTACTACAAAAGATAAGAACTTTAGTTGAATGAGTTTCCACATGAAAATCAAGCCATTGTACACAAGGCAATTAAAGGGTCTACCATGCCCGGAGTTGATGATAGATCAATGAACTACACAAGTATAAACAATGCTCAGAAGCTAAATTACTAAGTTAGGATCACTAAGAATCACATGAGCCCGGAGTCATCAAGAGATCAAAGTAAAAACCCAACTAGTACTTGATTCAAACTCACATTAACTAAAATTCATCAATTAAATCATAAAAAGGAAACCTAGGTTGCATCAATCCATCAAAAACGAATCAAAAGCTTCACCTCTTAGCCCTAGCTAAGATGTTTTAGTTCATCTCTAACATCCTTGAACTAGAAGCCTCAAAAACATAAAAAAATTACTAAAACAGGAAGACAACTAGAAACTCGAAGTAGAATCCGTCTCCCAAGCAATCCCCATGTCCTAGCATGCCCTGGTATGAAGAGGAGAAGTTCCTTTTATAGATTAGCGCAGAAGATTCCAGATTTAGCAAGGAATTATGCAATTGCGCAGAGAAAATCGGAGCTTCACGCACACGCTGTTGCACTGACGACCGATCTCACTACCGGTCTGAGACTGTGGACGATCGGTCGCACAACCGGTCTCAAAACTACAGAATCTGTCTAGAGAGTTTTTGTGTTTCTGGACTACTCTCGACCTGTCTGGCGACCGGTCTGGCGACCGGTCTAGCGACGGGTCTAAGAAGAAGAAATAGTCAAAAAATTACACTGTAGACCTGTCTTGCGACCGGTCTGGCGACCGGTCTACAGACAGGTCTAAGCACAAAATTTCAGATTTTCTTCATCATCTCTTCTCTTTCTTTCTTGCTTCTTTCTTCCACCTTTCGGCACTTGTTCTATTGATCTTCAATGCATACAAAGTGACTCTTTTAACCATGAATTGGTGAAGTCTCCTTCTCTTTCCTAAAATCACAAATCCATGCATTAGATTAGTCTTTAAATCATGAAACCATGCATAATGAGTGATGAATTGGGGTTAGAATATGCACAATTAAGAGCTCAACAGGTAGCTCAAGTGGAACACATTATATGAAGTAATGACGCCCACTATTATCCATTAATTCAACCTATTAATAAAATCACATGAATCACATGAACCTGAATGATGCCAAAACATGAAAATCAGCTTGATCTAAAACTTTTGTGTCCAATAATAAGTTTTCAACGGTGGGCTTTCAATCCCCACCGCATCTTGTGTTGTGGTCCACTTAAGCTCTGAATCTTTCTCCTTTTTGAGCTCATGCCCTAAAATGATCTGGTAAAATGGGTGGACAACGTGGATAGAACACACATCATTGTGGGGCCCACAGAGCTTTCACTAGTAATAAGATTGAGCTAGCTCGGTATGTGGGGTCACTCGGTAGCCCTGATTAGAAAACGAATCAAACATGTCTGAACGACAAGGTGGATCTCATGCATCCCCCACATCTCCTCCCCTTTGCGTGTGGCCCGCACCAAGAAAAAAATAGATTAGAAAGCTGGTGTAACAAAGGATCTGCGGGGCCACTATAATGACTGTGTGACATCTGCTGGGTGCATTTGTTGCACTGGCAAACTCATTTTGCTATATCAGTTGAAATAATACATGGATCTAAAATCCCACGATCCACAGCATTTAAAAAAGTGGAATGAGTCTCTCACCATTGAACACGCTCTTTCATGGTGATGCACCTTCTCTTTGGTCTCTTTCCTCTCTTATAACTATATTTATTGTGAGAATGTTACCTATGCTCACCTGTGAGGGAGCAAATTAGCCTAAGGTGTTACCCCAACCGTGTGGGGCCCACTTTGATGTATTTTTTTTTGTATATCAATGCCGTTCATCTGTTTTTCCATCTAATTTTAGGATGAGATCCCAAACCTTAAGAAGATCCGAATCTCAGGTGAACTATACCACTAGAAACAGTGATGAATGACTATTAAAAACTTTTTGTTAGCCACAAAAGTTTTGGATTAAGCTAATCTTTGTTAGTGCACTTTTCTATGGCATACTAGTGCACCTTGTTTGTCAATTACTTAGGTCAATGAGTCTCATGTCGGTTGAGCTTAATGAAGACAAAGACCGAAGACTCAAGATGGACCTACTTCATTAATTAAGTAAGAAGAAACATGTAAAAGAGATGTCTTGGTGAGCCTTAATCTTATACTTAACCAAAACCATAAACCTCTAGATGACCATGATCAATAGCTATACTCTTAATCATCTTAGATTGGCCTTAGGTGTCCCAAAAAATCACTAAAAGGATGGCCAAGAGATTGCATGTTCTGCAGCAAAACACAACCAACAAAACGGTAGAAAAACATGCCTGTCCGGGCGCCCGACGGATGTAAAATCCGTCTAGTGAGTTGGCCTGGAAATTCAAGTGTTCATCGGGCGCCCAACCATAACTTCACCGGGAGCCCGATCGATGTGTAATCCGTCCAATAACTAAACTGATTTTCTGGACTGAATTTCGGGCGCCCGACCAGCTCAAAAAGTGTCCGGTGACCAAAACTTAATTCTGGACTGGATTTCGGGCGCCTGACCATGCGTGAATTACCCGTTATTTTACCATTGGGAGAGAGTCTATAAAAGTGGGGGATTCGTTTTTAGACCCATAGAGAGGAATTTTGAGGAGATAGAAGCCACCATTGTTGAAGACCATTAGAGGCTCTATTTTTAACCCATTGCAAGTCATTCTCCTTGTAATTCATCACAAGCTTGGGGCATTCAATGCCAAAATGAGAATGGACTTGTTCCCTCTTGATTTCTAGGAGTTTAGACACTTTAATCATTGGTATATCCTTTGTCTAAACACCATCTAGAAGTCTATATAGGTGTAACCCTCTAGAAAACTCATTTCCTACAATTTGTAGAGGTTTCACCTCCTCCTAGCACCTTGGGCATCTCCATCGGAGTATTATATGCAAGGTGGCTGATCATGGAGCTGGAGCAGTGACGACACAACGACATCAGCAATCGGGAGAGCACAAGGGGAGCTGATTGAAGCACGGGAAAGTGGAGATTAAGCAACCCGAAGCGACGCATAAAGGGGCTCAATCAGACAAGTTAGTTGTCATTTGTAAGAGTCCGATTCCACTCTCTTCTCATGGGGAATTGAGTGTAGAGTTTGTCTTCAAACACGATAGGTTCGGTTGTAAGACTTAGACCCGGTTGTAGGGTCGAATTGAGTCTTCAAGAGGGAGCCTCTGGCGGGAGTACACTCAAGGGTCGGTTGTAGGACCTTGGCTCGGTTGTAGAGCCTAAAACCATTGAGGTTCGGTTGTAGAACCTTGACTCATGAGTAAAGTCTAAATTGAGGTTTGGTTATATGACCTTGGCTTGGTTGTAGAGCCTAAACAAGTCTCCAAGGAGAGCCACCAATATGGGTGTGTATGTGTAGGTTGGAAGGAACCTGTAAACTTTCCGGTTGGGTGGATCCGACTTAAAACACCTTGGTTGGGAGGAGCCATATTTAAACTCCCTAGTGAATGTCGGTGTGCTCAAAGGGGTTGAGTACTTGAACCGGGAGTGAAGTAGACCCAAAGTCGAACCACTATACATGCTTGTGTTTGTGATTGTTTTGAGCTCATTGTTATATTAACATTATATGTTTAATTATTTAATTATGAATGCTTGGTAGGAATGTATGCTAGGCATTAGATAGGCACATCCACACACGAGATGTACTTTCACTAAGTAGTGTAGACTTGAGCTCATTGATCCATTTTCATAAGTCTACATAGGTTGCATAGATTAGGAGCTTGATTTATTTAATCATTTGATTATCTAAATATGCTTAGGCTAGGTTATTTAATTGTTAATTATATGCTAGCCTTGTGATTGGACCCACTTAGGCTTGGAAGCCGAAGTGTTTTTGCTTACTTAGTTTAATTTGATAAAACTGTTAAGTTGGCGAAAAGAATTTTAAAATGTCATAATCACCCCCCCTTTAAGACTTAGCTATAATTCTAATTGCTCCGCTCTTAGCTTCCGAATGTATACGTAGGTGTCTGTGGACCCTCGTCGTTCCGCGCTCCCACACGACGTTCTCCTTTTCCTTTCGAAAAAAGAAGAAGAAGAGGTGCGTGCGTGTGAATCGTCGTTTGTGCCACTGGCTTGCCTCGTTCTTGAGGGCTTTGTTTGGTTGTCGTGTTAAGCTGGATGTGTTTAAATGAGTTTATATAAGACCAGAGTCGCCACTAGCCAGTTACTTCGAATCTACAGTCGGCTAGACCCCGTAGAAATGTTAAAGAAGGGGATCTGAAGATTCCTTCCTCTAAAATGACTCCTTTTGATCTGTAGCCAGATATTCGAAGTAAGGGATCACGGTTACAGGGTGGGAAGAGGTTAAGTACCCCACACACTGCCCATACCGAAGTACGGTCTCTACTTCACAGAATCGAACTAACACTTGAAAGTCTATTTTAATCCTCGTATATTCTCATAGATGACATGATGCATGAATGCAGGTCTGAACAGTAAGAGTTTCTGATGGGCAAGTTTCCATTAACAGGCAAGCCCAGAGCATATGCTCGAACTGACAGGTGGTTTATGCGAGATGCATGCTGTGTGTTTGAATAATCAAAGTGCTTGCAGTGAAGCAGGGGGGTTGGAAGAAAAGTAAATGTTGCACTTATGCTAGATGCGAATGAGATGCTAGTAAGGAACAGCTAGATGGACAGAGGTGTCGCAAGGATTGGCTTCGAGTGGTTGGATCAAGACTTGGCACTACAAGAAAACGGATTTTTGCCGACGAAAGTATTACTGACGAAATAATTTTCGTTGGGAAAAACCATTTTTCCCGACGAAATGAAAAAATCGTCGGTAAAAATCTCCCGCCACCACCAAATTCATTCCCGCCATACACTTTTATCGACGAAATAAAAATTTCGTCGGTAAAAAGCTTATTGCCGATGAAGTAACCCGTCGCTAAAAAAGATAACAGAAAACTTCACTTTTACCGACGAAATATTTCGTTGGTAAAAGTCTTCACTTTTACTGACGAACAATTTCGTCGGTAAAAGTCTTATTTCCTGATTCCCGCCAAGAGTGAGAAGGACTTTTACCGACGAAATTACTTACTTTTACCGACGAAACATTTCGTCGGTAAAAGTCTTTTAAGTTATTAACCAGCGCGACCGTCCCTCATTTCTTCCTCTCTCTCTCTCTCTCTCTCTCTCTCTCTCTCTCTCTCTCACTCTCTCTCGCTCGTTCTCTCTCTCTCTCTCGAACGACCCTCACCGTCCGCGGCCGTCTCTCTCATAGCCGACCACCGGCGTCCGGCGTTCGGTCACCGGCGTCGTACCATCTCTGACGACCACCCATCTCAGCCGACCATCTCTTACCGGCGTCCCACAGCCTCTTGCCAAGAACCTCCGCCGGTCTCCGTATGCCGCCGCCACCTCCGGTAACCCTCTCCCCCTTCCTTCTTCCTCCATTTCCCCTCTCTCCCTCTCTCCTCGTTGTTCATTGTGGGGCCCACTTCTAAAATCCAATGCATGTGGGTCCCACCGTCGCTGTCCAATGCATGTGGCCGGGTGGGTCCCACCGTCGCTTTCCATCTTCCATTGCATGTGGGTCCCACCGTCTCTTTCCATCGTCCATTGCATGTGGGGTCCGCCTTAGCTGTCCATTATTTGGTGGGGCCCACTAATTTAGTAAATCCCTAATTAGGGATTTCGAAATTAAAATCTCCTAATTAGGGATTTCGAAATTAAAATCCCTAATTAGGGATTTTAAATTTTAAAATCCAAATTGTGATTTACAAATTAAAGAAAAAATAAAATTGTGGGGCCCACCGTCGCTGTCCACTGCCTGTGGGGCCCACGTCGATGTCCACTGGCTGTGGGGCCCACCGTTGCTGTCCACTGGCTGTGGGGCCCACGTCGCTGTCCACTGGCTGTGGGGCCCACTGTCGCTGTCCACTGCCTGTGGGGCCCACGTCGCTGTCTACTATTTTGGATGAAGCATATATTTGTGTGGAGTAAACTATGTGGGGCCCACAGTGATTTACGTATTTTATCCACTCCATCCATCCATCTTAACAAGTAATTTTAGGTATGGTGCCCAAAAATGAAGCATATCAAAACCTAAAGTGGACGACACCACAAGTGTGAACTGAATGTCTATCATTGAAAAATTCTAGGACGACACAGAAGTTTTGGATCAAGCTGATATTTGTGTTTTCCCTTCATCCATATCCATGTGATCTTATGGACAGGTTGGATGACAAATAAAGATCATAAGGGAGCCTGGGAATGGTGGAAATCATTATTCCCACTGTTTACCATGGCATGGTCCACTTGAGATTTGGATATGCTTAAATTTTGGGCTCAACCACTAAAATGAGCTGAAAAAACATAAGGACGGAATAGATAAATCACATACATTTTAGGTGGGCCCAACTGAGTTTACTCTACATGATAAGAGATAAAAGCTAGCGTGCAGAGTTACTCCGCACGCAATCCGATTCCCATGGTGGGCCCCATACATACTTATTTGTTAAGAAAATAGTAGTCATTAGGTATTTGATTAGACTTGATTCATGGTGTTGATGATTCTATCATTTTCATGTGCTTGTGTATCTGGAATTGATGGAGTAAACCCGGATGTGCGTCGGAGCTACCCGTGGTTGATTTATGTGGATGTATATTGTGGATGTATTTGGCTTATTATTAATAGTTATTTTTTGTCCACAAATGGTAGTATAATAGAATCAGTTAGCCCATTTGGAGATTTCTATATTGCCGAGCATAGATAAAGTGTGTTTTGGAGGTATAGAAATCTGTCAAATTGTCCTGTTGGACAGTCCAAGGTTGGATAGATTGGAATGTTATCGTTGTTTGTCATTTACATGCTCTGTCATTAGTTTCGTGCGGTAACTCTCCTATTCTCTCTGGATATGTTTCTTATGTTTAATTCCATTGTCAATTTAATCCACACAATGTGTGGATAGTTGACGTGGAAATGAAATGTAAGATAAATATATCTGGAGAGATAGGGGGAGATGCTGTCGAAATTTAGGCTTGGGCAATTAAATGGAAATAATGATAGCATTTCAATCTATCCATCCTTGGATGGGCGACTGATTTTATTATATTATCATTTAGTGGCAAATTAGATGACGAACATGATACTTGTGATTAAGAGTAGTTGATTGATGTTGATGTTGAGCGGGGGTCCCTGGAAGGTGGGAACCGCGGTTTAGACCATGATGATGAAGCTGTCCTGTTCCTATGGACAACAATATGGGTGGCTTGGCCATTTGGACAGGCCCGTGTTTATGTATTAGCTCGAAATTAATGGAGCAGACCCGGATGTGCGTCGGAGCTATCCGGGTGTTGAGCGGGGGTCCCTGGAAGGTGGGAACCGCTGTTATGACCATGATGATGAAGCTGTCCTGTTCCTATGGACAGCAATATGGGTGGCCTGGCCATTTGGACAGGCCCGTGTTTATGTATTAGCTCGAAATTAATGGAGCAGACCCGGATGTGCGTCGGAGCTATCCGGGTGTTGAGTGGGGGTCCCTGAAAGGTGGGAACCGCTGTTATGACCATGATGATGAAGCTGTCCATTTCCTATGGACAGCAATATGGGTGGCCTGGCCATTTGGACAGGCCCGCGTTTATGTATTAGCTCGAAATTAATGGAGCAGACCCGGATGTGCGTCGGAGCTATCCGGGTGTTGAGCGGGGGTCCCTGGAAGGTGGGAACCACTGTTATGACCATGATGAAGCTGTCCATTTCCTATGGACAGCAATATGGGTGGCCTGGCCATTTGGACAGGCCCGTGTTTATGTATTAGCTCGAAATTAATGGAGCAGACCCGGATGTGCGTCGGAGCTATCCGGGTGTTGAGCGGAGGTCCCTGGAAGGTGAGAACCGCTGTTATGACCATGATGAAGCTGCCCATTTCCTATGGATAGCAGTGTTTAGTAGACATCGGTACGATTGTAGGATGTTAGAACTAATAAGGCAATGATAGGGAGTCTAGTAAAATTCACAACCATATCGCTCGCAGGTCTTTTCGACCGTATCATCGACCACGATCTAATCCCGCCCGCATTCGGGATCATATGGGTGGCCTGGCCATTTGGACAGGCCCGCTTTGTGTGGAGCAGACCCAGATGTGCATCGGAGCTATCCTTGAGTTGCTTGAGTCTCCAAGACCTACACCCTAAACCCGAAACCATAAACTTAAAACTAAAACCTATAAGCTACGGCTAAATCGAAACCTAAACTCAATTCATCTAACTCTAAACCTAGACCCAAACTCGAAAACCTAACCCTAAACCCGATCCCGAACCCAAAACTATAAACCAATGCGTAAACCTAATCCTAATCTCAAATCACCTAACCTAAACCTACACCAATTCCTAAATACATTCACCTAACCTAAACCTTGACCCAAACACGAAAACCTAACCCGAAACCCGATCCCGAACCCGAACTCAACCTATGCCTAAACCTAATCCTAATCTCAAATCACCTAAACTAAACCTACACCTATTCCTAAATACATTCACCTTACCTAAACCTTGACCCAAACACGAAAACCAAACCCGAAACCCGTCCCGAACCCGCAAATCTCAACCTATGCCGAAACCTAATCCTAATCTCAAATCACCAAAACTAAACCTACACCTATTCCTAAATACATTCACCTAACCTAAACCTTGACCCAAACACGAGAACCAAACCCGAAACCCGATCCCGAACCGGCAAATCCAAACCTATGCCCTAAACCTAATCTTAAACTCATGTCACCTAACCTAAACCTACACCTATTCCTAAATCCATTCACCTAACCTAAACCTAGACCCAAACTCGAAAACCAAACCCGAAACCCGATCCCGAACTCGCAAATCTAAACTTATGCCCTAAACCTAATCCTAAACTCATGTCACCTAAACTAAACCTACACCTATTCCTAAATCCATTCACCTAACCTAAACCTAGACCCAAACTCGAAAACCAAACCCGAAACCCGATCCCGAACCCGTAAATCTAAACCTATGCCCTAAACCTAATCCTAAACTCATGTCACCTAAACTAAACCTACACCTATTCCTAAATCCATTCACCTAACTTAAACCTAGACCCAAACTCGAAAACCAAACCCGAAACCCGATCCCGAACCCAAAAATCTTAACCTATGCCGAAACCTAATCCTAATCTCAAATCACCTAAACTAATCCTACACCTATTCCTAAATACATTCACCTAACCTAAACCTTGACCCAAAGACGAGAACCAAACCCGAAACCCGATCCCGAACCTACAAATCCAAACCTATGCCCTAAACCTAATCCTAAACTCATGTCACCTAACCTAAACATACACCTATTCCTAAATCCATTCACCTAACTTAAACCTTTACCCAAACATGAAAATGCGACCCTAAACCCGATCCCGAACCCGCAAATCTCAACCTATGCCCTAAACCTAATCCTAAACTCATGTCACCTAAACTAAACCTACACCTATTCCTAAATCCATTCACCTAACCTAAACTTAACCCAAACTCGAAAATCAAACCCGAAACCCGATCCCGAACCCGCAAATCTAAACCTATGCCCTAAACCTAATCCTAAACTCATGTCACCTAAACTAAACCTACACCTATTCCTAAATCCATTCACCTAACCTAAACCTAGACCCAAACTCGAAAACCAAACCCGAAACCCGATCCCGAACCCGCAAATCTAAACCTATGCCCTAAACCTAACCCTAAACTCATGTCACCTAAACTAAACCTACACCTATTCCTAAATCCATTCACCTAACCTAAACCTAGAACCAAACTCGAAAACCAAACCCGAAACCCGATCCCGAACCCAAAAATCTAAACCTATGCCCTAAACCTAATCCTAAACTCATGTCACCTAAACTAAACCTACACCTATTCCTAAATACATTCACCTTACCTAAACCTTGACCCAAACACGAAAACCAAACCCGAAACCCGATCCCGAACCCGCAAATCTAAACCTATGCCCTAAACCTAATCCTAAACTCATGTCACCTAAACTAAACCTACACCTATTCCTAAATCCATTCACCTAACCTAAACCTAGAACCAAACTCGAAAACCTAACCCGAAACCCGATCCCGAACCCGAAAATCTCAACCTATGACTAAACCTAATCCTAAACTCAAATCACCTAAACTAAACCTGACTCTAATCTTTGCATTGTAGATATGGATAAGAGTTGGGTGCAAGCTAAGAATCGGTTTGGCCCAGAGTATAAAGAAGGTGTTAAGGAGTTCATGGAATTTGTGAGATATCGGGCTGATTCAGGTAATAGAATTAGGTGTCCATGCCGAAAATGCAAGAACATGATTCACAAGACATTGGACAAAGTGGAAGATGATTTGGTCATAGTTGGGATTGACCAAGGTTACACTTGGTGGATTCATCATGGTGAAGACTTCCACCAAAGATGTAATAACCCTGGTTTTACAGTAGTTGCGATAGATTCCAAAAATAATTTAATTAATAGTTTAATTTAATAATTAAGTAATTAAATAAAATAAATAATGAATGAGTTAATATTAAATGATCCGTAAGGATTATAGTATGATCCTTTCATTAGAAGTGCTCAACATGAACACTAGAATAGTGTAGAAGTGGCAGGTTTCACATAATCTACAATAAACTAGAAAAATACGTATTAATTGAACTTAAGTTATACGAACATTTGTAAAGATTATGATTTTTGGTGATCATAATCGTACAAAACTCTATACAATAGTTTTAGGACACGATCCAACCATACATGTCAAATTTCAACTCTCCGATCATCCTACAAGTACCTTAATCAGAAATTGGGCCATAAGTGGGCCATCTAACTTCGGAACTGTCTCATTTTTGGTGTCATAGCCTGGAATCATGTGGCCTATCTAATGAATGGAGTGGATTGTGCATATACATCAGGGTGGGACCCACGTGCATCGCGTGCACGAAACACGCACGGTCAACCCGCGTTGACCGCGAGTTGAAGAACGTTTCTTCTTCTTCTTCGTTCGTGGTTACTGTTGTGAGCGGATGCTGTCCGCTGGTGGCATCTACGCCGTGCGTTGATGTCGGTTGCGGGTGGGCCCCACATGAAAGCGGCGTACGGTGTGTGGGTGTACGTGCACTGCACGTACCGGTCGGCACAAGGAGTCCCTGCTTCACCGTTTTGTCACCCGCTGAAACAGTGGACGCTGTTACAGCGTCCGCACGCTGTCGTCAATGGGCTCCCGTGCGATCATCGGGATGGGCCCCATAGTAAAATCCAAACCGTCCATTGATTCGGCACCTCCGACAGGTACATACCCCCCCAAGTTTCTTCTTCAACAGCGGGGAATCGGATCTTCTTCAAATAACCGTTCAAACCAAGAAGCTACAAGATCCAAGTTCGTACCTTGCATGGACGATCAAGAATTGCTTTGATGGGATCGTGTGGGCCCCACCTATCGTCCCAACGTCTCAAAGTGGTGAAGTTTTACAAATCATAGGATCCGAATCCAAGTGGGATTCGGAAGCTTCGTCGGTTCGCACGGACGTGCGAGCTCGGCTATATAAGGCCGAGCTTGCTTCTTTTGTTATAAAAAAAAGGAAAAACAGAGAGAAAGAGATCTGTGAGAGAGAGAGAGAGAGAAAATCGTTAGAGGGAAGGAGAGAGAGAGAGAAGGAGAGAGAAAATTGTTAGAGAGTGAGAGTGTGGGTGTGTAGTGTGCTGGAAGGTGTCCGCACCTCACGGCTGCTGTTGTTGCTGGAACCTGCTACTGTTGTTGCTAGAACCTGCTCCAGCAAAGAAGAAAGAAGGAAGGAAGGAAATAAGAAAGAAGGAAAGAAGGAAGGAAGAAAGAAGAAGAAAGAAGAAAGAAAGAAAGAAGAAGGAAGAAGAAGTTTCAACCGAGTCGACTCAGTCTCAAATTGGATCTTTAGATCTGTCTGTGAGTGATTCTTCCCAAGATTTTCCTTTTGATTTTTCTAAATTGTTCCTTATTGAAATTCCAATATATGGTTAGGTTTTCCAATCCCCAATTCTTCTATCCTAGTCGTATGTTGAGTTAAGGTTTAGGTTCTACAATTCGTACTTTTATAGGACTCTCTCAAATTCCTCGTATTAGGATTCTAGGTAAGCGATCAGACTTAAAATTCAATATATTTTTCTCAAATATCTCGCATTAGGGTTCTACATAATAAATATATCCCTTATCCACACTTCATCCGATGATAGAATATCATTAACATCCCCTCTATTTAATTCTAGTATCTCTATAGACAATTTAAATCTTATGTGTTACCTTTTATGTTACAATAGCATAATCCACTTTAGTTGACGATTAAGTTATGAATTAAACGCTACAATTAACTAACTAACTAACTAACAGGTGAATCGCATGCATGGTGTGCTTGGGATTGAATCATTGATTGCATTGCATGCTTGGAAGATGCCCTCATAACTCATGACATATGCATTCATTATACACTACGACAGAACAAGAGTATGGTTGATTTGACTCCTGGCGTGTATGGTTGATTTGCCGCCTCGCTGTACGGGTTAGGTGAGCATGGTTGATTTGCGACAGGTTCCTAATGTTCAGTAGCAGCGAGTTCTGGTCGATTCATTTATTGAGCATGGTTGATTTGCTCGGTTGGATCAGTGGTGCATGGTTGATTTACCCACTAGCATGCATGGTTGATTTGCCACCTCGTTGTACCGGTTAGGTGAGCATGGTTGATTTGCGACAGGTCCTAATGTTCAATGGCAACGAGTTCCTAGACGTTTGTTGCTCTTACACGTATCATAACATACATGACATCATGATAATCATGCTTCATTCATAATAAGACATAATATGTTTAAGTCATCACCATATCCTTATATATTCGTATGATTCTAGCTGCTAGTATTTCACATCTAACATCTTATCAACTGGAATATTACTTGTGATGGAAATGACCTCACTGGGCTTTAGCTCACCAAAATCACCACAGTTCCTGCAGGATATCAGGAGGAAGGAGCAGCGGCTGAAGCAGAATATCTGGACGACTACTTTTATTAGGAGACTTATCCTAGCCTAGGTGTTGAATTTATTTCTTTTAGAAGATGATTGAAAATAGACTTCAGTAGATTGAATATTTTGCAGAGTAGAAGTAATTGTTTAATTTAAACTTTTATTTGAGATTTAAGTTATGATTAATAAAGCACTTTAGTTGGTATTACTGTGGTATGTGGAATGAAATTTCTCTACAGGTTATATTTGAATTGAATTCACACTCTGAAACTCGAGCCTTGAGTTGTTGTACTCGAGTCTCAGATTTCAGGGCGTGACAAAAGAGTTGAAAGCACTGAAGTCCTTGCTGACCCAATTGTGCCTAATGACGAGGATGAAGATGTTGACGATATGCAAGATATCATTGGGGATGTGTTAAGGGGAACAATTACGGATACTGATTTTGCAGCGACAAGTACTAGCCAGGATATTTCTCCTATGGGTGATGCCGAATCAGAAAAGTTTAGTAGGTTGTTGAGGGATGCGCAACGTCCACTCTATCCGGGGTGTCGGAACTTCTCCAAGTTGAATTTCCTTACAAGGTTACTTCATTTAAAGACAATAAATCATTGGAGTAACAAATCGTTCGACATGTTACTTAGCTTGTTGAAAGAAGTATTACCTGAAGGTGAGACATTGCCTAATTGTCATTACAAGGCAAAATCCTTAATGCGAGACTTGGGCCTTGGTTACATCCTCATACATGCATGTATAAATGATTGTGTATTGTATTGGAAAGAACATGAAAATGTTGAGGAGTGTCCACAATGTGGAGAGTCTAGGTGGAAATATGACGAAGCTAAGCGTAAGAAAATTCCACAAAAGGTGTTAAGGTACTTTCCATTGAAACCCAGATTACAAAGATTGTTTACGTCAAGCAAGACGGCTGAAGATATGAGGTGGCATAAAGAGAAACGCGTTCATGATGATAATACATTGAGGCATCCCGCTGACTCTAAAACCTGGCAACATTTTGATAAGCAATATGACTGGTTTGTAGAGGATTCTCGCAATGTTCGGCTAGGTCTTGCAAGTGATGGTTTTAATCCATTTGGTAAGATGAGTAGCTCGTACAGTATGTGGCCAGTGATACTTATGCCCTACAATTTACCTCCTTGGTTGCGTATGAAGGAGTCATTTTTTATGATGTCATTGCTTATTCCTGGACCCAAGTCACCGGGGAATGACATTGATGTGTATCTCCGACCGTTAGTAGATGAGTTAAACGAGTTGTGGAGTCAAGGTGTCCAGACATATGACACTTTTGCAGAATAGACGTTTCGATTGCATGCAGCGGTCTTGTGGACAATAAATGACTTCCCTGCATGTGGGAATTTGTCTGGGTGGAGCACGAAGGGAAAGTTGGCTTGTCCTACATGTAGTACTGAGACTTGTTCATTGTCATTGAAGCATGGTAAAAAAACGTGTTATATGGGCCATCGTCGCTTCCTTCCGAGGGATCATAGTTGGCGCAGGAAGACGGTAATCTTTGATGGCAAACAAGATCATAGGCCACCACCGAAAGAACTATCTGCAGAAGATGTGTTACAACAACTGAGTAACATTGAAGAAGTTAGATTTGGTAAGGCACCGCACTTGAAGAAGAGAAAACGTACAGTGTTGGAGTACAACTGGAGGAAGAAGAGCATTTTTTTGAGTTGCCTTATTGGAGTCATCTGAAATTATGACACAACTTGGATGTCATGCATATTGAGAAGAATATATGTGACAATGTCTTTGGAACATTGATGAACATAGAGAAGAAAACAAAAGATAGTTTTAAGGCTCGATTGGATCTACAAGCAATGGGTTTAAGGAAAGAGTTGCACTTGCAACCACATGGAAATTCATATACTATACCAGCAGCCTGCTACACATTGACAAAACTAGAGAAAAAACGTGTATGTGAATGGTTGAACAAGGTGAAATTTCTCGATGGGTATGCATCGAATATCTCTCGGCGCGTAAACATTACGGACTGTAAGGTAACAAGAATGAAAAGTCATGACTGTCACGTCCTTCTGCAACGTCTACTACCGGTTGCGATTCGTGGATTCCTTAACAAGGATGTCAGTGCTACGCTGATTGAGTTAGGGATATTCTTTAAGGATTTGTGTTCGAAATCTTTGAATGTAGAGGTTATTAAACGACTGGAGAAGGATATTGTCGTAATCCTTTGCAAACTTGAAAGAATATTTCCACTTGCGTTTTTCGATGTCATGGTACACCTAGTGATTCACTTACCGCATGAAGCGAAGCTTGCAGGCCCAGTACAATATCGTTGGATGTATCCGATCGAAAGGTGATAGAACAATGATCATAAATTTTTATTCATTTTATAAACTACGTATATCTATGTTTTCATGTCCTAAACATATTGATTTTGTGTACAGATACCTTCACACATTAAAACAATATGTGAGGAATAAGGCACGTCCAGAGGGATCCATTGCTGAGGTGTACATTGATAATGAGTGCCTGACATTTTGCTCCATGTATCTTCGTGGCATAGAGACTAGATTCAACCGAGAAGATCAGAATGTCGATGTAGGGCAGGAGCATGAACAAGGACTCATATCTGTATTCGCACATAACGTCCGTCTTTTAGGATTGCCGACGTTTCAGGATATGGACCCTCGGGATCAAGCGAAGGCGCGGTGGTATGTGTTGCATAACTGTGAAGAAATAGAGTCGTACTTGGAGTAAGTCTTCGCACATAATTATATATCTACAGACGGTTTTAATTTTAAAATTTCTTGCTTACAATGTACCAATTGTGTATAGCGAACACATCGAGGAGATGAAGTCCCAATACCCTACAAATTATGATCGAATGCATCAGGATTTGTTTCCAGAATGGTTTGCAAAACGTGTAAGGTTAATTTACCTTCTATCTCACCACACTTACAATATTGTTGTATTGCACAATATTTACACGTAATTTTAAATGCCTAAACATACATTTATATTCTGTACGTGATGATAGATGAAGATGTTGTGCGCTAGCAACTCTGCGGATGTGTCTGATGCGCTCTACTCACTGGCGTGTGGCCCTGATAGACGTGTATTTAGATATACAGGTTGTATTGTAAACGGGATTCGGTTCCATACTGAGGAGCGTGAGAAATATAGGACCACACAAAATAGTGGTGTGGTTGTGAAGGGAACACATGAGGAGGTCGAAATTGATTTTTATGGCGTTTTGACGAATATTATTGAGCTAAGTTATTATATGAGAAAGCGGGTGTACTTATTTAAATACGATTGGTGGGACATTGGAAATAAAAAGTTGGGAATACAGACTGATAACTACTTCACGAGTGTAAATTTATCTCGGAAGTGGTTTAAAGATGACCCATTTATCATAGCCGGCCAAGCCGAACAAGTATTCTACCTCGCTGACACCAAGTTAGGTGGCTCTTGGCACGTGGTGCAGAAAATAAAGCCCAGGAACATATTTGACGTTCCCAAAGTAGACGTTGAAGATAACGATGAAGGGAGTAATAGAACGTCGTCAGTTGAACAAGCATATCAAGAAGACATGCCATCTTGGGATAGAGGGAATGATTCAAATGTTGATATTGATGTGGTGCAATTGAATAGAGATGATGTGCCACCTGATCATGTTGATGCCTCAATCATAAATGACATTGTTAAAGATGATAGCGCTTTCATCGATGACAACATTGCAGACGATGAAGAGGAAATTCTGATCAGCGATAGTGATGGTGAAAAAGAAAGAGTTCTAAGCGATAATGATTCAGACGACGATTATTAAATGTATACAAGATGTACATGTAATTTTCAATTCTATTAATTTGATTATTACATGTATATATGTTTTACAAGTCATGATTTTTTTCCTGAATTGACTTGTTTATAATCTACATTTACAGTTAAGTCACTTTCTGATCATGTCCTCCACAAACTGGAGCGTAGCGGAAGCACGCAGCATACTTCATCAGCTGTTGCAGATGGACTTTCTGGCCCTATATTCTTCTGGTAGGGCCAGAGAGATACCCGGTCTGGTCGAGAAATGTAGGGAGGAAGACGATGACTCAGATGAAAGATTATACAATCTCAAAGAAATTCCGGACCTGATTGAGGAATATAACCGCGGAAAACTTTGTATGGAAGATGCGACATTATCACTTGCACATCTGAATGGAGTCCCGAGAGATCAGATTTCTCCTATTGTGACTGGCATGTTGGCTGTAACAATGTCGAGTGCTTCATACAGCTTGACATATACATCTGCAGCGTACAATAACTTACGCAGGGAGTATTTCAGATAATTGATCCGAAGTTGATTTGTATTACAATGAAATATATGTATTTAATATAGAATGACAATGTGTAATGGATTTTTCAACTTTTATATTCTGTTTACGGTTTTATTATATTCTACTTGCATTATAGTATAATGGTCTAATCATATTTTTATCATCTCTCTAAGCATAGCACAAATTCACTCTACAATGATGTTCATAAACTTGCATTGACATTGTTTAAATTTATAAGTTTGTATTTCAGATATATTCAGTCATGGCACCAGGTGGGAGATCAGGTCGTTCGCGCACTGGATCTACCCCTTCCACCCGTGATGCGACGCAGACAGCATCGACGTTGCACGGTGCATCACAGTCATCTGATCCTTCGGTTCAGCATACACCGGGCACTGCATGTAAGTTTAGATATTTATTTAATGATTTTTGTTTATATTGCTACTTACATATATCTTTTCGCAACAGCATCTTCTACCAGCCGACGAGGACGTGGACCCATGCGTGGGTTAGTTTTAGAGCGACTTACGCGTGAGGGTAGGGTGGCGGTAGAGTTCCCATAGGACTGCCTTAGACCTGTTGGAGACAGTGCCATACTGTTTACGTCTGAGGTCGGTGTCCTATGTCAATCTCTGATCCCCGCCACCACCCCCCATTGGACTGACGTGACAGATGATGTGCGACAGCTCATCCGTCAGCGCCTTCAGGTAAAGTTTAGTAAATTGAAATTTTCTTTTGTGAAAGTTCATTTACGGTTAAGTCCTACTGTTAATAAATTTATTGCCTTAATTTATTATTTACGAAACTGCAGGATAAATTTGACTTTGATTTGAATGTTTCCTACGTTTCTCATGCCGTCGACGACATGATTAGAGAGCGGTTCAAGGAGTACCACGGAGAGTTGCACCAGCGGTACAAGCAGTGCAGGACACACGATGAGGCCGTACTGTCCGCACTGCCACACGTTACTACAGACGACTGGCGGATACTCTGCGAGAGATTTTCATCGGAGGCTTTTCAGGTAATATTTACATGTACGATATCTTAAGGTAACAATTAAATTCGTAATTAAATTCACAATTAATAGAAATGTATTTTATATAATGTGTTCAGAAGAGGAGTAGAATAAATTCTGCGAACAGGAAAAAGTTACAAGTGAACCACGTAGCTGGTTCAAAGTCATTTGTACGACATCGTAACGACATGGTAAGAAATTATTGATGATTATTAAGTTAATATATTATTTTGATTGGCATTTATTATAAGTCTTTTTTCCTTTCGATTGCGCAGCGAGATTCCGTCACCAGCCAGGAGCCTGGACCAGTAGACCTCTACAGAGGGACTCACTGTCTGCAGGCGACGGGATCTTGGGTTCATCCTAGAGCCAGTGAGCATTGGGTAAAAATCTTTACTTTGTAAAATTTAATTGCGCATTGATTGATAATAATGTCATTCATGTCATTTTTTATGAAATTTCATATCTTTTCATTATAGGCGGCGATGGACACCATACGCAGTCAGCCCACTCCCGATGGTAGTCAGCGGAGTGAGCCAGAAATCCTGAGCAAGGTGCTTGGCACCCGTTCTGGATATGTGCTTGGGCTTGGCCATGGTGCCAAGCTCATGGCACAAACTAGAGGTGGCTCCAGCCAATCCGTAGCTGGTAGGAGCGCTCAACGCCGAGCTGATATCACAGAGAGAGAGGTTCAGCAGCTACGGGTCGTCGTCGATGAGATTCGAGAGCAGATGGAGAGGCAGAGAGAGGAGCAGAGGCGTAGAGAGGAGGAGGAGGAGAGGCGACGGGAGGAGGAGGAGAGGCGACGGGAAGAGCAGGAGAGGAGGATCGAGGAGTTGCGGCAAGAGCGACAGGAGCATGAGCGACGGATGCAGGAGATGTTTCAGGCTCTCGCTGCACGCCTTGGCGCCGATGCCCCGCCACCTCCGCCTTCATCTTCCTGATTATTTTTTTTAATATACGACTTTTAACTTATATGTATTTGTATGTGGATGAATATTGTTTGTTTGTGGATGTGGAATGGATTATTTGTGTATGAATGGTGTAGTTTCTGTTTATTCGTATGTATGTGGATGTGAATAGGAGAAAAATGTATAGGTTTCTTTACAGGTGTATATCAAGAATTTTCCTGAATTTTGAAAACAAATGAAACCGGGACAGGAAATACTATTACCGACGAAATTGTTCGTAGGTAAAAAAATGAAAAAGTTTTTTACCGACGAAATTTTTCGTCGGTAATAAAAGACGAAAAGTTTTACCGACGAAATATTTCGTCAGTGATAAACTCGGAAAGATATTACCGACGAAATCTTTCTTCGGTAAAAGTTTTTCACCGACGTATCATTTTTATTTCCGACAAAAATTCATATGTTTTCCCGACGAACGTTTTCGTCAGTAATGGTTTTATTATTACCTACGAAAATTTGTTTCGCCGATAAAAACCTTTACCGACGGCCTTTCTGCGACGATGTTAGCCGTTAAAAATTTCGTCGGGAAAAAGATTTCCTGACGAAATTTTACTGATTACCGACGAAATTCGTCGGTAAAAATGGAATTTCTTGTAGTGTGGATGGCTTGGGAGACTTGGACCAGTGGTCAGGCTGGGCTGGACAGGGCTAGACTCTCCTCACTCGGGCTCTCCTTGGTGGAAAGATGGGCTAAAAGGGTGGAGAAGGACTCGGACGGATGGGTCGCTGGACTAGATGGATTGGATGTTGAAATGGGAAGAGGCTAGGGGTATTTATAGCGTTGGAGAGTGGCAGTTTGTGTAAATAATTTTGGGCGGCCCCCCGTACGGACACTTCTCGGTTTCCAGCGCGTGGTACGGTCATGTCTCGGGGCTGCTGTTTTGACTCAGTGGGTTGACTCAATGAGTTGACTCAGGGGGTCGACTCAGTGATTTGACTTAGCGAGTTGACTCAGCGAGTTGACTCAGTGGGTTGACTCAGTGAGTTTGACTTTTTTAGGATTTTTGACTGGCTTTTCTTATGGGGGGTTTTTCAGGCTGATGTTTAGGAGCGCGTTGGGCTATGGATTGGGGCTTACAAGGGTGAGTTTGGCTAAGTTTGGACATGTGATTTGGGGCTATGGTCCTCCATTCATCCAGCTATCTCTACCAACAGTGTAGCCGAAGGTGGGGTGTCTAAAGATGCCCCTCTTTGGCAGAGGTTGCGTGCAACCGAATGCCAAAGCGAATGGACACCCCACTTCTGACCCGGTCATTCATAGATCATGATCTGAAATCTTTGCTTGCCTTTGCATCTGTGCCAGTTAATCGTCTGGAAATCGATCACTCGCACATACCGCGGAAGTTTGGAGAAAACGTTGCGATTGTCCCTGCAGTTTGCTGCAACCTGGGTACCCAATCGCAACCCTTCCATTCCCGATCGGTACTAACATCGGAAAGGTACAGCAGAGCCTCTGCGTCGCTAGTCTTACGTGGTTACTGACCCTGTGATTGATTGTGATGTTTGATGTTTTTCTGGATCACTCCAGGAGTACTTGTTTCGCTTGACTGTCAAAGTGGTTAGATGCCCTGCGTCATGTAGTCTTACGGGATTCTACTACGCCGACTTGGACTCAGTCAAGGTACTTCAGGCATCCACACCTAGGTATGTGCGGGTGGTCTTTTTCCACCCGATCTGCTGATTTTGATGCTTGGTTTGCAATTCATTCTTTCCTTGATTGTGGTCTGGAATCTTTGTTATCCTTTGTATCTGAGTCAGTTGATTGTTTGGAGATTGATAACTCGCACATACCGCGGGAGTTTGGAGAAAACGTTGCGATTGTCCCTGCATGCGCTGCAACCTGGGTACCCAATCGCAACCCTTCCATTCCCGGTCGGTACTAACATCGAAAAGGTACAGCAAAGCCTCTGCGTCGCTAGTCTTACGTGGTTGCTGACCCTGAGATTGATTGTGTGATGTTTGATGTTTTCCCGGATCACTCCAGGAATACTTGTTTCGCTTGACTGTCAAAGTGGTTAGATGCCCTGCGTTATGTAGTCTTACGGGATTCTACTACGCCAACTTGGACTCAATCAAGGTACTTCAGGCATCCACGCCTAGGTATGTGCGGGTGAACTCTTTCCACCCAATCTGCTGATTTTGATACTTTGGGTTACAATTCATCGTTTCCACCTGTTCAAATGGTTTCTTTGATCGAGCCTTTTGGCTTTCATCTTTTCGTATCTTGGCATGTGGTACGACCGCACTGACACTGGAGTTCAATTTGACCGTACTTTGAGTGCATTGGATCCGATGGTCTCCGAGGAAACCGCGAGACATCGGATCTTATTTGATTTTTGCGTCTACTCCTACCCAGAGATATGGAAGATCTCCTGGTGTTTTGGAGGCAGAACGCTCTACTGGAAAAATATTTTTGAATTTTTGAAAAGATACCCAGTCTGGGGAGTGATACTCCGTGGGGTTTTTATTTGCAAATAGGAATTTTTTTTGTCTTTTTGGAAAGGAAATCTGGCTTTCACGTGCCTCCACTAGGGATGCCTGTGGGGTCTTTGGCTAACCGACTTCTATTTTGAAAGCAGGTAAACATGATGATTGATGCGATGGATGCTGATGCATGGAGATGCATGATGAATGCATGACTTGGCTCATTCTCTTTCAGCTTGATGATTTTGCTTTTGCTGGAGATGCAGAGAATTTTGAGCTTATTGCTTACAGGGTTGTGCTTCCCTGGGAATTTTCTTTGTAATGCGGATGTTTGGTCAGCGGGTTGGTCAAGATCCCGACCCGTGGTCGATCAGGTCCATCGTCCCAAGATGCTGTTTCTTTGCTAATGAGAATGTACGAGGATGTTATTCGACTTCAAGATGCGATTGAGACGGTGCTTGGTCGCCAGTTTTGGTCAAGATTCCAATTTGCGGGCGATTGGATCCGTCATCCCAAATTGTGAAGAGAGTGGAGTTCAAGACTCCTGAAGTGTAGTGCTGGGGATAGTAACAATTTTTGTGATTTTTGTAAATATTTGGTCTGAATCTTTACCTGAGTGGTCAGGATAGAGATCGGTTATTGAAAACAAAGGAAATATTTTTTGTGGTTTTGAAAATATTTGGTTTGAAAGCAAGGGAAATATTTTGTGACTTTTGAAAATATTTTGCAATGTTTTGGTATTTTGTTGGATTTTTCTGAAATGCAGGGAAAAGTATGGAATTTTCATCCATTTCCAGCTTTTACTGCTGGTAAGGCACCCGATCCATTTTACGTCAGCGAGCAAGACGAGTCTCACACAGTTAAGTGCCGTAGTTTTACATCTTCGGATGAGGAGATTTTGAGGGTTTTCAGTCAACACACCCACAAAGTTGCCTGTTCCTCATGTGCAATGCACATAGACCACGTATCGTCTGACGGACTCCTTCGGCCACAAAATAAGCCACAGCCTCACATTTCCCTTAGTCAATCCAGTTTGGGGCCTTACGTTGCTCACAATTCCATGAGGGTGCGCTCCACCTCCTAACAGCCTTAATCCCCTTCATGAGTTTTAGGAACATGGAACATCTGTCAGATTTAACAGCGACTTCAAAATCAAGGTTGTCTATCACGGTGCGTTCAACACGAACATGATTGCGGGGCTCTGCCCGCCTCAGCCTTTACCTGTTTAAAAGATTTCGGACACCTGTACGATCAACTATCAGCCATGTCTGGAACAGGTTAGGAAAGGAAGCCCCCGAGAAGTTAATCCCAGTGTAGTTTTAGATCTTCGGACCACTGAGGATGAATTTGTGAAGTTGATGGTGAATTTTTTTTTTTTTTTTTATATATATATTTTTTTTGAAAAAGTTCCAGACTTCAACTCAGGTAATCGAAGTTGATGTTGGTTTTATGGAAAGCTTGAAATCTTTTTGGTATTTTTGAAAATGATCTGGGTTATCGAACCTTGATCCCAGCGATTGAGGCCGATGCCGGTTTTTAGTTGGAAGCAGGAAAAGGTCCCCCGAGAAATTAATCCCAGTGTAGTTTAAGGTCTTCGGACCAAAATATGTACATGCTGAAAATACATTCTTTTTGTGATTTTTTTCGAAATGATCCAGGTAATCAGATCTTAGCCTGAACGGCTGGGATCAATGCTGGTTTTTATTAAAATCCCTCAGGATATTTGATCCCGACGTAGTTTAAGGTCTTCGGACCAAACTTATGTACAAAACGGGGCAAACACATTTTTTTTGTTTTTGAAAAATGTCCGGTGTCAGCGAATCTTGATTCGAACGATCCAGGCTGCTACCGATTTTTATTTAAAAAGTCCCTCGGGATCTTGATCCCGACGTAGTTTAAGGTCTTCGGACCCAAAACTGTACAAGAGAGTGGCAATCAAGGTGGGAGATTCTGGGGATTCTTCTTAGAATGGTTCAGATCATCAGGTCATGCCTTTGGATGGTTGAGATCGCTGTTTGACCAAGTCAATTCTTTTTCTTTTTCTTGAAAATTCCATGGAACTTTTTCCACATCATCAAGCCAATTTCTCACCAATTTCTCACAAGATGAGATTTTGGTGAGATTCCTTACTTTTTCTCACCATTCTCTTTCATCACTTCATTCTTACAAGGAGGTACAAGATTCACTTGCAACCACCCTTCCCAAGGAGGAGTTCTTCCCAAGGAGAGAGGGGGAGAAGTCGTTTCAACTAGAGGGAGGGTAGGACGGCCCCCTGGGCGCCGCCCGGACCGTCTTTGCCCACTGGTTTTTCTAGTGGGTCGGGTAAAGGGGTGCACTCCCCTTTTCTATATAACATGGGGTACCCTTGCCCCTCCAACGTGCAATCTCTCTTCTCTCTCTCTCATACTCTCTCTTTTTTCAAGTTCCCCTCTCTCTTTTGGTGGTTCTTTGCTCTCTTCAAGAGGTGGGCCTTAGTGAAGTTTTGGGACAGTAAGGTGGTCCCCCTTTGATGAGTGGTAAAGGTATGGACCACTCCCTTTCTCTCTTGTCTTTTTCCTTCTTCATTGTCTCTTCTCATGACTCTTTTCTTTTTTCATGTAGCTATTCCAAAAGGAGTGAAGGTGGGCCCAAGTATTTTTGGCCATTTTCTAGATTTCAAATCTCTTTTTAAAGGTGGTGCATGGAGAAGGACATTGCAAGCTTCCTTTTCATTCTTTCTTTTCTTCTTTCACACTCCCTTCATTTGTATGTAAAGGGTAATTTTGCCATGTCCATCAAGTGTGCATGGCAAAATATTCTATCTTTCTTCATGGGAGTTGGGCCTCTTTTCATGTGTATCAAATGGGCTCAAAGTGAAGTTATGGCCCTTGGTGTATTTGATGGGCCCAATGCTTCATTTTGGGCTCCCTCATGCTTTCTTGCCCTTGTCATTTTTCCTTAAAGCTCTTCTTTTCTTTTCCATCTTCTTTTCAAGTTTTGGGCCCATGGGAATGGTAGGGCCCACCTCAAGTTTTGGGCTCATGGGACTCACTTTGGGTGGCCCCATCCTTCTTCACATGTGTATGGACAAAAGTGACTAGCCCATTCTTCACTTGGATCTCAAGTGGGCTAGATTTCTAAGTGGGCCTTTATGGACAAGTAGCCCAAATCTTCCATCATTTCTTGATTATGATGCACATCTTTGTTCACAAAGTGTAGTGGGTTCCTTGGAATTCTTCCATGTAGATGGGCTTTCGGGCCTTCCTTAAAACTTGTGCATTTCTTTGGACCATGTGTGCACCACTACACTTTGTGCATGTAGGATTCTTCTCCTTCATGGCTTTTCTTTGGATGGATGGAGGACTTAAGTTACTTGATCATCTATAAGTCCCATGAGTGAGTTGTTTCAACAATCTCACTAAGTTCAAATGGTTTTTCCATGGGGTAGGAAAGCGGTTCTCAAGAGTTTCCCTTAGTGTCATTTAACCTCAAGTGGATGTCTTCTTCTCCTTGAAGCGAGCTATCCATGCAACCATAGCTCCTAGAACTTCTCTTGGGGTACTTGGTGGGTCATCCACCATCATTCTCAAAGATGAGTGTTTTTCCTTGAAATTTGTGGGAAAGAATGATACCCATAAGTTGCCCAATTTTGACCCATGCTTTGGGGCATTTTGGAATTTGATTTTCAAGTGGGCTAGCCATTTTCATGATGGTTGGGTGACTCATCAAGTTATGCTCTTTTATGCTCAAATGGTCTCCTTTTCTTGTAAAGAAATTGGTGCACATAAGTTGCCCAAATTTGTCCTTGCTTGGACGTTTCCATCTTTAGTTCTTCATGTGGGCTATGTGCATCAATTTTTTTTTACCCTTGGCTTCTTTGACTCATATATTTATGGGTGGACCACCATGTTGTATTCTCATGGTTAAAACATTCATCAAGATGATGCACATAGGGTTGCTCATGGTTAACCCATGAATGGGTCCTCACGTTCTTCAAGTGGGCTATATGCTCCCTTCAATCCCTTGAGGTGAGGCATTTGGGTTGCTCTTGGGGACCCACTTCCTTTCTATCCCCCACTTGTCTATGTACATGTGTAAAAAAGATGGAAACATCTTAAGTGAGAATCATGGCCTTGGCATAAAAAGTGGATCAATCCTTGGCCACATATGGACTTTGAAGAGGGATTTCTCATGTGAAGTAGGATTCTTATCCCTTGTTGATCTCATGGCGCTTGAGTGCATTTGTTGTCCAAAGTATGTCCTTGGATGATGGACTTTCTTTGCCTAAGGCATGGCATGCAACCTTCTTTAAGGTGGGCCTTGCTTTCTTTAATGGGCCCAACACATATCCTAGGTAACACATGGAGTCGAACTTTGGATTTTGCATCTGAATGTGAACCCCATCCCATGGGTTTCCTAGATGATAATTTGGATTTTGTTGGGTAAAGGATAGGGACTTACCTTCCCAAGCTTGTAGGATTCAATGGCGGACGATACAAGAGGACGTCGAGTGATTGATGAGGATGATCCCGCCTTCATCCTCTGTCGAGGGGCCCATATGTGTTCTTTGGCTCAAGAACACCAACCTCTTCCCGCCATCAAGGGTCGAGGTACCAAAGACCACTGGGACAACTGGGTGCAACATCCACAGCCTTTGCTTGAACGAGTATTGGCTGACACTCCTTTTGCTGGCCTCCTTACCTTACGTTTCCATAACAACAGTGCCAACCGCATGATGCTCGCGGCTCTTTGCGAGAGGTGGCGGGACGAGACCCACACCTTCCAACTCCCTTGTGGCGAATGGGGAATAACTCCCCTGGATATTTATATGCAAATTGGCTTTCCATTTCATGGGGCAGTTGTTCCCCAAGTCAGCTCTCTTGCTCCCATCACTTCCACTGACTAGCTACGGCTTGTTGGTGATGTCCCACCCGAAGATGAATTCCAAGGCCATCAAGTAAAGATGCGATGGTTCTACAACACTTTTGCCTCCGTCACCCCCACTACCGAGCTAGAGGCCCTCCACAAGGCACGGGCCATGATTACTTATGCCTTCAAGTCCTTCCTCTTCTGCCACGCGAATGAGAGAGTCGATCCTAAATTTCTTCGTTTGGTTGAGGATCTTCATCATCCCTATAATTGGAATGGGGCTATCTTGACTCATATTTTCTAGGGTCTGAATAAGATGATTCGGAATAGTCAGTCCTACACAGGTTTCTGGCCTGTCGTTGAGGTACTTCTTCTTTCTCCTTTCTTGGAGACATTTACCTTCTTTCTCTCTCTAATCGTTAGGTGTGCCCTTGCCCAGACTTACTTTTATGACCATTTTTCCCACTTCGCGCCGAGGATGCGGGACGACATTGAGCCATCTTTGTATCACCACATGTACTGGCATCAACAAAACCGTCAGCGGAACTCTCGAGTTTCTGGGGACAATTGGCGTGCTGACATAGACGGATTGACCATTGAAGATGTAAGTATCTTGCTTTCCTTATCCCTCGTGCTGTACTGTAATTGACTGTGATGATCTCCCTTATTGTAGCTTGCTCGGATGCCATACGCCAACTTTCCTCTCTACTACACCCCTCAGCGTGTGGAGACCTATGATGCTTCATGCCTCCGGATCATGCTTTCTGACGCTGAATCATTTCAGTGGTATCTGGGTGAGAGACTGCTTCGACAGATTACCGGAGTGGCCAGAGTCCCTTGTTCTGCACCTCCTTCAGCTGCTCAGATCCCAGCTGATGAGATAGCTGACGCTCTTGTGGGCCAGCCCGGGTTTTATTTCACGATCCCAGATCGCGATTATGATGAGTGGTACTTGTTGTATGGCCAGGGGCCTCTGCTTCCTCCGCTCTATGTTCCTAGGGGCCGTCGCAAATATGCAGGAGGCTCGGTGACAGTTCCTTTGATGGATTTTCATCGTCGAGAGCGGGACGAGAGGAGGGACGATGACGACTATGTTGGTGACCTGTAGCTTGCTTCTGTGTTCAGCTTACTTGATGTATGACCTTCTTCTTTTTGCTTTTATCTTCTTTTGTATAAAAAAATCTTCTGAATGAATATACAATCTTTGACTTGTCTCAAATTCCTTGATGATGTCTGGATGCTTTGACTGGAGACTTCTTAATTGCATGGATGATGACTTGAATGGTTCAGATGGCTTGATTCGGCCTTGTGGGCCCACTTGATGATCAGATCTTGGATTCTGGCCCTTCTTTTGATGATCAAACCCTTGGTCTTGCTATTTAATGACCCATGCGAGCTCTTCCATGGTTTGGATCATAATAATCTAGTCTTTAAACGGCTCAGATTGCTTGTGGCCCTCTCTTGATCATCTTTCCCTCTCTTTGACTTGGTCAGGCCCATGTTGGCCGCATGACTTCCTGATTGGATAGGTGGGGCACCTTCCAAATGATTCTGATCAACCTCAAACGAAATCTGGAATGGATTGGAGCCTTGGGCAGCCCTCAGGGTGCCATCTACTGATGTGGACTGTTAGCCTCACCTACCAACAACCATGGAGCCAATCCCGCGGAGAGAGAAGGAGCGCGTCCGTACGGGCGGCCTAGAGCGGGCCTCCCAAGGCTCGCCTCTTGTGCGACCTGGGCTGGCTCGTGCTCGGACATTCTTCACAGTCCACTGTCTTTGTCCCCACATTCCCTGCACGTCCGGGTTCGATTGCAGCCATGAATATTCTCCTTGTCTCATCTTCCCTTCTCATTTTGTCTTTTTCTTGGTTTGTCTTTTCTCAAGCAATGGACGGGGGCGATTTAGGGGCTGTGGGGGCTGTCCATGGTGGGTCCCACACTTCGGGAGGTGGTGAAGGCTTTAATGATGGTGGAATCTCTTTAATGGATGGGAGAGATGGAGCATTGAATGGGGGTATTGATGAGGGGCTAAGGATGGTGGTTGGTAGAGCTTTGAATGGCCCCATTAATGGCAGCCATGCTGAAATTTCTGATTTGAATGGGCCCCTCAATATGGGAGAAATGAATGGTATGGATGGGATGATGAGAAGGGACATAGGTGAGGCTATGCATCCCTTGAGTGTGGGCCGCATGGATGATGTGATTGGTGGTGGTGATGGGGGTATGATGGACATAGATGGGCTAATTTCATGTCTGGACGGCATGGATGGTTCAGATGATACCTTTGATGGTTTGGATGCTCTTGATGATGGCCGAGATGTGCGGCATACTTGTTTGGGTGGACTTGATGTGATCATTGATGATGTCCCCCTGATGATGGACGGTGTGGATGCCTCGATGATCCCTTTGATTGGTCAGGATGATGACTGGATTCATGATTTCCTGTTGGAGAGGGCCGCAGGTCCAGATCTGACCGTTGATTCTTCGATTGGGGTAGCCGGGACCCTTCTTGATGGTTCAGATGTATTTTTTGATGGTCAGGTTGGCCAGGATGCCACGATGTGTGGTGTAATCTTCACCGATAGCCCTTTTGATGGAGAGTGTCGTCCTTCTCCTGATCGTCGGTCTTTTGCGCACTCTGTTCATGAGGTGGGCGAGTCTTCTCATGCGGCTGAGGTCGTGACAGTTTCAGACAGTGATGCGACTATATCAGACATAGTCGTTGCTGAGGGCAGGTTAGGGGCTGTCGAGTCTGCAGAGGTTCCAGCTTTTCCTTCTCCTTTGCCCGTTAATCTTCCGATCCTCGATGAGCTGTCATTGATTTCTGGGCCTTTTGTTCTGGAGGGGGTACCCGTGAGGACTTGTCAGCTGCTTCCTCGTCCTTCTTGCTCGCCACGACTGCTTGCTTGGGTTGATAGCTTGTTAGTTTATGAGATTCGGGATTTGGATGCCTATGGCTTCGGCAGTCTGATCCATATGGCTAGAGTTGACATTGATTGGAGGATGCTCGGAGTTGCATTGATTGACTGGGTCCCCTCGTTGAACTTGTTCACATTCAATGACATGGAGATGGGACCCTCTTTGGAGGAGCTTGCACGCTTGACAGGCCTACCTTGGGATTATACTCAGTATTTTTCGCCGAAGACACTGCCGAAGACTGCCACACCGCAGAACTAGTTCAGGATCTCCTATCTTGTTCGACGTGCATCTGCCGGCCAGGATGCTGTAGTGTTTTCCTTGGACTTACTGTATGATCTTTTTTCGGGTCCTCGGAGTGTGGCAGAGTCTCTACTTGCTCGGAATGCACTGATGTTCTGCTTGATTGCTGAGGTGCTATTCTCGGGATGGCGGATGTCCCAGACTCCTTTGCTTTTTGAGGTGATGAGCCGAGCTATCCGACGTCAAGGGATCATTTCTCTCGTCCTGGCTGAGCTGTTTAATGGGCTGACTGACTGTGCCCTGGGCCGCACTCGTGTCCTTCGCGGCTGCTGTGCATTTCTTCAGGTATCTTTTCTACACCTTTCCCTTCTTTCTTTGTTAGGAATTGTTTTACTTTAGCTGAACTTCTTTTCCTTCTTGTGATCAGGTCTGGCTATGGGAGCGCTTTCGCTGACCGTTCCTGTACCCTTTCCTGACACCCGTCGCCCAGACCTTATGTGACATATTATGGAGTTTCTTCCGCATACAACTAGGATGAGCGAGCCTTTGTATCGCAGGATGTTCGCTGAACTTCGTGACTAGATTGTTCGTTGGGAGTCATCTTGGCTTTCACTTCCTCCAGTGCTTTGCGATGCACACCGCCTTCCTCTGATGCTGGTAGGCTTTCGATCTTATTTTTCTTACCACCCTATCCGGTTCCTGCGGCAGTTTGGGTATGAGCAGGATTTTCTTCGTTTTGCTTTTATGGGTATCGGGCACCGAGCACTTCCATCTAAGACCTCTGACTTTCGGACTCGGATTGATGGATCTTGGGCGAGTTACTTGACTGTCGATTTGCTTGGTTTTGAGCTGCGGGCTTTTCCGATGGCGACCGCCCCATATCAGTACTGGGTTGCTGAGCAGTCTTTGTATCGACCTATCCCTTGCTGGCACCAGACTGCTGATGAGGATGAGTAGGATATCCTTGGAGATGCCGGCTCTTCATCTGGTTCATATGAACCCTTTGAGGAGCGCCATTCATTGATCCTGGTTTCCTTTTGGCCACTCATGGCCATTTGCTGTCTGAGATCTCCGCACTTCGGTATCATTGTGAGATGATGTCGCGGAGATTGACTGCCGATCAGAGGTTGTCTGATGAGGAGACAGCGATCCGTACCCTTGAGCGCGATGAGGCGCATTACCCTCGTATGGAGGTGAGTAGGTTGAGAGCGAGGCTATTTCATTATGAGTCAAAGGACTTACCTGATGTGGCTGAGGAGGAGGGTAGAGATTGATTGTGTTGGCCACCTGCACATTCTTTTTTGCATATATGATTGATGATGATGAATTTTTTGTATTTTTTTGAAAAAGATGACATGATATGTGTAAAAGAAATATGATGCTTTTAATGAAAAAGAAGAAAAGTTTTTTGAGAATCTATTGTGCCATGAGTTGTCTTGTGAGTGTGTCTGGATTTTGTGTCGGGATATAGGAATCAGAACTGGGGCTCGGCCAATGTTTTGACCGATGTCTCGAGATTTGACTTGAGCTCTCCTTTTATTCCCTAGAGGTGTAGGCAACGGAAACTATTGCCTCCCGAGATTGTCGGAATTTGTAGAGCTCTTCGTTCCTGACTACACTTCTTCTTGTTCTTGAACTGTGACTGCTTGAACTGATCTGGACTGTCTGATTTCTTGGTACCTGCACTTTTATTTTTTTTCTTTTTCCATTTGAGTCATTTTTGCCTGCAGCGCTCTTTCGAGTTTTCACCACAACCGGCCTTTTCCCGTCATTTTTGCCCGTGGCGCCCTTTGGGGTTTTCACCATGTCCCGGGTGTTTGATCTTGCTGCCCCTTGGCAGCTATGCTATTTTTACCCTCGGCGCCCTTTCGGGTTTTCACCAAGTCCGCTATATGCCCACTGTTTTTACTCAGAGCGCCCTTTCGGGTTTTCACTCCGCCCTCTTTGTTTGGGCACACATTTTCTTTTTCTCTTTTTTCTTTTTTTTTTTTCTGGATCTTTGGATAACTGAGGTGGCTAGAGGTCGGGAATCCGTCGTTGCCAGCCGATGGCAGTCTTTCAGCCCTTATCCTAAGTTACGATTATAGAGCTGTTGGTCTTAGCTAAAGACCCTTCTGAGATGAATGGATGGATGACTGTGTTTTTTCTTGGGTTGATTTTTTTCTTGGGTGCCTTGCTTTGGCTTCCCTTTTCTCTTTTCTTCTTTTTTTTTCTTTTCTTTTGTATTCTTTTTCTTTTCTTTTTTTTCTATTTTTTTTGTATATTTTTTTTTAATTCCCTTATTTGAAACACTTGTTGGTGGACGGAAATGATTTCTCAGAGGTTTTAGCTTTGACCTCTTGACTTCAGCTCTATTAAAGTAACCCTTGATAAGGTCAGAATGACTTACCCGTGAAAGATCTTCGCTTTGTCGGCGTTAATTGGCTCAGGAAGATCCACCCCTCTCATGCTGGTGAGTCTGAGGGCGCCTCCGAGAAGTACTTATCTGATGATCAGCGGCCCGTCCCACGAGGGTTTGAACTTTCCTCTGGGATCCGGAAGGTGCGACGGTAGAATCTTTTTCATGACCATGTCGCCTACCTTGAAACTTCTTTTTCGGACTCTCTTGTTATAAGCCCGAGCGATCCTTTTCTGATAGCACTATGAATGACTTAGTGCACGCATACGCTTCTCATCTGCTAGCTGCAACTGATCGAATCTAACCTGTTGCCATTCTCCTTCTTCAACTCCGCTTTCGAGTAACACCCGTAGTGAAGGTATTTCTACCTCGACTAGTAGAACTGCTTCCATTCCATAAGTAAGTTCGAAAGGAGTAACGCCCGTAGCAGACCGTACAGACGTTCGATAAGCCCAAAGTGCATATGGGAGCATATCCGACCAATCTTGATAGGTCACGACCATCTTCTCGAGTATCCTGACGATTGTCTTGTTTGCGGCTTCTACCCCACCATTCATTTGAGGGCGGTAGGGGCTTGATCGATGACGTTGAATCTTGAATTTGCTGAGGAAGTCATCCATCTTCTTATTGACGAACAGGGTCCCATTATCTGTGATGATAGCATTGGGGATTCCATACCGGCATATGATGTTGTTCTTCATGAATTTGATCACCTGGGATGCTGCAATCGTAGTGTAGGAGGCTGCTTCTACCCACTTAGTGAAGTAGTCGACTGCCACAAGTATGTACTCATGACCGTTTGATGCTTTGGGACTAATCTTGCCGATGATGTCAAGTCCCCATATGGAGAAGGGCCAGGGTGTGGTCAGGTTGTATAATTCTGATGAGGGGGCATGGATTTGATTCGCATGCTCCTGACACTTGAAGCATTTTTTGACGTGCTGGCAACAGTCTGTCTCCATGGTGAGCCAATAGTAGCCGAGCCATAGAATCTTCTTTGCCATCATGTGCCCGTTCATGTGTGGGCCACAGATTCCTTCGTGTATTTCTTTCATGATCTTTGCAGCTTCTGTTTCATCGACACATCGAAGGAGGATGTGATTATAGGATCGCTTGTAAAGAACTTCGCCACTGATGGTGAACTGGCCGGCCAAACGCTGGATGGTTCGGTGATCTGTTGCTGTTGCTGACTCCGAATACTCCTGGGTTTCGAGATACTGCTTGATGTCGGCATACCAGGGTTTATTAGGGACAGCTTCGGCTTCTTCTATTTGCAGGCAAAAAGCAGGTTCTTCTTGAATTTCGACTGTGAGCTCCCATTCTGAAGTTCCTTTCGGGATCTCGAGCATTGACGCGAGTGTGGCGAGAGCATCTGCAAACTGATTCTTGGCTCTGGGCATGTATGAGAAGGTGACTTCTTTGAATTCTTCGATAAAATTTTCAAGATACACATGATATGGTATCAACTTCTCGTCCTTAGTTTTCCATTCGCCATTGGTCTGATTGATGATAAGTTGTGAGTCTCTAAATACTCGTAGCTTCTTGACGCCCAAGATTATGGCTTCCCTTAAGCCAGCGATGCATGCTTCGTACTCTGCCATGTTGTTGGTGCACTCGAATTCTATGCGCCTTGAGATAGGAATAGGAACATCATCTGGAGAGTAGAGGATTGCTCCAATACCACTCCCTTTAAAATTTGCTGCGTCGTCGAAGAATAATGTCCACTCATCTTTCTTCTTCTTTTCTTCCCCTTCGATAAGCAAGAGACCTTCATCAGGGAAGAATGTCTTGAGCGGTTGATAATCCAGGAGGGAGTGGGCCGCAAGATGATCGGCGAGGGCCTGTCCCTTAATTGCCTTCTGAGTGACATAGGTGATGTCAAATTCAGACAGGAGTAGCTGCCATTTAGCTATCCTTCCAGTGAGTGCCGGTTTCTCGAACAGGTACTTGAGCGAATCCATGTGAGCGAGTAGGAGAATAGGGAATGCAATCATGTATTGACGAAGTCGCTGAGTTGCCCAGACTAGGGCGAGGCAAGTCTTCTCGATCGGGGAATACCTGGTCTCGTAGTCGGTGAACTTTCGGCTCAAATAATATATTGTTTGTTCCTTCTTCCCGGTCTCGTCGTGCTGGCCGAGGACACAGCCAATGGCTTATGCTGCTACCGAGATGTATAATAATAGTGGTCGTCCAGGAGTGGGTGGCACTAGGACTAGAGGATTCATGAGATATTTCTTGATGCGATCGAAGGCGACTTAACAATCATCATTCCATTCTTTTGGAACGTTCTTTCGGAGGAGCTTGAAAATGGGCTCACAAATAGGTGTGAGCTGTGCGATGAAGCGACTGATGTATTGGATTCCGCCGAGGAAGCCACGAATTTCTTTCTCTGTTCTAGGAGGGGGCATCTCAATGATTGCTCTGGCTTTGGTCTCGTCGACCTTGATGCCATCCTCGCTCACCATAAAGCCGAGGAGCTTACCTCCCATTGCACCGAAGACAGATTTCTGAGGGTTGAGGCAGAGCTTGTACTTTTCTAATCTGTTGAATAACTTTTTCAGATCTTCAAAATGTCCTTCAACTGTGCGAGATTTGACGATCATATCGTCCACATATACTTCAAGCTCTTTGTTCATCATGTCATGGAATAGTGCTGTCATTGCTCGCTGATATGTTGCTCCTGCGTTCTTCAAACCGAACGGCATTACCCTGTAACAGAAGGTTCCCCAGGGGTGATAAACGATGTCTTCTCGCGATCTTCGACGGCCATCTTGATCTGATTGTAACCTGAGAACCCGTCCGTAAATGAGAAGATCTTGTATCCAGCAGTATTGTTGACCAGAGTGTCGATGTGTGGCAAGGGGAAGTCGTCTTTAGGACTAGCCTTGTTGAGATCTCGGAAGTCGATGCACATTCGAACCTTGCCATCCTTCTTTGGTACTGGTACGATGTTGGCGAGCCATTCAGGGTAGTTAGAGACTACCAAGAATCCCGCATTGTACTGCTTGATGACTTCATCTCGGACTTTCAGAGCCCATTCTGGCTTCATTCTTCGAAGTTTCTATTTCACTGGCTTCATATCTGCCTTGGTTGGCAAATGGTGTACAACGAGCTCTTCATCGAGCCCTGGCATGTCTTCATATGAGAACGTGAAGTTGGACAATCTTGGAGCTAGGAACTCTATCATTCTCTGTTTTATCTCAGGTGGCAACGATTTTTCGATGCGTACTTCCCTAGGGATTTCAGGTGTTCCTAAGTTTACTATCTCGAAATCATCGGCTACAACATTGGCTTTAGATTCGAACTTTTTGAGGAGATCCTCTAGTTCAAGAGCCGGATCATCATCTTCCTCATCCCTAGCTTCATCTAGACCCATGAGCTCAAAGTCTAATTCGATGTCAAAATCATATGATTCGACTTCAAACTCATGCAACTCTTTAGACGGACTTGGCACACTATTGAATGCAGAAAAAGAAATGTTTTTTGGTTTTTGAGAATTTTCTGAAATGAAAATGCTAGATGTTTTTGGCTTTTGAAAGTTTTTCAATTTTTTTGGATTTTTGAAATTCATGGGACTTTGAACAAGCGGGCATTGCAGACCATGATTGATCCCAGCTTGTTCCAAAGTTTCGATCGCTGCTTAAACAGGCGTTTTTTTGTTTAAACTAGAGCCCTCAGATGGCTCTTTGGCTGATTCAAAAGTTAGGGGATCGGATGACCATTCAGGACCCCACACTTCCTCCCCTGAAGAGGTGGGGGTTAATGATTCGGGCGAAGAATCATAGTCCGGCCTAATGACCATGATTTCTCGCTGGTCGGGTTCGAGATCTGAGTCATACTCAGTCCCTCCCGGATCACTTACCTCGCATTGCAGTTCGTTTGGTTCCACAGTGAGACACATGTTTGGGATCTGGACATCGGACCAATCCAGGGCTGGCCATTTCCCTTTCTTGGTCCAATGGATGGGCGGCTTCTGCCCTTGGCTGATGATTGTTGGTGTTGATATGGGCGAGTCGTGCCCCTTGCTGATTGATGCTGAGATGGGCAAGTTGTGCCCCTGACTGGCTGGAATTAAAGCGGGCAGGTTGTGCCCCTGGTTGATTGATGCTGAGATGGGCAAGTTGTGGCCCTGGCTGGCTGGAATTGAAGCGGGCAGGTTGTGCCCCTGGTTGATTGATGCTGAAGTGGGCAGGTTGTGCCCCTGGTTGGGAGCAGGTATCAGAGTAACCTGGTCCTGAAGCTTCTGTATTTGACTTCCTTCTTCATCTTCATCATTTCCTTCTTCTTCTGGAGGCTTAGACGGTTCGAGAATCTAATCCCATCGAATGGGGGGCCACGTGGCCCAAACTAGGCTCATTGGGAGGTCTTTGTGTAGTGCAGTCGGTTGATTCCCTCCTGCATCTTTGCAAGGTTCTCCTGGCTTAACGAATTGGATGGGTGAGCACCGAAATTTCTTACTTCTTTTGTCCATGAAGATTGCCCTGTATCCGAGTCCCCATTTGCGTTGGTTATATACCAGCGGTACCTTTTTAGATTTGAAATGATTCTTCATTCAGTATTTGAGGCTCAGACATTCTGCTGGTGAAAAGACACGGTCCACCCTTATCGATTTCGGATTGGCGATAGAGTTCATAGTCTCGAATTCGAAACTTTGAAACGGGATGTCTTCTTCAGAGTGCTGGATATCGATGACCGGGATGTCTGGTTCAGTGGCAGCAGCATTGGAAGGAATGATAAGTTCCAACTCTGCGTGGATAGAGATTACTTGATTTTCACAGATGTATTTCACTCGTTGATGCAGGGTTGATGGCACAGCCCCCACCTTGTGCAGCCAAGGTCGTCCGAGCAACATGTTGAAAGAGGCTGATATATCCAGAATTTAGAATGTGATAGTGGAGATTTTCGGACCTATCTGTACCTCTATGTCGACCTCCCCTTCCACTGATCGGCAGGTGTTGTCGAATGCTCTGACGCATATGGTGCTGGGTCGAAATGAAGGACTGATTCCCAGTCGTTCCGCAGTCTTAAGTGGGCAGAAGTTTAAGCTTGAGCCATTATCGATAAGGACCAGCGGGACACAGAGGTCTTTATATCGTAAGGCTATGTTGAGGGATCGCCCATGATCGCGTCCTTCTGGTGGCAACTCATTATCAGTGAAGGTGATGGCACGTGGAGCTAGGAGTTGTCCAATCATCAATGCTATCATCTCTGGTGCCGTATCAGAGGAGACGTGAGCATCGCTCAAGGTTTTGGCAAACATTTCTCGGTGTATGCGAGATGTGCAGAGTAGCTCCCATACTGAGATTTGAGCAGGGATTGACTTGAGCTGAGTCGCCACATCGTATGCGGCTTCATTTTTGTTGCCGAGGCCTGAGAGAGCGCCTTTGGGATCTCCTCTGTTTTGATTATCTCTTCGGATGCGACGTCCATTGGGATTCAAGTTTCCCACTTCCGCACATTCTGGATAGTGCCATGGGACCTCTTTATAATTTTCCTCACCTTTGCCCTCTAGGACCACCGGTTCTTGTGACAGTGCTAGTGTGGGTACTAGATCTTCTTCGTATGGAGCTTTTGCTTTGAGGACTACATTGTTGCCTGTACTGAAGGGGTAATATTGAGGCTTGTCTTCATAGATTACATAAGGTCGCGGTCTTGGCTTGACCGTTCCTGGAGAGGAGGCTCCCATGGAATGAATACTGGTCCTCTTGATATGGCAAGAGGTTTCTCTGTTCGTCCCAGCTGTCGTAGTGTGATTGACATGCCTCCGGGATTTGCCCCTTGCAATATGACTGGCTCAACTGGAGGAGCTCCTTCCAAGACAATGGGCTCTTGCTGCTGATGAGTATGGTTTCTCCATGGCAAATTGTATTGTTCCTGTGCTGAAATTGCCCCTTGCAAGATGACAGGTTCATATGTGGGCTCGATGTATGATTGTGCTCCTTCTAGAATGACTGGCTCCCAACATGAAGGGCTATAAGATGCCCCTTGCACAACTGGCACATCATATGGAAGTGTTCCTTCGAGTACTACTGGCTCGAGGACTGGAGGAGGAAAGGGACTTGCTCCTTGCAGGATCGGAGGAGGATTTGTTGGCCCATAAGTGTAGGCATGAATGGACTGGATAGGAGAGAAGAATCAATCGAGGCGCTCTCCTTCTTCTATGCTGTTGACGGTGGGGCCACGAGACCAACTGGGGTTCGTCTGATGCTGACGCAGAGGATTCCGAAGGATGTTGGTGGACACTGCTGGAGGAGTCCCAAGGACCGAGATGACGATCTTGCGGTCATCAATCAGATCTTGTATGGCATTCTTCAAAGTAAAGCATCGATCAGTGGTGTGGCCACGCCCTTGATGGTAGGCACAATACTCATTTTCTTGGTAGTTCGGAGGCAGAGGATGAGGAGGAGGCCTAGGTGTCATCAAAGTGAATAACTGCTTTTGTACCAGCATAGTCATGAGTTGACTAAGTGGTTGAGTGAGTGGAGTGAACTTCCTGAGCTCCCTGTAATTCTGCCTATTCTGGTATGAGTATTGACCGTTCCCTCTGAACTGTTGCTGTTGTCGAGGTGGTTGTGGCTGTGGTTGAGGATTCGGTAGTGGTTGATACCTCTGAGGTTGATGCTAAACTTGATTCTGCTGATGCTGTTGATATCCTTGCGGGGGAGCATATTGATTACCCTGAGCGGTGGTATTGATGTTGTTTACCTCTGTCGGGCGGGGAGGAGAACCGCTTCGGTTTCCATTCCCATATCCAATGGGTCTTCCCTCCACTCTGTTCCTCTTGACTGGAGTAGCTTGATAAGGCCATAGGGAGATTGTCCTGGCACGGATTCCTGCTTCGACTTGCTCTCCAGCACGGATCAACTGTGAGAAATTCGCATATGGATGCGAGATGAGATATCTAGATATGCCCGGATATGTTGAATGAACAATCATGGAGATTTGTTCTTCGTCGTCGATAGGTGTCCGCATTTTGGCTGCCATAGCTCACCAACGTCCCACATAAGCTGATAGTGTTTCTTCACTCCTTTGCCTGAGAGCCGCGAGGTCAGCTCTTCTGGGTGCCATGTTGAGATTGTATGTAAATCTGTCGACGAAGGCCTGGGAGAGTTGTTCCCAAGTCCTGATGCGATGACAGTCTAATGAGGTGTACCAATCTAGGGCATCGCCTTTCAGGAATTTTTGGAACAAGCGAATGAGGGCCTTGAGATGTGCTGTGGGACAACCGCTGCCATCGTATCTTTTGAATTTTGGTACCTCAAAGTTTTGAGGTACTTGAGCATCTGGGAAAGGATACAAGTCTCTGAACTCGATCGAAGGTAGATCGATTCCTTGTTGTCGCTGAAGCTGATTTTGCAAGATCTGGAACTGCTCCCGCAACTCGTCTAGTCCTGAGTGATCCGTTCGAGCGACTGGTGCCTCTTGGAGTAAGACACGTTCTTCTTCGGCATAGTGGTCGATGTCTTCGACCCTATGGGTTTGCTAAAAAGTAACCGCGGGTTGCTGAAGTTGATTTGATGATTGAACTGGATTCTGATGAACTTGTGCTTGAAAGGATGGTAACTGAACTGGAGATTGTACTGAAGATTGAACTGGACCTTGCTGGAAATTAACTGGAGATTGCTGAATTGAAGATTGCTGGAAATTAACTGGAGTTTGCTGAATTGAAGATTGCTGAAAATTAACTGGAATCCCATCGGCGGGGATGTGCTGGAATTGAAAAGTGCTCCTGTTTGCAGGAGGCTGAGATGCTGGGAAGTGACCCCCTTGTTGGGTATTCGCCACTGTCCGCTGATTGATGTGGGCTTGACACTGACCCCCATTGTGGGCATTCGCCAGTGCTGTCCCTGTTGCTGGAAATTTAATTGAAATCCCATCGGCGGGGATGTGCTGAAATTGAAAAGGGGTCCCATCGGTGGGGACATGCTGAAATTTACTGAGACTATTGTTTGTAAGATTGACTGGAAGCTGACTGGAAGTTCCTGCGACAGGAGTGCTCTGAGACAGTCTTGTCGTTGCGGGAAGGTATTGAGGAGGATGCCCCATAACGAAGGGCTGAGACGGCTGCTGTCGGTAGTCTTTGGCAGACTCCGATGGTTGTGCTTGATTTGAATTGGAGGCTGGAGGGACCCGGCATGGCTGCTGAGATTGTTGAACTGGGCCAACCTGATTGTTGGCTGCTGCGGTGGCTTGTGCTTGCATGAATTGCAAGAGCATTTCTTGCATTGCTGTCATTCCTTGTGTCAATTCTTTCATGATTGGAGTATTCTCAATTGGCTGTTGCGCTTGAGGTTGTGCTTCGGTCACCTCAAGAGCAGGGAAGAGGTGAGTTTCCTCTTCATGGTCAGACATGGCTTGCTGAGCTCGAGTGCGGATTATGCTGCGGAAGGGAAGTTGTTTCCGAACACGTTGAGCCCGAGGAGGCGCAATGGTGAGGACTATACTCTACTCTTTTTGGGTTTTGGGATTTTTTTTTCTTTGGTTTTGGGTAGAATGCTATTCAGATGAGATTGTATGAGAACTAATGACTTTCAAGTACGGGAAGGATTCTGTTTTTCAAGTCGGATCACGACTAGTGGAATTAGCTCATCCCCAGCAGAGTCGCCATTCTGTGGACCCTCGCCGTTCCGCGCTCCCACACGACGTTCTCCTTTTCCTTTCGGAAAAAGAAGAAGAAGAGGTGCGTGCGTGCGAATCGTCGTTTGTGCCACTGGCTTGCCTCGTTCTCGAGGGCTTTGTTTGGTTGTCGTGTTAAGCTGGATGTGTTTAAATGAGTTTATATATGACCAGAGTCACCACTAGCCAGTTACTTCGAATCTACAGTCGGCTAGACCCCGTAGAAACGTTAGAGAAGGGGATCCGAAGATTCCTTCCTCTAAAATGACTCCTTTTGATCTGCAGCCAGAGATTCGAAGTAAGGGATCACGGTTACAGGGTGGGAAGAGGTTAAGCACCCCACACACTGCCCGTATCGAAGTACGGTCTCTACTTCATAGAATCGAACTAACACTTGAAAGTCTGTTTTAATCCTCGTATATTCTCATAGATGACATGATACATGAATGCAGGTCTAAACAGTAAGAGTTTCTGATGGGCAGGTTTCCATTAACAGGCAAGCCCAGAGCATACGCTCGAACTGACAGGTGCTTTATGCGAGATGCATGCTGTGTGTTTGAATAATCAAAGTGCTTACAGTGGCTGATGTATGAATGCAGGTCTGAACAGTAAGAGTTTCTGATGGGCAGGTTTCCATTAACAGGTAAGCCCAGAGCATACGCTCAAACTGACAGGTGCTTTATGCGAGATGCATGCTGTGTGTTTGAATAATCAAAGTGCTTACAGTGAAGCAGGGGTGTTGAAAGAAAAGTAAATGTTGCACTTATGCTAGATGCGAATGAGATGATGCTAGTAAGGAACAGCTAGATGGACGGAGGTGTCGTAAGGATTGGCTTCGAGTGGCTGGATCAAGACTTGGATGGCTTGGGAGACTTGGACCAGTGGTCAGGCTGGGCTGGACCAGGGCTAGACTCTCCTCACTCGGGCTCTCCTTGGTGGAAAGATGGGCTAAAAGGGTGGAGAAGGACTCAGATGGACGGGTCGCTGGACTGGATGGATTGGATGTTGAAATGGGAAGATGCTAAGGGTATTTATAGCGTTGGAGAGTGGCAGTTTGCGTAAATAATTTTGGGGGCCGCCCATACGGACACTCCTCGGTTTCCAGCGCGTGGTACGGTTATGTCTCGGGGCTGCTGTTTTGACTCAATGGGTTGACTCGGTGAGTTGACTCAGCGGGTCGACTCGGCGATTTGATTCGGCGGGTTGACTTGGTGTTTTGACTCGATGGGTTGACTCAGCGGGTTGACTCAGTGAGTTTGACTTTTTAAGGATTTTTTGACTGATTTTTCTTATGGGGGGGGTTTTCAGGCTGATGTTTAGGAACGAGTTGGGCTATGGATTGGGGCTTACAAGGGTGAGTTTGGTTGAGTTTGGACATGGGATTTTGGAGTATGGTCTTCTATTCATCCAGCTCTCTCTACCAACAGTGTAGCCGAAGGTGGGGTGTCTACAGTGTCATATTAAACTACCGATGTAATTTCAAGCTGATCTTTGTCTTTTCCCTTCATCCAGGTGTTTTTGACATTATCCATAGGTTGGATGGAAAATAAACATTACGAAAAGCTTAAGATGAACCCTTTGGAACTTTTAACAGTAAGACACTCAATATCCACTGTTTCCTGTGGTATGGTCCACCTGAGATTTGGATCTGCTTAGGTTTTTGGACCACGTCATAAAATGGGTTGGAGAAATAGATGGACGACGTGGATATACAATACATCATCAAGGTCGGCCCCACGGTAAGGGTAATACCCAGTAAGGTGTTATCAGGTACCACCTAATCCGCTCCCACTGTGATAACCACGTGGCATCAAAACCAGGCCAATCTATTTATCAGGCAGGACACACGGTCAAAATCAATGAACGACCCACGTTTTGGCCTACCTAATGAGTGGATCAGCCTGATTTTTAGCACAGGTGATATTTGTTTGGGCGCCTAGCCCTTACATGCATCAGATGTCTACATGCGTGCCAACATGGCACGAATCCAGAAGTTCATCCGTTGGGAAAGCGGATTGCATTCTACCCCGGCTTGAACCAACTCGATCCAGGCAGTGGCTCTGTTTTACCTACTGATGTATGGGCTTTATCCACACCGTCCATCTATCTTAAAATGAGGCAGATCCAAGGCTCAAGTGGACCACATAATGGGGATTGAACACCGGACGCTAAAACTTTTTGGGAGAAGGAGAAGTTTTGATCAAGTTGATATTTGTGTGTTCCCTTCGTCTATGTCTATGTGACCTTATGAAAGGTTGGATGGAAAATAAACAAAACGGTGGACTGTAGGATGGTTTCAATGGCGAGCATCATTATCATCATTGCTTCCTGTGGTGTGGCCACTTGAGCCTTGGATCTGCCTCATGTACTCATACCCTAAAATGATCTTGGAAAATGGATGGGCAACGTGGATAAACCCATACATCATGGTGGGCTTAAACCCATACATCATGGTGGGCCCACAAAGCCCATGCATGCACTATCAGGCATGGGCAGGATGGAATCCGCTTCCATCCCTTAGCTTGTTTGGGCAGCAGTATTAGATGGGTTTAGGTGGTATGGAATTGCATTTCGCCCTGTGCCAATTCCATTTGGTGTTTTGAAACAACAAGAAGGTTTGGATTAATACTGGTATCATATATTCCAATGCCAATGGTAGATTCTGTTGCTGGATTTATGAGAGATTTCAAAATCCAATACAGTTGTAGGCCCCACATTGATATGTGTGTTTTATCAACACTGATCATCTATACGTGCATTCTACATGTGACATTCAAGCTGCATATCCGCACAGGTGACCAAAAGCTATTGTGAAATTTGGTCTGTTGATTACAGTTCCATGGTCTACCAAACAGAAACTTCACATGATACAATCTATTTGCCAAGGATTTCATTCCAAGACAGCATGGTATTACCTGACATGTAATAAGTAATGTTAATCCCATTTAATACTATTCCATCCCATGGGCCCTAGGGCCCGTTTGGTAAGCGGTATTAACTGGTATGGACTTGCATTAGATGGAATTAACACATTATTGCACAATAATTGCATTTGAGAAAATACCATGGTATTTTGGTCTCATTCTACATCAGGGATCAAATTCTTCCTTCGGGGAGAACACCGTATTAAGTGAAGCCTGTGTTTTGTGGACCATGTAATTGCAATCAATGGACTAGATTTCACAACTGATGCCGGCAACTCAAATGTCACATGTAAAAGGCATATACGGATGGATGGCGTGGATAAAACATATGCATCAACGGGGCCCATTGATGTATGGGATTTTGAAATCCATCAGAAATCTGGTCCGGTAGTCCACTGAGTGGGCCTATCCATTCATTAGGTAGGCTGAATATGTACGGAGAAGTTTACTATATGTGCAGGATCCAGGCCATTCGATTTATTGGACGTACGTGCTGTATGCCTTGCCCTAGAAGGCATACTATTCCACTTATCAGGCTGTCCACTATCTTGTATGAAAGGAAATGGACGATTAGATTTTTCTTTTTCCTTGAAAAATACTAATCGTCCTTCCAGCTATTTTCAATTCGAGCGTGACGCCCAGCACTTAAACTGATGAATTGCCCGGGTTTCGCACACGTGCAATGATAGCACCTGTGACAATAATGTCATCTCGTTGCACGTGTAAGATGACCAGACTGGCTGACGTTTCGGGCGTAGTTTTAAAACTTGGCGCGTTGATTCGAAGCTCATCTGAGTCTCATGGAAGGTGGCTGCCTTGCGTGACTCGGTTGGTATCAACAAAACTCGTTGAGTCGGGCACCAAAACTCATCCCAGTCAATAACACTCGGCATGACTTAACCGAGTCAGTCACCCGGTCAGCTGGGTTTTGTATGAAAACCAAAAGAAGTGTCTCGTGCAAGATTGAAAGAGGTAAGCGCTCAATCAAAAGTGGAAAGCTATAACACTCAGTGTGACCCTTTCCTTGGGGGTTTTTTTTTTTTGGGTTAGTACCCACACCCCTCAGTTAGTCACACCACACCCACTTGGGAATTGATGCCAAGACCTCGGTATTGAAACATGGTTATCTTCACTCAGTCTACCACTTGAGCTATGGATTGGTGTGTTCTTCTTTAGTATATTCTTATCGCTTTAATAAAATAAAAATTAAATTGCTAAAATATCGAGTTGAGTCAATGGTTGAGCCTTCAAGTGGACCTGGCCTGGCTGGACAATGAGTTGAGTCGACTTTTTGATTTCTGACCATAGATCAACAACTTAGATCCCCCGCATGTGCAGCGCATCGACTGAAGTAGATACTTTAGTAAATACGGTTACCAATGGCTAGGCTAGCGCTCTGCCAAGGTCTGTCCAAGCCTATCTCATAAAATAATATAAGAGTTCTATAAAATGGGCCTAATTGATCAATGGTCTAGATCTACCTAAGAGTTGGATATTTTGATTAGGTACACCGGGGCCTTTCTAGAGTTTATGATCAATCTCAAAATTGTGCAAGGGCTGTTTTACTGTGATCGCACTTGTAAACCATCAACAGGTTTTAAACTCTTCTCTTACAACTTCTACTTAAACAACAACTATTTAAATTTTAGACCCAGGCCCAGCCAGGCTGGTTCCGAAAGCCCGACGGTCCATCCTGGCCTATTGACACCAACACAAGCAAGCAGCCAAGTAATGAAAAAGAGAGGAAAACCTACAAGAAAGACGCACCTCTTCCTTATTTCCTAAAGAGAAAGCTACCGAAACCATTGTAATGTTAATGAAAAAGAGTGGAAAATTTACAAGATAAACGTACCTATTCCTTCTATCCGAAACAGAAAGCCACTGGAATGACTCTATGAGGGAGTGAATTGGAGTGGGGAACTATACAATTTGTTACATATGTTTGACTGTTTCTGATATATACCACTCCATACACTCGTGGGTTTTGCAGAAATTCTCTTCATTACCATAAAAAAAGGGGACGGGAGTTGCATACAACCACCGTTTTACCAACAGGCGTGAAACATGGGTGAAACGGACTAAAGACTGTGTAGGGCAGCACCTCGGATGTACTGATCGGTGCTGAAAAGCTCTGTGGGCCCCATCATGTTGTATGTATTTTATCCACATCATCCATCCATTTTGCTGGCTCATTTTAGTGTTTGAGCCTAAAAATGAGGCAAATGGACATGAATCCGGATCCTCTGTTGAAACCGAGCAGAGAACCTCTGCTTCGCCTGCTCTGATTGGTCCACCTCATCCTAATTGTGTCACAGCAGCTCAGCTCTGAAACAGTCAGGCTGATTTGGACCAATCAGAGAAGTGACGAGCAGAGTTTCTCTGCTTGGTTTCAACAGAGGATCTGGACTCAATCACATCTCAGGTGGACCACGTCATAGGAAATAGTGGCTATTGAAAGCTCACCATTAAAAAATTTCTAGGGTTATTTTCCATGTAACCAGTTGATTAGGTCACACAGACCAGGATGAAGTGAAACCACAAATATCAGCTTGATCCAAAACTTTTTAGCCCATGACAGGCTTTTTAATGGTGGGCGTTCAATCACCACTGTTTCCTGTGGTGTGGTCCACCTGAGATTTGGATCCACTTCCTTTTTGTATTATAACCTAAAATGAGCGGGCAAAATGGATGTACGGGTGGATAAAACACATACACCATGGTGGGGCCTAGGAGCTTTTCAGCACCGGCAGTGGGGACGAAATCAGAGTCCCATCAGGACTCGGATTGCCTGCCACAACATAACTTCCTGCTACATAATCTGGGTGAGGCCCACCGTAATGTTTGTGAGAAATCCACTCTGTACATCTGTTTTGCTAGGTAATTTTGGGACATGAGCTATTGTAAAATGTTTATATGCCATTCATACCGTCCATAAAGTCATTGCTACTTGGGTGAACTGGAAAACACGAAAATTATTAGCCTGATCCAAAACTTCTTTTGCCCCATGAATGTTTTAACGGTGGACATTCGATCCTCACTGTTTCCTATCGTCCAGCCCACTTGAGTTTTGGGCTCATGTCTTAACATCGCGGGCCTCACAGCCTCGGCCACAGGTATATTTCTGTGCCCAGGGCACATGCATTCTGCTCTCCTTTTTAGGAAAGATGAGTGTGACCTATCACACATGGTGACAAAGTCGAAAGGGGTTATGGCCTCATGGGCTCTTAAAAAGTGTCCGATTATTGAACGTTCTCAAATTTTAGGACCAGGCATAGCCTTCGGTCCTAGTATTCGAGCCGTAGCCTGGCACAGTCAGCCAGCACCAAACCCGATGTGCCCCGTCCCGGATGAAAGCGGATTGCATCCTACCCCCGCTGGTCTCCAACTGGGAACAGGCAGGAGCTCTGAGTGGCCATCGTGATGTATGCGTTTTATCCACACCGGGATCAAAGTTTAGGTAGATCCAAGGCTCAAGTGGACCACACTGCAGGAAGCAGCAGTTAAAATGATTCTCGCTGTTGAAACTTTTCTAGGGCTCACCGTGATGTGTCTTGCCTGCCCAGCTGGAAGACGCCTGGGCGTTTCGACAGCAGGTCTCAGGTTAGAAAAGCTAAGGAGACTTGGTGCATCGTGTGACTAACTTTGTGGGGGCATTGCGCAGCTAATAGGGTGGCTGTGTTGCATGACTAACTAATAATAATAATAATAATAATAATAATAATAATAATGGCCCACCGTGATGTTTATTTGCCATCCAACCTATTTATAAAGTTACACAGACTTAGGTACTGAAGATAAAAACCAAATATCAGCTTGATCCAAAACTTCTATGGCCTCAAGAAGTTTTCAACTGTAAGAGTTTAATCCCCATTTATGGTCCACCTATGCACTGCCTCGTTTTTGGGCCTGTATCATGAAATGATACCGAAAATGGATGAATAGTATGGATAAAACCCATACATTACGGTTGCCACCAGGAGCTCCTGCTAGTTCCCAACTGGAGATGGGTGGGGTAGGACACAATCGAACACAAGCAAGCAACACTGTATTGTTAATGAAAAAAAAGAGGACAAAATCTACAAGAAAGATGCACGTCTTTCTTCTTTGCGCGAGAGAAAGCCAACGCAACCATTGTAATTGTACATTGCGGGTAAATTCGAGCTGGCCCTGATCCATGAGGAAAACCCACTGGCGCAGGGCCCGAATACTAGTCCTTGGCACATTCCAACCAAGGAAGGTATCGACCTCGAATGCTGATGACCTGACCTCCATGAGGGAAAGAACCAAGGACAGAGATAATGACAGTTCTACCTTTACAAAGGACATTTTGGATACATCAAAACAACCTAAATTAAGTTGATCTATTGACATGGCCGACAGGCCTAGAGCTTGATCTCGGATCACGAGATCACCAAGCCAACCTGAACAACGACCGCTATAAAGATGCGTGATAGTCCAGAGTCAGGCCCAAATAAACCAGACACGGTTCTGGTAATTACCTGCATGATCCACGTTGTCAAGGATCATGCCAACCATTACAGGCATAACACCTACGTCTATTGTCCTCTACAGCTCTCTGGTGATCCTATAAATAGGGTCCCCCCTCACTGTTACAGGTACGTACAAATCCCCCTGCATGACCTACCTCTACTCTCTCAAATCTCTATTCGACTTAAGCATCAGAGGGCTAACGACCGGACCCCCGCCACCCCCTAGCTTTTTCCTTGTGTTTTACAGGATCCAATAGACCTCCGATCTAGATCCAATCCAGTCACTTCAAGAGATCATAGGCAATCTTCTTCCCAAAGGTGGAGTTCTTATCATCACAACCGTTGTCCAATTTCTGATAACAACATATTGGTGCCGTTTGTGGGAAGTGACAAAGTCATGTTCTCACTCTTTCAAAGTTCTACATCACGTTCTCAATCTTTTCATCTAATCGCTATGGCGGGAGGAAGAAAAAAATAAAGGGAAAACACCCATGGAGGCTGGGCCTTCCCATCTCAATCCGCATCAAGAAGGAGAAGTCTTATAGATGCCTCTCCCACACCTCGCATCACCCTAGCATTCTAGACAAGGAGTCAGATGTCAGAGGTCCTGCAATCATGTTAATGCACTTTTCTGTGGCATACTAGTGCACCTTATTTGTTAATCACATGCTTCCATATATTGTAATGTCGGTTGAGCCATGGCAAGCTGAAGACCAAAGATTCAAGTGGACAAGAAGCATCAAGGAAGAAGAATCGGGTAATAGAGATGCCTTAGTAACCTTAACCCTTAGAACTAAAACAACCATATCCTCTAGATGACTTGGACCATATAGGAAAACCTTTAGTCATCTTCATTAGCCTTAGAACACTTAGAAAAACATGATAAGTTAGGCTAATAAAAGATATGCAAGTTGTTGTAAACAAACTAGCCTAGACAACAATTTTCGATTGGACTTCGATCCACTGAAGACCATTTGATCCATTGAACATATGTCTAGCAACATTTATGAATTCTCGAGACAGTTTTTCGATCCCATTGAACAACTCCCATCGAAGTGGATTTTTCGATGCCAATGAAACATGTTTCGACCAATCGAATTGTATATCCAGCAACTTCAAAAACTCTATGGACAATTCTTCAATCTTGTCGAAGTTGGGTTTTGATCCATTGAAGGTCCTTTTCAATCCATCGAAGATGGCTTTAATGACATCGAAGCGACCATTTTCTGCCCATTTTATAGCCGTTGGAGCTTAATTTATAAAAAGGGGAGACTCGATCTTTGAGCTAAAGAGATGAATTTTAGTGCATTAGAAGCCACCATCATAGCCAACACCATTAGACTCTAATCCTAACCCTAACAAGTTATCTTCATAGTGATTTATCACAAAAATAGAGCATTCGAAGCTCATTTAGTATATGAACTTGCCCCTCTTGATCTCTAGAATTTGAAACTTAATTTAGGTAATTAAATCATTGTCTAAACTCTATAGAGAGGTCCTTGTAGGTGAAATTTTTTAGGAAATCACTTCTTATTAGTTGTAGAGATTTCAAAGCTACCTCCCATCACTTTGGACATCTCAAGAAGATCAAATGAAAAGGATTGATCGTTGGAGCTGAAGCATTTACAACTCATCGCAACAAGATCGGGGGAGCACATGGGGAGCTGATTGAAGTACGGGAGAGCGAGGATCAAGCAACCCAAGCAGAGCATCATTGGCTTAAATCCGACCATTAAGGTTGTCAATTTATAAAATCCAACTACTCTCTACCCATGGGAAATTAAGTGTAAAGTTTGGATTGTCAAACTCGATAGGTTCGGTTATAGGACTTAGGCCCTTGTGTAAGGGTTGAATCAGGTCTCTATTGGGAGCCTCTGACGGGAGTATATGTATGTGTGATAGGTTGAGAGGAACCTGGTTAAACTCTTAGGTTGGGTAAACCTTTAACACCTCGGTAAGGTGGAACTAGTTTAAAACACCTAGATTTAGAGGAACCTGATTTAAAGTCTCTTAGTAAAATTTGGTGTGCTCGAGCGGTGAGTACGACAACCGGGAGTGGAGTAACAAATTGTCGAACTACTATACATGCTTGTGTTTATGATGTATTTAAACACATTTCTACTTATGCATTGTATGTTTAATTGCTTAATTATAAATGCTTAATTGGAATGTATGCTTGGCACTAGATAGGCATATTCACACATAACATGTATTTTTACTAGTTGTGTCGACTTGAGCTTATATGATTGCATCTCATATAATCTACCTAGGTTGCATAGATTAGTTAAATCATTAGTAATCTATTGTAACGCCCTGAAAATTTCAATTCTCGAGCCTTGAAATTACTTGAGCTCCTCTAGAAAATTTTCTGTTTTAATTCTCAAATAAGAATGCATATGACTGATTTAGAACCAAGAATCTAGAAGATTTGTACATGAAACCCTAATTTGAACGATCCGATTCAATCAAAACCCCGTAAGACATTTAGACACATCAATCTAACCATACATTCTTTGTTAGATATCATGGATAGCTACGGATTCCTTTTTAATTGTCTAATCCTATATCCGATCCGTTAATCAATGAATCTCAATCTATGATTTACTGAAATCACAATGGACCAACCTATATAACCGACTTACAATGCAGATCCACCTTAGACTACCCTAATCAATGAATCAAATCTCGATTATCTTGAGTTTAGAAATCGATTTGACAAAATAGCCCTTTTGACATGTAAAACCATACGAATGAGATTAACCGCCCTTAACTTGCAAATAAATGCACCCCGTATATCACATCATATACCTAGCTATGCCTACTATGACCTAGTGAAAGGATTCACTAAACTCTGTTCTCTAAATCATCCAATTGGTGTCCGAAAAACTTAGAACAGTTATAGATCGTTCGTTAGTGGGCCGTTGATCACGAATCTACGTGGAATCGATTGCCTTAATGGGCTTGACCTTTCCCCTATATCAGATACCCAACACCCTATCCCGAACTGCACAACTTAGATCAAGACCAGAGAGGATGAGTTGTGTGACTCACCTCAACCTTGGACCATCTGGAACTATAAATACCAAGCCCATTTGAGAATTCTATTTCAAATGGAATTTGGGAGTTTTGCTTGGGTTTTCTTCTAGGGTTTGCTCAAACCCTTTTACTCTTTCACTATTCCTTCTACCGATTGTAGGCGGGTCGTGCCCTGAGGTAAGATACCTCTCCTATTATAGAAATTAGAAAGTTTCATTAGGGATTCTCATTTCTAATTAGTGTTTTTGTCGAATTTAGGTGTTCTAATTGGAGTTTCTTCAAATCCTTGAGGAATACTCATTCCTAGTTCGTGGATTCATCAATCAGGTGAGGACTATCTTCTAAGTTGGCTATTATCAGCCCACGAGGGTTCCAAATAGTGAAAATTAGGTTTTTCTTGAATTCCATTCAAAGTTAAGTGCCGAATGATTTATGTTTGTGATTGATGTTCTATATATGTTGATTAATTACATGCGTACTTCAATGTGTGGATTGATTGCCCATTTGAATCGATTTTATGAAAATATAAGATTTGATGTGTTGTGCATATCAAATGTTCGATGAAATTCCAGAGTGAACAGAAGTTCACATATGCTTGAGTAAGTGGATTACCATCCACCCAGGCTAGTGCCTGATTGTGAATTCGATGAGTTGGCCTACAATAGCACGCCAAGTGTTTGATTTTACGCCCATATATGAAATGAAGTATATCGCATATCAATTGTTTAGTTTTATGCCTGATTGAAACGATGAATGCTATGATGTTCTATTCCTCTCACAACATACTTAGTATATAATTTAATTGACATGATTGGGATTAATCTCTGAAAATCACAATTTATGGACTGCCTAGTTGGGTTTGGCCGTAACGGACTTGTTTGGTCGACTTGGGAATAACATGATCAACCGACCCTAGCTACACCGGTTTGGTTAACGTTTCACTCGGCCTACCAAATCAGTCAATTTCAGGGTTAATCATATTTGTTTGATCATTGTTACATATTCTGTAGAATCTCGAATATCACAATTACCATTGTTATGCAGTCACTTGTAACTGTACATATCAAGTCTCATGAGCCAGACATGGAATATGGGTAACTGTGTTTGTGCTGTCTTTGGCTGGTGTGGGTGATGAGCCCTCCAATAGCCTTGAGCATTGCATCCTACATACTGAAGCTCATGGGCCAGGCATGATATATGGATAACTGTGCTTGTGCTGTCTTTGACCGGTATTGATCTTGATGGTCTTATCGTGAGTCTTGAGCACCGATGCTAGGTGACGAGCCTACCATCATTAATCTTGGGTGGCGACCCATTACCATGCATATGACATTCTAGGGCATCGAGACCCTTACCGATTTATTCATTATTCAGTTATGTTGGGTGACGGACTCAAATTGGGATTCCAGGAGCCAGGCATAGGACGCCTTGGCCTGGCGGTGGGCCCCAGCCTGGTAGAGGGTACTGCGACCTAGCATTGTCCAGTGTTCGGTAAGGCCACTGTCCAGTGTCCGGCTTTCCTCGCTGTCCAGTGTTCGGTCGCGCTCCTATCGGTTATGTTCCTGTTTAATAAACTCTTGATAAAATTGAGGTATTCTGGCTTCACCAATACTGCTGATTGAATACGGAATTAAATAAATACTTGGTAAACATGCATGCATCACATTTTCACGTGCATTGGTCTAATGCTGCTGCTGGGTGGTAACCCCACCGTTTATTTTTTCGGAACATAACATTTGCATATCATAGTTGCATGCATTATTCAACTAGAATAGGAACTTGATTGTGAAGTTATGTTATCTACTGATGCTGGGGTGGTAGGTGTGAGAGCCCCACCATTTGTTATGCTCCACCATTTGTACTTGATTATATTGATAACATGTTTAATTTAGGGAATGGTAACACTAAGTATGATTACTCACTCCCACCTTGGGGGAGGGGGGGGTGTTTTAAAACACCAACCAGTTATTTTGATGCAGGAGTTGTTGCCACTTGATGCACGAGATGTAGGACCTGTTGGCTTACCTATGTCGTGCATTTCATTTTCTGCCTTGAATTGGATGTCTTGGGTCGATATTCTTAAAGACTTCATTGTACATGTATAAAATTGAGCCCCAGCTGAGTGGACTCCTTGATTGTGTGGATAATTGTATGTATTTACACTTTGAATTCAAACTGAATTATACACTGTTTAGCTTAAATCTCTATTTATGAGTTGATGCCATCGATTTGTGCCATCAAACTATACTTTCGCAAAATACAGTCCGCCCTGAAGAGTCGGGAGCCGCAGACTGACCGACACTTGATTTTCGGGGCGTGACATCTATGCATTTAGACTAGTTGCTTAGTGGTTATATTTTTGCTAGTCTATGTGATTGGACTCACTAATCCTTGAAAGCCAAAGTGTTCTTGCTTAGTTTAAATTGTTAAATTAGTCAAGTAGGTAAAAAGAATTTCGAAAGGTCTTAATCACCCCCCTCTAGGACTTGGCCATAATTTTAAAGCTCCACCAAGCTTCCACAAAGCACATAGCATGACAAGGTGTCGTGTTAAACTACCTCACACAATTTCAAATTGTGGGGCCAGACTTTCCGCCCTTAAGAAGTAAGTCAAGGGGATGACCAAGCAGTTGTGTTACATAGGGACACTCTTGGAAGGGCGAGCCTCTCAGCAGCCGCCAAACTCTCAAGGAGCGGTTGGGGAGCCTTCTCACACCAATCGACATGACCAATTGTCCTGCTGGCAGCAAAGCCAAGTCCAGGTGCCGGACAAGGATGACATGTCAGTTAGGTTGCACCAGCTCGGGCACGAACCGCCGCGAAGCTCAACGCGTCCGATCTATGCCATACGCTATAGGAATGACATCAGGCTCAAAGAGACAGAGCCCATGAGCATGTCACAGAGAGTAACACCCCCTGGGAAGCCGAGTTATGTGAGCTCAAGGATCGGCTCGACTATCTACAGCAGGCCTACAAGGCTAAGATACCGATCTCTATCAATGCTCATGGTCGAACAAACCGAATCCTCGTTCATTGATGACATCATGGTAGAGCAGCTGCCAAAGGGATTCAAGGTTCCCCAGATCAAGCAATACACAGGAGTGTGGGATGACACTGAGCATTTGGAGTTGTCTAAGTCTGGATGGAACTCCATGGTGCCAACAGACCCATCATGTGTAAGGCTTTCCCATTAACGCTGGCTGGATTTGCTTGGATACGATTTCAAAACTTATAGTTGTTGAAGTTTTTTATATAAATATGGGTGGAGTCATTTTGGGAAATTGGAGAGAGATTTTGAGGAGTTTGAAGCCACCATAATTGGAGACCATTAGAGGCTCAAATCCTAACCCTATCAGGTCATCTTCCTTGTGATTCATCACAAGTGTGGAGCATTCCAAGCTCATGATGAAGATGCATTTGTCCCTCTTTAATATCTAGAGTTTGGACCGATCTAGATAGTTATATTCTTAGTTAAACTCTTTGATGAGATCATTGCAGGTGAGATTCTCTAGGTAACCCATTCCCATTATTTGTAGAGATCTCAAACCTACGCTCTCATCACCTTGGTCATCTTAAGAAGATTAAGTGCAAGGCGACTGATCGTTGGAATTGAAGCATTGGCAAAGCATCAACAACAACATTGGCGGAGCACAATGGGAGCTAAGTGAAGCACATAAGAGTGGAGATCAAGCAACCTGAAGCGGCATATTAACGGGGCTTAAATTCGACAAGTAAGGTTGTTAATTTGTGTTGAGTCCATCCACTCTATTTCTGATGGGAATTTAATGTAGTGTTTGTTTGTCAAACTCGATCTAGATTTGTTTATCAATCCTTGGCTTGTTAGTTGAGTCTAAAAGTCTAGGGCATTTGTTGTTCCTTGGCACATTTGTCTAGCCTAAATTCTAAGCTCGTTTGGCAATCCTTGACATGTTTGTTGGGCCTAAACAAGTCTCCAAGGGGAGCCACCAATACAGGTGTAAACGTATAAATTGGGAGGAACCTGCAAACTCTCCAGTTTAGTGGATCCAAGTTAAAGCACCTAGGTTGGGAGGAACACGATTTAAACTCCCTACTAAATGCCGGTGTACTTAAGGGGTGAGTACTTAAACCGGGAGTGGAGTAGACCTAAAGTCGAACCATTCTACATCATTGTATTTGGGATTATATTTGAGCACATATCTCATTATGCATTGTGTTTAATTGTTTAATTATGAATGCTTAATTGGAATGTATGCTATGTACTAGATAGACACATGCACACACAAGATGTATGTTCATTAATTAGAGTAGACTTGAGCTTTATGATCCATTTTCATAGTCTACTTAGGTTGCATAGATTAGGTGCTTGATTATTTTAATAATTTGTTAATCTATGCATGCTTAAACTAGGTTGCTTATTACTTATCATATGTAATCTTGTGATTAAACCCACTTAGGCTTGGAAGCCGAAGTGCTCTTGCTTACTTAGTTTAAATTTTTTAATTGGTTAAGTAGGCGAAAAGAATTTTTAAAAGGTCCTAATCACCCCCCTTCTAGGACTTAGCCATAATTTTAGTTGCTCCTCTAAGCTTCCGAACGCATACACACCTTATATTAGACCAAAAGGCACAATTTCAGTTTTAGATAATGGTCGATACCGAAAGCTTAGCCGACATTGTCTATGTTTTGGCTTTCAACAAGATGAAGATCGACAGGGTTACGCTTTAACCAGTGAAAACCCCACTTGTCGAGTTTACTTGGGAGAGCATCATGCTGGTGTTGAGTGTTGAATTGTGCATATTCTAACCGCAATTCATCACACATTATGCATGGTATACAGTGTTAAAGAAGGCATCTTATAAATATATTTGTGTTTGTAGGAAAGAGAGAGACCTTATGATTTTGATGTTAACTAGGACCTTTTAAAGCACACTAAAGATCAAAGGAAGAAGAGCCAAGAGGTGGAGGAAAGAAGCAAGAAATAATGGAAGGAAGGAAGAAAAGAATCCAGAAGAAACAGTCACTGAAGACTGGTCGCAGACCGGTCCTCCATAGCTACCGATCGATCGGACACTCTAACCGACCGGACGAAAATTCAGTGAAAAACATATTTTGGAGGAAAACCTTGCTGCGCTATTTTTAGTCATTTACGACCGGTCCTTAGATGTCACAAACCGGTCGTCGATCAGCCGCAAGAGCCTAAAGATTTAAAAATCTGTTACGTTCGTTGTTATTTAAGCATTGACCGGTCGGAGCCCATCAACGACCAGTCGCTGACCGACATTCAACTGCGGAAGAGTTACACAGTCTCTCAAAGATTCCAAGTCGGTGGGCAAATTTTTCTATAAAATGACACCTCCACCCTCTTTCCAAATCATCATAGAAGAGTCCTAGATGTGCTGGAGGTGGAGGAATTCGAAATGGAGCTTCTATAACTCCGTTCTTCTAATTTTCATGCTTTTCATAGTTTTTTGTTTGTTTTCTAATTTAATCATGTCCATGGTTGGCTAGAATCTCTTAGCTAGATCTAAGAGGTAAAGCTTGTAGTTAGTTTTAATATTTAATTGATTCATGCAAGTACTTTAATATTTTATTTTGGATTTTTCAAGTTCAAGTTTGAATAAAGTTGGTATTTTTAGACAATTCTGAGAGCTTGTGTCCCATGTACATGTTGAAAGTGCGGTTTTACCGCTTGTAGAGATACTCGGAGATATGTCTATGGACCTAGAGGGGGGGTGAATAGGACCTTTTTAAAATTCTTTTCGCCTACTTATGCAATTCAACAAGTTTAAGCTAGGTAAGCAAGAACACCTTGGCTTCCAAGCCTTGGTGGGTCCAATCACAAGACTAGCAAGAGTTAAGCAATAAACAACCCTAGTCTAAGCATGCATAGGTAAGAAAATGATTCAACTAATTAAGCTACTAACCTATGCACCTTGTGTAGACTTATGAGATTGGATCAATGAGCTCAAGTCTACACAAGTAGTGAAGGTACATCTTGTGCAAGGATGCCTAAAAAGTGCCTAGCATGCATTCATATCAATAATTCATAATTAAGCAATTGAACTAACAATGCAAAGATATCAATGTGCTCAATAACAATCACAAACACAAGGATGTATAGTGGTTCGACTACGTGTCTACTCCACTCCCGGTTCAAGTACTCAACCCCTTTGAGCACACCGGCATTCACTATCGGAGGTTTTAAATGAGGTTCACCTCTCAACCTTTACACGGAGGTTTTATCGGTTCACCTCTCAACCGTATCCGGAGTTTTAGACATAGGCTAACTCTCAACCTTATCGCACGTTTACTCCCGTGTCGGAGGCTCCCCCTTGGAGACTTAGTTTAGGCCCGGCTGACGGACCAAGGAACGGCTAACGTTCCTAAGACGAGCTTGACAAACAAACTCAAATTGGACTCTCAAATGAGACAACTTACTTGTCGGATGAGCCCCTTGTTTAGCGCCGTAATGGGTTGCTTGATCTCTGCTCTCCCGTGCTTCAATCAGCTTCCCTTTGCTCCCTCGATCGTGTCGCCGTTGCGTCGCCAATGCCTCAGCCACATTCGATCAAACACCTTGCATGCGATGCCTTGAAATGCCCAAGGTGCTAGGAGGATGGGTGAATCTCATACATGGGATGTGTAGGTTGTTCCAACTAGGAGATTCACCTAGAGAGTCTTCTAGAGGTCTTGGACAAAGGATATACCTATGTGGAATAGAGTCACACCTCTAGATTTGAGAGAGGAATCAAGTCATCTCTTGATAGCATTTGAATGCCCATACTTGTGTTTGAAACACAAGGGATATGACTTGAAAACCTCCTCTTTGAGGCCCCAAATGATGTACAAGATAAGTGTGGAATGGGCTCTCAAAAACTTCTCTCACTGACCCAAGAATGGAGCTCCATATTTATAGAAAAGAGGCTCCAACGGTCATAAAACGGCCATAAAATGGCCTGCCCCGACCGGTCATGACCGGTCGGACTCCCCTGCTGAAGGAAGACCAATGTACAAGCCAAATACATGGGCCGACCGGTCATGACCGGTCGGACCCCCTTTCTGGACAGGCTGCAGATCTTCAGGCCGACCGGTCATGACCGGTCGGCCCCACTAGCTGGATGAAGGAAAACTCCAGGCCGACCGGTCATGACCGGTCGGCAGTGCCTGCTGATCTCTTGGCGTTATAGAAGGCCGACCGGTCATGACCGGTCGGCTGTTCATTGAAAAGGCAGCCAAACTGCTGGCCGACCGGTCATGACCGGTCGGACCAACCTGGTTCTCCCCACATAAATTCTGAAGTCCACTCTCTCCAGCCTATTCATATTGTCCTAGGTTAGGGTGATCAAATGGGACACCTAGGGCCTATCTATGATGACTAAATGTACTCCAATATGGTCAAGGTCATCAAGGATACAAAGGGGATGGGTTTTGGTCGAGGTTAAGGCACCAAGGCATCTCATATACCTGAATCTTCTTCCTTGATGCAGCTGGACGTCTTGAGTCTTCGTTCTTCGTCTTCTTTGGGCTCAACCGACTCTAGACTCACTGCTGTAAGTGATTGACAAACAAGGTGCACTAGTATGCCACGGAAAAGTGCACTAACAATCTCCCCCTTTGTCAATTACTTACAAAAACTTAACCTACCAAAACAAATTACATGTTCAAGATATTACAATGATAAAGCATAAATTACAGGACTCTTGACATGTCTAAACTATGCTGCTCCGCTTCAGTTTGCTCCCCCACAACCTGTCAATCCCTGCATCACAAAACATAGCAAACTAGTTTTGGTGGGATTTGATCTTTCTCCCCCTTTTTGTTAGCAATTGACAAACTATTCTCTCCCCCTTAATGATATACCAATGAAGTTAAGGTAAGAGGAGATAGTGTGTCGCAGTTATAACTATAAGCACATGCTAGAAGGAGAGTGTAGAGTGCATGAATCATAAGTACATGGAGCATGCTAAGAAAAACATGATTAACAGGAAGATATAACTATCTAAGCGTAGGTAATCATGCAATATTGGTCAAGGACATACATTTCCAATGAAGCACAAAGGACTTATAGTCCAATCAACCAACCTCCCCTAATGGTATATCAAGACCAATACTAAGCAAAGATTAGCATACATGAAGCATAAAACTCAAGATGGTTAGCTAATCTAAGCAAGATGACAATCTAGCAAGCAAATGTATCAATAAAAGCAAAGCTAAATCATCAAAATTTGGGCGAATGAGGCTTGAATCCTCTGATTTGCCCATATACACAGAAATGAGGCTGAAATCCTCAGATTTTCCAATAAAAGCCTAACTAGCTACCCTCTCTTACCATGATGAGATTAAAAAGCCAAAGGGTAGCAAAGTTCCACAACACCCTCATAAAATGTAGCATGAGGTGAGGGGTTGGGAACTCTTCCTTCACCTAGAAGGGATAGCGGTTGGGATCCCCTCTTAGATAATCTGGTAAAGGGGTCGTGATGGAGGCTGAGAGAGCAAGATCTTTATGTTGGCTCTCATCATCAGATTCGGACTCCTCCGTATCATCCCAAGTGGCAGCCATTGCCTTTTTACCTTTTGGTTTAGGCCCTTCCGGACATTCCGGGGCAATATGGCCACGACGACCGCAACCGTAACAACGGACGGATGAAGGTATGGATGATTTTCCTGTACGTTTATCACCCTTCATGTCCTTCTTGTCACGGCTATTCCCTCTATCAAATTTGAGGAATCTCTTGAATTTTTTGTTCAATTGTTCTTCCTCATCATCCTCATCATCGCTATCATCCTCCGTCTCACTTTTGATTTTCTTGTGTCTGTGAGAGGACTTGAAGGCGATGTTTTTCCTTCTAGAGGGGGCTTTAAAGCCAAGCTCAAAGGTTTGTAGGGAACCTATGAGTTCTTCAACTTTCATTGTGTTTAGATCCCTACACTCTTCAATGGTGGTGACTTTAGAAGAGAACCGTTCCGGAAGCGATCTCAGAATTTTCCTACAAAGCCTATGTTCCGGAACCGGATCCCCTAAGCCCCACATATCATTAGTGATTTTGTTCAGTTTGGTATAAAATTCAGTAAACGTTTCATCCTCCTCCATAATAATATTTTCAAATAGAGTGGAGAGGCGTTGGAGTTTAGAATTTTTAACAACATTTGTACCTTCATGGGTAACTTCAAGAATATCCCATGCTTGTTTACTGGTAGTGCAGTTTTGGATCCGACCAAATTCGTCTCTCGATACTGAACAAAATATGGCATTCAGGCCTTTGGCATTATTAATACGTTGAGCTTTTTCATGAGCAGTCCACAATGCCTTGTCTTTTGGCCTGAGAACATCCGGCTCACCTTCCTTAGAAATAGTAACCATTGGGGGTTCATATCCAAAGTCAACCATGTCCCTCACATCCGAATCAATGGATTCCAAGAAGATGCGCATTCGGGCTTTCCAATATGGATAATTTGACCCATCAAAGAAAGGAGGCTTAGTGACGGATGAAGAGTCCTCTCTAGACATATTTTCAAGTTTCTCTTTAGGATCTATCTCTAGGCAATTAAGCCCTTAAAGAGAAACCCTCTCTGATACCAATTGAAAGTGCGGTTTTACCGCTTGTAGAGATACTCGGAGATATGTCTATGGACCTAGAGGGGGGGTGAATAGGACCTTTTTAAAATTCTTTTCGCCTACTTATGCAATTCAACAAGTTTAAGCTAGGTAAGCAAGAACACCTTGGCTTCCAAGCCTTGGTGGGTCCAATCACAAGACTAGCAAGAGTTAAGCAATAAACAACCCTAGTCTAAGCATGCATAGGTAAGAAAATGATTCAACTAATTAAGCTACTAACCTATGCACCTTGTGTAGACTTATGAGATTGGATCAATGAGCTCAAGTCTACACAAGTAGTGAAGGTACATCTTGTGCAAGGATGCCTAAAAAGTGCCTAGCATGCATTCATATCAATAATTCATAATTAAGCAATTGAACTAACAATGCAAAGATATCAATGTGCTCAATAACAATCACAAACACAAGGATGTATAGTGGTTCGACTACGTGTCTACTCCACTCCCGGTTCAAGTACTCAACCCCTTTGAGCACACCGGCATTCACTATCGGAGGTTTTAAATGAGGTTCACCTCTCAACCTTTACACGGAGGTTTTATCGGTTCACCTCTCAACCGTATCCGGAGTTTTAGACATAGGCTAACTCTCAACCTTATCGCACGTTTACTCCCGTGTCGGAGGCTCCCCCTTGGAGACTTAGTTTAGGCCCGGCTGACGGACCAAGGAACGGCTAACGTTCCTAAGACGAGCTTGACAAACAAACTCAAATTGGACTCTCAAATGAGACAACTTACTTGTCGGATGAGCCCCTTGTTTAGCGCCGTAATGGGTTGCTTGATCTCTGCTCTCCCGTGCTTCAATCAGCTTCCCTTTGCTCCCTCGATCGTGTCGCCGTTGCGTCGCCAATGCCTCAGCCACATTCGATCAAACACCTTGCATGCGATGCCTTGAAATGCCCAAGGTGCTAGGAGGATGGGTGAATCTCATACATGGGATGTGTAGGTTGTTCCAACTAGGAGATTCACCTAGAGAGTCTTCTAGAGGTCTTGGACAAAGGATATACCTATGTGGAATAGAGTCACACCTCTAGATTTGAGAGAGGAATCAAGTCATCTCTTGATAGCATTTGAATGCCCATACTTGTGTTTGAAACACAAGGGATATGACTTGAAAACCTCCTCTTTGAGGCCCCAAATGATGTACAAGATAAGTGTGGAATGGGCTCTCAAAAACTTCTCTCACTGACCCAAGAATGGAGCTCCATATTTATAGAAAAGAGGCTCCAACGGTCATAAAACGGCCATAAAATGGCCTGCCCCGACCGGTCATGACCGGTCGGACTCCCCTGCTGAAGGAAGACCAATGTACAAGCCAAATACATGGGCCGACCGGTCATGACCGGTCGGACCCCCTTTCTGGACAGGCTGCAGATCTTCAGGCCGACCGGTCATGACCGGTCGGCCCCACTAGCTGGATGAAGGAAAACTCCAGGCCGACCGGTCATGACCGGTCGGCAGTGCCTGCTGATCTCTTGGCGTTATAGAAGGCCGACCGGTCATGACCGGTCGGCTGTTCATTGAAAAGGCAGCCAAACTGCTGGCCGACCGGTCATGACCGGTCGGACCAACCTGGTTCTCCCCACATAAATTCTGAAGTCCACTCTCTCCAGCCTATTCATATTGTCCTAGGTTAGGGTGATCAAATGGGACACCTAGGGCCTATCTATGATGACTAAATGTACTCCAATATGGTCAAGGTCATCAAGGATACAAAGGGGATGGGTTTTGGTCGAGGTTAAGGCACCAAGGCATCTCATATACCTGAATCTTCTTCCTTGATGCAGCTGGACGTCTTGAGTCTTCGTTCTTCGTCTTCTTTGGGCTCAACCGACTCTAGACTCACTGCTGTAAGTGATTGACAAACAAGGTGCACTAGTATGCCACGGAAAAGTGCACTAACACATGTGTTACTTAAGAGTTTCTGAGATTAATCATCATGATTTATGAGAATTGAGTTGTGGAAACCCTAGATTCGCCATGATCTCAGGATATGATTGATGCTTCGAAGTGACATAAGTTCAAGTTCTCTATGCTTGAAGTAGAACTAAAAGTTAAAATTCCAAATTTGAGTTTAGACTGTTATGTGCTTTTGAATGTTATATCTTCCGATTGAATATAGATAGGACTTTGATTCCAATTGTTATTATTCTTGGTGAATGGATTAGTATTAAGATTACTACAAGTGGATCCTTGGTGCTCTAGTTACTTTAATTATGAGATTTTCTATTTCAAATCTTGTTTATGCTTTCTTCTAAAATTGCTTAGAATCCTAGTTTAACTTTGTTAGAATTTATAGAATCGGGTTATCTACATAACCCCTGAGAATGATCTCGGTCTAATGATTGATTATTACTACATCGCGGCCTTGCGCTTGGGGCTGGTGAACAAGTTTTTAGCGCAATTACCGGGAAATTTTGTAGGCTAAACGGTTCTAAAAGTTCTAATAATTTTAGATTAGTTTCTGACATAGTTAGATAGGATTTTCAGATTTTGGAATTAGGTTTTTTTTTATTTTTTTCATACTAAGATTGCTTGTTTATTTTGTAGGATTTCTATTAACCTAGTTCAACAACTTCGGTAACATCCTTCTAAGTTAGTCTATTTTAGTTTTTCAGATTTCTCTTTCTAGGATTTAGAATTTGGTAGATTGAGAGGTTGTGTGGTTTATGTCCCATTGGGAACGTGATCACACAAAACATCTCCAAAGCAAAGTAGGTCTAGTTAAAGGATTCAAAATCCAAAAACATGTTAGGAAAATATATAAGTTGTTGAGAGTTCAGGAGGTATGTCGGCTAATTAACAAACATCTATAAGGAATCCTCCCACTCCTACTCCTAATCTAAATCTGACTCAAGAGAAAGTAACAGAAAATGAAGTTCAAAATGCTCCTCCAATGAGGACATTACGGGATTACCTACAACCCGTAAGAGCTACTACACCCTCTTGTATGGTTTTTCTCAATAATGCTGGAAACATAGATTTTAATCTAGGTGTAATCCAAATTTTTCCTAAGTTTCATGGGCTAGATTCTAAGAGCTTATATTTACATCTAAAAGAGTTTGAGGAAATAATAGCTACATTGCAATACAATAACATATCTGAGAACGTGATTAAACTCAAATTATTTTCGTTCTCCTTAAAAGAAAGGGCTAAGTCATGCATGGTGATGAACCTCCAATTTATACATCGCATTGCCCATTACATCGCATTATATGCATGGTTTTCATGCTTAAAAGGCCTATCTAATGCATGTTTTGTGATTTCAGGGATGAGAGCGGACTTCACCAAATTAGGGACTAAAAAGAGTTAATTGAAGCCATTGGATGAAGATTGAAGAAGGACTAAAGAAAGTAGAAAGAGAGGAGATGAAAGGAAGAAAGAAGTCCAAGGAGAAAGCAGGAAACAGAGGCCAAGACCGGTCGTACGACCGGTCGTCCATCGCCAGGACCGGTCGTCCGACCGGTCCGATTGTGCACAGAAGAGAAATTTTCAAAAAGGTCACGGGACCATTCACAACCGGTCGTGCGACCAGTCGTCCGATGTCCAGACCGGTCGTGCGACCGGTCTTGAATTAAAAGTTTAAATCAAAATTTTTGAAAAACTCACTGGACCGATTTTGACGTTTTGAGACCGGTCGTGCAACTGGTCGTGTGACTGGTCGTCAGGGAGCTCAGACCGGTCGTGCGACCAGTCGTTTGCATAACAAAGCTTCTTCGTGAAGCTCCGAGATTTTCTGCGCAGTGCATAACCTTACGCAATTTCTGGATGTTTCCGACGCAAGGGGCTTTTCCACTATAAAAGGACACCTAGGGGCTCTTCCTAGGTCATCATAGAAGCTAAGGGACGTGGTTCTAGAGAGAGGAAGCTGTCGTGGAGCATCTGCAACTCTCCAAACTCCGATTTTTCTAGTTTTTATGCTTTCTTATTTAAGTTCTAGTTGTAGTATGACAATGCTCGCCTAGAATCTCTCAGCTAAGGCTGAGAGGTGAAGCTTGTAGCTAATTTCATGTTTAATTCAAGTTAATTCAAGTGATTTTCAATTCAAGTTTGGATTTTGCATATTCTAGTTCTTCAAGTTGGTAGTTTGAGATGTTTTATGAGAGTTCATGTGCTCCGGACATGAATTCCTTGCAATTCTCTGAGATTATCATATGTTGTGGTGTTTAGATTCGAATTATAGTAATCCTTAAGCAAGCCATAGTCCATAGGAATGGCTGTTACTCCGAAGGCTATGATTTCGAATTCTACATGTGTTGAATGGGGACTAGAACTTGAAAGTTCAATTTGAATGGAATTGAATGTGTTTGAATGCTTTATTTTCCAACTAGATGAGAGATAGGACTTCAAATCTAGTTATATTCTATACTTGGATTGATTGGATTGACATGGGATTGCTACAAGTGGATCCTTGAATGCCTTAGTACTTTAAATTACTGGTTTTTGTTAAGTTACTGTTTTAGCATAAGTATTCCAATTGAAACTCATATCTATGGCAAACTGAGTTGCTAGAATAGTTTGAAAGTTGTTTCTAATTCCCTGTGGATCGACCTCGGTCTTACCGAGTTTTATTACTACATTGCAGCCTTACACTTGAGGCGAGCGAACACATGGTTCCACTCTTTACGGCTAGAGGTGGGCACGAACCAAGCCAGCTCGAAAGCTCGGCTCGGATTGGTTCGAAAAAGCTCGGCTTGGATTGGTTCGAATGGAAGTTCAAACCAAACCAAGCCTCTGAGTCAAGCTTGTTTGAAAAAACAAACCAAACTCAAACTAGGGTAGTTCCGACTCGGCTCGACTCGAAGCTCGATTTGATTCAGCTCAGTTTAATTCGGCTCATAGATTATAAGCACGTTGTTTCCTGTTGTGTGATCCACTTGAGCTTTGGATATGATTCCATTTTGGGATCATGTCCTAAAATGATATGTAAAACATAAGGATAACATGGATAATACATATATATGATGACATGGATAATACATAATACGTATACGGGATGACATGGATAATACATAATACATTTACATGAATACACACTGCTTCCTTGCACTTGTAAGATTATGCTTGTGTACTTTTGTTTGGAAAATACTCTTACATGTCTATTTTGAAGTTGCACTCTTTTGGAGGATGTTAAACATCATATAGTAAGATATGTTTGTACTTTTTTTTCTAACTTTTTAAATTCTTTTCTATTTAAATGAAAAAGGGAAAAAAGAGCCACTGTTTGTTTGAACTCGGCCCGGCCCGGTTCGAAATTTTCAACCAAGCCGATCCCGGCTCGAACCAGATTTTTCTGGAGCAAACCAAACTCGGGCCGCATGGGTCGGCCCGAAACCCAAACCAAACCGATCCACAAATTGCGATGGTACAAAAACAAACCAAACCAAACTAGGGCTAACTCGGCTTGGCCCGGATCGTTGCCCACCTCTATTTACGGCCTAGATCCATTATGACATGGAATGAGATAAACCAGAATTCTTAAAATAGTTTTTTCTGGTTCACAAAACAAACACCCTGAGAAAAATTATAATGAACTTTTCTGTTAGAGAGGGTGAAACATTATTTCAAGATTGGGAGAGATTTAAAGATCTTTTACTTGCTTCCCACATCATGGCTATGAAATTTGGCAGATTATCAGTTTCTTTTATGATGGATTGAGTTCCAACATGGGTCAATTCATAGAGATGATGTGCAATGGCGAGTTCATGAGCAAGGGCCCTGCTACAATCCGAAGATTGCACACCCAAGTGCAGGTAGCGAAGTAGTAAAATACTTGGTAAGATCGAGGTCGATCCACAGGGATTGGGGTTAAGAACACTTAGAGGAATTAGTTTAGGTGAGTGAGATGAAATCTAGTTTATCCACGAGAGTGGAGCAAGTTGTGTGTGGTGAAAGACAAAAATAGAAAAGAGGCTAAGGCATCAGGGATCCACCTTTGATTCATTCACAAGATTTGATTCGTTGATCCAACTATAACTCAACTGGAATTGAATAAAGATTCATTCCAATCAGAAGATGAAACAGTTAAACCATTTGCATATTTCATAAAAGATGGTGATCTGAACTGATTGATTTGACCATGAAGCACTCATTAGTTGATCGCAGGGAATTCCAAGCATCTACTGTGCCCGGAGTCGACAATAGATCAAGGAATTGTACAGATCAACAACTTTGCCAACAAGTCAACCGATAAAATCACAATTCATACGATCAAATGTATACTTACAAGATAGGAGGCTTTGATTGACCAATCTAACCGTTAAGATCTCGTCTATCGATCGCAGGGAATCCAAAGCATCCAATGTGCCCGGAGTCTACAATGGATCAAGGGATTTTACAGATCGATGACTTTACCTGCACTAGCTGGATGACCGTAGGGAATCCAAAGCATCCAACGTGCTCGGAGTCGACGATGAATCAAGGGACTTTATCGATCATGAACTAGCTAATTGGTGTGAAAGGGATCCCAAGCATCCAACGTGCCCGGAGTCGACGATGGATCAAGGGGCTTATACAACAATAGCGTCCGCCGAGGTGGATAGCCAAGCCAATCAACCAAAGAGAACTCCAACGTTTACACCACACAATGTTGAACCAAAAGAACCATAGCTTGCAAATTTCTTCAAAGGCTTCACCCCTAGCCTTAGCTAGAGGTTTAGCCAACCATGCTACAATGGAAGACTAAATTCTCTACAAAAGAGAAAATTCTACACTACTCTATACTACAAATGAAAGAAAGAAAGAAAACTAAAGAGAAGAGAGGAGATGAGTTGTAGAGAATGGGATCATTCAAATGAGGAGGAGAGGCCTCCTTTTATAGATTTTTGAGAGGTTTCCAAGCCTCCTCCCAATCCTAGGTGGCACTCCAAACCCAAAGCAGATTTTTTTTAAGGTTCGGGAATGGAGTTAGGCTTGGAGTGCCCAAAGCAAACTTTTGGGCTTGGAGTTAAGCTTGGAATGACATGTGGCAAAAAAGTACTCCAAGCCTAGGTGGCACTCCAAACCCAAAGCAGATTTTTTTGGAGGTTTGGGAATGGAGTGAGGCTTGGATGATGAGGTGGCATGATAGCCTTACACATGTGTGGGGAGAGAGAGAGAGAGAGAGAGAGAGAGCTTCTCTCTTGCAGCCATGGATTTGGGCAAGTGAGATGGAGAGTTGCTGGAAAGTGAAGGGCTGGAGGTGGATTGTTGTAGCTGGATGTCCAGCTGCTGGATGAAGATGCTGAGGAGAGTTGCTGATGATGGACGTCCAGCAGCTGGAGATGGATGGACGTCCACTGCTGGACGTGATGTGGGTCCCACCTGACGCTGGAGATGTTGATCACATTTGGAGATGGACGGCTGAGGAGGTAGTGGCTTCACCTGTTGGATGGACGGCTGATGCTCTGCGCGTCAGATGAAGGTGGGCAGCAGTGATGGACGGTGCTGGATGCTTGATGATGGACGTGCTGGCATGTGGTCCACTGCTTAGATGGACGCTGATGTGCTGCACGTGTGAAGCTGTGTTGGGCATCAACAAATGGACAGTGGATTGCCCTCTGCTGGCCGTTGATGGAGAGTGATGAACGGCTATCATCTTGGACGGTTGATGATATTGATGATGGGGTCCACTGCACCGGACAGATGGTTGGTGGGATGCGGCACTACTCGCTGGATGTGTGGCTGGAGATGGACGGTCCACTGAGAGAGGAGGGCTGCACGTGTGAAGGTGGATGATCCACCTGATGGACGGCTTGATGTGGATTGATGGGCGGCTAGCTGAAGTAGGTGCTGGTAGCCGTTCCAAGCATGCAAGGCATGGCCCACTTGATGGACGTTGCTGGCCTTGGACGGCTGGAAGGATGGAGGGATCAGCATCAGCTGTGGGGTCCACCTTGGAGACGTCCTTGCTTAGTGGCCTGGGCTGGGCGGTGAAGATGGCTGGACATGCTGGTGCTGCAGATGTGGTCCACCATCTGGACGGTTGAAGGTTGGTCTGTCCACGTGGCGATGATGGAATGGACGTGGATGATGCAGCTGGAGATGGTTGCTGTGGACGTGCAAGGAGCTGGTGGAGAGCTTTGATGTCAGCTGATTGACAGTGGATCTGATCTGGTGAATGGACAGTTGAGGGTCAGCATCTCGCTGCTGTATGTGGACGGATGATCATCTTGCTGGACTTTGGATAGACGGTCATAATGAGATGTACGTGCTGACTTTGTGGCTGGTAACGTGTGATCAAATCCATCAGATGGACGGCTGAAATCAGTTGCTGCCTTGAACGGGATCTCCACAGATGCAGCGTTGGATTGGCAGGGTCCACATGATAGTCAGAAGGCTTGGACGCTGATCAGAGTGCTGGGCACTGATTGGAGGGCAGCAAACAGCTGCACGCCTGGAACGCTGATGAAGGTGGGACGTCCATTGCTTGGACTGATAGACGGCTGGGATTAGAGGCAGAGCAGGGACGTTGGATAGGAGAACGGTGGAGATGGAATGGACGTGCTCAACGGACGTGGTGCTGCTGACCGTTGGTTTGCATCTAGCTCATGTGATGAGGTCCCTCTAGCTGGACAATCCGGGCCATTGATTTGATGCTCATGAAAGTGTGGCCTTGCTCTCTTTTGGGCCTTTAAATGCCCTGATTGGATCGAATATTGTGCAACCTTTCCTGATCACCTAAACATTGAAAATTCACCTAATGAGGGATAATTAACCGGAAAAACAATGATAATGCCCTTACAACCAGGGTTAATTATACAATATTAGGTACTCATCACACCCCCCAACCAGCATTTTGCTAGTCTCGAGCAAAACATGCGAAAATCATCTAAGGATTTTTCGAAATAATGCAATCAATCTTATCCTCGACAGTTTTCACCAATCAAAACCATCTCGAGACTTCCTGTTATTTCCTAGTAAAACAAAAATAAAGAGAAGAAAAGGTTTAATGTATTTATGTGATCCTTCTAGTAGAGTTTCTAAGGCATACAGTTTTGAGAATATTTAAATATAGATTCTAGTCACTTAGTAAACAACTTAATTGAGTTCAAAGCATTAATGATTCAATAGAAGCATTCTAAACATTGAGTTCCATGATGCACGGTGAAGTCTAGCCTTAACACAACTAGGAGTTCAGTCTTCTACTTTCATGTTAACACTGATGATTGAAGAGAATGGTCAGATCAACCAAGTCACTGATTCCGAACCTTATTACTGTTCTTTTCAATATTTTTCCAGCTTTTGATTGATGGATTTTTTTTTTTTGAACCAAGAACCGATAGCCGAAGACTCCAAAAGGCTCACTTCGTACTATGGTAATGTTTTGTAATGGTAACGACAATGGATGAAAATCCTTGCCCCAAATTACTATGAATATTCCCTTCTTCTTTTTTTAACTTTTCTATGAACCAAGTAGACAAGGATCTCCAGGCTTGGTTCCAATCACTCTCAACAACCATCAAGTCAACATTATAGTATCAAACTCAAATCCTAGCAGTGCAAGCTAGATGTGAACTGTGAAAATTCATGACTCAATCAATGTTTATCATTTTCTAATGGAAATTTAATGGAAAGAACTCAATTTTGAAATTTGCTAAAGCAACTAAACTCTAAGCTTTAACATTGTCATCACTAAATGCCTTGTCATTCTACTATTCAAATTATTTCAAAATCACATAAATCACATAAATCCCTAGATTTTTTTTAAGGCTAAAGAAATAATAATTTACATACAATACAACCACAAAATTTCCTGTTCCTTTTGTGCAATGCACATAGACCACGTATCATCCGACAGACTCCTTCGGCCACAAGATGAGCCACATCCTCACATTTCCCATGATCAATTCAGTTTGGGGTCTTACGCTGCTCATAATACCATGAGAGTGTGCTTCACCTCCCAGCTGCCTTAATCCCCTTCATGATTTCTGAGAACAGGGAATATCTGTCGGTTTCAACGGCGATTTCCTCTATCACGGTGCGTTCAACACGACCAGGATGTTTCCCATAAAACCATTTTTTTAATTGACCTAAAATAGCAAAAAGATAGGCAAAGTAGCAAAGAGATAGACAACTGGAAAGATTTTTTACAGGAATTCCACACCCCCCAACCTAAATGTAACATTGTCCTCAATGTTGAAAAATGAATGCATAGACAACTGCAACATGAGAGCAAAATGGTAAAGAATAAAGGGTAAAGAGTACCTGAGAGGATGAATACTTGTAAGCGCTGGAGTTTTCCAAGTTGCCACAATAAAATACAACAAACAAACTAACCTACTAGTATACAAAACGGGATCTCCGTCAGACTAGGAGATCAATCCTGATAAACAGGATCTTCCAGAGGGGTGGATTCCTCCTCTGGGGCAAATTCCTCAAGAAAGGGCTTCAAACGCTGCCCGTTCACTTTAAATATATTTCCATTTTTGGGGTTCTCAATCTCAACAGCGCCATGAGGATAAACAGTTTTGACTACAAAAGGGCCGGTCTATCGAGATTTCACCTTTCCCGGAAATAGATGTAGCCTAGAATTGTACAAGAGAACTTTCTGAGATGGTTCAAAAGATCTTCGAAGGATATTCCTGTCATGGAATACCTTCGTTCGTTCCTTGTATATTCTGGCATTATCATAAGCCTCATTCCGGATTTCCTCCAACTCGTTCAGCTGGAGTTTGCGAAACGAGCTGGCCTTGTCAAGATTGAAATTGAATTTCTTTATAGCCCAATAAGCTTTATGCTCCAACTCCACAGGTAGATGGCAAGCTTTCCCATAGACAAGTCTATAAGGAGACATTCCAATCGGAGTTTTGTACGCTGTACGGTAAGCCCACAACGCATCGGTTAGTCTTAGAGACCAATCCTTGCGATCTGGATTTACAGTTTTTTCCAAGATGTGTTTGATTTCCCTGTTGGAAACTTCTTCTTGACCACTTGTTTGTGGGTGATAGGGCGTACTCACCTTGTGTGTGATACCATATCTCTTCATCAAAGCCTCGAAAGGTCTGTTACAGAAGTGTGTACCCCCATCACTGATAATGGCTCGAGGTGTCCCAAATCTTGATAGAATATTCTCTTTTAGAAATCGTAGGACCGTTTTGTGATCATTGGTTCTACACAAGATTGCCTCAACCCATTTAGAGACATAATCGACAGCCAATAGGATATATAGATATCCAAATGAGGAAGGGAATGGTCCCATGAAATCGATGCCCCAACAGTCGAAAACTTCGATGATCAATATCGGATTTAAAGGCATCATATTTCTACGGGAGATTCCTCCCAACTTTTGACAACGGTCACATGCTTTGCAAAAAACATGGGTGTCCTTGAATATTGAAGGCCAGTAGAAACCGCACTGGAGAATCTTGGCAGCGGTTTTCTTAGAAGAGAAATGACCACCACATGCATAAGAATGGCAAAAGGAGATGACATTGGTTTGTTCATTATCTGGAACACACCTCCTTATGATTTGATCTGGGCAGTATTTGAACAAATACGGATCATCCCAGAAAAAGTTGCGTACCTCTGTGAAAAATTTCCTTTTATCTTGTGGGGTCCAATGACTCGGAATTCTTCCTGCAACAAGATAGTTAACAATGTCAGCAAACCAAGGTTGGCAAGAGACTTCAAACAACTGTTCATCAGGGAAAGTGTCCTTTATCGGTGTCGTATCTACGGAATCAGAGAGTACTAGGCGAGACAAGTGATCAGCCACTACGTTTTCTACTCCCTTTTTGTCTCAGATCTCAAGGTCGAATTCTTAGAGCAAAAGGATCCACCTGAGCAAGCGAGGCTTAGCATCTTTCTTATAAAGAAGATACTTGAGAGCCGCATGATCAGTAAAAATCACAATTTTGGACCCAATCAAGTAGGACCTGAACTTGTCAAGTGCAAAGACTACGGCAAGGAGTTCCTTTTCCGTAGTTGAGTAGTTTACTTGCGCACTGTTCAAGGTTCTACTTGCGTAGTATATAACATAGGGCTTCTTGTCTTTTCTTTGCCCCAAAACTGCCCCAACAACGTAGTCACTTGCGTCACACATGATTTCAAAAGGTATAGTCCAATCGGGTGGTTGCATTATCGGTGCGCTGGTCAACATGCCTTTAAGCTTGGTGAAAGCTTCTTGGCAGTCATTGGTCCACTCGAATGGAGCATCCTTTTGCAGGAGATTGCATAATGGACGAGAGATATGACTGAAGTCCTTTATAAATCTCCTATAGAATCCTGCATGACCCAAGAAAGAACGAATGTTTCGTACACTTATGGGGGCTGGTAGGTTGGCAATTAAGTCGATCTTTGCCTTGTCTACTTCTATTCCGTTGGACGAAATATTATGTCCAAGAACAATTCCCTTTTGAACCATAAAATGACACTTTTCCCAATTCAAAACAAGATTCTTTTCTTTACACCTTGTCAAGACCAATTGTAAATGGTTCAAACATTCATCAAAGGAACAACCAAATACCGAGAAGTCATCGATGAAGACTTCCAAGAAATGTCCAACCATGTCAGAGAAAATGCTGAGCATGCATCTCTGAAAAGTGGCAGAAGCATTACACAGTCCGAAAGGCATCCTCTTGTACGCAAAGGTGCCGAATGGACAAGTGAATGTGGTTTTCTCTTGATCTTCTAGGGCAATCTCTATTTGGTTGTATCCAGAGTACCCATCTAGGAAACAGTAATAGGAGTGACCAGCTAACCTTTCTAACATTTGATCAATGAATGGTAAAGGAAAGTGGTCCTTCCTAGTAACAGTATTCAGTTTCCTATAGTCGATACACATTCTCCAACCAGTAGTGACTCTAGTTGGTACCAACTCATTGTCTGCATTCGCAACTATGGTAACTCCAGATTTTTTAGGTACCACTTGGGTTGGACTTACCCATTGGCTATCTGAAATAGGGTAGATGATGCTCACATCCAATAGCTTGAGGACCTCGGCTCTAACCACTTCAGTCATGTTTGGATTCAATCTCCTTTGTGGTTGTTTAGAGGGTTTAGCATTCTCCTCGAGTTGTATCCTATGGGTACAAATCAGGGGATCAATTCTCTTGATGTCAGCAATTGTCCAACCTATGGCATCCTTGTGTTCCTTGAGAACATTGATCAATTTGTCCTCTTAGTCTTTATCAAGGTGAGATGAAATAACCACAGGAAAAGTATTGCCTTGACCCAAGTATGTATATTTCAGTTCCAAAGGTAATGGCTTCAGGTCAAGCTTTGGTGCTTCAATTCTTGATGGTAGAGGTTGTGAATCATTTAGAGAGAGTTTTTCAAAATGAGGCCTCCACTGGTTTGTATCATGCACAAGAGTGGATTCTAACAATCCATTCACCACTTCCAAAATTGTCTCATCATCAGAATCAGCAAAGTGGGCTAGACATGCTTCTAAGGGTTCGGACAGAGAGGTTAGAAGGAATTCTTCTTCCATGAGGGTATCGATCAGGTTGGCCTCATGGATCTCATCATCATTCCCTTGTTGTTTACACATGTTGAAAACATTTAGCTCTAACTTCATATTGCCAAATGAAAATTTCACGACCCCATTCCTGCAGTTGATCATAGCATTGGAAGTTGCCAGGAATGGTCGGCCAAGAATAACAGGTATCTGGGTGCTAACATTTGCTACAGGTTGGGTATCCAAGACAATGAAGTCTACTGGGAAGTAGAATTTGTCTACTTGTACCAACACATCTTCCACTACTCCTCTCGGTATCCGTACAGATCGATCGGCAAGTTGCAAGGTGGTCCTGGTGGGTTTCAATTCACCGAGTCCCAGCTGTTCGTAAACCGAGAAGGGTATAAGATTGACACTCGCCCCTAAGTCAAGAAGTGCTTGTTCGACCCGGAAGTTCCCTATTATGCAAGTAATAGTAGGACTTCCTGGATCTTTATATTTTGGGGGAGAGTTTTGGTTAATGATAGCACTAACCTGTTCAGTCAAAAAGGCTTTCTTTTGTACATTGAGCTTGCACTTAATAGTATAAAGATCTTTTAGAAACTTGGCATATGAAGGTATCTGCTTGATTGCATCCAACAAGGGTATGTTGATTTTCACTTGTTTAAAAACTTCCAAGACATCTTGAGCTTTAACCATTGCTTTAGATGAGAGTAGGCGTTGGGGAAACGGGACCACTGGCTCGAAAACATGCTCTGTCTCCTTCTCAGGTTGATCATCACTAGATCTGTCATCACTCTTCGATTTAGATGATTCCTTAGGTTTATCAACTGTCCTAGGAATATCTTTTTCAATCACCTTACCACTTCTTAGGGTGGTGATAGATTTAGCGTGCTCAACATGAGGGTTGGAAGAACCTGAATCATTCACCTCATACTGTCCCTTCGGGTTAGGTTGAGGTTGGGCCGGAAAGGTCCCTTTCTCCTTAACATTCTGTCGTGATTCGATTCTTTCAACGGAAGTTTTGAGCTCTTGGAGGGTTTGTATGATGTGCGTGATGTTCTGATCTTGTCTCTGATTGATTTGAGCTTGTCCCTCCATGAATGTATGCAAAGTATCCTCTAGGGTCTTCCTTGGTGGGGGCACATACGGTGTGCCAGTGGAAGGCACTTGAGGATTATTGCCTACATTGACAGTTTGTCCGTTTCTCCAACTGAAGTTTGGATGGTTCCGCCAATTAGGATTATACGTGTTTGACACTGGGGCATTGAAAGGCCTTTGATAAGTATTCATGACATTGGCTTGATCGTGCAATAATTCTTGAAAAGATGTGATTATAGGACAACCCTTGGTAAAGTGTGCATCGCTCTTACAGATGTCACAAACACTTTCAGTTTCCCTGGTTTTAATAGCGTTGACCTTCCTTAATTCCATGGCTTCTATTTTACGTGTGAGCCCTGCTATCTTTGCATTGACATCGTCATCCTCGGTTAAAAGATAAACATCTCTTTTTTCATTGGGCCCAGGTTTGGTCTTAGCGGGTTTGTCAAATGTGTCCCAAGATTGGGAATTTTCTGCTAAGAAGTCAAAGTATTCCATAGCCTCATCAGAACCTTTGCTCATGAACTCCCCATTACACATCATTTCTACGAATTGGCGCATGACTGGGCTCAATCCATTATAGAAGAAGCTAATCAAGCGCCATGTTTCGTAGCTATGATGTGGGCAGGCAAGTAAGAGTTCCTTGAAACGTTCCCAACACTGAAAAAAGTTTCATTCTCCTTTTGGAAAAAATTCATTATATCTCGTTTCAGGGTGTTGGTCTTATGAATTGGGAAAAACTTTTTAAGAAATTCCTTAGTCATCTCTTGCCATGTCCCTATGGTTCTGGGCCTTAAGGAGTGCAACCAAGACTTGGCCTTCTCCTTCAAGGAAAAAGGAAATAGTTTTAACCTAACCACGTCATCAGAAACGTTGTCGTAATCTAAAGTAGCGATTACTTCATCAAATTCCCTCAAATGTAAATAGGGACTTTCAGTGTCGAGTCCATGAAATTTAGGAAGTAACTGTATCACTCCAGGTTTAAAATCAATGTTGCCCGCATTCACCGGAAAAACCATACAAGAAGGAGTACTCGTTCTTGCAGGTTGCAAGTAATCACGTAAACTTCTAAATGGTGGCTCATTGTGTACTTCATTCTCATCTTGATCATATTCATTTTCATTCTCGGCCATGTTTATGGTTAATTCACAAGTATCAGGAAGTTTTCTAACACAGTGATTGGATAGACCTTCAACCAAAATTCCGTCGCTTAGAAGACGTCTTGTGTGATCACGAGTACACTTACGCATAAACACTAAATAAGGAGATAAGGAAAGAGGTTACCCGGAAAGAAGAACACTTGGCTATGAGCGATTCTTGAGAGCAACAAAATAAAAGAAGTTAGTATACTATTGACAATATATATACATAAACCAATTCCAAAAATATTCTTAAACCGATGCCAATCCCCGGCAACGGCGCCAAAAACTTGCTACAATCCGAAGATTGCACACCCAAGTGTAGGTAGCGAAGTAGTAAAATACTCGGTAAGATCGAGGTCGATCCACAAGGATTGGGGTTAAGAACACTTAGAGGAATTAGTTTAGGTGAGTGAGATGAAATTTGGTTTATCCACGAGAGTGGAGCAAGTTGTGTGTGGTGAAAGACAAAAATAGAAAAGGGGCTAAGGCATCAGGGATCCACCTTTGATTCATTCACAAGATTTGATTCATTGATCCAACTATAACTCAACTGGAATTGAATAAAGATTCATTCCAATCGGAAGATGAAACAGTTAAACCATTTGCATATTTCATAAAAGATGGTGATCTGAACTGATTGATTTGACCATGAAGCATTCATTAGTTGATCGCAGGGAATTCCAAGCATCCACTGTGCCCGGAGTCGACAATGGATCAAGGAATTGTACAGATCAACAACTTTGCCAACAAGTCAACCGATAAGATCACAATTCATACGATCAAATGCATACTTACAAGATAGGAGGCTTTGATTGACCGATCCAACCGTTAAGATCTCATCTATCGATCGCAGGGAATCCAAAGCATCCAATGTGCCCGGAGTCTGCAATGGATCAAGGGATTTTACAGATCGATGACTTTACCTGCACTAGCTCGATGACCGTAGGGAATCCAAAGCATCCAACGTGACCGGAGTCGATGATGGATCAAGGGACTTTATCGATCATGAACTAGCTAATTGGTGTGCAAGGGATCCCAAGCATCCAACGTGCCCGGAGTCGACGATGGATCAAGGGATTTATACAACAATAGCGTCCGCCGAGGTGGATAGCCAAGCCAATCAACCAAAGAGAACTCCAACATTTACACCACACAATGTTGAACCAAAAGAACCATAGCTTGCAAATTTCTTCAAAGGCTTCGCCCCTAGCCTTAGCTAGAGGTTTAGCCAACCATGCTACAATGGAAGACTAAATTCTCTACAAAGAGAAAATTCTACACTACTCTATACTACAAATGAAAGAAAGAAAGAAAACTAAAGAGAAGAGAGGAGATGAGTTGTAGAGAATGGGATCATTCAAATGAGGAGGAGAGGCCTCCTTTTATAGATTTTTGAGAGGCTTCCATGCCTCCTCCCAATCCTAGGTGGCACTCCAAACCCAAAGCAGATTTTTTTTTAGGTTCGGGAATGGAGTTAGGCTTAGAGTGCCCAAAACAAACTTTTGGGCTTGGAGTTAAGCTTGAAATGACATGTGGCAAAAAAGTACTCCAAGCCTAGGTGGCACTCCAAACCCAAAGCAGATTTTTTTGGAGGCTTGGGAATGGAGTGAGGCTTGGATGATGAGGTGGCATGATAGCCTTACACATGTGTGGGGAGAGAGAGAGAGAGAGAGAGAGCTTCTCTCTTGTAGCCATGGATTTGGGCAAGTGAGATGGAGAGTTGCTAGAAAGTGAAGGGCTGGAGGTGGATTGTTGTAGCTGGATGTCCAGCTGCTGGATGAAGATGCTGAGGAGAGTTGCTGATGATGGACGTCCAGCAGCTGGAGATGGATGGACGTCCACTGCTGGATGTGATGTGGGTCCCACCTGACGCTGGAGATGTTGATCACATTTGGAGATGGACGGCTGAGGAGGTAGTGGCTTCACCTGCTGGATGGACGGCTGATGCTCTGCGCGTCAGATGAAGGTGGGCAGCAGTGATGGACGGTGCTGGATGCTTGATGATGGACGTGCTGGCATGTGGTCCACTGCTTGGATGGACGCTGATGTGTTGCACGTGTGAAGCTGTGTTGGGCATCACCAAATGGACAGTGGATTCAACTCTGTTGGCCGTTGATGGAGAGTGATGAACGGCTATCATCTTGGACGGTTGATGATATTGATGATGGGGTCCACTGCACCGGACAGATGGTTGGTGGGATGCGGCACTATTCGCTGGATGTGTGGCTGGAGATGGACGGTCCACTGAGAGAGGAGGGCTGCACGTGTGAAGGTGGATGATCCACCTGATGGACGGCTTGATGTGGATTGATGGGCGGCTGGCTAAAGTAGGTGCTGGTAGTCGTTCCACGCATGCAAGGCATGGCCCACTTGATGGACGTTGCTGGTCTTGGACGGCTGGAAGGATGGAGGGATCAGCATCAGCTGTGGGGTCCACCTTGGAGACGTCCTTGCTTAGTGGCCTGGGCTGGGCGGTGAAGATGGCTGGACGCGCTGGTGCTGCAGATGTGGTCCACCATCTGGACGGTTGAAGGTTGGACGGTCCACGTGGCGATGCTGGAATGGACATGGATGATGCAGCTGGAGATGGTTGCTGTGGACGTGCAAGGAGCTGGTGGAGAGCTTTGATGTCAGCTGATTAACGGTGGATCTGATCTGGTGAATGGACGATTGAGTGTCAGCATCTCACTGCTGTATGTGGACGGATGATCATCTTGCTGAACTTTGGATAGACGGTCATAATGAGCTGTACGTGCTGACTTTGTGGTTGGTAACGTGTGATCAAATCCATCGGATGGACGGCTGAAATCAGTTGCTGCCTTGAACGGGATCTCCACAGATGCAGCGTTGGATTGGCAGGGTCCACATGATAGTCAGAAGGCTTGGACGCTGATCAGAGTGCTGGGCACTGATTGGAGGGCAGCAAACAGCTGCACGCCTGGAACGCTGATGAAGGTGGGACGTCCATTGCTTGGACTGATAGACGGCTGGGATTAGAGGCAGAGCAGGGACGTTGGATAGGAGAACGGTGGAGATGGAATGGACGTGCTCAACGGACGTGGTGCTGCTGACCGTTGGTTTGCATCTAGCTCATGTGATGAGGTCCCTCTAGCTGGACAATCCGGGCCATTGATTTGATGCTCATGAAAGTGTGGCCTTGCTCTCTTTTGGGCCTTTAAATGCCCTGATTGGATCGAATATTGTGCAACCTTTCCTGATCACCTAAACATTGAAAATTCACCTAATGAGGGATAATTAACCGAAAAAACAATGATAATGCCCTTAACAACCAGGGTTAATTATACAATATTAGGTACTCATCACACCCCCCAACCAGCATTTTGCTAGTCTCGAGCAAAACATGCGAAAATCATCTAAGGATTTTTCGAAATAATGCAATCAATCTTATCCTCGACAGTTTTCACCAATCAAAACCATCTCGAGACTTCCTGTTATTTCCTAGTAAAACAAAAATAAAGAGAAGAAAAGGTTTAATGTATTTATGTGATCCTTCTAGTAGAGTTTCTAAGGCATACAGTTTTGAGAATATTTAAATATAGATTCTAGTCACTTAGTAAACAACTTAATTGAGTTCAAAGCATTAATGATTCAATAGAAGCATTCTAAACATTGAGTTCCATGATGCACGGTGAAGTCTAGCCTTAACACAACTAGGAGTTCAGTCTTCTACTTTCATGTTAACACTGATGATTGAAGAGAATGGTCAGATCAACCAAGTCACTGATTCCGAACCTTATTACTGTTCTTTTCAATATTTTTCCAGCTTTTGATTGATGGATTTTTTTTTTTTTGAACCAAGAACCGATAGCCGAAGACTCCAAAAGGCTCACTTCGTACTATGGTAATGTTTTGTAATGGTAACGACAATGGATGAAAATCCTTGCCCCAAATTACTATGAATATTCCCTTCTTCTTTTTTTAACTTTTCTATGAACCAAGTAGACAAGGATCTCCAGGCTTGGTTCCAATCACTCTCAACAACCATCAAGTCAACATTATAGTATCAAACTCAAATCCTAGCAGTGCAAGCTAGATGTGAACTGTGAAAATTCATGACTCAATCAATGTTTATCATTTTCTAATGGAAATTTAATGGAAAGAACTCAATTTTGAAATTTGCTGAAGCAACTAAACTCTAAGCTTTAACATTGTCATCACTAAATGCCTTTTCATTCTACTATTCAAATTATTTCAAAATCACATAAATCACATAAATCCCTAGATTTTTTTTAAGGCTAAAGAAATAATAATTTACATACAATACAACCACAAAATTTCCTGTTCCTTTTGTGCAATGCACATAGACCACGTATCATCCGACAGACTCCTTCGGCCACAAGATGAGCCACATCCTCACATTTCCCATGATCAATTCAGTTTGGGGTCTTACGCTGCTCATAATACCATGAGAGTGTGCTTCACCTCCCAGCTGCCTTAATCCCCTTCATGATTTCTGAGAACAGGGAATATCTGTCGGTTTCAACAGCGATTTCCAACTAAGGTCCTCTATCACGGTGCGTTCAACACGAACAGGATGTTTCCCATAAAACCATTTTTTTTAATTGACCTAAAATAGCAAAAAGATAGGCAAAGTAGCAAAGAGATAGACAACTGGAAAGATTTTTTACAGGAATTCCACACCCCCCAACCTAAATGTAACATTGTCCTCAATGTTGAAAAATGAATGCATAGACAACTGCAACATGAGAGCAAAATGGTAAAGAATAAAGGGTAAAGAGTACCTGAGAGGATGAATACTTGTAAGCGCTGGAGTTTTCCAAGTTGCCACAATAAAATACAACAAACAAACTAACCTACTAGTATACAAAACGGGATCTCCGTCAGACTAGGAGATCAATCCTGATAAACAGGATCTTCCAGAGGGGTGGATTCCTCCTCTGGGGCAAATTCCTCAAGAAAGGGCTTCAAACGCTGCCCGTTCACTTTAAATATATTTCCATTTTTGGGGTTCTCAATCTCAACAGCGCCATGAGGATAAACAGTTTTGACTACAAAAGGGCCGGTCTATCGAGATTTCACCTTTCCCGGAAATAGATGTAGCCTAGAATTGTACAAGAGAACTTTCTGAGATGGTTCAAAAGATCTTCGAAGGATATTCCTGTCATGGAATACCTTCGTTCGTTCCTTGTATATTCTGGCATTATCATAAGCCTCATTCCGGATTTCCTCCAACTCGTTCAGCTGGAGTTTGCGAAACGAGCTGGCCTTGTCAAGATTGAAATTGAATTTCTTTATAGCCCAATAAGCTTTATGCTCCAACTCCACAGGTAGATGGCGAGCTTTCCCATAGACAAGTCTATAAGGAGACATTCCAATCGGAGTTTTGTACGCTGTACGGTAAGCCCACAACGCATCGGTTAGTCTTAGAGACCAATCCTTGCGATCTGGATTTACAGTTTTTTCCAAGATGTGTTTGATTTCCCTGTTGGAAACTTCTTCTTGACCACTTGTTTGTGGGTGATAGGGCGTACTCACCTTGTGTGTGATACCATATCTCTTCATCAAAGCCTCGAAAGGTCTGTTATAGAAGTGTGTACCCCCATCACTGATAATGGCTCGAGGTGTCCCAAATCTTGATAGAATATTCTCTTTTAGAAATCGTAGGACCGTTTTGTGATCATTGGTTCTACACAAGATTGCCTCAACCCATTTAGAGACATAATCGACAGCCAATAGGATATATAGATATCCAAATGAGGAAGGGAATGGTCCCATGAAATCGATGCCCCAACAGTCGAAAACTTCGATGATCAATATCGGATTTAAAGGCATCATATTTCTACGGGAGATTCCTCCCAACTTTTGACAACGGTCACATGCTTTGCAAAAAACATGGGTGTCCTTGAATATTGAAGGCCAGTAGAAACCGCACTGGAGAATCTTGGCAGCGGTTTTCTTAGAAGAGAAATGACCACCACATGCATAAGAATGGCAAAAGGAGATGACATTGGTTTGTTCATTATCTGGAACACACCTCCTTATGATTTGATCTGGGCAGTATTTGAACAAATACGGATCATCCCAGAAAAAGTTGCGTACCTCTGTGAAAAATTTCCTTTTATCTTGTGGGGTCCAATGACTCGGAATTCTTCCTGCAACAAGATAGTTAACAATGTCAGCAAACCAAGGTTGGCAAGAGACTTCAAACAACTGTTCATCAGGGAAAGTGTCCTTTATCGGTGTCGTATCTACGGAATCAGAGAGTACTAGGCGAGACAAGTGATCAGCCACTACGTTTTCTACTCCCTTTTTGTCTCAGATCTCAAGGTCGAATTCTTAGAGCAAAAGGATCCACCTGAGCAAGCGAGGCTTAGCATCTTTCTTATAAAGAAGATACTTGAGAGCCGCATGATCAGTAAAAATCACAATTTTGGACCCAATCAAGTAGGACCTGAACTTGTCAAGTGCAAAGACTACGGCAAGGAGTTCCTTTTCCGTAGTTGAGTAGTTTACTTGCGCACTGTTCAAGGTTCTACTTGCGTAGTATATAACATAGGGCTTCTTGTCTTTTCTTTGCCCCAAAACTGCCCCAACAACGTAGTCACTTGCGTCACACATGATTTCAAAAGGTATAGTCCAATCGGGTGGTTGCATTATCGGTGCGCTGGTCAACATGCCTTTAAGCTTGGTGAAAGCTTCTTGGCAGTCATTGGTCCACTCGAATGGAGCATCCTTTTGCAGGAGATTGCATAATGGACGAGAGATATGACTGAAGTCCTTTATAAATCTCCTATAGAATCCTGCATGACCCAAGAAAGAACGAATGTTTCGTACACTTATGGGGGCTGGTAGGTTGGCAATTAAGTCGATCTTTGCCTTGTCTACTTCTATTCCGTTGGACGAAATATTATGTCCAAGAACAATTCCCTTTTGAACCATAAAATGACACTTTTCCCAATTCAAAACAAGATTCTTTTCTTTACACCTTGTCAAGACCAATTGTAAATGGTTCAAACATTCATCAAAGGAACAACCAAATACCGAGAAGTCATCGATGAAGACTTCCAAGAAATGTCCAACCATGTCAGAGAAAATGCTGAGCATGCATCTCTGAAAAGTGGCAGAAGCATTACACAGTCCGAAAGGCATCCTCTTGTACGCAAAGGTGCCGAATGGACAAGTGAATGTGGTTTTCTCTTGATCTTCTAGGGCAATCTCTATTTGGTTGTATCCAGAGTACCCATCTAGGAAACAGTAATAGGAGTGACCAGCTAACCTTTCTAACATTTGATCAATGAATGGTAAAGGAAAGTGGTCCTTCCTAGTAACAGTATTCAGTTTCCTATAGTCGATACACATTCTCCAACCAGTAGTGACTCTAGTTGGTACCAACTCATTGTCTGCATTCGCAACTATGGTAACTCCAGATTTTTTAGGTACCACTTGGGTTGGACTTACCCATTGGCTATCTGAAATAGGGTAGATGATGCTCACATCCAATAGCTTGAGGACCTCGGCTCTAACCACTTCAGTCATGTTTGGATTCAATCTCCTTTGTGGTTGTTTAGAGGGTTTAGCATTCTCCTCGAGTTGTATCCTATGGGTACAAATCAGGGGATCAATTCTCTTGATGTCAGCAATTGTCCAACCTATGGCATCCTTGTGTTCCTTGAGAACATTGATCAATTTGTCCTCTTAGTCTTTATCAAGGTGAGATGAAATAACCACAGGAAAAGTATTGCCTTGACCCAAGTATGTATATTTCAGTTCCAAAGGTAATGGCTTCAGGTCAAGCTTTGGTGCTTCAATTCTTGATGGTAGAGGTTGTGAATCATTTAGAGAGAGTTTTTCAAAATGAGGCCTCCACTGGTTTGTATCATGCACAAGAGTGGATTCTAACAATCCATTCACCACTTCCAAAATTGTCTCATCATCAGAATCAGCAAAGTGGGCTAGACATGCTTCTAAGGGTTCGGACAGAGAGGTTAGAAGGAATTCTTCTTCCATGAGGGTATCGATCAGGTTGGCCTCATGGATCTCATCATCATTCCCTTGTTGTTTACACATGTTGAAAACATTTAGCTCTAACTTCATATTGCCAAATGAAAATTTCACGACCCCATTCCTGCAGTTGATCATAGCATTGGAAGTTGCCAGGAATGGTCGGCCAAGAATAACAGGTATCTGGGTGCTAACATTTGCTACAGGTTGGGTATCCAAGACAATGAAGTCTACTGGGAAGTAGAATTTGTCTACTTGTACCAACACATCTTCCACTACTCCTCTCGGTATCCGTACAGATCGATCGGCAAGTTGCAAGGTGGTCCTGGTGGGTTTCAATTCACCGAGTCCCAGCTGTTCGTAAACCGAGAAGGGTATAAGATTGACACTCGCCCCTAAGTCAAGAAGTGCTTGTTCGACCCGGAAGTTCCCTATTATGCAAGTAATAGTAGGACTTCCTGGATCTTTATATTTTGGGGGAGAGTTTTGGTTAATGATAGCACTAACCTGTTCAGTCAAAAAGGCTTTCTTTTGTACATTGAGCTTGCACTTAATAGTATAAAGATCTTTTAGAAACTTGGCATATGAAGGTATCTGCTTGATTGCATCCAACAAGGGTATGTTGATTTTCACTTGTTTAAAAACTTCCAAGACATCTTGAGCTTTAACCATTGCTTTAGATGAGAGTAGGCGTTGGGGAAACGGGACCACTGGCTCGAAAACATGCTCTGTCTCCTTCTCAGGTTGATCATCACTAGATCTGTCATCACTCTTCGATTTAGATGATTCCTTAGGTTTATCAACTGTCCTAGGAATATCTTTTTCAATCACCTTACCACTTCTTAGGGTGGTGATAGATTTAGCGTGCTCAACATGAGGGTTGGAAGAACCTGAATCATTCACCTCATACTGTCCCTTCGGGTTAGGTTGAGGTTGGGCCGGAAAGGTCCCTTTCTCCTTAACATTCTGTCGTGATTCGATTCTTTCAACGGAAGTTTTGAGCTCTTGGAGGGTTTGTATGATGTGCGTGATGTTCTGATCTTGTCTCTGATTGATTTGAGCTTGTCCCTCCATGAATGTATGCAAAGTATCCTCTAGGGTCTTCCTTGGTGGGGGCACATACGGTGTGCCAGTGGAAGGCACTTGAGGATTATTGCCTACATTGACAGTTTGTCCGTTTCTCCAACTGAAGTTTGGATGGTTCCGCCAATTAGGATTATACGTGTTTGACACTGGGGCATTGAAAGGCCTTTGATAAGTATTCATGACATTGGCTTGATCGTGCAATAATTCTTGAAAAGATGTGATTATAGGACAACCCTTGGTAAAGTGTGCATCGCTCTTACAGATGTCACAAACACTTTCAGTTTCCCTGGTTTTAATAGCGTTGACCTTCCTTAATTCCATGGCTTCTATTTTACGTGTGAGCCCTGCTATCTTTGCATTGACATCGTCATCCTCGGTTAAAAGATAAACATCTCTTTTTTCATTGGGCCCAGGTTTGGTCTTAGCGGGTTTGTCAAATGTGTCCCAAGATTGGGAATTTTCTGCTAAGAAGTCAAAGTATTCCATAGCCTCATCAGAACCTTTGCTCATGAACTCCCCATTACACATCATTTCTACGAATTGGCGCATGACTGGGCTCAATCCATTATAGAAGAAGCTAATCAAGCGCCATGTTTCGTAGCTATGATGTGGGCAGGCAAGTAAGAGTTCCTTGAAACGTTCCCAACACTGAAAAAAGTTTCATTCTCCTTTTGGAAAAAATTCATTATATCTCGTTTCAGGGTGTTGGTCTTATGAATTGGGAAAAACTTTTTAAGAAATTCCTTAGTCATCTCTTGCCATGTCCCTATGGTTCTGGGCCTTAAGGAGTGCAACCAAGACTTGGCCTTCTCCTTCAAGGAAAAAGGAAATAGTTTTAACCTAACCACGTCATCAGAAACGTTGTCGTAATCTAAAGTAGCGATTACTTCATCAAATTCCCTCAAATGTAAATAGGGACTTTCAGTGTCGAGTCCATGAAATTTAGGAAGTAACTGTATCACTCCAGGTTTAAAATCAATGTTGCCCGCATTCACCGGAAAAACCATACAAGAAGGAGTACTCGTTCTTGCAGGTTGCAAGTAATCACGTAAACTTCTAAATGGTGGCTCATTGTGTACTTCATTCTCATCTTGATCATATTCATTTTCATTCTCGGCCATGTTTATGGTTAATTCACAAGTATCAGGAAGTTTTCTAACACAGTGATTGGATAGACCTTCAACCAAAATTCCGTCGCTTAGAAGACGTCTTGTGTGATCACGAGTACACTTACGCATAAACACTAAATAAGGAGATAAGGAAAGAGGTTACCCGGAAAGAAGAACACTTGGCTATGAGCGATTCTTGAGAGCAACAAAATAAAAGAAGTTAGTATACTATTGACAATATATATACATAAACCAATTCCAAAAATATTCTTAAACCGATGCCAATCCCCGGCAACGGCGCCAAAAACTTGCTACAATCCGAAGATTGCACACCCAAGTGTAGGTAGCGAAGTAGTAAAATACTCGGTAAGATCGAGGTCGATCCACAAGGATTGGGGTTAAGAACACTTAGAGGAATTAGTTTAGGTGAGTGAGATGAAATTTGGTTTATCCACGAGAGTGGAGCAAGTTGTGTGTGGTGAAAGACAAAAATAGAAAAGGGGCTAAGGCATCAGGGATCCACCTTTGATTCATTCACAAGATTTGATTCATTGATCCAACTATAACTCAACTGGAATTGAATAAAGATTCATTCCAATCGGAAGATGAAACAGTTAAACCATTTGCATATTTCATAAAAGATGGTGATCTGAACTGATTGATTTGACCATGAAGCACTCATTAGTTGATCGCAGGGAATTCCAAGCATCCACTGTGCCCGGAGTCGACAATGGATCAAGGAATTGTACAGATCAACAACTTTGCCAACAAGTCAACCGATAAGATCACAATTCATACGATCAAATGCATACTTACAAGATAGGAGGCTTTGATTGACCGATCCAACCGTTAAGATCTCATCTATCGATCGCAGGGAATCCAAAGCATCCAATGTGCCCGGAGTCTAGCAATGGATCAAGGGATTTTACAGATCGATGACTTTACCTGCACTAGCTCGATGACCGTAGGGAATCCAAAGCATCCAACATGACCGGAGTCGATGATGGATCAAGGGACTTTATCGATCATGAACTAGCTAATTGGTGTGCAAGGGATCCCAAGCATCCAACGTGCCCGGAGTCGACGATGGATCAAGGGATTTATACAACAATAGCGTCCGCCGAGGTGGATAGCCAAGCCAATCAACCAAAGAGAACTCCAACATTTACACCACACAATGTTGAACCAAAAGAACCATAGCTTGCAAATTTCTTCAAAGGCTTCGCCCCTAGCCTTAGCTAGAGGTTTAGCCAACCATGCTACAATGGAAGACTAAATTCTCTACAAAGAGAAAATTCTACACTACTCTATACTACAAATGAAAGAAAGAAAGAAAACTAAAGAGAAGAGAGGAGATGAGTTGTAGAGAATGGGATCATTCAAATGAGGAGGAGAGGCCTCCTTTTATAGATTTTTGAGAGGCTTCCATGCCTCCTCCCAATCCTAGGTGGCACTCCAAACCCAAAGCAGATTTTTTTTAGGTTCGGGAATGGAGTTAGGCTTAGAGTGCCCAAAACAAACTTTTGGGCTTGGAGTTAAGCTTGAAATGACATGTGGCAAAAAAGTACTCCAAGCCTAGGTGGCACTCCAAACCCAAAGCAGATTTTTTTGGAGGCTTGGGAATGGAGTGAGGCTTGGATGATGAGGTGGCATGATAGCCTTACACATGTGTGGGGAGAGAGAGAGAGAGAGAGAGAGCTTCTCTCTTGTAGCCATGGATTTGGGCAAGTGAGATGGAGAGTTGCTAGAAAGTGAAGGGCTGGAGGTGGATTGTTGTAGCTGGATGTCCAGCTGCTGGATGAAGATGCTGAGGAGAGTTGCTGATGATGGACGTCCAGCAGCTGGAGATGGATGGACGTCCACTGCTGGATGTGATGTGGGTCCCACCTGACGCTGGAGATGTTGATCACATTTGGAGATGGACGGCTGAGGAGGTAGTGGCTTCACCTGCTGGATGGACGGCTGATGCTCTGCGCGTCAGATGAAGGTGGGCAGCAGTGATGGACGGTGCTGGATGCTTGATGATGGACGTGCTGGCATGTGGCCCACTGCTTGGATGGACGCTGATGTGTTGCACGTGTGAAGCTGTGTTGGGCATCACCAAATGGACAGTGGATTGCCCTCTGTTGGCCGTTGATGGAGAGTGATGAACGGCTATCATCTTGGACGGTTGATGATATTGATGATGGGGTCCACTGCACCGGACAGATGGTTGGTGGGATGCGGCACTATTCGCTGGATGTGTGGCTGGAGATGGACGGTCCACTGAGAGAGGAGGGCTGCACGTGTGAAGGTGGATGATCCACCTGATGGACGGCTTGATGTGGATTGATGGGCGGCTGGCTAAAGTAGGTGCTGGTAGTCGTTCCACGCATGCAAGGCATGGCCCACTTGATGGACGTTGCTGGTCTTGGACGGCTGGAAGGATGGAGGGATCAGCATCAGCTGTGGGGTCCACCTTGGAGACGTCCTTGCTTAGTGGCCTGGGCTGGGCGGTGAAGATGGCTGGACGCGCTGGTGCTGCAGATGTGGTCCACCATCTGGACGGTTGAAGGTTGGACGGTCCACGTGGCGATGCTGGAATGGACATGGATGATGCAGCTGGAGATGGTTGCTGTGGACGTGCAAGGAGCTGGTGGAGAGCTTTGATGTCAGCTGATTGACGGGTGGATCTGATCTGGTGAATGGACGATTGAGTGTCAGCATCTCACTGCTGTATGTGGACGGATGATCATCTTGCTGAACTTTGGATAGACGGTCATAATGAGCTGTACGTGCTGACTTTGTGGTTGGTAACGTGTGATCAAATCCATCAGATGGACGGCTGAAATCAGTTGCTGCCTTGAACGGGATCTCCACAGATGCAGCGTTGGATTGGCAAGGTCCACATGATAGTCGGAAGGCTTGGACGCTGATCAGAGTGCTGGGCACTGATTGGAGGGCAGCAAACAGCTGCATGCCTGGAACGCTGATGAAGGTGGGACGTCCATTGCTTGGACTGATAGACGGCTGGGATTAGAGGCAGAGCAGGGACGTTGGATAGGAGAACGGTGGAGATGGAATGGACGTGCTCAACGGACGTGGTGCTGCTGACCGTTGGTTTGCATCTAGCTCATGTGATGAGGTCCCTCTAGCTAGACGATCTGGGCCATTGATTTGATGCTCATGAAAGTGTGGCCTTGCTCTCTTTTGGGCCTTTAAATGCCCTGATTGGATCGAATATTGTGCAATCCTTTCCTGATCACCTAAACATTGAAAATTCACCTAATGAGGGATAATTAACCGGAAAAACAATGATAATGCCCTTAACAACCAGGGTTAATTATACAATATTAGGTACTCATCAGGCCCTAAGGATGTATGGAGTTATCTAGATATGTTGGCCAAGAATGCCCAATCTTAAGATACTTCGGACAAGCCAAGTAATTCCAAGTCACCTTAAGCTAAGGAGAAGGGAGGAATGTATATCCTTAGAGAAGAAGATGTTAATGCAAAGTTGGCTAACCTCACTCAGAAAGTCGAGGCCATGGAACTTAAAAAAGTTGAAGCGGTCAAATCCAGCGAGACTGTTGAGAATGTGTGCACTATATGTGCCGCAAATGTATACTCTACTTAAGATTGTCCAATAGTTCCTGCGTTTCAAGAGGTGTTACATGAGTAAGCTAATGCCCAATATGGTTATCAACGACCTTTCAATGGGCCAATAGGTAATATGTATAATTCTAGTTGAAAGAACCATCCAAATTTCAGTTGGAGGAATGACCCTTTGACAAATCCTAGTAATCCTCAAATGGGGCTACCAATGCAAACAAACATGTCCCCTTCCTCAAATCGTTATGAAAGATACCTTAAAGGTGCTTATGCAAGGAAAAATGCAAATAAATCAAACCAATCAGCAAATGTTTCATGAATTAAAAGTTTCGATAGATGAGATCAAGGGACACTTGAATGCTAGGGAATGGACCTTTCCAGCCCAACCTCAGCCAAACCCCAAACAAACTTATGAAGTAAGCACTCCTAATCTCTCCAATCAACACGTGGAGCAAGAAAAATATATTACCACCCTTAGACATGGTAAAAAAATTGGTAAATCTATTCCGGTGAAGGTTGACAATCCTAATGATTCGGTAAATTCCGAGGATAACAATAGATCTATCTTAGCCTCATAAGAGAAGGAACATAAATATAAGCCCGTTGCGCCCTTCCCATCAAGGTTGATAGCACCCAAACCTCTTGCCAACTTTCACGACATTCTAGAGGTTTTTAAACAGGTTAAGATCAACATCCCATTGCTTTATGTAATTAAACAAATTCCCTCATATACCAAATTTCTGAAAGACCTATGCACAACCAAATGAAAGTACAATGTGCAACAAAAGGCCTTCTTAAATAAGAAAGTGAGTGCCATCCTCACTCAAAAACCTTCTCTAAAATATCAGGATCTTGGTAGTCCCACAATTTCTTGCATACTTGGCGACTACCAGATGGAACTTGCATTGCTAGACTTGGGAGCAAGCATAAATTTGATCCCATACTCGGTATATAAGCAATTGGATCTTGGAAAATTAAAACCCACCAAAACCACATTGTAACTCGCGGATAGATCCATCCATGTACCGAGAGAGATGGTTGAGGATGTCTTGGTCTAAGTCGACAAATTATACTACCCGGTAGACTTTATCATCTTGGACACACAACCGATTGTAGATACAAGCACTCCAATACCGATAATCTTAGGCCGCCCATTCTTGGCTATGTTAAATGCAATTATTAATTATCGAAATGGGGTGACGATGGAGAGAGTCTCACATGTTGAGGACCTACCATCATACCAATTGCTAACGATGACCGGACAAGAACAATATGGATCAGGTCCCAATTAGACCTCAAGCTCCGCCAGCAGCTTGATAACCTTTTAAGGGAACACTGAGATGTATTCTCTTGGTCTCACCAGGACATGCTTGTCATAGACCCAAGCATCAAGGTTCACCGTCTTCACGTGGACCCAGAGCACAAGCCTGTGCGGCAGAAATAATGACCATTCAACGCAAAGCGATACACCGCTATCAACGAAGAAGTTGACAAGCTACTCCAGGCCGATTTCATCGAGGAGGTATATTATTCTGATTGGCTCACCAACGTCGTCCTAGTAAAAAAGGCAAACGAAAAATGGAGGGTTTATGTATATTGCACTGACCTCAACAAGGCTTGCCCAAAGGATAGTTTTTCCCTTCCTCGGATCAATCATCTCGTCGATGCAACGACGTGATATACGCTGCTCAACTTCATGGATGCCTATTCCGGGAATAACTAGATCCGGATACACCTTCTAGATAAGCAGAAGACAACTTTCATCATCGATCGAGGTCTCTACTGCTATAAAGTCATGCCCTTCGGTTTGAAGAATGCAGGGGCGACCTACTAAAGGCTAGGGCTGTGCATCGAGCCGAGTCGAGTCGAGGTGGGCCAAGCTTGGCTTGGCTTGTCTGTGCCCTACTCGAGCTCAAGCTCGCCCTCGAGCTTACCATTAGAGCTTGTTTTGTTTGCGAAATATTTAGAGTCGAGCTCGAGGCGAGCTAGTGGATCTAGTTGAGTCGAGTTTACCTCGAGCCCAGTCGAGCCTGCTTCTACCACAATTTATTATATTTTTTGCTATAAATTATTAATTAAAGAGAAAATGAAATATCTTATGGAACTTCAATATTAAAATTTTGAAATTTAGATTAACTTTTTATGGATTGAAGAATAGAATAGCCTACCTGATGGTTTGAATATGATCTTCAAGTTCCTGGATTGCTTCGCATACACCAGTCAAAAGTTTGAACCGGCCGGGGTCAGAAAGAGGAAATCGATCCGATCTCTGGTAAGAAAAATAAGAAAAAAAATCAGCTAGAGAGAGAGAGAGGAATGTTGGAGCCATTTACATAGATTGTAAATTAATGCCTTTGTGAATGACTATTATATGCCCTTTCTCAAATTCGGGATTAAATTGGAGGTTAATATTATGGGGTCCACGCGGTGTCTGCATTGCATCCAATCCGTCCAAAATGTGAGGCCCACCATGATGAGTGGGTGGCCCAAAATTTAAAATGATCCAATCGTCAAGTGGAGCACACCATGATAAATGGACCAATATCAGTTTGGGTCTGGGTAGCTTGTTGGATCGAGCTTGGGTCTCACATGCATGGGCCAATCAATGTTTGCTGGACCGGGCTTGGGTCTCCACTGGTTGGGGGGTCACAGTTTGCAGAACAAACAGAATGCTCCAAAAAACCTTAGCTAAAGTTTTCTAACCGTTCACCATTCAGACACGGATTGGCTATTGACCCTTGCCACTAGCCATTGGCTAGTAGTCGGTGCTCTGTGGGCCTCACCATGATGCATATGTTTCATCCACGCCGTCCATGTCCATCCATATTTCCATATCATTTTATGGTATGAGACAAAAAATAAGGTAGATCCAAATATCAAGTGGACCACATCATAGAAAACAAGTGGTGATTGAGCGTCCAACATTAAAAACTTCTTGGGGCCCATAATAGTTTTGGATCTATCTGATATTTAGTTTTTCCCTTCATCCAGGTCAGTACTGACCTAATCAATAGGTTGGATGTCAAATAAACATTACAGTGAGCCCTAGGATGTTTTTAATGGTGGACATTCAATCTCTACTATTTTCTGTGGTGTGGTCCACCATGAGATTTATATATGCCTCATTTTTTGTTTCATGCACTAAAATGATTTGGAAAAATGGATGGACAGCAGGGATAAAATACATACATCATGGTGAGGCCCACAGAGCACCGACCACTAGCCACCTGGCCAGTGGCAGGGTCGCTAGCCAAACCGCGTCCTCACCATTCACCATTTTCTAATATTGAGGTCCACATCACTGTCCTTATTATTTTCTTTGGTGGGGTTCACTTGAGCTTTGGATCTACCTTATTCTTCCGATCATGCCCTAAAATGATCTCTCCAAATGAATGGACAGTGTGGATACCACACATACATCATGGTGGGGCCCACAAAAGTTGGACTGGGGCGCGGATTCCCAGCGGAAGCCTTGCGAAGGAAATTCCTACGCTGGGAACTAAGGTGGGGCCCACAATGATGGTTTCTGATAAATCCACCCCGTCCATCTGTTTTGGGAGCTCATTTTAGAACATGAGAACAAAAATGAATCGGATCCAAGACTCAAGTAGGCCTCACTAAAGGAAAAGGTGGGTAGGGAAATTAGTACCGTTGAAACCTCCCTGGGTCTACAGTGATGTTTATATGACATCCATACCGTTCATAACGTCACTACTACTGAGATGAACTGGAAACACAAATATTATCCTGATTTGAAACTCCTATGGCTCCACAAATATTTCAACTGTGGACATTCAATCCTCACGTTTTCGGCCCACTTGAGTCTTGTATCCGGTTCATTTTTGTTCTCATGTCCTAAAATGAGCTCCCAAAACGGATGGACGGGGTGGATTTATCAAAAACCATCACCGTGGGCCCCACCTTGTTCCCAGTGCAGTAACTTCCTACGCAAGGCTTGACGGGCAGGTGGGGACACGGATTAGCTACTGACAGTGACAGGTTGAGTAGCCATCTCCCTACTGAAGTGACATCACCAACTTATGTGGGCCCCACCGTGATGTATGTGTTGTATCTACACCATCTATCCATTTGAAGAGATTATTTTAGGGCGTGAGACAACGATTGAGGCAGATCCAAAGCTCACGTGGATCCCACCAAAGAAAACAGTGTGGATAGTGACACAACCGTTGAAACCTTCCTAGGGCCCACCATGATGTTTGTTTGAGATCCAACCTGTTCATAAGTTCACACAGACATGGAAGAAGTAAATATATATATATATATATATATATATATATATATATATATATATATATATATATATATCAGCTTGATCGAAAACTTCTATGGCCCCAAGAAGTTTTTAATGGTAGGAGATCAATCCCCACTATTTTCTTCGGTGAGATCCACTTGAGCTTTGGATCTGACTTATCATTTGGCTCACGCCCTAAAATGATCTCTCCAACTAGATGGACAGTGTGGATACAACACATACATCACAGTGGGGGCCACAGAAGTTGGTGACGTCACAGATGGCTACTCAACCTGGCAGGCAGGTGGGTGAATGGAAGGTGTGGTGTGACCGTGTGAGTGGACGGGAGCAGCCCTACAATATAGGAAGTACAAGTATAGGTTAGTAGGGGTAAGGTGACAAGAGTGAGTGGACAGGAAGCTTCTGCGGGAAGCGGATTGGCTGGTGCACACTTGGTGCATTGACGTCACCAAGTTCTGTGGGCCCCACTGTGATGTAAGTGTTTTATCTGAACCGTCCATCCATTTGATGACATAGTAATAAGGCTTGATCGTAAAAATAAGACGGATCCAAAGATTAAGTGGACCACACTGCAAAAAGAAGTGGGAGATTGAACGTCTACCATTGAAATCTTCTCGAGAGTTACAAAAGTTTTGGATCAATCTGATATTTGTAAAATCCCTTCATCCAAGTCCGTGTGACCTTATGAACAGTTTGGAAGGAAAATAAACATCATGGTGGGGCTTAGTATACTTTTAACAGTGATAATCATTTTTGTAGTGTGGTCCACTTGAGATCTGGATATGACTCATTTTTTGGGTCATGAGTTAACATCATCTCTTCAAATGGATGGACGGTGTAGATGTATGAAATACACCACTGTGGGGTGGTCCAGCGTTTTTACATTCATCGTGCTCAAGCATGACACGTACCCACTGTAACCCGAGAGCGGATTAGGTGAGATCCCGGCCTCACGCAAGACGGTGCAGCCCTTACCGTGAATTATCTTGGGGCCCACCTTGATGTATGTATCCTATAAACACACCGTCCAACCATTTTCCCATATCATTTTAGGGAAATTATGCCAAAAATGAAGCAGATCTAATCATCCAGTGGACCATACCATAAGAAACAGTCTTTATTTACCATGAATGAGACTCATAAGTTTTGGATCAAGGCTATATTTGTTTTTTCCCTTCATTCAGGCTTATGTTACCTTATCAACAGATCAGATGGTAAACAAACACTAGGGAAACATTAATTTTTTCCCTAAGAGGTTGCTAATGGTAGGATGGTTAACCACCACTGTTTCTTATGGTATTGTCCACCTGATAATTGGTTCTGGTTAATTTTCTGAATAATGCCCTAGAATAATATGGGAAAACGGATGAACAGAATGGATACATAATACATACATCAAGGTGGGCACCACTATAACCCCACTGTGAGGGCTGCACCGTCTTGCGTGAGGCCGGTGTCTCACCTAATCTGCTCTCCAGAAACCCACACCATAGTGTAGGGTGCACCAGCCAATCCGCTTCCGTTCCTGTGTTGGGATGAAAGGTGGGGCCCACCGTGATGCTTCTGAGAAATCTACGCCGTTCATATGTTTTGTGATATTATTTTAGGACGTGCGACAAAACATCAAGCGTATTCAAGACTCAAGTGGGCCTCACAAGAGGAAACGGTGGGTATTCAGTGACCACCGTTTAAACATTCGTGTGGCCACAAACATTTCCAATCAAACTTTTTTTTCTTCATTTTTTCACTTCATCTCAGTGGTAATGACCTTGTAAACGGTTTGGATGGGGTACAAACATAAAGGTGGAGCCCAGTAAAGTTTCAACGGTAGGAAACTCATTTTACCATTTTTCCTCTCATGTGGCCCACTTGAGTTTTCGATCCACCTTATTTTTGGTTTCACATCCTAAAATGATCTTGCAAAATGTATGGACGGGTTAGATTTCTAATAAACATTACGGTGGACCGTGGACCCCACCTAGCATCCCAGCTGTGCGGAGAAAAGAAGCATCCGAGGCTCTGAGCATTACCTTGTTCAAACTTCAAAGGAAATAAACTAAGAGAAAGAGGAGGAGAGCTGGAGAGGTGCGGACGATTCCCCTCCGCTGGCTAGCCGGACTAAGTATGAGAGAGAAGATCGGGGAGAGGGAAAGAAAGGTGCAGGGCTTGCTACAATTTTGGAAAAGAGAGGGAAGAGGGACGGTAGGGTTATGGAAAAGAGGGAAGAGAGGTGTGGTGTTAGGTTTTTTTTTTTTTTTTTTTTTTTTTTTTAAACTACCTATATATAGGCAGTAAATCGAGCGAGTCAAGCTATGAGTCGAAGCTAGCTGATTTGAGGTGAGCTTCGAGCCGAGCCGAGTCGAGGGACTGGGTGCTCGAGATTGACTTGATTTTAACTCGAGCTTCTAAATTTGAGATTGCCTTGACTCACCCTACTAAGTCGAGGCAAGTTGAGGCGAGTTTTGTCGAGCCAAGTCGGGCGAGTTTTGTCGAGCCAAGTCGAGCGAGCTTCTCGAGCTAACTCGGCTCATGACCAGCCCTACTAAAGGCTCGTCAATTTTATGTTTGCCAACCAGATAGGCCCGACAATGGAAGTCTACGTTGACGATATACTCGTCAAAAGCATCACCCTATCAGATCACATATTCGACCTCCGAGAGATGTTCGACACTTTAAGGAAGTACCAGATGAAGCTCAATTCGAGCAAATGCGCCTTTGGCGTTAGCTCGGGAAAGTTCCTGGGCTTTATAGTGTGAAATTATGCCTTTTAGATCAACACACTTGTATAGGCATATGCATATGGAAGCTTAAAAAGAAACTAGTATTATGGTTAAGTCCTGGGGGGGGATTAGGACCTTTTGAAATCATTTTCGCCTGCTTATGCAATTTAACAATTTAAACTAAGTAAGCATTAACACTTTGGCTTTCCAGCCTAAGTGGGTACAATCACAAGACCAACATATTATAAGCAATTAAACAACCTAGCCTAAGCATGCATAGATAATAAAATGATTTAACTAATCAAGGTCCTAATCTATGTAACCTATGTAGACTTATGAGAATGGATCAATGAGCTCAAGTTTACACTACTAGTGAAAGTACATCTTGTGTGTGGATGTGTCTATCTAGTGCCTAGCATGCATTCCTTATCAAGCATTCATAATTAAACAATTAAACATGCAGTGCTAAGATAACAATGAATTCAAATCAATCACAAACACAAGCATGTATAGTGGTTCAACGTTAGGTCTACTCCACTCCTGATTCAAGTACTCAGCCTTATTGAGCACACCGGCATTCACTATCGGAGGTTTTAAATGAGATTCACTTCTCAACCTTTACACGAAGGTATTACCGGTTCACCTCTCAATCATAAATGGAGTTTTGGTCAAAGGGCTAACTCTCGACTCAAATAGAGTTTTGGATAGAGGCTAATTCTCAACCCGACGCACGTTCACTCTCGTGTTTGAGGCTCCCCCTTAGAGACTAATTTAAGCTCGACAAACTTGCCAAGGGACGACAAACAGTCCTTAGATGTTTAGGCTTGACAAACGTGTCAAGGATCAGCAAACAACCCTAATTCGAGTTTGACAAACAAACTCTACTTATCGAACTCAATAAAGACAACCTTACTTATCGGATGAGCCCCTTGTTCAGCACCGCTTCGGGTTGCTTGATCTTCGCTCTCCCGTGCTTCAATCAGCTTCCCTTGCTCCCTCGATCGTATTGTTGCTACGTCGCCAATGCCTCAGCTACACTTGATCAATCACCTTGCAATTGATGCCTTTGAGATGCCTAAGGTGATAAGAGGGTAAGTTTGAGAACTCTACAACTAATGGGAATGAGTTGCCTAGAGTTGCTTGTTCGTTTCCCCAAGTGTAGGGTTGCGATGTAGTAATAATCTCGGTAAGACCGAGGTCGATCCACAGGGACTTATGTAAAATTTCACAAACTCATCCACAAGTGTCTATTGAAATCTACTAACCAGATTTTTATATGAAATTGATATGAGTAACAAAAGTTGAATTGAAAGTAACTAAGTATAAGAAGGCACTAGGGGTTCAAGGATCCACTTGTAGCAATCCTTGATGTTCAATCTGCTGTGGTTTCTCATTCTCTCAACTAGAATCGACATTAAGGTCTATCTAGTCAGATGATAGAGCTGTTAAACCAAACAGTCTGTAATATATAAGTTCTATGCATAAGATTCACTCAATGCAGGCTGATCTGAGCATGCTCAATTGCAGAGGTCATTCCCCTTTCCAAAAGGTCTAGTTCACAATCATAACCATCCTCAAGTCCTGTCACAAGACAAGGCTAGATCAGGATTTGAACTTGATTCAAATCACATGCACAGTCCATACACATTACAGAAAAATCAGAAAAGTAGAACTTGGATAGGAAGTCCCTTTATGAAGATCATAGTACTAGAGCGCACTCCGATTCCTCGGATCATACAGGTCTAGACCGTCACAAACCAATTAAGAAGTTAAGTAATTCTCCCAAACATCCATGAGTCATCACAAGACTAAGAAAAATTACTTAAAAACTTGTATAAACTTCAAACCATAGTTCATAATCATGAATTCCAAACTAAAACCAATTAACTACGAATTAAAACATCTTGGATTCACTACAAGCTTCACCTCTTAGCCCTAGCTATGAGGTTTAGCTGCTCATGATCCAAGGAAACATGAAACAACTACAAAAAGCATGAAAACAGCAAAGCAAACCAAAAGGAGTTGTGAAACTCCAATCTCCACTTCCACAGCCTCCAACCTCGCTTAAACCCTTCCAGGATACCCTAGGAACAATCCCTAGGTGTCCTTTTATAGTCTGGAGGCTCCATAACTTCGGAAGAATCGAGAAATTGCGTAAGACTTATGCAGCGCAGAGAAAATCGGACTTAATTTGGAAACTTCTAAGTTCTTACGCATGGCCGACCGGTCATGACCGGTCGGCCTCAATGAATGGTCACTCCAGCAAGCATAGCCGACCGGTCATGACTGGTCGGCCTTGTTCAATGTTAATCCAGCGAGCATGTCCGACCGGTCATGACCGGTCGGACGCCTTCCTTCACATTCCAGCAGCAATGACCGACCGATCATGACCGGTCGGTCCTCTTCATTGAAGTTCCAGCGACCATGTCCGACCAGTCATGACCAGTCGGACGTCTTCATTGGCTTCCCGACGTGCATGGCTGACCGGTCACTGACCGGTCTGGCTTCTTTTTCTTCTTGTTTTCTTCCTTTCTTTCTTCTGCTTTCTTCTTTCTTTACTTCCTTCTTCCTTTTCTTCTTTGGTCCTCAAATGTTCTTCATCAAAATAGTCCCAAATGAGCCCTTTTTATCTTCAATTAGGTGGAACCACTCTCAGTCCTGTAGTCACAAAACATGCATTAGATTAGCCTATAAACCATACAAACCTTGCACAATGAGTGATGAATTGGGGTTAGAATATGCACAATTAAGAGCTCAACACACCCCCCAACCAGCATTTTGCTAGTCCCGAGCAAAACATGCGTGAAGCTAATCCCATTCTTCAAAACTCAACTCTCTTTCAGAAACTATCCTTCTATACATTCCAAGGTTCATAAGTGTAAGATTCAGGAAGATTAGGCGTCAAAGGTTGAAACCGTAAATCCTCAAAACATAATAAGCATTCATATGAAATTCCCGCTGATTGGTTGATAAATAGAAGGACTCGAACAAATTCAACCTAGTATGGGTAGTGAAAATTCATCCCACGAGTTTCTAGGATTACCTTCTTCATAGATCAACTAGACTATAGAACTCAAGGTACATAGAGCTACATCAAGCCAATGACAGGAATTTGCCTTACCGCCCTTCCGACGACTTTCACACTACGTCCCATTTCCGGCTTTGGTTACGGGTAGACCATCCCCCGGTTGGTAGTAGGTAGCCCTAATCGGAAATTTCCACCATTTTTCCATCATTCCCAATTTCATCCTTCTTTTTCCTTTTTCTTTTTAAATTAGATAGGATTTTTAAAAATCCGTATCTTTCATTTTTTTCCCATGGACAAGGATGGACAAAGTACCCCGGCCTGATTTCTCAACACCTTAATTCAAAGTCTAGCTAATCCATAAATCACATAATCCCTTCAACTCATGAAAATCGTGTAATGTGAACTAGGTGTAAAAGTATTCAGATTTTCTATCAATCACAAAAATAGGGGAGTTCACATATAAAACCATTATGCTATGAGAGATTCCAGACATACAGCCCTATACACTTCATATCCCCTCCTCTTATGCTCATATCAACTTGAATGCATAGAACTGATGTTTTCCAAAAGAGTTTTCGAATTTTTGAAAAATCGAAAAATTTCAACATAATTGCTTGAAATGTTACAAAACGCTGGATTCATCCAAGCGATCCTACACCCCTCAACCAAATTTTGCATTGTCCGCAATGTAAAAGATGTGCAATGAGCAAAACATGAGAGCAATTTGAAAATAAAAGGGAGTGAGGAATGATAGTACCTGAGAGAGTGAAAAGTGGAAATCTTCCTCCTTCTAACAAACCTATGAAAAAGAAAACAAAAGCAGCAAAATCTTAATCCTAACTACTCTATACCTCCATCAGACTAGGAGATCAGTCATCCTGATACACAGGATCATTCAGAGGTATGGACATACCTTCTAAAGGAAATTTCTCAAAGAACGGCTTTAATCGCTGCCCATTTACTTTAAATTAAAAATGTTGCCGTTCCTCGGATTCAATAGCTCGACAGTCCCATATGGATAGACAGTTTGCACAATGTAGGGACCGGTCCATCGAGATCTCAATTTTTTCGGAAATAGATGTAAGCGAGAATTATACATGAGGACTTTTTGATTGATCGTGAATGTCTTGCGAAGAATATTCTTATCATGGAATATCTTCGTCTTGTCCTTGTAAATTCTCGCATTCTCATAAGCTTCATTCCGGATTTCTGCAAGTTCATTCAGTTGTAGTTTGCGTAACGAGCTTGCCTTATCAGAATTGAAATTCATCTTCTTAATAGCCCAATATGCCTTATGTTCCAACTCCACAGGCAAGTGACAAGCCTTCCCGTAGACAAGTCTATAGGGAGACATTCCAATAGGGGTTTTAAAAGCAGTACGGTAAGCCCAAAGCGCATCGGTAAGCCGAAGTGACCAATCCTTGCGATCGGGATTCACCGTTTTCTCTAAAATGTGTTTAATCTTCCTATTGGATATCTCAGCTTGTCCACTAGTTTGTGGGTGATAGGGAGTGCTCACTTTGTGTGTTACGCCATATTTCTTCATTAAGGTTTCAAAAGGGCGATTGCAAAAGTGAGACCCTCCATCACTTATGATGACTCGAGGCGTTCCAAATCGGGAAAGAATATTTTCTTTTAAAAATCAAATCATCTTTTTATGGTCATTATTCCGGCAAGGGATGGCCTCGACCCATTTGGAAACATAATCAACGGCAAGCAAGATGTATAAGTTTCCAAAAGAAGATGGGAATGGGCCCATGAAATCGATGCCCCAACAATCAAAAATTTCGATTATTAAAATGGGATTGAGTGGCATCATATTTCTACGAGATATTCGTCCTAATTTTTGACAAGGTTCACATGCTTTGCAAAACTCATGTGTGTCTTTGAACATGGTGGGCCAATAAAACCCACATTGTAGAATTTTCGCTGTGGTCTTTTTAGCCGAAAAGTGGCTACCACATGCTTGAGAATGACTGAAGGAGATGATACTTTGTTACTCATCATCTGGGACACATCTCCTTATGATTTGATCGGGACAATACTTGAATAAGTATGGGTCGTCCCATAGGAATTTCCGCACCTCCGTGAAGAATCTATCCTTATCTTGTTTTTTCCAATATGTAGGAATTGTACCTGTAGCAAGATAGTTATCAATGTCCGCATACCATGGCAATTGGAAAACAGCAAAAAGTTGTTCATCAGGGAACATGTCATTGATTGCAATCATTTCAGGGGAATCAGTGAGGACAAGTCGAGAGAGGTGGTCAGCTACTACATTCTCTACTCCTTTCTTATCACGTATTTCTATGTCGAATTCTTGGAGTAGAAGGATCCATCTTAACAACCGTGGTTTAGCATCCTTCTTAGAAAGAAGATACTTAAGCGCGGCATGGTCAGTGAATATAATGATCTTGGATCCAATCAAGTAGGACCTAAACTTGTCTAAGGCAAAAACTACGGCTACAAGTTCTTTTTCAGTAGTAGTGTAGTTTGCTTGGGCTGAGTTTAGGGTTCTACTTGCATAGTAGATGACACATGGCTTTTTATCTTTTCTTTGGCCTAGCACGGCCCCAATAGCATAGTCGCTAGCATCGCACATAATCTCAAAAGGAAGGCTCCAATCAGGTGGTTGCATTATTGGGGCACATGTCAACATATTTTTAAGGGTGGTAAAGGCCTTTTGACATTCTTCATTCCACTCGAATGAATATTCCTTTTGAAGTAGGTTACATAAAGGGCGAGAGAGTGAACTGAAGTCCTTTATGAACCTTCTATAGAATCCTGCGTGTCCTAAAAAGGACCGTATATCTCGTATGCTTTTGGGTGGTGGAAGGTTAGAGATAAGATCAATTTTCGCTTTGTCCACCTCGATTCCATTTTGTGAAACGATGTGACCAAGTACAATTCCCTTTTGAACCATGAAGTGACACTTCTCCCAATTCAGCACAAGGTTCTTCTCTTCACATCTTTTCAGCACCGATTTCAAGTGCTCAAGGCACTCATCAAAGCTACAACCAAATACGAAAAAATCATCCATGAAGACTTCGAGAATAGTCCCAACCATGTCAGAAAAGATGCTCATCATACAACGCTGAAAGGTGGCAGGGGCATTACATAGTCCAAACGGCATCCGTCGATAGGCGAAAGTGACGAATGGACATGTGAATGTAGTCTTTTCTTGGTCTTCACAAGCAATTTCTATTTGGTTGTACCCTGAATAGCCATCAAGGAAGCAAAAGTGGGAATGACCCGCCAACCGTTCTAAAATCTGATCAACAAACGGTAGGGGGAAGTGGTCTTTCCTTGTGACAGTGTTTAGCTTCCTGTAGTCAATGCACATTCTCCAACCGGTAGTGACTCTAGTTGGTACAAGTTCGTTATTGGCATTGGCTACGATGGTTATTCTGGATTTCTTAGGCACCACTTGAGTTGGGCTCACCCATTGGCTATTGGATATTGGGTAAATGATACCTACATCCAATAATTTCACCACTTCGGCCTTAACCACATTCTTCATGTTTGGATTTAGTCGTCTTTGTGGTTGCCGGGATGTCTTTGCATTTTCCTCAAGGTGTATGCGGTGAGTACAAATCAGTGGGTCTATTCCTTTGAAATCCGCAATTGACCATCCAATGGCACTCTTGTGCTCTAATAGAGTGGCTATTAGCCTACTCTCTTGTTCCTCATCCAAGTGGGAAGAAATCACCACTGGATATGTCTCATCTCGACCTAAATAAACATATTTCAGCTCACTTGGCAATGGTTTTAGGTCGAGTTTTGGGGCCTTGATGTTGGATGGGAGGGCCTTGTTCTCATTTACAGGCAAAGGTTCAATTGAGGCCCTCTATCTTTTATTCTCAAGCACCGGCATCACATCTAAAATGGCATCCATCTCTTGTGTTGTGTCATCTTTATCTCATGAGACTGGGCCACACATGCCTCCAAAGGGTCGGAAGATAGTGACAAGGGGATTGTATCCTCCACGAATGATTTAATCATGTTTAATTCGTGGACATCATCGTCAACCTCCCGTGGTTGTTTGCATAAATCAAATATGTTAAGCTCAAGGGTCATATTTCCAAAGGACATTTGTACAAGTTCGTTTCTACAATTGATAATGGCATTTGAAGTAGCTAGAAACGGCCGTCCAAGTATGACGGGAATTTGCGCACCGGTGCCTATCACGGGATGTGTATCCAAGACAATAAAGTCTACTGGGTAGTAGAATTTATCAACTTGAACTAGAACATCCTCTATCATTCCTCTCGGTATACGGATGGATCTATCAGCAAGTTGAAGTGTGGTTTTGGTGGGTTTTAATTCACCTAGCCCAAGTTGTTCGTAGACCGAGTATGGAATGAGATTCACACTTGCCCCCAAGTCGAGTAGGGCTTGTTTAATCCGGTAGTCTCCTATGATGCATGAGATGGTTGGACTACCTGGATCCTTGTATTTTTGGGGCACCTCTTGTTTGATGATGGCGCTCAAATTCTCAGTCAAAAGAACTTTGTTGTGAACGTTGTGTTTCCTTTTGACTGTACACAATTCCTTTAGAAATTTGGCATAAAATGATATTTGTTTTATTGCATCCAACAGCGGGATGTTGATCTTCACCTGCTTGAAAACTTCCAGAATCTCCAGATTTTTATCTAAAGGTTTAGGTGAATTCAACCTTTGTGGAAATGGGGCAACCGGCTTGTATTGTCTTTCGGGTTCTTTCTCTTGTGGAATATTGTTTGGGCTATCATCCTCTTTGGGAATTTCTGGATCCTTAAGCTTTGGGGCCTTCACCGGATTAGATTTATCAATTTCTTTCCTACTCCTCAAAGTGGTGATAGCTTAGACATGTTCCGTATGGTGGGAGGATGAGCTTGCATCTTGTATCTCATACTGGGTCCTTGGGTTAGGAAGAGATTGAGCAGGAAGTGTGCCCTTCTCTCTAACACTAAGGTGAGATTCAACTCTAGCCAAAGATGTTTTCAATTCATTGATGGCTTGAGTTGAATTTTGATTGAATTTCAATTTCTCTTGCATGAACCCATCTATTTTTAGAGAATTTGTCTTGTTATACTCAGCCTGGACTGATACGAATGCACCCAACATCTCTTCTAGTGATACTTTTGGAGTGTTGTTTGCATTTGCAGTGGGTCCATTCCTCCAACTGAAGTTGGGATGGTTCTTCCAATTAGGATTAAACGTGTTTGAATTTGGAGCACCATATTGCTGTTGATAACTGTTTATGGCATTTGTTTGTTCTTGTAAGATGCCTTGGACTGCTGAAATTGTGGGACAATCTTGTGTAGGATGTTGATTTCCAGCACAAATTCCACAAACAGTTTCAACGTCAGTGGAGTTGATTGTTTCTCCTTTCCTTAATTCCATGGCTTCGACCTTTCTTGTGAGGCTAGCCAACCGTGCACTTATGCTATCTTCTTCTGATAAGACATATATTCCTCCCTTTTCCTTTTGTTGGCCAGTCTTGGAATTTGTTGGTTTAGATGTGTCCCAAGACTGTGCACTCTCAGCCAATTCTTCCAAATAATCCCATGCTTCATCAGCTTCCTTATTCATGAACTCCCCATTACACATCATCTCTACAAATTGGCGCATGGGTGAAGTCAGTCCTTCATAGAATAAGCTTATAACCCGCCAAATTTCATAGCCATGATGTGGGCATGCGTTTAATAGGTCCTTAAACCTCTCCCAACATTGGAAAAAGGTTTCATCTTCCTTTTGGGCAAAGTTCATGATAAGGCGTTTCAACATATTCGTTTTGTAAGTAGGGAAGAATTTCTTTATGAATTCTCTGTGCATATCAGTCCATGCACCAATTGATCTTGGCCTCAATGCATAAAGCCAACCCTTAGCTTTATCTTTAAGAGTGAAAGGGAAGAATTTAAGTCTCACCACATCTTGCGTTACGTTTGCAAAGTGCATGGTGGTGATTACCTCGTCAAACTCCTTAAGGTGTTGATAAGCACTTTCACTATCTAATCCATGGAATTTAGGGAGAAGTTGAATCACTCCCAGTTTCAAATCCACATTCCCTACATTTGGTGGAAATACTATGCATGAGGGAGTGCTCGTTCTTGCAGGTTGCAAGAAATCACGTAAAGTCCTAGGTCGGGGAACATTCTCAACCACATTCTCCCCTGTTTCAGTTTGATTTTGGACCGGGTTAGGTTGATTTGCAGCCATATTTTCAGACAAAATTGGAGGGTTTAGATGTCTTCTAGCACGTGGTTCTCTGTCAATTCCTTCTACTATTCCCCCTTCACGTATGAGTCGGTTATTGGAATCCCGAGCCCAATGTGGCATGCAAAACCAAAAATAAGAAACAAAGGGAAAGAAGAATTCTTCCTCCCTTTCTTTACTTTTCTCTAAGACTGAAGCACAAGGTGTCTTGCAATGGCCAGTAAGGATAGAGACCGATTTCTCCTGGTCAATAGGGGTTCAAAGAACTCCCCACCCACTCTTTGAATCTTTTGAGAAAAAGTGCAGAAAAAGGAGAAAGAGGAGTAGAGGTAAGAAAGGAAATCTCTGAGCACAAGGTGATCCAAGGCAGCAGAGCCGACCAATAGGAATCCAGGTGGCAAAACGGCCGACCTTTCAGAGATCCAAAAGGAGTCTCCACCCACTCTACAAGAGATGAATAAGATAGGAATGAATAGGAGAAAGAGGAGTAAGGTTTAGAAAGATAGAACCTGATTCGCACTTAAAATCCTTGTATCTTCTTCAGCTTCCTAGAAATCCCTGAAAAGAAAAATCAAATAAACAAACTAAGTTAGTCCTAAAATCCTAAGAATCCTAAATAGATACTAATTTCAGAAATTTGTGAAAACCGTCAAAATCCCCGGCAACGGCGCCAAAAACTTGTTCGCTTCCCCAAGTGTAAGGTTGCGATGTAGTAATAATCTCGGTAAGACCGAGGTCGATCCACAGGGACTTATGTAGAATTTCACAAACTCATCCACAAGTGTCTATTGAAATCTACTAACCAAATTTTTGTATGAAATTGATATGAGTAACAAAAATTGAATTGAAAGTAACTAATTATAAGAAGGCACTAGGGGTTCAAGGATCCACTTGTAGCAATCCTTAATGTTCAATCCGCTGTGGTTTCTCATTCTCTCAACTAGAATCGACATTAAGGTCTATCTAGTCGGATGATAGAGCTGTTAAACCAAACAGTCTGTAATATATAAGTTCTATGCATAAGATTCACTCAATGCAGGCTGATCTGAGCATGCTCAATTGCATAGGTCATTCCCCTTTCCAAAAGGTCTAGTTCACAATCATAACCATCCTCAAGTCCTGTCACAAGACAAGGCTAGATCAGGATTTGAACTTGATTCAAATCACATGCACAGTCCATACACATTACAGAAAAATCAGAAAAGTAGAACTTGGATAGGAAGTCCCTTTATGAAGATCATAGTACTAGAGCGCACTCCGATTCCTCGGATCATACAGGTCTAGACCGTCACAAACCAATTAAGAAGTTAAGTAATTCTCCCAAACATCCATGAGTCATCACAAGACTAAGAAAAATTACTTAAAAACTTGTATAAACTTCAAACCATAGTTCATAATCATGAATTCCAAACTAAAACCACTTAACTACGAATTAAAACATCTTGGATTCACTACAAGCTTCACCTCTTAGCCCTAGCTAAGAGGTTTAGCTGCTCATGATCCAAGGAAACATGAAACAACTACAAAAAGCATGAAAACAGCAAAGCAAACCAAAAGGAGTTGTGAAACTCCAATCTCTACTTCCACAGCCTCCAACCTCGCTTAAACCCTTCTAGGATACCCTAGGAACAATCCCTAGGTGTCCTTTTATAGTCTGGAGGCTCCATAACTTCGGAAGAATCGAGAAATTGCGTAAGACTTACGCAGCGCAGAGAAAATCGGACTTAATTTGGAAACTTCTAAGTTCTTACGCATGGCCGACCGGTCATGACCGGTCGGCCTCAATGAATGGTCACTCCAGCAAGCATAGCCGACCGGTCATGACCAGTCGGCCTTGTTCAATGTTAATCCAGCGAGCATGTCCGACCGGTCATGACCGGTCAGACACCTTCCTTCACATTCCAGCAGCAATGACCGACCGGTCATGACCGGTCGGTCCTCTTCATTGAAGTTCCAGCGACCATGTCCGACCGGTCATGACCGGTCGGACGTCTTCATTGGCTTCCCGACGTGCATAGCTGACCGGTCACTGACCGGTCTGGCTTCTTTTTCTTCTTGTTTTCTTCATTTCTTTCTTCTGCTTTCTTCTTTCTTTGCTTCCTTCTTCCTTTTCTTCTTTGGTCCTCAAATGTTCTTCATCAAAATAGTCCCAAATGAGCCCTTTTTATCTTCAATTAGGTGGAACCACTCTCAGTCCTGTAGTCACGAAACATGCATTAGATTAGCTTATAAACCATACAAACCTTGCACAATGAGTGATGAATTGGGGTTAGAATATGCACAATTAAGAGCTCAACATTGCTCACCTACAAAGATCTCATCTTAGAGCTTTGGATAAGGATATGACTATCAAGAAAGATATAAACTCTAGAGATCAAAGAGGGGCAAGATCATCTTCTTCTTTGAGCTTGGAATGCTCCACTCTTGTGTAAAATCACAAGGAAGATGTCTTGTAAAGGTTAGTAATTGAGCCTCTAATGATCTTCAACAATGGTGGCTTCAATCCTTTAAAAAACTCTCTCATTGCCCCTTAAATTGAGCTAAGCCTTTATATAAAAAAGCCCCCAACGGCTATAAATGGCTCTGTCTGACCAGTCAACCGATCGATCGGACTGGGTTCTCGACCGGTCAGGCAACTGGTCGAATTAGTGGCCTAGACAAAGAAAAGTCGTTGTCTGGAAAAGGTCGGTTGCCGATTGGTCGAATGACTGTTGAACAAACCGGTCGACCGGTCGAATTAAGCCCCGAGACAAGTGATTTTCATGATAAGCCACTGTCTCATTCTGCCATCTGCCGACTGGTCGGGCGACCGGTCGAACGACCGATCTGAACATGAATTCCTGCTACTTTGACTGTTATGTTTTGCAGTAGTTCATGTAACCTCTTGGCCATTTATTTGGTGATCTTTTGAGACACCTAAGGCCAATCTAAGATGACTAAGTGTATGCCTAATGGTCATGGTCATCTAGAGGTTATGGTTTTAGATATGTTCAAGGTTAAGGCCCACCAAGGCTTTTTTTTCCTGTTTCTTCTTCCTTGATACAACAGGTCTGCTTGAGTCTTCAGTCTTCGTCTTCATTAAGCTCAACCAACACTAGACTCACTAACCTAAGTAATTGATAAATAAGGTGCACTAATATGCCATAGAAAAGTGTACTAACATAATGCACCGGTGTGGAATCGAGACGAATCCAAAGAAGATACGAGCTTTGATTGAGATGAGCTCCCCTAGCACCACCAAGGAAATTCAGTGATTTATAAGACGGATCATTGCTCTAAATAGATTCGCCTCCAGGGCGATAGATAAGTGCTTACCCTTCTTCAAACAATTAAGGGGAGCCCAGAAGCTAAACTGGACCGATGAATATGAGCAAGCCTTCCAAGAACTGAAGGCATATCTTGGATTGCTGCCTTTATTACTAAAGCCTATTCAAGGAGAAGGGTTTATGCTTTATCTTTCCATCTCACCATCGGCAATGAGCTAAGCTTTAGTCAGGAATGAAAGAATCCAATGCCCAAATACTAGTCCTCGGCACATTCTGAACAAGGAAGGTATCGACTTCGAACGCCGAGGACCCGACCTCCACGAGGGAAGGAGTTGAGGACGAAGATAACGACAATTCTACCTTTACGAAGGACATTTTGGATACATCAAATCAACCTAAACTAGGTTGATATACTAAGTGACCTACAAGCCTAGAGCTCGGCTCGGATCACGAGATCACCAGGCCGACTTGAACCATGAATGTCATAAAGGCGCACGATAGTCTAGGGACGAGCCCGGATAAACTGGACACGTTTTCAGTAGTTATAGGCGTGATCTATGTCGTTGGGGATCATGCTTGCCATTACGGGCATAATGCCCATGTCCATGGCCCTTTACAACTCTCCGGAGATCCTACCCTCACTGTTGCAGGTACGTACAAACCCCCCTACGTGACCTGCCTTTACTCTCTCAAATCCTTATCTGGTTTAAGCATTGGAGGGTTAATGGCCAGACCCAACCATCTCCCCTTAACTTTTTCCTTGTGTTCCACAGGATCCAGCAGACCTCTGATCTAGATCCAATCTAATCACTTCAGAAGATTAGAGACAATCTTCTGCCCAATGATGGAGATCTTATCATCGCAACCATTGTCCAATTTCTAACAACAACATATTGGCGCCATCTGTGGGAAGCGACAAAATCATGTTCTCACTCTTTCGAAGTTCTACATCATGTTCTCAATCTCTTCATCCAGTCGCCATGGCGGGAGGAAGAAAAAACAAAGCGAAAGCACCCATGAAGGCTAACCCTTTCCAGCTCGATCCGCATGAAGAAGGAGAGGCCTTCCAAACACCTCTCCCATACCTCGCACAACCCCATCATTCTGGACAAGGCGTCAGACGTCAGAGGTCCCGCAAACACGAGGCTAGACTCTCCGCCCTTGACGAACAAGTCGGGGGAATGACCGAGCAGCTGTGTTACATCCGGATTGGTTCATGTGATCTCGATGACTCCAGCTAACAAGATAGGCAACACGACTTTTTTAACTTGTGGAACTTCTTTGGACCCACAATGACATATGTTTTAGATCCACACCGTCCATCAATTTTATAGGTCATTCTAGAGCATGAGCCCAAAAATGAGGCAATCCAAAGATAAAGTGGACCACATCATAAAAAGTAGCAGGGATTGAATGACTACTGTTGAAACCTTCCTAGGGTCTACTGTGAGGTTTGTTTGCCATCTAAACTCTTTGTAAGGTCACAAGGTCACAAAGACCTGGGGGAAGGGAAAACAAAAATATCAGCTTGATCAGAGCTTTCTTTGGCCCAAGAATTTGTCAACAGTAAGCGTACAATTTCCACCATTTCTGTAGCGTGTCCGACTGGAGCGTGGGTTCTGCCTCGGTTTTTTTTTATTTTTTTTTTTTTATTTTTTTTTATTTTTTTATTTTATCATTCGTTAAAATGGTATGGAAAAGTGGATGGGGCGGTGTGAATATGATACATACGTTCTGATGGCCCATGGAAATTGCACATGTCAACATCTCACTTTTCTTCTCTTGACCTTATGAAAAGGGTATGGAAAAATGGATGGGGCGGTGTGAATCTGATACATACATCATGATGGCCTGTGGAAATTGCACATGTCAGCATCTCATCTCAGTTTTCTTCTCCTGACCATAGAAAAATGGTATGGAAAAATGGATGGGGCGGTGTGAATCTGATGCATACATCATGATGGCCTGTGGAAATTGCACATGTCAACATCTCAGTTTTCTTTTGGGGATTGCCCGCTAGCCCACCTGGTAGACGCCTGGGCGTTTCAACTGCTGGTCTGGGGTTCGAAACCAGGGTGCGTTGCCCATCTAACAGGGTGTGTGCAGCCCTTACTGTCGTACACACCTTGATTTAAGGTGAGTCCTAAGAAATTTTTAATGATAAGGTGTTCAATCTCCCCCGTTTCCTGGAGTATTATCCACCTGATGATGGGATCTTTTTAATTTTTTAGATCATGCTATAAAATAATATGTAAAAAAACCAATGAACAGAGTGGATATAGAATGCACGCATCAAGGTGGGCACCATGGTAAGGGCTGCACCATCTTGGGTGAGGCCGGGTCTGAGCTAATTCCCTACTCTGCCGCACACAGCAAGCAAAGGAATTTCTCTATGCATGAAATTTACGTGGACCCCATCATGATGTATTTCTTAGATCCACAATGTTCATCCGTTTTTTCATATCATTATAAGATATGATCTAAAAAACAATGCTCATCCAAAGCTAAAGTGGATCACACCATTGAAAATGGTAGGAATTAATGCTCCTGTTGAAAACTTGGGGGCCATAGAAGGCTCTAACCAAGCTATTATTTGTATTTTAACTTCATCTAGGTATGTGTGATCTAATGAATAGGTCAGATGGAAAATGATGAAAAATAAGCCTCACACTTGGCCCTAGGAAAGTTTCAACTGTGGTTAAAAAATTGATAGGCAGTGTACATATAACACAATAACAGAAAAGTTTCACACCTTAAAAGTTATGTTTTGTAGCTAGCAATCTATTTATACCTTCAACACATAGGATTCACACTTAGATGTAGGGGTGCACAGTTTAGTTCGGTCCAATTTCGAGGTGAAATAGGAACTGGATTTTTCCCAACCGTTCCAGGAAAATCAGAATTAGAATCGGACAGTTTGTACCTTGTCCGCAGCTAGACTGTAAAAATTCTGTTTAACTTCGATTCGGCTCTACGGTTCCAAACTTTTTCTAATTGAACCCAATTGCATGGTTTGTTTTTATAATTATCGAGTTAACATACTCAAATATATATATATATATATATAGATATATATATATATATATATATATATATATATATTATATATCCCTTTACCATGATACTCCAGCTGGAGTACCCTTCAATGGTACTCCAGCTCGACACACCCGGGGTGGCACTACAACTAGCCTGTAGTTGTGGCACGTGAACTACCCATGGGAAATCAAGTACCCTATAGGGTTTTTAGTCGGCATGTACCTTGAGTCCACCCGGTATTGTAGATTTTGATACATTTCTGTACGGATTTTGTAGATTTTCGCGCACCACCCCGGGTGGACTCAAAACCTACGTCGACTTTCAAGCATACTGGGGAGCCGATTCACCTCGTGTGTGTTACATACCAAACCTAAACACTTGTTGTACAACCACCCGAGTTATTTGCTAGTACTTCCAAAATTACCCGCCTAGTGGAGACAGTTGACAATATACACCACACCGGGTGGATTCAGTACCTAACTGGACTAAAAATTCTGGAAGCGGGTAGTGCATTACCACGTAGACTGGCTACCTCATCTACAGGCTATTTGTAGTGTCACCCCGGGTGTGTTGAGCTGGAGTACCATTGAAGGGTACTCCAGCTGGAGTATCATGGTAAAGGGTATATATATATATATATATATATATTAAGTCGGGTAGTTATGGAGTTCCGGGTGGTACTCGTATGGAACTACACAAACAATCTAGATATGGCAGGTAGGAGTAACAATCCGTTACAAATCCACCCGGGTAAATTTTTTTTAAGTCTATTTAAGTTTTAAATTCACTTGATGAGCTGTACTTTTTCACTCCCAACTTGTGGATTCCAAGTCAAAGTCCAAATCAAGATCTCAAACTAATACACCAGATCAAGGTATCAGGCCAACATGCCGGACCAAGTGCCAAGTCAAATCTAGATTCCTTGGGGTTTGATTCTCGACTTGACTCGATTAATCAAGAAACTAAAAGTACTCTTGATCTTGCTACTCGAACAGGTTTACCGGTGGTTACCGGTTCCACCGTTCGTGTGCACCCCTACTCGAATTTCATGGTCTAGCAAGCACTACTTACCTCCGTGGTGTGTCGCTGTCACGAAGTTTTATGGGCTTCACTTCGATATATCCCCACCTTCCATCCCCGTTTTAGATTATTTTAAGGCATGAGCTAAGAACGGAAGTAGATCCAAACCTTAAATGGAGCACACCGGATTGGCCGGTGAACACTACACCACCGACTTGGCTGGTGTATTGGCGTCAGAAAGTTCTGTGGGCCCCACCAAGAGGTATTTGTTATATCCAAACCGTCTACTCATTTTTCGTGGTCATTGTAAGGATTTACACCAAAAATGAGATGGATTCAAATCTCAAGTGGACTACATTGGTAGAAAGAAGTGGAGATTGAACGTCTACCATTGAAATCTTCTTGGGGTGACAGGAGTCTTTGATCAATCTGATATTTATTTTTACCCTTCATCCAGGTCCTTGTGCACTTATGAACAGTTTAGATGGCAAATAAAGATCATTGTGTGGCCCACAAAACCTTGGCCCTCTTTAGACTGTTCGTACAATCACGGTGCTCTAGGACTGACACCGTCCTCTGCATGCTCCACGTACCCTACACCAGCAGGGTAAGGGTTCACCAGCTAATCCGCTTCTGAGCACACCGCATATATAAAGCAGTGCGGACAGTGACTGCCACCGTTGAAACCTTCATAGGTTCCACCATTATATTTATTTGCCTTCCAACTTGTTTATAAAGTCACGTAGACCTGGATGAAGGGAAACACAAATATCAGCTTGATACAAAACTTCTGTGCCTCCCTAGGAAGCTTTGAAGATCAGGCGTTCAATCTCTACTACTTTCTTTAATGTGGTCAACTTGATGTTTAAATCTGCCACATTTCTTTCACCATGCCCTAAAATGACCTCAAAAACCAGATGAACGGTGTGGATAAAACCCATACACCGTGGTGGGGTCATAGAACTTGTTTACGCCAGAGTCCGGTGGTGTGCGGCAAACGCATTCTGCTTCCGTTTTGCAAACGGCACCTCAGTCAGTCAGTCTAACGCCTAATCCGCTCCCCAGTTTTAAATAGGAACACGTGACGACTGTGGAATTAGCAAAACCTCTGGATATCCAAGAGAGTTTTTGCTACACCCACGAGTTAGCTACGCTAGCTACACCGGGTATAGCAATGACCCAACCATGATGTATGTGTCATATCCACGCCGTCCATCCATTTGGCGAGATCGGTTTAGTGCAGGACACCAAAAATAAGGTAGATCTGAAACTCAAATGTATCCCAATAAGTTTTTAATGGTTGGCGTTCAATCCCTACTAGTTTCTGTGCTGGGCCCACTTAAGCTTTGGATCTGACTCATTTTTGGGGTCATTCCCTAAAATGATCTCACCAAATGAATGGACGGCGTGGATACAACACATACACCATGGTGGGTCATTTCTACACCCGGTGTAGCTAGCGTAGCTAACTCGTGGGTGTAGCAAAATTTTTCTCGACATCCAATCATGGAGGCGCGGATTTCCTGCGGAAGCCTTGTGCAATAAGTTGGAAACAAGATGGGGCCCACAGTGATGTTTTTGATAAATCCACCCCATCCATCCATTTTGGGAGCTCATTGTAGGACATGATGACAAAAATGAACCAGATACAAGACTCAAGTGGGCCGAAAACGTGAGGATTAAACATCCACAGTTGAATATTTGTGGAGCCACATGAGTTTTGAATCAGGATAATATTTGTGTTTCCCGTTCATCCCAGTAGTAGTGGCGTTATGAACAGTATAAATGTCATATAAAATCACTGTGGACCCAGGGAGGTTTCAATGGTAGTAATTTACCTACCCACTTTTTCCTTCAGTGAGTCCCACTTGCGTCTTGGATTGGGTTCTTTTTGTTTTCATGTCCTAAAATGATCTCCCAAAACGGATGGACGGGGTGGATTTATCAAAAACGTCACTGTGGGCCCCACCTTATTAGAACTAAGGTGGGCCCACAGTGATTTTTTTGATAAATCCACACCGTCGATCCGTTTTGGGAGCTCATTTTTTGCTATGAAAACAAAAATGAACCGGATCCAATACTCAAGTGGGCCGAAAACGTGAGATTTGAACGTCCACAGTTGAAATATTTGTGGAGCCACAGGAGTTTCGAATCAGGGTAATATTTGTTTTCCAGTTCATCCCAGTAGTAGTGACGTTATAAACGGTATATATGTCATACAAACATCATTGTCGGCCCAGGGAGGTTTCAACGGTAGTAATTTACCTACCCACCTTTTCCTTTAGTGAGGCCCACTTGAGTCTTGGATCCGGTTCATTTTTGTTTTCGTGTCCTAAAATGAGCTCTCAAAACAGATGGACAGTGTGGATTTATCATAAAACATCACTGTGGGCCCCACTGTGGTTCCTAGCACAAAAAATTTCGCAGGAAATCAACGCCTCGACAGTAATGGTTTTTTTTATTTTAGATAAATCCACCTTGTCCATCCATTTTGAGAGCCCATTTTACCATATGAAAACAAAAATGAACCAGATCCAAGGCTAAAGTGGGTATCACTAAAGGAAAAGGTTGGTAGGTAAATTACTACCATTGAAACCTCTCTGGGGTCCACAGTGATGTTTATATGACATCCATAACGTCCATAACGTCACTACTACTGGGATGAACTGGAAACACAAATATTATCCTGATTCTAAATTCCTGTGGCTCCACAAATATTTCAACTGTAGATGTTCAATCCTCACGTTTTTGGCCCACTTGAGTCTTGTATCCAGTTTATTTTTGTTCTCATGTCTTAAAATGAGCTCCTAAAACAGATAGACGAGGTGGATTTATAAAAAAACATCACTTTGGGCCCCACCTTGGTTCCTAGTGTGGAACTTTATGTGCAACCCTTAGAGCGCGGATTTCACACGAAAAGCCTTGGGCAGGAAGTTCATGCGCTGTGAACTAAGGTAGGGCCCACAGTAAGGTACTTTGATAAATCCACCCCGTCCATCCATTTTGGGAGCTCATTTTAGGACATGAGAACAAAAATAAACTGGATCCAAGACTCAAGTGGGCCGAACTAAAGGAAAAGGTGGGTAGGTAAATTACTACCGTTGAAACCTCCCTGGTCCGTAGTGACGTTTATATGACATCCACACCGTTCATAACGTCACTATTATCGGGATGAACCGGAAACACAAATATTATCCTGATTCGAAACTCCTGTGGCTCCTCAAATATTTCAACTGTAGACGTTCAATCCTCACATTTTCGGCCCACTTGAGTCTTGGATCCGGCTCATTTTTGTTCTCATGTCTTAAAATGGGCTCCAAAACGGATGGACGGAGTGGATTTATAAAAAAAAAAAATCACTGTGGGCCCTCCTTGGTTCCCAGTGAAGGAACTTCCTACGCAAGGCTTTCGCAGGAATTCCGGCCCTACCCTCTGATTTCCACAGCCAATGGGGAGCGGAGTAGGTGAGACCCCGGACTCACTCAAGACAGTGAAGTCCATACCGTAACCTCTGATTTCCACAGTCAATGGGGAGCGGAGTCGGTGAGACCCCCGACTCACTCAAGACGGTGAAGTCCGTGTTGTACCCTCTCATTTCCACAGCGAATGGGGCGCGGATTAGGTGAGACCTCGAGCTCACTCAAGATAGTGAAGTCCGGGCGCGGATTAGGTACTTCCCCCGCCTGTCCCGAGCTCGAGACAGGCTAGCGCTCTGACGGCCACCCTGGGCCACCCTGATGTATATATTTTATCCACACCGTCCATTCTGTTTTCCATGTCATTTCAGGTCATGAACCTAGAAATGGGATAAATCCAATCTCAATTGGAGCATTGAAATGAGGATTAAAGGCTGACCGTTGAAAACTTTTTGGGTGCCACAGGAAGTTTTAGATCAAGCTGATATTTTTGTTTTACCTTCATCTAGGTCTATATGATCTTATGAACAGATTGGATGGAAAATAAACATCAAAGTGGGCCCTATGAACGTTTCAACGGTAAAAATCATTAGCACCGCTGGTTACTGTGGTGTGGCCTACTTGAAACTTATATCTGCCTCATTTTTGGCACTATGTCCTAAAATGATATGGGAAGCTAAATGGACGGTGTGGATAAAATTCATACATCAAGGTGGCCATCAGAGGCCTAGCCTGTTTCGAGCTCGCGAAAGGGGGGGGGGGGGGGGGGGGGGGGGGGAGTACCTAATCCGCGCCCGTGAAGTCCACACCGTACCCTCTCATTTCCACACCCGGAGCGGATTACGTGAGACCCCGGACTCACTCAAGAGTCAAGACAGTGAAGCCCTTGCCGTGGGCCCACCTTGATGTATGTATTCTGCATTCATACTGTCTGTCCCTTTTTCCATATCATTTTAGAGAATTATTCCAAACTAAAGAAGGTCTAAATCTCGGGCGGACCATGATATAAATCTCAGCTTCATCCAAAACTTTTATGGTCCATTAATGGTCAATCACTACTGTTTCGCTATGGTTGACTTGATAATTGAATCTGCTTCATTTTTGGGATAATGCCCTAAAATGATATGTAAAAGCTGATGGACAGCGTGGATAGAGAATAGATACATCAAGGTGGACCTGCGGTTAAGGGCCCATCTTCAGAGATTCGGCTTCTCTGATTTGGACTGAGCATACTGAGTAAACTCTGTGGCCCCACCGTGATTTATTTATTTTATCCACTCCGTGCGTCCATTTTATCATATAATTTTAGGGCTTGAGTACAAAAATGAATCATATCAAACACTCAAATGGACCCTACCAAAGAAAATAATGTGAATTGAATAGTATAACATGAAAAACTCTTGGGGGCCACAGGAGTTTTGGATCAAGATTATATTTTTGTTTTCCCTTCATCCATGTCGGTGTGATCTCATGATAGGTTGGATGACAAATAAACATCACTTTGGGACCAGGAAGATTTCAATGGTGGAAGTCATTATTCCCACTGTTTACTGTTGTGTGGTTAACTTGAGTATTGGTTATTCTTCAGTTTTAGGATCAACCCCCAAAATGATTTGGAAAAACGGATGGACGGCTTAGATCAACCACATACATTCACGGTGGGCCCAAAGAGTTTACTCAGCACAATAAAATCGTACTGAATCACTCCTTACGCCATTAGATTTCCCTTGATTTCCATATCCAATGAGAACCACATAACATCTTATCTATTCACTGTGATTGCTCTTATTTCGTTGTCATTCCGATGAGAGCAGAATAGATGACTCACCTAAGACATGCGGCCCTTAACGTGGGTTACCGTGGGGACCTCCTTGATGTATGTATTAAGTATCCACACCGCCCATCTGGTTTTCAAGAGCATTTTAGATCATTTTCCCAAAATCCAATCATATCCAATTATCAGATAGACCATACCATAAGAAACAGTGGTGATTGATCATTAATGGGCCACAAAAGTCTTGCATCAAGCTGGTATTTGTTTCCCCTCTTCATCTAGGCTTACGTAACATTATCAACAAATTGGATGGTAAATAAACAATACGGAAACATTAATGTATGCCCTAAGAAGTTTTTAATGGTAGGACAGTCAATCACCACCGTTTCTTATGATATGGTCCACCTAATTATTTGATATGCTTCGTTTTTTGGATAATTCAATAAAAGGATCTGGAAAAATGGACGGACGGCATGGATAGATAATATATACATCAAGGTGGGCCCCATGGTAAACCCACAGGCCACATCTTCTTAGGTGAGGCTGGGGTCTCACCTAATCCTCTCTATATTCGGGCTTGGTTTAGCCAAAATTAGACCCGCTCATTTACTAAATGAGTCTGGGTCTAAATTTTAGACCTAAATCCTTTTACTAAATGGGCGGGTTTGGATTGGGTTTGAGTCAACTCATCAAACCCATTTATAAATGAATTGGATCTGGGTCTGGTAGAGAGAGATCCACCCAGATCCATTTATAAATGAGTTGGGTCTAACGGGTCTAGGTCTGAGTTTGGGTCTAAATTTGGTATGCAAGCATTTTTACTAGGTTTAAAATCAGGTTTAATCTAAATGGTTCCTTGAAACATAGATCAAACCCGCCCACTTATTAAATAGGTTTAGGTCAAGTTGGGTGGGGCGAAATATAAAAAAAATCAGGCCAGATCTGTTTAGCAAATGATTCTATTCTTGGCCCAATCCGTTTCATTTACAGCTCTAATACGCATGTACGGGAATGATTTGTTACAGATGATAGAATCTTAATGCGGTAAATTCGTTTCTTCGTATCATACGTGACAAGAAAAGAAATACAAATTCGATCCCTTCATCACGTCAGCAATATTGAAAAGCATAGATAGTTCAATCCAATTATTTATCTGGGCTCACTAATTGGACGTTCCAGATTACTAGATAAACCTCCACGCGTCCACTGAAGGTCTGTTCAACTATCTCTAGGAGCTGTATTCTATCCTTATCCCTCCAATGCTGATCACATCCTTCCCCTGACGTGGCACAATGGTGACCTCCACATCATCATCCGCGTCAGCATCCAAGTCATCCAGAGCGTCCGTTATCCCCGTTCTAAAGCACGTCTTCAGCTTTATTGGATTCTTGCCACGCTTGTGGGGCACATTCACAAAGCTTCCCACGAACTGGGCCGAGTTAGGACTCGTCGAGTTTTCGTCCTCGAGGTTGATATACACGTCGAACTTCACAAACGTGTCCCGTTCCAGCTCGATCTGGTCGATAACCAGCACCTCTTCTTCGTCTTCCTTTTCCTTCTTGCTACGGGATTTCTTGGACCTATCGACTCGGATTTTGATAACTGAGTCAAGAGCCCGAGGGAACTCGCTCTTCTTCCCTGCTGCCGCCACAGCGGCGGTCTTAGCTTTGGCCGAAGTCGGCCGGGCCTTGAGCCAAGGAAGATCGACTTGCTGGTATGTGTATCTGAGGTTTCTCGAATCTAGACAGTCGCGAACCTTCACCCTCACGAGCTGGGCGTTCTCGTCGTAGAAGAGGAAGGCCGAGTCTAACCAGTCCGGGTCGGTGAAGTCCCGCCGGTTTCCTCCCAACCCTTTCCATACAGTCCACAACCGGTCGATATTCGAGTGATGGGCGTAGAAGATAGGGTCTCGGGCCGCTGAGTAGAAGTTCCCCATGTCCTCACCATTTGGCTGGTTGCGGTCGCCGGACCACCGGTGGACTGGTGCATGGGGGACGTTCTCCATAGACCCGGCACCAGGGTCAGGATCGCCCCCGGCTCGGAATGCAGCACCCATGAAGAGCCGGGCATTCTTGGCACCGGAGACCATACTGCGGTACATGACTGCGAGGTTGCTGGCAATCTGTTGCTCGTTGGTGTTGGTGGGATCGGTTCCATCGTAGTCGAGGTCCAACATCGTAGGTGGCAGGTGCTTGGCATCCCGTAGCACGTTGTAGAGGGGCGAGTCTGGGTCGGTGTATATGGCAGGCATTCTCATGCCATCTGGACCATCCCAGTTCCAGAACGGAATACTGAATGTACTGTCACCAATCAGCTTGCCAAGGATCTTCTCGAAGAAGTAGAGGTAATAGCGGTGGAAGGGGAAGAAAAGCCAACAGTTATGCACCTGAAAAAACAAACAAACCAGTGTCAATACTGAGAAATAACGGCTATTATTTTTTAGGGAACGATTCCTTCCGTTATAACGGACTTTAAAATGATTTCCGGTACATGACCTGAAGTTCCAAGTCGGGAAAGCCGATCTGATCGTAGGCGCCATTGCAGTAGGCGCAGTGGACATTAGCCTGCTGTGTAAAATTCCGTGGGTCATCGGAGGGAAGAGCCTTCATGAGTGCAATGGCCTTCTTGAACTTGTCTACATAATCGCCATCAAGCAAGTGGGCTGCACGCCGCATGCGCATGGGCGTTGAAGGAGATGGAAGCTTGAAGTCAATGATCTTCTTATCAAAGGGTGGGCAGCAATTCGTGGGGGTTGCACCGGCCGGTAGATCTGCGGGCTCGCACTTGGATAAGTCGGGTGGGTTCACTGGAGCTCCGATTGCTGTTGGGATGGGGCTGAGGCTGGTGGTGGTGTATAGGCCTCCGATGCCGATGAGCATGTTTCTCCTGTCGATCTTTTCAGCCGCTCCTTCACCATGGTTTTCATCTTTGGTACTGCCATTGCATGATGTAATGTATGGAGGGCAGCGGCGAGGGTGTCTTTCAATGCCGATGGAAGCAGGATATATCTGTTGCCTCCATCGCTGGTGGTGCAAGGAGCAGGGAGAGGACGAGATTTGGGTGGTGTAGAGGAGAGACGCCATTGCCGTGTTGCTGTGAATGCTTGTTAATGTATTTATAATGATAATGGGATGTGGAAATGACCACGGACCACCATCAGAAAAAAACAATAATTTTAAAATTTACAGGAATTAATGAAATTACCTTGTATGCATGACCACCACCGTCTTCTTCATTACGCGGAAACACGCATAGATGCGAAGGAGGGATCGCTATAATGTAGTCTCAATCACAGAAAACAGAATACTGTGATAATTCCGGCATCTTTCCCAAGGTGCCGATGATGGGCTTTGTTTGGAGTTATTGATCACCAAACCGGAGGGAAGCGGATTGCGTACTGAGTAACTCCGCACGCTAGCGTGCGGAGTAAACTCTGCGGGGCCACAGTGATTTACGTATTTTATCTACTCCGTCTATCCATCTTAACAGAAAATTCTAGGTATGGTGCAAAATAATGAAGCATATCAAAATCTAAATTGGACCACGCCACAAGAAATGTGTGAACTGAATGTCTACCATTGAAAAATTCTCCGGAGGACACATAAGTTTTGAATCAAGCTGATATTTGTGTTTTCCCTTCATCCATATCCATGTGATCTTATGAGCAGGTTGGATGACAAATAAACATCATTGTAGGGCCTGAGAAGGTTTCAACGGTGGAAATCATTATTCCCCCTGTTTCCGTGGCATGGTCCACTTGAGATTTGGATATGCTTAAATTTTGGGCTCAACCACTAAATTGAGCTTGAAAAACATATGGACAGAATAGATAAAGCACATACATTCTAGGTGGCCCAACTGAGTTTACTCCGCACATAAGAGCGTGTGGAGGGTAAAAATTATTGGCCCACTATGATATATGTGACTTCTCCGCGCCCTTCATCCCTTCGCCAACTAATTTCAGCCCGCGAGGGAAAAAAAATAAGGAAGATTCAAAGCTCAAGTAGACCACACCATAAGAAATAGTAGAAATTGAACGTATGCTGTTTGAGGGCCCTAAAAGTTTTGGATCAAGCCTATATTTGTGTTTTCCCTTTATCTACGTCTGCATGACCTTATGAATGGATTTGATGACAAATAAACATCATCATGGGCCTAAGGAACATAATAGCTTTCAATGGTAGGCATTACATGGACTACTATTTCCAGTGGTGTGGCCCACTTGAGCTTTTGATCTGCTTCATTTTCTGGCTCATGTACTAAAATGTTCTGTTAAAATGGATGGACAGCGTGGATAAGTTGCATACATCACTGTGGGCCGACTCTCTTAATCAGATCCTTTTCGGACCGATTTCCAAGGAGGAAGAATTCCATCTGTTTCCAAACTAATGCAAGAAGTAATAATGACACATTTATCCGAATTTACCAAGGATTTTAAAATTCAAACACTCTCTTATTTTAAGATCTTTAGATTCAGTGGACTAAGATTATTAAGAATGATGAAATTTCTCTAAAGTAAGGTTAAGAAGACCAACGTGGGGGGTGGCTAACATTGGACCATTGGCAGGTGACTAACAGTGTGGGTGTGCGGACTAACAATAGGATGTGCCCCCCCCCCCCCCCCCCCCCCCCCGAAAAAAAAAAGAAAAAAATGTAAGGTTAAGAAGAGAGAAAGAGAGAAGTATCAAAATCTTACATACATACTCATTGTTGGAAAAGCCTTCAAAAGTCGCTGTTTCTGGGGTGTCTGACCGGTCGGACAGACTAGTCCAATCGGTCTGACCGGTCCATTTTTGGACAGCGAAGACAGCAAAGGTTCTAGATAGATTTTCACGGGTTCGACTGATCGGGCTATGGAGACAGACGTGACGAATTTGGGAACTTCCTCTCTGGACTGTTTTTGTGTTGTCTGACTGGTTGGCTTTGTAAGCGTTTTCTTACGTGGATTTACGTAAGTAGTTTTTAATTTTAGTTTGTTGCCTATATAAATGGGTTGAACCGAGATTAGGAGTAATCCTAAGGTGTCCAAGGTTTCTTAAGTGTATGAGGAGAGGGGAGAGTGTTTGGAGAGAGAGGGAGAGAGAGAGAGAGAGAGAGAGAGAGAGAGAGAGAGAGAGAGAGAGCTTGTGTTTTCTCTGGGTTTTCCTTGGTTGTGGGCTGTCAATCTCTATAATCTTCTGATTCATAGTAGATCGCTTTGTGCCGTGGTTTTTTACCCATTGAGGGATTTTTTCATGTAAATCAGATTGTCTCTTATGGTTGAATGCTTGTGTGATTAGTTGCATCGTGTTGCTCATTTGATTCGCATGTTCTGTTGTGGTGTTGTTCGGCTTTCATTTCCGTTATTGGTGTTTTATTCTCAATAAGTGGTATCAGAGTTAAAGTTGGGGTGGTGCAGAATTCAGATCTAAGATGAAAACACGGGATCAAGCACGATATTCGAAGCAGAGAAGTTCTTAGGCAAAAATAACTTCTAACTATGGAAGGTGAAGATTAAATCCCTTTTAGCTCAGCAAGAGCTTGACGAAGCTCTTGGAAAGCGACATGAGGCTATGAAAGAGGATGAGTAGAGGAAGCTCGACAAGAAGGCTAAAACCTCAATGATGTTATGCTTTACGGATGATATCCTCTATAATGTCATGAAGGAGAAGACTGTGATTGATACGATGGTGAATTTAGAGAAGGTCTATGCTAAGAAATCTATAGAGAATTGAATGTATCTATTGATGCAGTTGTTCACCTTGAGGATGGCGGAGGGGGCGGATGTGGAGGACCAGTTAAGATCGACTGGTTTGTAAGTTGGTGGAGATAGATGGGCCGATGAATGATGAATATCAAGCATGCATCTTGCTGAATTCTCTTCCAGATTCATATGAGTTATTCAGGGACTCTTTGTGTGCAGGGAGGGAGACCGTCAACGTTGAGACCATTATCTCAGCCCTCAAGTCGAAGGCGATGAGAAAGAAAAGCGGTGACCTGGGTTCTCATTCTTCCTCAAAGGCACTGATTATGAGGGGAAGAAATTCTAAGCATGGTGGGGGATATTCTAAATCGGGATCTAAAACCAAGGACAAAGGGAAAGCCAATGTGCGGTGCTGAAATTATGGTAAAAAAGGCCACATGAGAGAGGATTGTAAGAGTCTCAAGTTGAAACAAGAGAAATATAGAAATTCTTCTAGAGAGAGAGCTAATACCATAGAGGACGGTGGTGATCTTTGTGAAGTTCTGACTGTATCAGGCAAGAGATTGCACGGTAGAGAGTGGATCTTGAATTCAGGTGCTTCATGTCACGTTTGTTTTGACCGGAGTTCATTCATGACATACAAGGAGTATGATGGTGGATCGGTGTTTGTGGGTGATGGCTACACTCACAAGGTGGTGGGTATTGGTACGGTGCGCATAAGGATGTTCGATATGATCGAACTAGTCCTGGAAGATGTGAGACATGTCCCCAAAATGAAGAAGAATGTGATCTCTTGATGCACTAAAGACGAAATGGTGTGTATTGATCGGCTGCGATTGTTGTTGTAAAGTGATGAAGGGGGAACTTATGTGGATGAAGGCACGAAGGTGTGGCACCATCTCTACAAGTTGATCAGGAGCATGTTTTAAGGTCGAGCTGCAGGATTGACAGTAGGATCCATGGTTGCTCGTATGTGGCAAGTGCCCAAGGGCTACATGAGAATAGCAGTAAAGGGCGTGAAAGTGCAAGGATAAGGTTGATGGAGGCACGAGAAGTAGTAGAGGTGTGTTGAAGTTGAGATGATGAAGAAAGCGAGGATGGTTTGATTCGACGTTTGAAGCCTTGGTGGAGATTGTTGGAAGAGCCTTCAAAAGTTGTTGTTTCTAGGGTGTCTGATTGGTCTGTTTTATGGACAGCAAAGACAACAAAGGTTCTGGACAGATTTTCATGGGTCCGATCGATTGGACAGTGGGGTTCGACCGGTCGGCTATAGAGGTAGACGTGATGAATTTGAGAACTTCCCATCTGGAATGTTTTTGTATTGTCGGACCGATCGGCCATGAGGTTCGATCGGTCGGCTGTGTATGCGTTTTCTTACTCGGATTTACCTAAGTAGTTTCTAATTTTGATTTGTTACCTATATAAACGGGTTGTAATCGAGATTAGGAGTAATCCTAAGGTATCCAAGGTTTCCTAAGTGTATTAGGGAGATGAGAGTGTTTTCAGAGAGAGAGAGAGAGAGAGAGAGAGAGAGAGAGAGAGCTTGATTTTTCTCTGGATTTTCCTTGGTTGTGGGCTGTCAATCTCTGTAATCTTTTGATTCATAGTAGATTGCTTTGTGCCGTAGTTTTTTACCCGTTGAGGGGTTTTTCTACGTAAAATCGGATCGTCTCTTGTGGTTGAATGCTTGTGTGATTGGTTGCATTGTGTTGCTCGTTTGATTCACATATTCTGCTGTGGTGTTGTTCGGCTTTCGCTTCCGCTGCTGGCGTTTTATTCCCAACACTCATATACTTTTATCTTAGAAAAATATCAATTACAGATTGGCTCCGATTTCTCTTATATTATGGTGCTAATAAGGTGTATCAAATTACCATGCTCTCTCCTATTAAAAAATTAATTTACACCATCTAATTAAGTAGGCCCAGTGTGAAACCTCTATAATTATGATCCTCCCCATGGAAAGGCATCGTGCTAAATTTAGAAGTGGACTAAAAGTGACTCATCTCAATCTCTATCGGCTTATTCTATACCTATGATTTGATCATTTTCAATAAGACACATTTGACTCCAATTTTGTACGTGCACAAATCCAAATGCTCTGGTTATGATAAATAATTATCTACTTCAATAAGACACATTTGACTCCACTTTTGTACGTGCAAAAATCCAAATGCTCTAGTTATGATAAATAATTATCTACTTTTTGGATCAAATCAGGTTTTTATGTTTAAAAAATTGGTAATTAAAACATTTCGTAGTAAAATCCAATTGTTCATTCAATATAGTACATTGGATAAGCCTCCATATATCATCACCATTGTGCAATTATTTATGATATTTTCCTTATGCATCTTCATGAATTGATTTTGATTTGGTTATTTTCCCAACGTGCTTCCCGCTGATCCAAATATATGCATATGGCTTTGAGAATGCACATAAAAGTAATGTCACCTCATCACAATTCACCATGTAGTATAGATTAATAATGACACAAGAGTGCTCTACTGAACTAGCATACTCACTGTACAATGACTAATTGGAATCAATCCATCACTTGCAGCATGTGTAGCTTAATTTTAAATTGTGAATGCTCAAGTGTTTGTCATCTATGCTAATTATCACACCAGATTCATCCAATCAATTAATGATCTATGCTTGCAGATATATATTTGGCATATACAATTTAATTAGGTATGGAGTTGATCAATATTAGGTCTTAAGGTAAAAAATCAACCAAATCTACAACTAAAACAGACCATATATATCACACAGAACTGGGATATGGCCACCATGTGTAATTTCATCAAACCCATTAATAATGTCCAACCTACTAGGATGAAAAGAAGATAGAAAAATCAGCTTGATAAAAAAAAAAAAATAAAATAAAATAACTCGAGTGCGACATACTGTGTGAACTTAATTGCGTGTGTGAACTTAATTAGCAATTTTGGAGCAATTTTTCATTGTTCTCGATGGTGTAGTTCATGTGTGTTTTTAATGAGCTTATCTTTTATACGGTTCAAATAATGGTTCCCCACGGCATGTATAAAATGAATTTTACACATACAGCATGGTGGACTCTATAGAATTGCACGGTCTTCTCTTCGTGCAGGCTACATAGAGAAGAAAAGTCATGCAAGCTAAGGATATTAAAGCAGTTTAATTCTAAGCCATCCCTCATGTAATAAAATCTTAAGCATTCCTTACCAAATAATTACAATTTTTATGACAAATATACCATCTCTTAACTAACGTTGCAAAGACTAGTTGCAAAGACTAATTGCAAAGGCAAAATTGCCAAAAGTTTTTGGCACCGTGCATATTATTTAGAAATAAAGATATAATCTACCAAGAAAGACACCTGGTTGTTTCAACAGTAGGTCTCAGGTTCAAAATTCCAACCAGACCCACTTAACCCTACTGGTGGGTAGGTGCATCGTGTGAATACCCATGTGGATGCATTGCACAGCTAACAACGTGGGTGCCTTGCATGACTAGCGCGCGTGCACACACACAAAAATAAAAAAATAAAAAAAAACCAAGGAAATAGAACATCGATCATACGTACCAACTTTGCACATGTGTGAATGATCTGACACTTTCAGGAGGGTACCACCTTAGTGCATGTTTCATCATCCTAAAGAATCAGGCCATTTGTAGGGTAGGCGGCTCCAATGAAAATATTTGGTTGTAGTTTCCCCAAGCGTCCCTTTCTTTGCAGGGTATATGTTTCTAGAATATCGGGCTAAGGAACATTCACTGTACACGTCCTGGTTCTTGAGGAACATGGCAGCCTGTGCTTAGACTGGGTCATAAAGGGCTGCGGAGCAGCGTGGTCCACAAATTTTCAAGCGGATAATGTTCTAAAGCGAGTGAAATCGGATTGCGTACTGAGTTACTCAGTATGCTCTTATCGTCTTGAGTAAACTCTGTTGGGCCCACCGTGAATGTATGTGGTTTATCCACACCGTCCATCCGTTTTTCCAGATCATGTTAGGAGTTGAACCTAAAATTGAAGTATATCCAAATCTCAAGTGGACCATGCCACAGGAAACAGTGGGAATAATGATTTCTACTATTGAAACCTTCCTAGGCTCTATAGTGATGTTTATTTGTCATTCAACCTTTTCATAAAATCACATAGACATGGATGAAGGTAAAAAACAAATATCAGCTTGATCCAAAACTTCTGTGGCCTCTGAGAAATTTTCGACGGTAGACATTTAGGTCACACTTTTTCTGTGGTGTGGTCCACTTGAGCTTTTGATATACTTAATTTTTGGGTTCCACCCCTAAAATTATCTGTTAATAAGATGGATGGACGTAGTGGATAAAATACATAAATCATCAAGATATCCATGAGAAATTCACCTCATCCATCCGTTTCTCCCGCCCATGCTAGGACGGCAGATCCCAAACTCAAGTGTGCAACATGAAATAGTAGGGATGGAAGGCCTACCATGGAAACCTTTGTGGGCCCACAAAAGTTTTGGAGCGGATTAGGCTAATATTTGTATTTTTTAGTTCATCCCAGTTAGAGTGTTCTTATGAACGGTTTGGCTGGCATATAAACGTTATGGTGGGCCCTGTATATAGGGCAAGGTTCATCATTAAAACTCTTTCCCTTGGTTTGGCCCACCTAAATCATGTATGGGCCTGATATTTGGGTACCAGGTGTAAGTTTTGATGTGGCACCTAATGGATAAAGCAGATTTCATATAATCATTATGGTGGGCCTGGTAAAAATTAAGAGTGGACGTCTCGCTTAATTATTTCTGTTAATGTGGCCCACCTCAATCATGCATTAGCCTAATTTTCTGGCCTTGAGCATAACATGGAATTACACATGTAAGGGTAGGATTGGATCTCACATATATATCATAGTGGGCCTGTCAAAAATCAAAGGATAGGTCATAAAATTCCTATTTTTTTTCAAGGATCTCCATATGGTGCAATATGCCAATATTGCAAAAAAACGACGAATCAAGTCCGTCGTTAATCGGCATTAACGACGAACTTCGTCTGTCGCATGGTCACTTGTTCTTTTGCAAGTCGTTAATCATAAACGACGAACCAAATCCGTCGGTAAAGTACGACGGATATAGTCCGTCGTTTATAAAACGACGAATCTTATCCGACGTAACTTCCAAAACGATCATCCTTCAGCAACGGATTCTATTCGTCGTTTTAAAACAGAACGACGAATTTGAACCATCGATTTTACTGGATCTGTCAGAATATTATCGACGGATCTGGTCCGTCGTTAAGTTTTTAATATTAAAAAAAAATCAGCATGCATTTGTTGCATTTTGAATTTCTTACACCTGATATCATCAAAGCAGTAGAAACCAATTCAATAAATAAACTAAACTAACCATTCACACATCCATCATTTTTGCATATTGAATTTCTTACATCTTGCAAACTAGCCACGGACATCGCCAATATCCAATTACATCAGCAAGAAACTACATCAGTCTTTTAATCAACAATGTAGCAGCAAAATCTTTTGAAACCCTCCAATTAAGCTGTCTTTCTAAAACAGCAAGGCTTTTAGTGTGCATGGGGGAATTGTGGGAGGACCCCATTTGAAAGAGGAATTCAAAGCAAAACGCAAAGCAGAACCTGAAATCGTGATTTTGAAAGAACTGAGCTATTGATAAAATAACGACAAGGGTGGAATTTACATAAATGAATAGGCGATATTCAAAACCAGACATATATCATGAACCCAAGTAATAAAATTTCATAATGATAAGCATGGAAGTTTTTCAAATTGAATAGCTCCTACTGAGCCAGTTGTGAAGCTATGCTGTGATCGAAAAAGTTAAGGCCTGCAACCATCACAGCTGGTATTATGGTAGCAATGATGTAAACTAGCGGAACTTGCATCAGATCCTACAGTTTCAACACATGAAGCAAACAATTAGTAAAATAGCAGCAAATGCCTGCATAGAAGCACATTTTCTATAAGAATATGAAATTGTGTTGTTTGGTCAAGAGTAATAACACAAAGATTTGTAATTATAGGACTGGTCAAGGGAAGAAAAAAACTATAGTTTTTTCTGATCAAGTTTAGCTGAAAAATGATAATTGGATTAGTAAGGTCCTGTGTATCATTCATGGGGGGCCCACCTATTGGTGATCCAAACCTCAATCAGTTGGTTGAACATATTGCATGAGAGATACCACCCCACACCCCAAATCAGCTTGTTCTTGACCATTCAACAAATTAACCATTAACTATAGACCATTGTCAATGAGTATCCATTTTCAAACGACTAAATGGATTGCTAGGACAGACAGAATCCGTCGCACATCCAACATTTCCAAGTCACAAAACAGTAGAAGCTAATTCGGTACATCAACTCAAGCTAAACCAATAAAATGGAACTAACTATTTCTAAGTCACACATCCAACATTTCCAAGTCACAGGTAACAATAGACAATAGAAACTATTTAAGTAATTGCTACATTGCAAAATCTAGAAATAGTATGTAGCTTACGCTATATGCTATGTTGCTTACACCTCATACTTCAAAGGAGTGAACACTTAGACACCTCATACTTCAAAGGAGTGAACACTTAGATTTAAAACATTGATGCTAACCTATCGTATGTCTTTCCATCCAAGTATAATCTTATTCCCGTCACTAATTATCTTCACATAATTACCTGAAAAATGAAATTATAAATGAATAAATATATGTAAGTCATATGTTGGTTATGAATAGGGAATTGTCTTGTTGGATGGTGGTGGTGATGGTCGGGTCGACCCACTACCTAGATCGGTAATGGCAATTTGAGTGCTACTTAAATGTCAGCGACTTCCATCAATTTGAGAAATCTTTCCATACTGCCACTAAATAAAAACATCTTAGATCTCAGACAAAACCCAAAAATATCTTCCCAATTGCATCCCTTGAACTGGTTGTATCCGAAAGCCTAAAACACCATTCTCCCTTTGCTATCTGCAAGACCACCACGACCCTTTATAGCTTGTTACTGAAGGTCCTATTGTTAGGCTCCCTCCATACTGACCATAACACCAACATAAATATAATTGCCATAAAACTTTCATCCTTAAAGCCAAACAGGGTGGGTTGTAAATGATTTACAGGTTTACAACCTACACCATTTACAGGCATCCAAACAACACCCAAGTAACCCCCAATCACCATATCAGGTGATTTTTTTTCCATTGCATATCAATCAATTGTCTTATTCCTTTCAACCATCAGATGAACAATCTGGATAATCGATACATGAACTCCACTAAAAATGTTATCCCCAACAAAAATCCCATAGTAAATGTTGTATATTTCCCCAAAGGCTTACTAATTTTTTTTTGTCACACAAAAAAAAAAAAGAATAAGGACCACCAAAAACAAAAATCTCTTACACCTGATATATCATCAAAACAGTAAAAACTAATTCAATACATCAACTCAAACTAAAGCAATAAAATGGAACCGACTGTTTTTAAGTCACAAATCCAACATTTCTTAGTCAAGCCGAACCTGCTGGATTGGTTGGATGTCATGCATATATTATCATGGAGCCCAATACACGCCTAGTAGCTTTACCAATCTTCTTCATGGAAAATGCCAACTGGTTCTCACAGTCATTATCTGTTGTAAATCTTAGGGGCATTTGTAAATCTTAGGGGCAATCTTCTCCATGGAAAATGCCAACTGGTTCTCACAATCATTATCTCCGTGGAAAATTCCTGTTATTTTCTCTTAGGGGCATTTGGATCGTAAGTTACTTAAGCTAATTACGCCTCAAGTAGCTTATCATGGTTTCTACTTATTAAGCTGAAGTAAGTACCTTTAAAATTGGGAAATCAAATTGCCAACCGAGTGACTCACTACGTTTTGACCGTACTGAGTAAACTCTGTTGGGCCCACCGTGAATGTATGTAGCTTACCACGCACTTCATACATATTTCCAGCTCATTTTAGGAGCTGAGCACAAAATGGAAGCATATTCAAAGCTAAATTAGACCATATCACAAAAAACCATGGGAATAATGATTTCCATGCACCCTTAATCATTCCTAAGGCTCACAGTGATGTTTATTTGTCATCCAACTTGTTCATAAAATCACGTAGATATGGATGAAGGGAACAGACAAATATCAGCACCGAAGAAATTTTCAACTCTAGATGTTCATTCCACTCACATTGTTTCTTGTGTTATGGTCCACTTGAGCTTTAGATATGCTTATTTTTTTTCTCAAGCCTTAAAATTATCGGGTAAAATGGATGGACGCAGTGGATAAAATATATAAATCACGGTGGGCCCTATAGAGTTTCCTAGGTACGCTAAACGTATTGATCAGTTAGTACGCAATTTGCTTCCCCATTTCGGCAGGAAATCCAGCTCAGCTCATTACTGTTCTGTGGTGTTCTATTTAATATTATTCTCATCAGTAAAAGCTCAACATTCTTTAATCATTTTGTCCATCAGAAAAATAGTTCAGTAAGCACCTGTAAGAAGATGGAGAAAGACTAGAGCTTTCAAAGATGATAAAGACAATGGATTCACAAAAAAAAAACTGATAAAACAAATGGAAGGATCCTCTTCATATCACAACAGGCCTAATCCGAACAGTTCTCATGGGAACTTCATGAGAACCGGTTCTTCTCATGTGTTTGTGTAGAGAAATGCTCTCCTGAATGATATAAAGTTTGGACTGAGAACATCTGAAAGTTGCTACAGTGATATAAAGTGTCCAGCTGGATAGTAATTCAGTGAAACAAAAATTTGACTGAGAACATCCGAAAGTTGCTACAGTGATACAAAGCATGGATCAATAACAAATAGTGTTCAGATACCTTTGCAGTTTGCCTTGCCGCCAAAACCATCGGAATCTGCTCGTCATCTTTTTCCCACTTCACATCTGGATTCCCGCGAATGATATCCCTGTAAGCAACAAAGACCGAATATAAATAACAATTATACCAACTCCGTAGTAAAGATGCCAGCTAATTATTTCTGATCCATGGATAACAGGGAATTTGTAAAACCCAAAATTAGGGACTGCCTAGCTATGGTTTCCATTTAACTTGTTCTTTCCTACGGTTCTTGACATAGTGTTTTCCTCGATCAAAGAACTCTTTTAAAGGCAATGGTTTAGACACATTTGGATGGACTTTCTTTGCCTGTTCAATATCTTCTGGTGCTTTCCATTCAAGACTGGAGGTATTCTGTTAGCATGGCATGGAGTTGGTTTAGGGAAGATTAAAAAGGAGCTATGGCGCATGTCCTTGGTTGGGCCGTTTGGGAGGAAAGAAATGCAAGATGCTTTAGGAACAAAAGCAATTCAGTGGAAGCTATTTCTCAAAGGGCTAGAATGCTTGTCGTTGAATGGGCCTCTATAGTCCCTATGCTTAAGGATTTAAATCTTGATTTCCTTAGGTCATAGCCAGGTCACCATCTCGGCAGATTGTGCCTTTGTTTTTTTTTTTTATTGCCTTTTTCAATAAAAAAATTCTAATTCTAAAAAAAAGAATCAACTTAATTACTCTGTTTCATATTTAACATATGTTATCATGAGGTTTGCACCAATTAAACTAATAAACCAAGCATTATTCAACAACTATCACAGTTAGAGTGGTTTGAGTAATCATACAGCTTTTTGTTGGTTCTCCCAGAAAAAGATACAAGAAGTTGTGTGGTGCCATCCCTCTCCTGAAATTAAAAATCACTAGGTATGAAAATATATAAAATACATAAGAGTTGCTTATTAAGAACAAGAATGTTCTATCCATTGACATCATATGCATCATTTTGATGTGTACTTGACTCCAGAACTGTTAAAAATGGTCATATCAGATGTGTTTTTTATGTTTCTATTCCCATTTATAACCACCATATTTGAAGAATGCCCATTGGCAACTGATCCTTAATCAGCTCGATGCACCAACCCATCTTGCTGCTCAATCTCCCATTTTCTCCCAAACTTCACATTATAACAAAATTTAAAATCCTATAACAGAAATAGAGAGAAAGAAGAAACATTACATCCCAACATCATTGCACAAATCAATATAATTTGGTCTAGAGTTGTTGAAACAACAAAAGGAATGGGAAAAGCAAAAGCCAGTTACATCCTAGAAATTGCAATGAATAAGACATTAGCAAAAACTAACTAAAATTTGTCTAAGTTGCAACCAATGCACCTTGTGCTTTAGTTGTTAGTACCTTAAAGGTAGACGATCAGGTTGTGGATCTGGATTGTCCATCTACTTGGTACTATCTTTAGATGGTCCATGGTTGAAAAATGCAGCAATTGGATGGTCCTGTCCATCATTGTTTCTCATTGAACAACAAACTATTTTCATCCTTTACCATCCATCTGAAGACCTTGATCTGATGGTTAGGATCTTATGAGTGTGGTCTCAATAGATAGACGGTCAGGATCCACTGCCCAACCTGCCACATGTAAGATATTAGATGGTTAATTTTGATTGAGGCAAGCCAAGCTCAAAGCAAAATGAACAGCAAATGAAGACAAGCCCATCACAAACAATGGCCAAATCTTGCACCTAAAGTGTTGTTTGGATGCCTGTAGAGTTGTTCAATTGTAAACACTTCAAACCTAAAAAGAATGTCAGGCGTAAACTGTTTACATACATCTGAATAATCAACAAGGTTGATGTTAGCCTCACTAAGGAGGCTAGACCGAGAAGAACCCTGTTAGACAATACAACTTCTGAAAAAGACAAAAAAAAAAAAAAAAAATCACACATGAGTTCACCAATGCAGATTTATGAATTGGAACTCAATTGAACCAATGCAGATTTATGAATTATGAATCCAAACAAATTTATAGGAAAAGAATACGTTGAGATGAACTTTGAAACAGATACAAGGACTTCCTGGGCACAAATATGCCAAATCACAATAGAAATCTGTGTGGATTAGTCAAACAAAAGCAGTAAAATAATCCGAAATAAAGTTTTGCTAATTTTTAGCAAACAATCCTAAAATAAAGTCAAGTTTGCAAGCCCTATTGCATCCACATAGACTAGCCACCCAATGAGCAGCCTGGATCCCATGTGCTTATTCCATGTTCACAAGTTCCATCCATGAGTCCCTTGGGGAAAGTGCTTTGCAACATTTGTCTTACCCAATTACTCAAATCCAGATGGAATCTGTTAGCTCTTACAGCAATGGGCCCCACATGAACAGAATGTTGGGCATCAGCTAATCACATTTGTTGTATGTTTGACGCATAGAACTCTATAATTCCTCTCGTATTGGATGATTGGATGTGTTTCATGAGATTTTGGTACTTTACATTTCAGTAGATAGCAATCAAAGAAAGAAAGGAAATCATGGTCCACCTCAGTAGCTGTAACCAGTTCAAATCAACTTGGACTTTCACGAGATGATACAAATCACAAAACCCATCTCTAACCAAGCATTAACAAACCACCATTCATTTAGGATTTCCTAACTGAATTAGCAGAATGTGAAGCCAAGGGAAAAACCCCATTTCAATCATATCATTTCATATAAACCCCAAATGTAGAAATTGCAACGAATTTTCACAGGACGACTGAAATCACAGAAATCCCATCTATAATCAAGCATAAGAACCACATTCTCTAGAAGTATCAATTGAGTTTACCAGAATTTAAAAAAATAAAAAGGAAAAAAATAGCAATCTTATCGTTTCTAACAGAATTCAAATGCATAAAACACATCCCTCGATGACAATCAAAATGTAAACTTTCTTGACTGAATTTAAGCAGTGAGAGTGTGTGTGTGTGTGTGTGTGTGTGTGAGAGAGAGAGAGAGAGAGAGAGAGAGAGAGAGAGAGAGAGAGAGAGAGAGGCATACCCGCAAGAAAGTGACGCTGCGGAGGGCAGCGAGAAATGGATGTGCGTGAGAATGAAATGCTGTTGCCAATGGAGAGAGAGAGAGAGAGAGAGAGAGAGAGAGAGAGAGAGAGAGAGAGAGATGAGGGCCAGAGGGTTTTCGGGCGGGGGGAACTGACTTGGGGATTTTGGTTGGGCGGGATAGCGATTTAGGGATTTTGGTTTCCCTCCCTTCACGGGCGATGGCTAAGTGGCTAGTGGTCGGTGCCCTGTGGGCCCCACCATGATGCATGTGTTTTATCCACACCATCCATCCATTTTTTCAGATCATTTTACATCTTAATCCTAAAAATTATGAAGATCTAAATCTCAGGTGGACCGCACTATAGGAAAACAGTAATGATTGAATGTCCAATCCTCCTAGGGCCCACTGTAATGTTTATTTGACATCCAAACTGTTGATTAGGTCATACAGACATCGATGAAGGGAAAAAACAAATATCAAGTTTATCCAAAACCTCTGTGGCCCTCAACAAGTTTTTAATGGTGAACATTCCACCAACATAGTTTATTGTGTTATGGTCCACTTTAGATTTAGATTTTTCTCATTTTTGAGAAAATGGATGGACTGCATGGATGAAACACATACATGATTGTAGGGCGCCTCACATATCACCAAGCAGGTCACTCGCCAATCCGCTTCCGTTTGGAATGGGGAGCAGATCAACTATTACCTAGTAACTCCTTGGTGGGTGTTACTCTAACCATGTAGGGCCTACCTTGATGTATTTTTTGTATATCCACACCATCCATATGTTCTTCCATCTTATTTTAGAAAGCAATCCAAAAAATTGTGCATATCCAAATTAGAAGTGGGCCTTAAAAATAAAAAATAAAAACTGATTCATAACCATTAAAAACTTTTAGTGAGCCACCAAAGTTTTGTTTCCAGTGGTATGGTCCACTTGAGATTTGGATCTGGATAATTTTTGGAACCTTATCCTAAAATGATCTGTATAAACGGATGGATGGAGTGGATATACAAAATATCATCCACGTGGGCCATACGGTAGCGGTAACACCCACTAAGCTGTTCCCGAGGTAACACACTACGCAGTCCGCTTCTGGGCGCTACTTGGGTGAGACCGCTGAACCAGCGATGTGGGTGGGACCCTGAACCTAGGGCCCACCTCGATGTATTCCTTGTAGATCCATGCCGTTAATATGCTTTTCCAGATTATTTTGTACTATGGTACCAAAAATGAAGAAGATTAACATTTTGAGTTGACTACAACATAAGAAACACTGGTTAATGACCATTAAAAATCTTTTGTGAGCCACGAAAGTTTTCTATCAACCTGATATTTGTTTTTTTTCCTTTCATCCCTGTCTACGTGCCCTTATCAACAGATTGGATGGTCAATAAACATTATGGTGGACTCTAGGAAGTTTTTAATGGTCACAGTTGAATAATAACTGTTTCTTGGGTTGTGATCCACCTAAAATTTGCATCTGTTTCATTTTTGGTACTTCATCCTAAAATAATACGAAGAAACAGATGGATGGCATGGATCTGCAAAGAATACATCCAGGTGGGCCGTAAGTCGCGCCAGTCCGCTTCTTGGGCGGAAGCGAATTAGATGCTACCCTGGTAACACCTTAGTGGGTGTTACCTCTACCGTGTGGGGCCTAGATTGATGTATCTTTTATATATCCATGTCGTTCATCTGTTATTATGTCTAATTTTAAGACGAAAGCCAAAATTATAAGAAGTTCCAGATCTCGGTGGACCATACCAATAGAAAGAATGATGAATAATCATTAAAAGCCTTTCGCGGGCCACAAAAGTTTTAGATCAAGCTGATCTTCAAAATTTCCATTCATCCAGATCTTCCTGACATTATCAAGAGCTTGGATTGCAAATAAACATTACGGAAACATTACCATGGGCTCTTTGGAATTTTTAATGGTGGGCACTCAATCAGCACTGTTTATAGTGGTATGGTCCACTTGAGATTTGGATTTGCATAATTTTTGGAAGACCATCCTAAAATGGGCCGGAGAAGCGGATGGACGGCGTGGATATACAAAATACTATCCATGTGGGCCGGTAGGTGTAACACCCACGGTGTTGTTCCCGGGGTAACACCTAATTCGCCCCCCCCCTTTGGAAGGGCGCGGATTTCTAGCGAAAGCCTTGCGCAGGAAGTTCCTGCACTAGGAACCAAGGTGGGGCCCACAGTGATTATTTTGATAAATCCACCCCGTCCATCCGTTTTGGGAGCTCATTTTAGGACATGAGAACAAAAATGAACCCGATCCAAGACTCAAGTGGGCCGAAAACGTGAGGATTGAATGTCCACAGTTGAAATATTTGTGGAGCCACAGGTGTTTCGAATCAGGATAATATTTGTGTTTCCTGTTCATCCCAGTAGTAGTGACGTTATGAACGGTATGGATGTCATATAAACATCACTGTGGACCCAGGGAGGTTTCAATGGTAGTAATTTACCTACCCACCTTTTCCTTTAGTGAGGCCCACTTGAGTCTTGGATCCGGTTCATTTTTGTTTTCATATACTAAAATGAGGTCCCAAAACGGATGCACGAGGTGGATTTATCGAAAAACATCACTGTGGGCCCCACCTTGGTTCCCAGTGCAGGAACTTCCTGCGCAAGGCTTTCGCAGGAAATCTGCGCCCCCTTTGGAAGGGGCGCTGAACCCCGTATCCACAGAGGTGGGTGGATCCCTTACCGTGCCATCCACTGTGTGATGTGTGTGTGTTACATCTACGCCGTCCATTCATTTTGAAAACACATTTTAGAGCATGATTAAAAAAATGAAGTACATCCAAATCTCAGGTGGACCATAATACAATAAACAATGGTACTCAACGATTAAAAGCTTATAGTGGGTCACAAAAGTTTTGGGTCAAGCTGATATTTGTTTGGTATCTTCATCCAGGTCTTTGTGACCTTTTCAACAAATTGGATGGAAAATAAACATTCCAGTGGTCCCCATGAATTTTTTAATGGTGGGGATTCAATTGCTACTATTTCATGTGGTATGGTTAACCTAAGATTTCGATCTTCCTCATTTTTGAGCAATGCCCTAAAATGAGCTTTCAAAATGCATGGACGGTGTAGATGTAAGGTACATACATCACAGTGGCCCCACAATTGGGGATCCACCAACCTTAGCGGATCCAGGGATCCACCCAAACCGCGCCTGGATAAAAGGCTTGCGTATTGAGTAAACTCTGTGGGGTCCACACCTTGATTGTGCGGCTTACAGTTATGTATGTGTCTTAAATCCACACCATCCAACCATTTTGAAATATCATTTTAGGGTATGATACCAAAAATGAAGCTGAGTCAAATATTAGGTGGACCACACATAGAAACAATCGTGATTGAATCTCTACACCTGAAAACTTCATGGATTTCACCGGAATGTTTATTTGCCATTATTTTCCATCCAACCTGGTTGTAAGGTCACAAACACCTAGATGAATAGACCACAAAAATATCATCTTGATCCAAAGCTTTTGTGGCCCCACAGGAAGTCTTTAATGGTCAATAAGCACTGTTTCCTCTACTATGTCCCATCTGGGACTTGGAATTGCTTCATTTTTTGGAACACGCCCTAAAATGAACTTTCAATACGGATGTACGGCGTGGATGTAGTCACATTCATTAGAGTGGCCCCACGGTCAGGGTTCCCACCCACCAGGATCCGAGTTCTCACCTTTTTTGTATAATGTCCTAAAATTATCTCACAAAGTGGATGGACCGGTTTAGATTTCTCAAAATATCAATTTTGGTATAGTGTCCTGATGTCCTAAAATTGTTAATTTTTTTTAAAAACAATACAATTTTATTTTCCAAAATCACATTTTTTAATAAACTTGTCAACTTTCAGAATTCAAAATGTCAAATTTTTTTATCAAATTTCTCAAAAAATTTCAAAATATAAAATCCTATGTTATTTTTAAAAATTGTAATTTTTTTCAATTTTTTTTCACACTTATAAATTTTATTCTATCTTCGCCGTTTTTTTCAAAATCTTAATTTTTTTAAGAATGACAATTTCGTTTTGGTTCTTTGTAAATCCCGAATTTCTTTTCAAAATCTCGTTATTTTAAATCTTAATTTTCCTTAAACATTATTAATTTTATTGCAATTTTTTTTCAAACTTCTTAATTTTTTCTCAAAATTGCAATTCAATACATAAACACTTTTTTCAAAATGTCAATTGTTTTTTCAACATTTCATTTTCTATCAAATTTCTCAATTTTTTTTACAAAATACAAAATCTAAATTTCTTTTTAAAAATCACAATTTCATTTTTGAAAATCTATTTTTTCAAACCGATAAATTTTATTCAAAATTCTTGATTTTTGTCAAAATGCCAACTTTTTTTTTTTAAATCCTTTTAAATCCTAATTTATGTCAAAATTCTTTCATATTTTTTGTTCTTTTTTAATCCTAATTATTTTCAAAATTTTGATTTTTATTCTACATTTCAATTTTTCTTAAACATTATTAATTTTATTACATTTTTTTCTAACTTATAAATTTTATTCAAGATTAACTCAACATTTTTTCAAAATCACAATTTTTTAAACTTTTCGATGTTCGTTTTCAAAATGCTAATTTTTTGAAAATCTAATTTTTTTATCAAAATATGTCAATATCTTTCAAAATGCAAAACCTCAATCTTTCTCAAAGTCTACATTATTTCAAACTTATACACTTCATTCAAACGTCTCATTTTATTTCAAAATGTCAATTTCTTTCAAAATTCTAGTTCTTTTTTAAATTTAGAATATTATTTTCAAAATCTCGAATTTTTCCAAATCCCATTTTTTCTTAAATATTGTTAATTTATATTAAACTTGTCAACACTTTTTTCTAAAAATCCAATTTTTTTAAAACTTATTAAAGAAACAAATTTATTTAAAATGAATTGCGAAATCTATAAATTTTCAATTTACGACGGACTATATTCGTCGTTAAATCCAAGAAGGTCCGTCGATAAATCCCAACGTCCCGTTTCCGGACGCAGAATTTTACGACGCAAGAAGTCCCCCTTGAATACATTACTTTACGGCAGGATTATATTCGTCGTTAATTCACAGTTATCGACGGATTCTGGTCCGTCGTACAATTTTGTCGATTAAACGCCAAAGCTGGAGGTGGTAGTAGTTAGCGACGGACTGTTTTCGCCTTAACGACGATTATAGTCCGTCGTTAATTAACGACGAATGTAGTGCGTCGTTAAACAAAGCCTTATTTAACGACGGATCAAGTTCGTCGTTGAACTAAGCGTTTTTGTGTCGTGTTTTCTTTGTTTTGGCGTAGTGTCGGCCTGTCCTTTGGACTATGGACCAAAGCTATTATCCAAAACCTGCGTACCTATTCCTTCTCCAAAAGAAGTAGAGGATATTATGGAAAAGGCAATCCTATCCTAGACGACAAATATCACTGATTTACCCATATGCCGCAGTATTAGTAGTACATTTTACTCATAATACTGATGGCATGTTGAGAGCCCTGGGAAGCATGATGAGACACAGCATTTGCCATGAATGGGAACGTAGGGTAAGTTTGGTAGAGTACTAGAGTCCTTGGAAATGAGTTTTTGATATCCATTCCATAAAAAATGTAGGTGGGTGCACGAAGTGTGGAAAACATAGGTAGGCCACTGAGGGCCATAGAGACCATCCCTTCCATCCAAAACATGGGTGGGCCACACAAAGTATCCAAAATATAGGTGGGCCATACCAAAGCCACAGGAAACCAGCCGCTCCATCCAAAATTTAGGTAGGACATACGAATTGTCGATCCATCTATTTCTTTGGGCCCATTACTTATTGCTTATGATTCGGCCTGTTTAGTGCATGGTATTAGATATGTGGTATGGAATTGCATTTGGTCTCATGCAAATTCTATTCATGGTTTGGAAATGACAGGAAGGATTGGATCAATCCTGATATCATATCATTTGCCTAAACAGTAGAAACTGCAGAATTTATGGTGGATTTCGAAATCCGGATTACGGAATCCACTATTTTTATGGGCCTCATGTTGATTCATGTGTTTCATCCACGCAGTCCATCCATCTGTGCTTTTTAAAGGTGACATTTGAGTCGTATATGTTTGTGTAATCTGATCCGTTGATTACAATTTTATGATTCACCAATGCAGAGTATTTCCTAAAGGAAGAATTTGACCCCGAACATGGACTGTCAAAATACATAATATTTCCAGACATCCGACCATTGGGCAATTACGGCGTCAATTTAGTCTAATGCAATTCTATACCATTTAATCCCATTACCAAACAGGCATCATCTTTTAGATAGCGATGGACATCCGTGGCTTGGGAAAAGATGGATTCGAAAGATGGCTAGATCAAGACAGGATGTTGAATCAGTATAATTTTGTGGGGTAGTCAATAAAATGTCTTTTGAAGTTACCACACCATTCAGATCATTTCAGTGGATTGCGAACAGATTAAACCAGGAGCACTATAACTTCTAAGTGCTCTAAGAGCACTGAGCACGGTTTCTTTATTAGAATTATTCATTGCTCCAGGTCGAATAGACCCATCTGGACTATCTATTAGATCCAACACTCAATTCTTGGGGCCACCATAAGAAATCACCCTGATTAGACTTCTAATCAATATCCTCTAAAGACTTCCTGCAAAAGGCTTTCACTTGCGCTGGTAACCTAGGTGGGGCCTACTGTGATGTTTGTGAGAAATCCACCCCGTCCATTCGTTTTTTGAGGTTATTTATCACAAACTTCACGGTGGGTCACACCTGGCTTCCAAACGCAGGAACTTCCTCCGAAAGGCTTTGGTAGGAAATCTGCATCCTCTAAATTCTATGGTCTACTTTTGTAAACATAGAGCGAATCAACTACATGAGCCATTTATATGTTGGAGTCCATTATAGGCAATCATAACGACTAGAACCATGAGTGGAAAAAGATGGTTAAATAATAATAATAATAATAATAAGAACACTCCCTCATGGATGGGTGTGGATCAGCTAGTCCCAATAGGACTAGCATAAGGGGTGGTTTCAAATCTCTGTGGGCCCTGCCATGATGTATGTGTTTTATCCACACCGTCTATCCATTTTTCCATCGTATTTTAAGGCACGAACCAAAAAATGAGAGAGATCCAAATCTCAGGTGGACCACACCACAGGAAAAAAGTGGGGATTGAACTTCCACCATTAAAATCCTCATAGGGCCCACTGTAATGTTTATTTTCCATCCAACCTCTTGATAATGCTGTTAGTGCACTTTTCCATGGCATACTAGTGCACCTTGTTTGTCAATCACTTACGTCAGTGAGTCTAGTGTCGGTTGAGCCCAATGAAGACGAAGACCGAAGACTCAAGACGGACCGGCTGCATCAAGGAAGAAGATTCAGGTAAAAGTGATGCCTTGGTGTCTTAACCTTGACCAAAACCCAACCCCTTTGCTCTTTGATGACCTTGACCACATTAGGAAATCATTTGGTCATCATAGATTGGCCCTAGGTGTCCCAATTGAACACCCAAACCTTGGCCAAAGTGGAAAGGCTGATGCATGCGAAGACCAGCAAAAGAACAGGAGAACCAGGCTGGTCCGACTGGTCAAGACCGATCGGCCAGCAGCCTTGCTGCATGCTGCAATGGGCAGCCGACTGGTCAAGACCGGTCGGCCTTATCATGTCAGGGGCTTCAGCAAGCATGGCCGACCGGTCTTGACCGGTCGGCCTGGAGATCTCATGTTGTCCAGCAAGGGGGTTCGACTGGTCTTGACCGGTCGGCCTGGATCATCAGGCTTGTCCAGCTAGGGGGTCCGACCGGTCTTGACCGGTCGGCCTGTGTAGTTGGCCTGTGTAGTTGATATTCTCTAGCAAAGGGATCCGACCGGTCGGGACCGGTCGGGACAGGTCGGCTCTAGCCGTTTTATGCCCGTTTTATGACCAGTTGGAGCTCTCTTTTCTTACATATAGAGCTCGGTTTTTGGGGCATGAAATGAGGGATTTTTGAGGAGTGAAGCCACCATTGTTGGAGACCATTTGAGGCTCATTCCTTGACCTATGCAAGGCATCTTCCTTGTGCTTTAACACAAGATTAGAGCATTCCAAGCTCATAAAGAAGATGACCTTCATCCCCTCTTGATCTCTAGAGTTTGGAAGCTTCTTGATTGGCAAATCCTTGTCCAAAACTCTAAGATGAGATCGTTGTAGGTAAGAGACTCTAGGTAACCCTTTCCCATTAATTGTAGAGTTCTCAAACCCATCCTCCTAGCACCTTGGGCATCTCAAAGGCATTGCATGCAAGGTGTTTGATCAAGTGTGGCTAGGGCATTGGCGACGCAACGGCAACACGATCGTGGGAGCAAGGGAAGCTGATTGAAGCACGGGAGAGCGGAGATCAAGCAACCCAATTTGGCGCTAAACAAGGGGCTCATCCGACAAGTAGATTGTCTTATTTGAGAGTCCATTTTAGAGTTTGTTTGTCGAACTCGACCTAGGGACATTAGCCGTTCCTTGGCCTGTTAGTCGGGCCTAAACCAAGTCTCCAAGGGGGAGCCTCCGACACAGGAGTAAACATGCGTTAGGTTGAGAGTTAGCCTATGTCTAAAATTTCGTGTAAAGGTTGAGAGGTGAACCTCATTTAAAACCTCCGATAGTGAATGCCGGTGTGCTCAAAGGGGTTGAGTACTTGAACCGGGAGTGGAGTAGACAAGTAGTCGAACCACTATACATCCTTGTGTTTGTGATTGTTCTTGAGCACATTTATATCTTAGCATTGTTAGTTTAATTGTCTAATTATGCATGCTTGATAGGAATGATTGCTAGGCACTTTCTAGGCTCATCCACACACAAGATGTAACTTCACTAGTTGTGTAGACTTGAGCTCATTGATCCATTCTCATAAGTCTATACAAGTTGCTTAGGTTAGGATCTTGATTGTTGAATCATTTATTTACCTATGCAAGCTTAGACTAGGATTGTTTATTGCTTAACCTTTTGCCAGTCTTGTGATTGGACCCACCTAGGCTTGGAAGCCGAAGTGTTCTTGCTTACTTAGCTTAATTTGTTGAATTGTGTAAGTAGGCGAAAAGAATTTCAAAGGTCCTAATCACCCCCCCCCTCCAGGTCCTTAGACATATCTTCGAGTATCTCTATAAGCGGTAAAACCTGCAATTTCAAATGCCACATAGATCTAGATGAAGGGAAAAAACAAATACCAGATTGATACCAAACTTCTGTGGCCCCCAAAAAGTTTTCAACATTAAGTGTGGTCCACCTGAGATTTAGATCTATCTAATTTTTGACTCGTGCCTTATAATAAAATGGAAAAATGGATGGACGGCGTGGATAAAACACAGACATCATGGTGGGCCCACCGAGATTTGAAACCACCCCTTATGCTAGTCCCAGTGGGACTAGCTGATCCACGCCCTTCATGGATGGATTGGATGATTTGATTGGTGTAATTTTTTTTAACCTACGGATCTCATGGACAATTTGAATTAATCAATAATACTATACAAGTGTCTTGGTGCAAATAGGAGCACTTAAAATTGTAGTACTCCTACTAGTACTACTGGATCATTCCTTCAACGGAAAAAAAAAAAAATGCTTCCGTCAGGGCTGCCAATGTGCTTAAGCCCTGGCCCATGGTGACAAATTTTTTGGTGGGGCTCATTGTGATGCTTATGAGGAATCCACCGTGTCCACCATTTTAGCTAGACTATTATATGGAGTGGGATAAGAAATGAAGATGATCCAATACTCAAGTGGGCCACATGCAGGAAACTAATGGAGATTGAATGGCCACCATTCAAACTGTTTAAATACTCAGGCCTACCATGATTTTTTGAGAAATCTACCCTATCCACCATTTTAGTCAGATCATTTTAGAGAGTGGAATCAAATATCAGGCAAATTCAAAACTTAGGCGGGCCACACGAAACAGTGGGTATTGAATGCTCACAGTTCAAAATCTCTCTCCCTTGAAAAACTCATGGGTCCAACATAATTTGTAGCAAATCTACTTTATCCACCACTTTCACCATATTATGTTAGGGTGTAGCCCAAAAACGACGGACATCCAAAACTCAAAAGGGCCATAGAGCACAAAACAATGGGTATTCAGCGCCCACCATTGAACCCCCCTCAAAATTTTGTGGAACCCACTGTGATGTTTACGACAAATCCACCCTGTCCACCAGTATTTCCATATCATTTTAGGGGGTGGACCCAAAATGAGTCATACATGTGGACTCCGTCCTGTGCTCGAAGCGTGCACTTGTGCCTAGGGACGGAGCCACGTAGGTGTGAGAGGGGGCAAATGCCCCCCCTTAATTTTTCAACTACAGGAATTCAATCCACTAGCTTTGTGTGGTGTGGTCCATTTGAGCCTTCAATCTACCTTCTTTTTTGGGCTCAAGCACTAAAATTGGCTGTCGAACTAGGCCGTCAGTAAAGGGGGCGTCGCCGTTGTTTTCCGACGGCTATGAGCCGTTGGCCTTCCCGACGTCTTTAAGCCGTCGTGCGACCGTCGGAAATTCCGACGGCTGTAATGAGCCGTCGCTCGACTGTCGGAATTTCCGATGGTGTGGAGCCGTCGGTAATTCCGACGGTGATTAGCCGTCGGAATTTCCGACGGTTTATAACCGTCGGCGTTGCTTTAGCATATGAAAAAAAAACCATTAGCATTTAAGCGTGGCCACACGTGCACCTAGAAAAGTTCCTTAATTCATGGAATCTTTAAATATGTTACACATATGTATGCAGATTGCAGAGTGCCTTGTTTGTGACAACTCAAAAGTGTTGTAAAAAGACAAGATGAGTGAGATACGGATCAACTTACAATAAGAGTTGATACAGCTACAATCGCCAGGCTAGTAAATGCTATAGAGGTCTGCATGAATGAGAATGACTCATCACATCAGTACAAATAACTATAGTCAAACCATATCTTACAATTACTGAAATGGTATACAAGCATTTGGTGTAAAGCAATTCATATGCCATAGTAAGAACATGATTATTACAAAGCAAAATCTTCGTCTCTCTTTTGCAAAGGGTGATGGGAATTTTATTTGTTTTAACTAGTTTGTATGACACATATTATCTCGAGTAATGATCACTTTAGTCTTATTTGATTGAGTACATGCATGCCTCTAGCTTACAGATGTATGCCATGTTTCTCTACTCATCAGTTGAAGAAAAAAAGCAGCAATTAATATTTTGAAACATCAAAATCCACTACAATATCAAAGACAAGCAACCTCTCTCTCTCTCTCTCTCTCTCTCTCTCTCTCAATCTCTCATCTCTCTCTCAAAAACAAAACTAATGCTGTTGTTAGATGTTTTTCTTGCGAGGCATTTGATAAAAAGCATAAAAATTTCAAATCTTAATATTACATCCATGAGAATTCCAAATGAAATCCTTCAAACAAATGGTATCAATTCTAGAATTTTACAATTGTATGCTTTTGCTGTTGAGAATATTTGATTTCATCATTGCTTAACAATTGACACAAACTATCATAATTAACAAATCTTAATCTGAATAAAAAAAACCATATTAAGGAGAATTTCAAAGATAGCATTCTCAAATCTGTGTTAACGACATTACAACATAATAGTAAGATGCAAATTGCAACAATCCGGTGATCCAAACTGTTCTTCAGGTGGGTCTTACTGAGGATGGGACACTATCCAAAAGTTGCACATATTATTAAAATTGTCCAAGATGGCTGACTTGAGGACTCTGATCTTGTGCAATTTTCCACATGTACATGAAGAGAGCCATTGATAAGTTGAATGAAAAAAAAGAAAAAAAAAAGGAAAGAAAGCAGCAAGCACTACGTATGCAATCAAATTTGGCTTTTGATTGTCCATTCGTAGCTACTATATCATAGTGAGGCCCACCATTTGAGATAGGTCATGTAGACATTTAGAAATGGGTCCCCTGCTGCCCAATTTAGCTCAATTTGTAGTAGGGATTGTAGTTACATAGGTCGAAAACAAAAGTCATCACAGCAATCAGTATATACAAATACAATATATACATGTGAGGAAACAATTGAGGTTGGCTAATCAGGGATGCATTTAAAAGGCGGCCCATTTTCTATCAAGATCAAAGTCACTACACACCCAAGCTGTCCAATAGGTGATCTATCTATAATAGTAGAATTAAAGAAAAATGAACCAAATGTCTGTCTCCTAATCATTTATGCATTTAACCATTCTACATGTTTTGACAAAAGCCCTTGTTATTGAAAGATGTGAAGTTGTTGCATGACCAGAAATTACAGTTCATGTCACCATAAACACAATTCGTACAGAAGTTGCTAATTACCGTCATATGCACAGGAATGTGTTTGGATGCACAGTCAAATTGACTTGTAATTCCATTCGAGTTAATGATTCGTATCTATTGGAAAGAAAGGAGAAAAAGTTAATTGGCTATGACCCTCATTGCTGGTCCTTTGTTGTGGAACATATCCCAAATTGTTGAAGAATCCAGGTAGGACAGATAACCGTCTATTTCGATTAGCTTTTGGGGCAGCTGCGAAACAGAACCATATGGATGGATTTGAGGTTTCTTGTTTCCTTTCTGGTTCTTAAATAAATTTCATCATCTTTCAAGAAATCTCTTTCACATAAATTCTTTCAGGTTTTTAACTCTATTAAAAAACATCACAACAAGGCACCAAGGACCTGGAAACAAAACTCGACAGATATATCTCAGACCCACGTGCTATGTATCTAGCACTGGATATTTGTGCTTACCTTTGAGTATCTTTGGGGATTAGCCTCCAATAAATCTCTTTCACATAGCCCTTCAATTTGAGGGTTGAGAGGAGGTTAAACTTAAAACTTATAGGATAAACTCCCTTCCCTCACCTCTACATAAACTTAAAGTCCTCTCTATTCATCATTTTTCTCTTTTCCAACATCAATTTTTCTTAGCCGTCCATCCCACATACATCAACGGCCAGCATCAACTGCCCATCATGTGCAACTGAAGAAACCTTCATCACACCGTCCTCTCCGCGTTCCAGTGGACCCCACTTCTCTTAGCCGTCCATCCAAATTAAGCCCTTCATCTGCCATTCAATCAATGTCCATCTTCTCCAGTAGTTGAAGCAACCATATCCAGAAGTCAGGTGGGCTACCACCATCTGAAACTATTTGAAATCATGTGTAAAACATCTGAAACTATTTGAAATCATGTGTAAAACATGTAAAGGCACTTGGCGGAGCCCACCTGTGTTTTGGAATGGCCTAAAACTTGGTATGATCCCTCATCCAAGTGGGACACACATAATGGATGAGCTGGATGTATAAACTACATTTCAGTGGACCCTATAAACAATTAGGAAGGTTTCAATGGGTGAGCCATCCACTCTCAACTGTATGTATGTAGGTACGTACGTACGTATGTATGCATGCACTTTCATTTCTCATGAATATTTCAATATTACAAAAACAGAATCAAGACATCCAACATCCAAAAAGTTTTTACTACCCAAATTGTCAGCTCTCATTTAGTTTTGTTGGTTGTCTTGGTGGCATTGCAGTGTGTCAGGCGCACATTTGAAGAGAAAGATGTAATGCAACTATACAATTGACTGAAATACTTTGCGACAATTGTTGTAGTCATTATGAGGACTGCTTATGATGTGGAAAAGGGAATGGGTTGGAGGGTACTAGTTGCAATCACTTCAGCAATTGCAGCTCTTGTCAGTACATACTGGGACCTTGTCTATGACTGGGGACTTTTGCAAAAGAAGTCGAAAAACCATTGGCTGAGAGACAAACTTGTCATCTCTCACAAAAGTGTTTACTTTACAGCCATGGTAAGGAAAGGAACTTAAAAAGAGAGTGGTTACTGAAGGAGTTCTCCAGTCGTTCATCACAGCTACCTCTCACTACATCGTCTTCCAGCCATTAATCTCTAAAACAGCCATGGACTGAACGTCCTCCAATGAAGCAGCTCACCAGCAACTGCAATCAATAGAAAGACATCTCTCTCATGTGTTCTACAGCATAGCAAGCACCACACGTTCCAGTAAAGGAAGACATTTCCTTCCTCATGCATTTGTGCAGCCGTTGCATTGGTGGGCATCCTCTCCCTCATGTGCAAGCAAGTCCAACAAGAGTCTCCTCTCTCAACTAGTGTGGCTAACAACACATGAAGTGCAACTCTCCATCACATGTGCAAGAAAGGAAGCACCCATCCTCCCACACATGTGAAGTTTGCAAAAAGAAGACCTCTCCCTGATCACATGAGTCAAGGAAGAACTCTCTCTCTCTCACCTTCTCTCAAGCATGTGGAGCTAGGAAGGAGTTTCAACAACTCTCACATGAGTGAGCTAGGAAAAAGATGAATTTCATCCCTCAAGCATGCCAACCTAGCGAGTCTTCTACTCACCTACCTCACACATGTAACAAGTGAATCATTCGGTGAGTAGAACAGCCTGATTTTTAGCTCTAGACTTACACCAGACCAATGAGTAACCTCACCTCATGTCACCTGTGCAAGACATGCTGGGACGTGCTAATGCATGTGCATGTCTAGACTCCAACATATTCTAATTCAAGGCATAAATGGATATTCCTTAATAATCCGAAGAGCATCTTCGCCTTATTTTCGAGGGGCTGCTACAGTTGTACCTAACTAGGGGCCCACTGATGTGGTTACAGAATCCAAACCGTCCATCAGATTTGTCACCCCAAAAATCCCAAAATCAGCCTAATCCAAAACTCAAGTGGGACATAGCACATGCAACATGTTTACAGGGAAATGCACACCATTGATTATAGTAGGGGCCTACCATGTTGTGTATATATAGAAGCCAGATCGTTCAGATCCTTCATCCAAGCCAGCCAATAAGTCACGCCAAAAATCAGATGGTTTTTGTTCCCTCCCAGACTTTTCCCTTTTATGTGGTCTAGTATTTTTTGAGGTGGATACATCTGATGGATATAGGTTGGATTGTGTGAAAACATCATGAAAGCCACATATCTGGCCATAACAGTGCACCCTGTTTGATGAGGACTCTAATCAACCCCATTACACAGATGACACCAACCCCAAAACTCATAACATCATACCATGCTCTATACACAACAAAACTAATTAAAAAAATGGAATGTTCTCCTACCACTAACCCAATTCTAACCTGAAACCAATCAAATCCACATAATTACTCGTAGTGCGAAAAAGAAACCAATTTTAACATAAAAACTACAGCCTCAACCTGAAGAAGCATATCAGCTGGATTCTTGAGACAGGTGATCTTCAAGGTGGGGCTCAACTTTTGCATGGAAAAGATGTCCAGCACATACAAAAGAAAAAAAAATAGGGTAGCCTGTAAAGCTAGCATATAGCCGAGTGTAGTTCATCAGTTCTAAAAAACCATTACCTACATCAAAGACCCTAACTCTAAACCAATTACTTATATACCCCAAGCCCTAATATATTCACAAAACAGTCCAGATTTCTACTCTAATTGAGGCCCAACAATAGTTTAGATTTGGGCCCTATTTTTAAGCCCCAAAAGAGTTCAGATTTGACAGAAAATTTAGGCCCATCTTTAGTCCAGATTTGACAGAATTCTAAACTTAAAAAATGCTCCAGATTGTACATGTTTTTGGGGCCCAAAAACTGTCCAGATTTGGACAACGTTTCGCCTAAAAAATAGTCCAAATTAATTGCTGCTCGTTTTGGCCTATTTTTGTCCTCGGTTTGGCTATCCTTGATATTAATCAGAAGTAGATGAGCTGGTAGAGACATTATAGTGTGAGTGAGTGATTCTGGGCATGATCCCATAAACTTCCTAGGGCCGCATGAGGGTGTGTTGTTCTATAAATCAATTGAGGATGTGGTGTTCGATTATGATTCGAAGTCAAACGATTTTTTTTTAGACCGGACTCTCCGTATCAGACGAGAGAGCTGCCCACATACTTATCATCGTGATAAGATCATGTTTTTGTGGTTTATCATTATGGAACTTGATTTTTAGTTGAGCTCCATTGAAGAAATCAACATCTTTAGCATACAGCCCATCCAATAGATTTATGCCTGCATGGTGGAGATCTTTTGTTAATAAGTTCAAAACCTATGGTCAGAAATCACTAACAGAAGACCTACACCATGTAGGCAGAAACCTATCAGTCGAGCTCTATGTTAAAATTGTTCATTTCATAATAGAACTCAACTGAGGCCAAGTTACATACTTATCATCTTGATAAGATCAGGTCATTGTAGTTCATTACATCCATCAGGAAACAAAATAGTCCACCCCCTCGACATGAAGAAGATAGGTTGGATAAGTCCAACTGCAACAGCTCCCTAAGGCTCGAGCATGCTTTGGCTACGGACCGCGATAAGGACTGTTGGGGTCCCAAAATATAGGGTCCCTTAAAGCAAACAAGACGGCCACACACCTCTAAAAGAATCCCACAAAACGCCTCTCGATCCACGTAAAACAGAGATTTATGAAAGTTCCCTTAGCCAATTTCGACTAAAATCTCTGGCAGGCCACGCGAATCACTGCGATCGGAACCGTCCAGACTCAAACCCATAACTTCATTATGATTTATGATAAATAATGCATGTACTTTCGTCATCAAATGGGCCTCACAAAATCATCGAAATCCAAAACCCAAGTGGAAGAGTTCAAAAGTCTGTCAATGCATCCATTAATTCGGATTCCCAAGTACCCATAAATTTAGGTGCCCACGCACCCGAAAAACCAGCAAAGTCAAGAAACTCATTTGTGGGTGCGTGGAGTCCCACGCACCCAAAAAATGGGTCCACGCACCCATAAATTCGACAGATTCCAGGAATATCATTTTTAGGGTGCAGGACGTCCCACGCACCCATAAAATCAGCTAATTTCAAGAATATCATTTTAGGGTGCAGGACGTCCCACACACCCATAAATTCAGCTAATTCTAGCAATGCAATTTTAGGGTGCAGGAGGTCCCACGCACCCATAAATTCAGGGTCCCACGCACCGATAAATTCAGCAAAATCCAAAATGCATTTTGAGGTGCGTTGGACCTCGCACGTCGATTTTGGGGTGCGTGGAGGCATTTTAAGGGTGCGTGGCACGTGGCAGCTCCTCATTGGCCGAATTCTGGTATTTTCGTGTATAAATACCCCGTCCGATTATTCATTTTTACGTTTTTGAAAGAGAGAGAGAGAGCTACTACCCTCTGAGTATTTGAAATCCCCGTCGCAAACCCTTTCTGATAGCCGGAAATCCTTCCTGGTCACCGAAAAACTCTTTTTCGATCGCCGACATCTTCCACCGGAAGACCACTCCGACCAAAATCGCAGGTCTGAATCCCGATTTCTCACAAGTATGGGCACGAACCCAACAATTCGGTCCCATGCACCCGAAAATCGTCCCACGCGCCCATAAATTCGACGTAATTCGGATAAGTGGATTGGTGTCCCACGCACCCAAAAATGGTCCACGCACCCATAAATTCGCGTCCCACGCGCCCATTAATTCGACATGAATTAGACAAGTGCGTCGGACTCCCACACACCCATAAATTCAGGGTCCCACTGTTCGCTTCCCCAAGTGTAGGGTTGCGATGTAGTAATAAACTCGGTAAGACCGAGGTCGATCCACAGGGACTTATGTAGAATTTCACAAACTCATCCACACGTATCTATTGAAATCTATTAATCAGAATGTTGTATGAAATTGATATGAGTAACAAAAGTTGAATTAAATCGAAAGTAACTAATTATAAGGAAGCACTAGGGGTTCAAGGATCCACTTGTAGCAATCCTTGATGTTCAATCCGCTGTGGTTGCTTATTCTCTCAACTAGAATCGACATTCCTGTCTATCTAGTCGGATGATAAAGCTGTTAAACCAAACAGTCTGTAATATGTAAGTTCTATGCATAAGATTCACTCAATGTAGGCTGAGCTGAGCATGCTCAATTGCATAGGTCATTCCCCTTTCCTATAAGTCCAATTCACAATCATAATCATCCTCAAGTCCTCTCACAAGACAAGGCTAGATCAGGATTTGAACTGGATTCAAATCACAAGCACAGTCCATACATATTCCAAAAAAATAGAAAAATAGAACTTTGGTAGGAAGTCCCTTCATGAAGAGCTTAGTACTAGAGCGCACTCCGATTCCTTGGATCATACAGGTCTAGACCGTTGCAAACGAATTAAGAAGCTAAGTAATTCATCCAAACATCCATGAGTCATCACAAGACTAAGAAAAATTACTTAACAACTTGTATAAACTTCAAACCTTAGTTCATAATCATGAATTCCAAACTAAAAACCGCTAACTACGAATCAAAACATCTTGGATTCACTACAAACTTCACCTCTTAGCCCTAGCTAAGAGGCTTAGCTGCTCATGATCCAAGGAAACATGAAACAACTACAAAAAGCATGAAAACAGCAAAGCAAACCAAAAGGAGTTGTGAAACTCCAATCTCCACTTCCACAGTCCCCAACCTCGCTTGAACCCTTCTAGGATGACCTAGGAACAATCCCTAGGTGTCTTTTTATAGCCTGGAGGCTTCACAACTTCGGAATAATCGAGAACTTGCATAATACTTACGCAGCGCAGAGAAAATTGGGATGAAATTAGAAGTTTCTAACTTCTTTCGCGCAGCCGACCGGTCACGACCGGTCGGCCTCAATAAACCATCACTCTAGCAAGCATGGCCGACCGGTCGTGACCGGTTGGCCTGGTAGAACATCATTCCAGCAAACCTGTCCGACCGGTCAAGACCGGTCGGACGTTTTCTCTTGTATTATAGCAGCCATGGCCGACCGGTCATGACCGGTCGGCCTTGTTCATTGAGGTTCCAACATGCATGGCTGACCGGTCGCTGACCGGTCTGACTCCCTTGGCCGACCGGTCATGACCGGTCGGCAGTCTTCCAAGTTCTTTTTCTTCTTTTTCTTTTCTTTCCTTGCTTCTTTCTTTCACTTTCTCTCTTCTTTTCTTCTTTGATCATCAAATAATCTTCATTAGAATGATGCCAAATGAGCCCTTTTTGTCTTCAATTGAGTGGAGTTCACTCTCAGTCCTGTAGTCACAAAACATGCATTGGATTAGCCTACAAACCATACAAACCTTGCACCATGAGTGATGAATTGGGGTTAGAATATGCACAATTAAGAGCTCAACACCCCCCCCAACCAGCATTTTGCTAGTCCCGAGCAAAACATGCGTGAAACTAATCCCATTCTTCAAAACTCAACTCTCTTTCAGAAACCATCCTTCTATACATTCCAAGGTTCATAAGCGTAAGATTCAGAAAGATTAGGCGTCAAAGGTTGGAACCGTAAATCCTCAAGACATAATAGACATTCATATGAGATTCCCGCTGATTGGTTGATAAATAGAAGGATTTGAACAAATTCAGCCTAGTGTGGGTGGTGAAGATTCATCCCACGAGTTTCTAGGATTACCTTCTTCATAGATCAACTAGACTATAGAACTTAAGGTACATAGAGCCATCAAGCCAATGACAGGAATTTGCCTTATCGTCCTTCCGACGACTTTCACACTACGTCCCATTTCCGGCTTTGGTTACGGGTAGACCATCCCCCGGTTGGTAGTAGGTAGCCCTAATCGGAATTTTCCACCGTTTTTTCCATCATTCCCAATTTCATCCTTCCTTTTTCTTTTTCTTTTAAAATTAAATAGGATTTTTAAAAATCCATATCTTTCATTATTTTCCCATGGACAAGGATGGACAAAGTACCCCGGCCTGATTTCTCAATACCTTAATTCAAATTCTAGCTAATCCATAAATCACATAATCCCTTCAACTTATGAAAATCGTGTAATGTGAACTAGGTGTAAAAGTGTTCAGGTTTTCTATCAATCACAAAAATAGGGGAGTTCACATATAAAAACCATTATGCTATGAGAGATTCTAGACATCCAGCCCCATACACTTCATATCTCCTCCTCTTATGCTCATATCAACTTGAATGCATAGAACTGGTGTTTTCCAAAAGAGTTTTGAATTTTTGAAAAATCGAAAAAAATTTCCACATGATTGCTTGAAATGTTGCAAAACGCTGGATTCATCCAAGTGATCCTACACCCCCCAACCAAATCTTGCATTGTCCTCAATGTAAAAGATGTGCAATGAGCAAAACATGAGAGTAATTTGAAAATAAAAGGGAGTGAGGAATGATAGTACCTGAGAAAGTGAAAAGTGAAAATCTTCCTCCTTCTAACAAACCTATGAAAAAGAAAAATAGAAGCAGCAAAATCCTAATCCTAACTACTCTATACCTCCATCAGACTAGGAGATCAATCATCCTGATACACAGAATCATTCAGAGGTATGGACATACCTTCTGAAGGGAATTTCTCAAAGAACGGCTTTAATCGCTGCCCATTCGCTTTAAAAATGTTGCCGTTCCTCGGATTCAATAGCTCGACAGTCCCATATGGATAAACAGTTTGCACAATGTAGGGACCGGTCCATCGAGATCTCAATTTTCCCGGAAATAGATGTAAACGAGAATTATACATGAGGACTTTTTGATTTACCGTGAATATTTTGCGAAGAATATTCTTATCATGGAATATCTTCGTCTTGTCCTTGTAAATTCTCGCATTCTCATAAGCTTCATTCCGGATTTCTGCAAGTTCATTCAATTGTAGTTTGCGTAACGAGCTTGCCTTGTCAGAATTGAAATTCATCTTCTTAATAGCCCAATATGCCCTATGTTCTAACTCCACAGGCAAGTGACAAGCCTTCCCATAGACAAGTCTATAGGGAGACATTCCAATAGGGGTTTTGAAAGCTGTACGGTAAGCCCATAGCGCATCGGTAAGCCGAAGCGACCAATCCTTGCGATCGGGGTTCACCGTTTTCTCTAAAATGTGTTTAATCTCCCTATTGGATATTTCAGCTTGTCCACTAGTTTGTGGGTGATAGGGAGTGCTCACTTTGTGTGTTACGCCATATTTCTTCATTAAGGCTTCAAAAGGGCGATTGCAAAAGTGAGACCCTCCATCACTTATGATGACTCGAGGCGTTCCAAACCGGAAAAGAATATTTTCTTTTAAAAATCTAATGACCGTTTTATGATCATTATTCCGGCAAGGGATAGCCTCGACCCATTTGGAAACATAGTCGACGGCAAGCAAGATGTATAGGTTTCCAAAAGAAGATGGGAATGGGCCCATGAAATCGATGCCCCAACAATAAAAATTTCGATTATTAAGATGGGATTGAGTGGCATCATATTTCTACGGGAGATTCCCCCTAATTTCTGACAAGGTTCACAAGCTTTGCAAAACTCATGTGTGTCTTTGAACATCGTGGGCCAATAAAACCCACATTGCAGAATTTTCGCTGTGGTCTTTTTAGCCGAAAAGTGGCCACCACATGCTTGAGAATGACAGAAGGAGATGATACTTTGTTGCTCATCATCTGGGACATATCTCCTTATGATTTGATCGGGACAATACTTGAATAAGTATGGGTCGTCCCATAGGAATTTCCGCACCTCCGAGAAGAATCTATCCTTTTCTTGCTTTTTCCAATATGTAGGAATTATACCTGTAGCAAGATAGTTAGCAATGTCCGCATACCATGGTAATTGGGAAACAGTAAAAAGTTGTTCATCAGGGAACATGTCATTGATTGCAGTCGTTTCAGGGGAATCAGTGAGGACAAGTCGAGAGAGGTGGTCAGCTACTACATTCTCTACTCCTTTCTTATCACGTATTTCTATGTCGAATTCCTGGAGTAGAAGGATCCATCTTAACAACCGTGGTTTAGCATCCTTCTTAGAAAGAAGATACTTAAGCGCGGCATGGTCAGTGAATATAATGATCTTGGATCCAATCAAGTAGGACCTAAACTTTTCCAAGACAAAAACTACAGCTAAAAGTTCCTTTTCAGTAGTGGTGTAGTTTGCTTGGGCTGAGTTTAGGGTTCTACTTGCATAGTAGATGACACATGGCTTTTTATCTTTTCTTTGGCCTAACACGGCCCCAATAGCATAGTCGCTAGCATCACACATAATCTCAAAAGGAAGGCTCCAATCAGGTGGTTGCATTATTGGAGCGCATGTCAACATACCTTTAAGGGTGGTAAAGGCCTTTTGACATTCTTCATTCCACTTGAATGAATTTTCCTTTTGAAGTAGGTTACATAAAGGGCGAGAGAGTGAACTGAAGTCCTTTATGAACCTTCTGTAGAATCCTGCGTGTCCTAAAAAGGACCGGATATCTCGTATGCTTTTGGGTGGTGGGAGGTTAGAGATAAGATCAATTTTCGCCTTGTCCACCTCAATTCCATTTTGTGAAACGATATGACCAAGTACAATTCCCTTTTGAACCATGAAGTGGCACTTCTCCCAATTGAGCACAAGGTTCTTCTCTTCACATCTTTTTAGCACAAATTTCAAGTGCTCAAGGCACTCATCAAAGCTACAACCGAATACAGAAAAATCATCCATGAAGACTTCGAGAATGGTCCCCACCTTGTTAGAAAAGATGCTCATCATACAACGCTGAAAGGTGGCAGGGGCATTACATAGTCCAAACGGCATCCGTCGATAGGCGAAAGTGCCAAATGGACATGTGAATGTAGTCTTTTCTTGGTCTTCACGGGCAATTTCTATTTGGTTGTACCCTGAATAGCCATCAAGGAAGCAAAAGTGGGAATGACCCGCCAACTGTTCTAAAATCTAATCAACAAACGGTAGGGGGAAGTGGTCTTTCCTCGTGACAGTGTTTAGCTTCCTGTAGTCAATGCACATTCTCCAACCGGTAGTGACTCTAGTTGGTACGAGTTCATTATTGGCATTGACCACGATGGTTATTCCGGATTTCTTAGGCACCACTTGAGTTGGGCTCACCCATTGGCTATCGGATATTGGGTAAATAATACCTACATCCAATAGTTTCACCACTTTGGCCTTAACCACATCCTTCATGTTTGGATTTAGTCGTCTCTGTGGTTGCCGGGATGTCTTTGCATTTTCCTCAAGGTGTATGCGGTGAGTACAAATCAGTGGGTCTATGCCTTTGAGATCCGCAATTGACCATCCAATGGCACTCTTGTGCTCTAATAGAGTGGCTATTAGCCTACTCTCTTGTTCCTCATCCAAGTGGGAAGAAATCACCACTGGATATGTCTCATCTCGACCTAAATAAACATATTTTAGCTCACTTGGCAATGGTTTTAGGTCGAGTGTAGGTGCCTTAATGTTAGATGGGAGGGCCTTGTTCTCATTTACAGGCAAAGGTTCAATTGGGGCCCTCCATCTTTTATTGTCAAGTACTGGCATTATCTCTAGAATGGCATCAATCTCTTCTATTATGTAATCATTTGTCTCATGAGAATGGGCCATGCATGCCTCCAAAGGGTTGGAAAATAGTGATAAGGGGACTATATCCTCCACGAATGATTCGATCATGTTTAATTCGTGGACATCATCATCAACTTCCCGTGGTTGTTTGCATAAATCAAATATGTTAAGCGCAAGTGTCATATTTCCAAAGGACATTTGTACAAGTCCGTTTCTGCAATTGATAATGGCGTTTGAGGTAGCTAGAAACGGTCGTCCAAGTATGACGGGAATTTGAGCACTGGTGCCTATCACGGGATGTGTGTCCAAGACAATAAAATCTACTGGGTAGTAGAATTTATCAACTTGGACTAGAACATCCTCTATCATTCCTCTCGGTATCCGGATGGATCTATCAACAAGTTGGAGTGTGGTTTTAGTGGGTTTCAATTCACCTAACCCAAGTTGTTCATAGACCGGGTATGGAATGAGATTCACACTTGCCCCCAAGTCGAGTAGGGCTTGTTTAATCTGGTAGTCTCCTATGATGCATGAGATGGTTGGACTACCTAGATCCTTGTATTTTTGGGGCACCTCTTGTTTGATGATGGCGCTCAAATTCTCAGCCAAAAGAACTTTGTTGTGAACGTTATGTTTCCTTTTGACTGTACACAATTCCTTTAGAAATTTGGCATAAGATGGTATTTGTTTTATTGCATCCAACAGCGGGATGTTGATCTTCACCTGCTTGAAAACTTCCAGAATCTCCAGATTTTTATCTAAAGGTTTAGGTGAAATCAACCTTTGTGGAAATGGGGCAACCGGCTTGTATTGTCTTTCCGGTTCTTTCTCTTGTGGAATATTGTTTGGGCTATCATCCTCTTTGGGATTTTTCGGATCCTTAGGCTTTGGAGCCTTCACCGGATTAGATTTGTCAATTTCTTTCCCACTTCTCAAAGTGGTGATAGCTTGGACATGTTCCGTATGGTGGGAGGATGAGCTTACATCTTGTATCTCATATTGGGTCCTCGGGTTAGGAAGAGGTTGAGCAGGAAGTGTGCCCTTCTCTCTAACACTAAGGTGAGCTTCAACTCTAGCCAGAGATGTTTTTAATTCATTGATGGCTTGGTTTGAATTTTGATTGAATTTCAATTGCTCTTGCATGAACCCATCTATTTTTAGAGAATTTGTCTTGTTATACTCATTCTGGACCAATACGAATGCACCCAACATCTCTTCTAGTGATACTTTTGGAGTGTTGTTTGCATTTGCAGTGGGTCCATTTCTCCAACTGAAGTTGGGATGGTTCTTCCAATTAGGATTAAACGTGTTTGAGTTTGGAACACCATATTGCTGTTGATAACTGTTTATGGCATTTGTTTGTTCTTGTAAGATGCCTTGGACTGCTGAAATTGTGGGACAATCTGGTGTAGCATGTTGATTTCCAGCACAAATTCCATAAACAGTTTCAACGTCAGTGGAGTTGATTGTTTCTCCTTTCCTTAATTCCATGGCTTCGACCTTTCTTGTGAGGCTAGCCAACCGTGCACTTATGCTATCTTCTTCTGATAAGACATACATTCCTCCCTTTTCCTTTTGTTGGCCAGTCTTGGAATTTGCTGGTTTAGATGTGTCCCAAGACTGTGCACTCTCAGCCAATTCTTCCAAATAATCCCATGCTTCATCAGCTTCCTTATTCATGAACTCCCCATTACACATCATCTCTACAAATTGGCGCATGGGTGAAGTCAGTCCTTCATAGAAAAAGCTTATAACCCGCCAAATTTCATAGCCATGATGTGGGCATGTGTTTAATAGGTCTTTAAACCTCTCCCAACATTGGAAAAAGGTTTCATCTTCCTTTTGGGCAAAGTTCATGATAAGGCGCTTCAACATATTCGTTTTGTAAGTAGGGAAGAATTTTTTTATAAATTCTCTGTGCATATCAGTCCATGCACCGATTGATCTTGGCCTCAATGCATAAAGCCAACCCTTAGCTTTATCTTTAAGAGTGAAAGGGAAGAATTTAAGTCTCACCACATCTTCCGTTACGTTTGCAAAGTGCATGGTGGTGATTACCTCGTCAAATTCTTTAAGGTGTTGATAAGCACTTTCACTATCTAATCCATGGAATTTAGGGAGAAGTTGAATCACTCCCGGTTTTAAATCTACATTCCCTGCATTTGGTGGAAATACTATGCATGAGGGAGTGCTCGTTCTTGCAGGTTGCAAGAAATCACGTAAAGTCCTTGGTCGGGGAACATCCTCAACCACATTCTCCCCTGTTTCAGTTTGATTTTGGACCGGGTTAGGTTGATTTGCAGCCATATTTTCAGATAAAATTGGAGAGTCCAGATGTCTCCTAGCACGTGGCTCTCTATCAATTCCTTCTACTATCCCCCCTTCACTTATGAGTCGGTTATTGGAATCCCGAGCCCAATGTGGCATGCAAAACCAAAAATAAGAAACAAAAAGAAAGAAGAATTCTTCCTCCCTTTTCTTTACTCTTCTCTAAGACTGAAGCACAAGGTGTCTTGTAATGGCTAGGCCAGAAGCAAGGATAGAGACCGATTTCTCCTGGTCAATAGGGGTTTAGAGAACTCCCCACCCACTCTTTGAATCTTTTGAGAAAAAGTGCAGAAAAAGGAGAAAGAGGAGTAGAGATGAGAAAAGAAATCTCTGAGCACAAGGTGATCCAAGGCGGCAGAGCCGACCAATAGGAATCCAGGTGGCAAAAAGGCCGACCTTTTAGAGATCCAAAAGGAGTCTCCACCCACTCTACAAGAAATGAATAAGATAGGAATGAATAGGAGAAGGAGAAGAGTAAGGTTTAGAAAGATAGAACCTGATTTGCACTTAAAATCCTTGTATCTTCTTCAACTTCCTAGAAATCCCTGAAAAGAAAAATCAAATAAACAAACTAAGTTAGTCCTAAAATCCTAAAAATCCTAAATAGATACTAATTTCAGAAATTTGTGAAAACCGTCAAACTCCCCGGCAACGGCGCCAAAAACTTGTTCGCTTCCCCAAGTGTAGGGTTGCGATGTAGTAATAAACTTGGTAAGACCGAGGTCGATCCACAGGGACTTATGTAGAATTTCACAAACTCATCCACACGTATCTATTGAAATCTATTAACCAGAATGTTGTATGAAATTGATATGAGTAACAAAAGCTGAATTAAATCGAAAGTAACTAATTATAAGGAAGCACTAGGGGTTCAAGGATCCACTTGTAGCAATCCTTGATGTTCAATCCGATGTGGTTTCTTATTCTCTCAACTAGAATCGACATTCCTGTCTATCTAGTCGGATGATAGAGCTGTTAAACCAAACAGTCCGTAATATGTAAGTTCTATGCATAAGATTCACTCAATGTAGGCTGAGCTGAGCATGCTCAATTGCATAGGTCATTCCCCTTTCCTATAAGTCCAATTCACAATCATAATCATCCTCAAGTCCTCTCACAAGACAAGGCTAGATCAGGATTTGAACTGGATTCAAATCACAAGCACAGTCCATACATATTCCAGAAAAACAGAAAAATAGAACTTTGGTAGGAAGTCCCTTCGTGAAGAGCTTAGTACTAGAGCGCACTCCGATTCCTCGGATCATACAGGTCTAGACCGTTGCAAACGAATTAAGAAGCTAAGTAATTCATCCAAACATCCATGAGTCATCACAAGACTAAGAAAAATTACTTAAAAACTTGTATAAACTTCAAACCTTAGTTCATAATCATGAATTCCAAACTAAAAACCACTTAACTACGAATCAAAACATCTTGGATTCACTACAAACTTCACCTCTTAGCCCTAGCTAAGAGGCTTAGCTGCTCATGATCCAAGGAAACATGAAACAACTACAAAAAGTATGAAAACAGCAAAGCAAACCAAAAGGAGTTGTGAAACTCCAATCTCCACTTCCACAGTCCCCAACCTCGCTTGAACCCTTCTAGGATGCCCTAGGAACAATCCCTAGGTGTCTTTTTATAGCCTGGAAGCTTCACAACTTCGGAATAATCGAGAACTTGCGTAATACTTACGCAGCGCAGAGAAAATCGGGATGAAATTAGAAGTTTCTAACTTCTTTCGCGCAGCCGACCGGTTACGACCGGTCGACCTCAATAAACCATTACTCCAGCAGGCATGGCCGACCGGTCGTGACCGATCGGCCTGGTAGAACATCAGTCCAGCAAACCTGTCCGACCGGTCAAGACCGGTCGGACGTTTTCTCTTGTATTACAGCAGCCATGGCCGACCGGTCATGACCGGTCGGCCTTGTTCATTTAGGTTCCAACATGCATGGTTGACCGGTCGCTGACCGGTCTGGCTCCCTTGGCCGACCGGTCATGACCGGTCGGCAGTCTTCCAAGTTCTTTTTCTTCTTTTTCTTTTCTTTCCTTGCTTCTTTCTTTCACTTTCTCTCTTCTTTTCTTCTTTGATCATCAAATAATCTTCATTAGAATGATGCCAAATGAGCCCTTTTTGTCTTCAATTGAGTGGAGTTCACTCTCAGTCCTGTAGTCACAAAACATGCATTGGATTAGCCTACAAACCATACAAACCTTGCACCATGAGTGATGAATTGGGGTTAGAATATGCACAATTAAGAGCTCAACACCCACGTGTCCATAAATTTGACGAAATCCAGATTTGCAATTCGGTCCTACGCACCCGAAAAATGCTCCACACACCCCAAAATTCAACAATAATTAGGCATTTAATTTAAAGGTGCGTTGGAGCCCACGCACCCATAAATTAAGTCCCACGCACCAAAAAAATTAGCCAATTGCAGAACATGTTTACAGGTGCACCGGACTCAATTTTAAGTGTTTTCAAGTTCCGTTTGAGTCTACTTTGGGTATTTCAAGCGTTTCGGACGCAATGGAACGGTTAAATTGATGTTCCGAAATATCTAAATGAGCAGAATTGTGCATCTTCGAGGTTTGACCCAATTTGACGCGTTGAATGAAATGACTTCTCGAAAAGAAGCCGCCAGCATCCAGAACTATGTGAATATGTCATCATTTATATCTACTGTAAAGATGTGATCCGATTTGGGTCGAAAGATAGACAAACGAGACTGTGGTTATCATGATAAACCATGTCAAAGAGTTTCAATTCTCTACAAAGCAATTGCTATGAACTGCCACAACACAACAGTCGATGCCCTACCCATTCAAACGGCATCCGTCGGTTGGGCTACGTAGGTACACACAACTGTAGATTGGACTTCCCGAGGTCACCTATCCATACATGACAGGCGCGGGCCCAGAGTCATCCTTCTCAGTCATAAACCTTGATAGTCTCAGCCTGGATCTCCGGTCAAAATGTGGGACATAGACATCTAACTAATACAAAGATGGTTCAGTCCAAACAAAACAAATACAGGTCGTACAAAACATTCTTGTACGACCACAAACTCTAAGACCATAGTCCCCGCTGACTAGTCTTTCGCCTTTTAAGTCATCGATCATTCGATGTAATTAAGGGCTCGTGCCAGATCACGACCTGGAATGTACAAGATCTCAGGATCTCTGAAATAAAATTCGCCTTGCGATATCTCTTCTCTTGTGTACCTTTTGTGAATGCTTGTGATTGTCTAAGAATGTTTCTATTACTCAAAACCCCAGAGCAACAATACAAAACACAATTCAGAAAATGTAATTGTGATCCATTTTCTAGTTCTAAAAAACTGGCGACTCTGCTGGGGATCGAACCCAGAATCTCTGGTTAGCTCTGAGTATAGAAACGCTCTAAGATTAATCACTCGTAAATGCGAATGTGTACGTAGAAGATCTACCGTGAGGCATAATGTTTTAGCGCCCTCGGGCGCCAAACTGGCGACTCTCAATGGGAACGTTCTTCCCTTCATCTTTAAGGCAATAGATAGTAAATTAAAAGGTTTTCAAACCCATGAACTCCCACAACTACACGTATTTGTCTTCCTCTTGCTTATTCCTATTAGTTTATGCACTGCGATCGATGGGTCCACACTCCCGGCCGCATTTGTGAACTGTTCTAATGATTTTCTGACAACCGCAGAATTAGTAAGATAGTAATGCAGACAGAAGAAATGGTATGCTCAATGACGAGTTCGTGCACCTTCCTTGCTGCCGGAGGCTTCAGCTTCTCACGTTTCACCGCAATTGCAAATTCAAGCTCAGAGTGGCAGTTGGTTGAGACCCGAAGGCAGAAGAAGGAACAGAGGAAAGCTGCCATTGTAGCAGCATATAGGAAGACGAACGTTGCGAGACCTCGCCCCGTGATCAGGAAGCAGTGGCAGCTGAAGCAGGGGCAGAAGATCCTTATCAACGGCCAGGTCATATCAGCCAAACCCACAATGCCTAACATGACGGTCGAGGATTTTCTGCCGTTGTCCAAGGTCGATCGCACCTCACAGAAACCTACTAGGCCTGCACATGTAAAGAAATCCAAGCCCATGACGGCCCATGAACCAAAATGGAGATCGGCTCAGAAAATCCCGTCGGCACAAGTGGTAATGGTCCAAGTGGCCGAAGAAGAAGAAGAAGTACCGTATGAAGCAGCAGAATTACCTCCATTCCAAGATCAGATCGATAGGTTAGTTGAGGCTAATCGCGAGACAAATGATCGCATGAGAGCTATTCAAGAAGCCCTGAACACCCTGATAGCGTAGAATGCCACCAGAAGTATCGCCCCGCTCACCTGTCAGTCAGCGGAGGAATCCCAAGGGGCAGCGGAAGGTCCGGCTGAGCCTGAACCGCCCGTCTAACTAAGGGTCGCACCAATAGAACGTGCACCGCTTTCCTCATCTCACGTATCACGAGAAGAGTTATCCAAGATGATAGCCCACATGATGCAGCAAGAAAAAGAGAAAGAGAGGAGAGGCAGTTATAAATATCGGGTCCCGTACCCACTAGAGGTAGAAGAGGTACCGTTCCCGGCCAATTTCAGATGCCCAAACTTCGAAAAGTTTGATGGCAGAGGATCACCGGAAGAGCACATCACCCACTTCTTGACTACATTAGGAAATTGGTTTGCGATCCTGCAGTATTACATGCGGCTATTCGGATCGACCCTAACAGGGAAAGCCTTTCAGTGGTACATGTCATTACCGGTCGGCTCTATAAGGACATGGGAGCAAATGTAGGATACCTTCATCTCAAAATTCTTCAGGATAGAGAGAGAGATCTCACTAACAGACCTAGCATTGGTTAGACAGAGGAATGGTGAACCAGTCGAGAAATTCATCGACCGATGGGGAACCACAGCAACTCAATGTCGCGAATTACCAGTGAAGGTGAACAGATGAAGATGTGTCTGAGGGCTCTAGACCCGATGATCTCGTACGGATTGTCAGGCAATACCTTCACTCCTTTTGCGAGCTGGCAATGAAACTGCATCTGGTGGAGGAGGTAGCATCCTGGGTAAACTTCAGGCCCGAGAGATAGAAGAGAGAAAAGGGAAGAGTAGTAGAGACCCATCAAGTCGATAAGAGTAGGGACCAAAAGGACCGAAAACGGCCCGCTATTGATCACAAGCTAGAGACAAAAGCAATGGTTGTCCAAGATAAGGGTAAAAGACCCTACGTGCCCAAACGCATATCAATAGCCGAAAGAGAACGAGCGAATGGCCCATACACATTTGATATGGCCGATCTAGTTTCGATCATGGAACAATTGATCGAGGAAGGCTTAATGCGTCTCCCAGAGCCCGTCCGTCCCCATGAAGTCGGACAAGTAAACGATCCCAAATATTGCAAATATCATCAATGTGTTAGCCACAAGGCAGAAGATTGCTTCTCCCTAAAAGGAAGGATACAGGGGTTGATCAATCAAGGGTTCATCATCATGAAGGTACCCGAGACAACAAGGGAGATGGCCGGGACAATTTCAACAATCCCAATAAATAGCGACACCAACCGACCGACTTCATTCCTTGAGCCTAAGGAACCATGGACTCTAGTCAGTAGCAAGAAAAGACTCGAGAACCGATGGAGGGTCATTAACCGAGGAAAGAACAGGGTGAGAGGAAGGAAAGAGATATTACAGGGGCAGAAACAACCCGTGACGAACATGGCGTATTGTGGAATGGTATCATTCGTCGAACAAGCACCGTCAGAAGCTACCCCACAAGCAGTTGAGGGAGAGGTTAACGCAGTCATCTTACGATCAGGAAAGCAAATGCCTGACCGTACTCATCTAAGACCAGACGACCCGATGCAAGAAAACGATATCCTTGACAGGCCGCAAGAGAGACCTCGCATGCAAAAGTTGAAAGAGAAGGTTGGCGAGGCCACGACTAGTCAGCCAAGCCCGAGACCAGTGGCGTATGATGTTGTGTCACACCTACGGAAGGTTCCCGCCCGTCTAAGTATATACGATGCTTTATGTCTCTCGAAAGTGTACAGAGAAATGTTAATCAATGCCTTACTTGACAATGAAGTCAGGGAGGTCATGATGATAGAGATAGAAGAAGAAATGAATAATATAGACAAATTTTGGGAACGGTATATGCCAGTGTCACAAGTCATGCATGTCAACCATCCTTCAACAATCACTTTCTCAGAAGAAGACCGCATGATCGAATTAATAGACCACAATCGCCTGTTGATGGTCACAGGAACAATCAGGGACACCGAGGTTAAAAGGTGCATGTTAGATGATGGGTCTGCCGTAAATATTATGCCATTGAAGATGTTACAGAAGCTGGGTTATACGCAATCAGCACTACGCCCGAGCCTCATGATGATTCAAGGGTTCAACCAAGACAGTCAGCGTATACTTGGATCAATCAAGGTAATGTTAGAGATCGAAGAACTGATGACGAAAGTAACATGTCAGGTGATCGATGCAGTGACAACATACAACCTCCTTTTAGGAAGGCCCTGGCTCCATCAGAATCGCATAATCCCTTCGACGCATCACCAGTGCTTCAAATATAACAAAGATAGAGTCCAATACAGGATAGCGGCAGATCCGAAGCCATACACGATAGCTGAGTCATTTTTGGCCGATGCAAAATATTACAACCCGTCCGATAGCGGTAAAACTAGCAAAAAGCCCAACGTAATGAAGAAAGGGCAAGAAGTAAAACCTCGAGTTGAGAAGTTTGTACAGAAAAGTAAACGTCAGCCAATCACTCAGGGAAGATCCCAATATCAGCTGGAAAATCAACCTCAGATGATCACGGAAAAATTCTATCTGGTACCACAACATCTGCGTCAGCTGGGGCAGTCTATATTAAAACTGATCTCAGATCAACACATGAGTGTGCTCAAATCCAGCTTCAATATGCCGATACCTAAGGTAGGAAGAATAAAGCCATTTTCGAAAGCTCCAAGCCAATTCATCGTGCCATCAAGAGATATCACCCAGAAAGATATCAAGTTTCACTTAGGGCCAAGTCAGCCAGTACCATCAGAAGAGAGAGAAGAGGGAAGAGGATCTGCCCAACCCCCCCGACCGATAGAAGAGAAGAGATATAGCAGAGCCAGCCGGAAGATCATGAGGAATATGGGATTCTTCGGTCAAGGTGCAGACACGAAGAAGAGATTGCTAGCTCCATTTGAAGAACATAAGCAAATATACAAAAACGGAGAAGGTCTAGGAGCCAAGGCAAGCGTAAACATGGTGACCATTAGCCTGGTAGAAGAAATTCAGTTGCAAGATTCTATCGATATTATCCAGCCAAGTGTCGTGCCCGTGCAATTAGAAGATGGTGGGCAACCAACGGTTGATGAACTCGAAGAGGTGAATTTGGGCTCCCTTGAAGAACCGAGGAACACATATTTGAGCAGAAATGTTCCGAAAAATGAAAGGGGGAGATACATACAGTTGTTGAAGGAGAATAAGGACATCTTCGCCAGGACATATTCAGAAATGCTCGGACTCAGTTTGACAATCGCCATGCACAAGCTAAGCATCATGAAGGAAAAGAAACCAGTGAAGCAACCTCAACGGCGATTTCATCCTGATATTGTACCTAAGATCGAAGAAGAAATCAAGAAACTAATTCAAGTCGGATTCGTTCGAGAGGTGAAGTACCCCCGATGGATCTCAAATATTGTGCCAGTCAAGAAGAAGAGTGGACAGATCCGAGTTTGCGTTGACTTCCAGAATCTTAATGAAACCTACCCTAAAGACGATTTTCCTTTGCCGATCCCAGAATTGTTGATTAACAACACAACAGGATATGCAGTAATGTCCTTCATGGACGGGTATTCTGGATACAATCAAATTCGCATGGCCCCGGAAGATGAAGAAGCTACGGCCTTCCGCATAACTCTCGGCATTTACTGTTACCCCAGTAATGCCCTTCGGATTGAAGAACGCAGGGGCAACATATCAGCGGGCAATGCACGTTATATTTCAAGATATGATGCACAAACACGTTGAGTGCTATGTAGATGATTTGGTTATGAGGTCAGCGGATCATGAACAACACAGGGAACATCTGAGACAAGTATTCCAGCGACTACGTAAGAAGAGCCTCCGTATGAATCCACTAAAATGCGCGTTCGGAGTTGCATCTTGTAAATTTTTAGGCTTCATTGTCAGGCATAGGGGCATAGAGATCGACCCTGCCAAGATTAAGGCCATCAGAGAAATGCCACCACCTGAAAAATCTAAAACAGTTGAAGAGTTTTCCAGGGCCTTGTGGCATATCTGAGAAGATTCATTTCGAACCTGGCTGGTCGTTGTCAGCCATTCTCTCGCCTTAACAAAAAGGACGTTAAATTTGAATGGGATGGCGTTTGTTAGAAAGCTTTCGATTCACTAAAAGAAATGCTCGGGAATTCTCCAGTCATCGCCGCCCCAATCAAGGGAAAGCCACTTATTTTATACATCGCGGTAGGTGATAACTCACTAGGAGCACTCCTGACACAGAAGAATGAAGAAGAGAAGGAGAATGCTCTATATTACTTGAGCTGCACTCTGGTGGGGGCCGAATTCAACTACTCGGCAATCGAGAAAATATGTCTTGCTCTCATTTTCGTCGTGAAGAAACTTAGGCATTACTGCCTCTCGCACTAAATAACGTTGATATCCAAGGTGGACCCGATCAAATTCCTCATGAATAGGCCTATGCTGTCTGGGCGCCTAGCTAAGTTGGCCCTTCTCCTCTCTGAATTCAACATCACATACGTCCCGGCCCAAGCCATTAAAGGACAGGCAATCTCAGATTTTCTCGATGCACATCCGTTCCCGAGCAGCGAAGAAATGGGATGCAATCTCCCAGATGATCAGGTTATGATGATCGAAGAACCACGACTCTGGCAGATGTACTTTGACGGAGCCTCCAGGTTGACAGGGGCAGGAGCAGGGGTCATATTTATCAGCCCGCAGGGAGATTTGCTGCCCTACTCATTTACGATTGTGCCAGCTTGCACTAACAATGAAGCAGAATATCAAGCCCTTATCATCGAAATGCAGCTTGCATTAGAGATGTGAATCAAGGCGATATAGATCTATGGTGACTCCAGGCTAGTCATCGGATAGTTAACAACATAATATGAGGTACGCAAACCCGAGTTGTCGCCTTTTTGCCACCAAGCCCAGTCTCTGTTTGACCAGTTCCGAAACAAGCAACATTTCACATATACCGAGGCAGGAGAATGTACAGGCCGATGTGTTAGCTAGTCTGGTCGCTGCTTTGGCTAATCCCGGGGCAGCCCACTTCAAGTGACAATCGAAGAAAGAAGGATCCTACCGACGGCCGTACTGCGTAGTGGTGAATAAAGCGCGATCCCCATCTGCTGCTTCGAAATTACAGAAGAAGACGACTAGAAAAGGCCATTCGTCGACTACTTGAAATATGGATTCTTACCAGAAGAGCCCAAGATGCGCACGTAGGTCAGGAGGCGCGCTAGTTCATTTATGATACAGAATGACGTCCTTTACAAGCACTCGTATGAGGGAGTGTTGTTACGTTGCCTGGACCAAGATGAAGCATATGCCACATTGAAGGAAGCTCACGGAGGAGAGTGCAGTGCCCACCAAGGAGGCAAGAATTTACATCACCGTGTTTGACACATGGGGTATTATTGGCCCACGATGATAAAAGATGCGATATAATATGTCAAGAAGTGCCATCAATGCCAGATCCAAGCAGATATAATACACTCGCCATTGGAAGAGCTGCATCAATTAGTAATATCTTGGCCTTTCGCCGCCTGGGGCATGGACGTGATCAAACCGATTAGTCCTGCCATCCTCTAAGGGGCATCAGTACATTCTTGCCGCAACTGATTATTTCTCCAAATGGACTGAAGCAATCACCCTGAGAAATGTGAAAGCCAGACATGTGGAAAGTTTCATTCGTCACGCCATATTATATCGACACGGTGTTCCCGAAAGAATCACCACCGATAGCGGAACACCCTTAAAAAATGTCACTATTGATAAGCTGTGCGCAAAGTTCAAGATTAAGCATTGCTATTCATCGCCTTATTATCCTCCTGCGAATGGGCTGGCTGAGGCATTCAATAAGACTATCATGAAGATTCTAAAAAAGACATTGGCCGAAAATAAGGACTGGGATAGATGATTACTCGAAGCATTATGGGCATACAGGACCACACACCGCACAGCCACTCGAGCTACACCCTATCACTGGTGTATGGTACGGAAGCTGTAATCCCGATGGAGATACAGGTTGAGTCACTACGAGTCGCACTCCGACACTCCTTGACGACCGAGCACAATGCTAGGATCAGAATGGTCGAGCTTGATGATCTAGATGAAAAGGGGCTCGCTGTTCAACAAAGGCTTGAAATGTATTAGAAACAAATCTCAGCCTCATGCGATAAACGAGTCCGCGGTAGGTCATTCAAAAGGGGCGACCTGGTTCTAATGATGAAACGTCCGGCACTAGCTCAAGGTCCCAAAAGTAAATTCGACCCGAAGTGGGATCCGGTGTGTATTGTCGATGAAGTATATTCCAATGGAGCCTATCGAGTAATCGATTGCAAAGGACAGAGCATAAGTTCGCTGGTGAACGGTCGATTCTTGAAAATATATTATACTTGACACAATGCTTGTCATTGTAATTTGTAAACACCCCATTAGAGGGAAAATGTAACGAAGCAAATACCAAAAGAAATGATACCTCACAATAGTTAAATCAAAGTACTAATAATCTGTTTTGTGCTTCCACAGGTATCAGAAAGTCGTTAAGGCTCAGGACATGTCACGTACGGCATCCTTCCCTTTTCAAGGCCATCGAGAATCGGGATAGGCCCTTAACCAAGACTCAATCATGTCCTTGTTCACACAAGCATAGGTTTGAGTCCTAACAGGGGACGCTCTTTCTCAAATAACTCAATCAGTTTGCATTCAAACTCAAGTAAAAGGGCAAATAGGCTAAGAACACAACTTAGACCCAAAACTACAATAGTATACATATTGATACAATATCTATTACAACATGTTCTGAAATTACGAACAAAGACTATCACAGTTCAGCCATCTAAGTTCTTCATACATTGTTCTAACATATTAATCGCAGAACTTTGGATACCCCTTTGTGCCGCCTTTGCTTCAGCCAGAAGTTGTACAGGGTCGGGAATGTTTTGAAGAAACCACTGCAGTTCTGTAACCTAGGTCTCTATATCATTGTACTTCGCCTCATGTTAATTAATAGACAACTGCAAGCGAGCTTTTTGACTGGTAAACTTGGAAAAGTTAAGGTGAACAATCAGATGCTCAGCCTGCAGCCGTGCTATTTTACTATTAATCTCCTCTAGACGCTCTGTGGCCCCTTGACAGCCAGCACTAGCAGCTTGCCAATCTTGCCTCGCCGCAACTACGTCTGCCCTGTGAAGTTCTAGTTTTGGAAAAAGGGACTGCAACTGGCTATGCTTCTCCTCAATATAGGATCAGGTCTGAAATGCTTTGCACCAATGACACGAGCCATCCCCTCCTTGAACCAGACCACGCGATCGACCATCGAAGAGACGTCAATCCCGAGCCATGTAGCATTATGCTCAAGCGCTTGTAGCCCTTCGTCCAGAACACACCATTCATCCTCATTCTTCAAAGAATCAGCGATAGTCATCAGAAGACTCTTCAAAAGTTCGCCTTTATCTTCGACAAACCTTGAAGAGAAGTGAGTGCTTCAGGCAAAACCACAGGCGCAGGGGCACGGATCGGAGCTGCTACTAACAAAACGAACGATAGACATTAGTATAGGGAAGTCACCGTCAGAAAGAAAGCAGTCAAGACAGTAAAAGCAAGTAATGTACCAGCAACTTCAAGAATGCCAACAGCAGGAGCACCAGGTGAGGCTGCAGTGGGCACAGATGACACTGGGGCAGGTTCTGTTACTCTCTCGGTCAATGGTTTAGGTAAGTCTGGGGAAGATAGCACCACGACCTCGGGAATGTTGGCATCAGAGGTTGGCCTGGCAACAAGGGGAACTTCAGCAACAAGCTCGGCTGATGATGGTACAACAATAGAAGGGGCATTCACGACAGGATCAACTGATGATGGCACAACGGCAGAAGGTGCATTCATGACGAGTTCAGTTGATGATGGCTTGACAGGTACACTGGATCCACTATCAGGAGCTATGATTCCTTCCGCCGCTGCAGTAATAACCACTTCAGGAACTACGCTCTGACTAGCCTCAGCCTCCGCCACGGGAGAATAGGAGGAAGGATGGATTCAGCAGGCACATCATCATCATCCAGGGTCCATAAAAATGGCTCCTGTGTTTTCCTCAGGGACAAATCTCTCAAATACTGGCTCGTCATCATTGCTCTCCCTAGTGTGGCTTTCTTCACTTAAATTGGCCTGAGAGCTTAATTCACCCTCTTCCCTGGCCTCTCTTGCATTATCAGCCGGAGCATCACCGATCTCTTTGGAGAGTCGTTTTTTGAACATTCGGCTTTGTGTAATTTCCACATATCTTTTATCTTCTTGCCCCCACAAGTGGTAGGAAGGCTAGGGGCAGTTTTCACCCGGGGGCCGACTCGTTCAGGCAACATTTCATCATCACTGTCCCCAGGGTTAGAACATCTAGGCAAATCCCCTTGGCCCCTCTGACCACTTGCTGATACAATCCTTGCTGAACCACCCTCATCACCGTCGTCACCATCATCTCCACCATCTCCATCAGCACCATCATGATCGTCGCCACCATCGACACCATTGCCTTCATCACCAGCATCGCCAACATCTTCATCATCACCTTCACCACCAGCACCACCATCATCATCATCACCACCACCATCTTCACCACCTCCATCACCACCGTCACCACCGTCATTCCCGGCGCATCTTTGAGAATATCCTCTTCTTCAAGCACTTCATCCAAGGGTCCGAGGGGTGGGAATTCTGACCCCTCCAATGTCACACTCCTCTCTCCGCGAGCGATCCAACCTTCCAAAGTATGTTCAAGCTTTTCATGGTCTATCACCACGTTCAAAGAAGTTGTCAGCCTCTTCGTACCCGGGGCGGCAGGCTAATATAGGTGCTCCACTACATAGCCAAGCCCATCAGCCGGAGTAGGAGTAACAACCAGAGGTGTGACGAAAATGGGCTCGCTGATAAGGAAATTATTTCTGACTAGCGTATATTGGTGGGCCCACCACCTCATCCATCCAAAGGAAGGCCCAGTGCAATGCTGTGTCCCCGGAATAGCGAAAGAGCACCCAGTCCCGGTCAACATGAGTTACCGCCACATCCACTTCTAATGAATGGGCCCGACACCATATGCTCGCTGCTCACGGGTCACTGGTTCTAACATCTCGGGCACCCCTTAGTCATACCTGAACTGGCGAGCGAAGCGGTTAGGGTAATAAGGCTCCCTCCAGAATTCTAGCCCCTCACGTAGCGACAGCGACGATGGGCGAATTGATGTCAGGAATGAGCGTTCATAGTAATCAATGCTGTCGTCGTCCGTACACAGGATGGACTCTCCGCTACGGGTGCCCGAGAAGTGAAAGAAATGAACGTCATCGTACCGGGCGATCTTGGCTTCAATGATTGTCAAGTTTTGACCAACCATCCTCTTCTTCAGGAAGAAATATAGTGGAACCTTCCCAGGTTGGATATAATCTCCGCATTCTGCCCCTAGACCCAGGGAAAATATACTCCTAGCCAGCCAAAAAAGAAGTGCCACCCACAATAAGCCGAATTCATCCCGTAGGCGGCACGTTCCTTATTGCTGATGATATAGCCGAAGGCCCGGTAGATAGAGCATAGAACCACTGGAGCTAGCGCGTACCGGTGACCATTCGCCAGAGCTCCCGCAACGGCAAAGCAGGATACCCGTACATTGTTTGCTTTCTTAGAGCTCAGCAGTACTAAGCAGCTCAGCCAGTAGGCCAGAAAGCCAGCCAACTAGCAAGTGGGAGATAGTTTATTGGGACGGGTGAACTTTTCCTTCATCCTCCTCTCCAAGAAGACCTTGTCGCCACGGCCTTCATCATAGGCCTTATAATCCAAGCTGAAGAGAGAAAATACGACGTCAACATAAGGAAAGAAAACGAAACAGAAACGACGATGTGGAACTCACAACAGAATACTCACTTCAAACCATGGCTGAAATAGACCAGCCAATCTTTGAATGGGAGTTTATCTTTGAAACCCCAGAACTGTGGGAGCTCAGCAAAGAGCTCATAGCAGGCTTCAGAGAAGAAACCTTCGTCCACTCCCTTCTTCTTCCGAGACAGTTCCTCGTCGCTCGGAACCCATTCGTCATAAATCCTCTCACGAATTGGAAGACCTGCTATCCGATTCATATCCCACAGGGAGATGCTCATCTCTCTGTACAGTAGGTGGAAGGAGTTGGTGATAGAACAACAATGCTTAAGGAAGCCCTTGTAAACCCATGGCTCCTTATGGAAATAACTCGACGTCGCTTCGATGGCCTTGTATAGACCTACTGCTCGCAAAGTGGCCCTATGTTGTTCTAGAATGCGACGGGACCATGCTTCGTAGCCCGGATGAGGAATCAGGTGACCTCGGGTCTGGAATGCACCAGATGGCCTGATCTCGACATCCCCTAGATGATGAAATCTCTAGCGAAGAGTCTCGAAATAGTGCGTGGGGAAAGGTTGGTGAGGGTCGTGATTTGGTTCCAGAAAGATCATGCCCTTCGTACCGAGGACTGACTGCTGCTTCCCATTATCAGACAGAGAACAACTCAGGAACGGTGCTGGACCAGACATCCACATACCCACACTGAAGAAAGAATTATTACAGCATACGTCGGAAGGTTCGATCTTCGGAAGAGAACGTTGCCACTGATAGTTCTTCACATATCTGATGTGTTGTTGAGTGAAAGGGTTTTTGATCTTGAGGGGCGTCGTCACCAACTTGACCATAGACCAAGTAATCCTCATCTTGTCAGACTTGGATTTGGCCTGATTTTCTAAATATACCTGCTTGGCACCCTTCCCAGCCCTTTTCGGGTGGCCGCGCCTCATAAGCTGGGCAGGTACGGTCGGGCTCGCTTCACCATCTTCAGATCCTACAGTCCCGTCCGACCGAAAACCGCGCAAGGGAGCATACCAAGCATCCCATTGCTCTTGTGTACCCCTATCCGGAGGGGTGGCACGACCTTATCGTAAAGGATTTTCTTCTGTATATCCTTGGACAATGTCAGGATACGTTCGTAAAAGTTGAAGGTTTTTGGAGGCATGAACCATTGAGGATTCTGATCAGACGGACGATTGACCCTCTATGGACCTGCCTGTTTACGCTTTGATGGATCAGTGGTTGACCTGAAGGCCTAGCTTGCGAGGGATCACTAGCCATTACGATCTGCAACGGCATGCAAGAAGCTTAGATATAGCTTAGAACAAAGAAAAGAAAAATATGCGCAGAAAGAAATCGACATTCACAAAGTCCAAAGGAACACAAAGCCGTAGGTAAGAGAAAATGCAAGCGCCCAAACAAATGAATCAAGACCTAAGTAAAACACACCCAAACCAGCAAAGAAGGAAATAATGCGACAACATTCACGCCATGACATCATCATCACATATACAAACAAGAGAGGACATAAGAAAAAGAAAGTGATATAATCATCATTCATCGACTATGAAGACAATTCCAAAATGTTTGGATTGTCATATCAATTGTTTAAATGTTAAAAGCTAATGTCTGTTATAAGATGACACAAAATTGTGGGGCCCTCGCCCCATGGTCAGAAAAAGATCTCAATCCTGCAGCAGCGGAAGAACCCGAGCCTTCAACTCATCCACCTTCGCCTGGACTCGGGCTTCCTTAGAAATCAGGTCCATTAAGTAGGAGATGCATTGCTGCACGAAATCGAAGTTCAAGTATTCGGAGTCGGTCCAGTTCCTTGTGATAGATATGTCGACCACGAGTCTGTCACGTTCCCTCAAGGCCTCCCTGGCCATCCTCCAGATTCTGGCGCAACGGTCTGAAAACTCGGCCTCCGCCAACGGGAGAACTCAAGCAAGGAATCGTTCATTCTTCCTGTTTTCCTTCTTTAAGGAGTGAAGTCGACTCAATAAATCCAGGAAAGAAGTAGCCAATGGGGGCTCCGCCGCTTCAAGGATTGCCAACTCTTCCAGAAAAGAAGAATTACCGATGAAGTCAAGGATAACTTCCTTATGCTCGCCAAAAATGGAGGCCATGAGGGAGACATTCCAGATAGCCTTCAGGATAGGGCGAGAGTCTGCGCCTAGCCTGGTCAGAGCCTCGGCCACCTCATCATGCTGAGCATTGAGAGATGACCAAGCCTCAGGACGATCGAGGGAGCCAAGAAGCCGCCGTAAGTAATCCTGGGCCACGCGCAAGGAAGCACGGGTTACGACCATTGTCTGTTGGAAAACAAGACTAACAACCCGATCAAAGAACCATAGCAACTCAACAAAAGAAGGAGGAAAGAGATTCACATCGTCTAAAGTCAGAAGAGGCATGCAAAGGTACGCTCAAAACATCACTCAAATTAATCACTAGAATTACACCTTTAACCCAACATGATTTAGAAATCTTTTAAGTGTACGAGACCCTACACCTCCTCAAAATAACTGTCACATATACGCAAATGCGAGATGAAGGTATAGGGGCTCATACCCTTTAGAAATCTAGTACAACAAGAACTATGAAATGGGATTTCACAAATCCTAAAAAATCACAAGTCTTATAATCTGGGTGCATGAGGCTCCACGCACCCCAAAAATCCCCAAATTCCATCAAAGTCAATTTCCGGGTGCGTGAGGCTTCACGCACCCTATTAATCGTAAAAATTCATTAAGTAGGTGCGTGTGATCCCACGGACCCTAAAAAGGCCAAGATAGTCTTAATTCACTAAGTCCAATTGTTGGATGCGTGGACTCGCACACACCTTGAAAAACTTGTACAAAACCCAATTCTAGGGTGCGTACGAGGCAAAACCCAACTATTCACGAAGGGTGCGTGAGAGCCCACGCGCCCCCAAAATGGCCAAAATTTACCAAGTCCAATTGTTGGATGCGTGGACTGGCACGTACCCTAAAAAACTTGTCCAAAACTAATTTCTTGGGTGCGTAAGAGGCAAAACCCAACTACTATTCATGAAGAGTGCGTGAGATCCAATGCACCCCCTAAACATCAAAAGGCACCAAGCCCAATTGTTGGATGCGTGGACTCGCATGCACCTTTAAAAATCGTCCAAAACCCAACTGTAGGGTGACGAAGGGTGTGTGAGGTCCCACGCACCCCCTTTAAAACTTTAAGTTTCCGACGAAGGGTGCGTTGGAGCTCACGCACCCCTAAAATACGAAAAATCCGAAGTCTGATTTTGAGGATGCGTGCCAGCCCACGCACCCATAAATTCCCATTACCTAGAATAAAAGGGTGCGTGAGGATTAAATGGGTGCATTGGAGGGATTAATTGGGTGCGTTGGAGAATAACAGGGTGCGAGGATCGGAGCGAAAGTCAATAATGAGGAAATGACGGAAAATTGGCTATCTTCTCTATTTATAGCCGGGACCCAAAAGGTCCGGTGCGTCGCACCGAACGATCGTATGTCCATCGTGACCCACCGGAGGGGCATCTGTTGGGGTCCCAAAATATAGGGTCCCTTAAAGCAAACAAGACGGCCACACACCTCTAAAAGAATCCCACAAAATGCCTCCCAGTGCACGTAAAACGGAGATTTATGAAAGTTCCTTTACTTAGCCAATTTCGACTAAAATCTTCGGCGGGCCCCGCGAATCACTGCAATCAGAACCACCCAGACTTAAACCCATAACTTCATTATAATTTATGATAAACAATGCATGTACTTTTGTCATCAAACGGGCCTCACAAACTCATCGAAATCCAAAACCCAAGTGCAAGAGTTCAAAAGTCCGTTAATGCATCCATTAATTCAGACTCCCACGCACCCATAAATTCAGGTGCCCACGCACCCGAAAAATCAGCAAAGTCAAGAAACTCATTTGTGGGTGTGTGGAGTCCCACGCACCCAAAAAATGGGTCCAGGCACCCATAAATTTGACAGATTCTAGGAATATTATTTTTAGGGTGTAGGACGTACCACGCACCCATAAAATCAGCTAATTCCAGGATATCATTTTAGGGTGCAGGACGTCCCACGCACCCATAAATTCAGCTAATTCCAGCAATGCAATTTTAGGGTGCAGGAGGTCCCACACACCCATAAATTCAGGGTCCCACGCACCCATAAATTCAGTAAAATCCAAAATGCATTTTGAGGTGCGTTGGACCCCGCATGTCGATTTTAGGGTGCGTGGGAGGCATTTTAAGGGTGCGTGGCACGTGGCAGCTCCTCATTGGCCGAATTCCAATATTTTTGGGTATAAATACCCCTTCCGATTATTCATTTTTTATGTTTTTGAAAGAAAGAGAGAGAGCTACTACCCTCTGAGTATTTGAAATCCCAGCCGGAAACCCTCGCCGGAAACCCTTTCCGATCACCGGAAACCCTTCCCGGTCACCGAAAAACTCTTTTCCGATCGCCGACATCTTCCACCAGAAGACCACTCTGACCAAAACCGCAGGTCTGAATCCCGATTTCTCACATGTATGGGCACACACCCAATAATTCGGTCCCACGCACCCGAAAATCGTCCCACGCCCCCATAAATTCGACGTAATTTGGATAAGTGGATTGGTGTCCCACGCACCCAAAAATGGTTCACGCGCCCATAAATTCACATCCCACGCGCCCATTAATTCGACATGAATCAGATAAGTGCGTTGGACTCCCACGCACCTGAAAATAACCCACGCACCCATAAATTCAGGGTCCCACGCGTCCATAAATTCGACGAAATCCAGATTTGCATATTCGGACCCATGCACCTGAAAAATGCTCCACACACCCCAAAATTCAACAAGAATCAGGCATTTATTTTAAAGGTGCGTTGGAGCCCATGCACCCATAAATTAAGTCCGATGCACCCAAAAAATCAGCCAATTGCAGAACATGTTTACAGGTGCACCGGACTCAATTTTAAGTGTTTTCAAGTTCCGTTTGAGCCTACTTTGGGTATTTCGAGCGTTCCGGACGCAATGAAATGGTTAAATGGACATTCCGGGATCTCTAAATGAGCAGAATTGTGCATCTTCGAGGTTTGAATCGATTTGACGCATTGAATGAAATGACTTCTCGAAAAGAAGCCGCCAGCATCCAGAACTATGTGATATGTCATCATTTATATCTACTGTAAAGATGTGATCTGATTTGGGTCGAAAGATAGACAAACGGGACTGTGGTTATCACGATAAACCATGTCAAAGAGTTACAATTCTCTACAAAGCAATTGCTATGAATTGCCACAACACAACAGTCGATGCCCTACCCATTCAAACGGCATCCGTCGGTTGGGCTACGCAGGTACACACAATTGTATATTGAACTTCCTGAGGTCACCTGTCCATACATGACAGGCGCAGGCCCAGAGTCATCCTTCTCAGTCATAAACCCTGATAGTCTCAGCCCGGATCTCCGGTCAAAATATGGGACATAGAAATCTGACTAATACAAAGATGGTTCAGTCCATAACAAAACAAATACATGTCTCTACGACCATAAACTCTAAGACCATAGTCCCCGCTGACTAGTCTTTCGCCTTTTAATCAAGGGTCATCGATCATTCGATGTAATTAAGGGCTCGTGCTAGATCACGGCTTGGAATGTACAAGATCTTAGGATCTCTGGAATAAAATTCACCTTGTGATATCTCTTCTCTTGTGTACTGTTGAGCTCATAATTGTGCATATTCCAACCCCAATTCATCATTCATTATGCATGATATACATGTTAAAGGACCAACTTAATATATGATGTGTGATTGTAGGAACAAGATGGAGAGTCCACCATTTGAAAGCTAAATGAGGCCCCTTACAAGTATTGAAGACTATAGGATGAAGCTTGAAGAAAGATCAAAGAAAGTCAAGCAAGGAGAGAAGAGAAAAGAAAGAAGAAAGAAAGAAAGAATGAAGAAAGAGAAGCCTGACCGGTCAGCGACCGGTCAGCCATGCATGAGGAGAGGTGTAGGATCACGTCCGACCGGTCATGACCGGTCGGACAAGGCTGCTGGACCTCAATGAAAAGGACCGACCGGTCATGACCGGTCGGTCATTACTGCTGTAATATGGACGAAAACATCCGACCGGTCATGACCGGTCGGCCATGCTTGCTGGAATGACTATATTTTGAAGCCGACCGGTCATAACCGGTCGGCTGTGCGAAAGGAGATAGAAACTTCTAAATTCATCCCGATTTTCTCTGCGCTGCGTAAGTGTTACGCACTTTCTCGATTCTTCCGAAGTTGTGGAGCCTCCAGACTATAAATAGACACCTAGGGATTATTCCTAGGGTATCCTAGAGGGGTTCAAGCGAGGTTGGAGTCTGTAGAAGTGAAGATTGGAGTTTCACAACTCATTTTAGTTTGCTTTGCTGTTTTCATGCTTTTTGTAGTTGTTTCATGTTTCCTTGGATCATGAGCAGCTAAACCTCTTAGCTAGGGCTAAGAGGTGAAGCTTGTAGTGAATCCAAGATGTTTTAATTCGTAGTTAAGTGGTTTTAGTTTGGAATTCATGATTATGAACTAAGGTTTGAAGTTTATACAAGTTTTTAAGTAATTTTTCTTAGTCATGTGATGACTCATGGATGTTTGGACGAATTACTTATCTTCTTAATTTGTTTGCAACGGTATACACCTGTATGATCAGAGGAATCGCAGTGCGCTCTAGTACTAAGCTCTTCATAAAAGGACTTCAGGCCAAAGTTCTATTTTTAGTTGATTTTCTGGAATATGTAAGGACTGTGATGGTGATTTGAATCCAGTTCAAATCCTAATCTAACCTTGTCTTGTGAGAGGACTTGGGGATGGTTATGATTGTGAACCGGACCTATAGGAAAGGGGAATGACCTATGCAATTGAGCATGCTCAGCTCAGCCTAGATTGAGTGAATCTTATGCATAGAACTTACATATTACAGACTGTTTGGTTCAACAGTTCTATCATCCGACTAGACAGACAGGAATGTCAATTCTAGTTGAGAGAATAAGAAACCACAGCGGATTGAACATCAAGGATTGCTACAAGTGGATCCTTGAAACCCTAGTACCTTCTTATAATTAATTACTCTCGATTTAATTCAGCTTTTGTTACTCACATTAACTTTATACAACAATCTGATTAGTAGACTTCAATAGACACTTGTGGATGAATTTGTGAGATCCTACATAGTCCCTGTGGATCGACCTCGGTCTTACCGAGTTTATTACTACATCGCAACCCTACACTTGGGGAAGCGAACAAGTACCTTTTGTGAATGCTTATGATTGTCTAAGAATGTTTCTATTACTTAGAACCCCAGAGCAACAATACAAAACACAATTCAGAAAATGTAATTGTGATCTATTTTCTAGTTCTAACAAGGACATGACCAAAACTTGATGGTACTGCACAGGGTGAATTATAGAAACATACAGACATGCATTTAACCAACAAAACTTGAAAACGATTATCCAATTATGTTCAAGTTCGGCTAATACTGAACAGAATTCAACAAGTTCATCATTCAAGCAAACCAACATCTTTAACGTACGGTGGGCAGAAATAGTTCAAAACCTATGGTCATTGTAGTTCACAAGTATATATAAACTAAATAACCTAATAATATTTACTATATACTAGTAACATAAAAGCAATATCGGGGCACCATAGGCTACAAGAATATCATGTCCCCTTAAAACCAACATCCTCCTTCAATAATATATATATATATATATATATATATATATATATATATATATATATATATATATAATTAGTTAATTATTTTCCATGCTCAATTGTAACATTCATTCACCATCTAAAACCATTGGGCAACGAGATAGCTGCCTACATCCACACATCTTCTAATTCAACTAACTATTAACAGAATTTATAAAAATAAAAGATATTTAACCAAGTTCAAGGTTTTGAAGACTTACAGTTCGCCCAAGCTTTCTATCTAGGTCCACCACAGAGGAAATGGATTTGGAGTTGCACGGCATATGAAATACTAAGCATTAGAAAAACCAAAACCCATAAATCAACTGCTTTTCAACACATCAATCAATATGGTCATATACTATAGAGAGAGAGAGAGAGAGAGAGAGAGAGAGAGAGAGAGAGAGTCCTTCCATCGATCTCACCTACATAAATGATCAATAATAGTCAATATATTTTATGTTACAAGAAATCATCAAGAGCGCATTTTCATGTTATAACAAAATAATAAAAAATGACCAATAATAGTCAATATATTTTATCTTACAAGAAATCATCAAGAGCGCATTTTCATGTTATAACAAAATAATAAAAAAAACACACAAAGAAATTAAGTTTGAGACCCAGCTCACAAAAGATCATGTACCAAGCTAGTCACACGCATACATCCTTAAAGATAAATGTACCTCATCTTGCCAGAAGTCATCGAAATACCATTCACCCATTGCTTAGATAAAAAAAGCACAACAAAAGAAATTGGGTTGAAGGTCAACCACAAAAAAACCGAACAATACATGGGATTGTTTGATAAGTGTGAATAAGTACAAAGTCTATTCATAAATATTACAGATAGACCGTAATAAATTGTCGAGGCCAAACGATAAATCCTCCCACGCCGACCTCTCTAAGTATATGATGATAACCATCTTCCTTCCACAACTCTACATGCCCGACAATAATCTCGGTCAATATAACACTATAATTTCCCTCACCTAGCTCAAATTCATGGACTAATGTGGTAGGATCAACTTTATGCACCTCACCACGAGCAAGTACCCGTTTCTTCCAATCCCAAAGATCGCATCTCTTGCCCAAATGTAGCGAATCAGGCTATACAAAATGCATGTCATCAGTACACATCTTAATTTATAGTGTAAACATAAGCTCAAACTAGTATTAGGGAAACATGTACATACCGAAGAGGCCTGATTAGATTTAAATGGAAGTGTTGCAGGGGTAGGGACAACAACTGGTTGCCCTTGACTTTCTGCCATGGTTTTAATAGTCTGTTGGCGTTGGAACAGGGTTTTATCGATATCCTCTAATTTATGTGCCAAATTATCTCGCTCTTGTGTCACTGTGTTGAGCTTTTTTAATATGGGAATTGTTTTCTTCAATGCAGTCTTGGATACAGTTCCACCTATACCCCGCATGCGCCCTTTACTTCACTCCCAATTAACTGTAGACAGAAATGAAAGTCAATTTATCAGAAAAGGCATAACTACCTGTCAACTCAAGTACTTGATGTTCAAGCAAACCTGTGCAAGGGCATCATCTAGACTAGTCATCAGAGATCCAGGATTACTACTCTGAGCCTCCTCCTTTATTTTTTCCTATGATAAAATCCAAAAGAAAACATTACAACTCAAACTCACATTTATATTCCATATGATGGAAGTTAGGAGGTACGAGGGGTGCACTTACTAAGATTTCAGGAAACAGGAATTCATTTTGTTGTATGGGCTCGAATGTACATATCAGACCTACTGATCTCAGGATCAGAGGTGAGATTCTTCTCAAGTGCCTTTCCCACGTTACATCAATATCAATATGCATCATTAATGGAATGAAGGAATGCTTGGTATAATTTGAAATAAATAATACGATGTATATTTTAAGACATATACCATCTGATGGTGTGTGACAGCCAAGCTATGCCGCCCAAGTGTAGAAGGGCCAACTTGCTTGGCCCGATTGGATGCATTCCTTGCACTTAACTCCAGGAAATCTTGGCTATTACGTTGATCCACAAAGGTAATCCAATCCTCAATAGGCACACCAACAGGGGCAGGATCTTGTTTCACAACTGCAGGATCCTTGCCCTTGATAAGCTTAGTGTATAAATAAGTCTTGTAATTCCTCAACATGCCTTCATGCGGTTCGGAACGTAATCTAACCACACACTCTCATGTTGAAACTCATAATTTCTCCCCAAGCCATTAATGACCATCTGAATGTGCTCACAAGGCACATCGCGGATGTTGGTGTAGGTGATCGGGATATTTGTTCGTGTGAGGACACCGAGGGATGTTGAGAAATCAACTAGATTATAATCCAATTCATTTGGTTGCCCATGTTCATTAGTTGTTATGAACTTCTTCTTCGATCCCTCAATTAATTCCTTACCTCGCGCGGGTCCTCTCTTCTAAGAAGATGTAGACGACGACCCGTCTACATAAAAAGAAAAATAGGTACAACCCCAAGCAATATTAAATATCAATATACATGGTCAAAGTAAAAGAAACTTTAGTTCAACATAGTCAAGGAGAGGTATCTCATTACCTCTAGCATCTTCAAGGGCTGCAACCCCAAGTAACTCGTCATGGGCTACATCCATGAGTGGCTCTGTGCCCAATGCCTCTTCCTCCACATCCATGTAAGACTCTTATCTGCTGCTAAGGTGTAATAAATTAAAAGTGAATGACATAGAATGAAGTGAAATGCATATAAGACTTCAATACAACTCTTATCTGACTTAGAATGTACACATAACATTAAAAAATGAAATGCATATTTTAATATATAACAAGGATCCAACATCTACATGGAGTGAAATAATAGACAAAACACAAAACTCATTTAAATACATGCACAAAAGTAGAACAAATGAGGTTCATCTTTTAGCTCGCTTTCTTTTCTTCTTTCTTTCAACAACCACATGGATGTCTTCAGGGTCATCGTATAATAACTCATCACCAATCTCTACTTCGGTTAGATCAGGTCCTACTTCATCAAGAGTTACAACCCATTTTTCTGATAAAAGGCATGGCTCATCTTCGACAAAAATCTTTCTTGGAACCTCCAAGACCACATGCCAATCGGGATATTTTGGATCTCTAGAATAGAAAACCTGCACGGCATGCTCTGTAAGAATGAATGGCTCATCACTCAATTTGTCCGAACTAAGAAGATTAGACAAATTCAACATGGTAAGATTTCCTTCAATGTCAAAAGAAACACCTCGTTGCGTCACCTTCACCCAATCACACTTGAATAGAATCGGCTTGTACCCATGTCGGTACTCCATTTGGATTATTTTCCGAATGACTCCATAGTAAGGTATACATTCATCCACTGGGTTCCTGTCCTTAGCACTAGATCGAAAGGTGGTCATACTCTCTGTGCTAACCCCACTATTCTGGTTCGTTTTATTCTCCTCGTAGTCCTTAGTGATGAATAGGAAACCATTAATACAATACTTATTATATTGTATAGAAAAATGAGTTGGTCCCCTGACTATGTCTTTAAAGTCTTCATTAGTTGATTCATCTAACTCTAACTGCTTCTTCAACCAAGGTATAAACTCATCATTACTCATCACCTTTGTCCTCTTCCTTGCAACTACCTTGCGTTGCTGCAAAAAAATGGCATACTTCCTGCATGAAGAATGATGTTATAGATGTGACCTTTTTTTAGGATTGTTATTACAATGTTATTGAAAAAAAATGAAGAAGCCATATACATACGAGCTAAGTCCAATATATACCTTTGCCATTTATCGTAGGTAGGTTGACTCTTCAGAACCCAGATACGAGCCTGTTCATACTCAATACCTTCTAAGATGACATTTTGACCCGGGCCAATTGGACCTAGGACTTCATCATCGAAGTCGTCAACAAAATCTTCCAACCTCGACAGGAGTGAAGTTGATCCATCAAATCGCTTTTCTAGTTTCTCCAAGAGGCTTGTTTTCTTTTTCCCTCTATATTGGTTACAGTGTACAAGTGTCTCCTCTTGTATGTACCATTCAGCTATACAACCTTCCAGCCGCATTTTATTGCGTACATATGCCTTAAACGTCTTCATGAACTTGAATGAGTTAACGAAACTTAAGAAATATAAATGCAAATGTCTAGTCCAATTTTTTTCAATTAAACTCATATCATACCTTTCAAATGGATACATCCATCGATAGTAAACATGACCACATACGCGAGCCTCGTAAGCCAAGTGGATTGGTAGATGCATCATCACAATAAAAATAAAAGGAGGGCATGTAATATCAAGCTCACATAACATCTTAGCCATGCCCTTCTCGAGAATCAATAACATTTCAATATCAATGGTTCGTGAGCAAAGGGCGTTGAAGAAGGTACATAAGCTTCTAATTATAGCGCATATGGGCTTGCTATCCATGAATGCATGCTTGATCAAAATTGGAAGCAGATGTTGCATCAACACATGGTAATCATGAGACTTCATTCCCTTCAAATCCATGTTATCTTCCTTTACAATGTTCTTCCAATTTCCACTAAAACCGACCGGAACACTCAACTCGCGCAAAGTCTGAATGAAAAGTTTTTTCTCTTCTTTTTGCAACAAGAAAGGACCTCATTTTTGGATCACCTTACCGTTGATATTTTTCAGCCATAAACGCTTCTTAATTCCCAATCGCTTCAAGTCCCTTCGTGCATTAGCATCATCCTTGGTTTTTCCCTTTGTGTTCAACATCAAGGCAATAAGTATTTCATATACATTTTTCTCGATGTGCATAACATCAAGGTTGTGGCATACGAGCATCTCCTTCCAATAATCTAGATCAAATAATATGGACCGCTTAAAGAAGCATGTTGACTCAGCATCATCCACTTGCTCCTATCCTCCTATACCCTTTTGTTTCTTCTTCTCGATCTTCCCCCACTGCACATTTAGCTTCGCAACAATTCTTTCGATCTTTGTCCCTAGTCAAACGAATTGGTTGTGGTCGGTGGTCCTCCTTATTAAAGGTGCTTACACTTGAGTCATATCTAGCCTTGTCGTTGAGTGGCAACCACCGTCTGTGACCCATATAAACATGTTTCATTCCATAGTATAGTTACAATGAATCTGTCTTGGGGCCACATGTAGGACAACCATACTTACCCTTTGTCCTACAACCAGAAACATTACCATATGCGGGAAAGTCGTGGATTGTCCACAACAGGATAGCACGCATGTTGAATTTGTTTCCATGGTATGCATCAATTGTCATGATCCCTTTTCGCCACAAGTCTTGCAACTCAGCAATCAATGGTTGCAAATAAACGTCAATATCCTTCCTCGGCTGTCGTGGCCCTTCGATGAGTAAAGTGAGTATAGTAAATTGCGGTTTCATACATAGCTTCGGTGGAAGGTTGTACGTTACACACATAACAAGGCCATGAACTATACGATGTGTTGGAAGTCCCAAAGGGGTTAAACCCATCGGTGGCTAGACCCAATCGAACATTGCGAAGCTCAATTGTAAAATCCTCATACTTGTTGTTGACAAGCTTCCATGTGCTGGAGTAAACCGGATGCCCCATCTTTCCACTCTGCATTTTTCCAGTTGAGTGCCAAGTCATCTCTTTTGCCACCCACGGCACACTGTACATCCTTTGTAGCCTTGGTGTTATTGGAAAATACCTTAACACCTTGGCAGGTACTTTCGCTCATTTTGAGTTAGAATCTCATTCTTTTTTGTACCTAGAAGTACTACAGTTTGGACAACTCGTCTTCTTCTCGTGCTCTTTCCAATAGAACATGCAATCATTTGGACAAGCATGGATCTTTTGGTAATCAAGACCCAACTTTGTAATGATCTTCTTCGCTTGGTAGGTATTAACTAGGGTCTTATTATCGGATGGCAACACACTTTGGAGTAGTTGAAGGAGATCGGTAAAGCTTTGTTCACTCCATCCATGGTTCACCTTTAATTTAAAAGTTGTACAATAAAAGTTAACAAGGTGAATTCATGACAACCAGGATACAGCTCATTCATTGCATCTCGTAGATTTGCTTCAAACTCATTACCTGTAGCGTCCCCAAAAACGTCTTCAACTTCGAGGGCTACATTACGCTCATCCTGAACAACTTCGTCTAGGTTATTACCACCAAGGTCTTCAACAACCGCATTAACAATGTCATTTAAGTCTGCCACACTGAGGGTACTGGTGGGAACTTGGAGCACGTTCGGTATACTTGGGTGTTGCAAGCTCACTGTGCATGTTCCACACCCTATATTTTGGATCGAATCCATATTTCATCAGATGTACCTTCACATCGTCAATTATGCAGGGTAAATGTATACATCTGCATTTGGTGCATGGGCAATGAATGGTTTCTCTACCAGGAAGGTGTTCTGATGCGAACGTCACAAAAGTTAAAATATCATCCATAAAATGTGGGTCTGGGTAACGTAGAGTAATCCACTCCCTATCCATTGGATACAACCTCTTTAATTATGATGTGTACCTATAGAAAGTACACAACCTTAACAATCAAATATCAGTCCAACTTCTATGACTGCATATCCCCTTATCTCTCCAGAAATATTGATCATGTATTTGATTCTACGTCAACTATCCACAAAAAGTATGGATATTTGACAACGAAAACAAGTGCAGGGAATACTTCGGAGAGAAAGGGAGAGATGAAACGGAACTAGCGTGTGCATTAACACTACAATCTATTCAACCTTAAACTGTCAAAAAATTCAACCTACCATTAATTCAATCATCATCGTCATCATCATCTTAACCATGAAATAAAATCATGCACAATCTCAAACATAGGATCAAGATGCCAACATTATTACACATTTTACATCGTTTTGGGCCTACTAGTTACATGCATAAGTAAATCATATAAAAGGCCCCAAATCTACAACTCATATAATCCAACATGGACTCATTGGGTGTGGTCTACTTGACTAATGGTACTGTGCAAGGCACGCTGCCCACTATGAAATGGGCCTACCCAACGGGTCCAAGTAAAGTCATTATGGTGGACTTCTCACTCCCAACTATCTCTCTTGGTATTTGTCCCACTTGGGCCTTACTTTTAATTCATTTATATAGGCCCAAGGACCCAAATAACTTATGATAAATAAATGGACAATGAAGATGTTCACCACGTGACCCACATCATCATAGTATGAATTAAGTTCAGAAGACATATAATACGAGCCACATGAGCAAGGGTAAGGTCCACATAAGGTGGCCCGCTAGGAAATAGTCTACCACTGTGAATCATTCATGTCCAGGGCTTAATTAGTCCATAAAATATCTTAGGATGAGAGGTGGAGCCCATGGAAATGGGTCCATGCCAAGTTCTACCCAAATAGTCTTAAGTTTTGGTATAACACATAAATGGTTTTGGGCCGTCTTGGGGCCTAGCTTGTGATCATGTGGGGCTCACATTTGAAAAAAGAATTTACTCATCTGGCAGCCCCATGCATGGGCTTCACAACTCAGAAACTATGGCCCCTTGAAGATGAGTTTACAAATTTTGGCAAGAGCTCAAACATTGACACTTGAAGGATTATGCAGAAATGTTGTGCAGGAATGGTTTTTGTCCAACTTTGGGAGGTTGCCACAGACACATGAGACCATATTTCGACATACCGTCAAGTGTCCCTAGTACTCCCATATTTGATCATAAATTCCATAAGGTAGGAGCCTCTGATTACATGTGTACAATTTGTGGCACATGGCCCAACATAGCCATCTGAAATTTCTGCACAACTCTGCCTAGCCCCAATTTGGAGTCAGATGAAAGATCACCTAAGGCCCACATTAGTCCAACTAAAGTATCGTTTATCTACACACTTATGTAGATTAGAAATTCATCTTAGTGGCCCCAATATATCTCATACATGGAGCTCACCACGGGGACCCAAAGTCCCAGACACAATATTCAGATTTGCAGTCTTTGGCAATGAGTCTGTCATAACTTTGGCTCCACTTCACCAACACATGAGGGTTATTTTCAATGAAGTAGTACGAAAATACCATACACTAACATGTAGAATAGACATATCCCATTGTAAGATCCTTAGATACAGATCATGAGGCCCACCATAAGGTGGCAAACAGGCCTACTTGCAACAGTCTAGTACTTAGAAAATTTTAGCAACATACTTAAGGAAATATGTTAAACAGAGACATTTCATCAAACACATGCTTGTGCACACTTAAGCATTCACAACAAACAATTAAAGGCAAGACTATTCTATACATGGCATACATTTATAAATTGAAAAATGTAAACATAGGACATTTCATCAAATAAATGCTATGCAAGGCTATTATACATGGCATACATGTATCCTATAAAATGGCCTGATGCTATCCGGTCCACGTTTTTAAATATGGGGCAAGACTATTCGATGTTTGAGGGAGAAAGAGATACCTCTGACTCCAAATAAAGGGGCAACAATGGAACGGCTGAAGAAACCCTCTGTTTCTTCCGATTGGTGCAGGGAGAGGGACGGAGAGGGTCGCATCCTTGACAGTGACGAGAGACGGAGAGAGGGAGAGGGATGGAGATCGGACAGGGAGAAAGAGAGGGAGAGGCAGGAGATGGGTTTGGGAAAAAAAACCCTTTTTCAGAGAGGGAGAGGCGGGAGATGGGTTTTGGAAAAAACCCTTTTTCATTTTGGGTATTGGCGGAAACCCTGATATTGCTGCCTGCGCTCGGAATGTGGGTGAGGCCCACCGTGATGTTTATGAGAAATCTACGCCGTCCAACTATTTTATGAGCTCATTTTAGGCGTTGAGACAAAAAATGAACGGGATCCAAGACTCAAATGAGCCACACAAAAGCAAAAGGTGGGTAGGGAAATTCTCACTGTGAAACCTCTATGGGGTCCACAATGATGTTATGCCATCCATACCGTTCATAATGTCGAGCAGACGCGGATTGGCTAGTGACCCCACACTAGCCAGGTGGCTTGTGTCAAAGTTGTGTGGGCTCCACCATGATGTATATGTTTTATCCATGCTGTCCATCCATTTTTCCACCTCATTTTAGTGCACGGACCAAAAAATGAGGCAGATCCAATTCTTAGGTGAAACAGACCACAGGAAAAAGTGGGAATTGAATTCTCACCATTGAAAACTTCTTGGAGGCTACAGTAGTTTTGGATTAAGCTAATATTTGTGTTTTCACTTCATCCAGGTCTGTGTGACCTTATCAACAGGTTGGATAGCAAATAAACATCACGGTGGTCCCTGGGAAGTTTTTAATGGTGGACATTTAACCAACATTGTTTTTCTGTGGTGTGGTCCAGTGTGTTAACTCACAGTACTGATCAGATGCTCTAATCTATACGAATAGCTAGCCATCCATTTCATAAGCCATGGACTGATGGTCAGGATTCTCTTCTTAAAGGAGCTATTGAGAACTAAGAGCGATCAATGGTAGGCCCCAACAAATGAAGGGTTTAAATTGTTGATTGAACCTCCTTAATTTTCTGTGAATGATCCTGATTGTCCATTTTAAAGGCAGTTGATATGTCCGTTGGAATCATTTGGTTGGTGTAATTTTTACATGGTAATAACACAAGAAATGGGCCCTTGATCATTTAATGAACTGATCCAGATCAATCAATCTGACTAATCAAGGGCCCATAAGCTACTAGGAGCAGTACAACTTACAGTTATCCGAGAGCATTGGATCTTCTTGTGGAAAGACAAAGAAGCCCTTGATGCTTTTGGCATCATGATGTATGTGTTTTATCCATGTTGTCCATTAATTTCTACTTATCATTTTAGGGCTTTATCTAAAAAATGAGGCAAATCTAAATCTCAGGTGGAACACACCATGAGAAAATAGTAGTGATTGAATGTCCACCAATGTTTATTTGACATCCAACCTCTTGATTAGGTCATACAGACATGGATGTAAGGAAAAAACAAATAACAGCTTAATTTAAAACTTTCATGGCCTCCAAGAAGCTTAACGGTGGGCATTCAATTACATTGTTTCTTGTGCTGGTCCAGTTGACATTTAATCTACTATTACAATCCATACCGTTCACAACATCAGTCCTACTGGGATGAACATGAAAAAACAAATTAATTAATTAATATTAGCCTGATTAAAAACTTTTATGATCCTGCAAATATTTCAACCATGGTCATTCAATCCTTATGTTTTCAGCCCACATGACTTTTGGATCCAGCTCATTTTTTTGTCTTATGCATGTCCTAAAATGGGCTCACAAATCGGATGGATAGGGTGGATTTTTCACAAACATCACAGTAGGCCCCTCGGTTCCCAACAGTTTGGCTATTGACATTGGTCAGGTGCTAGTGGTCGGGCTCTATTGACCCCACGATTATTGTGTTTTATTCATGTTGTCCATTCATTTCTCAAGATTAATTATAGCAAGGCTTGATCCTGTAAATGAGCCATATCTAAATCTCAGGTGGACCACAACACAAGAAAACAGTAGTGATTGAATGTCCACCATTAAAAACGTCCTAGGGCCCTGTAATCTTTAAGGCATGTTTAATGGATAAAACTCATAAATCACGGTGGGACCCACAAGCACCGATCAGTACCTGCTACAGTAGTGGCAGGGTCAAAGTCGATATGCAAATTAACAATCGTATAAGATATTCAACAATGTGTTTTAATGGCGTTCAATTAGTAAATGCCATTAAAGTCGATCTTTAACAATGCTAGATTGGTGCATGCCATAAAAATAGGTCATTGATGGTTCGCCGTTAACACCTACAATTTGTTGTAGTTGAATTAGAAGATAACAACTTAGTGGGTGTTACCTTTACTGTGTGGGGCCTACCTTGATTTTTTTTTTCTATATATCCATTCCATCCATCTATTTTTTCATCTCATTTTAGGAATCGATCCAAAATTATAAGAAGATCCAAATCTCAGGTGGACCATACCAATAGAAAGAGTGATGAATAACCTATTAAAAACATTGTTGCGGGCCACAAAAGCTTTGGATCAATATTATCTTTCTAATTTTCCTTCATACAGATCTTCTTGACATTTATCAATAGGTTGGATTACAAATAAACATTAAGGAAACGTTACAATGGGCCGGCTGTTCGCTTCCCCAAGTGTAGGGTTGCGATGTAGTAATAATATCGGTAAGACCGAGGTCGATCCACAGGGACTTATGTGGGAATTCACAAATACTTCAATAGTTTCTATTGAGAAGCTAACAACCAGATTTGTAAGAGATTGATGCAAGTAACAATTTTGAACTAAATCGAAAGTAAACAATTATAAAAAGGCACAAGGGGTTCAAGGATGATGCTCAATCCATTGTGGTTTCTCACTTTCTCAACTAGAATTGAAAGTAAGATCTATCTAGTCAGATGATATAACAGTTAAACCAAACAATCTGCCATATGTAAGATCAATGTACATGATTCACTCAATGTAAGCTAGGACGAGCATACTCAATTGCATAGGTCAGTCCCAATTCCAATAGACTTAAGTTCACAATCATAATCATCATTAAGTCCTGTCACAAGACAAAGCTAGATCATGATTTGAACTTGATTCAAATCACATACACAGTCCCATACATATTACAGAAATTCAGAAAAGTAGAACTTTCGTAGGAAGTTCCCACATGAAGATCATAGTACTAGAGCGTACTCCAATTCCTCGGATCATACAGGTCTAGACTAGCACACAACAATTAAGAACTCAAGCAATTCTTCCAAACATCCATGAGTCATCATAAGACTAAGAAAAACTACTTAGAACTTGAATTAAACTTCAAACCATTGTTCATAAACATGAAATCCAACTTGAAAACCAGCTTAAAACGAATTGAAACATCTTAGATTCACTACAAGCTTCACCTCTTAGCCCTAGCTAAGAAGTTTAGCCGTTCATGATCCAAGGAAACATAAAACAACTAAGGAAAAACATAAAAACGAGAAAGCAAACTAGGAGTTGTGGAACTCTGAAATCCACTTCCGTCGCCTCCCACCTTGCTCAAACCTTTCTTAGATACCCTAGGAACGATCCCTAGCTGTCCTTTTATAGTGGGGAGGCTCCGCAGCATCAGAATCTTTCAGAAATTGCGTAAAAGTACGCAGTGCGCAGAGAAAATCGGAGCTTGTAGAACACACTTCATTACGTAAACGATCGGTCGCACGACCAGTCTGAGCTACTGGACGGCCGGTCGCACTGACCGGTCTCAAAAGTGAAAAATCTATCCAGAGAGTTTTGGAATTTTTCCACCCAGAAAATAAATTCAGGGACCGGTGGACGACTGGTCCTGGGCCTTGGACGACCGGTCGCGGGTGTCTTCTTCTTCCTTCTTTTCTTCTCTTCTTTGCTTCTTTCTTCCACCCTTTCCCACTTAGTCCTTTGGTCTTCTTTGCTTCTAAATGGTTTCCTTAAGTCTCCATTTGATGATTCCTCTCTCTCATCCCTACAATCACAAATCCATGCATTAGTTTAGTCTATAAACCATGAAAACAAGCATAATGAGTGATGAATTGGGGTTAGAATATACACAATTAAGAGCTCAACACCCCCCCAACCAGCATTTTGCTAGTCCTGAGCAAGACATGCGTGAAACCAATTTCATTCTCCAAACCCAACTCTTCTTTAGAAACCATTCTTCTATACATCCCATGCTAAGCAAGTGTAAGAATTAGAGAAATTAGGTGATAGAGGTTGAAACCATAAACTCTCAAAACATAATAAGTATCCATATGAAATTCCCGCTGATTGGTTGACAAATAGAAGAATTTGAACAATTTCAACCTGGTGTGCATAATGAAAAATTCATCTCATGAGTTTCCATGATTATTTTCTTCATAGATCAACTAGATCATAGATCTCAAGGTATATAGAGCAACAATAAGCCAATGATAGGAATTTGCCTTACTGTCCTTCCGACGGCTTTCACACTACGTCCCATTTCCAGCTTTGGTTATGGGTAGACCATCCCCCGGTTAGTAATAGGTAGCCCTAATCGAAATTTTTCACCATTTTTCCATCATTCCCAATTTCATCCTTCCTTTTCCTTTTTCTTTTAAATTAGATAGGATTTTTAGAAATCCAAATCTTTCGTTATTTTCCCATGGACAAGGATGGACAAAGTACCCCGGCTTGGTTTCTCAACACCTTAAATCAAAGTCTAGCTAATCCACAAATCACATAATCCTTTTAACTCATGAAAATCGTGTAATGTGAACTAGGTGTAAAAGTGTTCAAATTTTCTATCAATCACAAAATAGGGGAATTCACATATAAGACCATTATGTTGAGAAAAGTTTAAGACTTACAACATCATACACTTCGTATCTCCTCTTCTTATACTCATAACATCTCGAATGCATAGCAGTAAGGTTTTCTAAAAGAGGTTTGAAATTTAAAGAAATCGAAAATTTTCTACATAATTGCTTGAGATTTACAAAAGCGCTGGATTCATCCTAATGATCCTACACCCCCCAACCAAATCTTACATTGTCCTCAATGTATAAGATATGTAATGAGCAAGCATGAGAGTAATTCTAAAATAAAAGGGAGTGAGGAGTGATAGTTCCTGAGAGAGTGAAAGTGGAATTCGTCCTCCTTCTAACAAACTTAAGAAGAAGTAAACAAAATCCTAATCCTAACTACTCTATACCTCCATCAGACTAGGAGATCAATTCCAACTAATCGTCCAAAAGCATAAAGTCAAGCAGAATCATTAGATGGATCAAAAGGTTTTACAATAACGTCATCCAATATCCTGCATTACAGTATACATGTGTGTGAGTGATCTAGATAAGCCACTGAAAATTTCAAAAAAGAATTTCAGTGGGTTCATTAATATTTTCACCACATGTATAAGAGGAGACAGTATCATATTTGTCAAAAAAATATGTCTCCATTCAGATTTTCCTGGGTATTGATTTTGCAAGTATGGATCATCCCAGGGTTGGTAAAGGTCTGTATGCATGATCCATAAAGGTGTGAAAATATGAATTGACGTCTCAGTACAATAAAGTGTTATTTCCACATCCTTCTCTTGGCTAACATTATATGCCGAAACCGACTCGAAAGATGTGACTATATCTCCTATCACATCCACATTCTTATCAAGAGAATAGGCCACATCTTCTTCTAAGTGATTGGGGTAAGGTGTTGAGAGGGACATATCTTCTAAAATAGAATTGATCATGTTTATTTCGTGGACCTCTTCATCTTCATCCTTTTGTTGGTTGTCAACTTTGAAAGCATTTAACTCAATCGTCATATTACCAAAGGTCATTTGTATGACCCCACTCCTACAATTTATGATAGCATTTGATGTAGTTAGGAATGGGCGGCCAAGTATGAAAGGAATTTGAAGGCCAATATTAACCATGGGTTGTGTGTCCAAGACAATGAAGTCCACTGGGTAGTAGACCCTGTCAACTTGGACAAGAACGTCCTCAATCACTCCTCTCGAAATACGAATCGATCGGTCAGCGAGTTGTAATATGGTTTTGGTGGGTTTTAATTCACCTAAACCCAATTGTTCATAGACCGAGAAGGATATTAAGTTCACACTTACTCCTAGATCAAGTAAAGCATGCTTCACCCGGTAGTCTCCAATTATGCATGATAATGTCGGATTACCAGGATCTTTGTATTTCTGGAGCATCCTGTGATTTATAATGGCGCTTACATTTTCTGTCAAAAATGGCTTCTTTTGCACATGTATTTTTCTTTTTATCGTACAAAGATTCTTAAAAAACTTAGCATATGACGGTATTTGTTTAATGGCATCCAACAATGGGATGTTGATCTTCACCTACTTGAAAACCTCTAAAAATTCCTGATTTTTATCTAAAGGTTTGGGTGAAATCAACCTTTAGGGAAACGGGGCAACCGGCTTGTATTGCCTTTCTAGTTCTTTCTCTTGTGGAGTGTTGTTCGAGCTATCATACTATTTGAAATTTTCGGATCATTAGGCTGTAGGGCCTTCACCGGATTAGATTTATTAATTATTTTCCCACTTCGCAACGTGGTGATAACTTGAACATGCTTCATATGTTGGGAGGATGAGCTTGTGTCTTATATCTCAAATTGGGTCCTTGGGTTAGGAAGAGGTTAGGCAGGAAGTGTGCCTTTCTCCCTAGCACTGAGGTGAGATTCAACCTAGCCATTAAGGTTTTCAAGTGATTGATGGCTTGGGTTGTATTTTGATTAAATTTCAATTGCTCTTGCATGAACCCATCTATTTTCAGAGAATTAGTCTTGTTATACTCAGCTTGGATCGATACAAATGCACCCAACATCTCCTCTAGCATAACTTTTGGAGTAATGACTAGAGATGGGCCTAGTATAGGTTGAGCTTGAGGGATATTGGTTGCATTTGCAGTGGGTCCATTCCTCCAACTGAAGTTGGGATGGTTCTTCCAATTAGCATTAAACGTGTTTGAGTTTGGAGCACCAAATTGTTGTTGATAACTGTTTATGGCATTTGATTGTTCTTGTAAGATGTCCTGAACCGCTGAAATTATGGGACAATCTTGTGTTGCATGTTGATTTCCAGCACAAATTCCACAAACAGTTTCAACGTCATTGGGGTTAATCGTCTCTCCTTTCCTTAATTCCATGGCCTCAACTTTTCTTGTGAGGCTATCCACCCGTGCACTTATGCCATCCTCTTCTGATCAGACATAAATTCCTCCTTTTTCTCTTTGTTGGCTAGTCTTGGAATTTGCTGGTTTAGATGTATCCCAAGACTGTGCATTCTCAGCCACTTCCTCCAAATAGTCCCATGCTTAATTGGCTTCCTTGTTCATGAACTCCCCATTATACATCATCTCTACAAATTGGCGCATGGGTGAAGTCAGTCCGTCATAGAAAAAGCTTATAACCCGCCGAATTTCATAGCCATGATGTGGGCATGCATTTAACAAGTCCTTAAACCTCTCCCAACATTGGAAGAAGGTCTTATCTTCCTTTTGGGAAAAGTTCATGATAAGGCGCCTCAACATGTTCGTTTTGTGAGCAGGAAGAATTTTTTAATGAATTCCCTATGCATATCAGTCCATGCACCAATTGATCTTGGCCTTAATGCATAAAGCCAACCTTTAGCTTTATCTTTAAGAGTAAAAGGAAATAATTTAAGTCTTACCACATCATCAGTAACATTCGCAAAGTGCATGGTGGTTATTATCTCATCAAACTCCTTAAGGTGTTGATAGGCACTTTCACTGTCTAATCCACGAAATTTTGGGAGGAGTTGGATTACTCCCGGTTTTAAATCTATATTCCCTGCATTTTGTGGAAAGATTATGCATGAGGGAGTGCTCGCTCTTACTGGTTGCAAGTAATCACGTAATGTTCTTGGTCGGGGAACATTCTCAACCACGTTCTCCCCCATTTCGGTTTGGTTTTGGCCCAGATTAGGATTGGCCATCGGATTAGGTTGATTTACAGCCATATTTTCAGACAAAATTGGAGAAGTTAGGTGTCTCCTAGCATGTGGTTCTCTGTCTATTCCTTCTACTATTCCCCTTCACTTATGAGTCGATTATTGGAATCCCGAGCCTAATGTGGCATGCAAAATCCTAAAAGACTGAAACAAAAAGGAAAAAGAATCCTTGCTTCCTTTCTTTACTCTTCTCTAAGACCGAAGCACAAGGTGTCTTGCAATGGCTAGGCCAGAAGCAAGGATAGAGACCGATTTCTCCTGGTCAATAGGGGTTCAAAGAACTCCCCACCCACTCTTTGAATCTTTTGAGAAAAGTGCAGAAAAAGAAGAAAGAGGACTAGAGGTGAGAAGAGAAATCTCTGAGCACACGGTGATCCAAGACGGCAGAGCCGACCAATAGGAATTCAGGTGGCATAAGGCCTACCTATCAGAGATCCAAAAGGAGTCTCCACCCACTCTACAAGAGATGAATATGATAGAAATGAATAGGAGAAGAAGAGTAAGGTTCAGAAGGATAGAACCGGATTTAGCACTTGAGGTCCTTATGTCTTCTTCAGCTTCCTAGAAATCCCTGAAAAAGAAAACAAATCAAACAAAACAAACTAAGTTAGAACTATTCCTAAAAATCCTAAATAGATACTATTTTCAGAAATTTGTGAAAAAACGTCCAAGTCCCTGGCAGCGGCGCCAAAAAAACTTATTCACTTCCCAAGTGTAGGGTTGTCATGTAGTAATAATCTCGGTAAGACCGAGGTCGATCCATAAGAACTTATGTGGGAATTCACAAATACTTCCAATAATTTCTATTGAGAAGCTAATAACCAGATTTGTAAGAGATTGATGTAGGTAACAATTTTGAACTAAATTGAAAGTAAACAATTATAAAAAGGCACCAGGGGTTTAAGGATCCACTTGTAGCAATCCTCGATGCTCAATCCGCTGTGGTTTCTCACTTTCTCAACTAGAATTGAAAGTCAGATCTATCTAGTCGGATGATATAACAGTTAAACCAAACAATCTGCCATATGTAAGATCAATGTACATGATTCACTCAATGCAAGCTAGGACGAGCATACTCAATTGCATAGGTCAGTCCCAATTCCAATAGACTAAGTTCATAATCATAATCATCATTAAGTCCTATCACAAGACAAAGCTAGATCTGATTCAAAGCACATACACAGTCCCATACATATTACAGAAATCCAGAAAAAAGTAGAACTTTCAGTAGGAAGGTCCCACATGAAGATCATAGTACTAGAGCGTACTCCAATTCCTCTGATCATATAGGTCTAGACTAGCACACAACAATTAAGAACTCAAGCAATTCTTCCAAACATCCATGAGTCATCATAAGAGTAAGAAAAACTACTTAGAACTTGAATTAAACTTCAATCCATTGTTCATAAACATGAAATCCAACTTGAAAACCAACTTAAAACGAATTGAAACATCTTAGATTCACTACAAGCTTCACCTGTTAGCCCTAGCTAAGAAGTTTAGTCGTTCATGATCCAAGGAAACATGAAACAACTAAGGAAAAACATAAAAACGAGAAAACAAACTAGAGGAGTTGTGGAACTCCGAAATCCACTTCCGCTGCCTCCCACCTTACTCATACCCTTCTTAGATATCCTAGGAACAATCCCTAGGTGTCCTTTTATAGTGGGGAGGCTCTGCAGCATCAGAATCTTCCAGAAATTGCGTAAAAGTACGCAGTGCGCAGAGAAAATCGGAGCTTGTAGAACACACTTCATTACGCAGACAACCGGTCGCACAACCGGTCTGAGCTATTGGATGACCGGTCACACGACCGGTCTCAAAAGTGAAAAATCTGTCCAGAGAGTTTTGGGATTTTTCCACCCAGAAAATAAATTCAAGGACCGGCCAGACGACTGGTCCTCGGCCTTGGACGACCGGTCGCGGGTGTCTTCTTCTTCCTTCTTTTCTTCTCTTCTTTGCTTCTTTCTTCCACCCTTTCCCACTTAGTCCTTTGGTCTTCTTTGCTTCTAAATGGTGTCCTTAAGTCTCCATTTAATGATTCCTCTCTCTCATCCCTACAATCACAAATCCATGCATTAGTTTAGTCTATAAACCATGAAAACAAGCATAATGAGTGATGAATTGGGGTTAGAATATGCACAATTAAGAGCTCAACACCGGCCTTTGGAAATTTTAATGGTGAGGCACTCAAATCAACATTTCATGTGGTGTGATCCACCTGAGATTAATTTCTCCCTATAAATTTTAGTATCACATCTTAAAATGGTCCATAAAAAATGGATGGATGGTGTGGATATATAAAAAATCATCAATGTGGGCCCCATGGTAGGGGTAACACCCACTAATCTGTTACATGCATGGGTAACACCTAGCTAATTCACACCCCAATTCGAGTGATGATTGGGGTGCTAAAAACAGACGGTCCAGATAGGGGATCATGGGGTCCACTGTGTTGTATGTGATTCATCCATGCTGTCCATCCATTTTTACATATCATTTTAGGGCATGATCCAAAAAATGAGGCAGATTGAAGGTCCAAGTGGGCAACACTAAAATCAACAATTGACGGCATGGATATGGCTCCATACGGTGTGGTCCACTTGAGCTTTTGACCTGGCTCCTTCTTTAGGGTAAAGCTCTAAAATGAGCTTTTAAAATTGATGGCCGGCATTGGATATACATTAAATCATGTAGGTGGGCCCCAATGTAAGGATAACAGGTGGGTGCGTTTCATTAAATTATGATAAGAAGTATATTTTCGTTTGCCGACGGTTTCAGACCGTGGTTATTCCGACGGCTAAAATCCGTCGGAAAATAAAGGCGGGACCGTCGGGAAGGTATTTTGGGTATTTTCACGACGGCCGATAGACATTCGCCGACGAATTTAGACCGTCGGATATAGCGACGGCTTATAGCCGTCGAAAAAAAGGCGGGGCCGTCAGGAATGTTGTTTTTTTGGTAGTGAATTGCCATAGTGAGGTAGCTATTAGACTACTATTTGGCCACACCATGATGTATGTGTTTTATCAGTGTCCATATATTTTTTCAGATCATTTAGGTCATGGCCCAAAAAATCAGCCGAATCCAAATCTCAAATGGACCACACCACAAGACAACAGTGGTGATTGAATAGTCCACCCCACTGTTAAAAACTTCTTAGGGCCCACTAATGTTTATTTGCCATCTAACCTGCTTCTTTCGTCACACAGACCATGATGAAGGGAAAACACAAATATCAGCTTCATCCAAAACTTTTGTGGCCTCTATAATGTTTCAATCAGTACCACTATCTCATATAATGTAGTCCACATGAGATTTTGATATGCCCCATTTTTGGGATCATGCCCTAAAATAATATGGAGAGTTGGATGGATGGAGTAGATAAAAACAAATACATCCAGGTGAGGCCGATGGAGCACGGTCCAGTAACTATGGCAATACATGCATGGTGTGTGACCTCGCTCATGTGTAGACCTTACCAAGTTCTGTGAGTCCCACTATGATGTATGAGTTATATCCACACTGCTTGTCCATTTGGCTAGAGCATTTTAAGGCATGAGCTAAAAAATGATGCATATCCAAAGCCCAAGTGGACTGCACTACCATGATGTTCATTTGCCATCCAACCTGTTCATAAGGTCACAAGGACCTTGATAAAGGGAACACACCAAAGCAGCTTGATCCAAAGCTTTTGTGGCCCTACGATTTTTTTATTTTATTTTATTTTATTTTTAATTTTTTTATGGTAGGCATTCAATCCCCACTACTTTCTTTGGTGTGGTCCACTTGAGTTTTGGATCTGCCTGATTCTTTAGTTCATCTCCTAAATCTTGTCAAAATGGATGAACTGTTTGGATATAACGCATGCATCATATTGGGGCCCACAGGATTTAGTGAACACACGGCCAAGGTGGGTGCTGTGCCAGCTGTGTGGCACACCACCCAATCCTCTTCCGGAAGAATGCGACTTAGCTACGACCCCCAAGCAGCAGTGTGGGTGGGACCTTGACCATGGGCCCACCTCAGTATATGCATTACATATCCATGCCTTCAGCTTATTTTAGGGCATATTTTAAAAATGAATCAAATACAAACTTCAAGTGGACTGCACCACATGAAACAGTGGCCATGCACTCCTATGGTTAAAAACTTTTCAAGGCCACAATGTTTTATCTTCCATCCAATCTGTGGTCTGGACGAAGAGAAAAGATAAATATCAGCTTGACCCAAAAATTTTGTGGTCCACAAAATTTTTTTAACGATCACTGTTTACTAGTGGTATGGACCACCGTGAAATTTGTATTTGCTTTATTCTAAGATTCATCCCCTAAAATAACCCGAAAAAACGAATGAACGTGTGGATATCTAATGCATACATTTAGGTGGGCCCCACGGTCACTGTCCCACCCTTTCCTGAACGGTATTCACGTGAAAATGGACGCAGCGTTCGGTGGATTCCTTACTGTGTGAGGCATACCGTATTATAATTGTGTCTTATATCCCCACCATCCATCCTTCTTTTTTTTTTCTTTTTTTTCTTTTTTGGGTGTGCCCGGGGCTGTGTGGGGTCCAAAGAGATGTTCCTGACAAATCTACTCCGTCCATCTGTTTTGAAAGACCACTATAGGATATGATTATAAAAATAAGACTGATCCAAAACTCATGTGTGCCATACCACGCTAAAAAGTAGGTATTGAACGTCTGGCGGTAAGAGAAGTTTTGTATCAAGATGATATTTGTTCCTACAGTTTATCTGAATGGCAGTAATTCTATAAACGGTTTGGATGTCATATACACATCATGATCAGTTTCAGGAAGGTTTCAACGGTTGTGCCCGCTGTTTTATTGGTGTGGCCCACCTGAGTTTTGGATACTCTTGATTTTTAGAATTCTGTCCTATTGTGGTCTTTCAAAGGATATGGAGGGAGTGTATTTCTCACAGACATCTCTGTAGACCCTACACGGCAATCCGCCCTCGCATGTTACTCACATGTTAACCCATGAAGAAAGTGCACTCCATTCAGGACGTTCAAAAATCACAGCTAGCTAGTGTTCCTTATCAAAAGATCTAGCTAGCCTGTCAGAAACATACACGTGCCAACAATCGGATCGGAAAACTGTAACCACGTATTTGCGTTGCACCGGGTCTTGTCATGGGTAATTATGGGCTGCCCATACGTCCCGCGGAAGTCCATGAGTCCATAGCCCACAAGCCCAATGAAGGTCTTTTGTCCTTCGGGTTTGTAAATCGGTCGTTCGACCATCCGGATCATGAAGACATGCGAAAGTTCAGGAACACGTTGGATGAAAAAGGACATATCCATTACCCGTTACCAGCATAATTCCCATTTTTCAGGGATTACGACTGCCCAACGGGTCTCACTCTCCGGGCGCGACTTGGGTGAGACCCCGGAACCAGCAATGTGGGTGGTACCCTGACCGTAGGGCTCACCTGGATGTATTTTTTGTATATCCATGCCATCCATCTGTTTCGTTAGTTTATTTTAGGGTGTAGTCTCAAAAGTTAAGTAGGTGAAGTTTTAGGCGGACCACACCACAGAAAAAAAGTGTTCATTGAACACCTACCATTAAAAACTTCTTGTAGTCCACCGTAATGCTTATTGACCATCTGATCTGTTGATAAGGTCACTTAGACAGGGAAGAAAGGAAGATACAAATATCAGGTTGATAGAAAACTTTTGTGGCTCACAGAAGGTTTTTAATGGTCATGGTCCACACAAAACTTACATCTGCTTCATTTTTGGTAACATGGCATAAAATAAGATGGACAAGAAGATGCACGGCATGGATATACAATTCATGCATAGAGGTGGGATCCTACGGTCAGGGTCCCACCCACATTGCTGGTTCCGGGGTCTCACCCAAGTCGTGCCCCTCACTCTCCTGATCTTGACCAACGTAGCAGCCCACAATTCCTCTCCCATAAGTAGAGGCACTTGCCTCTATTACAAAGTACACTCCTCTGTTCTAAAGTACACTCAATCTACTTATTAAAAGATTATCATCATCTCTTTTTAGACTAACTGACTTAGGCATAAGATGATTAATAGCTTGTCCCCAACCACCCTTTTAGCCTTCCTTATATTGTGCAGGATCTATCTAGTAGATTCGATTGACTTACCAGCGAGAGATCAACAACACGCATAAATCTTAGTTGGTCCCTTGCGCACCTCATCTGTTGTCCAAGTTTCAGCAACAACAAATTGATGCCTCTGTGAGAAACAACAGTCAAGTCGTGTTCTCACCATGTTTCGAAGTTTTCACTACATTCTCAACCCGTCTCGAAAAACCCTCCTACCTAACCATTAAATGGCTGCTGGAAGAAGAAACAAGGAGAAGGCACCAATGGGAGCCGGACCTTCACAGCCTTCCTAGTTCGAAGACGAAGATGTCCTTGAGACATCTTCCAATTGTTAGGATCAACCGAGCACTTGGCTTAAGAAAGCGGACAATAGAGGTCTCGCAATCGCAGGGCCAGATTGTTCGCCCTTAAGCAGCAAATGGGAGGAGTGACCCAACAAATAGGGGGATTCATAAGTAATTGAATAAAATTAAGAACCTCCTGGCCAGTTTGGCTCCTCCACCTCAGTCGTTAGTTCACCCGCCTCCAAACTCTCACAGGGCAGGAGAACCTTCATGTGTTGACTAGCGACAACTGTCCCACCAAGACTAGGTCCAGGGTCGAGCTCCAGATGAGGACAATGTCAGCAGTCGAGCTACAACCGCATGGGCTCGCCCCGTGGTCGACCTTCCTGCAAATGATTTGAGATATAGGCTGGAAGAGAGACGTTCAGCTCGGCAGAGCAAGGCTTCGGATCGAGTAGATTACAATATTCTCCTATGGGAAGTAGAATTAAGAGAGCTCAGGGAACGCGTTGGCGATCTGCAGTGGGCTCAGAGGGTAAAAGCTCCTATCGCCATCGACGCTTTGATCGAATTGACGAAGTCTCCACTCACCAATGATATTCGGGCAGAGCGGCTCTCGAAAGGATTCAAAGTACCCCAACTCAAGCAGTACAATGGAGTGGGAGATCATGCTAAGCACTTGGAGAATTTTCGTGTCCAAATCGAGCTCCTCGGTATTAACGGCAACATAATGTGTAAAGCCTTCCCTGTTATCATTGACGAGCTCAACTTGGACGTGGTTCCAAAACCTGAAGCTGATGTCCATCAGCTCATTCATGCAGCTCAATTGGGCCTTTGCAACATAATTTATTGGGAGCACAGATCCGCGAAAGCACTCCACGCACCTCACGCAGTCAGGGAAAGGGATGATGAGTCCCTGAAAGACTACCTTGTGTGCTTCAGCGCTGAGGTAGTATAGGTGGAAAATTTATTGCAGGAGGTAATGCTCCATACTATGATTGGGGGATTGGGGGATAAAAAGTTCCTCTAGTCGGTTGGCCAGGATCCCCCCAGTCCGTGGCCAAATTCCTGGACCGAGCGGAGAAGCACATCAATGCCGAAGAGCTGGTCAGCGCCCATAGATCTTCTTTAAAAAGGAAGGATATGAGAAGACGACTCAAGTTCCAAACAACGAAAAGATGACCGAGGATTGTCCAGTAGAGGCAATGCTCCCCGAGGAGCTAAAGCCTCAGCCAATCGGTTTAAATGGTACACACCTCTGAATATGCCAGTCGAGCAGGTATATATGGCGAATAAGGACAAGGAGATGTTAAGCCTGTCCGGAATGATCAAAACTGATCCCAATTGAAGGAACAAGGTGAAATGTTATCTCTTCCATAAGGATCATGGCCACAACACAGCAGACTGCTTTGAACTGAAGCAACAGATCAAGACCCTCATTTAACGGGGTTTCCTATGAGAGTCTGTCACCCAGCATCAGGATGAACAAAGGGCGGCAGCTGAGATATATCAGCAGGAAGAGCAGATCCACAACGATCCAATAGGCGAGATCCACACGATCGTTAGTGGACCTACTGGAGGAGACTCCAATAATGCACGCAAGGTTTACACCCGGCAAGCTTGGACATCTGAAGTTGGGCACTCAGTCAACATCACGAGACGACTTGCTAAAATGCCCAAAGTTGACTCCCCGATGATCACCTTCATCGAAGATGCTCAAGGGATCATCCATCCCCATGGCGACTCGCTTGTGGTGTCTATGGTAGTTGCCAACAGAAAATTGTTCAGAATGCTGGTCGACATAGAGAGATCGGTTGATATCCTATACACCTTAGCCTTCGAGAAAAGGAAGATTGATAGGTCATGACTGTAGCTTGTGAAGACTCTCTTGATCGAATTCACAGGGGATATATAACATAATGCTAGAGGGGAGAATCACCCTCCCAATTATATCATCAGAAGATCCAAACCAAGTGTTGCTAATGGTGGACTTCCTCGTGGTCGACATGCCTATAGTCTACAATGTTATCATCAGCCGACCCTCCATCAGAGCCCTCAAGGTCGTGATCTCTATCTACCATTTATCGATGAAGTTCTCGACCGAACAGGGCCTCAGGGCAGTCAGAGGTGATCAACATGAAGCTCGATGATGCTACGAACTATCCGTTTGAGGCAAGAGTCAGGTATCCACTGTCACTCGCACAACCTCTCTTAACCCCAGGGAAGAGTCTGTAGAAAAGGTCTCAACACCGAAAACTTGCTTGTTGTCCCGGTCGTAGATGACGACACAACCAAAGTGGTCTAGGTTAGATCGCAACTCAACCTAATGCTACACAAAGAGCTCGGTGCTCTCTTGAAGGAACACACTAATGTGTTCGCATGGTCACATTTGGACATGCTCGAGATCAGCCCAGAAGTCATGGTCTACTGACTGAGCCTTGACCTAATTCACAAGCTTATTCATCAGAAGCAACGTCCTTTCAACACCGAGAGGTACACCACAATCAATGAGGAGGTTGAAAAATTGCTTTAGACTAATTTTATTGAAGAGGTCAGGTATCCAAATTGGCTTGCCAATGTTGTGCTGGTCAAGAAGGCCAATGGGAAATGACCAGTCTGTGTGGACTACACTGACCTAAACAAGGCTTGCCCAAAAGACAGTATACCTCTTCCTCGCATAGATCAGATCGTCGATGCCACATCAGAATACGCGGTCCTCAGTTTTATGGATACGTACTCTAGGTACAATCAGATCCGGATGCACGCCCCAAATAAATAGAAGATAACCTTCATCACTAATTGGGGCTCTACTGTTATAGGGTCATGCCCTTCGGATTAAAGAGCGCGGGGGCTACTTATCAGCGGCTAGTCAACCGCATGTTTGCCGACCAGATTGGTAAAATAATGGAGGTCTATGTAGACTACATGCTCGTCAAGAGAGTTAGGTCGATAAACTACATAGACGACCTCTACGACATGTTTGTAATTCTAATAAAATATTAGATGAAGCTCAACCCGAAAAAATGTGCATTCGGTGTCAGTTCAGGAAAGTTCCTCTGATTCATGGTACATCAGTGAGGAATAGAAGCAAATCCAGAAAAGATCCAAGCCCTGATTGAGATGAGTTAGCCCATTACCTTAAAGGAGATTCGACACCTCACTGGTTAGGTCGCAATTCTCAATAAGTTTGTCTCTAGGATGACAGACCAATATCTCCCTTTCTTCAAACAGTTAAGAGGAAGCAAAGAGACTGTTTGGATGGAAGAATGCGAATAAGCCTTCCAAGAACTTAAAGCATACTTATGATCGACACCGCTTCTATCCAAACCCACACAAGGCAAAGAGTTGTTATTATATTTGGCGGTCTCGCCTTTAGCAGTCAGATTCCATACAAAAGATATGTGAACTCTCCATCAATAGTTCTAATAGAAATCCAATTGTTTTGATCCATGGAGAACTCAAAGCATTCATCGTATGCAGAGATCACGACGAATCAAAGGCTTCCAAAAACCAAAATCCTATATACCAATCTGATTAATCTCAGAAATCCAACAAGAACACATGTACATGGTACATAAACTCCCTAAATTATCTAAAACTATCAACTTTATTTAAACATTAATGAATTGTTCAATAATTAAAATATAATTCAAAATCAAAGAATTAAAGCATGATTAAAAACTAAGAAGATTCACCTCTCAGCTCTAGCTGAGAGTTAACTAGAAGAAAACGTAAACAAACTAGAACTAGAACTAGAAAAGAAAGAAAATTACTTGTAGGAGGTTAGGAAGCCTCCTAGGTCTTGATCTCTTTACTCCCCACATTCTTATATAGCTTATGAAGAGAGTAGAGGTGTCCTTTTATAGTATAAATCCGCCACCAAGTAAGAAACTTCGAGAATCCGCGGGGTGTTTATGCACTTGGAGTCGATGACCCAAAATAGAAACTGAAATTTGAATTTACTACATGTGGCAGACTGGTCATGATTGGTTGGACCCATCAATGATAGTCCAACGAGCTTAACAAGGGGGTTGACTGGTCATGACTAGTCGGACCTATGGATGACCGGTCAGTCGGTCGGTCGGTTAGCATGGAATGCTTTGTTTTCTCTCTTCTTTTTTTCTCCTTTGCTTCTTTCCTCCACCTCTTGGCCTTTCTTCCTTTGATCTTCAAGGTGTCCTAAAGTGGTCTTTTAGCATCGAATTAGTGAAGTCTCTCTCTCATTCCTACAAATACAACATTATGCATTAGATAGCTCTTTAAGTGTAGAAATTATGCATAATGAGTGGTGAATTGGGGTTAGAACATGCACAGTTCAGAGGTCAACAGGGATAGAGTTCATCTTCAACTTGAGCTTAGAATGCTCTTGCTTGTGATGAATCATAGGAATAATGAGTTGGATCTCATAGGATTAGAGCCTCTATGTATATGGACTTGTGGTGGCTTTTAATGCACTAAAATCTATCAAAGTGCTCAAAGCCCGAATGCCATATAAATAGAATTTAAGTTCCAACTGTAAAAAAAATGGGCATAGTGGCAGTCAAGTTGATTGATCAATCAATTAGTTGATCAATCGAGCTTGGTTTGACAAAACTTCAATGGCTAGTTTTTAGCCATCGGCCTGTCGATCCAAGCATTTGATCAATTGAACATGAGTCATAGATCAATCAATCCGATCTGTCGATCGGTTGAACAATGTCAAAATAGACCAGAGAGTTTATTGGACAATTATGGCCATTTTCGATTAGTCGATCAATCGACTGTACACGAAGCTTTGTTGTTTGGGCAATTTTGTTTATAGAAGCTTGGGGCCTTTAATGCCTTACATTTTATGATTCTTTTAGTAATCTTAGGGCTAATAAATGACCACCTAAGGTTTACCTATCAAGGTCCGACCATTTAGAGGCTATGCTGTTTTAGTTCTAAGGGTTAGGTATTAGTGCACTTTTCTGTGGCACACTAGTGCACCTTATTTGTTAATCACATGTGTCCATGTGTTGTAATGTTGGTTGAGCGTTAGCAAGATGAAGACCAAAGATTTAAGTGGACCAGCAGTATTAAGGAAGAAGAACAGGTAAATAAGATGCCTTGGCGACCCTAACCCCTTTGAACTAAAACACCCAAATCCTCTTAAATGAGTTGTACCAACTAGGAATACCCTTAGTCATCCTTATTAGTAGTAGATCATATAGAAAAACATGATAAATCAAGTTAATAAAAGAGGTGGAAGTTGTAAACAATCCAGCCAAAATAACAATTTTCAATAGACCTTTGATATATCGGAACCATGTTTCGATAGGTCTTCGATATATCGAAATGGCCTTTTCGATATATCAAAATATATCCAGCAAACTTACAACTCTCTGAACAAAATCTTTGATCCATGGAATTGGTATTTTGATATATGAAGATGAGTGTTCGATTCCATTTCAATATGTTGAAAATATATCCAGCAACTTGCTGAAATCTCTAGATAGATTTTCCAATATATCGAACTGGTATTTCGATATATCGAAGATCTCTGCGATTAATCGAAACTCCTTTTCAATGCTATCAAAGAAGCTGTTTTCTATCCGTTTTGTGATCATTGGAGATTTTTCTTTAAATACGGGAAAGATGGTTTTTGGGCAATAGAGAGGAGTTTGAAGCCACCATTGTTGGGGACCATTAGAGGCTCAAATCCTACCCCATCAAGTAATCTTCCTTGTGATTCATCACAAGAATGGAGCATTCCAAGCTCATAATGAAGATGCACTTGTCCCTCTTTTGATCTCTAGAGTTTGGATTAACCTCGATAGTTATATTCCTAACCAAAACTCTATGATGAGATCATTGTAGGTGAGACTCTCTAGGCAACCCATTTTCATAAGTTGTAGAGATCTCAAACCTACCCTCTTAGAACCTTAGGCATCTCCGTCAGATCATCATATGCAAGGTGGTTGATCTTGGAGCTAGAGCATTGGCAATGCAACAGCATCAAAGATCTGAGGAGCACAAGGGGAGTTGATTCAAGCACGGGAGAGCGAGAAGAAGCGACCCCAAGTGGCGCTACAACGGGGCTCAAATCCTACTAGTAAGGTTGTCAATTTGTGTCGAGTCCAACCGCTCTTTTTATGGTGGGAATTAAGTATAAAGTTTGTTCGTCAAACTCGAATCTAGGGTTGTTTGTCGATCCTTGGCTTGTTAGTTGAGCCTAAAAGTCTAGGGACGTTTATTGTTCCTTGGCTCTTTTGTCGGGTCTAAACAAGTCTCTAAATGGAGCCACCAACACGAGTGTGAACATGTAGGTTGAGAGGAACCTGTAAACTCCTCGGTAGGGTGGATCCAAGTTAAAATACCTAGGTTGGGAGGAACCTGATTTAAATTCCCTAGTGAATACTGGTGTGCTCAAAGGGGTTGAGTTTTGAACTAGGAGTGAAATTGACCCAAAGTCGAACCACTATACATCGTTGTGTTTGTGATTGTATTTGAACAAACTTCTTATTATGCATTGTGTTGAATTGTTTAATTATGAATGCTTAATTAGAATGTATGCTAGGCACTTGTTAGGCACATCCACACACACAAGATGTACTTTCACTTCTTGAGTGGACTTGAGCTTATATGATCCATCCTCACATAGTCTACTTAAGTTGCATATGTTATGTGTTTGATTAGCTTAATCATTTATTAATCTATGCGTGTTTAGACTAGGTTATTGATTTTTTATCCATATGCTAGTCTTGTGATTGGACCCACTTAGGCTTGAAAGCCGAAGTCTTATTGACAGAAGGACACCGAAACCCTAATCACCCAAGTACTCGACATCCCCGTCTTCATCCACATGATCCATTCCCTAGTTCTCCACCATCATGGACATAGCAGAACCTCCAGCGTATTGATGAGGCTAATCTGGATTAAACACATTTGGAAAGATCGGTCCTAAGCCGAACTCCTGGTACCACTCCTTGTAACAACGATCGTCTATCACTAGCTCCCAAGAACGAATCCCGTCTCGCACGCGCCGGAAGCCATCACCATCCATCTAAGACTAGAGATCCGGCACAGCGGCCAGAGACAAAGGGACTTGTCACACCCCGGTCAATTGGAAAAGCAGATGCTCCCCCAGGTACCATGAGTAGGTTTCCAAATAAGAAAATATAAAGAGATGTTGGGATGCTGCCTCCTGAGAGAGTCATGAAGAGTGCAACCTTAGCATAGGGCTGGGTGAAACAAATCCAACTTCTATATACTCCAAGACATACAGGTACAAAATTCAGAGAAAATTAGTGATAGAAGCTGAAATCTTAAACTTCCTAACTAGAATTACTTTCTCTCTTCTTTATGTGAGTGTTCTTTTATTACTTTCGTCTTTCACTTGTCACAGATCTAACCTTGTCTCTTGATCGCAGTTTAAACTCCAATGTTGAGCTTTGGATTATACATATTCTAACCTCAATTCATCACTCATTATGCTTGGTTTGCATGTTTAAAGACTCATCGAATGCATGCTCTTGTGATTGTAGGAATGAGAGAGAGACTTGACCAAATTGAGGATAAAAGACTCTTCTTACATGCATTGAAGATCAAAGGAAGAAATTATAAGAGGTGGAGGAAAGATGCAAGGAAGATAGAGAAGAGAGAAAGCAAAAATCCCAAGTTATAGATTGACTGACCGGTCATCCGACTTAGCCTACTTAAAAAAATTGACAAACAAGGTGCACAAATCAATGCACTAACAATCTCAAAAGGTGATTAAAAAAATTGTTAATTTATTTAAGTAGGCGAAAAGAATTTCAAAAGGTCTTAATCACCCCCCTCTAGTACTTAGCCATAATTCTTGTTGCTCCTCTAAGCTTCCACGTGTATGCGTAGGGTGTCTTGTTAGACTACCCTGTGCAATGTTATTAGGAACACCAAGTTAATTCATTTGCCTGTTTCTTCTCTCCTTGATGCTTCTTACCTACATGTGTCTTCGGCTTTCAACTTCCAATGGCTCAACCGACTCACTGACACACATACTCATATGATTGACAAATAAGGTGCACAAATCAGTGTACTAACAATCTCCCCATTTGTCAATTACATAACAAAAAATAACTAACCAAAATAACTCAACATAAATTACATGTTAAAGGAAAATAAAAGATTACAACTCGAATACATTAGACATGTAATAACTCTAGCATTACACCTCTTCAAATGCTCCCCCCATAATATATGAATTTCCCGTAATAACAAATAGATCTTGCAAAATAGAATACAACTTATTTTGGTGGGACTTGATATTTTTTTCAAATTTTGTCAGTATTTGATAAAGAGTTAATTCCGTAAAATAATACAAGATATCCCAATAATTTCAGGATTATAAAATACTCTATGAAGCATAGATTTACCAATTAAGCATATACTAATAGGGGAATGTAAATGGTGCATATATTCAATAAAAACATGGAGCAAGTAATACATGATCATTCAAATGATATACCTCTCTTAACAAAGATGATCATGCATTGTCTAACAAACTAAGATATCAAAATTAAAACATATGCTAAGCTAAAACTATGCTAATGAGGTTAACGCATTTGATATGCTTATGGTTCCAAATCTAATTACCCTCACTAAGATTTTCGTATTTGTTTCAAACTTAGATGCAATCTATTTTCTCAACTCCCTCATATGGTCGATCAATTTGAGAGGGGTTGAGAAAACCTTCTTATCTAGAAGGTGATATGGTCGGGATCCTCTCTTAATTTAAAGGGAGGGAGATAATGGTAGAGGGCCTTAGAATACACAAAGGCCCTTAGTCTTCATCACCAAGATGCAGGCTTCTCTATGTCATCCCATGTTGTTGCCATGACTTTTCCTTTAGCTTTAGATTTGCTTGTACATTTATTAACAATATGACCATGTCTTACACCTGTAACATTAGACTTGTTTAGATTGTCTAGATAATTTACCCTTAAGTTTCTTAATCGTTTTGCCCTTCTTATCATAACTCTTTCCTCTATTAAACTTGAGGAATTTTCTAAATTTTCTATTGAATTACTCTTCCTTGTCTTCATTACTACTTTCTTCTTATTCAGACTCGATTTTCCTATATATGTGGGGGCCTATATGAAGATTTCAAGACAACGTTCTTCTTCTTATAAGGGTTTTCAAAGTATAATTCAAAGGTTTATAGGGAACCTATTAGTTCTTCTACTTTCATCAGATAAGAACGAATAATTGTTAAGGCCACGTCAGCATTGGAGCATGTTCTGGGCATTCGACAAAGACAAGACCATGGTCGAGAAAAGGTAATCATTCTTTCCTAGTTGGTTACATGCGAATGCGCCATGTGGAAAAGCGATTGTTCTCACATCTCTCTTCGAAAAGTTATAAATAGTAGAGGCAAATACGAAGAGAAGAATACTGAATCAAAACCCTCAATCCAACAAAAAGAATAAAAATTCAAATCAATACAGCGCAACGCTGTTTATCTTAGTTTAACTTTTACACCGCTCATCAGTAATGGACCTTTAGCATAGGGTTAATTTCAATCTCCCTGCTTATACGCCAGACCAACTATTTGTTATAAACAGTAGTCATAATTCCCTTCCATCTGTGCCTACATGTCAGATTTTGAGGAAGATGCGAGCTTTAGGATCCATCCACTTACACTCATTTGTTGGGTCGACCATAGTTGTAATCTTTGATTTTTTCTTAATCTTGCTCAACAGTACAGTACTCTAAGAAGTGCCTTACCACTCTTAGCCAGGTTGGTGATCCGGTTTTAGTGGTAAGTTACGTTCATTTTCTGCATCCATTATTTCGTTTTATATATGCTTGATCATACAACTACTACACCTTTGCAAGTCCTTGGTTTTCAAGGCAAGAAGAGCTCATTAGATGAAGAGCCCTGACCTCCACCAATCGCCTGATTAACACAAGCGCACATTGTTGGTTGAATAGATGATTGGTTTGCCAACCGCTTGAGTAAGCACATCTCTATCTCTTCGTTAGGGGTCAACAGTGATAATGGTTTGAATTGACCCAATTGGTTCTAACATACCCTCAAAGAAGCACACGTAGGGCTGTAAATGGGTCAGTGGACCCAATGGGGTACCCAAACCCAACCCATTTGGACCCGATCAAGACCCGACCCATTTGTTAAATGGTACAGGTATGGGTCCAAGAACAGACCTATTTACTAAATGGGTCTGGTTCTGGTTTCCTTTATATTAGGCCCAACCCCACCCCACCCGAACCCATTTTGTAAGTGGGCGGGTTTGGTCTATGTTTCAAGGGACCCATCCAGCCCAGACCTGTCCAGACCTGATTTTAAGCCTTGTAAAAATGCTTGCATACTAGATCCAAACCCAGACCCATTAGGCTCGACCCATTTATAAATGGGTTTGGGTGGATCTCCCTCTACCAGACCTAGACCCATTTATAAATGAGTCTGATGGGTTGACTCGGACCCGACCCAAACCTGCCTATTTAGTAAAAGGTTCTGGGTCTAAAATTTGGACCTATACTCATTTGGTAAATGGGTGGGTCTGGTTTTGGCTAAACCCACCTAGAACCTGACCATTTACAGCCCTAAGCACACATGTCTCGTGTGGCCAAAAGCCACACCAACAATAAAGTCACACAGATCTGGATTTGTGGCTCACATAAGGTTTTCAATGGTCATTAACCACTGTTTCATGTGGTTTGGTCCACCTGAGATTTGGAACTCCCTCATTTTAATTTAGATGCATGCTTTAAAATAACGATTCAAAATGGATGGACGACATGAATAAAGTAAATATATTATTGTGGTGCCCATACAACACTGTATATGGAGTCGCTACTAGCCATGTCAGTATGCAATCAATGTATCCTAGTTGCCTGGATCTGGTGGGCCAAATCATGATGTGTTTCCCAACTCTGATCCAACCACCAGGTGCATGATGAAGTTTTGAGGCACTAGGCTTGAAAAACCAGTCCCATTGGTGATTCAAGTGAATCAAATGATTGAGATAGTGCATAGAGTGACCTCCATCCTTCAAACTATTTTCATTGGTATGCCCATATGAATTACTAATGGGCTTGACCTTTCGGGGCCATTCTTAAATGTTTGTGTGCCATCTAATGGTTTGACTAGATTTTACATAATTATCATGGTGGGCCTCGTAAAAATCAACAGTGGACATCTCTCACTAAAATGTTTCCATTTGCGTGGTCCACCTGAATCATATATTAGCTTATTATTTTTAGCCTTAGGCCTAACATGGGATGACATATGTAATAGTAGAGTGGATTTCACATAACCATCATAGCATACATTCCCCTCCCAACTATTTCCCTTAGTATGACCCACTTGAAAGACAGATGAAATTGGGAATCATGTAACCCCCATCTACCCACCCTTTGCCGGTAAGAGAAGAGTTTCATGAAATTAATGTTCTTTATTGGAACAGGTGTAAGATGGATGCATAACCTTGATTTTCCAAGGGGTGACCTGTATGTGAGATGATTTGTTCCGTCCATTAGATGTGTAATTTCATGGTATGTCTAGATCCAAAAAGTTAAGATAACAAAAAATTTGGGACGACCACATTAATGAAAACAGTTGGAAAAGAGATGTCCACCCTTATTTTTGCAAGGCCACCATGACTATTATATTAAATTCACTCCAACCATTAGATGCCATACTAAAACTTAGTCCTATGACCCAAAATGTGGCCTATTAGTGATTCATTTATGCCACACTAGGGAAATAATTTGAAGGGCGAGCTTTCCTACATTGCTTCTAATTGTGTGGTCCACCTTAATCATAGGCACGACTTATTTTTGTGTCCCATACTAATGTAGGGGAAGAACCCCATGATCGAGGGCGTGGATCAAGAAGCTTCCTGCGGGAGATGGACAGGAAAAAGAAGAAGAGGAAACTAAGGAATTTTCGATTTTGGAGTTTCAACCAAAACAGAAAATTGTTATTCCCGTTTTTGGATTTCGGCCCAACTTATGGTGCCCATCTTGATCATTTATAATTATCCATTCCTTCCATTTCGTAGAGCTGCTCGACACCAAGAAAACTCAATAAGTTTCACGTCGATCCGAGTTACGGATTGATCATGATGTCCAAAATGGTACGAACTGTCCAGAAAGTTTTAAATTCCGCCCACTAAAATTGGAGATGGTCCAGGTGGCCCACAACTATTGATATGGAGAATCTGAGCCGATCATCTTAAAGAGTACGTCGATGTCATCAAAACACAAAGTTTTGTGGCAATCAGATATGTGGATTACTCGTATCAGCGGAAGGAAGACAGCGCGCGACAGGCGTTATACAGTTTGAGCAGATTTTTCTGTTTCTTTTCTAATTATATTAGGATTCTTTTCTTTGCAAGTTAGTGTTAAATACGAATTTAGGGTTTAGTTTATTATTTAAAGCAAGGTAATTATGTTTCTTTTATTATTATTCATTCAATCTATAAAAAATAATTATTCGGAATTAATTTCCTCTTTTATTCTTTTATTTTTTCTCGTGGATTCGAGAAATAATCTCATGGATTCTTTTATTCGGAATTAACCGATTGTTTCTCGAATCCACGAGAAGAAATAAAAGAGTAAAAGAAGAAATTTATTCCGAATAATTGTTTTTGATAGATTGAATGAATAATAAAAAGAAAACATAATTACCTTGCTTTAAATAATAAACTAAACCCTATATTCGTACTTACACTAACTTGCAAAGGAAGAAAAGAATCCTAATATAATTAGAAAAAAAACAGAAAAATCTGCGCAAACTGTATAACGCTTATCGCGCGCCATCTTCCTCCCACTGATACGAGCAATCCACATATCTGATTGCCACAAAACTTTGTGGTTTTGATGACATCGACGTACTCTTCAAGATGATCTGCTCAGATTCTCCATATCGGTAGTAGTGGGCTACCTGGACCATCTCCAATTTTAGCGGGCGGAATTCAAAACTTTCTGGATAGTTCGTACCATTTTGGACGTCACGATCAATCCGTAACTCGGATCGATGTAAAACTTGTTGGGTTTTCTCGGCGTTGAGCAGCTCTACGAAATGGACGGAACGGATAATCATAAATGATCAAGATGGGCCCCACGAGTTGGGCCGAAATCCAAAAATGGGAATAACAATTTCCTATTTTCGTTGAAACTCCAAAATAAAAAAATTCCTTAGTTTCCTCTTTTTTTTTTCCCGTCCTTCTCCCATAAGAAGGTACTTGATCCACGCCCTCGATCATGGGGTTCTTCCCCTACATCACGTACCTAACATGAGGTGATGCACATGGTGGTCAAGGTAGATTTCAAATAAACACCACTGTGGGGTCCACCCAAGCCATCCGCCCGCTTTTCCTTCCACCTTATCGCTCATATTTATTAACATTAGTTATTTGTCAATTTCTACAACGATGTAAATGTCCAATCACTTGGACTTTGAGAGTTTCTTATTAATAAAATGCTTCCCCCTTTGCCTTGAAAGAAAGAAAGAAAGAAAGAAAAAAAAAAAATCAAAATTTTTTTTCTACGAACATCTAAACTGGGACAATAATTCGGACAGTTTATTTTGACTTAATTTAATGCCACGTGTGCATAATCCAGGCGGTTGATAGGTAGTTTGATGGTGAATATTCATTGGCCCCATAATCTTGCAAGGATCTTGGCCATCCAACCAGTCGATGTGGATTTTAAGATCATATAGTGGCAATTCTAGATCGACAGTCATGATTACTGGTGGGAGGAATTATCTTGTAGCATTGAATCTTAGAGAATGGATGCATAAACATTAGAAATTTTAGCATAATAATTTTCCTGTAATGCCGAGTTTAATGAAATATTAGAAATTTCAAGCACATGGCAAACATGAAAAAGATTGACAGGCAATCCCTGCCTCTCCTCATTTTTTTCTTCTCGTTTGGAGAAGGTGGACACATCAAAGTTCGCCAGACAAAGGTCAAGACTTCTCCAGATTTAATGAGATAAGAAAAATGGGTAGCATACAAAGTCACGCCTTAGATGAAGTACATGATGCTTGGCTTGCATCTTTACACAATATTAGATGGGTCAGAATTATGGAAGTTGTGGGCATGTTAAAGACTGCAGACCAATGATCTGTTGAGTCCAACTTTTGATGGAGTATGCCCCCAAAATCATCCATGAATGGTCCACCGACCAAGATTATATAAGACCCTTTTTTTTTTTTTTTTTTTTATGAAATGTGGACTGTCGTTGTATTTCTTTTCTTAGTTGTTATCCATCAACCAAAATCGAAATTTTAGCATCCTCATATCGAGGAGATTTTTGGGCCATAATCTGTCCATCCTTGGATACAACGACCAATGGCCTAGATTACTAAACCATGGGTCTAAGATGAGAACCTCCAAGTCAACTCTAGCTATGAGACACCCACACCTTTGAAACAGTGGTAGACTGAGTGAAGATAACCTCATCTCAACACTGAAGTCCTGGTATTGATTTCCAACGTCGGGGGACGTGGCCAACATTGAAGTGTGACTAACTGTGTGGGAAAGCATTTATACACTACAATTCACCGATAACCACTTTTATACACCGCATTATATTAAAAGTATGAAATCTTACCCATCCATATATTAAAATTAACTCTACGGGGCGCACTGTAGTGTATGTGTTTTATCCATGCCATTCATCCATTTGCCAGCTCATTCCAGGGCATGATCCCAGAAAATGAGGCAGATCCTAAGCTCAAGCGAACCCTTTCATCTCCTAATTTAAATCTTAGCCACACTTCGAAGCAACTAGTCGTATATTCTCTGCACTGATCTAACTGTCCACGTCCAATCCTACCTCTTCCCTAGAGTATGGCCTAAACCTACCTAAGTCTTAGGTCAGCCTAATTTTTGGGCCTTGGGGTGAAAATGAGCCGGCATGCCTGATGGACAAGGTGGATCTTATGCATGCTGTCCGTGTTGCGCAGCACGCCAACAACGCCAGTGAACTGAGATCCAATCTCCAGTCTCACCCACAAACGATAAACAGGAAGAAATAATAATTAGAAGAGGAATCGAAACAAACCAACAAACCACAAGACAAATTTTACGTGGAAAAACTCCAAACAAGGGTAAAAAAACCACAGTGCAAAACTCCACTATAAAGGAGACAAAATTACAAGCATAATACTCACCTTCTCTGATGCTCCCATGCACAGAGATGGCCCTTTTGCTAACCTCTTTCCTCTTTCTCACCTTGGATGTATAGAAACCCTAATCCCATAGCCTAATCCCGAGTTACAACCCTTTTATAGTAAAACAAGGAAATAGAACCCAAAATAGGAAAGCCCGCAAAACAGATCACGGCCGGTTAGGAGCCCAGTCAGGCTTGGTCTAGAGTCCGCCCAATGTAGAAATCCTCTAGCGAGCTACAGGTGAAATTACCCAAATATCGGGCGCCCGACTGTTCACAGAACAGTCTAAAGACCACTTGTCTCTAATACATGAATATCGGGCGCCCAATCCTCAGACCGTCCGGGCGCCGACCACCTCTGGTCAGCAATGGTGTGATTGGCTCCACACCCCAACAATCTCCCACTTGGAGACACATCACCACATGATCTTCATCTTCTACATCCGAAGTGCACCACCTCCCCGTCTTCAAGCCTGAAGACCAATCAAAGCTGAACAGAGCTTCAACTTCTCCTGTGTGACTGCCTTGGTCAACATATCTGCAAGATTCTCACTTGTATGAATATTCTCCAGAGCAATCAATCCATCTTCCAGTAACGAACGTATGAAATAATATCTGATGCCAATACGTTTGGTTCTCGAATGAAAGGCTGAATTCTTAGCCAAGTGTATTGCACTTTGACTATCACTGTACAGCTTGCAATCTGCTTGCTTCTTCCCCAACTCTACCATAAAACCTTGCATCCACACCATCTCCTTATACGCTTCTGTAGCTGTAACATATTCCACTTCCGTTGTACTGATGGACACTATCTTCTATAATCGAGAGACCCAACTGACTGTAGCACTACCCAGGGTAAAGACATACCCTGTTGTGCTCCTTCTGCTGTCAATATCCCCTGCCAAGTCTGAATTGACATAGCCCCGTAACTCGATTTCCAATACTCCATAACAAAGCCTTACATCCACAGTACCTTCCATGTATCTAAGGATCTACTCACAGCTTCCCAATGTTTCTTCCCGGGGTTATTCATGAACCTGCTAATAACTCCCACTGCTTGAGCAATATCTGGCCTCATGCTAACCATTGCATACATGAGGCTCCCTATAACAGACGCGTATGGGACTTTAGCCATTTTATCTCGTTCCTCCTGCGTCTTAGCTCCTTGCTCCTTAGAAAGCTTGAAGTGATTGGCTAATGGAGTGCTAACCGGCTTAGCACCTCCCATGCTAAATCGATCAAGTACCTTAGTTATGTACTCTGCCTATGACAAAACTAGCTTCTTGTTTTTCCTGTCACACTTTATCCTCATGCCTAGGATTTGTTTTTCAACTCCTAAATCATTGATGGCAAATTCTCTAGGCAATTGTCTTTTAAGATCTAAGATGTCTTTCATGCTTGATCCGGCTACAAGCATATCATCAACATATAGAAGAAGGATGATGTACGACGTATCAAACTTCTTTAAGTAGCAACAGTAATCTGCATGACATCTCCTAAACTTGTTTCCCAACATGAAACTGTTGAACTTCTTGTACCACTGCCTCGGCACCTGCTTCAGGCCATATAGACTCTTCTTCAGTCTACACACCTTGTTCTCCTTTCCTAGTGCCATGTATCATGTCGGCTAATGCATAAATATCTCTTCTCTAAGGTCCCCATGAAGAAAGGTTGTCTTAACATCTAGCTGCTCTAGATGTAAGTCCTCTGTAGCCACTATACTCAAGACCATACGAATCATAGACATTTTCACCACTAGTGACAATATTTTAGTGAAATCGATACCTACCTTTTATTGGAACCCTTTCACAACCAATCTGGCCTTATACCGCTTCAAACCATTGTATTCCTCTTTCAGTCTGTAAACCCACTTGTTATGAAGAGCTTTCTTACTCTTAGGTAGAGTGACTAGCTCCCACATATGATTGAACTCAAGAGAGTCCATCTGATCATCCATGGCCTGTCCCACTTAACCCATGAATCTAATTATAATGTCTCCTCAAAACACTCTGGTTCACCATTATCTGTCAACAGTAGATAGTGTAAGGAGGGTGAGTATCGGACTTTGGGTCTCCTCTCCCGAGTAGGCCTCCTCACAACCGATGTTTGCGTCTCTGCCACATCATGCTCCTATGTATGCTCGTCTTGTGGCACTACGACACCCGTGTCTGGTAACTCTTCCAACTCTACAAATTCCTTTACATTGGCCTTATTCTGTTTTTGCTGCAAACTATCCTTATGCATCACTTTTTCATTAAAGACTACGTCCTTGCTTCTGATGATTTTTCAGGTCTTTGTATGCCAGAACCTGTAGCCAAAATCATTCTACCCGTAGCCTACAAACGTGCACCTCCTGGACTTTGCATCCAACTTGTTTCTGTGCTTTGCATCAATGTGAACATAAGAAGTGCAGCCAAATACTTTGAGATGTGTAAGGCTCACTTCTTTTCCCGCCCACGTTTCTTCTAGTAACCCACCATCAAATGGTGCTGAGGGACTTCTATTTATGAGATATACGACAGTATTCACAGCATCTACCGAAAAGGTCTTGGGCAACCCTATATGTAGTCTCATGCTCCTGGCACGCTCAAGAATAGTCTTGTTAATACGCTCAGCCACACCGTTCTGCTGCGGTGTCCTTAGAATCATTTTCTGATGCTTGATTCCATTTTCTACACAATACTCCTCAAACCTCTTATCACAGTACTCTTCCCCATTATTAGATCTGAGACTTTTTACTATGTTGCCTGTCTCATTTTCTACAATTACCTTCCACTTCTTAAATATATCAAATACATCTGATTTGTGCTTTAAGAAATAAACCCACATTTTTCTACTAGCATCATCAATAAAGGAAACAAAATAACATGATCCGCCAAGAGATGATACATGTGCTGGTCCCCATACATCAGTGTGTACAAGTTCCAACAGATGCGTCTTTGGAGCTCATCTTGTTTTCTTGAAGCTGACTCTCTTCTGCTTGTCATACACGTAATCCTCGCAGAATTTCAGATCGATTGCCTTCAACCTTGGTAGCTTCCCTTTTGACAATAGCACTTTCATCCCTTTCTCACTCGTATGTCTCAACCTTTGATGCCATAACTGCCCATTCACTCCAGTTGATGTGACTGCGAGTGAACTATATGATCCGAAAGTCACGTACAAAGCACCTTTCTTCTTGCCTCGAGATATCACCAAGGCACCTTTTGTGACCTTCTAAGAATCACTAATGAATGTCATCACAGATCCGGTATCGGCGAACTGCCCCACTAAGATCAAATTTCGTCTCAAACTCGGTACATGTTTGACATCCTTCAATTTCAAGACCTGTTCTGTCTTTCTGACTTAAGTGAACGTCTCCCTTGCCACCTGTGGACGCTCGCCTTTCCGCGCTCCCGACCCTCCCTTTCGAAAAGGGGGCATGTGCGAATCGCCTGTTGTGCCATTGGCTCGCCTCGTTCTCGAGGCCTTTTTCGGTTGTCGTGTTATTAGGGTATGTTTGGATGAGTTCGTATAAGACCAGAGTCGCCACTAGCTAGTTACTTCAAATCTACAGTCGGCTAGACCCCGTAGAAACGATTAGAGAAGGGAATCTGAAGATTCCTTTCTCTAAAATGATTCCTTTTGATCTGCGGTTAAAGATTCGAGGTAAGGGATTACGGTTACAAGGTGAGAAGGTGTTAGGCACCCACTCTACCCGTACCGAAGTATGGTGTTTACTTCACAAAATTGAACTAATACTTGAAAGTCTGATTTAATCCTTATACATTCTCATGAACTGATATGATGCATGAATGTAGGTTTGAACAGTAAGAGTTTCTGATGGGCAAGTTTCCATTAACAGGCAAGCCTAGAACATACGCTCGAATTGACAGGTGCTTTATGCAAGATGCATGCGGTGTGTTTGATTAATCAAAGTGTTTGTAGTGGAATGATAAGTAGAGGTTTGAAAGAATAATAAATGTTACACTTATACTAGATGTAAATAAGATGATGCTGATATAAGATTAGCTGGATGGATGGAGTTATCACAAGGATTTGCTTCGAGTGGCTTAGATCGGGACTTAAGTAGCTTGAGAGGCTTGATCAGGGTTAAACTAGGCTGGACCAAGGCTAGACTCTTTGCACTCGGGCTCTCCTTGGTGGAGGAATGGACTAAAGGTGGTGGAGATGGACTCAGAGCTCTTGGGCTGGAAAGGTGAGAAGTGGATTTTTTCTAGATGCTAAAACAAGAGAGGAGGGGGGTATTTATAGCTGCGAAGGATGACAGCTTTGGTGATTATGCTTGAAGCAGAAAAGCTATAGGTTCGAGGTTCGGAGCTACTCCGAAGCTAGTGGCTTAGAACTAGGTGAGTTGACTGGGTTTGAAAGATGGACTGACAAGGTGAGTTGACTGGGTGCAGGGGCTGGACTGACCCGGTGAGTTGACTCAGTGATTTAACTAAGCAGGGTTGACTCACCAAGTTTAACTTTTTTGGGATTTTTAGACTGGTTTTTCTTATGGGATTTTTTTGGACTAATGTTTAGGGGTGAGTTGACTGGGTTCCAGTTTAAGCTGGGCTATGGATTGGTGCTTACGAGGGTGAGTTTGGCTAGGTTTAGACATGGGGTTTAGAGGAATGGACCTCCATCCATTCAGCTATCTCAACCAGCTTGGTAGCCGAATGTGGGGTGTCTACAGATGCCCCTCTTTGGCAGAGGTTGTGTGCAACCGAATGTCAAAGCGAGTGGACACCCCACTTCTGACCCGGTCATTCATAGATCATGGTCTGAAATCTTTGCTTGCCTTTGTATCTGAGTCAGTTGATTATCTGAAAATTGATAACTCGCACATATTGTGGGAGTTTGGAGAAAACGTTTCGATTGTCCCTACATGAGCAGCAACTTGGGTACCCAATCGCAACCCTTCCGTTCCCGATCGGTACTTGATAAGTACCTAATATTGTATAATTAACCCTTGTTGTTAAGGGCATTATCACTGTTTTTCCGGTTAATTATCTCTCATTAGGTGAATTTTCTGTCTTCAGGTGATCAGGAGAAGTTGGACAAAATCCGAGTCAATCAAGGCGATTTAGTGCCCAAAAGTAATCAACGTCAAGTATGTGACAATCCTGAGGGAAATCAGGGCGTAAAAGATCGAAGATTGGACACTACTCTATGATGGATCCAAAGTCTCAAAGGACCTTATCAAAGCCATGCATTTTGGAGATCCATGCTATGATGATTGTTTTAAAGAATGGATGATCATGCTTAGATGGTCATGATTGGATGCCCACATGAGGGACCAACTGTGCTTCAATGCAGGCCACACTTTCATCAATGGCCCTGATAGTTCAGCATTGTGGAGCCATCTCCATCTCAAATGTGTAGCAAGGTTCAACACCTCCAGCAACTGTCACTGGACAACAACTCCTCATCATCACCGTCCAAGCTGCCTCATTAATCTCCACCAACCATCCTTCACATACAGCAACAATATTGGATGGCCTCCGACCACACTTGGGTTCATCCAAATTGTCCAACTGTCCAACAGTTGATCATCCACCATCACATAACCCGTACAACAGCTGGAATTGCAATCTTCATCATCCAGTCAGGTGGGCCACACTTCATCTCAACATATGCAGTCTGCCACCCGTCGACAGATCAACCGTCCACCAATCAAGACCATCCATCGACTGCTGCTCACCTTCATCTCCAACGTTCATGATCAGCTGATCAACGACCAGTAAGGTGAAAGCGTCCACTTGTCCAGTTCAGTGGATCCCATCATCACCATCCACACCATCTCAGCCCGCCTGCTTCAGCAGCCTCTTCACTGTCCAGTGGGCCCCACCAGTTTAACGTCCAGTTGCAGAAGGAGGAGATCAACAACGTCCAGTCTTCAGTTGTAATTAACGTCCACCATTCAGAGATCACATCCTCCAGCTCAAGTGGCCCACAAAGGCTAGCGTCATCCATCCAATCCTCCACCGTCCAGTGGACCCATCACATGGATGTCCATTTCATTTTAGCCGTCCATGGATTTACATCCAAGCTGGCCGTCCAACGATCTGCAGCCATCCACTACATCAACTGATCACCCTAAATCTCCAGTGGACCGCACTCCAATCAACGTCTGCCATAGCAAAGTGGCCATTTGCATGTGCCTCCAAGCTTTAACACTCCAGCAACCAGTACATGTGGACTCATCAAGCACCGTCCGTCAGCTGAAGATCAGCACCTGCATCACGTCAGCAATGAAGGGCTGGATGAATTCCACCATCCATCATTTGATCAACGGCCAGCATCTCAAGATCCAACGACCATCCAAACATCACCTGGTGGGGACCACACCATTCAACACACGGTGCAGCATGTCCAACAATCATCAGCCATCCATCAGCACGTGCAGCAGCAGTGCTGCATCTCCAGCGTCAGGTGGGACCCACATCACGTCCAGCAGTGGACGTCCATCCATCTCCAGCTGCTGGACGTCCATCGTCAGCAACATCCTTGCACGTGCAGCTGAATCACCTCACGTCTAGTCCATCTTCAGCTCCATCACGCCCAGCAGTTGAAGCCACCTCACCAGCTGTCCATCACACAACAAGGTGGACCCCATCAAAAGGCAGCAGCTCTTCTCCACCATGGCTGCAAGAGAGGAGCTCTCTCTCTCTCTCTCTCTCTCTCTCTCTCTCTCTCTCTCTCTCTCTCTCTCTCTCTCTCTTCCAACACATGTGTAAGGCATGGAATGCCACCTCATCATCCAAGCCTCACTCCAAGCCCAAACCTAAAAGAAAAGTTGCTTTAGGCTTGGAGTGACACCTAGGCTTGGAGTACTTTTCTTGCCACATGTCCATCCAAGCCTAACTCCAAGCCCAAACCTAAAAGAAAAGTTGCTTTGGGCACTCCAAGCCTAACTCCATTCCCAAACCTAAAGAAACTTTTGAAGTGCCACCTAGGATTGGGAGGAGGCTTGGGAGATTCTCATGAGGCTATAAAAGGAGGCCTCTCCTCCTCATTTGAATCATCCCTCAAATCCCACAATCCAAGTCTTCTTTTCTTTTCTTCTTTTTCTTTGTAGAAGTAGAGTAGTGTAGTTTTTCCTTTGTAGAGAATTTAGTCTTCCATTGTAGCATGGTTGGCTAAACCTCTAGCTAAGGCTAGGGGTGAAGCCTTTGAAGAAATTTGCAAGCTTTGGTTCTTTTGGTTCAACATTGTGTGGTGTAATTGTTGGAGTTCTCTTGGGTTGATTGGTTTGGTTATCCACCTCGGCGGACGCTATTGTTGTGCAAGCCCCTTGATCCATCGTCGACTCCGGGCACGTTGGATGCTTGGGATCCCTTGCACACCAATTAGCTAGTTCATGATCGATAAAGTCCCTTGATCCATCGTCGACTCCGGGCACGTTGGATGCTTTGGATTCCCTACGGTCATCGAGCTAGTGCAGGTAAAGTCATCGATCTGTAAAATTCCTTGATCCATTGTAGACTCCGGGCACATTGGATGCTTTGGATTCTCTGCGATCGATAGACGAGATCTTAACGGTTGGATCGGTCAATCAAAGCCTCCTATCTTGTAAGTATGCATTTGATCGTATGAATTGTGATCTTATCGGTTGACTTGTTGGCAAAGTTGTTGATCTGTACAATTCTTTGATCCATTGTCGACTCCGGGCACAGTGGATACTTGGAATTCCCTGCGATCAACTAACGAGTGCTTCATGGTCAAATCAATCGGTTCAGATCACCATCTTTTATGAAATATGCAAATGGTTTAACTGTTTTATCTTCCGGTTGGAATGAATCTTTATTTAATTCCAGTTGAGTTATAGTTGGACCAATAAATCAAATCTTGTGAATGAAACAAAGGTGGACCCCTGATGCCTTAGCCCCTTTTCTATTTTTGTCCTTCACCACACACAACTTGCTCCACTCTCGTGATAAACCAGATTTCATCTCACTGTGGATATGATTAAGGAGATTCACAAGAATTGGGGTTAGGGACACCTAGCTGGAGCCAGAATGGCTCATAAAATGATGAAGCGATGGACGTGAACCCACACATTAGAAGCCTTACATCGTCATGATTGTAGCTTTTCCATGTCATCTCGGAGATGCAGATAATATCAGAATGCTCCAATGTCTGGGACACTAACTAACAAGCAATGAAAGGACCTAGTGAGGTCCTCATGAACAAAACGAACTGACAATTTCACCAATCGACGGGGCATAGGTACATCAGAATGCCCTCTAGGTGATGCGGCTGAACCTGAGTCAATTCCATGAAGTTCGTAAGTGCGGATCCATACACGCCCACTTGAAAAAGGTGGGTGAAACGATCAAAACTATAAATCCAATGTTAAGCAACAAAGGTGGCAAATCTACCAAAGAAATTGGCTCGGAAAACCGAAAGTAGAAAAGCATAGACCGTAAACCATGCTGGCAGAACTGTAACCTCAAGAGGCCGACCGTACTTTGAGTGCATTGGATTTGATGGTCTCCAGGGAAACCACGAGACGTCAGATCTTATTTGATTTTTGCGTCGGCTCCTACCCAAAGATATGGAAGATCTCTTAGTGTTTTAGAGACCGAACACTCTACTTGGAAAATATTTTTGGATTTTAAAAAGATACCCACTCTGAGGAGTGATACTCCGTGAGGTTTTTATTTACAAATAGGGACATGTATATTTTTTATCTTTTTGAAAGGAAATCTGGCTTGCACGCGCCTCCACTAGGGATGCCTGTGGGGTCTTTGGCTAATTGACTTTATTTTGAAAGTAGGTAAACATGATGATTGATGCGATGGATGCTGATTCATGTAGATGCATATTTGATGATGGATGCATAGTTTGGCTCATTCTCTTCATGTTCAATGATTTGGCTTTTGCTGGGGATGTAGAGAACTCAAGCTTATGGCTTGTAGGATTTTGCTTCCCTGGAGATTTTCCTTTTTTATGCAGATGACTGGTCAGCGGATTGGTCAAGATCCCGACCCGTGGTCGATTAGGTCCATCGTCCCAAGATGATGTTTCGTTTGTTGTTGGGGATGGATGAAGGAGGTTCTAGGTTATAACCTCAAGATGTTTTTCTGGGGAATGGGTGTGATTGGGATGGTGTTTTGGTCACCAGTTTTGGTTCAGATTCCAATTTATGGGCGATCGGATCTGTCATCCCAAATTGTGAAGTGGATGAGCAGAGTTTGAGACTCTTAAATGCTTTTGCTGGGGATAGTGATATTTTTGTGATTTTTTGCAAATATTTGATTTGATTCTTTACCTGAGTAGTCAGGATGGAGATCGGTTATTAAAAACAAAGGAAGTATTTTTGTGATTTTGTAAATATCTGATTCGAGTCTCTTCCTAAGTGGTCAGGATGAAGATCGGTGTTATTGAAAACAAGAAAAATATTTTGTAATTTTTGAAAGATGATTTTGCAATGTTTTTGGTATATTGTTGGATTTTCTGAAATACAGGGAAAATGTATGGAATTTTCATCCACTTCCAACTTCTACTGCTGGTAAGGCACCCGATCTATTTTACATCAGCGAGCAAGACGAGTCTCACACAGTTAAGTGCCGTAGTTTTACATCTTCGGATGAAGGGATTGAGCGTTTTAGTCAACACACCCACAAAGTTGCCTGTTCCTCATGTGCAGTGCACATAGACCACGTATCGTCCGACGGACTCCTTCGGCCACAAAATGAGTCACATCCTTACATTTCCATTTTATCAATCCAGTTTGGGGCCTTATGCTGCTCACAATTTCGTGAGCGTGCGCTTCACCTCCTAACTGCCTTAATCCCCTTCATGAGTTTTAAGAACAGGGAACATCCGTCAAATTCAACAGAGACTTCTAAATCAAGGTCGTCTATCTAGTGCGTTCAACACGAACAGGATCGCGGGGTTTTGCCCGCCTCGACCTTTACCTGTTTAAAGAACTCCGGACACCCGTACGATCAAGTGTCAACCATATCCGGAACATGTTGGGAAAGAAAGCCCTCGAGAAATTAATCTTAGTGTAGTTTAAGGTCTTCGGACCGCTGGGGATAGATTTATGCAGTTAAAATTGATTGTAAATCTTTTTTGTTTTGAGAAAGTTCCAGACTTCAACTTGAGTGACCAAGATTGGTACTGGCTTTTATGGAAAGCTTAAAATCTTTTTGGTATTTTTGAAATTGTCTGGGTCATCGAACCTTGACTCGAAGGGCCGAGATTAAATGCCGATTTTTAGTTGAAAACAGGAAAGTCCCCCGAGAAGTTAATCTCAGTGTAGTTTAAGGTCTTCGGACCAAAACTATGTACGTTCTAAAAATACATTTTTTGTGATTTTTTGAAAAGATCCGGACTATCGGACCTTGATCCGAGTGGTCAAGGTCGATGCCAGTTTTTGGTTGAAAGCAGGAAAAGTCCTCCGAGAAATTCATCCTAGTGTAGTTTAAGGTCTTCGAACCGAAACTATGTACATACTGAAAATACATTTTTTTTATTTTTTAAAAAGATCTGGACTATCGGACCTTGATCTGAGCGGTCGAGGTCGATGCCGGTTTTTATTGAGAATCACCCGGACTTGATCCCGATGTAGTTTAAGGTCTTCGGACCAAAACTATGTACAAGCAAGGCATAAAATGTACATTTTTTGTGTTTTTAGAAAAATGTCCGGAGTCTTCGGATCTCGATTCGAACGATCAAGATCCGATGCCGATTTTTATTAAAAATCTCTTGGGATCTTGATCTCGACATAGTTTAAGGTCTTCAGACCCAAAATTCGGGAGTAGGACTGGGAATATATATTTTTTTTTTGTGATTTTAAAAAATGTTCTAAGTCATTGATCCTGATTTTGATGGTTAAGATCGATGCCAATTTTTATTAAAAATCCCTCGGTATTTTGGTTCCGATGTAGTTTAAGGTCTTCAGACCCAAAATTTAGGAGATATTTTGGATTTTTTCATAAATGATTCGGATCTCAACTCAAATGGTTGAAACTTATGTCAGTTTTATTGGAAAGGCATACTTACCTTGCTATGTTTGGCTTCTGGCGGGGCTGATTGTAATTTGAATGGTTCAGAATGCTTGAAGGGGCCATGTGGGCCCTCTTGAACATCTATTCTCATACTTGGAAGCCAGATCTTGATGATTAGACCCTTGATCTCGGAGATTGGTAGCTTGAGGAAGCTCTTTGATGGTTTGGATCATAATGGTTTGGCTTTTGAACAGTCTGGATTTCTTGTGGACCCCACTTGATCAAAATTTTGCCCCTTTTGGACTGATCAGACCCATCTCAAATGTAGTTCTACATAGTTTAACAGGTGGGGAATGCTTTAGACAGTCTGGATCAGCTTCTGCTACAATATGGGGTCAATCGGAGTCTTGGGCAGGCCCTCAGGGTGCCATATACTGACATAGACTGACAATCTCACCTACCACTGGGCCCTTGAGTCAATCTCATAGAGAGAGGGAGAGTGTCCGTATGGGCGGTCCCCAGGGTGCTTCCCGTCCCTCAACTCTTCAGCTGCTTTGGCTTGCTATGGTTCGAACATTTCCAGCAGTACTCGGTCTTTATCTCCCACATTCTCTACAACGAATTTTGATTCCAATCATGGATTTGCACTTTATCCTTTCCTTTCTTCTCTTTTTGTCCTCTTCTTGTCCTTTCTTGGGCAACCATTGATGATGACTTGTGGGCCACCATGGTAGAAAGTGGTGGGTCCCATGTGTTGAAAGATGATGGTGGCTTTAATGAGAGTGAGATGCCCTTACTTGGTGGTATTGAATGTGGCTATTGATGGGGGATTGATAATGGTGGTTGGGGAAGCTTTGAATGGTGGGGATTTGGATGATAGGGATGGATTTGAGAGAGGGGTCATGGATGAGGCTATGCATTTCTCAAGTGTGGGCCATATGTATGGTGGAGATGGGGCCATGATGGAGATTGATGGGCTATTCTCGGATTGCCTTCTGGTACCTGTGAGGAGAGAAAGCACTTTAGCAAAAGGATTGAAGCATTAAAGTAGGAGGAGAGATACTTACCTTCTGGGAGGAATGATTGGGAGAAAGGTGCTTGTACGAGGCACTTCGAGAGTTGGCTAGAGGATGTTTATTTTAAATGCCCTGTAAGATTTTTTTTTTTTCATATATATATATATAAAAGGAAAAATGATTTTTTTTAAATATATGTATCTAAATCAAGCATGAAATGAAAATTTACGCCAAGTGCTTGTCCGTCTCTACATGATTTGGACTTGTGCTTTTAGATGTAGGAATCAGAACATTTGACTCAACCTGATGTCATACTCCATTTTCTTAATTATTCACTAAGGGTCCTGGTCCCCTTAAGATAGTGCGCAATGGTATCCTGCCTCTAGAATTTGGGCAAATCTTAAAAGAATTCTCAACTCATGGCCATCATCCTTATTTCTGTAGAATCTTTATGTCGCCCGAATCTTTCATGTACCTGTCCTTTTTTTTCTTAACCATTATTACCCGTAGTCCCTTTCAGGTTTTCGCTGCATCCGGCTTGCCCGTCATTTTTTCCATGGCACCATTTCGGATTTTCACCACATCCCAAGTATTTGATCTTGCCTGCCCCTTGACAGTTATGCTGTTTTTACCCTCGGCCCCCTTTCAGGTTTTCACCAAGTCCGCTGTGTGCCTACTGCTTTTACTCAGAGCGCCCTTTCTGGTTTTCACTTCGCCCTCTTTGTTTAGGCACATCCTTTCTTTTGGATTTTTTTTTAGATAAAGGCAGCGGCAAGAGGTCGGGAATTCGTCGTTGCTTGCCGATGTCAGCCTTTCGACCCTTATCTTAAGTTACAATGACAGAGCTGTCGGCCTTAGCTACAAACCCTTCTGAGGTGGATGAATGGATGGATAGATGTATTTCTTGGGTTGATTTTTTTCTTAGGTTGCGTGCCTTGCCCTTTTTTGTACCCCTATTTTTCTCTCTTTTTTTTCTTTTTCTTTTTGCTACATTTTCTTTTTTTCTCTTCTTTTTTCTTTAGCTTTTGAACCTTTTATATGGAACACTTATTGGTGGACGAGAAGGGATTCTCAGAGGTCTAAGCCTTGACCTCTTGACTTCAACTCTACTAATGTAACTCCTGATAAGGTTGGATTGGCTTACCTATGAGAGATTTTCACGTTATCCGCGTTGATTAGCTCAGGAAGATCCACCCCTCTCATGTTGGTGAGCCTGAGGGCGCCTCTTAATTGGAAGAACTTCTCTGATACTTGGGTCTTGTCCCCTTGAGTCTGCTAGATGCGGCAGTGCTTGTTGTAAACCTAATATGACTTTTCTTTCTTCGGCTTCATTCTTCGTCAGCACTCATGGTGGCATGATTTTGACTCGAACTCGCAGGTCTGTCTTCTGATTTTAAGATTCTCGAGGAACTCCTCTATCCTTAGATTTCGAAGGACGTCCCATTGCCAATGTTGATAGCATGTGAGAACCCTTAACAATTGATGATGTCATTCTTAATGAGAATTATTGTGCGAGATAGATCAGAATGTTACCTCCTTCCTCTTTGTGAAGTAATTAAATGTTAGATGATGCCGAGTTGATCTTTCCATTGATGTAGATACCTCGTACAAGGAATAGCTGGAGCATTGTCAGGTTGTAGAGTTTCGAAGCACACACCTAGATCCGATGTATATGATACTGACACTTAAAGTGCTTTCTGATATGTTGACAACAATTTGTCTTCATCAAGCCGCGAGGTTTCTTCGATCATTCGTCAAGTCGCATACTCCAACATGGAATGCAAGCATGGTCTTGGCAGCATCTTCTTAATAGGCATGCTTTCAGGCTTTGTTGATAAATCTTTGATTGAGTTTGGGCAAGTCTTCCTAGGATGTCAGATTGGGTAGTCATGACTTCAAGAATTAGATCATTCTCTGCTTATCTTCTGGGGACAAGGATTCTCAATGCGCACTTTTATAAAGGTTTCGAGAGATCCTAGGTTTATAATTTTGAAATTTTTTGAGATGACATTAGCTTTTGGTTCGAACTTTCGAGGAGACCCTCTTAGTTCGGGAGTCAGTTCATCACTTTCCACATCATTTGGCTTTGTCCAAATCTTTGAGTTTAAAGTCTAACTCTAGATCGAAATCATATGAGTCAACTTCATACTCAAGTGCTTTGATAGAGAGGGTTGGCATTTTATCGAAAGATTTTTTAAAGATTTTTTATTTTTTCTTTTTGTTGGCTTTGAAAGATTTCTGATTTTTTTTTTTTTTGAAATTTTGTGAATATCTGGATTTTTTGAACTTTTGAATTTTGTGAAATTTTGAGAATTTGTTTTTGAAATATTCGTTGTTTTGTGTTTTTTAATCTTCTGATTTTTTTTAAAGTTTTTTTTAGAACCCCGAGCAAGACGGCAATGCGAACCAGGGTTGCCTGATTCGGCCCAGGGAGCTGAGCACTATCAACTTTTAATGTCGTCATAGGGACTACAAACCGTTACTTCCCTGCACTCCTTCCCCTCAGGAGGCAGGGCCAAAAGGATCAGTAGGCCAAACCTCATCGTTGTGCCCAAACGTCGTGATAGATCTGAAATTGGGCTCCGAGTCGGTGTCGGATGCGATTTCTTCTGGCTCATCCCCTGTGTATTGCAACTCTTCGGGTTCATCCAGTTGAGGTGGGACCAGGACTGTGGTCCGGTCCATTGAGTGAAATTCCGGCTCCTTGCTTGAGTCTCCTTTGGGCAACTCTATCAGACTTAATTTGCTCGCTTGATCATCGAAGGTGGAATCCAGCCCATCATCAGGATAGATAATCCCTACATTGATAAACTAGATTAGTGTATAGATGCAAGGATTGCCTTCTTCTTGATGACCATGTCTTCTTCTGATACTTTCGTGCTTTGGTTTCCTAATCAGAGTAGGTTGATATTGCAGTCTTCCTCTATCAACATTCTCTTGAACTCCCATGATTTGGGTCGAGTCTTGATATTCGAACTGATAGTAGAAGAGTTGACGCTTGACGGGAAGGAAGACGTAGTTTGATCCGATGGGACATGCTCAAGGAAAGTGATTCAGAGTCTCAAACGCAAGACTTTGGCATGCGATGTCCTTATTGAAGCATTGTATGTCCATAATTTGGATATTAGGCTCCTGAGGTTCAGCTGCTTCTACAATGGAGATTTGTTCAAGATTGGGGATGATGGTGATCACTCTATCTCTGAATGTGTGCTTGACCCTTTGGTGAAGATTTGAAGAGATGACACCGATTCTGTGAAACCAAGTCCGATCAGGAAGGAGATGGAATGAAGCTGAGATGTCCAAGACCTAAAGAGTGATGGTTGATGTTTTTGGACTGATTATAACCTGGACATCAATCTCCCCTTTGACCTCCTCGATAGTGGCAACATAATTGAAGTTGGGCCCCAATTCTGCTAGGGCATGTGGCATGTTGTCCAAGGAAGGGTCTTCTTTTTGGAGGATGATGGCTGAAGTAGAAGCTGAATAGACAAGTGCAACTAGTAAGTTGTGCCCCCGACTACTTGATGGAGAGGTGGGTAGGCTTTGCCCCTGGTAAGCTGGAGTGGGCAAGTTATGCCCCCGACTGGCTATTCCTGAGATGGGCAGGTTGTGCCCCTGGTTGATTAATGCTGAGATGGGTAGGATTTGCCCCTCGCTTAAATTGAGCAGACCATGCCCCTAGTTTGCTGATGCTGCGCTAGGGAGGTTGTTCCTTTGGTTAACTCAGATGGGCTGATTGTGCCCATGGTTAGAAATGGGCACGAAGAATGAACCGACTGAAGGTGCCCCTTGCATAATGATGGGCTCTGGGATTGAAATAAATGAGGATGCACCTTGCAGGGATGAGAGGCTCTGGGATTGAAATAGCCGTGGGTGACCCTTGCAGGATGAGAGGCTTAAACTTTGAACTATATTCGATGGCACGAATAAACTGGAGAGGATGTTCTTCTTGGCTGATGAAAGCTAGATAGGCAGGAGGTGCCCCTTGCATTGCGGAGACTAGACCAACTGGAGATGCCCCTTGTAGGATGATGGGTTCTGAAATTGGACTGGTTAGGGTTGCCTCTTGCCAACCTAGATTAGTGCATTGTGGGTCTCACCTCGGCTGTTGATGTTGCTGCTACAGTTGTCCATGCTGAGGGATGAATAATGCACCTTCGGTAGAGGCGAAAAGATCCTCTTCTTCCATTGGATGGGAGACGGGAACATTATCGTTATCGCTCTCGTATCCGGTAGGCTCACCTTCCACTATTGGTTGTACTGGAGAGGCCTGCTGAGGGCACCAAGGGGAGATCATCCCAGCACTTATTATAGCTTCGACTTGTTCCCCAGCGCGGATGAGTTGGGTAAAGTTGACATACAGATATGAGACGAGGTATCCAGAGATACTTGAATTTGCCGAGTTGATGATCATGGAAATTTTTTCCTCATCGTCAATGTGTGCCTTCATTCGGCCATTGTCTGCCACCGTCCAATGCAAGCTGATAATAACTCATCATTCCCCTGCCTTAAGGCTACAAGATCCGCCCTTCTAGGTGCTGAGTTAAGATTGTATGTGAATCTGTTAACGAAAGCCTGAGAAATCTGTTCCCATGTCCTTATGCGATGGCAGTCAAATGATGTACACCAGTCTAGGGCATCGCCCTTCAGAGATTTTTGAAACAGGCGGATGAGTGCTCCAACATTGCCCTCCACGGCATCAAGCTCTCCACAGAAAGCTCGTAGGTGGTCTACAGGACACCCTGTCCCATCATATCTTTTAAATTTTAGTACCTGGAAGCCTTGAGGTACCGTCACATCGGGAAATGGATACAGGTCCTTGAATTAGTGGATGGAAGATCCACCCCTTGTTGCTTTTGCAACTTCCTCTTCATCTCTTGCATCTGCTCTCAGAGTTACTCTATTTCGGAGGGACCAGATGAAGGAGATCTTGCCCCTTGCTAGGACTAAGATGGCCCCATTTCATAATAATTGGTGTCATTGATGCTCATATGATTCCTGCTTGAAGGAGGTTGGGCCTGGTAATTATACTCATTGTAGGGACTTCGTTGGACTAGAGTTGAGAAGGGTGACTGCAAAGAAATCCTAGTCACATGAGGATATTGAAATTGGCTGGAACTCCCATTAGGGAGAGGATATTGGAATTGGCTGGGAGTTTTGGTTGTGGGGTGTGACTGAAAATGGCTCTCATTTGTAGGAGGATACTGAAAGAAATACCCTGAGGTTAAGGGTTGTTCTAATTGAAGGCCCCTGTTAGGAGGGCATCGAAAGGCCTAAGTAATCCCTGGCGGTTGTGGTTGGGATGAACTGGAGGTCAGGAGGGCCTTGGATGGCTGTTGAGGTTGCTGAATTGGGCCAACTTGACTGCTGGCTACTATAGCTTGTATTCCCAATTGATTGTTACGCTGGAAGTTGCGCTTCAGTCATTTCGAGGGTAGGGAAGAGGTGAGCTTCCTCTTCATGATCTGACATGGCTTGCTGAGCTCGGGTGCGGATTATACTGTGATAAGGAACCTGTTTCTAAAGACGTTAAGCCTGAGGAGGTGCAATGGTGAGGAATATGCTCTACTCTTTTTTTGGGGTCTTGGGATTTTCTTTTTTTTTTTATGAATGGAATGTTATGCAGATGAGATTGTATGAGGACTAGTGACTTTCAAGTATAGGAAGGATTCTATTTTTCAAGTTGGATCATGACTAGTGGGACTAACATATCCCCAGCAGAGTCGCCATTCTGTGGACGCTCGCCTTTCTGCGCTCCTGACCCTCCCTTTCAGAAATGGGGTATGCGCGAATTGCCCTTGTGCCACTGGCTCGCCTCGTTTTCAAGGGATTTTTCAGTTGTCGTGTTATTGGATATGTTTGGATGAGTTTGTATAAGACCAAAGTTGTCACTAGCCAGTTACTTCGAATCTACAGTCGGCTACGCCCCGTAAAAACGTTAGAGAAGGGAATCTGAAGATTTCTTTTTCTAAAATGACTCGATCCTTTTGATCTGCGGTCAGAGATTCGAGGTAAGGGATCAGGGTTACAGGGTGGGAAGGTGTTATGCACCCACTCTGCCTATACCGAAGTATGGTCTTTACTTCACAAAATCGAACTAATACTTGAAAGTCTGATTTAATCCTTGTACATTCTCATGAATGATATGATGCATGAATGTAGGTCTGAACAGTAAGAGTTTCTGATGGGTAGGTTTCCATTAACAGGCAAGCCCAGAGCATACGCACGAACTGACAGGTGCTTTATGCGAGATGGATGCAGTGTGTTTAATTAATCAAAGTGTTTGCAGTGGAATGATAAGCAAAGGTGTTGGAAGAATAATAAATGTTACACTTATGCTAGATACAAATGAGATGATGCTGATATAAGAGTAGCTAGATGGAAGGAGGTATCACAAGGATTTGCTTCGATCAGCTAAGATAGGGACTTAGGTAGCTTGAGAGGCTTGACCAGGGTAAGACTGGGCTGGACCAAGGCTAGACTCTTCGCATTCGGGCTCTCCTTGGTGGAGGAATGGACTAAAGGGGGTGGAGATAGACTTAGAGCTCTTGGGCTAAAAAGGTGAGAAGTGGCACTACAAGAAAACGGTGTTTTACCGACGAAAGTATTACCGACGAAATTATTTTCGTCGGTAAAAAGCCATTTCCCCGACGAAATAAAGTAATCGTCGGTAAAATACATTCCAGTACACACTTTTACCGACGAAATCATGATTTCGTCGGTAAAAAGTTTATTACCGACGAAACTACCCGTCGCTAAAAAATAAAGTAAGAAATTTGGCTTTTACTGACGAATATTTTCGTCGGTAAAAGTCTATTTTTGGCGACGATTATTGTCTGTCGGTAATAATGTGTGGCATCTGCGTAAGTTAAGGAAGAGGACTTTTACCGACGAAAGTTTTCGTCGGCAAAAGTCATTTTCCTCGACGATTATTGCCTGTCGGTAATAATATTTGATTCCCGCCCAAGTGAAAAAGAGGACTTTTACCGACGAAAAATGTTGCTTTTACCGACGAAAATTTTCGTCGGTAAAAATCTTTTATTTCACTTACCCGATCAGGCCTCCCTCATTTCTCTCCATCTCTCTCACTCTCGCTCTGTCTCTCTCTCTCCTCTCTCTCTCTCTCTCGCGCGCGCGCACTGCCGGCCCACCCATCTCGGCTCTCCCTTAGCTCCGACCGCCGGCAGTCAACGTCACCAGCGGCCCACCGCCTCAGCCGACCACCCCCCCCCCCAGCCGACCACTGTCGCCGGTCGCCACTCGCCTCCACCGACCTCCGTACGCCGCCGCCTCCTCCGGTAACCCTCTCCCCCTTCCTTCTTGCTCCATTTCCCCTCTCTCCCTCTCTCCTCGTTGTTGATTGTGGGGCCCACTCCCAAAATCCAATGCATGTGGGTCCCACCATCGATGTCCAATACATGTTGGGGGGTCCCACCGTCGCTTTCTATCGTCCATTGCATGTGGGTCCCACTGTCGGTTTCCATCGTCCATTGCATGTGGGGTCCACCTTAGCTGTCTACAATTTGGTGGGGCCCACTGATTTATTAAATCCCTAATTAGGGATTTCGAAATTAAAATCCCCTAATTAGGGATTTCAATATTAAAATCCCTAATTAGGGATTTAAAATTTTAAAATCCAAAATTTTATTTTACAAATTAAAAAAAAATGAAATACGTAATTGTGGGGCCCACCGTTGCTGTCCACTGGCTGTGGGGCCCATGTCGCTGTCCACTGGCTGTGGGGCCCACGTCGCTGTCCACTGCCTGTGGGGCCCACCGTCGCTGTCCACTAGCTGTGGGGCCCCCGAAGATGGGAACCGCTGGTGCCCAAAAATGAAGCATATCAAAATCTAAAGTGGACCACAACACAAGTGTGAACTGAATGTCTATCATTGAAAAGTTCTTAGAGGACACAGAAGTTTTGGATCAAGCTGATATTTGTGTTTTCCCTTCATCCATATCCATGTGATCTTATGAACAGGTTGGATGACAAATAATGATCACTGTAGGTCCCGGGAATGGTGGAAATCATTATTCCCACGGTTTCCCATGGCATGGTCCACTTGAGATTTGGATGTGCTTAAATTTTGGGCTCAACCACTAAAATGAGCTAAAAAAACATAAGGACGGAATAGATAAATCACATACATTCTAGGTGGGCCCAACTGAATTTACTCTACATGATAAGAGCGTGCAGAGTTACTCCGCACGCAATCCGATTCCCATGGTGGGCCCCATACATACTTATTTGTTGAAAAAGTAGCAGTCATTAGGTATTTGATTAGACTTGATTCATGGTGTTGATGATTCTGTCATTTTCATGTGCTTGTGTATCTGGAATTGATGGAGCAAACCCGGGATGTGCGTCGGAGCTACCCGTGGTTGATTTATGTGGATGTATGTTGTGGATGTATTTGGCTTATTATTAATAGTTATTTTTTGTCCACAAATGGTAGTATAATAGAATCAGTTAGCCCATTTGGAGATTTCTATATTGCCGAGCATAGATAAAGTGTGTTTTAGAGGTATAGAAATCTGCCAAATTGTCCTGTTGGACAGTCCAAGGTTGGATAGATTGGAATGTTATCGTTGTTTGTCATTTACATGCTCTGTCATTAGTTTCGTGCGGTAACTCTCCTATTCTCTCTGAATATGTTTCTTATGTTTAATTCCTGTCAATTTAATCCACACAATGTGTGGATAGTTGACGTGGAAATTAAATGTAAGATAAATATATCTGGAGAAATAGGGGGAGATGCTGTCGAAATTTAGGCTTGGGCATTTAAATGGAAATAATGATAGCATTTCAATCTATCCATCCTTGGATGGGCGACTGATTTTATTATATTATCATTTAGTGGCAAATTAGATGACGAACATGATACTTGTGATTAAGAGTAGTTGATTGATGTTGATGTTGAGCGGGGGTCCCTGGAAGGTGGGAACCGCGGTTTAGACCATGATGATGAAGCTGTCCTGTTCCTACGGACAGTAATATGGGTGGCCTGGCCATTTGGACAGGCCCGTGTTTATGTATTAGCTCGAAATTAATGGAGCAGACCCGGATGTGCGTCGGAGCTATCCGGTTGTTGAGCGGGGGTCCCTGGAAGGTGGGAACCGCTGTTATGACCATGACGATGAAGTTGTCCATTTCCTATGGACAACAATATGGGTGGCCTGGCCATTTGGACAGGCCCGTGTTTATCTATTAGCTCGAAATTAATGGAGCAGACCCGGATGTGCGTCGGAGCTATCCGGGTGTTGAGCGGGGGTCCCTGGAAGGTGGGAACCGCTGTTATGACCATGATGATGAAGCTGTCCATTTCCTATGGACAGCAATATGGGTGGCCTGGCCATTTGGACAGGCCCGTGTTTATGTATTAGCTCGAAATTAATGGAGCAGACCCGGATGTGCGTCGGAGCTATCCGGTTGTTGAGCGGGGGTCCCTGGAAGGTGGGAACCGCTGTTATGACCATGATGATGAAGCTGTCCATTTCCTATGGACAGCAATATGGGTGGCCTGGCCATTTGGACAGGCCCGTGTTTATCTATTAGCTCGAAATTAATGGAGCAGACCCGGATGTGCGTCGGAGCTATCCGGGTGTTGAGCGGGGGTTCCTGGAAGGTGGGAACCGCTGTTATGACCATGATGATGAAGCTGTCCATTTCCTATGGACAGCAATATGGGTGGCCTGGCCATTTGGACAGGCCCGTGTTTATGTATTAGCTCGAAATTAATGGAGCAGACCCGGATGTGCGTCGGAGCTATCCGGTTGTTGAGCGGGGGTCCCTGGAAGGTGGAAACCGCTATTATGACCATGATGAAGCTGTCCATTTCCTATGGACAGCAATATGGGTGGCCTGGCCATTTGGACAGGCCCGCTTTGTGTGGAGCAGACCCGGATGTGCGTCGGAGCTATCCTTAAGTTGCTTGAGTCTCCAAGACGTACACCCTAAACTCGAAACCATAAACCTAAAACTAAAACCTATAAGCTATGGCTAAACCGAAACCTAAACTCAATTCATCTAACTCTAAACCTAGACCCTATAAGCTACGAAAATGCGACCCTAAACCCGATCCCGAACCCGCAAATCCAAACCTATGCCCTAAACCTAATCTCATGTCACCTAACCTAAACCTACACCTATTCCTAAATTCATTCACCTAACCTAAACCTAGACCCAAACACGAGAACCAAACCCGAAACCCGATCCCGAACCCGCAAATCCAAACCTATGCCCTAAACCTAAACCTAATCTCATGTCACCTAACCTAAACCTACACCTATTCCTAAATCCATTCACCTAACCTAAACCTAGACCCAAACACGAGAACCAAACCTGAAACCCGATCCCGAACCTGCAAATCCAAGCCTATGCCCTAAACCTAATCCTAAACTCATGTCATCTAACCTAAACCTACATCTATTCCTAAATCCATTCACCTAACCTAAACCTTGACCCAAACATGAAAATGCGACCCTAAACCCGATCCCGTACCCAAAAATCCAAACCTATGCCCTAAACCTAATCCTAAACTCATGTCATCTAACCTAAACCTACACTTATTCCTAAATCCATTCACCTAACCTAAACCTTGACCCGAACACGAGAACCAAACCCGAAACCCGATCCCGAACCCGCAAATCCAAACCTATGCCCTAAACCTAATCCTAAACTCATGTCATCTAACCTAAACCTACACATATTTCTAAATCCATTCACCTAACCTAAACCTAGACCCAAACACGAGAACCAAACCCGAAACCCGATCCCGAACCGGCAAATTCAAACCTATGCCCTAAACCTAAACCTAATCTCATGTCACCTAACCTAAACCTACACCTATTCCTAAATCCATTCACCTAACCTAAACCTAGACCCAAACACGAGAACCAAACCCGAAACCCGATCCCGAACCCGCAAATCCAAACCTGTGCCCTAAACCTAATCTTAAACTCATGTCATCTAACCTAAACCTACACCTATTCCTAAATCCATTGGAGTCATCTGAAATTACGACACAACTTGGATGTCATGCATATTGAGAAGAATATATGTGACAATGTCTTTGGAACATTGATGAACATAGAGAAGAAAACAAAAGACAGTTTTAAGGCTCGATTGGATCTACAAGCAATGGGTTTAAGGAAAGAGTTGCACTTGCAACCACATGAAAATTCATATACTATACCAGCAGCCTGCTACACATTGACAAAACTAGAGAAAAAACGTGTATGTGAATGGTTGAACAAGGTGAAATTTTTCGACGGGTATGCATCGAATATCTCTCGGCGCGTAAACATTACAGACTGTAAGGTAACAGGAATGAAAAGTCATGACTGTCACGTCCTTCTGCAACGCCTACTACCGGTTGCGATTCGTGGATTCCTTAACAAGGATGTCAGTGCTACGCTGATTGAGTTGGGGATATTCTTTAAGGATTTGTGTTCGAAATCTTTGAATTTAGAGGTTATTAAACGACTGGAGAAGGATATTGTCGTAATCCTTTGCAAACTTGAAAGAATTTTTCCACCTGCGTTTTTCGATGTCATGGTACACGTAGCGATTCACTTACCGCACGAAGCGAAGCTTGTAGGCCCAGTACAATATCGTTGGATGTATCCGATCGAAAGGTGATAGAACAATGATCATAAATTTTTATTCATTCCATAAACTACGTATATCCATGTTTTCATGTCCTAAACATATTGATTTTGTGTACAGATACCTTCACACATTAAAATAATATGTGAGGAACAAGGCACGTCCAGAGGGATCCATTGCTGAGGCGTACATTGATAATGAGTGCCTGACATTTTGCTCCATGTATCTTCGTGGCATAGAGACTAGATTCAACCGAGAAGATCGTAATGCCGATGCAGGGCAGGAGCATGAACAAGGACTCATATCTGTATTCGCACATAACGTTCGTCCTTTAGGATCGCCGACGTTTCAGGATATGGACCCTCGGGATCAAGCGAAGGCGCGGTGGTATGTGTTGCATAACTGTGAAGAAATAGAGTCGTACTTGAAGTAAGTCTTCGCACATAATTATTGTATATCTACAGACAGTTTTAATCTCAAAATTTCTTGCTTACAACGTACCAATTTTGTATAGCGAACACATCGAGGAGATGAAGTCCCAATACCCTACAAATTATGATCGAATGCATCAGGATTTATTTCCAGAATGGTTTGCAAAACGTGTAAGATTAATTTACCTTCTATCTCACCACACTTACAATATTGTTGTATTGCACAATATTTACACGTAATTTTAAATGCCTAAACGTACATTTATATTCTGTACGTGATGATAGATGAAGATGTTGCGCGCTAGCAACTCTACGGATGCGTCTGATGCGCTCTACTCACTGGCGTGTGGCCCTGATAGACGTGTATCTAGATATACAGGTTGTATTGTAAACGGGATTCGGTTCCACACTGAGGAGCGTGAGAAATATAGGACCACACAAAATAGTGGTGTGGTTGTGAAGGGAACACATGAGGAGGTCGAAATTGATTTTTATGGCGTTTTGACGGATATTATTGAGCTGAGTTATTGTATGAGAAAGCGGGTGTACTTATTCAAATGCGATTGGTGGGACATTGGAAATAGAAAGTTGGGAATACAGACTGATAATTACTTCACGAGCGTAAATTTATCTCGGAAGTGGTTTAAAGATGACCCATTTATCATAGCCGGCCAAGCCGAATAAGTATTCTACCTCGCTGACACCAAGTTAGGAGGCTCTTGGCACGTGGTGCAGAAAATAAAGCCCAGGAACATATTTGACGTTCCCGAAGTAGACGTTGAAGATAACGATGAAGGGAGTAATAAAACGTCGTCAGTTGAACAAGCATACCAAGAAGACATGCCATCTTGGGATAGAGGGAATGATCCAAATGTTGATATTGATGTGGTGCAATTGAATAGAGATAATGTGCCACCTGATCATGTTGATGCCTCAATCATAAATGACATTGTTAGAGATGATAGCGCTTTCATCGATGACAACGTTGCAGACGATGAAAAGGAAATTCTGATCAGCGATAGTGATGGTGAAGAAGAAAGAGTCCTAAGCGATAATGATTCAGACGACGATTATTAAATGTATACAAGATTTACATGTAATTTTCAATTCGATTAATTTGATTATTACATGTATATATGTTTTACAAGTCATGATTTTTTTCCTGAATTGACTTGTTTATAATCTACATTTACAGTTAAGTCACTTTCTGATCATGTCCTCCACAAACTGGAGCGTAGCGGAAGCACGTAGCATACTTCATCAGCTGTTGCGGATGGACTTTTCGGCCCTATATTCTTCTGATAGGACAGAGAGATACCCGGTCTGGTCGAGAAATGTAGGGAGGAAGACGATGACTCAGATGAAAGATTATACAATCTCAAATAAATTCCGGACCTGATTGAGGAATATAACCGCAGAAAACTTCATATGGAAGATGCGACATTATCACTTGCACATCTGAATGGAGTCCCGAGAGATCAGATTTCTCCTATTGTGACTGGCATGTTGGCTGTAACAATGTCGAGTGCTTCATACAGCTTGACATATACATCTGCAGCATACGATAACTTAGGCAGGGATTATTTCGGATAGTTGATCTGAAGTTGATTTGTATTACAATAAGATATATGTATTTAATATAAAATGACAATGTGTAATAGATTTTTCAACTTTTATATTCTGTTTACGGTTTTATTATATTCTGTTTACGGTTTTATTATATTCTGCTTGCATTATAGTGTAATGGTCTAATCATATTTTTATCATTTCTCTAAGCATAAGCACAAATTCACTCTGCAATGATGTTCATAAACTTGCATTGACATTGTTTAAATTTATAAGTTTGTATTTCAGATATATTCAGTCATGGCACCAGGTGGGAGATCAGGTCGTTCGCGCACTGGATCTACCCCTTCCACCCGTGATGCGACGCAGACAGCATCGACGTCGCACGGTGCATCACAGTCATCTGATCCTTCGGTTCAGTATACACAGGGCACTGCATGTAAGTCTAGACATTTATTTAGTGATTTCTGTTTATATTGTTACTTACATATATCTTTTCGCAGCAGCATCTTCTACCAGCCGACGAGGACGTGGACCCACGCGTGGGTTAGTTTTAGAGCGACTTACGCGTGAGGGTAGGGTGGCGGTAGAGTTCCCACAGGACTGCCTTAGACCTGTTGGGGACAATGCCAGATTGTTTACGTCTGAGGTCGGTGTCCTATGCCGATCTCTGATCCTTGCCACCACCCCCCGTTGGACTGACATGACAGATGATGTGCGACAGCTCATCCGTCAGCGCCTTCAGGTAAAGTTTAGTAAATTGAAAATTTCTTTTGTGAAAGTTCATTTACGGTTAAGTCCTATTGTTAATAAGTTTATTGCCTTAATTTATTATTTACGAAACTGCAGGATAAATTTGAATTCGATTTGAATGTTCCCTACATTTCTCATACCGTCGACGATATGATTAGAGAGCGGTTCAAGGACTACCGCGGAGAGTTGCACCAGTGGTACAAGCGGTGCAGGACACACGATGAGGCCGTACTGTCCGCACCGCCACACGTTACTACAGACAACTGGCGGATACTCTGCGAGAGATTTTCGTCGGACACTTTTCAGGTAATATTTACATATACGATATCTTACGGTAACAATTAAATTCTCAATTAATTTCACAATTAATAGAAATGTATTTTGTATAATGTGTTCAGAAGAGGAGTAGAATAAATTCTGCGAACAGGGAAAAGTTACAAGTGAACCACGTAGCTGGTTCAAAGTCATTTGTACGACATCGTTACGACATGTTAAGAAATTATTGATGATTATTAAGTTAATATATTATTTTGATTGGCATTTATTATAAGTCTTTTTTCCTTTCGATTGCGCAGCGGGATTCCGTCACCGGCCAGGAGCCTGGACCAGTAGACCTCTACAGAGGGACTCACTGTCGGCAGGCGACGGGATCTTGGGTTCATCCTAGATCCAGTGAGCATTGGGTAAAAATCTTTACTTTGTAAAATTTAATTGCGCATTGATTGATAATAATGTCATTCATGTCATTTTTTATGAAATTTCATATCTTTTCATTACAGGCGGCGATGGACACCATACGCAGTCAGCCCACTCCCGATGGTAGTCAGCGGAGTGAGTCAGAAATCCTAAGCGAGGTACTTGGCACCCGTTCTGGATATGTGCGTAGGCTTGGCCATGGTACTAAGCTCATGGCACAAACTAGAGCTGGCTCCAGCCGATCCGTAGCTGGTGAGAGCGCTCAACGCCGAGCTGACATCGCAGAGAGAGAGGTTCAGCAGCTACGGGTCGTCGTCGATGGGATTCGAGAGCAGCTGGAGAGGCAGAGGGAGGAGGAGCAGAGGCGACGGGAGGAGCAGGAGAGGAGGATCGAGGAGTTGTGGCAAGAGCGGCAAGAGCATGAGCGACGGATGCAGGAGATGTTTCAGGCTCTCGCTGCACGCCTTGGCGCCGATGCCCCGCCACCTCCGCCTTCATCTTCCTGATTATTTTTTTTAATATACGACTTTTAACTTATATGTATTTGTGTGTGGATGAATATTGTTTGTTTGTGGATGTAGAATGGATTATTTCTGTATGGATGATGTTGTTTTTGTTTATTTGTATGTTTGTGGATGTGAATAGGAGAAAAATGTATAGGTTTTTTTACAGGTGTATATCAGGAATTTTTCTGAATTTTGAAAACAAATGAAACCGAGACAGGAAAAACTTTTACCGACGAAATAATTCGTCGGTTCGTCGGTAAAAGTATGTAAAAACTTTTTACCGACGAATATTTCGTCGGTAAAAAGTTTTTACATGCTTTTACCGACGAATTATTCCGTCGGTAAAAGTTTTAACATGTTTTTACCTACGAATTATTTCGTTGGTAAAAGTTTTTTCACCGACGTATCATTTTCATTCCCGACAAAAATGCATATATTTGCCCGACGAATATTTTCGTCGGTAATGGTGTAATTATTACCTACGAAAAATTATTTCGTCGGTAAAAACCTTTACCGACGGGCTTTCTGCGACGATGTTAGCTGCGAATTATTTCTTCGGGAAAAAGATTTCCCGACGAAATTTTACTGATTACCGACGAAATCATTCGTCGGTAAAAATGGAATTTCTTGTAGTGTGGATTTTTTCTGGATGCTAAAACAAGAGAGGAGGAGGGTATTTATAGCTGCGAAGGATGGCAGCTTTAGTAATTATGCTTGGGCGGCCCCTTGGGGCCCGCCCGTACGGACGCGCTGGTTCAGCTTCGGAGCATACGGCCCCCGAACCTGAAGCAGAAAAGTTGTAGGTTCGAGGTTCGGAGCTACTCCGAAGCTGTGGCTCGAAACCAAGTGAGTTGACTGGGTTTGAAAGATGGACTGACAAGGTGAGTTGACTGGGTGCAGGGGTTGGACTTACCCGGTGAGTTGACTCTATGATTTGACTTAGCGGGTTGACTCACCAAGTTTGAATTTTTGGAGATTTTTAGACTGGTTTTTCTTATGAGTTTTTTTGGACTACTGTTTACGGGTGATTCGATTGTGTTCAAGCTTGAGTTGGGCTACGGATTGATGCTTACAAGGGTAAATTTGACTAGGTTTGGACATGGGGTTTCGGGTATGGACCTCCATCCATTCAACTATCTCAACCAGCTTGGTAGCCGAAGGTGGGGTGTCTACACCAATGATACTGCATGGCCATCATCACCCAGGTAGACTCTCCTGAAGTCACCTGACACATAATCATGAAAAACTTCCTTAGACGAAGTAGCATGAAACGAAGCACCCGAGTCTATAACCCAAGACTCATTCCGCATATCAAAAGATAAGATGAACACCTCTGTGTCACTCTCCTTAGATAGATTCACTGAATCCTTCCCACCTTGAGAGCTTCCTTCTTGTTTCTTAAGTGCCCTGCAATCACGCTTCATATGCCCATTTTTCCCTCAATGCCAACACCTGTCCTTGTCTTTCGGTCCCTTGGACTTATTCCTCGACTTAGAACGCCCATGTTTATTGCCACCTTTGTTCGAAGATCTTCTTCTTCCTTCAACATTTAGAGCATTCCCTGAATCCCCTAAAACTCCCGATACCTTCCTTCTAGATTCTTCGCTGAGAATTAGACCGGCCACATCATCGAATTTTAACTTCGTAGACCCTGAGGAATTGCTCACAGCAATCACCAAACCATCCTAACTGTCTGGCAAACTGGACAAGATCAATAATGTCCTGACCTCATCATCGAAAGTCATGCCAACGGATTTCAATTGGCTTGTGACTGTATTGAACTCATTTAGATGTTCAGCCACGCCCCCACCATCTGACATCTTCATGTTGAATAGCCGTTTCATGAGATGAACCTTGTTGGACGCTGAGGGTTTCTCATACATTGTAGCCAAAGCTTGCATTAATTCTTTTGTGGCTTTTACTTTGGATATATTGAAGGCGACGCTCTTAGACAAAGAGAGTCGAATTGTTCCTAGAGCCTTTCGATCCACTAAAGCCAATTCATCATCTGTCATCTTCTTTGGTTTCTTCTCTTTTCCTTCTAAGGGAATATAGAGGTCCTTCTAATACAGATAATCCTCTATCTGCATTTTTCAGAAGGCAAAGTTTGAACCATCAAACTTCTCAATTCTAGTTTTTCCTTCTTCCGTCATCACTCCCACTTGAATTAAACCAATAGCTCTAATACCAGTTGTTGCACAGCACGCCAACAACGCCAGTGAACCGAGATCCAATCTTCGATCTCACCCACAAACAATAAACAGGAAGAAATAATAACTAGAAAAGGAATCAAAACAAACCAACAAACCATAAGACAAATTTTACGTGGAAAAACCCCAAACAAGGGTAAAAAACCACAGTGCAAAACTCCACTATAAAGAAGACAAAGTTATAAGCATAATACTCACCTTCTCCGATGCTCCCATGCACAGAGATGGCCCTTTTTGCTAACCTCTTTCATCTTTCTCACCTTGGACGTATAGAAACCCTAATCCTATAGCCTAATCCCGAGTTACAACAATTTTTATAGTAAAACAAGGAAATAGAACCCAAAATAGGAAAACTAGCAAAATAGGTCGCAGCCGGTCGGGTGCCAGGTCAGGCTTGGTCGGGTGCCCGCCCAATGTAGAAATCCTCCAGCGAGCTACGGGTGAAATTACCCGAATATCAGGCGCCCGCCTCTTGACCGTCGGGCGCTCGACTGTTCACAGAACAGTCCAGAGACCTCTTGTATCTAATACGTGAATATCGGGCGCCCGGTCCTCGGACCGTCCGGGCGCCCGACCACCTTTGGCAAGCAATGATGTGATTTACTCCACACCCCAACAGTCCGATCCCCACGTCTTCTCCTCTTTCTGTGCGGTCCACCAACAAGATGTAGATTAGATAGCCCGTGCAATCAAGGCTCAGTGGGGCCACTGTAATGAACGTGTGACATCTGCTCAGTGCATTTGTTGCACTGGCAAACACATTTTACTATATCAGCTCAAACAAGTACACAACAATGAAAACGTGGGATGATCAGTCAGCTCACCATTGAACACACTTCTCTCTTTCTAATTGGTCCTGGACCTTCTGTCTATTCTCTTTCCTGTCTCTTATAACCAGATTCATTGTCAGCTGACAGCTGCCTATGTCTTAGATTGGCATGAATCCCTAAGTTTTCCTAAAAGCATGGCATCTCCACCTTGAATACCACGTGCCGCAAGCGAAAATCAGGCCATTCTACTAATCAGGCAGGACACACCATCAAAATCAATGAATGACCGATGGCTTGGCCCACCTAATGAGTGGATGAACCTGATTTTCGACATTGGTGATCTTTATTTTAGGGCCCACCTTCTACATATATAGGATGTCTGACATGTGTGCCAACCTGGCACGAATCCAGTGCTTCAGAAGTTCGTCCGTTTGGGAAGCGGATTGCGTCCTCCCCTTGCCTACCCCTGCGTCTGAATCCAGGCAAGGCTGTGGGGCCCACCGTGATGTATGGGCTTTATCGACGCTGTCCATCCATTTTGCCAGATCATTTTCAGGGTACGAGCTGAACAATGAGGCAGATCCAAGGTTCAAGTGGACCACATCACAGGTCATGGTGGGTCCCAAGTTGAAGATTGACTTGGCTAAATATTCAAGTTGAACTGAGCGGCTAGACATCTGAGTTGGGTCCACTTTTCGAGTTTTTGAACTATTGTATCCAGGCCACTAGGTCAACGTACAACTCAGATCTCCCTCACATACAGGCCATGGCGTGTGCTTAGAGTATGACTGAAGTAGCTACTCTAGCAAATAGCGTTACCAATGGCCGGCCAGCTAGTGCTCGCCCAATGTCTGTCGAAGCTTCTTCTTCTTCTTTTTTTTTTTTAAGTCACACCACAATGTTGGTCACCCCAACTTGGGAATCAATACTAAGACCTCAGTGTTAAAACGAAGTTATATCTTCACTCAGTCTACCACTTGAGCTATCACTACGCCAAAAATGCGATTTTGGCGTAGTGTATGGGTCTGGGTGTGGTCCGTCCAAGCTTAGCCGACAAAGTAAAACCTACGCAAGACCAGACCATGCCATGATGGACCAAACCAAACAGGCCTGAGTGTGGCCTGTAATGTTTATGCATAACCCGGGCCTGAGTCTGGCCCTTTCCTGAGCCAGGCCACCCACCTTTGTGAAAGATAAGTGTACCCTATCATACATGATCTAAGGACAATATTGCATTTGAAGTTTGAAACGAACTGGGCCAGGCTGGGGCTGATGAGCTCTAAAAACGTGCCCAATTGCCCGGCTATATATTGAACATCCTCACATTTGGGTCTTAGGCCCCGCCATTGGGTCAATTATTCAAGCCATAGCCTGTGACAGAGTCAGTCAGGCCCCAAAGCCTAATGGCCCATCCCAGCTCATTGACAGCCACACAAGCACGTATCAATGCGAACAGAAAAATCTAAAAATTATAAAATATTATTACATTATTAATACGGTATTTACATCCTGAACCTTTGGTTAGTTTTCTCTAATTTCCGTGCAACTTGGCTGCAACCCGGAACAATGATGTGGGTGCGACCATGACTGAAGGGCCGACTTTGGCACATGCATTTTATATCCACACTGTCCATCTGTTTTTCCAGCTTCTTTTTGGGCGTTGCTCCAAAAATAAAGCAGATAAAAGTTTCAATTGGACCACACCACAGGAAACAGTAGTTATTATTGATTAAAAACCTTTTGTGGGCCATGAAAGTTTTAGATCATGCTGATATTTGCTTCTCCCTTTTGTCTAGGTCTTTTCGACCTTATCAACATATTGGATGGTAAACAAACATAACGGTGGACCTTAGGAAGTTTTTAATGGTGGATGTTCAACTGCTTCCTTTCGTGTGGTCTATCTGAAATTTATATCCTCTTCATTGTTGAGACAACTCCTTCAAATAAGCTGGGAAAACATATGGATGACGTGGACATACCTGCATCGAGGTGGCCCCTACAGTCACATCGTGGTTCTGATGACAGCCAAGCCACAGTAATCATTAATGATTACCTTGAAGGTAAATTGCATAGTATTATATCCACGCCATCCATCCATTTCCCAGATTATTTTAGGGCATAAGCCAAAAAAATAGGCAGATCCAAAGCTCAAGTGGACCACACCTCAGAAAGCAGTGGGGACAATGAAGCTCACCATTGAAACATTCCTAGGGCCTCCTATGATGTTTATTTGCCATTAAGGTCACACAGAAGGCGTGAATTGCCGAGAAACAAAAATATCTGCTTGATCCAAAGCTTTCATGACCCTTAAGAAGTTTTCAATTGTAGGCGTCCATTTTCAACTTGAACTATTTTGTGGCCCACGTGATGAAAGGACATTCCTAGTTTTGGCCGTAATACAGGTCAAGTGTGGCCAACATGATGAGTGGCCTAAATCGGTCATCCAAATGAGGCAAATTTGATCCTGTGAGAGAGAGCTTGGTGGAGGGAGAGAGCAAGGGGAGATGGTGGAGAGAGGTGAGAAAGATGGGAGCAGATCGATTAGGCAAGGCCAGGTTTCCCCCAAGACGGTGTGGCCTAATGTGGGGCCCACCTTGAGGAATGTATTATATATCCACACTGTTAATCCGTTTTCCATATCATTTTAGGGCCATGAGCTAAAAAATGAAGCAGCTCCAAATTTCAGGTGGACCACATTGTAGGAAACTGTGCTTATTAACCACTAACATTTAATGTGGGCCACAAGTTTTGGATCAGTCTGATATTTGTTTTTCCCCTCCATCCCAGTTTGGGTGACCTTATCAACAGATTGAATGGCAAACAAACATTACAGTGGGCCCTTTGGAGTTTTTAATGGTGAGCATTCAACCACCACTTTTTCTTTAGTACAGTCCACGTGAGATTTGGATCTGCTTTATTTTTCAGCCTCGCAAATATGATGGATAACGTGGATATGCAATACTTAACATGAAGGTGGGCTTTATGGGAAGGGCCAGACCGTCTTGAGTGAGCACATTGTCGTCCTAGATTGACAACCTCTTGAAGCTAACTAGGCAGGGTTCACCATGATGTTTGTGAGAAATCTATCATGTCCATTCATTTTTCCCAATTATGTTAGTGTTGGGGATGTCTACAATCTTGGACACCAAAGAAGAGGTGTTAGTTGCCTGACAAGGTCGGGTTGGGCACCCTAAATTGCCCCGGATGAGGGTTTTAGAATCTGGACACTGCTGGAGGGGTATTGGACGCCCTATAGTGTCAGGTCGAGCGCCCTATATATACTCCCAGGATGGAACTGTGAACTCCCTGGATAGTTTTGGCCATCATCGGGTGCCCTACAGTTTCGAGTGGAGAGCCCCATAGTGCGAGCGACTGTTTTATACTGTTTCCTATTTTGATCGAATTTGTTTCTAATTTCGATTTTATGCTATTTAAAGGGGTGTAATGCGATATTAGAGTAACACGAGGAGTCATAGACGTGTTCAAAGGGATTGAGAGAGTTCTAGGGTGAGAGAAAAAGCTTGTGGTAGCTTGGGTTTCTTTTGTGCGGGGCTTAGATCCGAGTAAGTTGTTCTTCATCTATTGTAACTTCTGATTCATAATGGAATATCGCTTTGTGTTGTGATTTTTTACCGTGAAGGTTATTCCACATAAAATTTGGATTGCATTCTTGCATGTGTTGAATTTACTTGGTTACTTGTTGTTGTTAATTGCCCTCATTTGATTCTCACTTCCGCAGGTTTCCCAACAAGTGGTATTAAAGCATTCGTTGGGAGGTAGACAAAATCTAAGAAGAGGTATTAATGGCGTCCGGTATGAGATTCGATATAGAGAAGTATTTTGAGAAAAATAACTTTGAACTATAGAAGGTTAAAATGAAGGGCCTCTTAGTTCAGCAAAGATTTGAAGGCGCACTCCTTTGGAAGCGAACAAAGACTATGAAAAAAGACGAGTGGGGCAAATTGAATTAGAAAGCCAATATGTCAATCCAGTTATGCCTAACGAATAACATCCTCTATAATGTCACGAGGGAGAAGATTGCAGCTAATATGTGGGCGAAGTTGGAGATCATCTATGTGAAGAAATATTTTAAAAGCCATTTATATATGATGCTTCAGTTGTTCAACCTGATGATGACGAAGGGGACCAATATTGAAAGTCGTATCAGCAACTTCAATAGGCTCGTTTGCAAATTGTTAGATGTAGATGAACAGATGAATGAATATCAAGCATGCATCATGTTGAATTCTCTTCCAAAATCATATGAGTCGTTTAAGGACTCGTCGTACGTAGGGAAGGAGACCATTAACGTTAAGACTATTATCTCAGCCTTCCAATCGAAGATGATGAGAAAGAAAAATGGCGACGTGTGTTTTGGTTCTTTTACGATAGCACTAGTTATGATGGGAAGAAATTTTGGGCGGGATGAGGGATGTTCGCGATCGAGATCTAAATGTAAGGGCAAAAGAAAGAGCAAGGTGAGGTTCTGAATTGTGGATAGGAATGGCACATGAAGAGGGATTGTTTGAATCCCAAGACGAAGCAATAGAAGTCTGAAGATTCTTCTAAGAAGGCTAATAGTGTGAAATCCATAAAGGATGAGTGTGATGTTGTTTACGTCGATATTTGTAACAAGATCCTCCAGAAGGTCCACCTTCCTTCTAAGCGAACTTTCTCCTTGGACCTGAAAGGGAACAGGGAAAATAACTAAGGGTGGCCGGGTTCGGCCGTCGGCCCTCCTAATGCTTAAGTTAGATAGGGTATGGAAGGAGAACCAATAAACGACAGAGATCAGGGATTGAGTCTATGTACCTTTTAATAAAACCATCCATTTATATAGACTCGAATGTCCCACTCTATTACGTTAGATGCCGAGATCATCTACTGATTTTATGGGATAGGACGTTTATCCTACTTATCTTCGAAACAATCTAATCCAATTAGTCACCCAGTCAAGCACGTTCCTTGATAACGATCCCTTAAGACTCGAAGCTATAAACGAAGATAAGCCCAAAATCGGCCTATACAGGCTGCTGGTACTAAAAGATGAGAGACGTCATCGCTAGTCACCAATAAAGGCTGCTCGCACGACGGAAGATGCTCGCGAGACCAGCTGCTCGCATATTGAGATGTAACTCCTTTCAACGACTTGCTGAGAAGGACTGCTCGCGGGTCGAGAAGAAAATTTCTGTCTCGTAATATCCGACTATCGACCATAAAAGCTCAAAGCCTTGATAACCGTGCTCCGTATTTATCCAATATGCGATCATCGAGCATACAATCTCGAGAGTCGAATAAATGTACTCGCAGAATCAGGACATCGTGAAAATATCGAGCCGCGAATAGCTGATCTCCGCTATTTTGACTATAACAGATGCCCCCCAAGTCCTTACCGCTAAGAATTCTAAGGGAAGGACTTTCTTGCTGTCATGCGTAGCTGCCTGCTGCCTTTACTAAGTAAGAAACCGTACATGATTGGGCTGGAATTAATGAGCGCCAGCCTTTCGCAGCCTTTCCGCAGTCAGGAAATGAAGAGATGCTCGCCGCGTGTCTAGGAATTTAATGGGCGTGCCTGCTCGACTGCAGTGCCGAACGAAAGGCAGCCATGTGTCACCATATACGGCGAAATGATTGCCTATAAATATACGGAGTCCGCCATATCTCCAGATTTTCACAGAAGTTTTCGAAAAAGAAATTCTTCCTTCAGCCATCTTCCTTAGTGATTTTCTGGTGTCCTTTCCTAGTGTCCTTCTTCTTCCCTCTCTCGTACTTGGTATTTCTTTTTTCTTTCCTTTTTCTTCTTAAATACTCCCATGGCTGGAGATTCTGACGAGACCACCGTCCCCCTGGGGGATGCTACCCCGGAATCCTTTGCCTCCAGTAATGCGAGGGTTCCGGCAGGTAGATACACAGCGGCTGGGTATCCCTCCATTTTATCGGAGGACCGGCTGCTTGAGCTACGAGAGAGATATTTAATCCCTGACTCAATCGTTCTCCAGCTACCCGGAGATGGAGAGACGCCAGATTACCCTCCCCCAGGGTGTGTGGCTTTCTATGAGTACCAGCTCATTCTGGGGGTATGCCTTCCTCTCCATCCCTTCGTTCGCGATGTTCTTCGATGCTATAAGATTGCCCCCGGGCAACTTATCGTGAATGGATGGAGGGTGGTTCTGAGCTCATTCGCCCTCTAGGCTCAGGCCGGCAACAGGGAGCTCACAGCTGAGGAGTTCCTCTGTATGTTCCGCCTGAAGAAGGAGCCCTCCAGCGAAGGTTGGTTCTACTTGTGCTACTGGCACCGGGATAATTTCGTGTTGGGGAAGCCCTCCTCAAATTATCCCGGCTGGAGGAAACGCTGGTTCTATGCCTCCGGGAACTGGGAGTCTGCTTCCTCCAGGGGCCCAGGAGTAAATCGTTTTTTCTGTGAAGGTAGGCAGCAGTTTCACATTCTTCTTTTTTTTATCAGACTTAGGGCTTGTAAGTTTGTTTTTTAACTCCTGTTTATGCTCGCAGGTATCCCGGCTTTGACGAAGCCGAATTTAAAAGGAGGAATTCACGAGAAGATCGTGAAAGTGTACAAGCTGCCTGCTCACGACAGGCATATCGAAGCTTGCCTATCCTCCTCGCGACTCGCGGCTGCGGGGTTAATACCCAACGAGGAGGTTGAAATGACGAAAGCTGGAGAGAAGAGGGATCTGCTACCTCAACTCAAAGGCACGAACTCAAAGAGGCAGAAGAAAACACCTGCCGGACCCTCTCAGCCATCCACCCGTAAGGGTACCGACCAATCCACCCATCCCGCAAGCACGGCGGGGGCGCCAGCAGCTCCTGCGCCTATCATCTCCTCGCTGGTGGTCGCACTTGGACCACCAGTGATTAACATCACTGACAACTCCCTAAGGGATGATGGGGCAAGATCCAGCTGCCCCCCAGCCGAGGAAACTCGCGAGCCGACAGGACATCGGGAGTCGGCTCCTGCTCGCGAGATGGTTCCTACTGGTGAGGTGGCCCCTACTCGCGAGTCGGCTGCCGCCCCTGTCGCGAGCACAGCGGGGCTGGTCGTTGCCCAGCCGTCTGGAAGTGGATCCTTCACTGTCCCGCGCCACCTTCATCCTATCTGCAAATTTCTTTTTGACAACATCTCCCCCCAAACCTTCGGCGCCCTCCCCGAGCCAAGCCCCGAGAACCTCTTCCTCGAGGCGAGAGTGAGAATGGTTCAGGTAACATGGTTTCCTGATGTTTAACTTGCTATTCTCAGTCTCCAAGTTTTTATCTCACTATCTTCCATTTTGCAGGGCTTGGACCTCATCTTGCGAACGAGGCGTGATATTGTTGCCGCCCGTCACGTGATCGATGAGGCGGACGGGAAGCGGATCGCTTTGGAGAAGGCGGTCTAGGGAAGGGATCAGCTCCTCAAGTCCCGCGAGGCGCTGATCTCGAAGAGAGATGAGGAAAAGAAGATCCTCATTGAGAAAGTTCAAGTCCTGACCGTTAGGTATCAGGCTCGTGACTCCAACTTTGCCAAAGTCGCGGAGTTGAAGGAGAAAGCAGAGAGAGAGAGGGAGATCTTCCGTCAGGACAAGATCTCACTGGAGGAGCGGCTCGCGGAGGCCAGGTCGCAGCTCAAGGAAGTCAACGAGAGTCTGGATAAAGAGCGCTCCACTCTTGCGCAGCTCAAGGACGACTCGATCCATTGGGACGAGGAGAGGGTCGCCCTTGTAAAATGCTCTCTGAAGAAGGAACTCGGGCCATCACCGAGTTTCGAACTTCACCGCTGTATGACGAAGAGAGATACGAGTCATACGATGCTGGTCGCGACTTCGCACTAAGAATAGTGCAACGGATGATCCCATCTTTCGACATGGGAGAATTCGACCGGGTCGTGTCCATCATAGCTGCGGAAGAGCAAGCAGCTGCCGAGAACGAGGTGACCGAAGTCACTCAAGCCGGAGGGGTTCCCGATGCGGGCCCTGAAGTCGAGAGTGAAGCTCCTCCTCCAAGAGATTAATTTACCTCTATACTTTTTGTATTTATGATCAAATTCTTGTAAACGATTACTCATTAATGAAAAAGAAACCTTTTGATGATGATGTTGGTCCTTTGCTCGTTTTTGTTTTGTTTCTGCTTTCATTATGCTTTGGATGCCTTCATACTTAGGTCAGCATATTAATGATCTATATTCAATCCGGGGGGTCGTGATAACAATGCCCCCGTGGAGATAGACTAATCTATCGATTGAAACTTCAATCCTACCAGGGGTAGGCATTCAATCCGGGGGGTCATGATGACAATGCCCCTGTGGAGATAGACTAATCTATCAATTGAAACTTCAATCCTACCAGGGGTAGGCATTCAATCCGGGGGGTCATGATGACAATGCCCCCGTGGAGATAGACTAATCTATCGATTGAAACTTTAATTCTACCAAGGGTAGAAGATTGGTCAAGAGAACACATGTTCTTCTTCGAGGCTATTTTTTATCCATAAAATGGAAAAAAGTGACCAACAAGGATGATTTTAACCCTACCAAAGGTAGGCAATTGGCCAAGAGAATGTATGTATTCTCTTCGGGGCTATTCGAGCCCAAGTAAATGGGGTAGCGACCAAAAGATTTCTTCAGTCCTTTGTTATTTGAATGTTGTTGAGGGATACATCGAATCAAGAAAAATATTGTAGCAAGTGTTCCACGTGCCAAGGGCGACGTACGGGTCTTCCCTGCATATCTTCAAGATAGTAAGTGCCGGGTCGTACAATTTTAACGACCCGATACGGACCTTCCCAATTTGGATCAAGCGATCGAGCAGGAACCCCGATGTTCTCTCTGAGGACTAAGTCACCGAGTTGGAAAGATCTAGGTCGAACTTTAGCATTTCGGTAGCGAGCAATACGTTGTTGATATGCGGCTACTCGCATCTGGGAGGCATTTCTCAGTTCTTCCAAGAGATCGAGATGAAGTCGAAGACTTTCCTGGTTACGCGCGAGGTCATATTGCTCGATTCGATACGAGGGTACCTGAATTTCAACTGGTACTACTGCGTCGACACCAAATGCTAAAGAGAAAGGAGTTTTGCCTGTTGATGTACGAGTTGTAGTTCTATATGCCCACAATATTTCTGGCAGAAGTTCTGGCCACATACCTTTACATTCACCAAGCTTGGTCTTTAGATGGTGCTTAATAATTTTATTCACCACCTCAACTTGCCCATTTGCCTGAGGATGGTACGAGAGGTGCGGATGTTGCGTATCTTCCACTTTTCACAAAATTCATCGAAAGCTGCGTTGTCGAATTGTATTCCGTTGTCGGTGATTATAGTGTGGGGGAGTCCATAACGGCATATGATATTTCTCCATATGAATTTAGTAGTTTGTTTCTCAGTGATTTTGGCTAATGGTTCTGCCTCAGGCCCATTTGGTGAAATAATCGACCCCTACTATCGCGAACCTATTTTGTCCTTTTCCAGTAGGCAGGGGTCAGATGATATCGACCCCCCATTGCGCGAAAGGCCAAGGGCTATCAAGTGGAGTCATTTGCCTCGGACGGTACATGAGGTATAGGAGAGTATCACTGGCACGATATTTTCACGATGTCCTGATTCTGTTATAGTCAAAATAGCGGAGATCAGTTATTCGCGGCTCGATATTTTCACTATTTTCTGGTCACTATTTTCTGGTCAGTATTATATGGTCACTATTTTCACTATTTTCTGGTCACTATTATATGGTCACTATTTTCTGGTCACTATTTTCTGTTATAGTCAAAATAGCGGAGATCAGCTATTCGCGGCTCGATATTTTCACGATGTCCTGATTCTGCGAGTACATTAATTCGACTCTCGAGATCGTATGCTCGATGATCGCAGATTGGATAAATACGGAGCACGGTTATCAAGGCTTTGAGCTTTTATGGTCGATAGTCGGATATTACGAGGCAGGAATTTTCTTCTCGACCCGCGAGCAGTCCTTCTCGCAAGTCGTTGAAAGGAGTGACATCTCAATATGCGAGCATCTGGTCTCGCGAGCATCTTCCGTCGTGCGAGCAGCCTTTATTGGTGACTAGCGATGACATCTCTCATCTTTTAGTACCAGCAGCCCGTATAGGCCGATTTTGGGCTTATCTTCGTTTATGGCTCCAAGTCTCAAGGGATCGTTATCAAGGAACGTGCTTGACCGGGTGACTAATTGGATTAGATTGTTCCGAAGATAAGTAGGATAAACGTCCTATCCCATGAAATCAGTAGATGATCTCGGCATCTAACGTAATAGAGTGGGACATTCGAGTCTATATAAATGGATGGTTTTATTAAAAGGTACATAGACTCAATCCCTGATCTCTGTCGTTTATTGGTTCTCCTTCCATACCCTATCTAACTTAAGCATCGGAGGGCCGACGGCCGAACGCTGGCCACCCTTAGTTATTTTACCTGTTCCCTTTCAGGTCCAAGGAGAAAGTTCACTTGGAAGGAAGGTGGACCTTCTGGAGGATCTTGTTACAAATATCGACGTAAACAGTTTGGCGCCGTCTGTGGGAACGATTTGATCATCACAGTCAATCGTTCTACCACTGATCAAAACCCTTCCACTATGCCTCCTAAGAAGACAGTTCATCCTTCCACATCAAGGCAAACATTACCTCCGCCTGACGTGACGGAATCAGTTCCTGTTCCTCAAACCGTTTCAATAAACATCCCTCAAGGAGCTCCAAACGTGACATCGGCGAACCCGTTACTTGAGGCGTCCGGAAGTCAAGAAGATGTTATGCGTTTCCTGGGAAACACACTACTAACTCTCAATGCTGGGTTTCAAGCCCTGTCTAACCGACTTGATCAACATTTCCTGGAACCTCAGAAGCCACCTTCCGGGGGGTTACCGGCACAGCTCATACCGATGGCTTCCAGACACTCTGTGGACGAGCCACAGGTTCAACCAAATCATCCTCCATCGATCCGAGTGCCAATTGGCAACCAACCTCCCGTGTTATTCCCACATTCCGTACATTCCAGTATCTCATGGGTCCACCATTGAAGCTTCCGGTTATACTCTACCGTGGGAAGGAGATCTCAAGAAGATCCATGATCGTTTTGATGATATGGAGCAACGATATCAGGCGAATCGGCCATCGGCCGCTGTGGCGTCGATACATCGATCCGAGTCCCCGTTCACCAGCGAGGTCATGGAAGCACCTCTACCAAGAAAGTATCGTACACCTGTCATCACCCCGTATACAAGGCACCGGCGATCCTCTCGAACATCTGGAAACTTATAGATCTCTTATGGAACTGGAGGGACATGGATCGGAAATCATGTATAGGGCCTTTTTCCCTAACCTTAAAGGAAGCAGCCCGTACTTGGTTCCGGGGGTTAAAACCTCGATCTATCAGTTTCTTTTCGCAGCTATCAGAACTGTTCCTCTCCCAATTTATGGGAAGCATCCGTACCAAAAAATCTGGCGTCTCACCTAATGGACTTTAAAACAGCAGCATGGGGAAACGATAAAGGAGTTTACGATGCGGTTCACAACCGAAGCAGTCCAAACTGAAGGTTATACAGAGGAAAAAGGCCTCACCTCCCTAATAGCAAGGATCACCAGTGAAAAATTCAGATTCGCCTTGGATAAGAATCCTCCCAAAATTATGATTGAATTCCAATCTAAAGCTCAGAAATATATCAATGCTGAAGAGGTGGCACTAGCACGTCATGGTGTACAAGGCAAGAAACGCAAGCCAGAGGAGGTCTCTTCTTCGGAGAAGAAGTATAGGCGCGATCGGCGAGATCGCTCTCCCAAGAAAGTTTATTCTGGTAAGTACCGTAACTACACCCCCCTTAATCGGCCTCCAGAAAAGGTGCTAATGGAGATTAAGCATAAACCATATGTGAAATGGCCCGCAAAAATAAAATCTGACCCTGAGAAGAGGGATAAGAGCAAGTTTTGTTATTTTCATAAAGACCATGGGCACACTACCCAAGACTGTATAACTTTGCGTGACCACATCAAGGCTCTTATTCGGAAAGGTCATCTTCAAGATTATGTGGTTCGACAAGGTCACTCACCAAAGAGGGGGAAAGCCTTGCAACAACGGAAGAAATCACCTCATCAACATACTCCGCAAGAAGACGCTGAGCCTACTAGGGAGATACGAACCATCGCCGGGGGACTTGCTTGCAGGGGGAGATTCTCGAGCTTCAAGGAAAGCATACACTCGTAAGGCATCCAAGAAGCCCCAGCATATTTATTGGCTGGAACAGACACCCAATGCATCAAAAATCAGTCATCCTCCAATTTCCTTCTCCCTCGAAGATGCTGAGGGAATTCACTTCCCTCACGAAGACTCCATCGTGGTCGCACTAAAGGTATCTAATTATTTGACTCATCGTATTATGGTGGATACAGGTAGTTCTGCTGATATGCTATACCTGAAAGCTTTCAACAAAATGGCACTTGCCAGAAGCCTACTCAAGCCAGTCTCAACTCCCTCATCAGTTTCGGGGGCGAGGTGGTGACGCCTGAAGGGAGCATTGACCTTCCGGTCACCTTTGGGGAGAGTCCAGCGAAGACGACTATCTTCATAAATTTCCTCGTGGTAGGACCGAAAATCAGCATACAACACCATTTTGGGGCGGCCATCTCTTAATAAGGTCGGGGCAGCTTTACATCCTTTATATTTGTGCAGTCAAATTTCCTACATCGAGTGGCGTTGGGGTCGTACGAGGGAACCAGAAAGAGACTCAATCCCTGATCTCTGTCGTTTATTGGTTCTCCTTCCATACCCTATCTAACTTAAGCATCGGAGGGCCGACGGCCGAACGTCGGCCACCCTTAGTTATTTTCCCTGTTCCCTTTCAGGTCCAAGGAGAAAGTTCGCTTGGAAGGAAGGTGGACCTTCTGGAGGATCTTGTTACAAATATCGACGTAAACAGATGTTTGCGGTGTATTGATGGTATCCCTCTACAATGAGTGGCTCTTAGATACAGGTGCATCGTATGACATGTGTCCTAACCGGAGTTCATTCATGACATACAGTGAGTATGATGGTGGATCGATGTTCTTAGGCAATGACTATGCCCGCATAGTGGTTTGTATTGGTACAGTGCACATTAAGATGTTCGATGAGATCGAATAAGTCGTGACAGATGTGAGTCATGTCCTTAGGTTGAAAATGAATTTGATCTCTCTTGGTGCACTCAAGGCAATGGGGTGCAAATTTACCAACTTCGATCGGTATTGTAAAGTGACAAAGGGAGCACTTATGGTGATGAAAGCACGAAGGTGCAGCCATCTTTACAAGTTGATCGGGAGCAATTCTGACGGTGAAGCTACGGTGTCTGCAATGGATTCCACTTCTGTATGTGTGTGGCGCGGGGGCATAGGCCACATAAGCGTGCAGGGAGACAAGGTGCTGGAATGAAGATATTGGGGGCACGAGAAGCGGTGAAGCTATGATGGGAATGAAGTAGAGATGAATGATGGAGTAGTGGAGCTTGAAGATTGAAGCCATGGTGGAGATTGTTGGCGATGTCTTCAATATTGGACACCAAAGGGTGGCTGACGGTCGCCCGACAAGGTCGGGTGATGAGGCTTCTGGAATCTATACACTGCTGGAGGGGTGTTAGATGCCCTATAATGTCGAGTGAGGACGCCCTAAACTCTTCGGATGGAACTAAGAACTCTCTTGACAATTTTGTTCATCGTTAGGTGCTCTACAGTTTCGAGTCGAGTGCCCCATAATGTGCACAATTGTTTTATACAGTTTTTTTTTTTTTGCACATATTTATTTCTAATTTTGGTTTTATGCTATTTAAAGGGGTGTAATGCGGGATTAGGAGAACACGAGGAGTCCTAGACGTGTTCAAAGGGGTTGAGAGAGCTTTAGGGTGAGAGAAAAAGCTTGTCGTAGCTTGGGTTTCTCTTGTGAGGGGCTTAGATCCAAGTAAATTGTTATTCAACTCTTGTAACTTCTGATTCATAGTGATTCACTTTGTGCCATGGTTTTTTTCCCGTGAGGATTTTTCATGTAAAATGCAAATGGTCTCTTATGTGTTGATTTGGCTTGTTGTCGTTGATGTTCGCCCTCGTTAATTCTCGCTTTCGCAGGTTTCCCAACAATTAGGACTTGGGCTAAAAAAAATTGACAGATCCAAAACGTAAGTGGGTCACACCACAAGAAAAAGTGGTCCCCATGGGGTCCACTTTGATGTTCATATATATATATATATATATATATATATATATATATATATATAGATATATATATATATATATATATATATATATCATTCATAAGGGCATTCCTACTAGGATGAGTTGGAAACACAAAAATATTAGTCTGAACCAAAACTTTTGTGTCCCATGAATGCTATAACGGTGGACATCCAATCCTCACTATCATACGGCCCACTTGAGATTTGGATCTACCTCATTTCTGGGTTTATGTCCTAACATGATATAGAAAAATAAGATGGCTGTGGTGGATTTCTAAGTAACATCAGTGTGGGCCCACCTAATTTCCTATTAGACATAGTTCATGAGATGGTGTCCCAAGCAATCCACCTCTGACTTACTCTGCAAGTATCAAGGCAGGCTACCAGTCAGTGCTTAGTGGACCCCACCATAATATATGTGTTTTATCCAGAATGTTCATCGAATTTTTTTGGGATTATTTGATCTGTCTTATTTTTGGGTTAAACCCTTATAATGATGTCGCAAAATGGAAGGAAGGTTTGTATATACCACAAACCCCATGGTGGGGCCCCACAGAAATTAGTGACGTCAATACACTAGGGAGCTCGCTGGTGTGCGGTGCACCAGCTAATCCGCTTCCTTTACTAAGGAAGCAAATTGCCTAGGTGTAACTTACACCAGCTAATTTGCTGGCGTGAGTATGTGTCGACTGCAGACACTACGTCAGTCCTCGAGCTCTGTGATCATACCAATGGTTGAAAGAAAATCAAGATTATGTGGGCCCCACGATGATGTATTTAGCCATATCTACACCATCCATCCAGTTTATGAGACCATTTTAGGGCATGATCCAAAAAGTGAGATATATCCAAATCTCAAGTGGATCACACCACAAAAGGCAGTGGGGACAATGATTTTCACTGTTAAAACATTCCTAAGGCCCACCATGATGTTTATTTGACATCCAAACTATTCATAAGGTCACATGGACCTGGATGAAGGGTAAAAACATATATCAGATTGATCCAAAACTTCTATGACCATTAAGAAGGTTTCAATGGTAGACATTCCATCTCCCACTGTATCTGCATTCTGCACTGTGGTCCACTTGATCATTAGATCTGTCTTATTTTTGGGTTAAACCCTTATAACGATGTTGCAAAATGGAATGAAGGTTTGGATATACCACAAACCTCATGGTGGGCCCCATAGAAATTAGTGACATCAATACACCAGGGAGCTCACTGGTGTGCGGTGCACCAGCTAATCCTGCTTCCTTTACTAAGGAAGTGGATTGACTGGTGTAGCCTACACCAGCTAATTTGCTGGTGTGAGCACGTGTCGACTGCAGACATTGTGTCAATCCTCGAGCTCCATGATCGTACCAATGGTTGAAAGACAATCAAGATTATGTGGGCCCCACGATGATGTATTTAGCATATCTACACCGTCCATCCAGTTTATGAGATCATTTTAGGGCAGTGATCCAAAAAAATGAGATATATCCAAATCTCAAGTGGACCACACCACAAAAGGCAGTGGGGACAATAATTTTCACCGTTAAAACATTCCTAGGCCCCACCATGATGTTTATTTGACATCCAAACTGTTCATAAGGTCACACAGGACCTGGATGAAGGGTAAAAACATGTATCAAATTGATCCAAAACTTCTATGACCATCAGGAAGGTTTCAATGGTAGACGTTCAATCTCCCACTACATTCTGTAGTGTGGTCCATTTGATCATTGGATTTGTCTTATTTTTAGGCTAAACCCTTATAATGATGTCGCAAAATAGAATGAAGGCTTCGATATACCACAAACCTCATTGTGGGGCCCACAAAAATTAGTGACATCAATACACCAGGGAGCTCGCTGGTGTGCGGTGCACCAGGCATGAGACAGCCCAGCCCCCATTGGTGCCTTCTCTTTGTTTCTCCTTCCTCCAGCCATCAGTGGTTTGAGTAAGGATGTAACATCACGTACTTTTCAGTATGTCGAGTGTTACCATGCAATTGTTCAATCGGTTTGTAAATTGAGATTCGAATCATTTGTTATAAACCAACCCTTAAAGTCCATTTAGATAGGCTGCATGATGAGTAGGACTGTTGGTTCTGTAAATCTGACTATTAAGGTGCACCTAGACTACTTTAGGACCTCTTAAGACAGTTGATGAATGATGGGGAATCAATTTAGCCATTAGAATCTTAATAAATAATAATTAATTACAAAGGATTTGATAAAATCTTTTGTGTGACGATTTATTGATGTTAATTATCTAGGAATTTGGGTCCAAAGCACTTTTGGAATGGATATTTGGATCTAATCAAAAGTATGTCGTTGAATTTAATAAAGACTGAAATTAAGTAGAAATAAATAGAAATGATTAAACAGAGAAAAATAATGAAAGGTAAATAAAATAAAATAAAATAGAAAGGAAATGTACTTAAGTATAGAATGAAAGGGATGAAAGGTATGGATTTGTTAAGACCACTTTTGTGGGCCCTCCAATATAAATTAAATTCATAATAATAAAAATATTACCTTCTTGTTATAAAAATGGATTGGTAATGTTAATAACTGATATTATAGTTCATAGTATGGACTATATTGGTCCATGAGATTTTTCAACCGTTGGAATTTAATTCGGGATCAATCTAACTGTTGGATCGGTTTAAAAAGATAGTTTTATATAAACAATATTGTAGTACGGTCCACCTGAGCTTTAGTTCTGCCTCAACCTTGTACAAATAATCTATTTTGAGTAGAAAAAACAAGTGGACGGTGTGGATTTATCACAAGATCTTGGTGGACCAACGTTTGGTGTGGGTGTGCACCATTAGTGCACATGCACACTGTGCACCGGACCAAAAATCTGGTCAAACCATGGCTGCCGAAAAAAAAAAGAGAAGAAATTTGCTACACCCACGAGTTAGCTACGCTAGCTACTCCGGGTGTAGAAGTGACCCCACTTAGATGTATGTTTTGTATCCACACTGGCCATCCATTTGGCGAGGTCATTTTAGGGCATGACACAAAAAATAAGGCAGTGGATCCCAAGAACTTTTTAATGGTTGGCGTTCAATCCCCACTATTTTCTGTGATGGGTCCACTTGTTCTTTCATCCGCCTCAGTTTCGGTTTCATACTTAAGATGATCTCGCCAAATGGATGGACGAGTGGATACAACATGCATAGCTAACTCGTGGGTGTAGCAAAATTTCTCTTGCCAAAAATGAGAGGACTCTCTCTCTCTCTCGTTCCCGCCCATGGGCGTTTCAACCGGACAGACAGTCTGTTTGATGATCGTGCAGCCCACCTGTGGGCATGGATTTGATGATCCAAGACGTTCATCGTGTAGATAACACTTTGATGATCAATCCTTAGGCATTTTAATAGGTTTTTTAGCTTGATGGTGTGCACAACTCGAAGCCGAAAGTGGTCTGTTGAACTTAGACTTGTGTTTCCAGCAGCCTAGAATTCTGTAGATTGTGGTCATTAAGGCCCACTTTTGGACAATCCAAACCGTCTATTTTGTATTTATTTTTTTTTTATCTAAACATAGATACTTCCTTGAGTGGGGGCCATCGGTGAGAGTGTCGATTTCGGACCAAAGCCAAGTTGTGTCAGTCTGTTTTCCAAACAGAAATTTCTTTCTCGAAATCTTCTTCCAAGCAAAACCATAATCCCTGTATAGCTGAGTCTAGCCTATCTGGACTGTTCATAACGTTAAAATAAAACTGATTTTAGGGAGATCTCAACCATTGATAGCCACTTCACGTGGATCGACTACTTTGTATGAATAGGAAGATTTTTTTTTTTTTTTTTTTTTTTAATCATTTCTCTTTTGGGTTCCAGAAAGGAAAACCCTAGTTAAAATCAATCCAGACCTTCCAAGCCGACCCTAGAAGACCAAATGGAATGTTAGAAGCTGAAGATCTCAGACTCAACTCAATTTTCCTCGGTCTCTTGCAAACAACCCTAGAAATTGATTGTTCCTTTCCAGCTTCGAAGCCATCAGGTAAACCTTATCTGAGCTTCGTTTTTGTTCATCCTCAAGCTCCCTCGCACTCATCTAAGACGTTTAGCACAACCGAATCGATAGAAGAAGTTCCGATCTGAAATTCGTCATGAATAGGGGTCCTCTTCCTCGTTGAAGAATCACCACCACTGGTTATTGTCGAAGCTTCAATCAGAGATCCAAATCATTCAGAAGATGGACCGTGAAGAAATTATTCAATCTCTAAATCCCATCTTGATCGTTTCGTAGAAATGGGGGAGATTCAAATCAAAGCACCATTTGAGGTAACTGTCTTATTATTTTCTTCATTTCCTGTGGAAATCGAGTCTTGCTATTTTACCCTGAGTCAACTCGGTTGTTTCCTGAGTTTTGGTCGACCCAGTTTTCGCTAAGTTAGCTTGATTGAGTTGAAATCAACCAGGTAATTGTAGCTCAGCCTTCGAGTTAGGCCTGCTTCTGGAGTATTTTCAGTTCAACAAGCTGAATTTGGGTGGGATCTGTTAGATCTGGGTTTAATCCACCAGAAATCTCAATTTCAACTTGAAATTTGGTTAAGTTGGTGCAAAGGAATGCAGATCTGATCGTTGGAACTCAATCGGGTTTGATGGGGTAACTGGTTGAGTTTGAAATGCCCAGCGGCTGGTGATGGTGATCTAATTATAGTTTAATTCCTTAAATCTAGTCTAGATTACCTCCTTTCGGATACATTAGTGGTTGGATTCAAGGAAATTTTTTAATCTTATTTATGTATTAGGTTAAATGGAATCAATAGTTGAAGCTGGGAGTTCAAATCTAAGTATTAGTTGAGTTATGGTGCTGGAATTCAAATCATGGGGCTAAGTCAATGTATTCCCTTGTCTTCATGGGGCTAAGTCAAATCTAAGTATGTATTCTCTTGTCTTCATAACTCCTTAGCTTAATAAAAAAAGAAATAGTAGTAGAATTAATTTGAGTTTATGCATTGATCAATTATCGGATTAATTTGATGTTCCTCAATTGGGGATTTACTTTCTCAATTAAAATCAAGTGATTAGTTGCCTTGGAGAGTTTAAGTTTTTTTTCGCTAGTTTTCTTTTCATTGTTGCTCGAAGTGGGTCTCTCTAAGAGGTGAGGTTTTCACCCTTTCAAGCTTCCCTTCATTCTTATAATTTTGCTTTATCATGCTAATATTATTGCTTGTTAAATCTGATAGTGAAATGAACTATATGAGATGTTTCATGTTGAAATTTTGTTTAAAACTGTTTGAAATAATTCTACAAGTTATGCTCTCTCACATGTTGTAAGTATGACATCTAGAAATAATTTATTCACTTTGAATTTAGATGGAGTGTATTATTTTAAATGGAAGTATATTGTAAATGGAATTGATATGTTGGGATTGAATTTTAGGTTACTTGGATTGCCATTTGAAAAGGTGCATGGAGTTGAACTCCTTTTTGTCGTATCCTTGGTCTGAACTTGTGTGCCATATGGCTTTGTTGAGCATATCTATTTTTATTAGACTCTGTGGAGTTTCAACAGGGCGTCTTGGTTTCGAAACCCATCAGTGGTGAAAATCCACACTGTTAACAGCACCCGTGGGTGCATTGCATGACCTACTGGGTGGGTGTGTTATGTGATTGACTGGGTGGGTGCGTTGCATGACTGACCAAAAAAAAAAAAAAAACAGAGCATATCTATTTTTATTGGTGTTCATAAATGAACTTGTTGTCCAAGTATCTTCGTTTGAGAAGGAAATCATTTTGTTGAAAATTTGATATGAACTTAGGCGGTAAGGTATACTTGTACGGTAAATGGCTACTGGTGTAGAGATTTCTGGTTTGTGTGATATAAAACTCTTTATATTTGACGTCTCATGGGCCGAGGATGGTGTTCTAGGATGTTATGCCTGAGACGCCGGCCTACGCTGGGTTGTACGCAACCCCATACTGACCGTGAGCTTTTAATTGCCTACTTTTGTAAATTGGACTAATAAAGATTGGTTAATCATGCATACGTGGCATTTGCGGGAAATCATGGCAACTAGCAACATTACTGTCGGTTTGATGTGCCTTGCATTTTGAGTAACATTGATGACGAGACATGTTACTATCAGTTTAAAATTCGCCAATTGAATGTGCATCCCCCAGGCTAAAAAACATGTGCATGCATCCATGAATTTTAAACAAGATAAATAGGAGTAATCAGTGATTGGGAATGTAAATTGTGGTGTTATGTGTAATATGGATGGAATATCTCATTTGATTGTGACGAATGTTGTATCTCTTAAAATTGTATAATTTGCGAATATGCGATTTGCTATATTTTGCTAATGCTCCCTTAAATGTTGTACTACTTTTTAGTTAATGTTATTCTTAATTATTACCTTTAATTGTTATGTTTAAAGTACATTGAATATTACTTTTTGGAATTATATAACTTGCTAGTTAGGTGAATTGTTGCCTTTTGTTAATCTCCATTTAACTTTATTCTTCCTAGTAACCTTGGATGGTTTTTACCTCACTATGATAGCGTTCTAACGCTATCCAACCATATCAGTCTGTGCAGGTGTATTGGATGAGAAGTTGGAAGGGCGTGTAGTTGGAGCCTACTTGCAATTTTTCTTTCTTTTGTTTCCTTTTAATAAATGTAAATATTGAGACATTTGATTTGTATAAGCCTTTGGGCCCCACTTGTACAGTTTGATTTATGCTGGATATTTATGACTTGGCTTTATTCCGATGCGATGCTCTGATATAGCTGTTTAAAAAAAAAATACTGTGATTTGATCTATCATGGAAGGTTAACACTTGGGTTTTCAAGACACGATTATTAGAATTCGGGTTATAAAAATCGGGGCGTTACAAAGGATGTCTTTAAAATGGGTTGGGAATGTATAAGACTTCAAATTTTGGTGAGAACACGACTTGGCTGTCACTTCCCACAGGCAGTGTCAATCTGTTGTTGTAGATTCTTGGACAACAGATGAGGTGGGTAGAAGGCCTCTTAGGTTTGATGTGAGTTACCGATCTCTTACAGGTGAGCTGGTTGGATCTGAAAGTTAGATCTTGCACAGCACAAAAAAGGCTAAGAGGGTGGTCAATGATCCGTTGTTAGTCCTCCGATGCGTAAGTCAGATGAGTTTGATAGCAAGAGGTGAGTGATGGCTTTTAAGCAAGTGTGTTTATGTACCTTAGAATGGAGGAGAATACCTCTATTTATAGGTCATCGGAGAACAATTGAGGGCCATGATTGTTGTTATGATCCGAGGTCGTTGCATCCTTTGGGGGGTGGCGTGACTTTCGAGGGCATGGGTTACGCCTTGCCCGTTTGGAAAATGTGCTCCGTATTTGGTAGGTTTGTACTTGATCCATCACGTGCCTGTTGGGTCCGAGGCCAAGCTCAAAGCTCTTTGGCTGAGCTCACAGCCTTAGCATAACCTTTCAGGATGCAAACCTATGCCTTATGTGTTCGAGGTTCAAGTTAGTGCTCAGCGGCTATGTATCTCGTGCTAGACTCGAGGTAGACCATTCTGACCCTACCTAGTCATGGAGCCCTACACTCAGATCCTTAGGCCTCTTTCCTCGGACTGGTCTCAACCAAGTCAAAAAATACCCATAATAGGAATGTTTATTTTCTATCCAACATGTTGATAAGGTCACACAAAGAGCTCCATTGGAAGCTCATTTTAGTGACTACATCTTTGGGACAGTGGTAGACGAGAGTTAAATCATCTTTGGGTGGTTGATTGGTTGTACGTGACTACATCCACCTCGTCCATCCATATTGAAAGCTCATTTTAGTACTTGATCCGAAAAAATAATCAGTTCCAAGTCCTAGATAAACGCCAGTGAGTGACCATTAAAACCTTCTTGTGGGCCACAAAAGCTTTGGATTAAGATGATATTTGTGTGGTCTCTTCATCTAGGTGTTTGTGACCTTATCAACAGGTTGGATGGCAAATAAACATTCCAGTGGAATCCATGAACTTTTTAATGGGGGGATACAATCACAGTTGTTTCCTTTGGCGTGGTTCACCTAAGATTTATTCGGCTTCATTTTTTTGGAATCATGCCCTAAAATGAGCTTTTAAAATGGCTAGACAATGTGGATTTAACGAACATAACTGTGAGCTCCACACTCAAGAGACCGAAATCCCCCACTTGAGTTTTGGATGCACCACTCTTTTGTCTTATGTCCTGAAATGGTCAGGAGAAACGGATGGATGGTATAATTTCTAATAGACATCATGGGGTGCCCGACCTAGCTTCCCAATGTAGGAAGTTTATCGGCGTCTTTGGAAAAAGGATGGTATTGGAAGGGATGGAATGGTATTAGGTGGGATTAACATCATTTATTGCACAATGATTACATGTATAGTAATACCATGGTATTTTCACCTTTTGAATGCCAGGTTTGGGATTATATTTTTGGTACAGAAAAACACCGGATTAAGCAAAATCCCGTTTTGGTGGACTATGGAGTTGTGATCAACTAACCAAATTCACATCGGATGTCGGTCACTTGTACATGTATATAACCATAATATCATGTGTAAAGGGCTTGAATGGATGGACAACCTGGAAAAAACACATGCATCAATGTGAGGCCTACATGTGCAGTGGATTTCAAAATCCACCCACATAATCCCATCAAATGCCATGCACCAAAAGCTCCCTAAGTGCAGCACACAAAATGGATGGAATGCGTGGAATTTTCTCAAACATCAATGTTAAAAGTTCATGTATTGGTTTATCCAAGCCGCCCATCCTTAGAAGATCATGTATTGGTTTATCCAAGCCGTCCATCCTTAGACAATCATGTTAAGGTGCGAGGCCAACAATGAGTCAATCCTGCCGACCACACCAAATAGTAAGCTTGGGTTATATTAAATACAAAGAGCATTAAATGCAAGAGTCATATTGGATGTCGGTCCATAACACCGTTGGATCTACCTCAATTTTGTCCCTTAACATGTTCTCAGAAAATGGGGAGCGGATTGGGTGAATCCCCCCGACGTCGGTGGATACCTAACTGTGGGGCCCACTGTGATGTATGTGCCTTACATCCACACTGTCCATCCATTTTGAAACCTCATTTTAGGCATGATCCCAAAAATTAAGAAGAACCAAATCTTAAGTGGACTACACTAAAAAAAAAAAACAGTCATGGTTGAATCTCCATCGTTAAAAACTTCACAGGGGCCATCAGAATGTTTATTTTCCACTTGTTGATAAGGGGAAAAAGACTTAGATAAAGTGAGTACAAAAATATCAAACTTGACCCAAAACTAACGTGGCGCGAGAGAAGCTTTTAATGGTCAATTAACATTATTTTCTGTATTATGGTCATATTTGGGTCTGATTTGTTTTTAGTAAAGTGCGTCAAATAAATTTTAAAAATGGATGGACGACATGGATACAAGGCATATGCATCCCAATGGACCCACGGTCAAGGATCTACCTAAGCCCCGCCCCACAAAATGAGTGGACGACGTGGATAAATTAACAGATATTTCACGATGGGCTCTCATACAGATCTGGTCGGACGCTTAAAGGTCCTACTAGATTGTGTCCGTACCATCTGGGTGATGACATGTTGAGTAGCTATAACGCCTATAACGCTACTAAAGCGACATCACTAGCTTCTGTAGGCCACACCATGATGTATGCGTTGTATCCACACCGTTCATCCATTTGGAGAGATCATCTTAGGGAATGACCTAAAGAACGAGACAGATCCGAAGCTCAAGTGGACCCCACCAAAGAAAAGAGTGGAGACAGTGATGAGACCATTGAAACCTTCTTTGGGCTCACCATGATGTTTATTCGAGATCCAACCAGTTCATAAGTTCACACAGACATGGAAGATGGGAAAACAAAAATATCAGCTTGATTGAAAACTTCTGTGGTCCCAAGAAGTTTTTAATGGTAGGAGGTCAATCCCCATTGTTTTCTTTGGTGAGGTCCACTTGAGCATTGGATCAGTCTTGTTCTTGAGTTTATTCCCTAAAATGATCTCTCCAAATGGATGAACTGTGTGAATATAAAGCATACATCATGGTGTGGCCCACAAAAGCTAATGACGTCACTTCAGTAGCCTTATAGCTACTCAACCTGCCGGATCCAGATCCTTTGTTGAAACTAAGCAGAGAACCTCTGCTTTCGTTGCTTTTATTGGTCCAGCTCATCCAAACTATGTCAGAGCAGCTCAGCTATGATATAGTAAGGCTGAACGACCAATCGGGGAAGTGACCAGCAGGTTTCTCTAGACTTCAATAGAGGATCGGGAGTCCCGCGTCCGAGGCCGGGTCCGACTCGGGCGGAAGTTACTGCGAAAGCTGGGAACCAAGGTGGAGCCTACAGTGATGTTTTTGATGAATCCACCCTGTTCATCCGTTTTGGGAGCTCATTTTAGGATGTGAGAACAAAAATGTATCGGATACAAGACTCAAGTAGGCCTCCCTAAAGGAAACGGTGGGTAGGTAAATTACTAGGTTGAAACTTCCCTAAGGTCCAGGGTGATGTTTATATGACATCCATACCGTTGATAACGTCACTACTACTAGGATGAACAGGAAACACAAATATTATCTGATTCGAAACTCCTATGGCTCCACAAATATTTAAACTGTGGACGTTTAATCCTCACGTTTTCGGCCCACTTGAGTTTTGGATCCGGTTATTTTTGTTCTCAAGTCCTAAAATGAGCTCCCAAAACGGATGGACGGGGTGGATTCATAAAAAAACATCACTATGGGCCCCATCTTGGTTCCCAGTGTAGGAACTTTCTGCGCAAGGCTTTCGCAGAAAATCCGCGCCCGGTCTGACTTAATCTGCTCCCGTATCTAATAAGATCCACCAGACATCTCTGCTACCTGTCCTGTCGTCGATGCAACGTAAGCAAATTATCGGCAGAGTAGGTATAACCACAACATGGTAGGCTCGTCACCCCATTTCACGCGTGACAGGAAAAAAATATATATATATAAATATGAACCGTTCATCCCGTTAGCACTATCATAGATCCGCTAACTACGTAGAAACTATACTCAACACACAATCCCATCCATCGATTTTAGTGATAAACCAGACTAGATGTCAACAAACAACAGTTGATATTTTTTTATCGTTGACTGACAAACATAGTTTATTTAATCCAATTATTTTTCCACGCCAATAAATTGGACGTCTCAGATTATTAGATCAACCTCCACGTGTCACGTGAAGGTATGTTCAACTCTAAGAGCTGTATTCTATCCTTATCTCTCCAATCCTTACCACATCCTTCCCCTGACGTGGCACCAGGGTGACCTCTACGTCATCATCTGCGTCAGCATCCAAGTCATCCAGAACGTCCGTTATCCCCAACTTAAAGCACGTCTTCAGCTTCTTTGGATTCTTACCACGCTTGTGGGGCACATTCACGAAGCTTCCCACGAACTGGGCCGAGTCAGGACCCGTCGAGTTTTCATCCTCGACGTTGATATACACGTCGAACTTCACAAACGTGTCCCGGTCCAGCTCGATCTGGTCGATAACCAACACCTCTTCTTCGTCCTCCTTTTCATTCTTACTACGGGATTTCATCGACCTGTCGACTCGGATTTTGATAACCGAATCAAGAGCTCGAGGGAACTCGCTCTTCTTCCCGGCTGCCGTCCGAGCGGCCGCCTGCTTGGCTTTCACGGAAGTGGGCCGGGCATTGATCCAAGGGTTATCGACTTGTTGGTATGTGTATCTGAAATTTGTCGAAGTCCAGACAGTCGCGAACCTTCACCCTCACGAGCTGGGCGTTCTCATCGTAGAAGAGGAAGGCCGAGTCTAACCAGTCCGAGTCAGTGAAGTCCTGACGCTTTCCTCCCAACCCTTTCCATACATTCCATAGCCTATCGATATTCGAGTGATGGGCGAAGAAGATGGGGTCACGGCCCGCCGAGTAGAAGTTGCCCATGTTCTCTATATTAGGCTGGGTGCGGTCCCCAGTCCATATGTGGACTGGCCCGTGTGGGACGTTCTCCAGGCTACCGGGGCCAGGGTCAGGATCGTCCCCAGCCCTGTACCGAGAACCCATGAAGAGCTCAGCCGTCTTGGCGCCGACCACCTGGCGGTACATGATGTTGAGGTTATCAGCAATCCGTTGCTCGTCGGTGTTGGTGGGATCTGTTAGGTCGTAGTTGAGGTCTATCACCGTCGGTGGCTGGTGCTTGGCGTCACGGAGCTTGTCGTAGAGGGACGAGTCCTGGTGGGTGTATATAGAAGGCATTCTCATGCCTTTGGGAGTGTCCCAATTCCAGAACGGAAGAGCGAATGTGCTGTCGTCGATCAGCTTGCCGAGGATCTTCTCGAAGAAGTAGAGGTAGTAGCGGTGCCAAGGGAAGAAAAGCCAGCAGTTGTGAATCTGAAAAACTAACAAACCAGTGTTATGACAGTGTATAACAGCATTTCAAATTATCTGATATTATCCAAAATAACTGAGAATGATTTCCAGGACATGACCTGAAGCTCCAAGTTGGGTAATCCGATCTGATCATAGGCGCCATCGCAGTAGGCGCAGTGCACATTAGCCTGCTGTGTAAAATTCCTCGGGTCATCGGAAGGAAGAGCCTTCATGAGTCTAATGGCCTCCTTGTACTTGGCAACATAATCGTTGTTAACCAAGTGGGCCGCAGGCCGTGTGCGCAATGGTGTTGAAGAGGACGGAAGCTTGAAGTCTATGATCTTCAGCTCAGAGGGCGGGCAACAATTCGTCGGGGTTGCACCAGCTGGTAGATCTGCAGGCCCGCATTTGGACAAGTCGGGCGGGGCTATTGGAGCTCCGATAGCTGTTGGAAGGGGGCTTAGGCCAGTGGCGGTGTACAGGCCTCCAATGCTGATGAGCATGTTTCTCCTGTCGATCTTTCCCTGCTTCTCCTTCTTCATGGTTTTCATCTCTGATTCTAGCATTGCATGATGTAATGTTTGGAAGGGAGGGGCGAAGGTGCCTGTCAATGGCGATGGAAGCGGGATATACCCGGCGCCTCCATCGCTGGTGGTGGAATGAGGAGGGAGAGGAGGAGAGTTGGGTGGTGGAGAGGAGAGACGCCATTGCTGTGTTGCTGAGAATGGCTGTTGTTATGTATTTATAATGACAATGGAGTGTGGACGGATCCGACCACTGGTCGGACCTTTAAGCGTCCGACCAGATCAGTGTGGGGCCCACCATTATGTATCCTTTTATCAAAGCCGTCCATACATTTTCTAAGATCATTTTAAGTTCTGACCATAAAATTTGTGAAGATCCAACGCTCAAGTGGGCCACACAAAATATTGAACGGAACCTGGTGACGACATCACTACATTAGCGCACTACGTTGTGATGACGTCACAGGTTCTGCTCAATATTTAGTGTGGCCCACTTGAACGTTGGATCTTCTTCATTTTTGGCCGCATATCCTACCATGATTTTATAAAAGTGATGGACGGTATGGATAGACGGATACATCGTGGTGGGCGCCAGCGCTGATCTGGTCGGACGGTTAAAGGTCTAACCAGTGGTCGGACGCAATGCGCGTCCAGAGTGGACATGCAACACGTGAAAAGAAGTACGGAGAGAGAGTGCGCGAGGAGGGGAGCGACTTAGGTGTTACCACGGGAACAGCGTAGTGGGTGTGACCCCTACCGTGTGGCCCACATGGATAGTATTTTATCCACGCCGTCCATCCGTTTTTCCAGCACATTTTAGGATAGTCTTTCAAAAAATATGAAAATACGAATCTCAAGTGGACCATACCACTGGAAACAGTGCTGATTGAGTGCCCACCATTAAAATTTTCAAAGAGCCCATCGTAAGGTTTTGGTAATGTTTATTTGCAATCCAAGCTCTTCATAATGTCAAGAATGTCTAGATGAAAGGAAATTTAAAGATCAGCTTGATCTAAAACTTTTGTGGCCTGCACAATGCTTTTAATGATTATTCTTCACTCTTTTTATTGATATGGTCCACTTGAGATTTGGATCTTCTTCTAATTTTGAATCAGGTCCTAAAATTAGGCATAAAAACAGATGAACGGAATGGATATACAAAAAATACATCAAGGTAGGCCCCACATGGTAGGGGTAACACCTGCTAAGGTGTTACCAGGTAACGTGTAATTCGCTCCCCTTCCCTGGAGGAGAGGGAGGCGTACGCGGAGTTCTTACCGAGAGGGGAGTAGGTGCGGCCCCGGTCGACATCCAAGACTTTTGCAGCCCCATTTAGTCATGAGTTCCGATCTTTTGTTAAAAACGCGCAGTGAAGTCCTGCTTGTCATCTCTTTGATTGGTTCAACTCAGATTGATTGTGTCAGCTCTGACATAGTCAAGCTAAGTTCGACCAAGCAGAACAGCAGTAGCAGAGGTTCTCAGGTCGATTTTAAGGACGCGGATTGGCTATTGACGGGTTGAGTAGCTATAACGCTAATGAAGTGACGTCACTAGCTTCTGTGGGCCTCACCATTATGTATGCGTTGCATACACAGTTATCATCCAGTTGGAGAGGTCATTTTAGGGAATGAACCAAAGAACGAGATTGATCCAAAGCTCAAGTGGACCCCACCAAAGAAAAGAGTAGAGAGACCGTTGAAACCTTCTTTGGGCTCACCATGATGTTTATTTAAGATCCAACCTGTTCATAAGTTCACACAGACATGGAAGAAGAGAAAATAAAAAAATCAGCTTGATTGAAAACTTCTGTGGTCCCAAGAAGTTTTTAATGGTAGGAGATCAATCCCCATTGTTTTCTTTGGTGAGGTCCGCTTGAGATTTAGATCTGCCTAATTCTTTGACTCATACTATAAAAGGACCTCTAAAAATGTATGGATGGTGTGGATACAACACATACATCACAGTGGGCCACACAGAAGTTGGTGACATCACTTCAATAGTGACATAGCTACTCAACCTGTCAGTAGCTAATCCGCTCCCCACTTCAGTAGCGATAACGGAGGTCTGGATTCATTAGTGATTCACGGGAATAGATGGGATGTGGAACATAATTGTAGTTGGCCGGATTTTGGGTGGAATCCACTACCTTTATGGGCCCACGTTAATGCATGTTTTTTAAACATGTAGTCCATCCATATGCATCCTTTACACCTGACACTTGAATTGTATATGCGTGCAAGTTACTGACTTCATTTATGAATCTGGTCTTCTGTTTTTTTAGGCCCGAGCCAAGCCCATTGACACCCCTATTTAAATCTAAGCCATCTCTTCAGCACTATTATAAAATCTAAGCCATCTCTCACCCTGACGGTCGCCCGACAAAGTCGGGTGATGAGGCTTCTGAAATCTGTATACTGCTTGAGGGGTGTCAGATGCCCTATAATGTCGGGTGGGGTGCCCTAAACTCCCTGGATGGAACTGTGAGCTCTTTAAACAGTTTTGGTCATCGTTGGGTGCTCTACAGTTTCGAGTTGAGTGCTCCATAATGTGCGCAATTGTTTTATACAGTTTTTGTTTTTTTTTTTGCACATATTTATTTCTAATTTTAGTTTTATACTATTTAAAGGGGTGTAATGTAAGATTAGGATAACACGAGGAGTCCTAGTACGTGTTTAAAGGGGTTGAGAGAGTTCTAGGGTGAGAGAAAAAGCTTGTCGTAGCTTAGGTTTCTCTTGTGGGGGGGCTTAGATCCAGGTAAATTGTTATTCAACTTTTGTAACTTCTGATTCATAGTGATTTACTTTGTGCCTTGGTTTCTTCCCGTGAAGGTTTTTCCATGTAAAATTCAAATGGTCTCTTGTGTGTTGATTAGCTTGTTGTCGTTGATGTTTGCCCTCGTTGATTCTCGCTTCTAGAGGTTTTCCAACCAGTTAGGACTTGGGCTAAAAAAATTTGATAGATCCAAAACGTAAGTAGGTCACACCACAAGAAAAAGTGGCTCCCATGCGGTTCACTTTGATGTTCACACACACACACACACACACACACACACACACACACACACACACCATTCATAAGGTCATTCCTACTGAGATGAGCTGAAAACACAAAAATATTAGTCTAAACCAAAACTTTTGTGTCCGTTAATGCTATAATAGTGGACATTCAATCCTCACTATCGTATGGCCCACTTGAGATTTGGATCTGCCTCATTTCTGGGTTTATGTCCTAACATGATATGGAAAAATAAGATGCATGTGGTGGATTTCTAAGAAACATCAGTGTGGGCCCACTTAACTTCCTATTGCACGTAGTTCATGAGATGGTCCCAAGCAATTCACCTCTGACTTACTCTGCAAGCATCAAGGCGGCTACCAGTCGGTGCTCAATGGACCCCACCATAATATATGTGTGTTATCCAAAATGTTCATCTGTTTTTTGGATTATTTGATCTATCTTATTTTTGGGTTAAACCCTTATAATGATGTCCCAAAATGGAAGGAAGGTTTGGATATACCACAAACCTCATAGTGGGGCCCATAGAAATTAGTGACGTCAATACACTAGGTAGCTCGCTGGTGTGCGGTGCACCGGTTAATCCGCTTCCTTTACTAAGGAAGCATATTGCCTGGTGTAACCTACACTAACTAATTTGCTGGTGTGAGTACGTGTCGACTGCAGACACTACGTTAGTCCTCGAGCTCCGTGATCGTACCAACGGTTGAAAGAAAATCAAAATAATGTGGGCCTCACGATGATGTATTTAGCATATCTACACCGTCCATCCAGTTTATGAGATCATTTTAGGGCATGATAAAAAAAATGAGATCTATCCAAATCTCAAGTGGACCACACCGCAAAAGGTAGTGGGTGGGGACAATAATTTTCATCGTTAAAACATTCCCAGGGCCCACCATGATGTTTATTTGACATCCAAACTGTTCATAAGGTCACACAGACCTGGATGAAGGGTAAAAACATATATCTGGTTGATCCAAAACTCCTATGACCATCAAGAAGGTTTCAATGGTAGACGTCTAATCTCCCACTACATTCTGCAGTGTGGTCCACTTGATCATTGGATCTGTCTTATTTTTTGGTTAAACCCTTATAATGATGTCGCAAAATGGAAGGAAGGCTTCGATATACCACAAACCTCATGGTGGGGCCCATAGAAATTAGTGACGTCAATACACCAGGGAGCTCGTTGGTGTGCGGTGCACTAGGCATGAGACGGCCCAGCTCGTATTGGTGCCTTCTCTTTGTTTCTCCTTCCTCTAGCCATCAGTGGTTTGAGTAAGGATGTAACATCATGTACTTTTTAGTACACGAGTGTTACCATGCAATTGTTCAATCGGTTTATAAATTGAGATTCGAATCATTTGTTATAAACCAACCCTTAAAGTCCATTTAGATGGGCTGCATGATGAGTAGGACCGTTGGTTATGTAAATCTGACTGTTAAGGTGCACCTAGACTACTTTAGGACCTCCTAAGACAGTTGATGAATGATGGGGAATCAATTTAGCCATTATAATCTTAATACATAATAATTAATTGCAAAGGACTTGATTAAATCTTCTGTATGATGATTTATCGATGTTAATTATCTCGGAATTTGGGTCCAAAGCACTTTTGGAATGGATAGTTGGCTCTAATCAAAGGTATGTCCTTGAATTTAATAAAGACTAAAATTAAGTAGAAATAAATAGAAATGACTAAGCAATAAAAATAATGAAAGATAAATAAAATAAAATAAAATAAAATAGAAAGTAAATGTACTAAAGTACATAATGAAAGGGATGAAAGGTATGAATTTGTTAAGAACACTTTTGTGGGCCTTCCATTATAAATTAAATTCATAATAATAAAAATATTACCTTCGTGTTATAAAAATGAATGGTAATGTTAATAACTGATATTATAGTTCATAGTATGGACGATATTGGTCCATGAGATTTTTCAATAGATAGTTTTATATAAAAATATTGTAGTACGGTCCACCTGAGCTTTAGTTCTGCCTCAACCTTGTACGAATAATCTATTTTGAGTAGAGAAAACAAGTGGACGGTGTGGATTTATTACAACATCTTGGTGGACCCCACGTTTGGTGTGAGTGTGCACCATTAGTGCACATGCACACTGTGCACCGGACCAAAAATCTGGTCAAACCATGGCTGACCCTTGTTAGCCAAAAATTAGAAAAAATTTGCTACGCCCACGAGTTAGCTACGCTAGCTACACCGGGTGTAGAAATGACCCCATTTGATGTATGTTTTGTATCACACGGTCCATCCATTTGGTGAGATCATTTTAGTTCATGAAACCAAAAATGAGGCAGATACAATGCTTAAGTGGACCCCAAGAAATTTTTAATGGTTAGCGTTCAATCCCCCACTATTTTCTGTGCTGGGTTTACTTGTTCTTTCGATCGGCCTCAGTTTTGTTGTCATACCCTAAAATGATCTCGCCAAATGGATGGATGGAGTGGATACAACACATACATCATGGTGGGGTCATTTCTACACCCGGTGTAGCTAGCATAGCTAACTCGTGGGTGTAGCAAAATTCTCCTCGCCAAAAATGGAGAGGATTCTCCCTCCCTCCCTCTCACTCTCTCTCTCTCTTTCCGGCGTTCCAGCCCATGGGCGTTTCAACTGGACAGACAGTCTGTTTGATGATCGTGCAGCCCACCTGTGGGCATGGATTTGATGATCCAAGACGTTCATCGTGTAGAGAACACTTTGATGATCAATCCTTAGGCATTTTAATAGGTTTTTAGCTTGATGATGTGCACAACTCGAAGCCGAAAGTGGTCTGTTGAACTTAGACTTGTGTTTCCAGCAGCCTAGAATTCTGTAGATTGTGGTCATTAAGGCCCACTTTTGGACAATCCAAACCGTCTATTTTGTAGAGGGGATAGTTTTTTTTTTATCTATACATAGATACTTCCTTGAGTGGGGGCCATCGGTGAGAGTATCGATTTAGGACCAAAGCCAAGTTGTGTCAGTCTGTTTTCCAAAAACAGAAATTTCTTTCTCGAAATCTTCTTCCAAGCAAACCATAATCCCTGTATAGCTGACTCTAGCCTATCTGGACTGTTCATAACGTTAAAATAAAACTGATTTTAGGGAGATCTCAACCATTGATAGCCACTTCACGTGGATCGACTACTTTGTATGAATAACAAGATTTTTTTTTTTTTTTTTTGGGTTCCAGAAAGGAAAACCCTAGCTAAAATCAATCCAGACCTTCCAAGCCGACCCTAGAAGACCAAATGGAATGTTAGAAGCTGAAGATCTCAGACTCAACTCGATTTTCCTCGATCTCTTGCAAAAAACCCTAGAAATTGATTGTTCCTTTCCAGCTGCGAAGCAATCAGGTAAACCTTATCTGAGCTTCGTTTTTGTTCATCCTCAAGCTCCCTCGCACTCATCTAAGACGCTTAGCACAACCGAATCAATAGAAGAAGTTCCGATCTGAAATTCGTCATGAATAGGGGTCGTCTTCCTCGTTGAAGAATCACCACCACTGGTTATTGTCGAAGCTTCAATCAGAGATCCAAATCGTTCAGAAGATGGACCGTGAAGAAATTATTCAATCTCTAAATCCCGTCTTGATCATTTTGTTTAGAAAGGGGGGAGATTCAAATCAAAGCACCATTTGAGGTAACGGTCTTATTATTTTCTTCATTTCCTGTGGAAATCGAGTCTTGCTATTTGACCCTGAGTCAACTCGGTTGTTTCCTGAGTTGTGGTCGACCCAGTTTTCACTAAGTTAGCTTGATTGAGTTGAAATCAACCAGGTAATTGTAGCTCAGCCTTCGAGTCAGGCCTGCTTCTGGAGTATTTTCAGTTCAACAAGCTGAATTTGGGTGGGATCTGTTAGATCTGGGTTTAATCCACCAGAAATCTCAATTTCAACTTGAAATTTTGTTAAGTTGGTGCAAAGGAATGCAGATCTGATCGTTGGAACTCAATCGGATTTGATGGGGTAACTGGTTGAGTTTGAAATGCCCAGCGGCTAGTGATGGTGATCTAATTATAGTTTAATTCCTTAAATCTAGTCTAGATTACCTCCTTCGGATACATTAGTGGTTGGATTCAAGGAAATTTTTTAATCTTATTTATGTATTAGGTTAATGGAATCAATAGTTGAAGCTGGGAGTTCAAATCTAAGTATTAGTTGAGTTATGGTGCTGGAATTCAAATCATGGGGCTAAGTCAATGTTTAGGTATGTATTCCCTTGTCTTCATAACTCCTTAGCTTAATAAAAAAGAAATAGTAGTAGAATTAATTTGAGTTTATGCATTGATCCATTATAGGATTAATTTGAAGTTCCTCAATTGGGGATTTACCTTCTCAATTAAAATCAAGTGACTGGTTGCCTTGGAGAGTTTAAGTTTTTTCCCTAGTTTTCTTTTCATTGCTGCTCGAAGTGGGTCTCTCTAAGAGGTGAGGTTTTCACCCGTTCAAGCTTCCCTTCATTCTCATAATTTTGCTTTTTCATGCTGATATTATTGCTTGTTAAATCTGACAGTGAAATGAACTATATAAGATGTTTCATGTTGAAATTTTGTTTAAAACTGTTTGAAATAATTCTACAAGTTACGCTCTCTCACATGTTGTAAGTATGACATCTAGAAATAATTTATTCACTTTGAATTTAGATAGAGTGTATTATTTTCAATGAAAGTATATTGTAAACGGAATTGATATGTTGGGATTGAATTTTAAGTTACTTGGATTGCCATTTGAAAAGGTGGAGTTGAACTCCTTTTTGTAGTATCCTTGGTCTGAACTTGTTGCCATATGGCTTTGTTGAGCATATCTATTTTTGTTAGACTCTGCAGAGTTTCAACAAGGGGTCCTGGTTTCGAAACCCATCAGTGGTGAAAATCCACGCTGCTAACAGCACCAGTGGGTGCATTACATGACCGACTGCGTGGGTGGGTGTGTTGGCGATTGACTGGGTGGGTGCGTTGCATGACTGACAAAAAAAAAAGAGCATATCTATTTTTGTTGGTATCAATAAATGAACTTGTTGCCCAAGTGTCTTTGTTTGGAAAGAAAATTATTTTGTTGGAATTTTGATATGAACTTAGGTGGTAAGGTATACTTGTACAGTAAATGGTTACTGGTGTAGAGATTTCTGGTTTGTGTGATATAGAACTCTTTATATTTGACGTCTCATGGGCCAGGGATGGTGTTCTAGGATGTTATGCCCAAGACGTTGGCCTACTGCTAGGTTGCACACACCCCCATACTGACCGTGAGCTTTTAATTGCCTACTTTTGTAAATCGGACTAATAAAGGTTGGTTAATCATGTATACATGGCATTTGCGAAAAATCTTGACAACTAGCCACATTACTGTCGGTTTGATGTGCCTTGCATTACGGGTAACATTGGTGATGAGCCATGTTACTGTCGGTTTAAAATTCGCCAGTTGAATGTGTATCCCCAGGCTAAAAAACATGTGCATGCATCCATGAATTTTAAACAAGATAAATGGAGTAATCAGTGATTGGGAATGTAAATTGTGGTGTTATGTGTAATATGGATGGAATATCTCATTTGATTGTGACAAATGTTGTATCTCTTAAAATTGTATAATTTTCGAATATGCGATTTGCTATCTTTCGCTAATGCTCCCTTAAATGTTGTACTACTTCTTTTTAGTTAATGTTATTCTTAATTATTACCTTCAGTTGTTATGTTTAAAGTACATTGAATATTACTTTTTTTGGAATTATATAACTTGCTTGTTAGGTGAATTGTTGCCTTTTGTTAATCTCCATTTAACTTTATTCTTCTTAGTAATCTTGAAGAGTTTTTACCTCGCTATGATAGCGTTTTAACGCTATCCAATCATATCAGTCTGTGCAGGTGTATTGGATGAGAAGTTAGAAAGGCATGCAGCTTGAGCCTGAAATTGCGGTTTTACCGCTAGTGAGATAAGCTTGAAGGTATGCTTATGTCCTAGAGGGGGGGTGAATAGGACTTTTTAATATTTTTTACAAATTCAAAAACTCAATTGCATTAATACTACAATTTAACAATTAAGTACATGTAAATGATAACAATTAATTACCCAAGATTCAACTCGATTTGACAACTATTCTAAGAGAAGCATTTAGTCAAACATTTCATATGCATGCTTGTATTAATCATTTAAAGATGGCATATGAGCATTTTATCAAACATAAGATGGGCATACAGTTAAGAACTTATAAGATTGATCAACAAGGGACAATGATAGACAAAATGCATTTACCACATTGCACACGATATATAGTGGTTCGACGATAAGTCTACTCCACTCCCGGTTCAAGTACCCAACTTCTTTGAGTGTACTGGCATTCACTATCGGAGGTTTTAAATGAGGTTCACCTCTCAACCTTTACAACCTACACAAGATTAATGCCTACACAAGGACTCCTCAACTCCTATACAAGGACACGAACGTATTCTCTCGTGTCAGAGGCCTACGCAAGGTCTTACACGTCCTACTCAAGGACAACTTTGAGATTGGATCACAATCTCTAGGCCCCAATCTCAACAAGAATGGAGAATCAAATAATGGACTCTATAAGCTTAACCACTTACAAGAGATGAGCCTCGATTCAGCGCCGTTGAGTAGCTTCAGCTTCCACAAATGCTTCAGCTCCTCTTTCAAGCTCCCACGATCAGCTACCAATGCAAATGATGTTCCTAGACTAATGCCGGGTAGGTGGGAGGAGTTGTTGGAGTTCCCTTCGCCTATTCAATACAATGGTGATGATATGAACTACCAACTCTGAGTATTCAATGGCTATTGATGGCCAAGAGATTCAACAAGATAGGTTAGGTCAGCCATGAATACCTTGCTTGAGTTCATTCTTCAAACCGAGCTTTGAATGCTCATTGAAGTGCCACGAATCACTTGGTTTGAATGATGAACTCTAAGCAATGATGAGCAAAGGAAGGATAGATGATGTTCTTAATTGCCCCCTTCAACGCTCTCAATAGGTGTGCAAAGAATACCATTAAAGACCTCAAGATATGCTTTTATAGAGGCCCAAAAACGAGCTCAAACGGACATAAAACCGCCATATTTCGACCTGCCTAGGACCCCCTTCGGCCAGTCGGATTTGAGCTCCGACCTGTCAGCCGATCTGCTCTTAGATGGATCGGGTAAGTGGTCCAGAAATCACAAACTCGCTGGACCATTTTTCCCATGTCCGACCTGTTGTCCCGCCGGTTGAATAGGGCAGCCGACCTGCTGTCCAGCCGGTCGGCAGACCTGCCAAATCATAGAAGTTTAGACTTTTGTAATGTCCGGTTGGTCGGCCGGCCGGTCGGATGGTCCATTCGACCTATTGGCTGGCTGGTCATTAGACCGATCGGCTGATGAGATTTTTCTTTACACTGCTGGTCCAGGACCAGTGACCGGCCAGTCAACAGGCCTTATCTTGCCCAAAAATCAAGCTGATTTCCAGCTGAAATATGTGTGCACCACTAAGGAGATTTTTCTATTGATTTTCATAGTTGGGAGCCTACTTAATGAAGGTCCAAGACTGATCATCTTGACCTTAAGACCGTTGATTAAATGGCTAAGATTAGAATGTTTAGAATGCCATAATAACGGGTGTTTTGGGATCCTATAGGCTGTCTATATGCAACTTACCTTCTGAACTTGATTTGGCTTGAACTTGAGTGCGGAAAGCTGCTTTGGTCTTCAAGTCTTGAGTCTTCAGTCTTCATCGGGGCTCACAAGACTCGACTGACTTACATAATCACGGAATTGACAAAACTATGCACTAATTTGTGCACTAACAGAGCCTACTTGCAGTTTTTCTTTCTTTTGTTCCCTTTTAATAAATGTAAATATTGAGACATTTGATTTGTATAAGCCTTTGGGCCCCACTTGTACAGTTTGATTTATGCTGGATATTCATGACTTGGCTTTATTCCGATGCGATGCTCTGATATAGCTATTTAAAAAAAATTATTGTGATTTGATCTATCATTGAAGGTTAACACTTGGGTTTTCAAGACATGAGTATTAGAATTCAGGTTACGAAAATCGGGACGTTACAAAGGATGTCTTTGAAATGGGTTGGGAATGTATAAGACTTCAAATTTTGGTGAGAACATGACTTGGCTGTCACTTCCCACAGGCGGTGCCAATCTATTGTTGTAGATTCTTGGACAACATATGAGGTGGGTAGAAGGCCTCTTAGGTTTGATGCGAGTCACCGATCTCTTACAAGTGAGCTGGTTGGATCTGAAAGTTAGATCCTGCACAACACAAAAAAGGCTAAGAGGGTGGTTGGGGACTCGTTGTTAGTCCTTCGATGCCTAAGTCAGATGAGTCTGATAGCAAGAGGCGAGTGATGGCTTTTAAGCAAGTGTGTTTGCTACCTTAGAATGGAGGAGAATACCTCTATTTATAGGTCATCGGAGAACGATTGAGGGCCATGATTGTTGTTATGATCGGGGGCCGTTGTGTCCGCTGGGGGGTGGCGTGACTTTCAAGGGCACACCTTGCCCGTTTGGAAGACGTGCTCCGTATTTGACAGGTTTGTACTTGATCGATCACGTGCCTGTTGGGTCCGAGGCCAAGCTCGATGGAAACAAAGCTCTTTGGCCGAGCTCATAGCCTTAGCGGAACCTTTCAAGATGCAAACCTATGCCTTATGTGTTCGAGGTTCAAGTTAGTGCTCAGTGGCTATGTATATTGTGCTAAACTCGAGGTAGACCATTCTGACCCCAACAGTCATGGAGCCCTACACTCAGATCCTTAGGCCTCTTTCCTCGAACTGGTCTCAACCAAGTCGAAAAATACCCATAATAGGAATGTTTATTTTCTATCCAACATGTTGATAAGGTCACACAGAGAGCTCTGTTGAAAGCTCATTTTAGTGACTACATCCTTGGGACAGTGGTAGACGAGAGTTAAATCATCCATCTTTGGGTGGTTGATTGGTTGTACGTGACTACATCCACCTCGTCCATCCATATTGAAAGCTCGTTTCAGTCCATGATCCAAAAACATAATTAATCAGTTCCAAGTCCTAGATAAACGCCAGTGAGTGACCATTAAAACCTTCTTGTGGGCCACAAAAGCTTTGGATTAAGATGATATTTGTGTGGTCACTTCATTTAGGTGTTTGTGACCTTATCAACAGGTTGGATGGCAAATAAACATTCCAGTAGAATCCATGAACTTTTTAATCGGGGGATACAATCACAGTTGTTTCCTTTGGCGTGGTTCACCTAAGATTTATTCAGCTTCATTTTTTTGGAATCATGCCCTAAAATGAGCTTTTAAAATGGTTAGACAGTATGGATTTAAGGAACATAATTGTGAGCTCCCCAGTCAGGAGACTGAAATCCCCACCTGTGTTTTAGATGCGCCACTCTTTTGTTTTATGTCCTGAAATGGTCAGGAGAAACAAATGGATGGTATAATTTCTTATACACAACAAGGGTGGCCTGACCTAGCTTTCCAATGCAGGAAGTTTATCCGGGTCTCGGGAAAAAGGATGGTATTGGAAGGGATAGAATGATATTAGGTGGGATTAAAATCATTTATTGCACAATGATTACATATCTAAGTAATACCATGGTATTTTCACCTTCTAATGCCATGTTTGGGATCATATTTTTGGCACAGGAAAAACACTGGATTAAGCCAAATCCTGTTTCGATGGACTATGGAGTTGTGATGAACTAACCAAATTAACATCGGATGTCAATCACTTGTACATGTATATAACCATAATATCATGTATAAAGGGCTTGAATGGATGGACAGCGTGGAAAAAACACATGAATCAATGTGAGGCCCACATGTGCCGTGGATTTCAAATCCCACCCACATAATCCCATCGAATGCCATGCACCAAAAGCTCCCTAACTGCGGCTCACAAAATGGACGTAATGCGTGGAATTTTCTCAAACATCAGTGTTAAAGGATCATGTATTGGTTTATCCAAGCCGTCCATCCTTAGAAGATCATGTTAAGGTGCGAGGCCAACAATGAGTCAATCCTGCAGCCGACCACACCAAATAGTAAGCTTGGGTTATATTAAATACAAAGAACATTAAATGAGAGAGTCATATCTGACGTCGGTCCATAACACCGTTGGATCTGCCTCAATTTTGTCCCTTAACATGTTCTCAAAAATGGGGAGCGGATTGGGTGAATCCCCAACGTGGGTGGATCCTTAACTGTGGAGTCCACTGTGATGTATGTGCCTTACATCCACACTGTCCATCTATTTTGAAGCCTCATTTTAGGCATGATCCCAAAAATTAAGAAGAACCAAATCTTAAGTGGACTACACTAAAAAAAAGTCATGGTTGAATCTCCATCGTTAAAAACTTCATATGGGCCATCAGAATGTTTATTTTCCACTTGTTGATAATGCGAAAAATACTTAGATAAAGTGAGTACAAAAATATAAAACTTGACCCAAATTAATGTGAAGCAAGAGAAGTTTTTAATGGTCAATTAACATTATCTTCTGTATTATGGTCATTTTTGGATCTGTTTCGTTTTTAGTAAGGTGCGCTCAAATAAGTTTAAAAAATGGATGGACGGCGTGGATACAAGGCAAATGCATCCCGATGGACCCATGGCCACGAATCCACCTAAGCCCCGCCTTGCAAAATGAGTGGACGACATGGATAAATTAACAGATATTTCAGGGTGGGCACTCGCACAAATCTGGTCATGCGCTTAAAGGTCCTGCCATATTGCGTCTGTACCATCTGGGGTGAGGCTGGGGTCTGACGGACGCGGATTGCGTCCGACCACTGGTCGGATGCTTATCAAGCGTCCAACCAGATCAGTATGGGCCCACCCTGATGTATCCACTTATCAATGCCGTCCACTCATTTTTTAAGATCATTTAAAGAATGAATCTGAAAACGAGAAATATCCAACGCTCAAGTGGGCCACACCAAATAGTGAGCAGGTGACGTCATCACTACATTTGTTAGCTCGCGTATCGATGACATCACCAAGTTCCACACACTATTTGGTGTGGCTCATTTGAACGTTGGATAATTGGATCTTACTCTATTTTGGGCAAATATTCTAGAATGATATTGTAAAAGGAATGAACGGCATGGATAAACAGATACATCAGGGTGGGCCCCACACTGATCTGGTCGGACGCTTAAAGGTCCCGACCAGTGGTCGGACGCAATCCGCGTCCGGGGTCTGACCCAATCTGCTCCCGTATCTAATAAGATCCACCAGACATCTCTGCTACCGGTCCTGTCGTCGATACAACGTAAGGAAATTATCGGCAGAGTAGGTATAACCATAACATGGTAGACTCGTCACTCCATTTCACACGTGACAGGAAAAAAAAACTATAAATATGAACCGTTCATCCCGTTACCACTATCATAGATCCGCTAACTACGTAGAAACCATACTCAACAAACAATCCCATCCATCGATTTTAGTGATAAACCAGACTAGATGTCAACAAACAACAATTGATATTTTTTATCGTTGACGGGCAAACGTAGTTTATTTAATCCAATTATTTTTCCAGGCCAACTAATTGGACGTCTCGGATTACTTAGATCAACCTCCACGTGTCACGTGAAGGTATGTTCAACTCTAGGAGCTGAATTCTATCCTTATCTCTCCAATCCTTACCACATCCTTCCCCTGACGTGGCACCAGGGTGACCTCCACGTCATCATCTGCGTCAGCATCCAAGTCATCCAGAACGTCCGTTATCCCCAACTTAAAGCACGTCTTCAGCTTCTTTGGATTCTTACCACGCTTGTGGGCCACATTCACGAAGCTTCCCACGAACCGGGCCGAGTCAGGACCCGTCGTGTTTTCATCCTCGACGTTAATATACACGTCGAACTTCACAAACGTGTCCCGGTCCAGCTCGATCTGGTCGATAACCAACACCTCTTCTTCGTCCTCCTTTTCATTCTTACTACGGGATTTCTTTGACCTGTCAACTCGGATTTTGATAACCGAGTCAAGAGCTCGAGGTAACTCGCTCTTCTTCCCGGCTGCCGTCCGAGCGGCTGCCTGCTTGGCTTTCACGGAAGTGGGGCGAGCAGTGATCCAAGGGTTGTCGACTTGTTGGTATGTGTATCTAAGATTTGTGGAATCCAGGCAGTCGCGAACCTTCACCCTCACGAGCTGGGCGTTCTCATCGTAGAAGAGGAAGGCCGAGTCTAACCAGTCCGAGTCAGTGAAGTCCTGACGCTTTCCACCCAACCCTTTCCATACATTCCACAGACGATCGATATTCGAGTGATGGGCGAAGAAGATGGGGTCACGGCCCGCCGAGTAGAAGTTGCCCATGTTCTCTATATTAGGCTGGGTGCGGTCCCCAGTCCATATGTGGACTGGCCCGTGTGGGACGTTCTCCAGGCTACCGGGGCCAGGGTCAGGATCGTCCCCAGCCCTGTACCGAGAACCCATGAAGAGCTCAGCCGTCTTGGCGCCGACCACCTGGCGGTACATGATGTTGAGGTTATCAGCAATCCGTTGCTCGTCGGTGTTGGTGGGATCTGTTAGGTCGTAGTTGAGGTCTATCACCGTCGGTGGCTGGTGCTTGGCGTCACGGAGCTTGTCGTAGAGGGACGAGTCCTGGTGGGTGTATATAGAAGGCATTCTCATGCCTTTGGGAGTGTCCCAGTTCCAGAACGGAAGAGCGAATGTGCTGTCGTCGATCAGCTTGCCGAGGATCTTCTCGAAGAAGTAGAGGTAGTAGCGGTGCCAAGGGAAGAAAAGCCAGCAGTTGTGAATCTGAAAAACTAACAAACCAGTGTTATGACAGTGTATAACAGCATTTCAAATTATCTGATATTATCCAAAATAACTGAGAATGATTTCCAGGACATGACCTGAAGCTCCAAGTTGGGTAATCCGATCTGATCATAGGCGCCATCGCAGTAGGCGCAGTGCACATTAGCCTGCTGTGTAAAATTCCTCGGGTCATCGGAAGGAAGAGCCTTCATGAGTCTAATGGCCTCCTTGTACTTGGCAACATAATCGTTGTTAACCAAGTGGGCCGCAGGCCGTGTGCGCAATGGTGTTGAAGAGGACGGAAGCTTGAAGTCTATGATCTTCAGCTCAGAGGGCGGGCAACAATTCGTCGGGGTTGCACCAGCTGGTAGATCTGCAGGCCCGCATTTGGACAAGTCGGGCGGGGCTATTGGAGCTCCGATAGCTGTTGGAAGGGGGCTTAGGCCAGTGGCGGTGTACAGGCCTCCAATGCTGATGAGCATGTTTCTCCTGTCGATCTTTCCTGCTTCTCCTTCTTCATGGTTTTCATCTCTGATTCTAGCATTGCATGATGTAATGTTTGGAAGGGAGGGGCGAAGGTGCCTGTCAATGGCGATGGAAGCGGGATATACCCGGCGCCTCCATCGCTGGTGGTGGAATGAGGAGGGAGAGGAGGAGAGTTGGGTGGTGGAGAGGAGAGACGCCATTGCTGTGTTGCTGAGAATGGCTGTTGTTATGTATTTATAATGACAATGGAGTGTGGACATGCAACACGTGAAAAAAGGTAGGGAGAGAGAGTGCGCGAGGAGAGAGGAGAGGAAGCGTACAAAGATTTCTAACCGAGAGGAGAGTAGGTGGGGCCCCGGCCGACACCCAAGACGGCACGGCCTTGACCGTTGGGCCACCTTGATGTATGTATTATATATCCAAGCCGTCCGTATTTACAGCTTCTTTTTAACCACTACGAGGGAGATTAAAATCCCAGGTGGATTACACCACAGGAAATGATGATGATTGATTATTGAAAGCCTCTTATGGGCCACGAAAGTTTTGGATCAAGCTGATATTTGTTTTTTCCTTTCATCCTGTATGACCTTATCAAAACAGGTTGGATTTAAAATAAACATTACATTGGACCGTTGAATGTTTTTAATGGTGGACTCTCAATCAATGTTGTTTCATATGGTATGGTATGCTTAAGATTTGGATATTCTTAAATTTTTTGATCATGTACTAAAATGCTCTCAAAACGGATGGACGGAGTAGATGTACAATACATACATCAAAGTGGGCCCTACAATACAATACATACATCAAGGTGGGCGACGCCAGGGCTGCACCGTGTTGAGTGAGGCCCCGATGCACCTAATCCACTCCCCACTGCTGCTTGCTATTGGATGATGCTCCATGGCCCACCATGATGTATGTATTTCATTCATGCCTTTTGTATGGTATTTTAAAGCATGAGCCAAAAGAGGAAAACAAATATCAGTTTCATCCAAAACTTTTACAGCACCCAAGAAGTCGCCTAGGGCCTGTTTGGTACCATGGCTTGGGAGGGATTAAGTGGTATAGAATTGCATTTGGTTTTGTGCAGTATCCATGGAACATTTGGATACAGGTCATGAATAGGATTAGGTAGAACAGAATTGCATTTGGTTCCATGCCAGCTTTGCAGTGGATATGATTTAATTTTGGGATCATGTCCTAAAATATATGTAAAAATGGATGGACTGCGTGGATAATACATAATACATATACATGAATTCACATTGTTTCCTTGCACTTATAAAGTGATGCTTATGTACTTATGTTTGGAAAAGGCTTTTATATATCTATTTTGAAGTTACACTCCTCCTTAGGAGGATGTTAAACATCATATAAAAAGATACTTTTGTATTTTTTTTTTAATTTCTAACTTTTTTAATTTTTTTCTATTTAAACAAACAAATAAACAAAAGAGCTGCCCCTGTTCGAACTTGGTTCAACCTGGTTCAAAATTTTCTACCAAACCATTATTGGCCTGAACTATATTTTTTTTGGAGCAAACCAACTTGGGCCACATGGATCTGCCCGAAACCCTAAATCGGGCCGATCCACAAACTAAGGTGGCACAAAAATGAGCCAAACCAAACTATGGCTAACTCGGCCTGGCCCGGATCATTGCCCACCTCTAATCAATAAGTTGATTGCAAATAAATATCATAGTGGGCCCTAGGAAAATTTTAAATGGTGGACATTTAATCACCGCTGTTTCCTATGGTGTAATCCACCCCAGAAATGGATCTAGTTCATTTTTAGGGCCATGCCCTAAGATGAGCTCACAAATGAATGGACTGCGTGAGTAAGACATACATCATGGAGGAGCCCACGGAGCTTTCCTAGAACTGACCAATACCAAGCTCGGTGCTGAAGGGGTCACTACAGATGTCAAGTCTAGTAGATGGTGCTCCGCGGCTCCACCAGTAGCGACCCCTTGCGGAGGGACACGGATTGCCTACTGATGTTGCCATAGCGAGGTAGCTACTAGACAATACTATGTGGCCCCACCATGATGTATGTGTTTTATCATAGTGTCCATATATTTTTTCAAATCATTTTAGGTCATGGCCCCAAAAATCAGTCAAATCCAAATCTCAAATGGACCACACCAGAAGACAACAGTGGTGATTGAATGTCCACCCCATGCTAAAAACTTCCTAGGGCCCACTAATGTTTATTTGCCATCTAACCTACTTCTTTCGTCACACAGACCAAGATGAAGGGAAAACACAAATATCAGCTTCATCCAAAACTTTTGTGGCCTCTAAAATGTTTTTAATGGTCAGCATTCAATCACCACTGTCTCATATAGTATAGTCCACATGAGATTTTGATCAGTCCCATTTTTGGGATCATGCCCTAAAAGAATACGGAGAGTTGGATGGATGGGGTAGATAAAACAAATACATCAAGGTGAAGCCAATGGAGCATGGTCTAGTAAATACTGGCCAATAAGAGCATCAGTAGGCAATCCGCATGGTGTGTGACCTCGCTAGTGTGTTGACCTTACCAAGTTCTATGAGTCCCACTATGATGTATGTGTTATATCCACACTACTCGTCCATTTGGCCAGAGCATTTTAAGGCATGAGCTAAAAAGTGATGGAGATCCGAAGCTCAAGTGGACTACACTACATAAAGTAATGGGGACCATTACACCTACCATTGAAACCTTCTTATGGCCCACCATGATGTTCATTTGCCATCCAACCTGTTCATAAGGTCACAAGGACCTAGATAAAGGGAGCACACCAATAACAGCTTGATCCAAAGCTTCTGTGGCCCTTATGAAGTTCTTTTTTTATGGTAGGGATTCAATCCCCACTACTTTCTTTGGTGTGGTCCACTTGAGTTTTGGATCTGCCTCATTCTTTAGTTCATCTCCTAAATCTTGTCAAATGCATGAACGGTTTGGATATAACACATGCATCACATTGGGGCCCACAGGATTTAGTGAACACACGGCCAAGGTGGGTGCTGTGTGGCACACCACCCAATCCTCTTCCAGACGGACGCGACTTAGCTGCGACCCCGAAGCAGCAGTGTGGGTGAGACCCCCACCCCATCCATCCTCCTTCCTTTTTTTTTTTTTTTTACCAAGTAGGGTATCCCCACACCTTCCACAGGAGATGGGAATAAACCCTACGGGCGCAAGCAAACCTCGCAATCCATGCCCCCTGGGTAAGTGCACGGAGCAAACCATCCATCGGTTTTGCTGGCTCATTTTATGAGAACAAGCCAAAAAAAAATGCAGCAGATCCAAATCTCAGGTGGACCGCACAAGGATCCACAGAAGCGGCTTCCTATGAAATTTTGTGCGCCACATTCGGGCAGATATTTTTAGCCACATGGAGCATGTACCAGGAGCAGATTGCGTGTGCCCAGGGCTGTGTGGCGGTCTAAAGAGATGTCCCTCATAAATCTACTCCGTCCATCCGTTTTGAAAGACCACTATAGACACGATTATAAAAATAAGACCGATCCAAAACTCATGTGGGCCATACCATGCTAAAAAGTAGGTATTGAACGTCTGGCGGTGACAGAAGTATTGTATCAAGATAATATTTGTTCCTGCACTTTATCTGAATGGCAGTAATTCTGTAAACGGTTTGGATGTCATATACATATTATGATCAATTTTAGGAAGGTTTCAATGGTTCTTCCCACTGTTTTATTGGTGTGGCCCACCTGAGTTTTGGATACTTCTGATTTTTAGAATCCTGTCCTATTGTGGTCTTTCAAAGGATATGGACACAGACATCTCTGTGAACCCTACGCGGCAATCCGCTCTCGCATGTTACTCACATGTTAACCCATGAAGAAAGTGTACTCCATTCAGGTCGTTCACAAATCAGAGCTAGCTAGTGTTCCTTATCAAAAGATCCAGCTAGCCTGTCAGAAACGTACACGTGTTAACCCATGAAGAAAGTGTACTCCATTCAGGTCGTTCACAAATCAGAGCTAGCTAGTGTTCCTTATCAAAAGATCCAGCTAGCCTGTCAGAAACGTACACGTGCCAACAAATTGATCGGAAAACTGAGGGCGCGGATTGCCTGCGAAAGCCTTTTGCAGGCATCTCCTACGCAAGGAATCTCGGTGGGGCCCACCGTGATGTTTGCGCGTCCAACCGTTTTGGGAGATCATTCTAGGTGTTGCGACCAAAATTGAACGGGATCCAAGACTTAAGTGGGCCGAAAACATGATGATTGAACTTCCACAGTTGAAATATTCGTGGGGCCATAGAAGTTTAGAATCAGGATAATATTTGTGTTTTCAGTTCATCTCAGTAGGAATGACATTATGAACGGTATGGATGGCATATAAACACCACTGTGGACCCCATAGAGGTTTCAATGGTATGAATTTCCCTAAACACCTTTTGCTTTAGTGCGGCCCACTTGAGTCTTGGATCCCGTTCATGTTTGGTAGCAATGCCTAAAATGATCTCCCAAAACGGTTGGATAGCATAGATTTCTCACAAACATCATGGTGGGCCCCACCCAGATTTCTTGTGCAGGAGATGCCTGCGAAAGGCTTTTGCAGGCCCTGAAAGCCTTTCCTTGGCATCTCCTGCGCAAGGAATCTAGGTGGGGCCCACTATGATGTTTGTAAGAAATCTACGTCGTCCAACCATTTTGGGAGATCATTTTAGGCATTGCAACTAAAATTGAAGAGGATCCAAGACTTAATTGGGCCGAAAACATGATGATTGAACTTCCACATTTGAAATATTTGCAGGGCCACAGAGGTTTTGAATCAGGATAATATTTTTGTTTTCAATTCATCTCCGTAGGAATGACATTATGAGCGGTATGGATGGGTCGGGTCTTGTCATGGGTAATTATGAGCTGCCCAGAGGTCCCGTCAAAGTCTATGAGTCCATAAGCTCACAAGCCAAATGAAGGTCCTTTGTCCTTCCAGAGTTATAAATCAGTCGTTCGACCTTCCGAATGAAGACATGCGCAAGTTCAGGAACATGTCTGATGAAAAAAGACATGTCCATTACCCGTTACCAGCATGATTCTCATTTTTCAAAGATCACGCTGCCCAATGGGTCTTATTCTCATGATCGTACGCATGATGGCAGCCCAAGATTCCTCTCTAATGGTAATAAATGGAGGTACTTGCCTCTATTCCAAAGTACACTCAATCTGCTTATTAAAAGATTATCATCATTTCATTTTAGACTCATCTAGACTCATCTGACTTAGGCATTAGAGGATTAATAGCTAGTCCCCAACCACCCTATTAGCCTTCCTTGTATTGTGCAAGATCTATCTAGTAGATCCGATCGGCTCACCAACGAGAGATCAACAACATGCATAAATCTTAGTTGGTCCCTTGCCCACCTCATCTGTTGTCCAAGTTTCAGCAACAACAGATTGATGCCTCCGTGAGAAACGACAATCAAGTCGTGTTCTCACCAAGTTTCAAAGTTTTCACCACATTCTTAACCCGTCTCGAAAAACCTTCCTACCTAACCATTAAATGGCCGGTGGAAGAAGAAAAAGGGGGAGGCGCCTATGGGAGCCGGACCTTCACAGCCTTCCCAGTTTGAAGACAAAGGTGTCCCTAAGACACCCTTCCAATTGTTAGGGTCAACCGAGCTCTTGGCTCAAGAAAGCGGACAGTAGAGGTCTCGCAATCGCAGGGCCAGATTGTTCACCCTTAAGCTGCAAATGGGAGGAGTGACCCAGGAAATAGGGGGATTCACCAAGTAATTGAATAAAATTAAGAACCTCCTGGCCGGTTTGGCTCCTCCACCTCAGTCGTCAATTCACCCGCCTCCAAACTCTCACAGGGCTGGAGAACCTTCCGGTGTTGACTAGCGACAACTTTCCCGCCAAGACTAGGTCCAGGGCCGAGCTCCAGATGAGGACGATGTCACTAGTCGAGCTACAACCGCACGAGCTCCCCCCGCGGTCGACTTTCTTGCAAACGATTTGCAACATAGGCTGGAAGAGAAATGTTCAACTCAGCAGAGAGAAGCTCCGGATCGACTAGATTACAATATTCCCCCATGGGAAGTAGAATTAAGAGAGCTCAGGGAACGTGTTGGCGATCTGCAGTGGGCTTAGAGGGCAAAAGCTCTTATCACCATTGACGCTTTGATCGAATCGACGAAATCTCCATTAACCAATGATATTCGAGCAGAGCAGCTCTCGAAAGGATTCAAAGTACCCCAACTCAAGCAGTACAATGGAATGGGAGATCATGCTGAGCACTTGGAGAATTTCCATGTCCGAATGGAGCTCCTCGGTATTAAGAACAACATAATGTGTAAAGCCTTCCCGTTATCATTGACGAGCTCTCAGCTTGGATGTGGTTCCAAAACCTGAAGTCGATGTCCATCAGCTCGTTCATGCAGCTCAGTTGCGCCTTCGTGACATAGTTTATTGGGAGCACAGATCAGCGGAAGCACTCCATGCACCTCACCGCGATCAGGCAAAGGGATGAGTAGTCCCTGAAAGACTACCTTGCATGCTTCAATGCCGAGGCAGTATAGGTGGAAAATTTACCGCAGGAGGTAATGCTCCATATTATGATCGAGGGATTGAGGGACAAAAGGTTCCTCTAGTCGGTTGGATAGGATCCCCCTAGTTCGTGGCCGAATTTCTAGATCAAGCGGAGAAGCACATCAATGCCGAAGAGCTGGTCAGCGCCCATAGATCCTCTTTAAAAAGGAAGGATATGAAAGACAACTCAAGTTCCAAACAACGAAAAGATGACCGGGGATCGTCCAGCAGAGGCAACGCTCCTCGAGGAGCTAAAGCCTCGGCCAATCTGTTTGAACAGTAGACACTTCTGAATATGCTAGTCAAGCAGGTATATATGGCGGTTAAGGATAAGGAGATGTTAAGCTGGTCTGGAATGATCAAAACTGATCCCAACTGAAGGAACAAGGTGAAATATTGTCTCTTCCATAAGGATCATGGCCACAACATAGCAGACTGCTTTGACCTGAAGCAACAGATCGAAACCCTCATTTAGCGGGGTTTCCTACGAGAGTCTGTCACCCAACGTCAAGATGAACAAAGGGCGGCAGCTCAGATATATCAGTAGGAAGATCAGATCCACAACGATCTAGTAGGGGAGATCCACACGATCGTTAGTGGACCTACTGGAGGAGACTCCAATAATGCACGCAAGGTTTACACCTGGCAAGCTCGGACATCCGAAGTTGGGCACTCAATCAATGTCACGAGACGACCTGCTAAAATGCCCAAAGTCGACTCCCCGACGATCACCTTCACCGAGGAAGACGCTCAGGGGATCATCCATCCCCATGGCGACTCACTTATGGTGGCTATGGTAGTTGCTAATAGAAAATTGTTCAGAATGCTGGTCGACACAGAAAGATCGGTTGATATCCTATACACCTCGACCTTCAAGAAAATGAAGATCGACAGGTCATGACTGCAGCTTGTGAAGACTCTCCTGATCGAATTCACAGGGGATATATAACACAATGCTAGAGGGGAGAATCACCCTCCCAATCATAGCATGGGAAGAGCCAAAGCAAGTATTGCTAATGGTGGACTTCCTTGTGGTAGACGTGCCTACAGTCTACAACATTATCATCAACTGACCCTCCATCAGAGCCCTCAAGGTCGTGATCTCTATCTATCATTTATCGATGAAGTTCTCGACCGAACAGGGCATCGGGGCAGTCAGAGGTGATCAACAGGAAGCTCGACGATGCTACGAGCTATCCCTTCGAGGTAAGAGTCAGGTATCCACTGTCACTCACACCATCTCTCTTGACCCCAAGGAAGAGTCCATAGAAAAGGGCTTAGCACTGAAAACTTGCTTGTTGTCTCGATCGTAGATGACGACCCAACCAAAGTGGTCCAGGTCAAATCGCAACTCAACCTAACACTACATGAAAAGCTCGATGCTCTCTTAAAGGAACACACTAATGTGTTCACATGGTCAAATCTAGACATGCTCGGGATCAGCCCAGAAGTTATGGTCTACCGACTAAACGCCGACCCAGCTCACAAGCCTGTTTGTCAGAAGTGACATCCTTTTAACACCGAGAGGTACGCCGCAATCAATGAGGAGGTTGAAAAAATGATTTAGACTAGTTTGTATCCAGATTGGCTCTCCAATGTTGTGCTGGTCAAGAAGGCTAACGAGAAATGACGAGTCTGTGTGGACTACACCGACCTAAACAAGGCTTGCCCAAAAGACAATATTCCTCTCTCTCCGTATAGATTAGATCGTCGATGCCACATCAGACTATGCGCTCCTCAGTTTTATGAATACGTACTCTAGGTACAATTAGATCCGGATGCACGCCCCCAAATAAATATAAGACAGCCTTCATCATTGATTGGGGCTTTACTGTTACAGGGTCATGTCCTTTGGATTAAAGAACATAAGGGATACTTATTAACGGATAGTCAACCACATGTTCGCTGACCAGATTGGCAAAATAATGGAGGTTTATATGGATGACATGCTCGTCAAGAGCGTTAGGTCGATAAACCACATAGACGACCTTTGCGACATGTTCACAATTCTAAAAAAAATCAAATGAAGCTCAACCCGAGAAAATGCGCATTCAGTGTCAGCTCAGGAAAGTTCCTCTAATTTATGGTACATCAGTAAGGAATAAAAGAAAATCCAGAAAAGATCTGAGCCCTGTTCGAGATGAGTTCGCCCACTACCATAAAGGAGATTCGGCACCTCATTGGTCGGGTTGCAATTCTCAACATGTTTGTCTCCAGGATGACGAACCAATGTCCTCCCTTTCTTCAAACAGTTAAGAGGAAGCAAGGAGACTGTTTGGATGGAAGAATGCAAACAAGCCTTCCAAGAACTTAAATCGTACTTACAATCGCCACCGCTTCTATCCAAACCCACACATGGCAAAGAGCTGTTACTATATTTGGTGGTCTTGCCTTTAGCAGTCAAATTCCATATAAAAGATATGTGAACTCTCTATCAATATTTCTAATAGAAATCCAACTGTTTTGATCCATGGAGAACTCGAAGCATTCATCGTATCTGAAGATCACGACGAATTAAAGGCTAACAAAACCAAAATCACATATACTAATCTAATTAATCTCAGAAATTCAAAAAGAACTCATGTACATTGCATACAAACTCCTTAAATTATCTAAAACTATTAACGTTATTCAAACATTAATGAATTTTTCAACAATTAAAACATAATTTGAAATTAAAGAATTAAAGCATGATTAAAAACTAAGAAGATTCACCTCTCAGCTCTAGCTGAGAGTTAACTAGAAGAAAACATAAACAAACTAGAACTATAACTAGAAAAGAAAGAAAATTAATTGTAGGAGGCTAGGAAGCCTCCTAGGTCTTGATCTCTTTACTCCCTATATTCTTAGATAGCTTATGAAGAGAGTGGAGGTGTCCTTTTATTATATAACTCCGCCACCGAGTAAGAAACTTCGAAAATTCGTGGAGTATTTACACACTCGGAGTTGGTGGCCTAAAATATAAAATCAAAATTTGAATTTACTGCATGTGGCAGACTGGTCATGACCGGTCGGACCCATCAGTGACAGTCCAACGAGTTTAGCAAGAGGGCCGACCTTTTTGGTTGACTAGTCATGACTGGTCGGACCTATGGACGACTAGTCAGCAGGTCGGTCGGTCAGCCTGGATTGCTTTGTTTTTTCTCTTCTTTCTTCTCCTTTCTCCTTTGCTTCTTTCCTCTACCTCTTGGCCTTTCTTCCTTTGATCTTCAAGGTGTCCTAAAGTGGTCTTTTAGTATCGAATTAGTGAAGTCTCTCTCTCATTCCTACAAACACAACATCATGCATTAGACAGGTCTTTAAGTGTAGAAACCATGCATAATGAGTGGTGAATTGGGGTTAGAACATGCACAATTTAGAGCTCAACAGGGATTGAGTTCATCTTTAACTTGATCTTGGAATGCTCTTTCTTGTGATGAATTATAGGAATAAAGAGTTGGATCTTATAGGATTAGAGCCTCTATGTATATGGAGTTGTGGTGACTTTTAATGCACTAAAACCCATCAAAATGCTCAAAGCCTGAATGCCATATAAATAGAATTTAAGTTCCAACTGTAAAAAAATGGGTGGAGTGGCAGTCAAGTTGATTGATCAATCAAGCTTGGTTTGACAGAACTTCAATGGCTAGTTTTTAGCCGTTGGCCAATCGATCCAAGCATTTGATCAAATGAACATGAGTCGTAGATCAATCAATCCGATCTGTCGATTGGTCGAACAATGTCAAAATAGGCCAGAGATTTTATTGGACAATTATGGCTACTTTCGATTGGTCGATCGATCGATCAGCGTCGATCAACTGGTCTCTCGATTAATCGGTGGATTGATCAACTGTACACCAAGCTTTGTTGTTTTAGACAGTTTTGTTTATAGAAGCTTGGGGCCTCTAATGCCTTACATTTTATGGTTCTTTTAATAATCTTGGGGTTAATGAACGACCACCTAAGGTTTACCTATCAAGGTCCGGCCATTTAGAGGCTATGTTGTTTTAGTTCTAAGGGTTAGGTGTCAGTGCACTTTTCTATGGCATACTAGTGCACCTTATTTGTCAATCACATGTGTCCATGTATTATAATGTCGGTTGAGCCTTAACAAGATGAAGACCGAAGATTCAAGTGGACCAGAAGCATTAAGGAAGAAGAACAGGCAAATGAGATGCCATGGTGATCCTAACCCCTTTGAACCAAAACACCCAAATTCTCTTAAATGATTGTACCAACTAGGAATACCCTTAGTCATTCTTATTAGCCTTAGATCATATAGAAAAATATGATAAATTAGGTTAATAAAAGAGGTGAAAGTTATTGTAAACAATCCAGCCCAAACAACAATTTTCGATATATCAGAACCATGTTTCGATAGGTCTTCGATATATCGAAATGGCCTTTTCGATATATCGAAATATGTCCAGAAAACTTATAACTCTCTAGACAAAATCTTTGATCCATTGAATTGGTATTTTGACATATCGAGATGAGTGTTTGATACCGTTTCGATATATCGAAAATATATCCAGTAACTTACTGAAATCTCTGCACAGATTTTTCGATATATCGAACTGGTATTTTGATATATCGAAGATCTCTCCGATCAATCGAAACTCCTTTTCGATGCTATCCAAGGAGTCGTTTTCTGTCCGTTTTGTGACTGTTGGAGATTTTTCTTTAAATACGGGAAAGATGATTTTTGGACAACAGAGGGAGATTTTGAGGAGTCTGAAGCCACCATTGTTGGAGGCCATTAGAGCTTCAAATCTTAACCATATCAAGTGATCTTCCTTATGATTCATCACAAGAATGGAGCGTTCCAAGCTCATGATGAAGATGCACTTGTCCCACTTTTGATCTCTAGAGTTTGGATTAACCTTGATAGTTATATTCATATCCAAAACTCTATGATGAAATCATTGTAAGTAAGACTCTCTAGGCAACCCATTTTCATAAGTTGTAGAGATTTCAAACCTACCCTCCTAGAACCTTGGGCATCTTCGTCGGAGCATCATATGCAATGGCTAATCTTAGAGCTGGAGTATTGGCGATGCAAGGGCATCGAAGATCGGGGGAGCATAAGAGGAGCTGATTCAAGCATGGGAGAGCGAGAAGAAGCAACCCCAAGTGGCGCTACAACGGGGCTCAAATCCGACAAGTAAGGTTATTAATTTGTATTGAGTCCAACCACTATTTTCACCGTGGAAATTGAGTGCAGAGTTTGTTTGTCAAACTCGAATCTAGGGTCGTTTGTTGATCCTTAGCTTATTAGTTGAGTCAAAAAGTCTAGGGACGTTTGCCATTCCTTGGCTCATTTGTCGGGTCTAAACAAGTCTTCAAAGGGAGCCACCAACACAGGTGTGAACATGTAGATTGGGAAGAATCCGTAAACTCCCTGGTAGGGTGGATCCGAGTTAAAACACCTAGGTTGGGATGAACTTGATTTAAACTCCCTAGTGAATGCCAGTGTGCTTAAGGGGTTAAGTACTTGAACTGGGAGTGGAATATACCCAAAATCAAACCACTATACATCATTGTGTTTGTGATTATATTTGAACAAACTTCTTATTTTGCATTGTGTTTAATTGTTTAATTATGAATGCTTAATTGTAATGTATGCTAGGCACTTGTTAGGCACATCCACACACACAAGATGTACTTTCATTTCTTAAGTAGACTTAAGCTTATATGATCCATCCTCACATAGTCTACTTAGGTTGCATAAATTATATGTTTGATTAGCTTAATCATTTATTAATCTATGCATGTTTAGACTAGGTTGTTAATTTTTATCCATATGCTAGTCTTATGATTGGACCCACTTAGGCTTGGAAGCCGAAGTGTTATTGACAGAAGGACACCGCTCATCAATGGTGGACCTTTAGCATAGGCTTCATTTCAATCTCCCTACTTATACGCCAGACTGACTATTTGTTATAACCAGTAGTCATAATTCACTTCCATCTGTGCCTACATGTCAGATTTCAAGGAAGATGCGAGCTTTAGGATCCGTCCTCCTACACCCATTTGTTGGGTTGACCATAGTTGTAATCTTCAATTTTTTCTTAATCTCGTTCAACAGTACAGTACTCCAAGAAGCGCTATACTGATCTCAGCCAGATTGGTGATCTGATTTTAGAGGTAAGTTATGTTTATTTTCCTCATCCATTATTTCGTTTTATATATGCTTGATCATAAAATTGCTAAACCTTTGCAAGTCCTTAGTTTCCAAGGCAAGAAGAGCTCATTGGACGAAGAGCTCTGACTTCCACCAATTGCCTGATTAATGCAAGCGTGCATTGTTGGTTGAATAGACGATTGTTTTGCCAACCGCTTGAGTAAGCACATCTCCGTATCTACGTCAGGGGTCAACAGTGATAATGGTTTGAATTGACCCAATCAGTTCTAATATACCCTCAGAGCAGCACACGTGTGTCTCGTGTGGCCAAAAACCACGCCAACAATAAAATCACACAGATCTAGATTTGTGGCTCACATAAGGTTTTCAATGGTACGTCCACTTGAAATTTGTTATCTACTTCATTTTTTTTTATCGTACAATAAGATGAACAGCGTGGATATGCCTCTAGGGTCTCACCCACATTGCTGGTCTTGGGCTCCTCAAGTTTCACTCTCTTAAAAAGTAGGGTAGCACAAAAGATGGACGAGTGGATATAACATAGACATAACAGTGGGCCCATCCTATGTTTGTTTGGAATATAATCCGATCAGTGGGGATGAGAGCCCATGCCTCCTTCATGGTCAATCACGGTTGGGATGATCTACACTGATGTACATGAATATGGACGCGACTGGTACAAAGCATCCAAAGTCAAGTCGCATCTCTCCTGCTCCGCCCAGTACGGAAAAGTCACATCGCCATCTCATTCGGATTACTACCCTGCACAGTCATGATGGGGTTCACTTGGTAATTTGGATATGCTTCAAAATGATGTGAGAAAACGGATCCACGGCATTTGATGCATAATACATACATCATTATGGCCCCCACCCATGTTAAGGGCCGCACCGGCTTAGGTGAGGCCGAGGTCTCACCTAATCGGCCAGAGAAAGCTAGGTGATGTCTCTCTACCAACTTTTTTCATTGTTGTGGTCCACTTTTCAGCTCCGGATTTGCCTTATTTCTTATCCCATCTCGCAGAGTGGATGGGCGGTGTTGATATAACACAAAAATGATGCAGCTTCCCTTGCAACTAGATGCTTTGTGAACCCCATCATACTGCCTGTGTCTTATCCCTACCATTCATCCATTTTGTCAGCTCATTTTAAGGGCATGGACACAAAATTAAGCAAACCCAGACTTTAGGTTGACCACATCACAGGAAAAGTGGTGATTGAATACCCACCTTTAAAAACTTTTTCAAGGCTAATAAAGTTTTGGATCAAGCTAATATTTGTGTTTTTCCTTAATTCACATCTGTGTGACTTAATCAAACCTTAGGAAGTTTTTAATGATGGACATTTAATCACAAGTATATTCCTGTGGTTTGGTCCACCTGAGATTTGGAACTCCGTTGTTGTGGGAAGAATACGAGATGACCTCTGCACCATCAGAAAGAGAATACGAGCTGACCCGAAGGTCGATCCAGTTCAGCTCGCACAGTTCATAGTCGATCTGATTCGAGGATGGAGTAGCTCTTACGGGCCTGACCGATCCGACCTAAAGTAGAGAAGCAGCCGTCAGAAACGACCTCACCAGGTCGACCGCCTTGCGACCTGACTCTGTTTCCGCAAGCCTCTGAGTGTGCGCGTAATAAGGGGAAGAAAATCTGGGAGATCTTTATCCGACCCGCCGAAGATCCTCGAAGATCTCGGGACAGCTCCGAAAATCCCAAAGATCCGAGAATCCCTCCCCGGAGATCATGGCTTCGAAAGGGAGTACAACTCTGCAATCTAGGTCTATAAATAGACACGTCTTCTTCTTTACTGAGGTACGAAAAAAACCAAGACTGAGAAAAAGCAGAATTTCAATCTTTCGAGATATCGCTAACTTAAGCATCGGAGGGCTAACGGCTGGACCCCAGCCACCCCCCTTAGTTTCTCTTTTGTTCTACAGGATCCAACCCTTTGTGAAGAAGGAGATCAGCGGCATCCATCCATCAGTGTCAAAGAGTCTTCACCATCATCTGTTGGCGAATTTACCGCATCAACAGATTGGCGCCGTCTGTGGGAACTTTTCTTCGCAGAGTCCTTTAAGTAGGAAAGCCGTGTTCTCACCCAATCACTGAAGACGATTTCAACTTCATCCTTCCTTTTTTACTATGGTTGGGAAAAGAAAGTACAAAGGGAAAGCCCCCGCGATCGATGGACCTTCAGACGACCAGATATCGGAAAATGAAGGATCGTTTCCCGAAATTCCGGCTATCCAGCTCGGTGGAAACTCTCCTCTTTCTGCCCAACAGGGGAGACAACAGAGACCCCGTAACCGAGGGGTCAGGTTGTCTCTTCTTGAAGAACAGGTAGGGGGGGTAAACCAAAAACTAGGGGGAGTCGACGAACGATTGGGCTATGTAGACCAGCGACTGGACGAAATTAAAGCTCTGCTAACTGGCCTAGCTCACCCAACCGTGTTGAACGATAAAGACCGTGAGGGATCTCGGCATACCCATTCTCGGCCGCAACAAACCTTGCACTCCCACCAGGTTCGACCGTCGCAGCGTTCTCAACATCCCACTCCGATGGAAGAAGATGAGGTCGCCAGCCGAGCAACCGAGGCTGGACCTCGACCAACGACAAGCTTGCCCGCCACCGACCTGCGACACAGGCTCGAGGAACGGAGAACAGCTCGTCTCGCACACGAACGAGCTGATCGTGAAGCCAGCAACAGGATTGACGACAACTTGGGCCCACTGGAGGCCGAGCTGAAGGAACTGCGAGAACAAATGGGCGATCTCCAGAGAGCACAACGGGCCCGAGCCCCAATCGCCGTAGATGCACTGGTCGATTCATCTGAATCACCATTCACCGACGAGATTCGTGAGGAACCCCTTCCCAAAGGGTTTAAAGTTCCCCAGTTGAAGCAATACTCTGGAATTGGAGATCCGGCGGAGCACTTAGAGAACTTCAAAGTCCGCATGGATCTCCTCGGGGCCAATGGGCATATCATGTGCAAGGCCTTTCCGTTGTCCTTAACAAGCTCGGCATGGACTTGGTTTCGCAACCTAAAACCCCGTACGATCAGTTCATTCTCTCAACTAAGCCGAGCCTTCGCTACTCAGTTCATTGGGAGCATGACCCGAGAAAGCATTCAACTCATCTCGCTGCGATCAAGCAAAAGGAAGATGAGTCCCTGAAAGATTACTTCGCACGCTTCAATTCCGAAGCTGTACAAATTGAAAACCTCTCGCAAGATGTACTGTTGCACACCATGATCGGAGGATTACGAGACCGAAGGTTCCTTTGGTCTGTCGGGGAAGAACCGCCTCAGTCCGTGGCAGAACTTTTAGATCGGGCAGCAAAACACATCAACGCCGAAGAACTGGTCAATGCTCATCGACCGGTGACCAAAAATAAGGATCGGCCGGATAGCAACAACTCGAAAAGACACAGGTCGGAACGAAAGTCCGAACAAAGATCGCCAACCCGGAACAGGCCCGCTCGCCGAACGAAATCACCTGCGCCACGGTTCGATAAGTACACTCCGCTCAACAAAACCATCGAGCAAGTGTATTTAGCGGAGAAAGGAAAATACAATTTCGAACGACCTGCAAAGATAAAGACCGACCCCAATAGGAGGTCGAAATCGAGGTACTGTTTGTATCACAAAGACCACGGTCACAACACCGTGGACTGCTTTGATTTGAAGCGACAGATAGAAGCCCTGATCCAGCAAGGCTTCTTGAAGGATTACATTGCTCAGCGTTCAGAGGGCCGAAGAGATGAAGGTCGAGTCGCCGACTTGACAGAGGAACAAAGCAACAACCCTGTGGAAGAAATCCACATGATTTTCGGAGGGCCGACCACTGGAGACACCGGAAACTCTCGCAAAAGCTACGTGCGGCAAGGAAGGACGTCCTTACCGAAGTCTTCTGTCGATATCACCAGCCGACCTACAAAGGTCGCGAAGGTAACCTCACAAACAATATCCTTCACCGAAGAAGACGCCCGAGGGGTCATACATCCACATGACGACTCCCTTGTCGTCGCGTTGATGGTAGCCAATAAAAAACTCCACAGGATGATGATCGACACAGGCAGTTCGGCCGATATCCTATACGCATCGGCATTCGAAAAAATGAAGATCGACCGATCTCGACTGAGACCAGTCAAGACAGCATTAACTGGGTTCACGGGGGATAGCATTATGCCCGAAGGAGAGATAAGTCTACCAGTCACCGCAGGAGAAGAACCAAACCAGAAAATAATAATGGTCGACTTCCTTGTCGTAAATACCCCTCTGCTTATAACGCCATTATTGGCCGTCCTATCCTGCGAGCTCTCAAAGCCGCCTTTTCCATCTATCACCTTGCAATGAAATTCGAAACCGACGAAGGAATCGGCGTGGTCAGGGGAGATCAGCAGGAAGCCCGCCGTTGCTATGAGCTTTCCCTACGAGGAAAAAATAAAAGTACAGTATCAACCGTTTCTCATGCGACCTCTCCTGATCCGAGAGAGGAGGCAAAGGAGCGCGGGTCGCCCGCAGAAGAGCTGGTCGACATTCCGTTGTCTGATACCGACCCGACTAGAACTATCAAGATCGGATCGTGTTTAGAAGGCAAGGTACGAGAGGACCTGATCACCTTCTTGACGGAGTATGCGGACGTTTTTGCATGGTCCCATGAAGAGATGCCTGGAATTTGTCCAGGAGTGATGGTCCATCGGTTAAACGTCGACCCAACCACTAAGCCAATCCGTCAGAAAAGGCGTTCTTTCAATGCAGAAAGGTACATGATCATCGAAGAGGAAGTACAGAAACTGCGCAAGGCTGGATTCATCCAAGAAATATGCTACCCAGAATGGCTCGCAAACGTGGTCCTCGTCAAAAAGAATAACGGGAAATGGAGAGTCTGTGTAGACTACACTGACCTGAACAAGGCCTGTCCCAAAGACAGCTTCCCTCTGCCACGAATAGATCAGCTCGTCGACGCGACCGCCGGGCACGAGCTACTCAGCTTCATGGACGCTTACTCTGGATATAATCAGATCCAAATGCACGCTCCCGACAGGCAAAAGACAGCATTCATTACGGATCGGGGACTCTACTGTTATAAGGTCATGCCCTTCGGGCTAAAGAATGCCGGAGCAACTTATCAGCGACTAGTAAACAAGATGTTCGCAGACCAACTTGGTAGAACTATGGAGGTGTACGTAGATGATATGCTCGTGAAGAGCAAACGATCAGAGGACCATGTCAGCGACCTCTGCATTGCGTTCAGAATATTACGAAAATATCAAATGAAGCTTAACCCCAGCAAATGTGCCTTTGGGGTAAGTTCGGGAAAATTCCTTGGTTTCATTGTAAACCAGCGAGGAATTGAAGCCAACCCTGAAAAAATTCAGGCACTCCTCGAGATGAGCTCGCCTCGCACAATGAAGGATATCCAGCGACTCACAGGAAGAATTGCGGCACTCAACAGATTCGTCTCAAAGGCTACAGATCGATGCCTCCCCTTCTTCAAGCAACTACGTAAGTGCAAGGAGATGATTTGGACCTCAGACTGCGAGCAAGCTTTCTGCGAATTGAAAGCATACCTCGGCTCTCCGCCACTATTGTCTAAACCAGCCCACAAAGAAGAACTACTCCTGTACTTAGCTGTCTCTCCAGCGGCGGTCAGCTCAGCATTAGTCCGAGACGATAAAGGAACCCAAAGGCCTGTCTACTACGTCAGCAAAGCCCTGCTCGATCCCGAAACCCGATACCCGACAATAGAGAAGCTAGCTTTGGCTCTAATCACCTCAGCACGGAAATTGAGATCGTACTTTCAAGCGCACCCGATAGCTGTGCTGACTGATCAACCATTGCGGCAGGTATTACAGAACCCAGAAACCTCAGGCCGTCTCGTTAAATGGGCCGTCGAGCTCGGTGAATTCGACATCAAGTTTCGGCCACGAACTGCGATCAAAGGGCAGGCCATCGCCGACTTCATCGTCGAATTAACTGAACCTCTCGAAATGGAAGACGACAGCAAATCTGAGCCGCCACAAGAAAGTAACTACTGCGCTCCGACCTGGTTATTACACGTTGATGGATCTTCCAATTCACGAGGCAGCGGGGCCGGTCTCGTCCTGACAGCACCGGACGGCATCCAAATTCAATATGCTCTCCGGTTCGGGTTTCGAGCCTCAAACAACGAAGCTGAGTATGAAGCGCTTCTAGCCGGCCTCCGCCTCGCCTCTGCAGTAGGGATCCGATCTATAAAAATACATAGTGACTCTCAATTGGTGGTCGGACAAGTGACCGCAGAATACCAGGTGAAAGGGGGGAAAATGTTAGCATACCTAACAAAAACTCAAGAACTGCTGTCACGGTTTGATCAGTATGAAATTGTTTAGGTCCCGAGAAGCAAAAATATGAATGCAGATTCTCTCGCGAAACTCGCCTCATCAGACGACGACGACCTCGGCAGGATGGTTCCCATCGAGTTCCTCCCTCAACGAAGCATATCGTCAAACGAGACAGCAGAAGTTTTTTCAGTAACAGCTACCCCTGATTGGAGGGACCCTATTGTTCGGTTTTTACAGACGGACGAATTACCCAACGACGAGAAAGAAGCTCGGCGCATTCGCTACAGATCGGCTCGGTACGCCATGATCGATGGGATCCTCTACAAGAGAGGATTTTCTTTTCCATGTTTGCGTTGTTTGGGAGCCGAGGAAGCTGATTACGTGTTGCGTGAAATCCATTTTGGTTGTTGCGGCAATCATTCTGGTGCTCGAGCACTAGCACAGAAGGTGATCAGGCAAGGATATTATTGGCCTACCATCCAGCACGACGCCCGGGAAATTGTTAAAAGATGCGACGGGTGCCAACGATTTGCCCCAATTCCTCACTTGCCACCCGAGGAGCTCACTCCCATGTCTGGACCATGGCCATTCGCTCAATGGAGAGTTGACATCATTGGCCCTCTTCCGACGGGGAAGGGACAGGTGAAATACGCAATCGTTGCCGTCGATTATTTCACGAAGTGGGCAGAAGCAGAACCATTGGTGACCATTACCGAGAAGAAAACAACAGATTTTATTTGGAAATCAATCGTGTGCCGATTCGGAATTCCGAATACAATAGTCACTGATAATGGGCGACAGTTTGACAACGAAAGGTTCCGGCATTTCTGTAAAGGTCTGGGTATCAAGAATGTGTATTCCTCTCCCCACCACCCGCAAGCCAATGGTCAGGTCGAGGCAGTTAACAAGATTATCAAAAACCATCTCAAAACAAAACTTGGGGAGAAGAAAGGCGCCTGGGCTGACGAACTTCCTGAAGTACTTTGGGCCTATCGGACAACAGCTCGGTCCACCACCGGGGAAACACCCTTCTCTTTGGCTTTTGGAGCAGAAGCTGTTGTCCCAGTAGAGGTCGGGATACCCACGAGTAGGATAAGCCAACACCGACCTGACAGAAACGAAGAACAATTACGGATAAACTTGGACCTACTCGACGAAGTTCGCGAAGCATCCCAAATACGATTGGCGGCCTACCAGCAACGGATTAGGCGATACTACAATTCCCGAGTAAAGGAGCGGCGGTTCCGAGCTGGCGATTTGGTTCTCAAAAAGGTCAGTACCAAAGAAAAAATCGCTGCCTTCAGTCCCAACTGGGAAGGGCCTTATAGGGTACTCGACTCACGCCGTCCTGGTACTTATTGGCTCGAAGACATGGACAGCCGGCCCCTTTCCCACCCCTGGAATGCTGACCACCTGAAAATCTACTATCCATGACGAAGTGGGACCTCGTCTGAAACATATGTTCCGAGGTGATGGTTCAGTAAAAATTGTTTCAAGTTTTCCCAAGTGTTGTGAACAACAGATCGGCCTAGCAGTGGTAACGTTCCGAACTGAAATTTGCTCTACTATCAAAGCCCTACAACTGTTCTAATATAATGGCCGAGTTTATGACAATGAGCTCAGTCACTTCGAGACTTGTGTATGCATGAAAAAGATAAAAAAAAATGAAGTACACAGCGTTTGAATAAAATGCCTCTGAGGGCTTGCATTGAAGTGAAAAGTTTCCTTTACATTGTTAAAAAAAAAAAAAAAAAAAAAAGGGAAAATACACATTCAGCCTTCGGTAGTGTTGGATGGCCCGGCTGCAGCCCCCTTTGAAGGTCCCTCCCTCGCGACTTCGTCCTCATCTTCATCGTTGTCGACTGGAGTCAGGTCGAGATTGGAAAAATGCTTGAGAACGAGCCGCCTGCAATCCTGGAAGCCATGATTGTACAGCTCTTCAGAAATTGCATTCAGCCTCTCAAACTTGGCTTCTGCGTCCTTTGCATCAGCCAAAGCCTTCATCTGGACCTCCTTCAAGAGCCGGGCCAGGTCCACCTTCTCCTCCTCAGCTGTCTTGAGAGCGGCCTCCAGCGACTCGACCTTGTTACCCTCAGACTGGGCCTTGGCTGAGGTCTCCCTCATCGCCTCCTCCAGAGACTGGACTTGTACTTGAGACACTTCCAGCTCGGATTGGGCCACCTTCAGCTCGGACTGAGCTGTCTGCAGTTCAGCTTGGGCTGTCTGCAATTCCGTCTGAGCCGTTGCCAACTCAGACAGTTTCTTCTTCAGCTCGGCCTTCATCGCCTCAGTCTTATTCTTCCAGGAAGAGGCAGCAACCAGAGCTTTTTGCATCTAGTGTGTCCGCTCAGCCATCTTCTGGCGAATCATAATCAGCAAGGCCGAGTCCTACAAAAATGAGCTACAACAGTTAGTAATGCGATGGTGGAACGAGTGAAGGAAAAGAAGAAGAGAAAGGGACAGTCAACTTACCCTGAGACTGCTCTCGATGGCAACACCAACCATCTGATCAGGATCTGATGTCGCAAGAGAATTCAGATCCTGAGGGATGCTCTGGTTAACGTCCATATAGGCGTTAACCCCCTCTTTCCAGGTCGCAAAATGCTCCGTTACCGGAGGCATGTCGACCTGGTCCTCGCGCTGCTCGGCCCCAGGAGCGGCAGCAGGGCGAGAGGCCCGGGGTGCCGGGGGAGGTCGCGACGACCCGACCTCAGTAGGGGTGCGGGCGGGCCCCACTGAAGTCGATGCTGTCGGAGTGCCAGACGAACTGGCACGAGTCGTGGGGCGACCAGCCGACGGCTCGGCTCGGGAGTCCGAGGTATCCGGCACGTTGACAACCGGAACCCCGGGAGCAGGAGGCTGGGCAGCCAAAGTTTCACCCCCTGCGGGAGATGAACCCTGAGGCTGACCAGACCCGCATACGAAGGACCGAGGCAACCTTTGTTGCCCCTGAGCCTCCGTGGCCATCCTCTTGCTCGGAGGTTCCACCGAGCTCTCCCCACGCTCAAGGAGCCGAGCAGGGATCCGGCGGGACTTAGAGACCGCCTTCGGAGCCATGCCTGTCCAAAGTACAAGGCAGAATGTCAGAGCACGTTACTTAGAAAATTGATAACGTAAAGCATGAATATCTATATTACCGACCCGATTCAAGGACGGATTCTACAGTGATTAGGCTGCGAAAGTTCCTTTCAACAGGCGGATACTCCCGTGCAGCTCGAATCTGCCTCTCTTGAACTACAGATAGAGCTACTCTGATAGCCACCGAGGCTGCATAGATAAGGAAATGCACGTCAGAATGAAAGAAAGTGGGGGTAAGAGAGAAATTCTCTAAGTATGGCTCGACCTGGCAGAGCAAAATCAGCTCGGACCCGATGCTCCAAAGGGCGAAGCTCGTCCGACGAAGCCTCCCAATCCCCCGACGCGAAGAACCATTTCCTCTTCCAGATTCTTGTCGAGGATGGCAGGCCGGTCACTATCGAGCCCCCATGGCCCGGATGGGAAGAGAGGTAATAAAGACCATGACCTCCCAAAGACTTGAGGCTGTACATGGAAAACAGCTCGTTCGAAGTCAGGTCTTTATTCCCTACTCTCTACCACAGTATGTAGCATCCCACCATACACCTCCAGCCATTAGGTTGGAGCTGGCTCGGTGCGAGGCCTAGGGTGTTAAGAACCTCTCGTACAAAGGGGTGCAGGGGTAACCTGAGACCGGCCTCTAGGTGCATCAGGGAGATAACGGTTTCTCCCCGGCGAGGTTGGCTCGGTCTGTCAGTCCGGTCCGGAATCCTAAGACCAACGGATTCCGGGATCCCGTATGTCCTTCTCGCATTGTCAAGGTCTCTCTGAGTAATTCGCGAGACCACCCCGTCCAGCTCGAAGGTATCTCCCTGAGCCGTTTCCCCAACTCCTGGCTCAGGAACCTCAGATTCCTCTTCATTCACAGGATCTGCTGTCCTGGAATGAGATTCTCTGGGATCGATCTCCTGATGCTCTGGTAGAGGAGGGTCCGATTCGGAATCTCCAAACCTCACCATCGGAATAGCATCAGAGCAGGAAGACTCCGACATTTTGAAAATCACAAAAAGGAAGATCTTCTAAGAAGATGAGAAGAGCGTACCCTAAAATAACTGGTACGCCGGCCGGAGGAGAGGTGACAGAGAATGGAGAAGAAGAACCCGAAAAGAGAAAGAGGGAGGAAAGCCGGATCAGAGAAGAAAGGAATTTTTCAGAAATCCACTAACTCTCGAGTTTTATACCCGAAGGGTTATTCGGCATTTAATGCGGAGATCCCGCGTGGCGGCTCTTGGTTGAAGCGTACAAAAAGTATCGCGCCACTTCAGACACGTGGCATCACCCCGTTAGATAATATTCTGTTGAGCGCTGATACGCCGTACAAGCGAATGATGACGCCTCGATTTTTTGAACGACGCATTAAATACCACTTTCCCGCCCGTTGAGATGACGGCGCGGCAACACGACAGCTGTGAAACATTAAGGGTAGCCAGATCGACGTATCTTCTCTATCAAGCTACTCCCGAGACAGACGTGCTAGACTCGGGAGTGGGGGGACTTCTGTTGTGGGAAGAATACGAGATGACCTCTGCGCCATCAGAAAGAGAATACGAGCTGACCCGAAGGTCGATCCAGTTCAGCTCGCACAGTTCATAGTCGATCTGATTCGAGGATGGAGTAGCTCTTACGGGCTTGACCGATCCGACCTAAAGTAGAGAAGCAGCCGTCAGAAACGACCTCACCAGGTCGACCGCCTTGCGACCTGACTCTGTTTCCGCAAGCCTCTGAGTGTGCACGTAATAAGGGGAAGAAAATCTGGGAGATCTTTATCCGACCCGCCGAAGATCCTCGAAGATCTCGGGACAGCTCCGAAAATCCCAAAGATCCTAGAATCCCTCCCCGGAGATCATGGCTTCGAAAGGGAGTACAACTCTGCAATCTAGGTCTATAAATAGACACGTCTTCTTCTTTACTGAGGTACGAAAAAAACCAAGACTGAGAAAAAGCAGAATTTCAATCTTTCGAGATATCGCTAACTTAAGCATCGGAGGGCTAACGGCTGGACCCCAGCCACCCCCCTTAGTTTCTCTTTTGTTCTACAGGATCCAACCCTTTGTGAAGAAGGAGATCAGCGGCATCCATCCATCAGTGTCAAAGAGTCTTCACCATCATCTGTTGACGAATTTACCGCATCAACATCCGTCATTCTAATTTGGATGCATGTTCTAAAATAATGATTCAAAATGGATGGACGGCATGAATAAAGTACATATATATTATTGTGGTGCCCATAGAGCACTGTATACAGAGTCGCTGCTGTCCATGTCAGTATGCAATCAATGTATCCTAGTTCCTTGGATCTGGTGGGCCAAATCATGATGTGTTTCCCAACTTTGGTCCAACCACCAGGTGCCTGATGAAATTTTGAGGCACTGGGCTCGAAAAACCCGTCCCATTGGTAATTCAAGTGAATCAGATGATTGAGATAGTGCATAGAGTGACCTCCATCTTTGAAACTGTTTTGGTTGGTATGGCCCACATGAATTACTAATGGGCTTGACTTTTCAAGCCTATTCTTTAATTTTTGTGTGTCATCTAATGGCATGAGTAGATTTTACATAATTATCATGGTGGGCCTCGTAAAAATCAACAATGGACATCTCTCACTGAAATGTTTCCATTGGCATGGTCCACCTTAATCATATATTAGCTTATTATTTTTAGCCTTAGGCCTAACATGGGATGACATATGTAATAGTAGAGTGGATTTCACATAACCATCATAGCATACATTCCCCTCCCAACTATTTCCCTTAGTATAACCCACTTGAAACAAAAATGGGTTGAGGAGAATCATGCAACCCCCATCCACCACCCTTTGCCAGTAAGAGAAGAGTTTCATGAAATAAATGTTCTTTATTGAAACAGGTGTAAGATGGATGCGCAACCTTGATTTTCCAAGGGGTGACGTGTATGTGAGATGACTTGTTCCGTCCATTAGATGTGTAATCTCATGATATGTCTAGATCCAAAAAGTCAAGATAACCAGTAATTTTGGATGACCACATTAATGAAAATAGTGGAAAAAGAGATGTTCACCCTTATTTTTGCAAGGCCACCATGGTTATTATATTAAATTCACTCCAACCATTAGATGCCGTACTAAAACTTAGTACTATGGCCCAAAATGAGGCATATTAGTGATTCATTTATGCCACACCAGGGAAACAATTTGAAGGGCGAGCTTTGCTACATTGCTTCTAATTGTGTGGTCCACCTTAATCATAGGCACGGCTTATTTTTGTGTCCCGTACCTAACATGAGGTGATGCACATGGTGGTCAAGGTAGATTTCAAATAAACACCACTGTGGGGTCCACCCAAGCCGGCCACCCGCTTTTCCTTCCACCTCATCGCTCATATTTATTAACATTAGTTATTTGTCAATTTCTACAACGATTTAAATGTCCAATCGCTTGGACTTTGAGAGTTTCTCATTAATAAAATGCTTCTCCCTCTGCCTCGAAAGAAAGAAACAAAAAAAAAAAATGAGCAAAGTTTTAGTTCTACGAACATCTAAACTGGGACAATAATTCGGACAGTTTATTTTGACTTAATTTAATGCCACATGTGCATAATCCAAGCGGTTGATAGGGTAGTTTGATGGTGAATATTCATTGGCCCCATAATCTTGCAAGGATCTTGGCCATCCAATCAGTCGATGTGGATTTTAAGATCATATAGTGGCAATTCTAGATCAACAGTCATGATTACTGGTGGGAGGAATTATTTTGTAGCATTGAATCTTAGAGAATGGATGCATAAACATTAGAAATTTTAGCAAAATTGTTTTCCTGTAATGCCGAGTTTAATGAAATATTAGAAATTTGAAGCACATGGCACGCATGAAAAAAGATTGACAGGCAATATCCCTGCCTCTCCTCATTTTTTTTCTTCTCGTTTGGAGAAGGTGGACGCATCAAAGTTTGCCAGACAAAGGTCAAGTCTTCTCCAGATTTAACGAGATATGAAAAATGGGTAGCATACAAAGTCGCGCCTTAGATGAAGTACATGATGCTTGGCTTGTATCTTTACACTATTAGCAGGCTCAGAATTATGGAAGGTGGGGGCATGTTTAAGAATACAGACCAATGATCTGTGGAGTCCAACTTTTGATGGAGTATGCCCCCAAAATCATCCATGAAAGGTCTACCGACCAAGATTATATAAGACCCTTTTTTTTCATGAAATGTGGTCTGTTGTTGTATTTCTTTTCTTAGTTGTTATCCATCAACCCAAATTGAATTTTTAGCATCCTCATATCGAGGAGATTTTTGGGCCATAATCTGTCCATCCTTGGATACAACAACCAATGGCCTAGATTACTAAACCATGGGTCTAAGATGAGAAACTCCAAGTCAACTCTGGCTATGAGACACCCACACCTTTGAAACAGTACTGGTAGACTGAGCGAAGATAACCTCGTCTCAACACTAAAGTCCCGGTATTGATTTCCAACGTCGGGGGTGGCTAACATTGAAGTGTGACTTAATAGAATCTATATATTTTGCGAAATTCATAGGATCGTGCAGTGCATCGAGTATGTAGATCGAGTAATATGAAATAAAGACATACCTGTATAGTGGGCCATCTCAAATTTGAGATTTGAATTTTTCTCTCCTGAAATTACTGTAGAGAAAACCTTAGATGGGGCTTGTTTAAAGTGTAATCCCAAATTGAGAACCTAGCACCCTTTAGAGAAAACTTTAGATGGAGCTTGTTTTCAGTGTAATCTCGGATTGGGGACCCATCACCCTTTAAATAGTAATTGTATTAGGTGTGACAGTGTTTGAAACCCATCAAAACACTGTCACCCTTGCTCCACACGAATTTGGGTAACAAAATTCATGTTCAACTATAATACTATTACGGGAAGTGTAGATGCACAACCCCTTTTATTTCTGTAGATCACGTTTATAGTGGGGTCCATTGATCAGTCCATACATGAATCTATATCTGTATTTAAATCTGGACCATTGATCAGTCAGCCCACTATATAGAAAACTTATATTCTTCCACTTAGGCCATACTGTTCAATGTCACGGATTTTAATTCTACTTAAGCGGTCAACCAAATGTCAGATTTTGTGGACAACGTTTTTTTTCCAATCTAGTCCATCAAGGCTACTAATACCGAATTGTGGTAGTTTACACAACGTTTATTAAGGCGAAGTGAGATGAATCACGGTCACTAGTATCATTAATCTTAATAACATAGATTGTGAACATAGTCGTGTGGTATGAAGAGTACACTCAAGTGTGATCAAAAGTGCCTACCTTCAAGAGGTCTTAGGAGCTTTCTTAAAATACCTCAAATGAGACAATACTAAAATTCTACTATTCTCAAAACATATTATACATACCAAATGAGAGAAATAGTATAAACCAAAAGATGGAATCATCAAAATAAATGAGATCTCTACGAGTGTCTGAATAAAATAAGTTTAAACTGATCAATCTGAAAACTCCCATTAACTGAATATATCTGCGAGGTCAATGACTCCCATAGACACTACAAGCTCCTGAAATGGTGCCACATGAAGCCCTTTAGTAAGATGATCGGCTATAATCTCTTTAGTATTGATAAGCTTAATAGACACTTGATGATCCTGCACTCTATCCTTTATAATATGATACTTTACATCGATATGCCTTAACCTTGATGAGTGTTTGCTGTTGTACGAGAAACGCATCGCAACTAAACTCTCACAAAAAAACATTTTCATAGGTTTCGGGATATGCTCCAAGACCCGTAAACCATTAAGAAAACCCAGTAGCCACACACCTGATTTGTAGCTTTGTAACATGCGACGAATTCTGCCTTTATAGTGGATGAAGCTGTGGTGGATTGTTTTACACTTTTTATGTACACAGCTCCTCCACTCATAAGAAAAAAATATAACCGGATGTGGACTTTCTTGTGTCAACGCAGCCAGTATAATCTGCGTCTAAACAACCGACCAAATTCAGATGGTTGGCTTTTCTGTAAGTGAGTGCAAAGTCTTTCGTCCATTGCAGGTAGCGCACCACTTTCTACAGTTACCTGCCCAATATTCCAACCATAAAGGTAATATCCGGGCGCATATAGAACTGAGTATACATTATACTCCTACTGCTAACGCATACAGAATTTACTTTATGCGATCTTTTTTTAAATCATTTTTGAGGCACTGAAAAACTTATGAATTTGTCACCTTTAACTATACGTTATCAAGCATAAGAACAATTTTGCATGTCGAATCGCTCAAGTATCTTACCAATGTAGGCTCTCTGTGACAAATCAAGTAGTCCTCAAGATCAATCCTTATGAGTCTCGATCCCTATGACAAAGAAAGTATCACAAAGGAAGAATCCGATTTCTTATTTATTAGGTACATGAATCCTTAGCGAGAGTAGTCGTTTATAAAAGTGATAAATTATTTGTATCCACTCCATGAGACTATAGGGAATGGACATCAAATATCTGTATATATCACTTTTAGTAGATCTACGCTTCTGGTTACTTCATTTTTCCTGATTCTTGTTTGTTTTCCCTTAATGCAATCTGTACAATCTTTAAAACCAAAGAAGTCCAAGGATTGAAATATTCCATCCTACACAAGCCTTTCCATTATCTCATAAGAGATATGGCCTAATTGCCTATGTTATAAGATGGAGGAAACTTCATTCATCTTTCTTCTCTTTATTCCTACTCTGTTATGTTGCAGGTTTATGTTAAGAACGTTTGCAGTATGTAGGTTTAACTAATATAACTCATTCATTAGAACACCATGGCCAGCTACATTTAAACCGAAGTAAATACGAAGACTTTCATTCTCAAATTTAAAAGGCATTCACATTTAACTGAACGAGAAATCAAAATCAAATATCGCCTTATAAAAGGCACATAAAAAAATATATCTACTAGATCTAAATAATGACCATATGCTAATCTAAGTCTGTAAACTCTTACTGCCGCAACATTCACTTTTACGCCTATTGCCAATGCACACTGATTGCTCCGTGTTAGTTGGCATTTAGCTCTGTAGTATATCCTGGATGAAAGTGCATATGTGAATAGAAGTGCCAGAGTCTATCCATCGAGAATTCGTCGATACATTAATCAGATTACTTTCAAAACAAACAAGAACATGATGATTACCTTTCTTTACCAACCATGCATTAAAGCCTTCACAGTCCTTTTTCTGGTGTCCTGACTTCTTGCAGAAGAAGCATCCATCATCAGGACCCTGTCTTTTCTTCTTTGCTTTGCCTTCAGATTTTGGCTGATTGCCACCTGTATGATCCAAAGTACCTTTTCTTGAATTTTGTTTCCTTTTCTTATTCTTTCATTTTCTCTCTTATCCCGGGGTTGCGAAATTTACATTATGTGTGATGCCTTGCTTAGCCAATCTTTCCTCCGCTTGGACAAACTGAGAAATCAGTTCGTCCAACGTCCATTTGTCTTTAATGGTGTTGAAATTCACCTAGAACGTATTGTATTGACGAGGCAGGGAAATCATGATCAGATAAATAAGTTGATATCCTCAAATTTCAGTCCTAAGTGGCGTATCTTGGATATTACTTGGATCTGTTCTATAATGAATTCCCTTATATTTTATTTACCGTTATAGGTTGCACAGATCAATTTGCTAAGTAATGAAGATAGTTCAGCCTTTTCTGATTTCGTGAAGTATTTGTCTATCTTGGTTAGGCATGTGACCTTTCATGGCCTCTGAAATCACGTACTTCATGATTTTAGGGCACATTGTATTGGATTTCGTCTAGGCCTTGTAGTGAAGTATTTCCTCTCCTTTACTTTCAGATGAAGGCTTAAGAGGTTCTAGCTCTGCTAGGGCAATGTCCAACTTCATACACCCCAGGATAATTTCAATGGACTCCTTCCATGTGTTGTAGTTGGAGCCGGTCAGAAGGGGTACTGCATTATAGCTATTTGGAATGTTAACTATAAAATAAACTCACATTAGACTTTATATCATAAAGTTTCAGGCAATTAAACATTCAATTGATTGAGGGCCTTCAATTGAATTATCCAGAATGAAAGTGGGCCTAAATAATCAATCCTGGCGAGAATCGGCCACATCATCATGACTCCACCTGTGGGTGAGGTAGTCATAACATGCAAACGGTTCTCCTGAACTTGAATCTAAATGATGATCGTCTGTGTTTTCGTCACCATTTGCATGTGTTCATGTCCTTGGTAAAGTGTTGATCGTTTGTGTTTTCGTCACCATCTATATTGGACGTGAACGCAACTGTATGCAATCCTTTAACTTAATCCCAACATTAAAAGTCTGAATTCGTGCAAATCTTCACTGTGGTGGCTAATATTACCAGATCTAACTCTATGATTTTCGACTCAGGACTGCAATCATGTGTTCATATCCCTACTTAAATGGTGAACCTCTGTGTTTTCGTCACCATCTGCATGGGAAGCGAACACAACTGTATGCAATCATTTTCTTAAACCTAATATTACAAGTCCATAATTGTGAAAATCTTCACTAATTAAGGTCGCTGTGGTGGCTAACACAACCAGATCTAATTCCACAAAATTTAGACTTAGGATTACGATTTAATCATATCCTCAACAAATTATACCTAAATAGTTCAATTTGGCCCAATAATTATTTGACACCAACCATTAAAGAAGGTAAAAAACTTAGAGTGAAACTTATGATTAGATCTTAATACCCATCTCTAATGGACCGTGTCAACTCTTAAAATGGGTAACGAGCCCCACAACTGAGCCGAATCAAAACTCCATATGATCTTAACATCCTCAATGAGCATCCAAAATTTGGTCAAACTATTCATAAGATGGGCATTATAGATTGAATATTTAGCTTAATTCACATGGATAGACAAATCTTACATCATGGGCCATATAGATGGACCGCTAAGATCTGATACTAAGGTCCACATGATTAAATCTACATGCTTAATTGTCCATCTAGTAAACAATCCAGATGGAATGTCCACAATGAACGTTTCACATCTTAACACTAATTATTAAAAGCAACCTTAAATATAAAGGTTCAATTTAAAATAATGTATTCACGTAAAAGGAAAAGGCACATCCGAGTAACACAACTAGTCCGATGGCCCACAAGGAAGACCCACTAGACCAACCGTCTCATAGGAATGGCCCACCAAAGGGTCATTGTTGCGCACTGGGCCCATTCACCCACACACACACACACACACACACACACACACACACACTAAATGGGCAGATAGATCTTACAAGATGTTTCATGAAAATGAACGGTCAAGATCTGATATTAAAAGCAAGGTCCATATGATGAAGTATCTACGTTCTAAATTATCCACCCATGGAGGTTTTAGATGGCTTACCCATATCACACATAATGGATGGACAAAATTGAACTTTAAATAGGCAAATTCATAGACTTGACCAACAGGTCTATGAATGAGTAAGGCCTTACACCAACGGCCTATCCACATAACCATATGTAAGGATGATCATTAGTGATCTGGAATGACCATTCACATTACATGCGCTATTCAAATGGTTCAAAAGGCATAATGGTCTGAAACTGGCCTAGGACAATGGTCCTGAGAATTGGACTTAATTTATTTAGCTATGGGCCTAAAACCTAAGCTTTTTGTACTAGTCCATGGGGCTAGAAAATTAGGCCCACATTGATCCAACTCAATAGTCCCAAACTAGGCCTCGAGCTTGATAGGCTGATGTCAAAGGCCTAGCCCTCAGTTTTTGTATGAATTCTGCAATAAAAAGGAATTTTTTTAAACCCTAGCCTCACAAGCACAACACAATTGCTGCCACAACTTCTGCCACCGACGGAATCCATGGCTGCCTTCTCTTAGTGTCGCAGATTGCAGAGCACTATAATGGCTGCCGCGGAAAAGGATTTCCATCTACGCCAACCACAATAGCCCTAATCACGGCTGCTGCCACTGGCGCTGAAGAAGATGGTACTGCCATTGACGCTGCCAGGCTACAGCTGCTGGAAACAGAGAAGAAAGGGAAAGGAGGGGTGCAACATTGCCGCTGGCCTGTTCTGGCTTTCAGTTCCGTTGCCGATCATCCGCAGCCCCTTTAATAGCAATGGGGTTTTCCAGAGAAGCGACTGCCATGGATGATGGTTCGAAGCTTCCTTGTAGTCAGGTGATAAATGCTACCATAGTTATGAGTTTTTAACTCCTATTGATTTTATCGGATTCTGGCAACACTTTATGCCAGCTGCAAATTCTGACAACAATGGTGGTTTATCCCGCTAGGAATGAACGATTGCAAAATCGTATCATGGCCAGGATCTGATTGCAAAGATCCAATCCTAAGGGATTGGAAGAAAATACAATAATCTGTATGGATCCTCCAAGCCCAATGCACTATTGGTTCTGATACCAACTGTTAGAATTTATATATTTGGCGGAATTCATAGGATTGTGCAGTGCATCGAGTAATATGAAATAAAGACATACCTGTATAGTGGGTCATCTTGAATTTGAGATGTGGATCTTCCCCTCCTGGGATTGCTATAGAGAAAACCTTAGATGGAGCTTGTTTTCAGTGTAATCCCGGATTGGGGACCCAACACCCTCTAAATAGGAATTGTATTAGGTGTGGCAGTGTTTGAAACCCATCAAAACACTGTCACCCTTGCTCCACACAAATCTGGGTAACCAGAATCCATGTTCAACTATAATATTACCACAGGCAGTGTAAACGCGCAACCCCTTTTATTTCTGTAGATCACGTCTGTAGTGGGGTCCACTGATCAGTCCACACATGAATCTGTATTTGTATTTAAATCTGGACCATTGATCAGTTGGCCCACTATATAGAAAACTTACATGACTAACTGTGTGGGAAATCATTTATACACTATAATTCACCGATAACGACTATGCTGCATTATATTAGAAGTATGAAATCTTACCCATCCATATATTAAAATTAACTCTATGGGGCACACTGTAGTTTATGTGTTTTATCCATGCCATCCATCCATTTACTAGCTCATTTCAAGGCATGATCCCAGAAAATGAGGCAGATCCTAAGTTCAAGGGAAACCCTTTCATCTCCTAATTTATCTTAGCCACACTTCGTGAACCTCAAGTGTAGAGGAGAAGATGGTGCAGCCTGGGTGTGGTTGGGCACTCGGCCGGTTTTGGTCGGGCGACTGAAATTCACCCGGATGATGTTAGTCACTAGACTATTTTCGTAAAAGTCAAGTGCTCGATGATCTTATGACCGGGGCACCCGACCATGTTGGGGCGGGCGTCCAAAATTTGGCAGTTTATCTCAAAAGCTCTCTGGATGGTTTTATGGTTAGCCGGGCGCCCGATGGTCCACTGACCGGGCGTACGACCATGTGCGGACTGCTTAAACGCAGTTTTCTGTTTTAGCTCTATTTCTCTGATTACTCTATTTAAGAGGTTCTTAAACGAGATTAGGGTATCTTAATAGGCTGTTTACATGTCCAAGGCAAGAGAGAGAAAAAAAGAAAGAGAGGAAGAGAAAGAGAGAGAGGAAGCTTGTTGGAAGAAGAGTTTTTACGTGTGAAGGTGATTCACGGTGCAATCGACGTCTCGACTCTTCAACGTCCTCGTGATCGGTGAGATCTTTCAGTTTCTAGTTTCCTAATTGTTTATCCATCCGTGTGTGGGTGAGGAAGATTAGATCCAAGCGGATTGTGCTTGTGATCGAGGTTGTAACAGTTCTCTTTCATAGTGGATTGTTGGTCTGGACTAGGTCCCGTGGTTTTTACCTCTTTGAGGGTTTTCCACGTAAAATTCTCTTATGTCATGTGGTTTAAGATTTGATTTAGCTAATTGCTTTATTATATCCTATAATTCAAGTAGTTTGGGGGGCGAGATCCTAAGGTTTTATGAAACACACCCAACAAAAGTGGTATCGGAGCATTTAAGTTGTTTGAACGAAAGTGGGATCGGTTCTGAATAATGGAAGGTGGCTCATCAAGGATGATCAACCTCAATGGGTCTAGCTGGACCATATGAAAGGCTAAGATGGAGGACTTGCTTTATTGCAAGGACTTGTATACTCCAATCTTAGGCATATCAGCGAAGATAAAAGATATGCTAGATGATGATTGTAAGAAATTAGACCGGAAGACGGTGGAGTTTATTAGACAATGGTTGGACGATTGTGTATTCCACCATGTGTCTACGGAGACCTTAGCCGCTAGCCTATCGCAGAAATTGCAAGGACTGTATGAGAGAAAGATAGCTGACAATAAGATCTTCCTGATTAGAAGACTTGTAAATCTCAAGTTCAAGGATAATGGTTCTGTGGCTGAGCACATGAATGAAGTCAGCAATATTGTGAACCAGCTCTCTGCTACGAAGATGGTCCTGGATGATGAACTACAAGCTTTGCTATTACTTAGCTCATTGCTTGATAGTTGGGAAACATTGGTGGTGTCTCTGAGTAACTCCGCACCAGACGAAAAGATGTCCATGGAGCAGTTAACGAGTTATCTCTTTAATGAGGAGAGAAGGAGGAAGTCTTAAGGGTCTACTCAGCAAGAGGCCCTTGTGACATAAGATCGAGGGAGAGGAAAGAACAGAAGGTGCGAGAAAGATCGAGATAAATTCCAGATGCAAGTTTAATGTCAGGAGAAATGTTGAATGTTGAAACTGTGGCAAGAATGATCATTATAAAAGTGAATATCATAAGAAAAATGATCAGAAAGGAAAAGGGAAGGAAAAATGTGTTGAATCAGACTCTACTGCGGTCACCTCCGATGGTGACGTTGTAGTCATTCTCTCAGTGGATTATGATATTTGTCTCACAACTGCGAATCAGGACACCGATTGGGTGATCAATTCAGGAGCATCGTTTCATGCAACTCCACAAAGGGATTTCTTCACAAGCTACAAGCAAGGCAGCTATGGTACAGTGAAGATGGGGAACTCTGGAGTATCACAAATTGTAGGAGTTTGTGATATCTGTGTGAGGCCGATATTGGCTGTACATTGGTTCTAAAACATGTGAGACATATGAAATTGCGGTTTTACCGCTTATAGAGATACTTGGAGATATGCCTAATGTCCTAGAGGGGGGTGAATAGGACTTTTTAGATTCCAATTGTAATTAAAAACTGATCAAGTCAATCTTATCTACTAAGATTATCATAATAACATTCAAGGCAATTATATGAGCAATTTGTAAGCAAGGACTATCATAGGCATTTCATCAAACAGTTAGCATTCATGATTGACTAAACCATTCAACACATAGCAATCATTCAATCTCACAATGCACAATGATTTATAGTGGTTCGGTTTCCCTACTCCACTCCCGGTTCACAATCTCAACCTATGAGACCACCGAATTTCACTATAGTCTTGGTTTTAAATCAGGTTAACCATCAACCTTAACATCCTTTGATCTAGGACCGCGTTTACCATCCGCCGATGGCCCAATCCAGGGACTTGACGAGTTTGGATCTCAAACTCTCACCAATCCTAATCCAAGGATGGTCACGTACACTCCCGCCGGATTTTCCCAATCCAGGGAATATAGATTCAATAAATGGACTCTCAAATACTAGACATACCTAGACGATTGAGCCCCGATTCGATGCCTTTGATGAGTAGCTTCAGCTCCACGTGCTTCAGCTCTTCTTTGTGCTCCCAAGATCAGCTACCGATGTAAATGATGAGGTTATGTTGATGCCGGGTAGTTGGGAGAGTTGGTCTAGTTCCTCTTGCCTATTCAATGCAATGGTAATGAGGGAACTACCAAACTTCAAGCATTCAATGGCTATAAACGACCTCATAAATATATTCCGAAGGTAGGTCAGCCATGAATGAAGGTCTTGACTTCATACTTCAAACCGAGCTTTGAATACTCATTGATAAGCCATTAATGGCTAGGTTTGAATGATGAACTCAAGGGGGACAAGAGCAATGAGGGTAGGAGGATGTGAGTAAAAACTCTCTCTCTTAGCTCTTGAAGGGTGTTGAATGCATACCATGAAAGACCACAAGTCATGGCTATATAGAGCCCCAAATGATGGCCCCAACGGATCTAAAACGGTCACGTCCGACCTGTCAGAGATGGGTCTCAACCGATCGGACGGACCGGTCGCATTTCAAATATCTGGGCCACATCTGGGTCTGCCCAACCGGTCAAGACCGGTCGGATTTCCTTGCTGGAAGAATTCAATAATATAGGGCGACCGGTCAAGACCGGTCGGCTGAGCTTGCTGGAACAATTGAAGAATGCAGGCCGACCGGTCAAGACCAATCGGCTGCGCTTGCTGGACAACCTGCTGTTTGCAGTCCGACCGGTCGGCTATCCTTGCTGGACTAAATTAGTATAACTGGTCGACTGGTCAAGACCGGTCAGCTGTCAACCTGAACAGCTTACAGCAAGTTTGCTGTCTTGATGATGTCCCTGGCCGACCGGCCAAGACTGGTCGGCTGCCCAGCTGAAAATACTACAGTAAGGTGCTGTTGAGTTGAGGAGACTGGCTGATCGGTCGGCTGTCTAGACACTTTGATTCACTACGCCAAAACAGCAAAAAACGACACAAAAACGCTTGGTTTAACGACGGACATTTGTTCGTCGCAAAAGTAAACATGGTTTAACGACGAATATAATCCGTCGGTAATTTTAACGACGGACTATATTCGTCGTATTATCCAAAAAGTTCGTCGCTAACTAGTAACTATCTCGCTTGGCGGGTTTTTAATTGACGGAATTTTACGACGGACCAAGATCCGTCGGTAATTGAAATTAAAGACGAATTTAATTCGTCGTAATATTTACGACGGCTCTAATTCGTCGTTAATTATAAATTTTCGGCGGATCATGGCCATTAGGGCCGAAATAACAGACGGAAATTATCGACGGACTTTCCTGGTTTAGCGACGGATATAGTTCGTCGAAATCCTTGTTTATTGACGTCTCAATTTAAAACAAAAAAATTAGTTATTTGACAACGACATTTGACAGTAACAAAATTGATTTTGAGAAAAAAGTTAAGAAGTTTCAAAAAAATTACCAATGTTTAAGTTAAATTGAAATTTAAAAAAGAATCGAAATTTTGAAAGAAATTAACATTCTTAAAAAAAAAAATCACTTCTTGATAGAAAAAATTGAGAAGTTTAAACAAAATTTATAAGTTTGAAAAAAATAGATTTTAAATTTTTTTTATAATTTTTAAAAAGAAATTGTGATTTTGTATTTTGAAAAAAAATTGAGAAGTTAGAAAAAAAAAAGAGTAGATTTTGAAAAAGTAATTGACAATTTGAAAATGAAAATTTAGAAGTTAAAAAAAAATAGTGATTTTGAAAAAAATAAGCGGTTTTTAAAAAAATGGCATTTTGAAAAAAAAAATGAGAAGTTTGAAGAAAAATTGCTAAATTTGAAAAAAAAAAAAAAAGAATTTTAAAGAGTAATAGAGATTTTGTATTTTGAAAAAAATTGAGAAGTTTGACTAAAAAAATAAGATTATGAAAACTAAAATTGTGACGTCTAAGAAGAATTGCGATTTTGAAAAAAAAAGTTGAGAACTTTAAAAAAATTAACAATGTTTGAGAAAAATTGAAATTTAAAAAAATCAAGAATTTGAAAAAACAATCAGATTTAAAAAAATTAAAATTTTAAAAAGAAACTGGCATTTTAAACAAAATTGAATAGTTTGAATAAAATTGGTAAGTTTGAAAAAAACTAGATTTTGAGAAAAAAAAATTGCAGTTTAAAAAAATGAGATTAAGAAATGAAGTTTTTAAAAAATTAATAAGTTCATACTATTTTAATGCAAGTGATTTTTAGTAGAATTTCAATTTGAAAAAAAAAAAAGTTTTGGCCAAAATTGACATTTTGGAAATGAAAATTTAGAAGTTTAAAGAACATTATGATTTGAGAAAAAATTGAGAAGTTCAGAAAAAAAATTAACAATGTTTGAAAAAAAAAACGAGAACATTAAAAAATTGAGATTTTGAAAAAATTGGGTTTTAAAAAAGATTGAAATTTTGAAGGAAATTGTCATTCTTAAAAAAAAATGAGCATTTTGAAAAAATTTGAAAAGTTTGAATAAGATTTAAAAATTTGAAAACACATTACGAGCTTTAAAAAGAAATCGAGATTTTGTATTTTGAAAAAAAAATTGAGAAGTTTATAAAAAAAATTGAGATTTTGAAAGGAAATCAAGAAGTTTGAAAAGAATTAACATTTAAAAAAAAATGAAAAAATTTGAAAAAAAATTGAAAATGGATAGGAATTGAAATTTTGAAGAAAAAGAATTGATATGTTTATACTATTTCAATGCAAGTGATTTTTAGTAGAATTTCACTTAAAAGAAAGTTTTTGAAAAAGATTGACATTTTTAAAATGAAAATGTACAAGTTTAGAAAAAAAAAAAAATAACAACGGTTGAGAAAACTTGTGATTTAAAAAAAAAAAACTAATATTTTGAAGAAAACAAGAGCGAGATTTTGAAAGAAATTGATATTTTAAAATAAAAATTGGCATTTTGAAAAATAAATTGAGAAGTTTGAATAAAATTGATAGATTTAAAAAATCACGATTTTTAAAAAGAAATTGAGATTTTGTAGTTTGAAAAAACATGAGAAGTTTAATAAAAGAAATGAGATTTTGAAAAAGAATTGACATTTTGAAAACAAAATTTAAAACGAAATTAACATTGTTTGAGAAAATTTAAGATTTAAAAAAAATTAGACACGACCCTTAATAAAGTTTTACTAATGTTTATTTGCAATCCAACCTGTTGATAATGTTAAGAAGATATTGATGATTGGTCCAAAAGATATGGTCCACTTGAAATTTGGACACGACCCTTAATAAAGTTTTACTAATGTTTATTTGCAATCAAACCTGTTGATAATGTTAAGAAGATATTGATGATTGGTCCAAAAGATATGGTCCACTTGAAATTTGGATCTAATTGTTTTGTAGCCCTAACATGAGAGCGAATTAGGTGAGACCCACGTCACCCAAGACGGTGCAAGCCTTATCGTGGGGCCATAGGGCCTACCTTATTGATGTGTATTATATCCATGCGGTCCATCTATTTCTCCAGCCCATTTTAGAATGGTATACCAAAAAGTGTGTACATCTAAATTTTAGGTGGACCACATCACACGAAACAGTGGTAATTGAGTGCCTTACCATTAAAAATTCCAAATGGCCCATAAGAAGGTTTTAGTACTATTTATTTGCAATCCAACCTATTAATAATGCCAAGAAGGTCTGGATGAAGGGAAATTAGAAAGATCAGGTTGATCCAAAACTTTGGTGGCATGCTAAAAGTTTCTAATGGTTATTAATCAATTTTTTTATTGGTATGGCCCACTTTTAATTCGGATATGCACAATTTTTTGGATCACTTTCTAAAATAAGATGGAAAAACATATGAACGGTGTGGATATACAGAAAATGCATCAAGGTGGGCCCTGCACGGTTAGGGTAACACCCCACTAAGGAGTTGACCGAGTAAGAGCTGATCCTCTCCTCATTCCTCGGTGACCCTGCTCGGTGCTCTTTGGGCCCCACAATCATGTATGTGTTTCATCCATTCTGTCCATCCATTTTTCCAGATCATTTTATGATATGAGCCCAAAAATGAGGAAGATCCAAATCTCAAGTGGACCACATCACAGTAAATAGTGTTGATTGAACGTTCACCATTAAAAACTTAATGGGGCCCTAGAAGTTTTGGATCAACTTGATATTTGTTTTTCCCTTCATCCAGGTCTGTATGACCTAATCAACAGTTTGGATGTCAAATAAACATTACAGTGGGCCCTTGGAGGATTTTAATGGTGGACATTCAATCATTACTGTTTTCCTATAGTGTGGTCCACATGAGATTTAAATCTGCATCATTTTTAGGATCAAGCCGTAAAATGATTTGGAAAAATGGATGGACGGTGTGGCTTTTATCTGTCGACGAATCACAATAATCCGTCGGCCAAAAGAAGGTTTTTAATGGTGGACATTCAATCACTACTGTTTTCCTGTGGTGTGGTCCACTTGAGATTTAGATCTAGCTCATTTTTGGTATCAAGCCCTAAAATGATCTTGATAAATGGATGGATGGCATGGATAAAACACATACGTCATGGTGGGGCCCACAGAGCCCTACCAGATCCAATGCTCAAGTGGATGATTTCATTGTCTTTTACAATGTGTGAGTTTTGGATTTGAAGTAAAATGGTGGTGACTCGTTTATAACAGTAGTGGCAATGATATAGAGTTATCGAAACCATCCAAATAATGTGTCCAGTTGTAAATGGTTAATATTTATACATTTTTCTATATAAGAGTATCTTAACCATCCAGTAAATGGTCCCTTACATGCACGGCTGTTAATGTAGTTTATGTTATAAATGATGGAAAATGCGCCATTTTCGGATTTAAAAATAATATTGCATTTCGGAAGAGGGATTTCCAAATCCCTCTTTTCTAGTGGCGCCCTCTACCTTTCTAATCCCTCTTTCGAATGGCGCCCTTTCATGGTCTCTCTCTAAGATGGAGGCCTTTTCCTCGTTTTTCAAGCGTAATCTTCTTCCGCTAGGGGCTGGAGCTCCGAATCTGTGAACAGTTTCAGGCAGATCTCTCCTGCTGTGCAGAACCATCTCAAACAGGTGAGTTTCTCTCCAAATCCCTAATTTTCCTCTCCGATCAGTCCTCTTCTGGCGATTTTCTTCAAAAATCCCTTCCATCTGTCATCGCATTTTCTCTGTTCTTCTCATTGGGCCATGCTTTCGGTTGACATTGATTGGCAGCTGAAGAAAGAAATGGTTTTGGGATTTGGTATCCTCCCAGAAGATCTCTTTTTTCCAAAGCCTGAATGTGGTTTGGAGAATGCTCCTGAATCTAGTGGTCTTGGTGGGTTCACCTTGATTAGGCTCATGTCATCTAGGAAGCTTGAATTGCAGAGGTACCGAGCATCACGGGATTTTGTGGGTGTAAAATGTGACAGCAAAGAAGCTTCATCAGCTCCTCTTAAATGTCATTATCTGAAGTTGGACAATCTCTTTAGACACATCAATGGAAATCTTGCTGACGTCTTGGCCTCAAAGATGCAGAACCATCATGTAAACCATGCTAGAACTGAACAAGGTGACACCCCCAAGATATCTTAGACTACTTAGACTAGAATAGCATAAAAATGCAAGTGGATATGGTAGCTTTCAAATACTGTTTGAATGATGTGTAAGAGATTTAGGATATGGCTTTCATTTTTCAAAAAAAAAAAAGAAAAAAGAAAAAAAATGGTAGTTAGGGTTTTAGGGTTGTTGAGTGATTTATAAGATTCTCGTTTTCGGTCTTATTATTATTATTCATTGCTTTGGATTTGATTTTTGTTTTCTTTCATTGTTTTTAAGATCTTTGACAAATTTCGTTTTTATGCCTTACGGAGGATGTAATTTCTACCCCTCCACAACGGTAATGTAGTCACAAGTTCTCTCTGTGAGTGTGTTTCATGTTCTTTTGATTGACCAAATTACCCTTGTTGGGTTTGAAGTAGAAGTGACAATATTAGGAAGGTGGGAATTGCAAATTCCCTTTTTTGTTTGTTTGTTTATTGGGTTGAAGATGATTTATTACCAGATAGCCACTGATTTACATTCCCACTAAAGTACATTTCCATTGCCAAAAGTAGAAAAAAGGGGTGGATCCATAAAAAAAGGTGAGTTCTTAAGTACCATCTTTTATTTTTGTTTTTAAGTATGATGGTCTTGTGAGGAGAAGAGGAATGCCAAGAACAATTGATGCTAAGGAAAGAAAAAAAAGAAAAAAAGCAACCCAAGCATGTGCTGAAAGGCCTAGTCTCTGTAAATATATATATATATATATATATATATATATATATATATATATATATATATATATATATATATATATATATATATATATATTAATTTGAATTATTTGTGTTACTGATCTTCTGTTTGTTGCAGTTCATGGCCTAATTTGTGATGAAGTATCCTCTTGTAAGCGTACCAATTCTGTAAAAAAGGCATGAAGAAGAAGGTTAGGACCATGACTCATATAAGATTACCCAAGATGAATATATAAGAAGTGTTTGGAAAAGGGCACACATACACGTCACCAACTGTACCCATGTTATTGCAAGCCCCTAAACTATTTGCAAATAATCCTTTGTTGACTGCTTTCTTTTTGAAAATTAGTGTAGATGATGAAAATCTTGCTTGTTGAGTGGGGATGATTTGTATACGTGGTTCATTTAGATACAGAGCTACAACTATTTCTTTAAAGCATTTAGTGGGTCTGGTTGGCATTTAACATTTTGGAGGTAAGTGATTTATAAAATCCAAGCTTTTTGGGTCAGGATGATCTGATGTCATCTTCATTCTCTTGTTTTGTTTTCAGTTGTTCATCTCTCTTGTTTTCTTTCTAATACATTTATCGGTAAAAATAAAGCTTGTATGCAGCTAAGCATTTTGGTCATTGTGAAGTTCACCTGAGAAATTTGTGGATACATTCTCTTAGAACACTTGTCTCCATTTTTCAATGGCTTGTTACTTCCAAATTTTCCAAGTGGAGTTATATTTCAATTAGAAGTCGCATAAGTAATTTATGGGTTCATAAGCTCGTTTAGCTGTGGAGTTGGTTTTTGTTGTGGTCATTGTCTTGCCATGGATGTCTATTCTTATTTTTTCAGATGTTATTTGTTGATCATCAGGAAATTTCCTGATCGCTAAATTGTCTAAAAAAGTGGCAGTAATATTGTATAAATAGTTGGTATCAATGTTATTGTTATTCATTTTCCAGGTAATCATGGAGCACAAGATGTTTAGCTTATGACTTTTGGACAGCAATGCATCGGCAATTCTGCTTTTGCATCTTACTTCAGCAAACATGTGCCAAATGCAGTTTTTGTTGTGTTTTGCTTTTTTCCTCCGTAAGAATTTGAACATTGAGCATTCAAGGTAGTCAGTTGCCTTGTGGTTTTTATTTTTATTTTTTATTGATGAGTAGGTGGATGTCATGACTGCGGATCTGCTTATCAGCCAGCTCTTATTTCTGGATGCTGAAGACCAAAAGAAAGAGATCAAACTGTTTATAAATTCGCCGGGTGGCTCTGTAACTGCTAGTGATTGTCCTTGACTGTCCTATTTTCCAAAGGTAACTAAAATGCTTGGTGTTTGTAAATAAATTGCTTAACATTAAAGAAAAACAAAACTGCTCAATAGGAATATTTGGATCATCATTTTCTTCAGTGCTGCTGTCATCTCCCATACTTCACATTGGTGCACTGTGTTGAAAGTCAGGCTTCCATTTCCAACTTTGGACATATTGTTGTCATTGAAGAAGTAAATACTAGCCTTTGGATAGTTCACAGGCTGGGGTCACACATGTAACTCCAACCATCCAGATTGCAAGGCCCACTTAGAAGTCATAAACAAAAATTACACTGATGATTCCTGAATTATATTCCCAATAGTTTTGTTGAACCGTTGCTCAAGTGGAAGCACATGATTTGTTGGAAAAAAGGAGGATTCTTTATTCTGTACGTACTTTGTAGAAGGACCTTTTTATAATTTCTGGAGCCATTTCTAGGAGCATTTTTGCAAAATTTGAAATGATTGGATAGATGGTATTTTGGTCATGTAAGGACAAGAATGTGTATATCTTGGGTATTTTTTATAATGCATTATTTAGTCATAATCATAACCTTGTCCTAGCTATTTGGGATCAGTTTTACGATCCTTTTTTGTGAAAGGCTAAGATAAAAAATTAGAACTCTCATGCTAGCTTTTTCAGTCATTTTTAAAATTAAGGGATTGTCTCTGTCATTAAGGATATTGGAGTTGTCTTTTTATTTTTCCATTTTTTATTCCTTTGGAATATAGATGCTTTGGGCCTATTATGTGAAGTTATGATTCTGATACTTGAAAGAAATCATTTGTACACTTGCTTTTGCAATGATAATAGTGCCATGGTTTTTTAAATTTGAAGATTTCAGGAATTTTAGAAATGAAGGCTCTTTTGATCCCTAGTTACACAATCCTTCCAATCATTGCACTTCTGCTCTGTCTAATACATTGTCTCTGCAGGAGTGTAATGTAGAAGAGGTTCTAGATGATGATGAACCTCCAGGAAAGTTCCAAAGATAAGAAGGCAAATGGACTAGATACAGGAAGAGGTCAAGGTCATGTGTTCAAGATTACTAGCAAGGTTCCTTATAAAACTGTTTTGAAAGGTTTGTTCCCTTTTGAATATTTATTCTGTTTCTCTCCTTTTCTTTTCTTTTCTTCTCCTTCTTCGTTTTCATTCTTCGTGAGCTAATACCCAGAGCACCATTCTTTTGAAGCTGAGAGTATGCAAGAGAAGGTTGAGTGGATAAACAAGATAAGAAGTGTTATGCAGCCTTCAAAGGGAGCTCCTGGCAAGGAATGCAATCTTCTGAATATGGTCTGCCCATTTTTAGCATCACTATTTTCCTTTTGGCTTAACAATCATTTCAGCCTTTGATATATCAGAATTATTTGCTCATGGGCTCTCCCATTTTTCACCCTACTGCAGATTTGTTATATGGTTGCCATTACAAGATATTTAAATGTGATGCTTACAGTTCCTAAGCTGGACAAAACCTCATTATGGGCTGATCCAAGGTATGTTGTTGAGTCCTTATGATTACAATAATTGTTAAAATCATGCAAGTTTTTAAGATTACTGATGAGGTGTTTCTTTGGAAGTGCCATATGACTCATATTTCACATCCTGTTGCCTAGATTTCCTGATAAGTATTACCTATTATGGTAGTCAGTTCAAAGACATATTCGATGTGGACCATTTCATTACTTCCTTGAGAGAGGAAGTTCGGATACCTGAAGAACTACCGCCAAGGCTAATGAGGAGTGAAGCTAGGAATGGTATATTCCATGCCACCCATCAGTTGGTCCAGCATTTCTTACTACCTTAATCAGGTTAGTTTACTGTTTGCCGTAAAGCTTTCTTTGTTTTTTTCCAGTCTACACATGAAGACAGCTTGTGATTCTATTCGTTTATGAGCAGATTATCCCATTGATACGGAAGTATAAAATTGCGCATGTGAATAAGACCGATGCCCGTCTTGCCAATAATGGCCTACCCATAGAGATTCAAAAGTTGTGTTGTTGGGTAAATTTCAATGCTCTACACTTCACTTCCCAGATATCCCGTCCTTCTTGCTCTTACATACTACTTTAATTCAATGAAATAGGTGAGAAAGTAGACACTGTTGGAATCTTCGGATCTGAGGCTTTTCCAGAACCACTCATCTCAGATTGCGGCGCTAGATTATTTGGCGTCACTAGAGAGTGACATCTTTGTTCCTACACATGATGGCAATATGGTCAAAGTCGTGGAAGGCCATCGCAGGTAATGTAATATGCTGATTTCTAGGGATGGTTATGTTACTTTTAATATTTGTAGATACACCACTCAGGTTGGCAACCTAATGAAGCATGGATGATCCTTAAGAGCCATTTCTTGACCCTTGCCTTACCTAAACCCTCAAAGCACAAGCCATTCTCTACCCTTAGCCATGTCCAAGCCTAGTCATTCCTTTAGCCCTAGCCATTTTTCAAGCCAAACCAAGCTAGACCCAAGAGCTCCAAATTTGGCTAAATTCAAGTCAAAATCAAGCCAAACACAAGCCAAATGCTAAAAAATCCAAAAAAAAAAAAAAAAAATTCAAAAAATTCCATCACTCACCGAAGACCCCCAAGACCAAAACCATAGATGTTTCGAATATTACAAGACCAACCGTATCAACTAGCCAAAATAATTCATGCTTGCATCTGCTTTAAGGGTGTGTTTGTTTGCTAGACAAATTACAATTTAATCATGACTTGGGGCCAAAATGTGTTCAATTTTGACTCAAAATAGTATTTGTACTTGACCACTCTCAGATGAAATCGAGAATTGGCCAGCCTAAGAGCCTGTTTGGGTGCTACTTATCTTGTTTTAGTTAATTGTAATTATATATTAGAGATTATCCTTAAACCTTACCAAACAAATTATGATCAATAATACATATTCTACCATTAACCAGAATGAGAATTGCACCCAAATAGGCTTAGGTTTACCTTTTGTACTGAATTTCTACTATTAGCCGACTTAGAAATATTGGATGTGCGACTTAGAAACCGTTAATTCCATTTTATTGGTTTCGGTGATGTATTAATAAGTTTATACTGTTTCAACGTATTTATATGAATGGCATTCTTATGATATCAGGGGTAAGAAACTGGAAATGCAACAAAGGTGCGCTAAAGTTTTTGAATGGGAAATTAACGACGGACCAAATCCGTCGTATCTACAAATAGGATCCGTCGCTCAATGGGGCGCTTGTTTGAGATTAACGACGAATAAGGTCCGTCGTTTATTGAACGACGGACTATATCCGTCGTAATTTACCGACGAATTTGGTCCGTCGTTTAAAATTAACGACTAGCAAAAAAGGAGTTACCGTGCGACGCTATTAACGACAGATTTGGTCCGTCGTTTTTTTGTGATTTTGGTGTAGTGATTATAGCAAGGTTGCTGTCCATTTCTTACAGTTCTGCCCGACCGGTCAAGACCGGTCGATTGTCTAGATGATCTTCTCATAGCGGGTTTGCTGGACCAAGTCTTTCAATGCAACGCAACAGCGGATCACTTCAATGATGAGGCATGAAGTGATTTGGTGCATGGAGTCCAATGTATGGACCTATCTTCAATTATGTTTTGCACCAGCCATGGACCACAAGTCTGATCAACTTGTGCAAGGGTCGAGAGGGAATGGGATAAGATATGTGAGTCATTGCGCCATTCTTTGATGTTTTGGGTTTCCTATGGTCGATCTATATGCAACTTACCTGAGATCTTGTTTCAGCTTGAGCTTGAGCAATGGAAAAAGCATAATCTTCAAGTCTTGATCTTCAATTCTTCGAACGGGGCTCACACGACAAGATGCGACTAACCAACACGCCAATTAACAACAAAAGTTGTACTAACAACATATTCCCGACCTTCGCCTCAACTTGATGTCGACGAGAAGGTTGGATGTAGCCGGCTGTGAGAGTCAGTTTGTTGGTGGGCACTTCAAGCTCATCAAGGGTTCAATGATCGCAGAAGGAGGGAAGATGTGTTGCACCCTATACAAGACATGTGTCAGCATATGTAAGGGTGAGTTGAATGCAGTGGAAGATTTAGTGACAGGCACGTGGCACAGACAGCTCGACCACATGAGCGAGAAAGGGCTTCAGCTACTAGCGAAGAAGCACCTCCTTCCAGAGTTGACATATATACCTCTCAAAACCTGTATTGATTGTTTATCAGAAAAATAGCATAGAGTTTTATTTGTAAAAACTGCTTCTCATGTTAAGAAAGTACATGCATTAGATTTGGTTTATTCTAATGTTTGTGGTCCTGTAAGAACAAAATCCTTGGGTGGGGCATTGTACTTTGTCACGTTTATAGATGATACATCTAGGAGGGTTTGAGCTTATGCATTGAAATCCAAAGATGAGGTAGTTGGTGTGTTTAAAATGTTTCATACCATGGTCGAGAGAGAGACAGGTAGATCATTAAAGTGCATCCGCACTGACAATGGTGGTGAATACATCGGGGCCTTTCATAAGTATTGTAAGTCCCTAGGTATACGACATTAACAGAGAGTGCCTAAGACCTCCCAGCACAATGGTGTTTCTAAATGAATAAAACGTACAATTGTAGAGAGAATCAGATGCATGTTATCCCATGCGAAATTGCTTAAGATGTTCTTGGGAGAAGCAATGCACACGACGGTGTATTTGATAACAGGTCTCCATCAGCCCCGTTGAATAGAGAAGTACCTAAGAAGGTGTGGACTAGACGTTATCCTTCGTACAGTCATCTTAAGGTGTTTGGATGGATGTAGGGCATCCGTTCACATACCAAAGGACGAGGGTCTAAGCTCGATAGGAAGATCAGGCAGTGTGTGTTCTTGGGGTACGGTGATGAAAAGTTCATTACAGATTGTGAAATCCGATCGAGAAGAAGCTTGTCAGGAGTAGAGATGTCGTTTTCATTGAAGATCAGTGTGTAGAAGATATTGAAAAGCTAGGGAAGACCCAGCCCAGTTCAAGTGAGCTGGAAGACATTGATTCGATTACTCCTCTCGTAGTGCCTGGTGATGGAGGAGTACAGCAAGGTGCGAGGACGTGGGATTTCCTACAGAAGATGGACTAGGGGAGAAGCCCCCACTTGATCCACCTGTTGAGCCACAGGTGAGGAGGACATCAAGGGATAGACACCCGTTGAAGAAGTACGCACCGCATGAGTACATTATGCTTATTAATGGGGGAGGGTCAGAAGATTATTCTTAAGCCCTAGCCAACGAGTATAAGGGGGAGTGGTTGAAAGCTATGCAAGAGGAGATGAAATCCTTCAATAAGAACAACACTTATGATATGGTGAAATTACCTAAGGGCAAGAAAGCTCTAAGCAACAAGTGGGTATTCAGAAAGAAGATTGAGTAGAAGAATTCATAGACGAGGTTCAAGGCCAGACTTGTTATGAAAGTTTTTGGTAAGAGGAAATGTATAAACTTCGAGGAAATATTCTCACCAATGGTGAAAATGACATCCATACAAATGTTGCTTGGGTTGACGGCCAGCATGGATCTAGAGATAGAGCAGTTAGATATTAAAACTGCCTTCCTCGATGGTGACCTGGAAGAAGAGATCTACATGCACTAAACAGAGGGGCTTGAAGTCAAGGGCAAAGAGCATATGGTGTGTAGGCTTGGGAAGAGCTTGAATGGGTTGAAATAAGCTCCGAGGCAATGGTATAAGAAATTCGACTCATTCATGTTAAAGCATGGATATGATAGAACAGAGTCAGTTCACTGTGTGTTCACCTGCAAGTTCTTAAATGGTGATTTCTTAGTTCTGCTATTATATGCTGATGACATGCTCATCATGAGAAAAGACATCAATAAGATTGACAGGCTTAAACAAGAGTTAGGCATGTCGTTTACGATGAAAAACTTGGGCCCGGCTAGATAGATCCTAGGAATGGAGATAACCTGTGACAGAAGCAGCAGAAAACTTTGGTTGTCACAAGAGTGGTATATTGAAAAAGTTCTAGAGCGGTTCAATATGAATGCACACTACAAGAAAACGGATTTTTACCGACGAAAGTTTTACTGACGAATTTTTTTTCGTTGGGGAAAACCATTTTTCCTGACGAAATAGAGAAATCGTCGGTAAAAATCGTTCCAACTTCCCGCCACCGCCAGATTTCATTCCCGCCATACACTTTTACCGACGAAATTAAAATTTCGTCGATAAAAAGTTTATTGCCGACTAAGTAACCCGTCACTAAAAAATTGAAACAGAAAATTTGACTTTTACCGACGAAAATTTTCGTCGGTAAAAGTCATTATTGCCAACGATTGTTGCCCATAGGTAATAATGAGAGAATTCCCACCAAGTGGTAGAAACACTTTTACTGACGAAAATTTTTGTCGGTAAAAGTTTTTGAATTGACTTTTATCGACGAAAAATTTCGTGGGTAAAAGTGTTATATTTTTTAACAGGCCGATCGGCCCTCATTTCCTCTCTCTCTCTCTCTCTGTCTCTCTCTCTCTCTCTCTCTCTCTCTCTCTCTCTCTCCCGATCGGTGCTCGCGCGTCCCTCCTCACCGTCCGTCTCTCCCTCATCGCCGACCACTGTCACCATCACCGGCGGCTCACCCGCCTCAGCCGACCACCATCACCGTCACCAGCACTAGCCACGCGCCTCCACCGTCCTCCATTCGCCGCTGCCACCTCCGGTAACCCTCTCTCCCTTCCTTCTTCCTCCATTTCCTCTCCCTCTATCCTCGTTGTTGATTGTGGGGTCCACTGCCAAAATCTAATGCATGTGGGTTCCACCATCGTTGTCCAATGCATGTGAGTCCCACCGATGCTGTTGCATGTGGGTCCCACCGTCGCTGTCCATTGTCCATTGCATGTGGGGTCTGCCTTAGCTGTCCACTATTTGACGGGGCCCACTGATTTAGTAAATCCCTAATTAGGGATTTCAAAATTAAAATCCCCTAATTAGGGATTTTGAAATTAAAATCCCTAATTCCTTCCTTAATTAGGGATTTTAAATTTTAAATTTTAAATTTGTGATTTACAAATTAAATCGAAATTGTGGGGCCCACCGTCGCTATCCATTGCCTGTGGGGCCCACCGTCGCTGTCCACCACAGGCCCACCGTTGTTGTCCACTCCTTGTGGGGCCCACCGTCGCTTTCCACTGTTTTGGATCAAGCATATATTTGTGCGGAGTAAACTCTATGGGGCCCACAGTGATTTACTTATTTTATCCACTCCGTCCATCTTTCTTAACAGGAAATTTTAGGTATGGTGCCAAAAAATGAAGCATATCAAAATCAAAAGTGGACCACACCACAAGTGTGAATTGAATGTCTATCATTGAAAAATTCTCGAAGGATACAGAAGTTTTGGATCAAGCTGATATTTGTGTTTTCCCTTCATCCATATCCATGTGATCTTATGAACAGGTTGGATGACAAATAAAGATCACTGTAGGGCCTGGGAATGGTGGAAATCATTATTCCCACTGTTTCCCATGGCATGGTCCACTTGAGATTTGGATATGCTTAAATTTTAGGCTAAACCACTAAAATGAGGTGGAAAAACATAAGGTAGATAAATTACATACATTCTAGGTGGGCCCAATTGAGTTTACACGATAAGAGCGTGCCGCGTTACTCCGCACGCAATCCAATTCCCATGGTGGGCCCCATACTTATTTGTTCACAAAATAGTCATTAGGTATTTAATTAGACTTGATTCATGGTGTTGATGATTCTGTCATTTTCATATGCTTATGTATTTGGAATTGATGGAGTAAACACGGATGTGAGTCGGAGCTATCCGTGGTTGATTTATGTGGATGTATGTTGTGGATGTATTTGGCTTATTATTAATAGTTATTTTTTGTCCACAAATGGTAGTATAATAGAATCAGTTAGCCCATTTGGAGATTTCTATATTGCCGAGCATAGATAAAGTGTGTTTTGGAGGTATAGAAATCTGCCAAATTGTCCTGTTGGACAGTCAAAGGTTGGATAGATTGGAATGTTCTCGTTGTTTGTCATTTACATGCTCTGTCATTAGTTTCGTGCGGTAAGTCTCCTATTCTCTCTGGATATGTTTCTTATGTTTATTTCCATTGTCAATTTAATCCACACAATGTGTGGATACTTGACGTGGAAATGAAATGTAAGATAAATATATCTGGAGAGATAGGAGAAGATGCTGTCGAAATTTAGGCTTGGGCATTTAAATGGAAATAATGATAGCATTTCAATCTATCCATCCTTGGATGAGCGACTGATTGTATTATATTATCATTTAGTGGCAAATTAGATGACGAACATGATACTTGTGATTAAGAGTAGTTGATTGATATTAATGTTGAGCGGGGGTCTTTGGAAGGTGGGAACTGCTGTTGTGACCATGTTGAAGCTGTCCTGTTCCTATGGACAACAATATGAGTGGCCTGACCATCTGGACAGGCCCGTAGTTATGTATTAGCTCGAAATTAATGGAGCAAACCCGGATGTGCGTCGGAGCTATCCGGGTGTTGAGCGGGGGTCCCTGGAAGGTGGGAATCGCTGTTGTGACCATGTTGAAGCTGTTTTGTTCCTATGGACAGCAATATGGGTGGCCTGGCCATTTGGACAGGCCCGTGTTTATGTATTAGCTCGAAATTGATGGAGCAGACCTCGATGTGCGTTGGAGCTATCCGGGTGTTGAACGGGGGTCCCTGGAAGGTGGGAACCACTGTTATGACTATGATGAAGTTGTCAATTTCCTATGCACATCAATATGGGTGGCCTGGCCATTTGGACAGGCCCGCTTTGTGTGGAGGAGACTCGGATGTGCGTCGGAGCTATCCGTGAGTTGGTTGAGTCTCCAAGACCTGCACCCTAAACCATAAACCTAAAACTAAAACCTATAAGCTACGGCTAAACCTAAACCTAAACTCAATTCACCTAACCTAAACCTACACCTATTCCTAAATCCATTCAACTAACCTAAACCTAGACCTAAACTCGAAAACCTAACCCTAAACCCGATCCCGAACCCGAAATCCTAAACCTACGCCTAAACCTAATACTAAACTCAAATCACATAACCTAAACCTACACCTATTCCTAAATCCATTCACCTTACGTAAACCTAGACCCAAACTAAAAGACCTAACCCTAAACTCGATCCTGAACCTGAAATTCTCAACCTACGCCTAAACATAATCCTAAACTCAAATCACCTAACCGAAACCTACACCTATTCTTAAATCCACAACTCCAAACTAAACCTAGACCCAAACTAGAAAACCTAACCGTAAACTCGATCCCGAACCCGAAATTCTCAACCTACGCCTAAACCTAATCATAAACTCAATTCACCTAACCTAAACCTACACCTATTCCTAAATCCATTCAACTAACCTAAACGTAGACCCAAACTCGAAAACCTAACCCTAAACCCGATCCCGAACCCGAAATCCTAAACCTATGCCTAAACCTAATACTAAACTCAAATCACCTAACCTAAACCTACACCTATTCCTAAATCCATTCACCTTACGTAAACCTAGACCCAAACTAAAAGATCTAACCCTAAACTCGATCCTGAACCCGAAATTCTCAACCTACGCCTAAACATAATCCTAAACTCAAATCACCTAACCTAAACCTACACCTATTCTTAAATCCACAACTCTAAACTAAACCTAGACCCAAACTCGAAAAGCTAACCCTAAACCCGATCCCGAACCAAAATTCTCAATCTACGCCTAAACCTAATCCTAAACTCAAATCACCTTAACGTAAACCTACACCTATTCCTAAATCCATTCACCTAACCTAAACCTAGACCCAAATTCGGAAACCTAACCCTAAACCTGATCCCGTACCTGAAATCCTAAACCTATGCCTAAACCTAATCCTAAACTCAAATCACCTAACCTAAACCTACACCTATTCCTAAATCCACAACTCTAAACTATACCTAGACCCAAACTGAACAACCTAACCCTAAACCCGTTCCCGAACCCGAAATCCTAAACCTATGCCTAAACCTAATCCGAAACTCAAATCACCTAACCTAAACCTACACCTATTCCTAAATCCATACACCTAACCTAAACCTAGACCCAAACTTGAAAACCTAACCATAAACTCAATCCCGAACCCGAAATTCTCAACCTAAGCCTAAACCTAATCCGAAACTCAAATCACTTAACCTAAACCTACACCTATTCCTAAATCCACAACTCTAAACTAAACCTAGACCCAAACTCAATAACCTAACCCTTAACCCGATCTCGAACCCGAAATTCTCAACCTACGCTTAAACCTAATCCTAAACTCAAATCACTTAACCCAAACCTACACCTATTCCTAAATCCATTCACCTAACCAAAACCTAGACCCAAACTCGAAAAGCTAACCCTAAACCCGATCCGAACCTGAAATCCTAAACCTAGGCCTAAACCTAATCCTAAACTCAAATCACCTGACCTAAACCTACACCAATTCCTAAATCCACAACTCTAAACAAAACCTAGACCCCAAACTCAACAACCTAACCATAAACCCGATCCCGAACCTGAAATTCTCAACCTACGCCTAAACCTAATCCTAAACTCAAATCACCTAACCTAAACATACACCTATTCCTAAATCCATTCACCTAACCTAAATCTAGACCCAAACTCGAAAACCTAACCCTAAACCCATTCCCGAACTTGAAATCCTAAACCTAGGCCTGAACCTAATCCTAAACTCAAATCACCTAACCTAAACTTGCACTTATTCCTAAATCCACAACTCTAAACTAAACCTGGACCCAAACTCAAAAACCTAACCCTAAACCCGATCCCGAACCCGAAATTCTCAACCTACGCCTAAACCTAATCCTAAACTCAAATCACCTAACCTAAACCTACACCTATTCCTAAATCCATTCACCTTACGTAAACCTAGACCCAAACTAAAAGACCTAACCCTAAACTCGATCCTGAACCTGAAATTCTCAACCTACGCCTAAACATAATCCTAAACTCAAATCACCTAACCGAAACCTACACCTATTCTTAAATCCACAACTCTAAACTAAACCTAGACCCAAACTTGAAAACCTAACCGTAAACTCGATCCCGAACCCGAAATTCTCAACCTACGCCTAAACCTAATCATAAACTCAATTCACCTAACCTAAACCTACACCTATTCCTAAATCCATTCAACTAACCTAAACCTAGACCCAAACTCGAAAACCTAACCCTAAACCCGATCCCGAACCCGAAATCCTAAACCTATGCCTAAACCTAATACTAAACTCAAATCACCTAACCTAAACCTACACCTATTCCTAAATCCATTCACCTTACGTAAACCTAGACCCAAACTAAAAGATCTAACCCTAAACTCGATCCTGAACCTGAAATTCTCAACCTACGCCTAAACATAATCCTAAACTTAAATCACCTAACCTAAACCTACACCTATTCTTAAATCCACAACTCTAAACTAAACCTAGACCCAAACTCGAAAAGCTAACCCTAAACCCGATCCCGAACCGAAATTCTCAATCTACGAATAAACCTAATCCTAAACTCAAATCACCTTAACATAAACCTACACCTATTCCTAAATCCATTCACCTAACCTAAACCTAGACCCAAATTCGGAAACCTAACCCTAAACCTGATACCGTACCTGAAATCCTAAACCTATGCCTAAACCTAATCCTAAACTCAAATCACCTAACCTAAACCTACACCTATTCCTAAATCCACAACTCTAAACTATACCTAGACCCAAACTGAACAACCTAACCCTAAACCCGTTCCCGAACCCGAAATCCTAAACCTATGCCTAAACCTAATCCGAAACTCAAATCACCTAACCTAAACCTACACCTATTCCTAAATCCATACACCTAACCTAAACCTAGACCCAAACTTGAAAACCTAACCATAAACTCAATCCCGAACCCGAAATTCTCAACCTAAGCCTAAACCTAATCCGAAACTCAAATCACTTAACCTAAACCTACACCTATTCCTAAATCCACAACTCTAAACTAAACCTAGACCCAAACTCAATAACCTAACCCTTAACCCGATCTCGAACCCGAAATTCTCAACCTACGCTTAAACCTAATCCTAAACTCAAATCACTTAACCCAAACCTACACCTATTCCTAAATCCATTCACCTAACCAAAACCTAGACCCAAACTCGAAAAGCTAACCCTAAACCCGATCCGAACCTGAAATCCTAAACCTAGGCCTAAACCTAATCCTAAACTCAAATCACCTGACCTAAACCTACACCAATTCCTAAATCCACAACTCTAAACAAAACCTAGACCCCAAACTCAACAACCTAACCATAAACCCGATCCCGAACCTGAAATTCTCAACCTACGCCTAAACCTAATCCTAAACTCAAATCACCTAACCTAAACATACACCTATTCCTAAATCCATTCACCTAACCTAAATCTAGACCCAAACTCGAAAACCTAACCCTAAACCCATTCCCGAACTTGAAATCCTAAACCTAGGCCTGAACCTAATCCTAAACTCAAATCACCTAACCTAAACTTGCACTTATTCCTAAATCCACAACTCTAAACTAAACCTGGACCCAAACTCAAAAACCTAACCCTAAACCCGATCCCGAACCCGAAATTCTCAACCTACGCCTAAACCTAATCCTAAACTCAAATCACCTAACCTAAACCTACACCTATTCCTAAATCCATTCACCTTACGTAAACCTAGACCCAAACTAAAAGACCTAACCCTAAACTCGATCCTGAACCTGAAATTCTCAACCTACGCCTAAACATAATCCTAAACTCAAATCACCTAACCGAAACCTACACCTATTCTTAAATCCACAACTCTAAACTAAACCTAGACCCAAACTTGAAAACCTAACCGTAAACTCGATCCCGAACCCGAAATTCTCAACCTACGCCTAAACCTAATCATAAACTCAATTCACCTAACCTAAACCTACACCTATTCCTAAATCCATTCAACTAACCTAAACCTAGACCCAAACTCGAAAACCTAACCCTAAACCCGATCCCGAACCCGAAATCCTAAACCTATGCCTAAACCTAATACTAAACTCAAATCACCTAACCTAAACCTACACCTATTCCTAAATCCATTCACCTTACGTAAACCTAGACCCAAACTAAAAGATCTAACCCTAAACTCGATCCTGAACCTGAAATTCTCAACCTACGCCTAAACATAATCCTAAACTTAAATCACCTAACCTAAACCTACACCTATTCTTAAATCCACAACTCTAAACTAAACCTAGACCCAAACTCGAAAAGCTAACCCTAAACCCGATCCCGAACCGAAATTCTCAATCTACGAATAAACCTAATCCTAAACTCAAATCACCTTAACATAAACCTACACCTATTCCTAAATCCATTCACCTAACCTAAACCTAGACCCAAATTCGGAAACCTAACCCTAAACCTGATACCGTACCTGAAATCCTAAACCTATGCCTAAACCTAATCCTAAACTCAAATCACCTAACCTAAACCTACACCTATTCCTAAATCCACAACTCTAAACTATACCTAGACCCAAACTGAACAACCTAACCCTAAACCCGTTCCCGAACCCGAAATCCTAAACCTATGCCTAAACCTAATCCGAAACTCAAATCACCTAACCTAAACCTACACCTATTCCTAAATCCATACACCTAACCTAAACCTAGACCCAAACTTGAAAACCTAACCATAAACTCAATCCCGAACCCGAAATTCTCAACCTAAGCCTAAACCTAATCCGAAACTCAAATCACTTAACCTAAACCTACACCTATTCCTAAATCCACAACTCTAAACTAAACCTAGACCCAAACTCAATAACCTAACCCTTAACCCGATCTCGAACCCGAAATTCTCAACCTACGCTTAAACCTAATCCTAAACTCAAATCACTTAACCCAAACCTACACCTATTCCTAAATCCATTCACCTAACCAAAACCTAGACCCAAACTCGAAAAGCTAACCCTAAACCCGATCCGAACCTGAAATCCTAAACCTAGGCCTAAACCTAATCCTAAACTCAAATCACCTGACCTAAACCTACACCAATTCCTAAATCCACAACTCTAAACAAAACCTAGACCCCAAACTCAACAACCTAACCATAAACCCGATCCCGAACCTGAAATTCTCAACCTACGCCTAAACCTAATCCTAAACTCAAATCACCTAACCTAAACATACACCTATTCCTAAATCCATTCACCTAACCTAAATCTAGACCCAAACTCGAAAACCTAACCCTAAACCCATTCCCGAACTTGAAATCCTAAACCTAGGCCTGAACCTAATCCTAAACTCAAATCACCTAACCTAAACTTGCACTTATTCCTAAATCCACAACTCTAAACTAAACCTGGACCCAAACTCAAAAACCTAACCCTAAACCCGATCCCGAACCCGAAATTCTCAACCTACGCCTAAACCTAATCCTAAACTCAAATCACCTAACCTAAACCTACACCTATTCCTAAATCCATTCACCTTACGTAAACCTAGACCCAAACTAAAAGACCTAACCCTAAACTCGATCCTGAACCTGAAATTCTCAACCTACGCCTAAACATAATCCTAAACTCAAATCACCTAACCGAAACCTACACCTATTCTTAAATCCACAACTCTAAACTAAACCTAGACCCAAACTTGAAAACCTAACCGTAAACTCGATCCCGAACCCGAAATTCTCAACCTACGCCTAAACCTAATCATAAACTCAATTCACCTAACCTAAACCTACACCTATTCCTAAATCCATTCAACTAACCTAAACCTAGACCCAAACTCGAAAACCTAACCCTAAACCCGATCCCGAACCCGAAATCCTAAACCTATGCCTAAACCTAATACTAAACTCAAATCACCTAACCTAAACCTACACCTATTCCTAAATCCATTCACCTTACGTAAACCTAGACCCAAACTAAAAGATCTAACCCTAAACTCGATCCTGAACCTGAAATTCTCAACCTACGCCTAAACATAATCCTAAACTTAAATCACCTAACCTAAACCTACACCTATTCTTAAATCCACAACTCTAAACTAAACCTAGACCCAAACTCGAAAAGCTAACCCTAAACCCGATCCCGAACCGAAATTCTCAATCTACGAATAAACCTAATCCTAAACTCAAATCACCTTAACATAAACCTACACCTATTCCTAAATCCATTCACCTAACCTAAACCTAGACCCAAATTCGGAAACCTAACCCTAAACCTGATACCGTACCTGAAATCCTAAACCTATGCCTAAACCTAATCCTAAACTCAAATCACCTAACCTAAACCTACACCTATTCCTAAATCCACAACTCTAAACTATACCTAGACCCAAACTGAACAACCTAACCCTAAACCCGTTCCCGAACCCGAAATCCTAAACCTATGCCTAAACCTAATCCGAAACTCAAATCACCTAACCTAAACCTACACCTATTCCTAAATCCATACACCTAACCTAAACCTAGACCCAAACTTGAAAACCTAACCATAAACTCAATCCCGAACCCGAAATTCTCAACCTAAGCCTAAACCTAATCCGAAACTCAAATCACTTAACCTAAACCTACACCTATTCCTAAATCCACAACTCTAAACTAAACCTAGACCCAAACTCAATAACCTAACCCTTAACCCGATCTCGAACCCGAAATTCTCAACCTACGCTTAAACCTAATCCTAAACTCAAATCACTTAACCCAAACCTACACCTATTCCTAAATCCATTCACCTAACCAAAACCTAGACCCAAACTCGAAAAGCTAACCCTAAACCCGATCCGAACCTGAAATCCTAAACCTAGGCCTAAACCTAATCCTAAACTCAAATCACCTGACCTAAACCTACACCAATTCCTAAATCCACAACTCTAAACAAAACCTAGACCCCAAACTCAACAACCTAACCATAAACCCGATCCCGAACCTGAAATTCTCAACCTACGCCTAAACCTAATCCTAAACTCAAATCACCTAACCTAAACATACACCTATTCCTAAATCCATTCACCTAACCTAAATCTAGACCCAAACTCGAAAACCTAACCCTAAACCCATTCCCGAACTTGAAATCCTAAACCTAGGCCTGAACCTAATCCTAAACTCAAATCACCTAACCTAAACTTGCACTTATTCCTAAATCCACAACTCTAAACTAAACCTGGACCCAAACTCAAAAACCTAACCCTAAACCCGATCCCGAACCCGAAATTCTCAACCTACGCCTAAACCTAATCCTAAACTCAAATCACCTAACCTAAACCTACACCTATTCCTAAATCCATTCACCTTACGTAAACCTAGACCCAAACTAAAAGACCTAACCCTAAACTCGATCCTGAACCTGAAATTCTCAACCTACGCCTAAACATAATCCTAAACTCAAATCACCTAACCGAAACCTACACCTATTCTTAAATCCACAACTCTAAACTAAACCTAGACCCAAACTTGAAAACCTAACCGTAAACTCGATCCCGAACCCGAAATTCTCAACCTACGCCTAAACCTAATCATAAACTCAATTCACCTAACCTAAACCTACACCTATTCCTAAATCCATTCAACTAACCTAAACCTAGACCCAAACTCGAAAACCTAACCCTAAACCCGATCCCGAACCCGAAATCCTAAACCTATGCCTAAACCTAATACTAAACTCAAATCACCTAACCTAAACCTACACCTATTCCTAAATCCATTCACCTTACGTAAACCTAGACCCAAACTAAAAGATCTAACCCTAAACTCGATCCTGAACCTGAAATTCTCAACCTACGCCTAAACATAATCCTAAACTTAAATCACCTAACCTAAACCTACACCTATTCTTAAATCCACAACTCTAAACTAAACCTAGACCCAAACTCGAAAAGCTAACCCTAAACCCGATCCCGAACCGAAATTCTCAATCTACGAATAAACCTAATCCTAAACTCAAATCACCTTAACATAAACCTACACCTATTCCTAAATCCATTCACCTAACCTAAACCTAGACCCAAATTCGGAAACCTAACCCTAAACCTGATACCGTACCTGAAATCCTAAACCTATGCCTAAACCTAATCCTAAACTCAAATCACCTAACCTAAACCTACACCTATTCCTAAATCCACAACTCTAAACTATACCTAGACCCAAACTGAACAACCTAACCCTAAACCCGTTCCCGAACCCGAAATCCTAAACCTATGCCTAAACCTAATCCGAAACTCAAATCACCTAACCTAAACCTACACCTATTCCTAAATCCATACACCTAACCTAAACCTAGACCCAAACTTGAAAACCTAACCATAAACTCAATCCCGAACCCGAAATTCTCAACCTAAGCCTAAACCTAATCCGAAACTCAAATCACTTAACCTAAACCTACACCTATTCCTAAATCCACAACTCTAAACTAAACCTAGACCCAAACTCAATAACCTAACCCTTAACCCGATCTCGAACCCGAAATTCTCAACCTACGCCTAAACCTAATCCTAAACTCAAATCACTTAACCCAAACCTACACCTATTCCTAAATCCATTCACCTAACCAAAACCTAGACCCAAACTCGAAAAGCTAACCCTAAACCCGATCCGAACCTGAAATCCTAAACCTAGGCCTAAACCTAATCCTAAACTCAAATCACCTAACCTAAACCTACACCAATTCCTAAATCCACAACTCTAAACAAAACCTAGACCCCAAACTCAACAACCTAACCATAAACCCGATCCCGAACCTGAAATTCTCAACCTACGCTTAAACCTAATCCTAAACTCAAATCACCTAACCTAAACATACACCTATTCCTAAATCCATTCACCTAACCTAAATCTAGACCCAAACTCGAAAACCTAACCCTAAACCCATTCCCGAACTTGAAATCCTAAACCTAGGCCTGAACCTAATCCTAAACTCAAATCACCTAACCTAAACTTGCACTTATTCCTAAATCCACAACTCTAAACTAAACCTGGACCCAAACTCAAAAACCTAACCCTAAACCCGATCCCGAACCCGAAATTCTCAACCTACGCCTAAACCTAATCCTAAACTCAAATCACCTAACCTAAACCTACACCTATTCCTAAATCCATTCACCTAACCTAAACCTAGACCTAAACTTGAAAACCTAACCCTAAACTCGATCCCGAACCTGAAATCCTAAACCTAGGCCTAAACCTAATCCTAAACTCAAATTACCTAACCTAAACCTACACCTGTTCCCAAATTCATGACTCTAAACTAAACCTAGACCCAAACTCAACAACCTAACCCTTAACCCGATCCCGAACCCGAAATTCTCAACCTACGCCTAAACCTAATCCTAAACTCAAATCACCTAACCTAAACATACACCTATTACTAAATCCATTCACCTAACCTAAATCTAGACCCAAACTCGAAAACCTAACCCTAAACCCATTCCCGAACTTGAAATCCTAAACCTAGGCCTGAACCTAATCCTAAACTCAAATCACCTAACCTAAACTTGCACTTATTCCTAAATCCACAACTCTAAACTAAACCTGGACCCAAACTCAAAAACCTAACCCTAAACCCGATCCCGAACCCGAAATTCTCAACCTACGCCTAAACCTAATCCTAAACTCAAATCACCTAACCTAAACCTACACCTATTCCTAAATCCATTCACCTAACCTAAACCTAGACCTAAACTTGAAAACCTAACCCTAAACTCGATCCCGAACCTGAAATCCTAAACCTAGGCCTAAACCTAATCCTAAACTCAAATTACCTAACCTAAACCTACACCTGTTCCCAAATCCATGACTCTAAACTAAACCTAGACCCAAACTCAACAACCTAACCCTTAACCCGATCCCGAACCCGAAATTCTCAACCTACGCCTAAACCTAATCCTAAACTCAAATCACCTAACCCAAACCTACACCTATTCCTAAATCCATTCACCTAACCTAAACCTAGACCCAAACTCGAAAACCTAACCCTAAACCCGATCCCGAACTTGAAATCCTAAACCTAGGCCTAAACCTAATCCTAAACGCAAATCACCTAACCTAAACCTACACCTGTTCCCAAATCCACAACTCTAAACTAAACCTAGACCCAAACTCAACAACCTAACCCTAAACCCAATCCCAAACCCGAGATTCTCAACCTATGCCTAAACCTAATCCGAAACTCAAATCACCTAACCTAAACCTACACCTATTCCTAAATCCATTCACGTAACCTAAACCTAGACCCAAACTCGAAAACCAAACCCTAAACCCGATCCCGAACTTGAAATCCTAAACCTAATCCTAAACTCAAATCACCTAACCTAAACTTACACCTATTCCTAAATCGACAACTCTAAACTAAACCTAGACCTAAACTCAACAACCTAACCCTAAACCCGATCCTGAACCCGAAATTCTCAACCTACGCCTAAACCTAATCCGAAACTCAAATCGCCTAACCTAAACCTACACCTATTCCTAAATCCATTTACCTAACCTAAACCTAGACACAAACTCAAAAACCCAACCCTAAACCCGATCCGAACCTGAAATCCTAAACCTAGGCCTAAACCTAATGCTAAACTCAAATCACCTAACCTCAACCTATACCTATTCCTAAATCCACAACTCTAAACTAAACCTAGACCCAAACTGAACAACCTAACCCTAAACCCGATCCCGAACCCGAAATCCTAAACCTATGCCTAAACTTAATCCTAAACTTAATTCACCTAACCTAAAGCTACACCTATTCCTAAATCGATTCAACTAACCTAAACCTAGACCCAAACTCGAAAACCTAACCCTAAGCCCGATCCCGAACCCGAATTCTCAACCTATGCCTAAACCTAATCCTAAACTCAAATCACCTAACCTAAACCTACACCTATTCCTAAATCCATTCACCTAACCTAAACCTAGACCCAAACTCGAAAACCTAACCCTAAACCCTATCCCGAACCTGAAATCCTAAACCTATGCCTAAACCTAATCCAAAACTCAAATCACCTAACCTAAACTTACACCTATTCCTAAATCCACAACTCTAAACTAAACCTGGACCCAAACTTGAAAACCTAACCCTAAACCCGATCCCGAACCTAATCCTAAACCTTGGCCTAAACCTAACTAAACATAAACTCAAATCACCTAATGTAAACGTAAATTGACTCTAATATTTGCATTGTAGATATGAATAAGAGTTGGATACAAGCTAAGAATCCGTTTGGCCCAGAGTATAAACAAGGTGTTAAGGAGTTCATGGAATTTACGCGATATCGGGCAGATTCAGGTAATAGAATTAGGTGTCCATGCCGAAAATGTAAGAACATGGTTCACAAGACTTTAGACAAAGTAGAAGACGATTTGTTCATATTTGGGATTGACTAGGGTTACACTTGGTGAATTCATCATGGTGAAGACTTCCACCAAAGAGTTGAGGCCACTGAAGTCCTTGCTGACCCAATTGTGCTAATGACGAGGATGAAGATGTTGACAAAATGCAAGATATCATAGGGGATGTGTTAAGGGGAACAATTACGGATACTGATTTTGTAGCGACAAGTAGTAGCCAGGATATTCCTCCTATGGGTGATGCTGAATCAGAAAAGTTTAGTAGGTTGTTGAGGGATACGCAACGTCCACTCTATCTGGGGTGTCGGAACTTTTCCAAGTTGAATTTCCTTACAAGGTTCTTCATTTGAAGACAATAAATCGTTGGAGTAATAAATCGTTCGACATGTTACTTGGCTTGTTGAAAGAAGTATTACCTGAAGGTGAGACATTGCCTAAGTCTCATTACGAGGTAAAATCCTTAATGCGAGACTTGGGCCTTGGTTACATCCTCATACATGCATGTATAAATGATTGTGTATTATATTGGAAAGAACATGCAAATGTTGAAGAGTGTCCACAATGTGGAGAGTCTAGGTGAAAATATGACGAAGCCAAGCGTAAGAAAATTTCGCAAAAGGTGTTAAGGTACTTTCCATTGAAACCCAGATTACAAAGATTATTTATATCGAGCAAGACGGCTGAAGATATGAGGTGGCATAAGGAGAAACGCGTTCATGATGATAATACATTGAGGCATCCCGCTGACTCTGAAGCCTAGCAAAATTTTGATAAGAAATCTGACTGGTTTGCAGAGGATTCTCGCAATGTTCGGCTAGGTCTTGCAAGTGATGGTTTTAATCCATTTGGTAATATGAGTAGCTCGTACAGTATGTGGCCAGTGATACTTATGCCCTACAATTTACCTCCTTGGTTGTGTATGAAGGAATCATTTTTCATGATGTCGTTGCTTATTCCTGGACCCAAGTCACCGGGGAATGACATTGATGTGTATTTGCGACTGTTAGTAGATGAGTTAAACGAGTTGTGGAGTCAAGGTGTCCAGACGTATGACACTTTTGCAGAACAAACATTTCAATTGCATGTAGCGGTCTTGTGGACAATAAATGACTTCCTTGCATATGAAAATTTGTCTGGGTGGAGCACAAAGGGAAAGTTGGCTTATCCTACATGTAGTACTGAGACTTGTTTATTGTCATTGAAGCATGGTAAAAAAACGTCTTATATGGGCCATCGTCGCTTCCTTCCGAGGGATCATAGTTGGCATAGGAAAACGACGATCTTTGATGGCAAACAAGATCATAAGCCATCACCAAAAGAACTATCTGGAGAAGATGTGTTGCAACAACTGAGTAACATTGAAGAAGTTAGATTTGGTAAGGCATCGCACTTGAAGAAGAGAAAACATACAATATTGGAGTGTAACTGGAGGAAGAAGAGCATTTTTTTTAGTTGCCCTATTGGAGTCATCTGAAATTGTGACACAACTTGGATGTCATGCATATTGAGAAGAATATATGTAACAATGTCTTTAGAACATTGATGAACATAGATAAGAAAACAAAAGACAGGTTTAAGGCTCGATTGGATCTACAAGCAATGGGTTTAAGGAAAATGTTGCACTTGCAACCACATGGAAATTCATATACTATACCATCAGCCTGCTACACATTGACAAAACTAGAGAAAAAATGTTTATGTGAATGGTTGAGATCGGTGAAGTTTTTCGATGGGTATGCATCGAATATCTCTCGGCGCGTAAACATTACGGACTGTAAGGTAACATGAATGAAAAGTCATGACTGTCACGTCCTTCTGCAACGTCTACTACCGGTTGCGATTCGTGGATTCCTTAGCAAGGATGTCAGTGCTGCGCTGATTGAGTTGGGGATATTCTTTAAAGATTTGTGTTCGAAATCTTTGAATGTAGAGGTTATTAAACGATTGGAGAAGAATATTGTCGTAATCCTTTGCAAACTTGAAAGAATATTTCCACCTGCGTTTTTCGATGTCATGGTACACCTAGCGATTCACTTACCGCACGAAGCGAAGCTTACAGGCCCAATACAATATCGTTGGATGTATCCGATCGAAATGTAATAGAACAATGATCATAAATTTTTATTCATTCCATAAACTACGTATATCCATGTTGTCATGTCCTAAACATAGTGATTTTGTGTACAGATACCTTCACACATTAAAACGATATGTGAAGAATAAAGCACGTCCAGAGGGATCTATTGCTGAGACGTACATTGATAATGAGTGCCTGACAATTTTCTCCATGTATGTTCGTGGCATAGAGACTAGATTCAATTGAGAAGATCGGAATGCCGATGAAGGGCAGGAGCATGAACAAGGACTCATATCTGTATTCGCACATAACGTCCGTCCTTTAGGATCGCAGACATTTCAGGATATGTACCTTCAGGATCAAACAAAGGCGCGGTGGTATGTGTTGCATAACTATGAAGAAATAGATTCGTACTTAGAATAAGTCTTCAATCGATAATTGTATATTTATATACGATGATCTTAAAATTTCTTGCTGACAACGTGCCAATTTTGTACAGCGAACACATCAAGGAGATGAAGTCCCAATACCCTACAAATTATGATTGAATGCATCAGGATCAGTTTCCAGAATGGTTCGCAAAACGTGTAAGATTAATTTACCTTCTATCTCACCACACTTACAATATTATTGTATTGAACAATATTTACACGTAATCTCAAATCCATAAACATCTATATTCTGTACGTGATGATAGATGAAGACGTTGCGCGCTACTAACTCTACGGATGCGTCTGATGCACTCTACTCACTGGCGTGTGACCCTTATAGACGTGTATCTAGATATACAGGTTGTATTGTAAACGGGATTCGGTTTCACACTGAAGAGCGTGAGAAGTATAGGACCACACAAAATAGTGGGGTGGTTGTGAAGGGAACGCATGAGGAGGTAGAAATTGATTTTTATGGCGTTTTGACGGATATTATTGAGCTGATTTATTGTATAAGAAAGCGGGTATACTTATTTAAATGTGATTGGTGGGATATTGGAAATAAGAAGTTGAGAATACAAACTGATGACTATGTTAGTGCACTTTTCCGTGGCATACTAGTGCACCTTGTTTGTCAATCACTTACGTCAGTGAGTCTAGTGTCGGTGGAGCCCAAAGAAGACGAAGACCGAAGACTCAAGACATCCAGCCGCATCAAGGAAGAAGATTCAGGTATATGAGATGCCTTGGTGCCTTAACCTCGACCAAAACCCATCCCCTTTGTATCCTTGATGACCTTGACCACATTTAGAACCCTTTAGGCATCATAGATAGGCCCTAGGTGTCACATTTGATCATCCCAACCTAGGACTTCATATACAGGCTGAAGAAAATGGAACTCAGCTTGTTGAAGAGGGGACCCAGGCTAGTCCGACCGGTCAAGACCGGTCGGCTAGCAGCCCTGCTGCATTTACATATGGCCAGCCGACCGGTCATGACCGGTCGGCCTTCATAATGGAAGGGTTCAGCAAGCCTGGCCGACCGGTCATGACCGGTCGGCCTTCACAATCTAGGCCGTCCAGCAAGAGTGGCCGACCGGTCATGACCGGTCGGCCTGATATATTGAGGCTGTCCAGTAAGGGGGTCCGACCAGTCATGACCGGTCGGCCCATGTTTGTGGCCTATGCACTTGAAGTTCTCCAGCAGGGGGCTCCGACCGGTCATGACCGGTCGGGACAGGTCGCTTTATGACCGTTATTTGCCCGTTTTATGACCGTTGGGGCTATGTTTTACTACATATAGTGCTCCGGTTTTGGGCATTAGGTGAGGGATTTTTGAGGAAGGAAAGCCACCATTGAAGGAGTTCTTTTGAGGCTTATTCCTTGACCTATGGAAGGCATCTTCCTTGTGCTTTAACACAAGATTAAGAGCATTCCAAGCTCATGAAGAAGATGACCTTCATCCCCTCTTGATCTCTAGAGTTAGGAAGCTTCTTGATTGGCAAATCCATGTCCTAAACTCGAAGATGAGATCGTTGTAGGTAAGAGACTCTAGGCAACCCATTCCCACTAAGTTGTAGAGCTCTTAAACCTATCCTCCTAGCACCTTGGGCATTTCAAGGCATCGCATGCAAGGTGTTTGATCGAATGTGGCTGAGGCATTGGCGACACAACGGCGGCACGATCGAGGGAGCAAAGGGAAGCTGATTGAAGCACGGGAGAGCGGAGATCAAGCAACCCAATCAGGCGCTAAACAAGGGGCTCATCCGACAAGTAGGTTGTCTTATTTGAGAGTCCATTTTAGAGTTTGTTTGTCAACTCGCCTTAGGGACGTTAGCCGTTCCTTGGCCCGTCAGCCGGGCCTAAACTAAGTCTCCAAGGGGGAGCCTCCGACACGGGAGTAAACGTGCGATAAGGTTGAGAGTTAGCCTTTGTCTAAAACTCCGGATACGGTTGAGAGGTGAACCGATAAAACCTCCGTGTAAAGGTTGAGAGGTGAACCTCATTTAAAACCTCCGATAGTGAATGCCGGTGTGCTCAAAGGGGTTGAGTACTTGAACCGGGAGTGGAGTAGACACGTTGTCGAACCACTATACATCCTTGTGTTTGTGATTGTTCTTGAGCACATTCTATCTTCGCATTGTTAGTTTAATTGCTTAATTATGAATGATTGATAGGAATGCATGCTAGGCACTTCTTAGGCATCCTCACACAAGATGTACCTTCACTACTTGTGTAGACTTGCGCTCATTGATCCACTCTCATAAGTCTACACAAGATGCATAGGTTAGGAGCTTGATTACTTGAATCCTTGATGTACCTATGCATGCTTGACTAGGATTGCTTATTGCTTTACTCTTGCTAGTCTTTTGATTGGACCCACCAAGGCTTGGAAGCCAAGGTGTTCTTGCTTACATAGCTTATTTTATTGAATTGCATAAGTAGGCGAAAAGAATTTGAAAAAGGTCCATATCACCCCCTCTAGGTCCTTAGACATATCTCCGAGTATCTCTACAAGCGGTGAAACCACAATTTCAATTGGTATCAGAGCGGGTTTCTCTTTAAGGGCTTAATTGCCTAGAGATAGATCCTAAAGAGAAACTTGAAAATATGTCTAGAGAGGACTCTTCATCCGTCTCTAAGCCTCCTTTCTTTGATGGGTCAAATTATCCATACTGGAAAGCCCGAATGCGCATCTTCTTGGAATCCATTGATTCGGATGTGAGGGATATGGTTGATTTTGGATATGAACCCCCAACGGTCACTATCTCTAAGGAAGGTGAGCCGGATGTTATCAGGCCAAAAGACAAGGCATTATGGACTGCTCATGAAAAGGCTCAACGTATTAATAATGCCAAGGGCCTGAATGCTATATTTTGTTCAGTATCGAGAGAAGAATTTGGTCGGATCCAAAACTGCACTACCAGTAAACAAGCATGGGATATTCTGGAAGTTACCCATGAAGGAACAAATGTTGTTAAAAATTCTAAACTCCAGCGCCTCTCCACTCTATTTGAAAATATCACTATGGAGGAGGATGAAACGTTTACTGAATTTTATACCAAACTGAACAAAATCACAAATGACATGTGGGGCTTAGGGGATCCGGTTCTGGAACATAGGCTTTGTAGGAAAATTCTGAGATCTCTTCCGGATCGGTTCTCTTTTAAAGTCACCACCATTGAAGAGTATAGGGATCTTAATACTATGAAAGTTGAAGAACTCATAGGTTCCCTACAAACCTTTGATCTTGGCCTTAAAGCCCCCTCTAGAAGGAAAAACATCGCCTTCAAGTCCTCTCACAAACATAAGAAGATCCAAAGTGAGTCGGAGGACGATAGCGATGATGAGGATGATGAGGAAGAAAAATTGAACAAAAAATTCAAGAGATTCCTCAAATTTGATAGAGGGAATAGCCGTGACAAGAAGGACAAGAAGGGTGATAAACGTACAGGAAAATCATCCATACCTTCATCTGTCCGTTGTTACGGTTGCGGTCGTCGTGGCCATATTGCCCCGGAATGTCCGGAAGGGCCTAAACCGAAAGGTAAAAAGGCAATGGCTGCCACTTGGGATGATACGGAGGAGTCCGAATCTGATGATGAGAGCCAACATAAAGATCTTGCTCTCTCGGCCTCCATCACGACCCCTTTACCAGATTATCTAAGAGGGGATCCCAACCGCTATCCCTTCTAGAAGAAGGAAGAGTTCCCAACCCCTCACCTCATGCTACATTTTATGAGGGTGTTGTGGAACTTTGCTACCCTTTGGCTTTTTAATCTCATCATGGTAAGAGAGGGTAGCTAGTTATGCTTTTATTGGTAAATCTGAGGATTTCAGCCTCATTTCTGTGTATATGGGCAAATCGGAGGATTCAAGCCTCATTCGCCCAAATTTTGATGATTTAGCTTTGCTTTTATTGATACATTTGCTTGCTAGATTGTCATCTTGCTTAGATTAGCTAACCATCTTGAGTTTTATGCTTCATGTATGCTAATCTTTGCTTAGTATTGGTCTTGATATACCATTAGGGGAGGTTGGTTGATTGGGCTATAAGCCCTTTTGTGCTTCATTGCAAATGTATATCCTTGACCAATTGCATGATTAATCTTGCCTGAATAGTTACATTTCTTGTTAATCATGTTTCTTAGCTTGCTCCATGAATTTATGATTCATGCACCCTATACTCTCCGTTTTAGCATGTGCTTATAGTTATAACTGCGACACACTATCTTCTCTTACCTTAACCTTATTGGCATATCATTAAGGGGGAGAGAATAGTTTGTCAATTGCTAACAAAAAGGGGGAGAAAGATCAAATCCCACCAAAACTAGTTTGCTATGTTTTGTGATGCAGGGATTGACAGGTTATGGGGGAGCAAACTGAAGAGGAGCAGCTTAGGTTGTCATGTCAAGAGTCCTGTATTTTATGTTTTATCAATGTAATCTCTTGTTCATGTAATTTGTTTTGGTAGGTTAAGTTTTTGTAAGTAATTGACAAAGGGGGAGATTGTTAGTGCACTTTTTCGTGGCATACTAGTGCACCTTGTTTGTCAATCACTTACGTCAGTGAGTCTAGTGTCGGTGGAGCCCAAAGAAGACGAAGACCGAAGACTCAAGACATCCAGCCGCATCAAGCAAGAAGATTCAGGTATATGAGATGCCTTGGTGCCTTAACCTCGACCAAAACCCATCCCCTTTGTATCCTTGATGACCTTGACCACATTTAGAACCCTTTAGGCATCATAGATAGGCCCTAGGTGTCACATTTGATCATCCCAACCTAGGACTTCATATACAGGCTGAAGAAAATGGAACTCAGCTTGTTGAAGAGGGGACCCAGGCTGGTCCGACCGGTCAAGACCGGTCGGCTAGCAGCCCTGCTGCATTTACATATGGCCAGCCGACCGGTCATGACCGGTCGGCCTTCATAATGGAAGGGTTCAGCAAGCCTGGCCGACCGGTCATGACCGGTCGGCCTTCACAATCTAGGCCGTCCAGCAAGAGTGGCCGACCGGTCATGACCGGTCGGCCTGATATATGAGGTTGTCCAGTAAGGGGGTCCGACCGGTCATGACCGATCGGCCCATGTTTGTGGCCTATGCACTTGAAGTTCTCCAGCAGGGGGCTCCGACCGGTCATGACCGGTCGGGACAGGTCGCTTTATGACCGTTATTTGCCCGTTTTATGACCGTTGGGGCTATGTTTTACTACATATAGTGCTCCGGTTTTGGGCATTAGGTGAGGGATTTTTGAGGAAGGAAAGCCACCATTGAAGGAGTTCTTTTGAGGCTTATTCCTTGACCTATGGAAGGCATCTTCCTTGTGCTTTAACACAAGATTAAGAGCATTCCAAGCTCATGAAGAAGATGACCTTCATCCCCTCTTGATCTCTAGAGTTAGGAAGCTTCTTGATTGGCAAATCCATGTCCTAAACTCGAAGATGAGATCGTTGTAGGTAAGAGACTCTAGGCAACCCATTCCCACTAAGTTGTAGAGCTCTTAAACCTATCCTCCTTGCACCTTGGGCATTTCAAGGCATCGCATGCAAGGTGTTTGATCGAATGTGGCTGAGGCATTGGCGACACAACGGCGACACGATCGAGGGAGCAAAGGGAAGCTGATTGAAGCACGGGAGAGCGGAGATCAAGCAACCCAATCAGGCGCTAAACAAGGGGCTCATCCGACAAGTAGGTTGTCTTATTTGAGAGTCCATTTTAGAGTTTGTTTGTCAACTCGCCTTAGGGATGTTAGCCGTTCCTTGGCCCGTCAGCCGGGCCTAAACTAAGTCTCCAAGGGGGAGCCTCCGACACGGGAGTAAACGTGCGATAAGGTTGAGAGTTAGCCTTTGTCTAAAACTCCAGATACGGTTGAGAGGTGAACCGATAAAACCTCCGTGTAAAGGTTGAGAGGTGAACCTCATTTAAAACCTCCGATAGTGAATGCCGATGTGCTCAAAGGGGTTGAGTACTTGAACCGGGAGTGGAGTAGACACGTTGTCGAACCACTATACATCCTTGTGTTTGTGATTGTTCTTGAGCATATTCTATCTTTGCATTGTTAGTTTAATTGCTTAATTATGAATGATTGATAGGAATGCATGCTAGGCACTTCTTAGGCATCCTCACACAAGATGTACCTTCACTACTTGTGTAGACTTGCGCTCATTGATCCACTCTCATAAGTCTACACAAGATGCATAGGTTAGGAGCTTGATTACTTGATTCCTTGATGTACCTATGCATGCTTGACTAGGATTGCTTATTGCTTTACTCTTGCTAGTCTTTTGATTGGACCCACCAAGGCTTGAAAGCCGAGGTGTTCTTGCTTACATAGCTTATTTTATTGAATTGCATAAGTAGGCGAAAAGAATTTGAAAAAGGTCCATATCACCCCCTCTAGGTCCTTAGACATATCTCCGAGTATCTCTACAAGCGGTGAAACCGCAATTTCAGACTACTTCACGAGCGTAAATTTATCTCGAAAGTGGTTTAAAGATGACCCATTTATCATAGCCGGCCAAGCCGAACAGGTATTCTACCTCGCTGACTCCAAGTTAGGCGGCTTTTGGCACGTGGTGCAGAAAATAAAGACCAGGAACATATTTGACGTTCCTGAACTAGACGTTGAAGATAACGATGAAGGGAGAAATGAAACGTCATCAGTTGAACAAGCATATCAAGAAGACATGCCATCTTGGGATAAAGGGAATGATCCAAATGTTGATATTGATGTAGTGTAATTAAATAGAGATGATGTGCCACCTGATCATGTTGATGCCTCAATCATAAATGACATTGTTAGAGATGATAGCGCTTTCATTGATGACGACGTTGCAGATGATGAAGAGGAAATACTGATCAGCGATAGTGATGGTTAAGAAGAAAGAGTCATAAGCGATAATGATTCAGACGACGATTATTAAATGTATACAAGATTTACATGTCATTTTTTAATTCGATTAATTTGATTATTACATGTATATATGTTTTACAAGTCATGATTTATTCCTTGAATTGACTTGTTTAAAATTCACATTTACAGTTAAGTCACTTTTTATCATGTCTTCCATAAATTGGAGCGTAGCAGAAGCACGCAGCATACTTCATCAACTGTTGCGGATGGACTTTCCGGCCCTATATTCTTATGGTAGGGCCAGAGAGATATCCGGTCTGGTCGATAAATGTAGGGAGAAAGACGATGACTCAGATGAAAGATTATACAATCTCAAAGAAATTTCGAACCTGATGGAGGAATATAACCGCGGGAAACTTCGTATGGAAGATGCGACATTGTCACTTGTACATATGAACGGAGTCCCGAGAGATCAGATTTTCTTATTGTGACTGGCATGTTGGCTGTAACAATGTCAAGTGCTTCATACAGCTTGACATATACATCTGCAGCGTACGATAACTTACGCAAGGAGTATTTCGGATAGTTGATCCGAAGTTGATTTGCATTACAATGAAATATATGTATTTAATATAGAATGACAATGTGTAATGGATTTTTCAAATTTTATATTCTGTTTACGGTTTTATTATATTCTGCTTGCATTATAATGTAATGGTTTAATCATATTTTTATCATCTCTCTAAGCATAAGCACAAATTCATTCTACCATGAACACTACTTGGACTGTAAAGTTTAACGTGTTTATTATATTGATGTTCATAAACTTGCATTGACATTGTTTAAATTTATAAGTTTGTATTTTAGACATATTCAGTCATGACACCAGGTGGGAGATCAGGTCGTTCGCGCACTGGATCTACCCCTTCCACCCGTGATGTGACGCAGACAGCATCGACGTTAGCACGGTGCATCACAGGCGTCTGATCCTTCAATTTAGCATACACCAGGTACTGCATGTAAGTCTAGATATTTGTTTAGTGATTTCTGTATATGTTGTTACTTACATATTTCTTTTCGCAACAGCATCTTCTACCAGCCGAAGAGGACGTGGACCCACGTGTGAGTTAGTTTTAGAGCAACTTACACGTGAGGATAGGGTGGCGGTAGAGTTCCCACAGGACTGCCTTAGACCTGTTGGGGACAGTGCCAGACTGTCTACGTCTGAGGTCGATGTCCTATGCTGATCTCTGATCCCCGCCACCACCCCCCGTTGGACTAACATAACAGATGATGTGCGACAGCTCATCTGTTAGTGCCTTCAGGCGAATTTTAATCAATTGAATTTTTTTTTGTGAAAGTTCAATTACGGTTAAGTAATTTTCTTAATAAGTTTATTGCCTTAGTCTATTATTTACGAAACTACAAGATAAATTTGTCTTCGATTTGAATGTTCCTTACATTTCTCATGCCGTCGACGACATGATCAGAGAGCGATTCAAGGAGTACCGCGGAGAATTACACCAGCAGAACAAGCGGTGCAGGACGCACGATGAGGCCGTACTGTCCGCACCGCCGCACGTGACTATAGACGACTGGTGGATACTCTGCGAGAGATTTTCGTCGGAAGCTCTTCAGGTAATATTTACAAATTTACGATATCTTAAGGTAACAATTAAATTCGCAATTCATAGCAACGTATTTTGTATAATGTGTTCAGAAGAGAAGTAGAATAAATTCTGCGAATAGGAAAAAGTTACAAGTGAACCATGTAGCTGGTTCAAAGTTATTTGTACGACATCATTACGACATGGTAAGAAATTATTGATGATTATTATGGTAATATATTATTTTGATTGGCATTTATTATAAGTCTTCTTTCCTTTCGATTGCGCAGTGAGATTCCGTCACCGACCAGGAGCCTGGACCAGTAAACATCTACAGAGGAACTCACTGTTGGCAGGCGACGGGATCTTGGGTTCATCCTAGAGCTAGTGAGCATTGGGTAAAAATCTTTACTTTGTAAAGTTTAATTACATTGATTGATAATAATGTCATTCATGTCATTTTTTATGAAATTTCATATGTTTTCATACAGGCGGCGATGGACACCATACGCAGTCAGCCCACTCCCGATGGTAGTCAGCGGAGTAAGCCAGAAATCCTGAGTGAGGTGCTTGGCACCCGTTCTGGATATGTGCGTGGGCTTGGCCATGGTGACAAGCTCATGGCACCCAATAGAGGTGGCTCCAGCCGATCCGTAACTGGTGACAGCACTCTACGCAGAGCTAATATCACAGAGAGAGAGGTTCAGCAGCTACGGGTCGTCGTCGATGAGATTAGAGAGCAGCTGGAGAGGCAGAGGAAGGAGGAGCAGAGGCGTAGGGAGGAGGAGGAGAGGCGACAGGAGGAGGAAGAGAGGTGACGGGAGGAGCAGGAGAGAAGGATCGAGGAGTTGCGGCTGGAGCATGAGTGACGGATGCAGGAGATGTTTCAGGCTCTCACTACACGTTTTGGCATCGATGCCCCGCCACCTCCGCCTTCATCTTCGTGATCTTTGTTTTAATATATGAATGTTAACTTATATGTATTTGTGCGTGGATAAATGTTGGTTGTTTGTGGATGTGGAATGGATTATTTGTGTATGGATTGTGTAGTTTGTATTTGTTCGTATGTATGCGGATGTGAATAGGATAAAAATGTATTATAGTAAGTTTATTTACAGGTGTATATCAGGAATTGTTTCCTGAATTTTGAAAATAAATGGAACCGGGAAAGGGAATACTATTACCGATAAAATTTTGGTTCGTAAAAAACATTGAAAAGTTTTTACCGACGGAACTTTTCGTTGGTAAAAAACATTGAAAAGTTTTCACCGACGGAACTTTTCGTTGGTAAAAAACTTCTAAAATTTTTACCTGACAAATTTTTTCGTTGGTAAAAAACTTCTAAAACCTTTACCGACGAAAATTGTCGTAGGTAAAAATGAAAATTTTCGTAGATAAAAACTTTTACTGATAAAAATTTTCGTAGGTAAAAGTTTTTACCAACGAAAATTTTCATCGGTAAAAGTATTTTTACTGACGAATCACATTTTTCTCTGACAAAAAATCATATACTTTTCCAACGATTTATTTCAGTCGGTAATGATTTTATTATTGCCTACGAAATGACTTTTACCGACGGCCTTTTTGCGACGATTTTAGCCGCGAAAAATTTTATCAGGAAAAATATTTCCCGACGAAATTTGACTAAAACCGACGAATTATTTCGTCGGTAAAATGGAATTTCTTGTAATGGCAGCGAAGCTGGTCAGTATTCTACGAGATGGTCACTTCAAATTGAGCGATAAGCAGTGTCCCAAGACGAAAGCAGAGGTGAATGAGATGCAGAAGATACTTTATGCATCGGTAGTAGGAAGTTTGATGTATGTTATGGTGTGTATGCGCCCAGACATAGCGTATGCGGTTGGTGTTGTCAGCCGGTATCTTGCCAATCCTGGCAAAGAATATTGGAGAATGATGAAGTGGATGCTATGTTATCTGAGAGGTTCATCCAGGTTAAGCCTATGCTATGGTGATGAAAAACCTATGTTAGAAGGTTACATAGATGCAGATATGGCAGGTGACATAGACTCCAGGAAGCCTACATCGAGGTTCATGTTCATGTTTGAAGGGGGAGCGATCTCTTGGCAGAGCAAGCTACAGAAGGTCGTAGCATTGTCAATGACAGAGGCCGAGTACATTGCGGTCACAGAAGCATACAAAGAGATGCTTTGGATGAAGATGTTCCTACAGGAACTTAGCCTGAAGCAAGAGCAGAACGTGGTCTATTCCTGATAGCTAGAGCGTGATACACTTGAGTAATAATCTAAGTCAGCATTCCAAGTCGAAGCACATAGAGATTCAGTATCACTAGATCAGGGATACCTTGGAACAGAAGGTGTTACAGCTTAAGAAGGTTCACACGGACGATAACGGGTCAGACATGATGACCAAGGCTTTAATCAAGGGTAAGTTTGAGGTTTATAGAAATTACCTGGCTGGCTTGAAGAAGGTAGATTCCTCCTGAGTAGGAAAATGGGAGATTTGATGGGGTTTTCCTCCTCAGGTGTAGAGGAGAAGATGATGCAGCCTGGGTGTGGTTGGGTGCCCAGCTGGTTTTGGTCGGGCGATCGAAATTCACCCGGATGACAGTTAATCACTGGATTGTTTTTATAACAGTTAGGCGCCCGATGGTCTAATGACCTGGGCGCCCGACCATGTTGGGACGGGCGTCCGAAATTCGGCAGTTTTTTCTCAAAAGCTCTTTGGATGATTTTATGGTTGGTCGACCATCGGGCGCATGACCATGCGCGGATTGCTTAAACGCGGTTTCCTATTTTGTCTCTGTTTCTCCAGCTGCTCTATTTAAAAGGTTCTAAAACGAGATTAAGGTATCTTAATAGGTTGTTTACACATCCAAGGTGAGAGATAGAGAAAAGGAGAAAGAGGAAGAGTGAGAGAGAGAGAGAGAGAGAGAGAGAGAGAGAGGAAGCTTGTTGGAAGAGGAGGTTATACCTGTGAATGTGATTCACGGTGCAATCGACGTCTCGGCTCTTTAATGTCCTCGTGCTCGGTGAGATCTCTCAGTTTCTAGTTCCCTTATTATTTATCCATCCCTGCGTGGATGAAGGAGATTAGATCCAAGCGGATTGTGCTTGTAATCGAGGTTGTAACAGTTCTCTTCGTAGTGGATTGTTGGTCTAGACTAGGTCCCGTGTTTTTACCTCTTCGAGGGTTTTCTATGTAAAAATCTCTTGTATCATGTGGTTTAAGATTTGATTTAGTTCATTACCTTATCATATCCCATAATTCAAGTAGTTTGGAGGGCGAGATCCTAAGATTTTGTGAAACACACCCAATACTTCCGAAACAACCAATCATAGCACCCAATACTTCGAAACAACCAGTCATATGTTCTCAGCACTGAACTAACAATCTGCGTCCAATCCTACCTCTTCCTATAGTATGGCCAAAACCTACCTAAGTCTTTGGCCGGCCTAAATTTTGGGCCTTGGGGTGAAAATGAGCCGGCATGCCTGACGGACAAGGTGGATCTCATGCATGTTGTCCGGCCCCCACATCTCCTCTTTCTGTGTGTTCCACCAACAAGATGTAGATTAGATAGCCTGTGCAATAAAGGCTCCGTGGGCCACAGTAATGAACGTATGACATCTGCTCAGTGCAATGCACCGGCAAACTTATTTTACTATATCAGCTCAAACAAGTACACAACAGTGAAAACGTGGGATGAGTCAGCTCACCATTGAACTCACTCCTCTCTTTCTAAGTGGTCATGCACCTTCAGTCTATTCTCTTTCCTGTCTCTTATAACCAGATTCATTGTCAGCTGACAGCTGCCTATGTCTTAGATTGGCATGAATCCCTAACTTTTCCTACCAGCATGGCATCTCCACCTTAATACCACGTGCCGCACGTGAAAGTCAGACCGATCTACTTATCAGGCAGGACACACCATCAAAATCAATGAATGGCCGATGTCTTGGCCCACCTAATGAGTGGATGAGCCTGATTTTCGACATTGGTGATCTTTATTTTGGGGCCCACCTTCTACATATTTCGGATGTCTGACATGTGTGCCTAATCCAGTGCTTCGGAAGTTCGTCCGTTTGGGAAGCGGATTGCGTCCTACCCTTGCCTACCCCTGCGTCTCAATCCAGGCAAGGCTGTGGGGCCCACCGTGATGTATGGGCTTTATCGACGCTGTCCATTCATTTTGCCATATCATTTTTAGGGTACAAGCCGAACAATGAGGCACATCCAAGGTTCAAGTGGACCCCATCACAGGTCATGGTGGGTCCCAAGTTGAAGATTGACATGGCTAAATATTAAAGTTGAACTGAGCGGCTAGACATCTGAGTTGGGTCCACTTTTCGAGTTTTTGAACTATTGTATCCAGGCCACTAGGTCAACGTACTACTCAAATCTCCCTCACATACAGGCCACATATGGCGTGTGCTTAGAGTATGACTGAAGTAACTACTCTAGCAAATAGCATTACCAATGGCCGGCCAGCTGGTGCTCGGCCAAGGTCTGTCCAAGCTTCTTCTCCTTTTTTTTTTTTTTTTTTTAAAGTCACACCACAATGTTAGTCACTCCAACTTGGGAATCAATACTAAGACCTCAGTGTTAAAACGAAGTCATATCTTCACTCAAGTCTACCACTTGAGCTATGGGTCCGGGTGTGGTCTGTCCAAGCTTAGCCCACAAAGTAAACCCTATGCAAGACCAGACCATGCAATGATGGACCAAACCAAACAGGCTGGAGTGTGGCCTGTAATGTTTATGCATAACCCGGGCCTGAGTCTGGCCCTTTCCTGAGCCAGGCCACCCACATTTGTGAAAGATAAGTGTACCCTATCATACATGATCTAAGGACAATATTGCACTTGAAGTTTGAAACGAACTGGGCCAGGCTGGGGCTGATGAGCTCTAAAAATGTGCCCAACGCCCGGCTATTGAACATGCTCACATTGGGTCTTAGGCCCCGCCATTGGGTCTATTATTCTAGCCATAGCCTGTGATAGAGTCAGTCAAGCCCCAAAGCCTAGTGGCCCATCCCAGCTCATGGACACCCACACAAGCACGTATCAATGCAAACAGAAAAATCTAAAAATTATAAAATATTATTACCTCATTAATACGGTGTTTACATCCTGAACCTTTGTTTAGTTTTCTCTAATTTCTGTGCGACTTGGCTGCAACCCGGAACAATGATGTGGGTGCGACCATGACCGAAGGGCCCACTTCGGCACATGCATTTTATATCCACACTGTCCATCTGTTTTTCCAGCTTATTTTTGGGCGTTGCTCCAAAAATAAAGCAGAGAAAAGTTTCAATTGGACCACACCACGGGAAACAGTGGTTATTATTGATTAAAAACCTTTCGTGGGCCATAAAAGTTTTAGATCATGCTGATATTTGTTTCTCCCTTTTGTCTAGGTCTTTTCGACCTTATCAACATATTGGATGGTAAACAAACATAACGGTGGACCTTAGGAAGTTTTTAATGGTGGATGTTCAACTACTTCCTTTCATGTGGTCTACCTGAAATTTATATCCTCTTCATTGTTGAGAGAACTCCCTAAAATAGAGAAATTTCCAACTATAAACCCTTCTTTTCACCCACCAGCAAAAGTAAACTCCTCAAAATTATTGTTTCTCAATCTAAACTTTTGAAAATTTGTCGGACGAAAATACCCTTTCCTTCTCTCTTCGCGGTCGTATTCCTCCTCCGTCTTCCTCCACCGCCGTCCGCCGCCAGCTTCCTCCTCCGTCATCTTCCTTAGCCTCGTCTTCCTCTTTAGAGCGGTCGTCTTCATCCTTCGAATGGCTGAAAATAGCTACCCGTCCAAGCGTCGAAAATGTATTCGAATATAAGTAAAAATGTAAAAGTGTGAATGGAGTGTGCCAATTTGATTGTGAAGTGTTTGTGAAAATGTGGAAATGAAGGTGAAAATGGAATGGAATGTGAAGTGTTTGTGAAAATGTGAAAATGAAGGTAGAAATGCTAATGGAGGTGAGAATGATGGTGAATGTGAAATGTTTGTGAAAATGTGAAAATGGAGGTGAAAATGGAGGTGAAAACCCTCTGTGATCGGCCTAAACTTCGTTGTGATCGGTCTAAATCCGGTTTGATCGGACAAAATGACTTAGTTTCTCCCCTGTGATCGGCCAAAGCCCATTGTGATCGGTCAAAATGACCGATCACAGTCAAATATGCCCCTGTGATCGGCAAAAGCCCACTGTGATCGGTCAAAATGACCGATCACAGTGAAATCTGCCCCTGTGATCAGTCATTTCATAGTGAAATCTACCATTGTGATCGTCCAAAGCCCACTGTGATCAGTCAAAATGGACCGACTTCTCCTTTTATGATGGACTTTGGCCGTCGTTTCACCAATCACTCGGTCAAAATTACACCGTGATCGGTGAAATTGACCGACTTCGCCTTTTACGACGGACTTCAGCCGTCCTTTTTTCGCTTTTTGGTGTATTTGACCAAACGATCGGTTAAATACACCAAAAAGCGAAAAAACGACGGTCTAAGTCCGTCGTAAAAGGAGAAGTCGGTCAATTTCACCGATCACGTTGTAATTTTGACCGAGTGATTGGTGAAACAACGACCGAACTCCGTCGTAAAAGGAGAAGTCGGTCCATTTTGACCGATCACAGTGGGCTTTGGACGATCGCAATGGTAGATTTCACTGTGATCGGTCATTTTGACTGATCACAGTGGGCTTTGGCCGATCACAGGGGCATATTTGACTGTGATCGGTCATTTTGACCGATCACAGTGGACTTTGGCCGATTACAGGGGCGAAACTAAGTCATTTTGTTCGATCAAACCGGATTTAGACCGATCACAACGAAGTTTAAGCTGATCAGAGAGGGTTTTCACCTCCATTTTCTCTTTCATTTTCATATTTTCACAAACATTTCACATTCACCATCATTCTCACCTCCATTAGCATTTCCACCTTCGTTTTCACATTTTCACAAACACTTCACATTCCATTCCATTTTCACATTCATTTCCACATTTTCACAAACACTTCACAATCAAATTGGCACACTCCATTCACACTTTCACATTTTTACTTATATTCGAATACATTTTCGACGCTTGGACGGGTAGCCATTTTCAGCCATTCGAAGGATGAAGACGACCGCTCTAAAGAGGAAGACGAGGCTAAGGAAGATGACGGAGGAGGAAGCTGGCGGCGGACGGCGGTGGAGGAAGACGGAGGAGGAATACGACCGCGAAGAGAGAAGGAAAGGGTATTTTCGTCCGACAAATTTTCAAAAGTTTAGATTGAGAAACAATAATTTTGAGGAGTTTACTTTTGCTGGTGGGTGAAAAGAAGGGTTTATAGTTGGAAATTTCTCCCTAAAATAAGCTGGGGAAACATATGGATGACGTGGACATACCTGCATTGAGGTGCCCCCTACAGTCGCATCGTGGTTCTGATGGCAGCCAAGCCACAGTAATCATTAATTAATGATTACCTTGAAGGTAAATTGCATAGTATTATATCCACACTGTCCATCCATTTCCCAGATTATTTTAGGGCATAAGCCAAAAAATAGGCAGATCCAAAGCTCAAGTGGGCCACACGTCAGAAAGCAGTGGGGGACAATGAAGCTCACCATTGAAACATTCCTAGGGCCTCCTATGATGTTTATTTGCCATCCAATCTATTCATAAGGTCACACAGAAGGCGTGAATTACAGAAAAACAAAAATATCTGCTTGATCCAAAGCTTTCATGACCCTTAAGAAGTTTTCAATTGTAGGCGTTCATTTTCAACTTGAACTATTTTGTGACACACGTGATGAAAGGACATTCCTAGTTTTGGCCATAACACAGGTCAAGTGTGGCCAACATGATGAGCGGCCTAAATCGGTCATCCAAATGAGGCAAATTTGATCCTGTGAGAGAGAGCTTGGTGGAGGGAGAGAGCAAGGGGAGATGGTGGAGAGAGGTGAGAAAGATGGGAGCAGATCGATTAGGCACGGCCCCAGGTTTCCCCCAAGACGGTGTGGCCTAATGTGGGGCCCACCTTGAGGAATGTATTATATATCCACATTGTTAATCTATTTTCCATATCATTTTAGGGCCATGAGCTAAAAAATGAAGCAGATCCAAATTTCAGGTGGACCACATTGTAGGAAACTGTGCTTATTAACCACTAACATTTAATGTGGGCCACAAGTTTTAGATCAGTCTGATATTTGTTTTTCCCCTCCGTCCCAGTTTGGGTGACCTTATCAACAGATTGAATGGCAAACAAACATTACAGTGGGCCTTTTGAAGTTTTTAATGGTGAGCATTCAACCACCACTTTTCCTTTAGTACAATCCACGTGAGATTTGGATGTGCTTCATTTTTCAGCCTCGCAAATAGGATGGATAATGTGGATATGCAATACGTACATGAAGGTGGGCTTTATGGGAAGGGTCGGACTGTCTTGAGTGAGGCACACTGTCGTCGTAGATTGACAACCTCTTGAAGCTAGCTAGGTAGGGTTCACCATGATGTTTGTGAGAAATCTATCATGTCCATTCATTTTTCCCAATTATGTTAGTGTTGGGGATGTCTACAATCTTGGACACCAAAGAAGAGTTGTTAGTCGCCTGACAAGGTTGGGTTGGGCACCATAAATTGCCCCGGATGAGGCTTTTAGAATCTGGACACTACTAGAGGGGTATCGGACACCCTACAATGTTAGGTCGAGCGCCTTATATATACTCCTCGGATGGAACTTTGAACTCCTTGGACAGTTTTGGCCACCATCGGGCGCCCTTCAGTATCGGGTTGAGAGCCCCATAGTGCGAGCGACTGTTTTATACTGTTTCCTGTTTTGATCGAATTTGTTTCTAATTTTGATTTTATCCTATTTAAAGGTGTGTAATGCGATATTAGAGTAACACGAGGAGTCCTAGACGTGTTCAAAGGGATTGAGAGAGTTCTAGGGTGAGAGAAAAAGCTTGTGGTAGCTTGGGTTTCTTTTGTGCGGGGTTTAGATCCGGGTAAGTTGTTCTTCATCTATTGTAACTTCTGATTTATAATGGAATATCGCTTTGTGTTGTGGTTTTTTACCGTGAAGGTTATTCCACATAAAATTCAGATTGCATTCTTGCATGTGTTGAATTTGCTTGGTTACTTGTTGTTGTTAATTGCCCTCATTTGATTCTCACTTTCGCAGGTTTCCTAACAAGTGGTATCAGAGCGTTCGTTGGGAGGTAGACAAAATCTAAGAAAATGTATCAATGGCGTTCGGCATGAGATTCGATATAGAGAAGTATTTCGAGAAAAATAACTTTGAACTATGGAAGGTTAAAATGAAGGGCCTCTTAGTTCAGCAAAGAGTGGAAGACGCGCTCCTTTGGAAGCGACCGAAGACTATGAAAGAAGACGAGTGAGGCAAGTTGAATTAAAAAAGTCAATATCTCAATCCAGTTATGCCTAACGGATAACATCCTCTATAATGTCACGAGGGAGAAGATTGCGGCTAATACGTGGGCGAAGTTGGAGAACATTTATGTGAAGAAATATTTGAAAAACCGTCTATATATAATGCTTCAGTTGCTCAACCTGATGATGACGGAGGGGACCAATATTGAAAGTCGCATCAACAACTTCAATAGGCTCGTTTGCAAATTGTTAGATGTAGATGAATAGATGAACAAATATCAAGCATGCATCATGTTGAATTCTCTTTCAAAATCATATGAGTCGTTTAAGGACTCGTTGTACGTAGGGAAGGAGATCATTAGTGTTGAGATTGTTATCTTATCCTTCCAATCGAAGATGATAAGAAAGAAAAATGGCAACGTGGGTTTTGGTTTTTTTACGATAACACTAGTTATGATGGGAAGAAGTTTTGAGCGGGATGGGGGATGTTCGCGATCGAGATCTAAATGTAAGGGCAAAGGAAAAAAGCAAGGTGAGGTCCTGAAATTGTGGATAGGAATGACACATGAAGGAGGATTGTTCGAATCCCAAGACAAAGCAATAGAAGTCTGAAGATTCTTCTAAGAAGGCTAATAGTATGAAATCCATAGAGGACGAGTGTTTTTTGTGGTGTATTGATTGTATCCAGTTCGGGGTCCCTCTGCAATGAGTGACTTTTAGATACAGGTGCATCGTATGACATGTGTCTTAACCGAAGTCCATTCATGACATACAATAAGTGTGATGGTGGATCGATATTCTTAAGTAATAACTATACCTGCATAGTGGTCGGTATTGGTACAGTGCACATTAGGATGTTCGATGAGATCGAATGAGTCATGACAGATGTGAGGCATGTCCTTAGGTTAAAAAGGAATTTGATCTCTCTTGGTGCATTGAAGGCAATGGGGTGCAAATTTACCAACTTCGATCGGTATTGTAAAGTGACAAAGGGTGCACTTATGGTGATGAAAGCATGGAGGTGCGGCCATCTTTACAAGTTGATCGAGAGCAATTTTGATGGTGAAGCTACGGTGTCTGCAATGGATTCCACTTCTGTATGTGTGTGGCGCGGAGGCATAGGCTACATGAGCACGCAGGAAGACAAGGTGCTAGAATGAAGATATTGGTGGCACAAGAAGTGGTGAAGCTATGATGGGGATGAAGTAGAGACGAAGGATGGAGCAGTGGAGCTTGAAGATTGAAGCCATGGTAGAGATTTTTGGTGATGTCTTCAATATTGGACACCAAAGGGGGGCTGACGGTCGCCCGACAAGGTCGGGTAATGAGGCTTCTGGAATCTGTACACTGCTGGAGGGGTGTCAGATGCCCTATAATGTCGGGTGGGGCGCCCTAAACTCCCTGGATGGAACTATGAACTCTCTTGACAATTTTGGTCATCGTCAGGTGCTCTACAGTTTCGAGTCGAGTGCCCCACAATGTGCGCAATTATTTTATACAGTTTTTTTTTTTTTTTTTGCACATATTTATTTCTAATTTTGGTTTGATGCTATTTAAAGGGGTGTAATGCGGGATTATGATAATACGAGGAGTCCTAGACGTGTTCAAAGGGGTTAAGAGAGTTCTAGGGTGAGAAAAAGCTTGTCATAGCTTGGGTTTCTCTTGTGGGGGGCTTAGATCCAGATAAATTGTTATTCAACTCTTGTAACTTCTGATTTATAGTAATTCACTTTGTGCTGTGGTTTTTTCCTGTGAGGGTTTTTCCATGTAAAATTCAGATGGTCTCTTGTGTGTTGATTTGGCTTGTTGTCGTTGATGTTCGCGCTCGTTGATTCTCGCTTCCATGAGTTTCCCAACAGTTAGGACTTGGGCTAAAAAATTTGACAGATCCAAAACGTAAGTGGGTCACACCACAAGAAAAAGTGGCCCCTGTGGGGTCCACTTTGATGTTCATATATATATATATATATATATATATATATATATATATATATATATATATATATATATATATATATATATATATATATATATACACACACACACACACACACACACACACACACACACACACACACACACACACATACACACACACACACACACACACACACACACACACACCATTCATAAGGTCATTCCTACTGGGATGAGCTGAAAACACAAAAATATTAGTCTGAACCAAAACTTTTGTGTCCCATGAATGCTATAACGGTGGACATTCAATCCTCACTATCCTACGGCCCACTTGAGATTTGGATATGCCTCATTTTTGGGTTTATGTCCTAACATGATATAGAAAAATAAGATGGATGTGGTGGATTTCTAGGAAACATCAGTGTGGGCCCACCTAATTTCCTGTTGCACGTAGTTCATGAGATGGTGTCCCAAGCAATCCACCTCCGACTTACTCTACAAGCATCAAGGTGGCTACCAGTCGGTGCTCAGTGGACCTCGCCATAATATATATGTTTCATCCAGAATGTTCATCCCTTTTTTGGGATTATTTTATCTGTCTTATTTTTGGATTAAACCCTTATAATGATGTCGCAAAATGGCAGAAAGGTTTGGATATGCCACAAACCTCATGGTGGGGCCCACAGAAATTAGTGACGTCAATACACTAGGGAGCTCGCTGGTGTGCGGTGCACCAGCTAATCCGCTTCCTTTACTAAGGAAGTAGATTGCCTGGTGTAACCTACACCAGCTAATTTGATGGTGTGAGTACGTGTCGACTGCAGACACTGCGTCAGTCCTCGAGCTCCGTGATCATACCAATGGTTGAAAGAACACCAAATTATGTGGGCCCCACGATGATGTTTTTAGCAGATCTACATCGTCCATCCAGTTTATGAGATCATTTTAGGGCATGATCCAAAAAATGAGATATATCCAAATCTCAAGTGGACCACACCACAAAAGGCAGTAGGGACAATGATTTTCACCGTTAAAACATTCCTAAGGCCCACCATGATGTTTATTTGACATCCAAACTGTTCATAAGGTCACATGGACCTAGATGAAGGGTAAAAACATATATAAGATTGATCCAAAACTTATGTGACCATTAAGAAGGTTTCAATGGTAGATGTTCAATCTCCCACTGCATTCTGCAGTGTGGTCCACTTGATCATTATATCTGTCTTATTTTTGGGTTAAACCCTTATAATGATGTCGCAAAATGGAATGAAGGTTTGGATATACCACAAACCTCATGGTGGGCCCCATAGAAATTAGTGACGTCAATACACCAGGGAGCTGGCTGGTGTGAGGTGCACCAGCTAATCCACTTCCTTTACTAAGGAAGCGGATTGACTGGTGTAATCTACACTAGCTAATTTGCTGGTGTGAGTACATGTCGACTGCAGACACTGCATCAATCCTCAAGCTCCGTGATAGTACCAACGGTTGAAAGAAAATCAAGATTATGTGGGCCCCACGATGATGTATTTAGCATATCTACACCGTCCATCCAGTTTATGAGATCATTTTAGGGCATGATAAAAAAAATGAGATATATCCAAATCTCAAGTGGACCACACCACAAAAGGCAATGGGGACAATAATTTTCACCGTTAAAACATTCCTAGGGCCCACCATGATGTTTAGTTGACATCCAAACTGTTCATAAGGCTCACACGGACCTGGACGAAGGGTAAAAACGTATATCAGATTGATCCAAAACTTCTATGACCATCAAGAAGGTTTCAATGGTAGACGTTTAATCTCCCACTACATTCTCCAGTGTGATCCATTCAATCATTGGATCTATCTTATTTTTTGGTTAAACCCTTATAATGATGTCGCAAAATGGAAGGAAGGCTTCGATATACCACAAACCTCATTGTGGGGCCCACAAAAATAACTGTCATCAATACACCAGGGAGCTCGCTGGTGTGCGGTGCACCAGGCATGAAACGGCCCAGGCCCCATTGGTGCCTTCTCTTTGTTTCTCCTCCCTCCAGCCATCAGTGGTTTGAGTAAGGATGTAACATCACGTACTGATACGCGAGTGTTACCATGCAATTGTTCAATCGGTTTTTAAATTGAGATTCGAATCATTTGTTATAAATCAACCCTTAAAGTCCATTTAGATAGGCTACATGATGAGTAGGACTGTTGGTTACGTAAATCTGACTATTAAGGTGCACTTAGACTACTTTAGGACCTCTCAAGACAGTTGATGAATGATGGGGAATCAATCTAGCCATTAGAATCTTAATAAATAACAATTAATTACAAAGGATTTGATTAAATCTTTTGTGTGACGATTTATCGATGTTAATTATCTTGGAATTTGGGTCCAAAGCACTTTTGGAATGGATAGTGGGATCTAATCAAAAGTATGTTGTTGAATTTAATAAAGACTGAAATTAAGTAGAAATAAATAGAAATGATTAAACAGGGAAAAATAATGAAATGTAAATAAAATAAAATAAAATAGAAAGGAAATGTACTTAAGTACATAATAAAAGGGATGAAAGGTATGTATTTGTTAAGACCACTTTTGTGGGCCCTCCAATATAAATTAAATTCATAATAATAAAAATATTACCTTCGTGTTATAAAAATGGATGGTAATGTTAATAACTGATATTATAGTTCATAGTATGGACTATATTGGTCCATGAGATTTCTCAACCGTTGGAATTTAATTCGGGATCATCTAACTGTTGGATCGGTTTAAAAAGATAGTTTTATATAAAAATATTGTAGTACGGTCCACCTGAGCTTTAGTTCTGCCTCAACCTTGTACAAATTATCTATTTTGACTGGGAAAAACAAGTGGACGGTGTGGATTTATCACAACATCTTGGTGGACCCAAGTTTGGTGTGGGTGTGCACCATTAGTTCACATGCACACTGTGCACCGGACCAAAAACTGGTCAAACCATGGCTGACCCGTGTTAGCCAAAAACTAGAAGAAATTTGCTACACCCACGAGTTAGCTACGCTAGCTACACCGGGTGTAGAAATGACCACACTTTGATGTATGTTTTGTATCCACACTGTCCATCCATTTGGTGAGATCATTTTAGGGCATGAAACAAAAAGTAAGGTAGTGGATCCGAAGAATCTTTCAATGGTTGGCGTTCAATCCCCAATATTTTCTGTGCTGGGTCCACTTGTTCTTTCGATCGGCCTCATTTTTGGTATCATACCTAAAATGATCTTGCCAAATGGATGGACGGAGTGGATACAACATATACATCATGGTGGGGTCATTTCTACATGCGGTGTACCTAGCATAGCTAACTCGTGGGTGTAGCAAAATTTCTCTCAAAAAATGGATCCAAGACGTTCATCGTGTAGATAACACTTTGATGATCAATCCTTAGGCATTTTAATAGGCTTTTTAGCTTGATGGTGTGCACAACTCGAAGCCGAAAGTGGTCTGTAGAACTTAGACTTGTGTTTCCAGCAGCCTAGAATTCTGTAGATTGTGGTCATTGTTTACGTCGAATTTTGTAACAGGGTCCACCGAATGTTCACCTTCTCTCCAAGCGATTTCCTCCTTGGACCTGAAAGAAGACAGAAAATAACTAAGGGTGGACGGCGTCCAGCCGTTGGCCCTCCGATGCTTAAGTTAGATAGGGCGACGATGAAAAGAGAAGGAATAAAGGACGGGTGTAAAGAGATTGAGTATTGTGTACCTTCTTATTAATGAAACCATCTATTTATATAGATTCAAATGTCCCACTCTGTTACGTAAGACGCCGAGATCGTCTACTGATTTCATAGGATAAGATGTTTATCCTTCTTATCCTCAGATAAAGGAGCAGTCTAATCCAATTAGTCATCTGGTTAACTACGTTCCTTGATAACGATCCCTTGAGACGCGGAGCCATAGACGAAGATAAGCCCAAAATCGGCCTATACGGGCTGCTGGTACTAGAGGCTAAGGGATGTTATCGCTGATCATCAGTAAAGGCTGCTCGCATGTCGGAAGATGCTCGCGAGACCAGGTGCTCACATATTGAGGTGTGACGCCTTTTAACGACTTGCGAGAAGGACTGCTCGCGGGTCGGGAACAATTTCTCTCGCCTTCCAATATTTGACTATCGACCACAAAGGCTCGAAGACTCGGTAACTATGTGCCGTATTTACCTATTATGCAAGCCGCGAGCAGATGATCTCAAGAGTCGAATAAAGCTGCTCACAGGATCAGAACATCATGAGAATATACGATCTCCGCTTATTTTGACTATAACAGATGTCCCCCAAGTCCTTACCGCCAAGATTTCTAAGGGAAGGACTTACTCACTGTCATGTGTAACCGCCTACCTACCTTTATCAAGAATGAAACCGTACATGATTGGGCTGGAATTAATGAGCGCCAGCCTTCGCAGCCTTTCGGCAGATAGGAAATGAAGAGACGCTCGCCACGTGTCTGGGGAATTAATGGGCGTGCCTGCTCGCTGCCGTGCCGAACGAAAGGTAGCCACGTGTCGCCATATACAGCGGAATGATTACATATAAATATACGGAGTCTGCCATATCTCCGGATTTTCACAGAAGCTTTCGAAAAAAGAAAATCTTCTTACTTCAGTCATCTTCCCTCACTGGTATCTGTCTGTTCTTCCTTCGGTGTCCTTCCCCTTCCATTTCTCATACTTGGTACATTCTTTTTCCTTCTTTTTTCTTCTTTAAAAAACTCTCATGGCTGGAGACTCCGATGAGACCACCGTCCCCCTGGGAGATGCTACTCCGGAATCCTCTGCCTCCAGTAATGAGAGGGTTCCGGCAAGCAGATACTCAGCGTCTGGGTATCCCTCCATTTTGTCGGAGGACCGGCTACTTGAGTTACGGGAGAGATACTTAATCCCTGACTCAATCGTTCTCCGGCTACCCGGAGATGGAGAAACGCCGAATTCCCCTCCCCCAGGGTGCGTGGCCATTTATGAGTACTAACTCATTCTTGGGGTACGCCTTCCTCTCCATCCCTTCGTTCGTGATGTTCTTCGGTGTTATAAGATTGCCCCCGGGCAACTCATCGTGAACAAATGGAGGGTGGTCCTGAGCTCATTCGCCCTCTAGGCTCAGGCTGGTAACGGGGAGCTCATCGCTGAAGAGTTTCTTCGTATGTTCCGTCTTAAGAAGGCGCCCTCCAGCGAAGGCTGGTATTACTTATGCCATTGGCACCGGGATAATTTCGTGCTGGGGAAGCCCTCTTCGAATTATCCCGGCTGGAGGAAATGCTGGTTCTACGTTTTCGGGAACTGGGAATCTGCTTCCTCCAGGGGCCCAGGAGTGAACCGGCTTTTCTGTGAAGGTAGGCACAGTTCCACATTGTACGAATTTTCTCCAGTCAAGACTTAGGAATTTTTTCCGTTTTTAACTTCCGTTCGTGCTCGCAGGTATCCCGGCTTTGACGAAGCCGAACTTGAAGGGAGGAATTCACGAGAAGATTGTGAAAATATACAAGCTGCCTGCTCGCGACAGGCATATCGAAGCTTGTTTATCATCCTCGCGACTCGCGGCGGCAGGTTTAATATTCAGCGAAGAGATCGCAATGACAAAGGCTGGAGAGGAGGGGTTTGCTACCTCGACTCAAAGGCACTGAACCCGAAAAGGCAGAAGAAATCATCTACCGGTCCTTCCCAACCATCTGCCCGTAAGGGTGCCGATCCATCCACCCATCTCGCGAGCACGGTAGTGCTTCAGCAGCTCCTGCGCCCGTCATTCCCTCGCTATTGGTCGCACCTGGACCACCAGTGATTAATATTACCGATAACTCCCCGAGGGATGATGGAGCGGGGTCCAGCTGCCCCCCAGCCAAAGAAACTCGTGAGCCGATAGGGCCTCCGGAGTAGGCTCCTGCTCGCGAATTGGCTCCTGCTGGCGAGGTGGCTCCTGCTCGCGAGTCGGTTGCCGCTCCCGTCGCAAGCACGGCTGGGCTGGTCGTTGCCCAGCCTTCTGGCAGTGGATCATTCACTGTCCCTCGCCATCTCCATCCGATATGTAAATTTCTTTTCGACAACATCTCCCCACAAACCTTCGGCACCCTCCCCGAGCCAAGCCCTGAAAACCTCTTTCTCGAGGCGGGAGTGAGGATGGTTCAGGTAACGTGTTTTTTTATGTTTTTTAACTGTATCGGCTTCCAAGTATTTTTCTCACAATCTTTCTTCCATTTCGCAGGGCTTGGACCTCATCTTACAGATGAGGCGTGATATTCTTGTCGCCCGTCGCGTGATTGATGAGGCGGACGGGAAGAGGATCGCCTTGGAGAAGGCAGTCCAAGGAAGGGATCAACTCCTCAAGTCCCGTGAGGCGTTGATCTCGAAGAGAGATGAGGAAAAAAAGATCCTCATCGAGAAAGTCCAAGTCCTGACCGATAGGTACCAGGCTCTGGACTCCAACTTCGCCAAGCTCGTGGAGTTGAAGGAGAAAGCTGAGAGAGGGAGGGAGATCTTCCGCCAAGATAAGATCTCGCTAGAGGAGCGGCTCGCGGAGGCCACGTCGCAGCTCAAGGAAGTCAGCGAAAGTCTGGATAAAGAGCGCTCCAGTCTCTCGCAGCTCAAGGACGACTCAATCCACTGGGATGAGGAGAGGGTCGCCCTTGTCAAAATGCTCTCTGAAGAAGGAATTCGGGCCATCACCGAGTTTCGCACTTCGCCGCTGTATGACGAGGAAAGATATGAGTCATACGATGCTGGTCGCGACTTTGCACTAAGAGTAGTGCATCGGATGAGCCCATCTTTCGACATGGGAGAATTCGAGCGGGTACCATCATAGCTGCAGAAGAGCAAGCAGCTGCCGAGAACAAGGTGACCGAAGTCACTTAAGCTGGAGGGGTTCCCGATGCTGGCCCTGAAGTTGAGAGTGCGGCTCCTCCTCCAAGAGATTAATTTACCTTTTTCTCTCCTGTATCTATTGTACTTACGATCCAATCTTTGTAAACAATTAATTATCAATGAAAAGATGCACCTTTTGATGATGCTGTTGATCTTCTCGTCTTCTCCTCGTTCTTTCTTCATTACGCAATGAATATCTTCATATTTAACTCAGCAATAACGAGCCATGTTCAATCCGGGGGGTCGTGATGACCATACCCTCGTGGAGATAGACTGATCTATCGATTGAGACTTTGATTCTACCAAGGGTAGACGGTTTGGCCAAGAGAATGAATATAGAATCAAGGGTAGACGGTTTGGCCAAGACAATGAATATTCTCTTGGGGGCTATTCTGGTCCAAGTAAATGGGGTAGCGACCAAAAGATAGTTCTTACTCTACCAAGGGTAGAGGATTGGCCAAGAGAATGAATATTCTCTTCGGGGCTATTCTGGTCCAAGTAAATGGAGAAGCAACCAACAAGGATGATTTTAACCCTACCAAGGGTAGGCAATTGGCCAAGAGAATGTATGTATTCTCTTCGGGGCTATTCGAGTCCAATTAATTGGAGTAGCGACCAAAATATTTCTTCAATCCTTAAGTCATTTTAACGTCGTTAAAAGTTATATCGAATCAAGGGAAATATTGTAGCAAGTGTTCGACGTGCCAAGGGCGACGTACAGGTCTTCCCTGCATATCTTCAAGATAGTAAGTGCCGGGTCGCATAATTTTGATGACTTGATACGGGCCTTCCCAATTTGGATCAAGCGACCGAGCAGGAACTCCGAGGTTCTGTCTGAGGACTAAATCACCAAGCGGGAAAGCACTAGGCCGAACTTTAGCGTTACGGTAGCGAGCAATGAGCTGCTGATACGCTGCTGCTCATATCTGGGAGGCAATTCTCCGTTCTTCCAAGAGATCGAGGTGAAGTCGAAGATTTTCCTGATTACCAGTGGGATCGTAGTGCTCGATCCGATACGAGGGTACTTGAATTTCAACTGGTACTACAGCGTCAGAAGGGAGTTTCGCCTGTAGAAGTGCGAGTTGTAGTCCTATACGCCCATAAGACTTCTGGCAGGAGTTCTGGCCACATGCCTTTACACTCATCGAGCTTGGTCTTCAAATGGTGCTTGATGATTTTATTCACTGCTTCAACTTGCCCATTTGCCTGAGGATGATAAGGAGAAGTGCGGATATTGCGTATCTTCCACGTTTCGCAAAATTCATCGAAAGCGGCGTTGTCGAATTGCTTTCCATTGTCGGTGATTATAGTATGGGGGAGTCCATAACGGCATATGATGTTTCTCCATACGAACTTGGTGGTTTGTTTCTCAGTAATTCTGGCTAGTGGCTCCGCCTCGGCCCATTTGGTGAAGTAATCGACCCCTACTATCGCGAATCTATTTTGTCCTTTCCCGGTGGGTAAAGGCCCGATGATATCGACCCCCCATTGAGCGAAAGGCCAAGGGCTATCAACTGGAGTCATTTGCTCGGACGGTACATGAGGTATAGGAGAGTATTGCTGGCACTTGTCACATTTTTTAGAGAATTCAATTGCATCTGCTTTCATAGTGGGCCAATAGTATCCTTGCCTCATCGCCTTATACGCTAGGGATCGCCCCCTTGGATGGTTACCACATGCCCCCTGGTGTATTTCATCTAGAACACGATGTGCTTCTTCTGGGTGAAGACACCTTAAATAGGGCAAGGAAAAACTCTTACGTAACAATATTCCATCTTGTAAGGTATACCTAGCGGCTCGATGACGAATTTGTCGGGCGGCTTTCTTATCGTCTGGGAGGTATCCGTATCTGAGATAAAGGATTACGGGTTCATCCAACATGGAGAAGGATATACCACAATCACCTGCTCGAGAGTTACTTGGTTGATACTTGAGTTCTGAAGGTGCTCGAAGGGAATTGAATATGACAACTCAGATTCTGGTGCAGAGGCGAGTTTTGCCAAAGAATCAGCGAGTTGATTCTTCTCGCGAGGGATGTGGATTATTTCGTAATTCTTCAGCTTTGCAAGCAGAATGAGCACTCGAGATTTGTATAAGGCCATCCTTTCTTCTTTTGCTTCGAATTCGCCGAGTACCTGATTGACTATGAGCTGAGAATCACTGTGAATGAGTAGGTTTTGAATTGAAAGGACGTTTGCTAATTCGAGGCCAACGATCAAGGCCTCATATTCTGCTTCATTATTTGAAATGCGAGAATCGAAACGTAAAGCGTATTGGAAATGCGACCCGTCTGGAGCGACAAGAATTAGGCCCGCTCCACTACCGGTGGCCCGTGAGGACCCGTCCACGAAGAGTGACCAGGAAGGTTGGTCGCTGATCGCGACATTATCATCGGGAGAGGAGTATGTGAATTCGGCGATAAAGTCAGCTATGGCCTGGCCCTTGATTGCAGTCCTGGGACAGAACGATATGTCGTGCTCACTGATCTCGACCGCCCATTTAGTTAATCATCCAGAAGCCTCAGGTTTTTGAAGGACTTGGCGTAGCGGATGATTTGTTGGTACTAAAATTGTGTGGGCTTGAAAATATGGTCGCAGTTTTTGGGCTGCCGTGACTAAAGCAAGGGCTAGTTTCTCCATATCAGAATATCGAGTTTCAGCGTCCACCATTGCTCGACTGATATAATAAACGGGCCTTTGTATCCCGGAATCTTCTCTTATTAAAGCGGCGCTAACGGCTGTGGAGGACACAGATAAATAAAGGATGAGTTGCTCGTGCGCCACAGGTTTGGATAAAATAGGGGGTGTGCTCATATATTGCTTCAGTTGTTGAAAGGCTTCTTCGCACCGTGGTGTCCACTCCCAATCAGATTTGGCTGTGACACGGAGGAGCTTAAAGAAGGGTAAGCACTTGTCAGATGCTCGCGAGATGAACCTATTCAACGACGCAATGCGACTAGCCAGACGTTGGACGTCTTAAGAGTGGTCGGGGATTTCATCTCTATCAACAGCTTTTATTTTTCAGGATTTGTCTCAATTCCTCGTTGGCCGACCATAAACCCAAGAAATTTTCCAGCAGACACTCCGAACGCACATTTTTCTGGGTTTAGCTTCATCTGATATTTCCTCATCAGGTCGAAGGCTCCTCGAAGATCCGAAAGGTGATCGCCTTCTACGACACTTTTCACGAGCATGTCATCAACATAGACTTCCATATTCCTGCCAATTTGCGCGGAAAATATCTTGTTGATGAGACGCTGATAGGTGGCCCCTGCATTTTTAAGACCAAACGGCATTACCTGGTAGCAATATAGACCCCGGTCAGTGATGAAGGCAGTATGTTGGCTATCGGGCGGATGCATCATAATCTGGTTATAACCAGAATAAGCGTCCATAAAACTGAGCAGAGCATGCCCAGCTATCGAATCAACCAACTAGTCGATTCGCGGGGTCGGGAAGCTATCTTTGGGGCACGCTTTGTTCAAATCTGAATAATCGACACACATTCTCCATTTTCCATTAGATTTACGAACGAGAACTACATTCGCGACCCATTCTAGGTAGTCAACTTCTTTTATGAAATTGACCGAAAGCAGCTTCTTGACTTCGGCCTTAATCGCCATTTGCCTTTCTGCAGTGAAGGCACGTCGGCGCTGGTGGACGGGTTTATATTTCGGGTCGATGTTCAGACGGTGTGCGATGACACTAGGATCAATGCCAGGCATGTCCTGGTGAGACCAGGAAAACACATCTTGATATTCAGTGAGGAGGCAAATCAAATCTGCTCGAAAGATGTTCCTCAAAGAGGATCCCACACAAACAACTTTGGATTGGTCATCTTCATTTAAAAGAATCACTATTGTCTCTTCCCCGGGAGTTCCTGATTGGAGAGCATCCTCTCTCGGGTCCAACGAAGTATCCGCTGGGGAGTGGATGAACCTTGTGCTACCATCATAACTGGTGTCGCTTATGCTTTCTTTCGATCTTGCAAGGCTATCTCATAACAAGACCGGGCCTCTTTTTGGTTTCCTCGTACAACCCCAACACCATTCGGGGTAGGAAATTTGATGCACAAATACAAAGGATGTAAAGTTGCCCCAACCTTATTAAGAGATGGCCGCCCCAAGATGGCGTTGTATGCTGATCTTCGGTCCACCACGAGGAAATTTATGAAGATAGTCGTCTTTGCTGGACTCTCCCCAAAGGTGATTGGAAGGTCAATGCTTCCTTCAGGTGTCACCACTTCGCCCCCGAAGCCGATGAGAGGAGTTGAGACTAGCTTGAGTAGGCTTCTTGTGAGTGCCATTTTGTTGAAAGCCTCCAGGTATAGAATATCAGCAGAGCTACATGTATCCACCATAATACGATGAGTCAAATAGTTTGATACCTTTAGAGCGACCACGATGGAGTCTTCGTGAGGGAAGTGAATTCCCTCTGCATCTTCGAGGAAGAAGGAAATTGGAGGATGACTGGTTTTTGACGCATTGGGCTTCTGTCTAGCCAGTAGATATGCTGGGGCTTCTTGGACGCTTTACGAGTGTATGCTTTTCTTGAAGCTTGAGAATCACCACCGCAAGCTGGTCCCCCGACGATGGTGCGAATTTCGCCAGTAGGTTCACCAGTCTTCTTGTGAAGTATGATGGTGAGGCGACTTCTTCTGGTGGGGTGAGGCTTTTGCCCTTTCTGGTGATCGACCTTGACGAGCAACATAATCTTAGAGATGGCCCTTTCGAATAAGAGCTTCGATATGATCTCGCAGAGATATGCAGTCTTGGGTTCTATGCCCATGATCTTTGTGGAAGTAACAAAACTTGCCCTTATCTCTTTTTTCAGGATCAGATTTGATCTTGGCTGGCCATTTTACATATGGCTGATGTTTAATCTCCATTAACACCTTTTCATGGGATTGGTTGAAAGGAGTGTAGTTATGATATTTACCAGAATAAGGCTTCTTGGGAGAGCGGTCTCGTCGATCACGTCGGTACTTTTATCTGAGGGCGAGATTTCCTCTGACTTGCGCTTCTTACCCTATATACCATGACGTGCTAGAGCAACTTCTTCTGCATTGATATACTTCTGAGCTTTAGCTTGGAATTCTACCATGGTTTTTGGAGGGCTTTTATCTAAGGCAAATCTGAATTTCTCGCTCGTAATTCCGGCTATAAGGGTGGTGAGGCCTTTTTCTTCGGTATAACCTTCAGTTTGGACGGCCTCAGCAGTAAACCGTACCGTGAGCTCGTTTATCATCTCCTCATGCTGCTGTTTCAAATCCATTAAGTGGGATGCAGGCTTCTTGGTGCGGATGCTTCCCATGAATTGAGAAAGGAAAAGCTCCAACAGTTGTGAAAAAGAGCCGATAGATCGAGGCTTCAGCCCCCGAACCACGTACGAGCTGCTTCCTTTAAAGTTAGGAAAAAAGCTTTACACATGATTTCCGACCCATGTCCCTCTAGCTCCATAAGAGACCTATAAGTTTCCAAGTGTTCGAGAGGATCGCCTATACCTGTATATGGAGTGATGACAGGTGTACGGTATTTTCTAGGTAAAGGTGCTCCCATGACCTCGTTGGTGAAAGGAGACTCGGATCGATGTATCGACGCCACCACAGCTGATGGTCGATTTGCCTGATATCGCTGCTCCATGACATAAAATGATCATGGATTCTTTTGAGGTCTCCTTCCCATGGTAAAGTATAACCTGAGGTTTCGACTGTGGACCCCTGAGATTGATGTTGACGAGAAGCACTAGAATGTATGGAATGTGGAGGTAGCACAGGGGGTTGGTTGCCAAGCGGCGCTCGATTTGATGGAGAATGATTTGGTTGGACCTGTGGCTCGTCCACAGAATGTCTGGAAGCCACCGGTATGGACTGCGATGGCAACCCTTCGGAAGGTTGTCTCTGCGGCTCCAGGAAATGCTGATCAAGCCGATTAGACAGGGCTTGAACTCCAGCGTTGAGGGTTAGAAGGGTATTTTTGAGGAAACGCATGACGTCTTCTTGACTTCTGGAAGCCTCAAATAACGGGTTCGCTGATGGTACGTTTGGAACTCCTTGAGGGATGTTTGTTGAAGTGGTTTAAGGAACAGGCCTTAATTCTGTAACGTCAGGTGGAGGTAATGTCTGTCTTGATGTGGAAGGATGAACACTTTTTTTAGGAGGCATAGTGGAAAGATTTTGATCAGTGGTAAGAATGACTGACTTTGATGCTCAAATCGTTCCCACAGACGGCGCCAAACTGTTTACGTCGAATTTTGTAACTAGGGTCCACTGGATGTTCACCTTCTCTCCAAGCGATTTCCTCCTTGGACCTGAAAGAAGACAGAAAATAACTAAGGGTGGCCGGCGTCCAGCCGTTGGCCCTCCGATGCTTAAGTTAGATAGGGCGACGTTGAAAAGAGAAGGAATAAAGGATGGGTGTAAAGAGATTGAGTATTGTGTACCTTCTTATTAATGAAACCATCTATTTATATAAATTCAAATGTCCCACTCTGTTACGTAAGACGCCGAGATCGTCTACTGATTTCATAGGATAAGATGTTTATCCTTTTTATCCTCAGATAAAGGAGCAGTCTAATCCAATTAGTCATCTGGTTAACTACGTTCCTTGATAACGATCCCTTGAGACGGGGAGCCATAGACGAAGATAAGCCCAAAATCGGCCTATACGGGCTGCTGGTACTAGAGGCTAAGGAATGTCATCGCTGATCATCAGTAAAGGTTGCTCGCATGTCGAAAGATGCTCGCGAGACCAGGTGCTCGCATATTGAGGTGTGACGCCTTTTAACGACTTGCGAGAAGGACTGCTCGCGGGTCGGGAACAATTTCTCCCACCTTCCAATATTCGACTATTGACCACAAAGGCTCGAAGACTCGGTAACTGTGTGCCGTATTTACCTATTATGCGAGCCGTGAGCAGATGATCTCGAGAGTCGAATAAAGCTGCTCACAGGATCAGAACATCATGAGAATATACGATCTCCGCTTATTTTGACTATAATAGTCATTAAGGCCCACTTTTGGACAATCCAAACCGTCTATTTTGTAGAGGGGATATTTTTTCTTCTTTTTTCAATCTAAACATAGATACTTCCTTGAGTGGGGGCCATCGGTGAGAGTGTCGATTTCGGACCAAAGCCAAGTTGTGTCAGTCTGTTTTCCAAAAACAGAAATTTCTTTCTCGAAATCTTCTTCCAAGCAAAGCCATAATCCCTGTATAGCTGAGTCTAGCCTATCTGGACTGTTCATAACATTAAAATAAAACTGCTTTTTAGGGAGATCTCAACCATTGATAGCCACTTCACGTGGATCGACTACTTTGTATGAATAAGAAGAATTTTTTTTTTTTTTTGAATCTTTTCTCTTTTGGGTTACAGAAAGGAAAACCTAGCTAAAATCAATCCAGACCTTCCAAGCCGACCCAAGAAGACCAAATGGAATGTTAGAAGTTGAAGATCTCAGACTCAACTCGATTTTCCTCGGTCTCTTGCAAAAAACCCTAGAAATTGATTGTTCCTTTCCAGCTTTGAAGCCATCAGGTAAACCTTATCTGAGCTTCATTTTTGTTCATCCTCAAGCTCTCTCGCAGTCATCTAAGACGTTTAGCACAACCGAATTGATAGAAGAAGTTCCAATCTGAAATTCGTCATGAATAGGGGTTGTCTTCCTCGTTGAAGAATCACCACCACTGGTTATTGTCGAAGCTTCAATCAGAGATCCAAATCGTTCAGAAGATGGACCGTGAAGAAATTATTCAATCTCTAAATCCCATCTTGATCGTTTCGTTTAGAAAGGGGGGGGATTCAAATCAAAGCACCATTTGACGTAACCGTCTGATTATTTTCTTCATTTCCTGTGGACATCGAGTCTTGCTATTTTACCCTGAGTCAACTCGGTTGTTTCCTGAGTTGTGGTCGACCCATTTTTCGCTAAGTTAGCTTGATTGAGTTGAAATTAACCAGGTAATTGTAGCTCAGCCTTCGAGTCAAGCCTGCTTCTGGAGTATTTTCAGTTCAACAAGCTGAATTTGGGTGAGATCTGTTAGATCTGGGTTTAATCCACCAGAAATCTCAATTTCAACTTGAAATTTTGTTAAGTTGGTGCAAAGGAATGCAGATCTGATCGTTGGAACTCAATCGGGTTTGATGGGGTAACTGGTTGAGTTTGAAATGCCCAGCAGCCAGTAATGGTGATCTAATTATAGTTTAATTCCTTAAATCTAGTCTAGATTACCTCCTTCGGATGCATTAGTGGTTGGATTCAAGGAAATTTTTTAATCTTATTTATGTATTAGGTTAAATGGAATCAATAGTTGAAGCTGGGAGTTCAAATCTAAGTATTAGTTGAGTTATGGTGTTGGAATTCAAATCATGGGGCTAAGTCAATGTCTAGGTATGTATTCCCTTGTCTTCATAACTCATTAGCTTAATAAAAAAAGAAATAGTAGTAGAATTAATTTGAGTTTATGCTTTGATCTATTATAGGATTAATTTGATGTTCCTCAATTGGGGATTTACTTTCTCAATTAAAATCAAGTGACTGGTTGCGTTGGAGAGTTTAAGTTTTTTGTCCCTAGTTTTCTTTTCATTGTTGCTCGAAGTGGGTCTCTCTAAGAGGTGAGGTTTTCACCCTTTCAAGCTTCCCTTCATTCTTATAATTTTGCTTTATCATGCTAATATTATTGCTTGTTAAATCTTGTAGTGAAATGAACTATATGAGATGTTTCATGTTGAAATTTTGTTTAAAACTGTTTGAAATAATTCTACAAGTTATGCTTTCTCACATGGTGTAAGTATGACATTTAGAAATAATTTATTCACTTTGAATTTAGATGGAGTGTATTATTTTCAATGGAAGTATATTGTAAACGGAATTGATATGTTGGGATTGAATTTTACGTTACTTGGATTGCCATTTGAAAAGGTGGAGTTGTTACTTGGATTGCCATTTGAAAAGGTGGAGTTGAACTCCTTTTTGTAGTATCCTTGGTCTGAACTTATTGCCATATGGCTTTGTTGAGCATATCTATTTTTGTTAGACTCTGCGGAGTTTCAACAGGGGGTCTTGGTTTTGAAACCCATCAGTGGTGAAAATCCACGCCGTTAACAGCACCAGTGGGTGCATTGCATGACCGACTGGGTGGGCGTGTTGTGCGATTGACTGGGTGGTTGCGTTGCATGACTGACAAAAAAAAAGAGCATATCTATTTTTGTTGGTGTCCATAAATGAACTTGTTGCCCAAGTGTCGTTGTTTGGGAAGGAAATCATTTTGTTGGAAATTTGATATGAACTTACGTGGTAAGGTATACTTGTACAGTAAATAGCCACTAGTGTAGAGATTTCTGGTTTGTGTGATATAAACTCTTTATATTTGATGTCTCATGGGCCGGGGATGGTGTTCTAGGATGTTATGCCCGAGACGTTGGCCTACGCTGGGTTGCACGCACCCCCATACTGATCGTGAGCTTTTAATTGCCTACTTTTGTAAATCAGAGTAATAAAGGTTGGTTAATCATGCATACATAGCATTTGCGGGAAATCTTGGCAACTAGCCACATTACTGTCGGTTTGATGTACCTTGCATTACGGGTAACATTGGTGATAAGCCATGTTACTGTCGGTTTAAAATTCGTCAGCTGAATGTGCATCCCCAGGCTAAAAAACATGTGCATGCATCCATGATTTTTAAACAAGATAAATGAAGTAATCAATGATTGGGAATGTAAATTGTGGTGTTATGTGTAATATGGATGGAATATCTCATTTGATTGTGACGAATGTTGTATCTCTTAAAATTGTATAATTTGCGAACATGCGATTTGCTATCTTTCGCTAATGCTTCCTTAAATGTTGTACTACTTCTTTTTAGTTAATGTTATTCTTAATTATTACCTTCAGTTGTTATGTTTAAAGTACATTGAATATTATTTTTTTAGAATTATATAACTTGCTTTTTAGGTGAATTGTTGCCTTTTGTTAATCTCCATTTAACTTTATTCTTCCTAGTAATTTTGAAGGGTTTTTACCTCACTATGATAGCGTTTTAACGCTATCCAACCATATCAGTCTGTGCAGATGTATTGGATGAGAAGTTGGAAGGGCGTGCAGCTTGAGCCTACTTGCATTTTTTTCTTTCTTTTGTTCCCTTTTAATAAATGTAAATATTGAGACATTTGATTTGTATAAGCCTTTGGGCCCCACTTGTACAGTTTGATTTATGCTGGATATTCACGACTTGGCTTTATTCTGATGCGATGCTCTGATATAACTATTTAAAAAAAATTATTGTGATTTGATCTATCATGGAAGGTTAACACTTGGGTTTTCGAGACACAACTATTAGAATTTTGGTTATGAAAATCGGGGCGTTACAAAGGATGTCTTTGAAATGGGTTGGGAAGGTATAAGACTTCAAATTTTGGTGAGAACACGACTTGGCTGTCACTTCCCACAGGCGGTGCCAATCTATTGTTGTAGATTCTTGGACAACAGATGAGGTGGGTAGAAGGCCTCTTAGGTTTGATGTGAGTCACTGATCTCTTATAGGTGACCTGGTTGGATCTGAAAGTTAGATCCTGCATAGCACAAAAAAGGCTAAGAGGGTGGCCGGGGACCCGTTGTTAGTCCTCCGATGCCTAAGTCAGATGAGTCTGATAGCAAGAGGCAAGTGATGGCTTTTAAGCAAGTGTGTTTGTGTACCTTAGAATGGAGGAGAATACCTCTATTTATAGGTCATCGGAGAATGATTGAGGGCCATGATTGTTACTATGATTGGGGGTCGTTGCGTCTGCTGGGGGGCGGCGTGACTTTCGAGGGCATGGGTTATGCCTTGCCTGTTTGGAAGACGTGCTCCGTATTTAGTAGGTTTGTACTTGGTCCATCACGTGCCTGTTGGGTCCGAGGCCAAGCTCGATGGAAACAAAGCTCTTTGGCCAAGCTCACAGCCTTAGCGGAACCTTTCAAGATGCAAACCTATGCCTTATGTGTTCGAGGTTCAAGTTAGTGCTCAACGACTATTTATATCGTGCTAGACTCTAGGTAGACCATCTGACCCCAGCATTCATGGAGCCCTACACTCAGATCCTTAGGCTTCTTTCCACGGACCGATCTCAACCAAGTTGAAAAATACCCATAATAGGAATGTTTATTTTCTATCCAACCTGTTGATAAGGTCACACAGAGAGCTCTGTTGAAAGCTCATTTTAGTGACTACATCTTTGGGACAATGGTAGACGAGAGTTAAATCATCTTTGGATGGTTGATTGGTTGTGCGTGACTACATCCACCTCGTCCATCCATATTGAAAGCTCGTTTTAGTGCATGATCCAAAAAAATAATCAGTTCCAAGTCCTAGATAAACGCTAGTGAGTGACCATTAAAACCTTCTTGTGGGCCATAAAAGCTTTGGATTAAGATGATATTTGTGTGGTCTCTTCATCTTGGTGTTTGTGACCTTATTAATAGGTTGGATGGCAAATAAACATTCCAGTGGAATCCATGAACTTTTTAATGGGGGGATACAATCACAGTTGTTTCCTTTGGTGTGGTTCACCTAAGATTTATTCAGCTTCATTTTTTTGGAATCGTGCCCTAAAATGAGCTCTTAAAATGGTTAGACAGTGTGTATTTAAGGAACATAACTGTGAGCTCCACAGTCAGGAGACTGAAATCCCCACTTGAGTTTTGGATGTGCCACTCTTTTGTCTTTTGTCCTGAAATGGTCAGGAGAAACGGATGGATAGTATAATTTCTTATAGACATCACGAGGTGCCCGACCTAGCTTCCCAATGCAGGAAGTTTATCCGCATCTTTCGAAAAAGGATGGTATTGGAAGGGATAGAATGGTATTAGGTGGGATTAACATCATTTATTGCACAACGATTATATTTCTAGTAATACCATGGTATTTTCACCTTCGAATGCATGTTTGGGATCATATTTTTGGTACAGGAAAAACACTGGATTAAGCAAAATCCCGTTTTGGTGGACTATGGAGTTGTGATCAACTAACCAAATTCACAACGGATGTCGATCACTTGTACATGTATATAATCATAATATCATGTGTAAAGGGCTTGAATGGATAGATAGTGTGGAAAAAACACATGCATCAATGTGAGGCCCACATGTGCAATGGATTTCAAAATCCACCCACATAATCTCATCGAATGCCATGCACCAAATGCTCCCTAAGTGCAGCTCACAAAATGGATGGAATGCATGGAATTTTCTCAAACATCACTGTTAAAAGATCATGTATTGGTTTATCCAAGCCATCCATCCTTAGAAGATCATGTATTGGTTTATCCAAGCCGTCCATCCTTAAAAGATCATGTTAAGCTGCGAGGCTAACAATGACTCAATCCTGCGGCCAAATGGTAAGCTTGGGTTATATTAAATACAAAGAGCATTAAATGCAAGAGTCATATCTGACGTCGGTCCATAACACCATTGGATCTGCCTCAATTTTGTCCCTTAACATGTTCTCATAAAATGGGGAGCAGATTGGGTGAATCCCCGACGTCGGTGGATCCCTAACTGTGGGGCCCACTGTGATGTATGTGCCTTACATCCACATTGTCTATCCATTTTGAAACCTCATTTTATGCATGATCCCAAAAATTAAGAAGAACCAAATCTTAAGTGGACTACACTACAAAAAAAAGTCATGGTTGAATCTCCACCGTTAAAAACTTCATAGGCCACTTGTTGATAAGGCGAAAAAGACTTAGATAAAGTGAGTACAAAAATATCAAACTTGACCCAAAACTAACGTGGCACAAGAGAAGTTTTTAATGGTCAATTAACATTATTTTCTGTATTATGGTTATATTTGGGTTTGTTTCGTTTTTAGTAAGGTGCCCTCAAATAAGTTTTAAAAATGGATGGATGGCGTGGATACAAGGCAAATGCATCCCAATGGACCCACGGTCAGGGTTCCACCTAAGCCCCACCCCACAAAATGAGCGGACGACGTGGATAAATTAACAGATATTTCATGGTGGGCTCTCGCACAGATCTAGTCAGATGCTTAAAGGTCCTACCAGATTGCGTCCGTACTGTCTGGGTGAGGCCGGGGGATGCGGATTAGCTACTGACAGGTTGAGTAGCTATAACGCTACTGACACTACAAGAAAAATGACCTTTACCCAGGAAATATTCACTGAGGAAGCGTATTTCCTTAATACACTTTTACCGACGAAAGTAGAATTTCTTAGGTAAATATTGCTCCGCTTTTTACCAAGGGAAATTTTCCTTAGTAAAAGCGACAAATATCGACGAAATTTACATTGTGGGTAAATAGAGGATTATTTCGTGGCTAAAAATATAAAGATTTTTAAAATTTTGCTTAATTTTACTAAGGAAAAAATTCCTGGGTAAAAGCTCACAATTACTTAGGAAATTATTATTTCGTAGTAATTTTCACTTTTACCGATGAAATGTTTTCTAGGTAAAAGGTCCCTTTTGCCAAGGAAAATATTCCTCGATAAAAGTGATATAAATGTAAATTGGTGGTGACTATTCACATCACTTGTGGCATTGACGTAGAGTTATCCAGGCCATCCAAATAGTAGGTCCACTTGTAGATGTTTAATATTTATACTTTTATCTATATAAAAAATCTTAATCTTCTATTAGGTGGGCCCTCAAATGTACGGCTGATAACTTAGTGTTATATAAATGATGCAAAACTCACATTGCGCGGATTTAATGCAACTCATTTTCGAAGAGGGATTTTTAAACCATTCCTTCGAATTCTGTCTCCCCTCTCGTTGAAAAAGCGGATCCTATGACCCTCTCGCTAAGGGCGTGTTTGATTTAGGGCTCTCAATGGAGCGGGTCAAATCCGAGATCCGATTCGCTCCGAATCCGTATAATGCGGATTTGGATCTTAAAATAGGTCCGATTAGTTAAATGGACCGGATTTGGATCTTAAAATAAGTCTGATTACTTAAATGGACCGGATATGGATTCACATGAACATATCCGAGTTCGATCCGAATCCGATTAAGATCCGACTCATTGTCACCTTACCGTATATGTTACATTAATGTTGACCATCTGTTTTACAAATTATTTAGGCCATGTTGACCATACCATAGTAAATAATGTGATTTTCATCATTTTTCTAGTAATTAAATATATTATATTATATATTTTATATCATATATTTTTTTATTTGTTATGGGGGTGGATTCGGACCTAGATCCGACCCGAATCCGATGGTTATATGGATTTTGGATCGAAAATGGATCTAACAATTTATAAATGGATCGGATATGGATATCACCTTTTGGATCCGAGTTGGATCCGAATCCGATCCGAATCCGTCTACAAATATACAGACTTGGAGCCGGATCTAACTGGATCCGATCCAGATCCGACCCATTGAGAGCCCTAGTTTGATTTCCATTTACATAGGGTAAATACAAGCAAATGGAAAATTATTACTTTTCATGTAATTCTTGTACTTGTTGACAATGACCATTTTGTTTTTTATGCACTGAAATCAAGGAAGGTACATATTTATTGTGGGGCCCACTATGATACATGTGACTTATCCACACCGTCCATTCATTTTGCAACATCATTTTAGGGCATGTACCCAAAATCAAGGTAAATCCAAAGCTCAAGTGGACCACGCCACGTGAAATAGTGGTTTGAATATATACCATAAAAAATCATTTACGACCACGATTTCCTATGGTGTGGGCCACGTGAACTTCAGATATACTTAATTTTTGGGCTCATCCTCTAAAATACACATTTAAACCAGATGGACAGCATGGATATGTGACAGGGATCACAATGGGCCCCATGAATGTATGGTCATCCTTCTTTGGACGTATTTACAAGAATTAAATACTCTCTTTACCAAACAGATAAAAATTGTAATACTTACTTGCACCCATTTGCTTTCTTTTGCGCCATGTAAATGAAAATCAAACACACCCTAAGGAACCGGAGAGAGAGAGAGAGAGAGAGAGAGAGAGAGAGAGAGAGAAGTCCTGGAATTAGGGTTTTCGGGCAGTCCAATTTGGGATTTTTGCAGTTTCTATCGACTGAAATCGGACGCGATGGGCTCAGGGACTAGAGATTGCCGTTGTGATGGGTCACTGGCAGAGTCAATGGTGCTCTTGTACTGCTGTTGTGATGAATTCTCTGGGATCTAATGGTGGTGGTGGACACGGTTGAGATTGCCATGGGTGTGAGGCAGGAATAGGGGCTGTTTTCGGTAGCGACGAACGTGTGTGCTCGCCGGAATCAATGGAGACAATGGTGATTGGGGATTTTGGGTGGTTTGAATCGACGATCATGGGGGCCATGGAATCTACGGAAGCGGGGTTGTCGATGCAATCAGTGACAGTAGTAAGGAGCGGCAACAGTGAGTTTTATTATCGCTCTCTCTCTCTCTCTCTCTCTCTCTCTCTCTCTGTTTTATTTATTTATTTACTGGGTGGTCTGAATTAGTGAAGGTGGGGTTTCATTTAAGATGGGATTCGATGGGAGCATGAAGGACACCCGCCATGTGTTCGATGGAATGCCTGAACGGGACATAGGTTCTTGACATTTGATGATAACTAATATGCAATTCACAATTGTCTTTCCTCTCTCCAATTTCTGCCTCATTGGCCCTGTTTGTAACTTTAGTTTATTGATTACGCATGAGGGTTTTGTAAAAGGGTGGCTCGTTAAGGAGTTATAGGGTACTGACAGTCAAAAAATATAGTTTGATGATGCCTTTTCAATGCCATACATTCATGGCCCATGGTTTGGTGGTCCAGATGATTGATTTGATGGGAATCACCATTGATGGATCATGCTCCGAACATTGTAAGATTCGTCTGATTGGTAGCCTACAACTAAACAGTGAGGAAAAGCATGCAACATCGGTCAATTTATGGTGGGACCCATCAAAAGATTTCTTGATCCACAAATTTTGGGTTCTACATATTGAACTGAAAGCCACAACAAACTGCATTGCTGAGGCTCAGCACCCATAGATTCATCTCTCAAGTGTTAAAGCACTTAGACAAATTCATCATAACTTTCTTCACCGCAGATAAGGAAATTCGAGACCCAGATGGAGAAGTGGATCGAAGTGTTTGACTGCATTATAACAAAGGTATATTGGTGGGTCTTTCTCTGTTATTCACCAGTCTCTATATTTCTCTTCTTCCATATGATCTGTTTCAACTCAAGATATTTTTCTATGGCTTTGGTGTTTATGGGTAGGGCCAGGTACAATTGCTGAGGCTTTGATCAGAGGGATTCCCATCATCCTCAATGACTTCATCCCAGGACAGGTCTGTGCTAATGAACTTGCTGATTATGTTCCTGTTCCAATGCATCCTCAGTTGTATATAGGAGCTTATATGATTGCTAAGAAGCCAGTTCTGAATGGCGTCTTGTGTAAATGCATGCTCTCCTTTATCTTGCACAGTTTCATGTGTGAGCTGTTTTAATTCTTGTAGTTCTTTGTTTTGTGGCTCAGTACTACTATGTCCGAGCTGTTTTAATTCTTGTAGTTCTTAATGTAGAAGAAACAGTAATCAATGGGATAAGTTGGAGTGGTGGTCTTTTTTAGACAGGTAAATTTCTTGTGTCACTACCTGAAGACTCCAAAGTTGCTTAGCCCAGCTTTTGCAATTATTCGAGGTAAGCTCTTAATCTTACTTGGATCCTTTAAGTATTACCATGTCACTTATGACACATCCACTTGGGTCCTTCTCTATATTTATTTCAGCTTTTGGCATCTGGGTTTTTTTTCTGAGAAGTTTCTAAGTGGATCTTTAAGGAGTTTGTATCTAAATGCTGGGATGTTTTTGCCTTTCTGCTGAGTGGATCTTTAAGGAGTTTGAATTTGAGGCAGCCCATTTAAGTTGCAAGCACATGAACTTGTTAAAATTTGTGCTCTCAAAAAAAGAAAAAAAAACTAAAAAAGAAAAAAAAAAAACAGGAACATGCAGTGATGGTTTTTCTTTCCAATGATACAACCTTAGGAATTTGTGGTCAAACAGGATTCTAAATCCCAACCCTAAATAGCTCAGACATGGCTATGATGATTATGATGTCTACGGAAATGCATCTTTGATCTTTCATCATTTTTTTATTGGTTTTATTTTCTCACACCTATATTTCTGTTTATTTTGGCAAAATCGTAGTACATTTGGCGCCTCATCCGCTCAAGTATTCTTGCCCATGCATCAATCATGTGCTCTCTGGTTGAATATTTCTTTTATCATAATGCCATATATGTTCTTAAGCACTAAACTTGCTTCTATGTTTCAGCCGCCTCCGACAGCAACAATAGTACCAGCTTCTCTTCCTGTTTAGGCCCCTTCACAAGAACCATTAGTTGCTACTATATGTTTCTTTTCAATGTCCACTCTCTTTTCTTTTCTTTTTTGTCTTTCTTTTTTCTTTGTTGTTCTTCCCATGCAACAAGCACTCCAACTGGTAAGCGTATGATCTTGGAAATGGTAAGCTTATGATCTTGGAAATTCTAGCGGACAGCCTGATTTACTGTAGAAGAGAACTATGTGCTCCATGTTCTGAAATAGGAGTTATTTGATTGCTGGCAGCTTATGGCTATCAGGCTATCTATATTCATGCATATTGTTGTACACGTCGCATGTATGCACCTGTGGACCCTCGCCGATTTCTCTGCGCTCCCACACGACGTCGTTCTCCCTTTCCTTTCGGAAGAAGAAGAAGAAGAAGAGGTGCGTGCGTGCGAAATCGCCGTTTGTGCCACTGGCTTGCCTCGTTCTCGAGGGCTTCGTTTGGTTGTCGTGTTGAGCTGAATATGTTTAAGTGAGTTTATATAAGACCAGAGTCGCCACTAGCCAGTTACTTCGAATCTACAGTCGGCTAGACCCCGTAGAAACGTTAGAGAAGGGAATCCGAAGATTCCTTCCTCTAAAATGACTCCTGTTGATCTGCGGTCAGAGATTCAAGGTAAGGGATCACGGTTACAGGGTGGGAAGAGGTTAGGCACCCCACACACTGCCCGTACCGAAGTACGGTCTCTACTTCACAGAATCGATCGGATACTTGAAAGTCTAGTTTAATCCTCGTATATTCTCATGGATGATATGATGCATGAATGCGGGTCTGAACAGTAAGAGTTTCTGATGGGCAGGTTCCAACAACGGGCAAGCCCAGAGCGTACGCTCGAACTGACAGGTGCTTAATGTAAGACGTATGCAGTGTGCTTGAATGATCAAGGTGTTTTATGGTGAAGCGTGAATGCAGGTCTGAACAGTAAGAGTTTCTGATGGGCAGGTTCCAACAACGGGCAAGCCCAGAGCATACGCTCGAACTGACAGGTGCTTAATATAAAGACATATGCATGTGTGTTTGAGTAATCAAGGTGCTTGTAGTGAAGCAGGGGGGTTGGAAGAAAAGTAAATGTTGCACTTATGCTAGATGCAAATGAGATGATGCTGGAAAATGAGTAGCTGGGTGGACGGAGGTGTCGCAAGGGTTGGCTTCGAGTGGCTGGATCAAGACTTGGATGGCTTGGGAGGCTTGGACCAGTGGTCAGGCTGGGCTGGACCAGGGTTAGACTCTCCTCACTCGGGCTCTCCTTGGTGGAAAAATGGGCTAAAGGGTGGAGAGATGGACTCAGATCTCTCGGGCTGAAATGGACTCGAATGGCTTGTTGAAATGAGAAGGGGAGGGGGGTATTTATAGCAGCAGAGAGTGGCAGAAGTCGTAATTTCGTCCGGGCGGCCTGCCATGGGCCGCCCGTACGGCCGCTCCTCGGTTTCCAGCGAGTACGGCCGTTCCCTCGGGGCTGCTGTTGGACTCGCTGGTCGACTCAGTGAGTTGACTCAGCGGGTCGACTCGGTGGTTTGACTCGACGGGTTGACTCGACGGGTTGACTCGGTGTTTTGACTCGACGGGTTGACTCGACGGGTTGACTCGACGGGTTGACTCAGCGGGTTAACTCAGCGAGTTGACCCAGTGAGTTTGACTTTTTTTGGGATTTTTTGACTGGCCTTTTTTATGGGGGGTTTTTCAGGGTGGTTTTTAGGACTGGGTTGACTGGGTTCAGGCTTGAACTGGGCTATGGAATGGGGCTTACAAGGGTGAGTTTGGCTGAGTTTGGACTTGGGATTTGGGGGTATGGTCCTCCGTTCAACCAGCTATCTCTACCAACAGTGTAGCCGAAGGTGGGGTGTCTACAGATGCCCCTCTTTAGCAGAGGTTGCGTGCAACCGAATGCCAAAGCGAGTGGACACCCCACTTCTGACCCGGTCATTCATAGATCATGGTCTGAAATCTTTGCTTGCTTTTGCATCTGTGCCAGTTGATCGTTTGGAGATCGCTCACTTGCACATACCGCGAGAGTTTGGAGAAAACGTTGCGATTGTCCCTGCAGTTTGCTGCAACCTGGGTACCCAATCGCAACCCTTCCATTCCCGACCGGTACTAACATCGGAAAGGTACAGCAGAGCCTCTGCGTCGACAGTCTTACGAGGTTACTGACCCTGTGATTGATTGTATGTTTGATGTTTTCCCAGATCACTCCAGGAGTACTTGTTTCGCTTGACTGTCAAAGTGGTTAGACGCCCTGCGTCCGATAGTCTTACGGGATTCTACTACGCCGACTTGGACTCAGTCAAGGTACTTCAGGCATCCACGCCTAGGTATGTGCAGGTGGGCTTTTCCACCCGGTCTGCTGGTTTTGATGCTTGGTTTGCAATTCATTCTTTCCTTGATTGTGGTCTGGAATCTTTGTTGTCCTTTGTATCTGAGTCAGTTGATTGTCTGGAAATTGATAACTCGCACATACCGCGAGAGTTTGGAGAAAACGTTGCGATTGTCCCTGCAGTTTGCTGCAACCTGGGTACCCAATCGCAACCCTTCCATTCCTGATCGGTACTAACATCGGAAAGGTACAGCAGAGCCTCTGCGTCGACAGTCTTACGAGGATGCTGACCCTGAGACTGATTGTGTGATGTTTGATGTTTTTCCAGATCACTCCAGGAGTACTTGTTTCGCTTGACTGTCAAAGTGGTTAGATGCCCTGCATCTGAAAGTCTTACGGGATTCTACTACGCCGACTTGGACTCAGTCAAGGTACTTCAGGCATCCACGCCTAGGTATGTGCGGGTGAACTCTTTCCACCTAATCTGCTGATTTTGATACTTGGGTTACAATTCATCGTTTCCACCTGTTCAAGTGGTTTCTGTGACCGAACCTTTTGGCTTTTCATCTTTTTGTATCTTGGCATGTGGTACGACCGCACTGACACTGGAGTTCAGTTCGACCGTACTTTGAGTGCATTGGATCCGATGGTCTCCGGGGAAACCGCGAGACATTGGATCTTATTTTATTTTTGCGTTGGCTCCTACCCAGAGATATGGAAGATCTCCTGGTGTGTTGGAGGCAGAACGCTCTACTGAGAAAATATTTTTGGGTTTTTGAAAAGATACCCACTCTGGGGAGTGATACTCCGTGGGGTTTTTATTTGCAAATAGAAATATTTTTTGTCTTTTTGAAATGAAAATCTGGTTCGCATGTGCCTCCACTAGGGATGCCTGTGGGGTCCTTAGCTAACCGACTTTTATTTTGAAAGCAGGTAAACATGATGATTGATGCAATGGATGCTGATGCATGGAGATGCATGATGAATGCATGGCTTTGGCTCATTCTCTTTCAGTTTGATGATTTTGCTTTTGCTATGGGTGTAGAGAACTTTGAGCTTATTGCTTGTAGGGTTGTGCTTCCCTTGGGGATTTTTCTTTTTGATACGGAGATTTGGACAGCGGATTGGTCAAGATCCCGACCCGTGGTCGATCAGGTCCATCGTCCCAAGATGCTGTTTCTTTGCTAATGAGAATGTACGAGGATGTCATCCGACTTCAAGATGTTCTTCTGGGCATACATGTGATTGAGATGGTGTTTGGTTGCCCGTTTTGGTCAAGATTCCAATTTGCGGGCGATTGGATCCGTCATCCCATACTGTGAAGTGAGCGGAGTTCAAGACTCCTGAATTGTAGTGCTGGGGATGCTAATTTTTGTGATTTTTTGTAAATATGTGGATCCGAGTCTCTACCTGAGAGGATAGAGATCGGTTTATTGAAAACACGAGAAATATTTTTTGTGATTTTCGAAATATTTTCTTTGAAAGCAAGAGAAATTTTTTGTGATTTTTGACAATATTTTGATTTGAAAGCAAGGGAAATATTTTTGTGATTTTTGAAGAGATGATTTTGCAATGTTTTTGTATTTTGTGATTTTTCTGAAATGCAGGGAAAAGATATGGAATTTCCATCCACTTCCAGCTTCTACTGCTGGTAAGGCACCCGATCCATTTTACGTCAGCGAGCAAGACGAGTCTCACACAGTTAAGTGCCGTAGTTTTACATCTTCGGATGAGGGGATTTTGAGGGTTTTCAGTCAACACACCCACAAAGTTGCCTGTTCCTCATGTGCAATGCACATAGACCACGTATCGTCCGACGGACTCCTTCGGCCACAAGATGAGCCACATCCTCACATTTCCCTTAGTCAATCCAGTTTGGGGTCTTACATTGCTCACAATTCCGTGAGGGTGAGCTCCACCTCCCAACAGCCTTAATCCCCTTCATGAGTTCTAGGAACAGGGAACATCCGTCAGCTTCAACAGCGACTTCCAACTCAAGGTTGTTTATCACGGTGCGTTCAACACGAACAGGATTGCGGAGTTCTGCCCGCCTCAGCCTTTACCTGTTTAAAAGATTCCAGACACCCGTACGATCAAGTGTCAGCCATGTCTGGAACAGGTTAGGAAAGAAAGCCCCCGAGAAGTTAATCCCAGTGTAGTTTTAGGTCTTCGGACCACTGGGGATAAATTGGTGGATCAAAACTGGTGATGAGGACTTTTTTTGTTTTATATTGTATATATATTTTTTTTGTTTTGAAAAAGTTCCAGACTTCAACTCGAGTAATCGAGATTGACACTGGTTTTTATGGAAAGCTTTAAAATATTTTTGGTATTTTTGAGATGATCCGGGTTATCGAACCATGATCCCAACGGTCGAGGCCGATGCCGGTTTTTAGTTGAAAGCGAGAAAGGTCCCCCGAGAAATTAATCCCAGTGTAGTTTAAGGTCTTCGGACCATGAAACTGTACAAAAGAGGGGCAAACATGTTTTTTTGTTTTTGGAAAAAATGTCCGGTGTCAGCGGATGGACAATCCAGACTGATGCCGGTTTTTATTGAAAATCTCTCGGGGTGTCGATCCCGACGTAGTTTAAGGTCTTCGGACCAAAACTTTAAAAGCGGGGCTGGTAATATATTTTTATGATTTTTGAAAATGTCCGGAGTCATTGATCTTGAGCAAACAAGACCGACGCCGGCTTTTATTGGAAATCTCTCGGGATGTCGATCCCGACGTAGTTTAAGGTCTTCGGACCCAGACTTAGTAAAAGGGGGGCAAACACATTTTTTTTTTGTTTTTTTTTTGAAATGATCCAAATCATCAGATCTTGGCCTGAAAGGCTGGGATCGATGTTGGTTTTTATTAAAAATCTCTCGGGACGTTGATCCCGACGTAGTTTAAGGTCTTCGGACCCAAAACTTTAAAAGAGGAAAGACATTTTTTTGTTTTCTTTTTTTAAAAAAAATTCTGGGTCATCGATTCTGATTTTGATGGTCGAGATCGATACCCATTTTTATTAAAAATCCCTCGGGATCTTGATCCCGACGTAGTTTAAGGTCTTCGGACCCGAAACTGTACAAGTGATGTATATATTTTTTTTGGTTTTCTGAAAATATCCGGAGCCACCAGATCTTGAAGAAGACTGATGCCGGTTTTATTGAAAATCTCTCGGGATGTCGATCCCGACATAGTTTAAGGTCTTCGGACCAGACTTATACATGTGAACAGTAATCAAGGGCGGAGATTCTTGGGATTCTTCTTGGAATGGTTTGGATCATCTGGTCATGCCTTTGGATGGTTGAGATCATTGTTTGACCAAGTCAAATTCTTCTTTGTTTTTCTTGAAAATTCCATGGAACTTTTCCACATCATCCACCCAATTTCTCACCCATTTCTCATGAGATGAGATTTTGGTGAGATTTCCTCTTTTTCTCACCATTCTCTTCCATCATTTCATTCTTACATGAAGGTACAAGATTCACTTGCAACCACCCTTCCCAAGGAGGAGTTCTTCCCAAGGAGAGGGAGAGGGAGGTCGTTTCACCTAGGTGGAGGCTAGGACGGCCTCCCATGGGCCGCCCGACCGGTCTGTGCCTCCTGGTCTCTTCAGGGGGCTGGGTAAAAGGGTGCCCTCCCCTTTTCTATATAACATGGGGCACCCTCCCCCCCTCAAACGTGCAATCTCTCTCTTCTCTCTCTCATACTCTTTCTTTCTTCAAGTTTCCTCTCTCTTCTTTGGTGGTCCTTTGCTCTTTTCAAGTGGTGGGCCTTAGAGAAATCTTGGGACAGCAAGGTGGTCTTTCTTTGGTGAGTGGTAAAGGTATGGACCACTTCCTTTCTCTTTCTTGTCCTTTTTCCATCTTCATTGTCTCCTCTCATGATCCTTTTTCTTTTTCATGTAGCTATTCAAAGGGGTGTGAAGGTGGGCCCAAGCATTCTTGATCTTTTCTTAGATCTCAAGTCTTTCAAAGGTGGTGCATGGAGAAGGACATTGCAAGCTCTCCACTTCATCATTTTTTCCTTTTTCACACTCCCTCCATGTGCATGTAAGGAGTAATTTTGCCATGTCATCAAGTGTGCATGGCAAAATACTCTATCTTTTTCATGGGAGTTGGGCCTCTTTTCATGTGTATCAAATGGGCTCAAAGTGAAGTCATGGCCCTTGGTGTATTTGATGGGCCCAATGCTTCATTTTGGGCTCCCTCTTACTTTTTTGTCTTTGTCATTTTTCCTTTGGAGCTTTCTTTTTCTTTTCCATCTTCCTTTCAAGGCTTGGGCCCATGGGCATGGTAGGGCCCATCTCAAGTTTTGAGCTCATGGGGCTCACTTTGGGTGACCCCATCTTTCTCTACATGTGTATGGACCAAGGTGGCTAGCCCATTCTTCATTTTGGATCTCAAGTGGGCTAGTTTTCCTAGTTGGGCTTATATGGACAAGTAGCCCAAGTCTTCCACTATTTCTTGATTATGATGTACATCCTTGTACAAAGTGTGGTGGGTTCCTTGAAGTTTTTCATGTGGATGGGCTTTTGGGCCTTCATTGAAACTTGGGCACTTCTTTGAACCATGTGTGCCCCACTACACTTTGTCCATGTGGATTTTTTATTTTCATGCTCTTTTCTTTAATGGATGGAGGACTTGAGTTACTTGACCATCTACAAGTCCCATGAGTGAGTTGTTCCCACAATCTCACTAAGTTCAAATGGCTTCCTTTGTGGTAGGAATGTGGTTTTCAAGAGTTTCCCTTAGATGTTATCAACCTCAAATGGATGATTCTCAAGTGAGCTACCCATACAACCATGGGTCCTTGATCTTTTCTTTGGGGACTTAGTGGGTCATCCACTATTATTCTCAAGTATGAGTGGTTTTTCTTTCCATTTGTGGGAAAGAATGATACCCATAGGTTGCCCATTTTTGTCCCATGCCTTGGGACATTTTGGATTTTGATATTCAAGTGGGCTATGTGTACCATTCTTATCCATTTTCATGATGGTTGGGTGACTCATCAAGCCATGCTCTTTTGTGCTCAAATGGTCTCCCTTTTGGTGAAAAAGTTGGTGCACATAAGTTGCCCAAACTTGCCTTTTCATGGGTGTTTTCAACTTTGATTCTTCATGTGGGCTATGTGCATCGACTTTCTACCCTTAGCTTCTTTGATTCATATGTTTGTGGGTAGACCTCCTTGTTGCATTTTCATGGTCAAAATTTTCATCAAGATGAGGCACATAAGGTTGCCCATGGTTAACCCATGAATGGGTCCTCATGTTCTTCAAGTGGGCTATGTGCTCTCTTCAATCCATTGAGATGAGGCATTTGGGTTGCTCTTGGGGACCCGTTTCCTTTCTATTCCCCACTTGTCCATGCATATGTGTAAAAAGATGGAGACATCCTAAGTGAGAATCATGACCTTGGCATAAAAGTGAGTCAATCCTTGGCCACATGTGGACTTTGAAGAGGAACTTCTTATGTGCAGTAGGACTCTCATCCTTAGTTGATTTCATGGCACTTGAGTGCATTTGTTGTCCAAAATGTGTCCTTGGATGATGGACTTTTCTTACCTGAGGCATGCCATGCCACCTTCTTTAAGGCAGGCCTTACTTTTTCCAATGGGCCCAACACATATCCTAAGTGACACATGGAGTTGGACTTTAGATTTTGCATTTGAATGTGAGTCCAATCCCATGGGTTTCTTGGATGAGAATTTGGATTTTAATGGGTAAAGGATAGGGACTTACCTTGCCAAGCTTGTAGGATTCCATGGCGGATGGTACCAGGGGCCACCAAGTGGTTGACGAGGATGATCCTGCTTTCATTGTCCGCCGGGGGGACCACATGTGTTCCCTAGCTATGGAGCATCAACCTCTTCCTGCCATCAAGGGTCGAGGTACCAGGGATCGCTGGGACAATTGGATGAAAGAGCCACAGCCCTTGCTTGAGCGAGTACTAGATGGTACTCCTTTTGCTGGCCTCCTCACCCTACGCTTCCATAATAACGACGCCAACCGTATGATGCTTGCGGCCCTTTGTGAGAGGTGGCGGGATGAGACCCACACCTTTCAACTCCCTTGTGGGGAGTGGGGAATAACCCCCTTGGATATTTACATGCAGATAGGCTTCCCTTTTCATGGGGCAATTGTCCCTCAAGTGAGCTCTCTAGCTCCCCTCTCTTCCACTGATTGGCTGCGGCTTGTCGGTGACGTCCCTCCTGAGGGTGAATTCCAAGGCCATCAAGTGAAGATGCGATGGTTTTACAACAATTTTGCTTCCGTCGTCCCTACCACCAAGCGAGAGGCCCTCCACAAGGCGCGGGCCATGATCACTTATGCTTTTGGATCCTTTCTTTTTTACCATGCGAATGAGAGAGTTGATCCTAAATTTCTTCGTTTAGTCGAGGATCTTCATCACCCCTATAACTGGAATGGGGCCATCCTGACCCGTCTCTTTCAAGGTCTGGACAAGACCTGTCGGCATAGCCGGTCCTTCACAGGCTTCTGGCCTGTTGTTGAGGTACCTCTTCTTTCATCCTCTTTGGAGCCGTTTGCCTCCTTTCTCTCTCTGATCATTAAATGTACTTTCATCCAGACCTGCTTTTATGACCATTTTCCGCATCTTGCGCCGAGGATGCGAGATGACATTGAACCCGCTCAGTATCGCCACATGTACTGGCATCAGCAGAATCGTCAGCGGAACTCCCGAGTTCCCGGGACAATTGGCGTGCTGATATAGACGGGCTGACCGTTGAGGACGTAAGTATCTTGCTTGTCTTTGTCCTTGTACTGTACTTGTAACTGATCGTGGTAACCTCTTCTGCTGCAGTTTGCCCAGATGCCGTACGCTAGTTTCCCTCTTTACTACACACCCCAGCGCGTGGAGGCATATGATGCTTCATGTCTCTGTATTATGCTTTCTGACGCTGAGTCCTTCCAATGGTACTTGGGAGAGAGATTGCTTCGGCAAGTCACTGGGGTAGCTCGGGTCCCCTGTTCTGCACCTCCTCCAGCTGCTCGGATGCCAGCTGATGAGAGAGTTGAGGCTCTGGTGGGCCAGCCTGGCTTCCGTTTCACGATCCCGGATCGTGATTATGACGAGTGGTATCTGCTATTTGGCCAGGGGCCTTTGCTTCCTTCGCTTTTACGTTCCAGGTGGCCGTCGCAGGTATGCTGGAGGTTCAGTGTCTGCTCCTTTGATGGATCTTTATCGTCGGGAGCGGGACGCAAGGAGGGGCGATGATGATTATGTTGGTGACTTGTAGCTGGCTCTGCTTTATATGGCCTTGTACTTTTGTTTTTGTCCCCTTTTGTATCAAGCCCTTTTGGATGAATATACAGGCTTTGATTTCTCCCAAATTCCTTGGTGATGTCTGGATGCTTTGACTCTTGACTCATTCCTTCATGATTTGAGACTGCTTAGTTGCATGGGTGATGACTTGAATGGTTCAGATTGCTTGATTAGGCCTTGTGGGCCCACTTGATGTTTAGATCTTGAATTTTGGCCCTTCTTTTGATGATCGAACCTTTGATCTTGCTGCTCCATGACTTGTGTAAGCTTTCCAATGGTTTGGATCTTGATGATTTGGCCCTTGAATGGTTCAGATTGATGGATTTGGCCCTGTGGGCCCACTTGAGACCTTAGCTTTACTTTGGGGCACTTCTTTTGATGATTTGTGAGGTTAGGAATGCTTCTTATGGTGTGGATGATGGCTTGAACGTCTCTGATCGCTTGATTTGGCTTTGTGGGCCCACTTGATGACTAGATCTTGGATTCTGGCCCTTCTTGTGATGATCAAACCTTTGATCTTGTTGTTTGACGGCTCATGTAGGTTCTTCAATGGTTTAGATCGTGATGATCTGGTCTTTGAATGGCTTGGATTGCTTGTGGCCCCCACTTGATCACCTTTCCTTCTCTTTGGCTTGATCAGCCCTATTCCGGTCACATTGCTTCATGATTGGACCAGTGGGGCACCTTTTATATGATCTTGATCATCTTCAGTTGAAATTTGGAGTGGACCGGAGCCTTGGGCGGCCCACGGAGCGCCATCTGCTGACGTGGACTGTCAGCCTCACCTACCAAAAGCCCTGGAGCCAATCCCGCGGAGAGAGGGGAACCGCGTCCGTACGGGCGGCCCAGGGCAGGCCGCCCAAGGCTCGCCTCTTGAGCGGCCTGGGCTGGCTCTGGTTCGGACATCTTCTGCTGTCTGTTGCTGCTGTCCCCACATTCCCTGTACTGGACCGTTCGATTCCAGCCATGAATCTTCTTCTTGTCTCATCTTCCTTTCTCCTTTTGTCTCTTTCTTGGTTTGTCCTTTCTTGGGCAATGGATGGTGGAGATTTGGGGGCTGTGGGGGCTGTCCAAGGTGGGTCCCACACTTCAGATTTTCAATTGAGCTTTGATAATGGGGAGATGTCTTTAATGGATGGGGGAGATGGGGCATTGAATGGAAGCATTGATGAGGGGTTAGGGAATGGAGTTGGTGGAGCTTTGAATAGCTCCATTAATGGTGGGATGGCTGGATTTTCTGATTTGAATGGGGCCCTCATTATGGGAGGAATGGATGGTATGGATGAGATGATGGGATGGGACATAGGTGAGGCTATGCATCCCTTGAGTGTGGGTCCCATGGATGACGTGATGGACGGTGATGATGGGACTATGAGGGACATAGATGGGCTGATCTCATGTCTGGATGGTATGGATGGCTCAGATGGTACCTTTGACGGTTTGGATGCTCTGGATGAGGGCCGAGATGTGCGGTATACTTGCTTGGGTGGACTTGATGTGATCATTGATGATGTCCCCCTGATGATGGACGGTGTGGATGCCTCAATGATCCCTTTGATCGGCCAGGATGATGACTGGATCCATGATTTTTTGTTGGAGGGGGCCGCAGGTCCAGATCTGACCGTTGATTCTTCGATCGGGGCTGCTCGGACCCTTTTGGATGGTTCAGATGTATTCTTTGACGGTCAGATTAGCCGGGATGCCACGACGTGCGGTGTGATCTTTACTGATGGCTCTTTTGGTTGGGAGCATTGTCCTTCTTTTGGTCATCGGCCCTTTGCGCACTCTGTTCATGAGGTGGGCGAGTCTTCTCATACGGCTGAGATTATGACAGTTTCAGACAGCGATGCGGCTATATCAGACATAGCCGCCACTGAGGGCCGATCAGGGGTTGTCGAGTCGGCAGAGGTTCCAGCTTTTCCTTCTCCTTCGCCTGTTGACCTTCCGATCCTCGATGAGCTGTCCTCGATTTCTGGGCCTTTTGTGCTGGAGGGGATACCGGTGAGGACTTGTCAGCTACTTCCTCGTTCTTCTTGCTCGCCACGACTGCTTGCTTGGCTTGACAGCTTGTCAGCTTATGAGATTCGAGATTTGGAGTCTTATGGCTTTGGCAGTCTGATTCATATGGCTAGAGTTGACATTGACTGGAGGATGCTCGGAGCTGCCTTGATTGACTGGGTCCCTTCGTGAACTTGTTTGCGTTCAATGATATGGAGATGGGGCCTTCTTTGGAGGAGCTTGCACGCTTGACAGGCTTACCCTTGGATTATACTCAGTACTTTTCGCCGAAGACATCGCCGAAGACTGCTACACCGCAGAACTGGTTTGGGATCCCCTATCTTGTTCGGCCTGCAGCTAGTGGCCAGGATGCTGTAGTGTTCTCTTTGGACCTGCTGTATGATCTTTTTTCGGGTCCTCAGGGTACGGCCGGTTCCACCTTTGCTCGGAACGCACTGACCATGTCGCCTACCTTGAAACTCCTTTTTCGGACTCTCTTGTTGTAAGCCCGAGCGATCCTTTTCTGATAACATTGCGAATGACTTAGTGCACGCATGCGTTTTTCATCTGCTAGCTGCAACTGGTCGAATCTGGCCCGTTGCCATTCTCCTTCTTCAATTCCGCTTTCTAGTAATACCCGTAACGATGGTATTTCCACCTCGACTGGTAGGACTGCTTCCATTCCGTAAGTAAGCTCGAAAGGAGTAACGCCCGTAGCAGACCGTACAGACGTTCGATAGGCCCAAAGTGCATATGGGAGCATATCTGACCAATCTCGATAGGTCACGACCATCTTCTCGAGTATCCTGACGATTGTCTTGTTTGCGGCTTCTACCCCACCATTCATCTGGGGACGGTAGGGGCTTGATCGATGACGTTGGATCTTGAACTTGCTGAGGAAGTCATCCATCTTCTTGTTGACGAACGGGGTCCCATTATCTGTGATGATGGCATTAGGGATTCCATATCGGCATATGATGTTGTTCTTCATGAATTTGATCACTTGAGATGCTGCAATCGTGGTGTATGAGGCTGCCTCTACCCACTTGGTGAAGTAGTCGACTGCCACAAGTATGTACTCATGACCATTTGATGCTTTGGGACTGATTTTGCCGATGATGTCAAGTCCCCACATGGAGAAGGGCCAGGGGGTGGTCAGGTTGTATAACTCTGATGATGGGGCATGGATTTGATTTGCATGCTCCTGACACTTGAAACATTTTCTGACGTGCTGGCAACAGTCTGTCTCCATGGTGAGCCAGTAGTAGCCGAGTCGTAGAATCTTCTTTGCCATCATGTGCCCATTCATGTGTGGGCCACAGATTCCTTCGTGTATTTCTTTCATGATCTTTGCAGCTTCTGTTTCATCGACGCATTGGAGGAGGATGTGATTATAGGATCGCTTGTAGAGAACTTCGCCACTGATGGTGAACTGACCGGCCAAACGTTGGATGGTTCGGCGATCTGTTGCTGTTGCTGATTCTGGATACTCCTGGGTTTCGAGATATTGCTTGATGTCGGCATACCAGGGTTTGTCAGGGACAGCTTCGGCTTCTTCTATTTGCAGGCAAAAAGCAGGTTCTTCTTGAATTTCGACTGTGAGCTCCCATTCTGAAGCTCCTTTTGGGATCTCGAGCATTGATGCGAGCGTGGCGAGAGCATCTGCAAACTGGTTCTTGGCTCTGGGCATGTATGAGAAGGTGATTTCTTTGAATTCTTCGATCAGATTGTCAAGATACACATGATATGGTATCAACTTCTCATCCTTGGTCTTCCATTCGCCATTGGTCTGATTGATGATAAGCTGTGAGTCTCCAAACACTCGTAGCTTCTTGACGCCCAAGATTATGGCTTCTCTTAAGCCAGCGATGCATGCTTCGTACTCTGCCATGTTATTGGTGCACTCGAATGCTATGCGCCTTAAGATAGGAATAGGGACATCGTCTGGAGAGTAGAGGATTTCTCCAATACCGCTTCCTTTAGAGTTTGCTGCGCCGTCGAAGAATAACGTCCACTCATCTTTTTTCTTCTTTTCTTCCTCTTCAATGAGCAAGAGATCTTCATCAGGGAAGAATGTCTTGAGCAGCTGATAGTCCAGGAGAGAGTGAGCCGCAAGATGATCGGCCAGGGCCTGTCCCTTGATTGCCTTTTGAGTGACATAGGTGATGTCGAACTCAGACAAGAGTAGCTGCCATTTAGCTATCCTTCCAGTGAGTGCCGGTTTCTCGAACAGGTATTTGAGCGGATCCATGTGAGCGAGAAGGAGAATAGGGAATGCAATCATGTATTGACGGAGTCGCTGAGTTGCCCAGACTAGGGCGAGGCAAGTCTTCTCGATTGGGGAATACCTGGTCTCGTAGTCGGTGAACTTTCGACTCAAATAGTATATTGCTTGTTCCTTCTTCCCGGTCTCGTCGTGTTGGCCGAGGGCACAGCCAATGGCTTCTGCTGCTACCGAGATGTATAACAATAGTGGTCGTCCAGGAGTGGGAGGCACTAGGACTGGAGGATTCATGAGATATTTCTTGATGCGGTTGAAGGCGACTTGGCAATCGTCATTCCATTCTTTTGGGACGTTCTTCCGAAGGAGCTTGAATATGGGCTCACAGATAGGTGTGAGCTGTGCGATGAAGCGACTGATGTATTGAATTCTACCGAGGAAACCACGAATTTCTTTCTCTGTTCTAGGAGGGGGCATCTCGATGATTGCTCTGGTTTTGGTCTCGTCGACCCTGATGCCATCCTCGCTCACCATAAAGCCGAGGAGCTTACCTCCCATTGCACCGAAGACACATTTCTGAGGGTTGAGGCGAAGCTTGTACTTTTCTAATCTGTTGAATAACTTCTTCAGATCTTCAAAGTGTCCTTCAATTGTGCGAGATTTGACGATCATGTCGTCCACATATACTTCGAGCTCCTTGTTCATCATGTCGTGGAATAATGCTGTCATTGCTCGCTGATATGTTGCTCCTGCGTTCTTCAGACCGAACGGCATTACCCTGTAACAGAAGGTTCCCCAGGGAGTGATGAACGATGTCTTCTCACGATCTTCGACGGCCATCTTGATCTGATTGTAACCTGAGAACCCGTCCATGAATGAGAAGATCTTGTATCCTGCAGTGTTGTCGACTAGAGTGTCGATATGTGGCAACGGGAAGTCATCTTTTGGACTGGCCTTGTTGAGATCTCGGAAGTCGATGCACATTCGAACCTTGCCGTCCTTCTTCGGTACTGGTACGATGTTGGCGAGCCATTCAGGGTAGTTGGAGACTACCAAGAATCCCGCGTTGTATTGCTTGATGACTCCATCTCGGACTTTCAGAGCCCATTCTGGCTTCATTCTTCGGAGTTTCTGCTTCACTGGCTTCATATCTGCCTTGGTTGGCAGATGGTGTACAACGAGCTCTTCATCGAGCCCCGGCATGTCTTCATATGAGAACGCGAAGTTGGACAATCTTGGAGCTAGGAACTCTATCATTTTCTGTTTCATCTCAGGTGGCAACGATTTTCCAATGCGTACTTCCCTAGGGATCTCAGGAGTCCCCAAGTTTACTATCTCGAAATCATCGGCTACAACATTGGCTTTAGATTCGAACTTTTTGAGGAGATCCTCTAGTTCGGGAGCTGGATCATCATCTTCCTCATCTCGAGCTTCGTCCAGACCCATGAGCTCGAAGTCTAATTCGATGTCGAAATCATATGATTCGACTTCAAACTCATGCGACTCTTTAGACGAACTTGGCACACTATTGAATGCAGGAAAAGAAAATTTTTTTGGTTTTTGAGATTTTTCTGAAATGGAAATACTAGATGTTTTTGGTTTTTAAAAGTTTTTGATTTTTTTGGCTTTTTGAAATTCGCGGGACTTTGAACAAGCGGGCATTGCAGACCATGATTGATCCCAACTTGTTCCAAAGTTCCGGTTGCTGCCTAAACAGGCATTTTTTTTGGAAGCCAGAGCCCTCAGATGGCTCTTTGGCTGATTCAAAAGTAAGGGGAACAGATGACCATTCAGGACCCCACACTTCCTCCCCTGAAGAGGTGGGGGTTGATGATTTGGGCGAAGAGTCACGGTCTGGCCCAATGACCATGACTTCTCGCTGGTCGGGTTCGGGATCTGAGTCGTATTCAGTCCCTCCCGGATCACTTACCTCGCATTGCAGTTCGTCTGGTTCCGCAGTGAGACACAAGTTTGGAACCTGGACATCAGACCAATCTAGGGCTGGCCACTTCCCTTTCTTGGTCCAATGGATGGGCTGCTTCTGCCCCTGGCTGATGATTGATGATGTTGACTTTGCAGAGATGGGCAAGTCGTGCCCCTTGCTAATTGGTGATGAGATGGGCGAGTCGTGCCCCTTGCTGATTGAAGTGGGCAGGTTGTGCCCCTGGCTGATTGAAGTGGGCAGGTTGTGCCCCTGGTTGATTGAAGTGGGCAGGTTGTGCCCCTGGTTGGGCAAGTTGTGCCCCTGGTTGGGAGCAGGTGTCAGAGTAACCTGGTCCTGAAGCTGCTGTATTTGTCTTCCTTCTTCGTCTTCATCATTTCCTCCTTCTTCTGGAGGCTTAGAGGGTTCGAGAATCTGATCCCATCGAATGGGGGGCCACGTAGCCCAAACTAGGCTCATCGGGAGGCCTTTGTGTAGTGCGGTTGGTTGATTCCCTCCTGGATCTTTGCAAGGTTCTCCTGGCTTGACGAATTGGATGGGTGAGCACCGAAATTTCTCCCTTCTCTTGTCCATGAAGGTTGCCCTGTATCCGAGTCCCCACTTGCGTTGGTTATATACTAGCGATACCTTTCTGGACTTGAAGTGATTCTTCATTCGGTATTTGAGGCTCAGACGCTCTGCCGGTGAAAAGACACGGTCCACCCTTATCGGTTCTGGATTGGCGATAGAGTTCACAGTCTCGAATTCGAAACTGTGAAACGGGATGTCTTCTTCAGAGTGCTGGATATCGATGACCGGGATGTCTGGTTCAGTGGCAGTAGCATTGGAAGGAATGATGAGCTCCTTCTCTGCAGGGATAGAGATCACTTGATTTCCACAGATATACTTCACTCGTTGATGCAGGGTTGATGGCACAGCTCCAACCTTGTGCAGCCACGGTCGTCCGAGCAGCATGTTGAAAGAGGCTGATATATCCAGGATTTGGAATGTGATGGTAGAAACTTCTGGACCTATCTGTACCTCTATGTCGACCTCCCCTTCCACTGATCGGCGGGTGTTGTCAAATGCTCTGACGCATATGGTGCTGGGTCGGAATGAAGAAGGACTGATTCCCAGGCGTTCCGCGGTCTTGAGTGGGCAGACATTTAAGCTTGAGCCATTATCGATAAGGACCAGCGGAACACAGAGGTCTTTGTATCGTAAGGCTATGTTGAGGGATCGCCCATGATCTCGTCCCTCTGGTGGCAACTCATTATCGGTGAAGGTGATGGCGCGCGGAGCCAGTAGCTGTCCAATCATCAATGCAATCATCTCTGGTGCCGTATCGGAGGAGACATGAGCATCATTCAAGGTCTTGGCAAACATTTCTCGGTGTATGCGAGATGTGCAGAGTAGCTCCCATACTGAGATTTGTGCAGGGATTGACTTGAGCTGAGTTGCTACATCGTATGCGGCTTCATTTTTGCTGCCGAGGCCTGAGAGGACGCCTTTGGGATCTCCTCTGTTTTGATTATCTCTTCGGATGCAACGCCCGTTGGGATTCATGTTTCCTACTTCCGCACATTCTGGATAGTGCCATGGAACCTCTTTGTAGTTTTCCTCCCTTTTGCCTTCTAGGACCACTGGTTCTTGCAACGGTGCTGGTGTGGGTACCAGATCTTCCTCGTATAGAGCTTTTGCCTTGAGAACTACATTGTTGCCTGTGCTGAAGGGGTAGTATCGAGGCTTATCTTCATAGACCACATAAGGTCGTGGTCCTGGCTTGACTGTTCCTGGGGCAGGAGGCTCCCATGGAATGAATACTGGTCCTCTTGATATGGCAGGAGGTTTCTCTGTTCGTCCGAGCTGCCGTAGCGTGATTGATATGCCTCCGGGTCTTGCCCCTTGCAATATGACAGGCTTGACTGGAAGAGATCCTTCCAAGACAACGGGCTCTTGCTGCCGATGAGTATAATCCTTCCATTGCGGATTGGATTGTTCTGGAGTTGCCCCTTGCAAGATGACAGGTTCGTATGTGGGCTCAATGTATGATTGTGCTCCTTCCAGGACGACTGGTTCCCAGCTTGAATGGTTGTAAGGTGCCCCTTGAACAACTGGTATATCATATGGAGGTGCTCCTTCAAGCACTACTGGCTCGGAGATTGAAGGAAGAAAGGGACTTGCCCCTTGCAAGACTGGAGGAGGATTTGTTGGCTCATAGGTGTAGGCATGAATGGACTGAATAGGGGAGAAGAAGCGATCGATATGGTCCCCTTCTTCTATACTATTGACGGCAGGGCCACGAGACGAACTGGGGTCCGTTGGATGCTGAGGCAGAGGATTCTGAAGGATGTTGGTGGAAGCTGCTGGAGAAGTTCCAGGGACCGAGATGACGATCTTGCGGTCATCAATCAGGTCTTGTATGGCATTTTTCAAAGTATAGCATCGATCAGTGGCGTGGCCACGTCCTTGATGGTAGGCACAGTACTCATTTTCTCGGTAATTTGGAGGCAGAGGATGAGGCGGAGGCCTAGGTGTCATCAGAGTGAGTAACTGCTTTTGTACCAGCGTAGTCATGATTTGACTAAGTGGTTGACTGAGTGGAGTGAACTTCCTGAACTCCCTGTAATTCTGCCTGTTCTGGTATGAGTATTGGCCATTTCCCCTGAACTGCTGCTGTTGTCGAGGTGGCTGTGGCTGAGGATTCGGTTGTGGCTGATATCGCTGAGGCTAATGCTGAACTTGATTCTGCTGATACTGTTGACGTCCTTGTGGGGGAGCACGTTGATTTCCTTGAGCAGCGGTGTTGATGTTGTTTACCTCTGTTGGGCGGGGAGGAGAACCATTGCGGTTTCCATTCCCGTGCCCGATAGGTCTTCCTTCCACTCTGTTCCTCTTGACTGGAGTGGCTTGATGAGGCCATGGGGAGATCGTCCCGGCCCGGATTCCTACTTCAACTTGCTCTCCAGCACGGATCAATTGTGAGAAATTCGCATATGGATGCGAGATGAGATACCCAGATATGCCTGGGTATGTTGAATGAACAATCATGGAGATTTGTTCTTCATCGTCGATGGGTGTCCGCATTCTGGCTGCCATAGCTCGCCAACGTCCCACATAAGCTGATAGTGTTTCATCACTCCTTTGCCTGAGTGCTGCAAGATCGGCTCTTCTGGGTGCCATGTTGAGATTATATGCGAATCTGTCGACGAAAGCCTGGGAGAGCTGTTCCCATGTTCTGATGCGGTGGCAGTCCAATGAAGTGTACCAATCTAGGGCATCGCCCTTCAGAGATTTTTGGAACAATCGAATGAGGGCCCCTTCGTTTCCTGAGATTGCACTCAGCTCTCCACAGAAGGCCTTGAGATGTGCTGTGGGACAACCGCTGCCGTCGTATCTTTTGAACTTTGGAACCTCAAAGTTTTGAGGTACCCGAGCATCTGGGAAAGGACACAAGTCTCTGAACTTGGTCGAAGGTAAGTCGATTCCTTGCTGTCGCTGAAGCTGATTTTGCAAGATCTGGAACTGCTCCCGCAACTCGTCCAGTCCTGAGTGATCTGTTCGAGCGACTGGTGCCTCCTGGAATAAGGCACGTTCTTCTTCGGCATAGTGGTCGATGTCTTCGACCCTATGGGCTTGCTGAAAAGCAACCGCGGGTTGTTGAAATTGGTTTGATGATTGAACTGGATTCTGATGAACTTGAGCTTGAAATGATGGTGACTGAACTGGAGACTGTACTGAAGGTTGAACTGGAACTTGCTGGAAATTAACTGGATTTTGTTGAATTGAATATTGCTGGAAATTAACTGGATTTTGCTGAATTGAAGATTGCTGGAAATTAACTGGAATCCCATCGGCGGGGATGTGCTGGAATTGAAAAGTGCTCCTGTTTGCAGGAGGCTGAGATGCTGGGAAGTGACCCCCTTGTTGGGTATTCGCCACTGTCCGCTGATTGATGTGGGCTTGACACTGACCCCCATTGTGGGCATTCGCCAGTGCTGTCCCTGTTGCTGGAAATTGAATTGAAATCCCATCGGCGGGGATGTGCTGAAATTGAAAAGGTGTCCCATCGGCGGGGACGTGCTGAGATCTACTGAGATTGTTGTTTGCAAGATTGACTGGAAGCTGACTAGATGTTCCTGCAATGGAAGTGCTCTGAGATGGCCTTGTCGTCGCAGGAAGATATTGAGAAGGATGCCCCATAGCGAAGGGCTGAGATGGCTGCTGTCGGTAGTCTTGGGCAGACTCCGATGGTTGTGCTTGATTTGAACTGGAGGTCGGGAGGACCCGGCATGGCTGCTGAGCTTGCTGAACTGGGCCAACCTGATTGTTGGCTGCTGCGGTGGTTTGTGCTTGCATGAATTGCAAGAGCATTTCTTGCATTGCTCTCATTCCTTGTGCCAATTCTTGTATGATTGGCGTATTGTCAACGGGCTGTTGCGCTGGAGGTTGCGCTTCGGCTATTTCGAGAGCAGGGAAGTGATGAGTTTCTTCTTCGTGGTCGGACATGGCTTGCTGAGCCCGAGTGCGGATTATGCTGCGGAAGGGAAGCTGTCTCCGAACACGTTGAGCCCGAGGTGGCGCAATGGTGAGGACTATACTCTTTTTGGGTTTTGGGATTTTCTATTTTTTGTTGGTTTTGGAATTTTCTTTTTTTTTTTTGTTTTGGGTTTTGGGTAGAATGCTATGCAGATGAGATTGTATGAGGATTAGTGACTTTCAAGTACGGGAAGGATCCTGTTTTTCAAGTCGGATCACGACTAGTGGGACTAGCTCATCCCCAGCAGAGTCGCCATTCTGTGGACCCTCGCCGATTTCTCCGCGCTCCCACACGACGTCGTTCTCCCTTTCCTTTCGGAAGAAGAAGAAGAAGAAGAGGTGCGTGCGTGCGAAATCGCCGTTTGTGCCACTGGCTTGCCTCGTTCTCGAGGGCTTCGTTTGGTTGTCGTGTTGAGCTGAATATGTTTAAGTGAGTTTATATAAGACCAGAGTCGCCACTAGCCAGTTACTTCGAATCTACAGTCGGCTAGACCCCGTAGAAACGTTAGAGAAGGGAATCCGAAGATTCCTTCCTCTAAAATGACTCCTGTTGATCTGCGGTCAGAGATTCAAGGTAAGGGATCACGGTTACAGGGTGGGAAGAGGTTAGGCACCCCACACACTGCCCGTACCGAAGTACGGTCTCTACTTCACAGAATCGATCGGATACTTGAAAGTCTAGTTTAATCCTCGTATATTCTCATGGATGATATGATGCATGAATGCGGGTCTGAACAGTAAGAGTTTCTGATGGGCAGGTTCCAACAACGGGCAAGCCCAGAGCGTACGCTCGAACTGACAGGTGCTTAATGTAAGACGTATGCAGTGTGCTTGAATGATCAAGGTGTTTTATGGTGAAGCATGAATGCAGGTCTGAACAGTAAGAGTTTCTGATGGGCAGGTTCCAACAACGGGCAAGCCCAGAGCATACGCTCGAACTGACAGGTGCTTAATATAAAGACATATGCATGTGTGTTTGAGTAATCAAGGTGCTTGTAGTGAAGCAGGGGGGTTGGAAGAAAAGTAAATGTTGCACTTATGCTAGATGCAAATGAGATGATGCTGGAAAATGAGTAGCTGGGTGGACGGAGGTGTCGCAAGGGTTGGCTTCGAGTGGCTGGATCAAGACTTGGATGGCTTGGGAGGCTTGGACCAGTGGTCAGGCTGGGCTGGACCAGGGTTAGACTCTCCTCACTCGGGCTCTCCTTGGTGGAAAAATGGGCTAAAGGGTGGAGAGATGGACTCAGATCTCTCGGGCTGAAATGGACTCGAATGGCTTGTTGAAATGAGAAGGGGAGGGGGGTATTTATAGCAGCAGAGAGTGGCAGAAGTCGTAATTTCGTCCGGGCGGCCTGCCATGGGCCGCCCGTACGGCCGCTCCTCGGTTTCCAGCAAGTACGGCCGTTCCCTCGGGGCTGCTGTTGGACTCGCTGGTCGACTCAGTGAGTTGACTCAGCGGGTCGACTCGGTGGTTTGACTCGACGGGTTGACTCGACGGGTTGACTCGGTGTTTTGACTCGACGGGTTGACTCGACGGGTTGACTCAGCGGGTTAACTCAGCGAGTTGACCCAGTGAGTTTGACTTTTTTTAGGATTTTTTGACTGGCCTTTTTTATGGGGGGTTTTTCAGGGTGGTTTTTAGGACTGGGTTGACTGGGTTCAGGCTTGAACTGGGCTATGGAATGGGGCTTACAAGGGTGAGTTTGGCTGAGTTTGGACTTGGGATTTGGGGGTATGGTCCTCCGTTCAACCAGCTATCTCTACCAACAGTGTAGCCGAAGGTGGGGTGTCTACAGCACCTCAATCCTAACTGCCCATCTTGTGGCTCACGAATCATGATAGATGGGGCATACCCCAAAATAAAATTGTTTGGATGATAATAATCTCTATTTAATTAGCGTTTGGTCAGTTAATTTGGACCATTGACTTTTCTTCATTTTAACCATCCATTTAATTGCTACTAATTGCACTGATAGGATTATTCCCATCTCGCATGCCATTCACTATTCTAACCATGCGCGCATGCATGTCATGTGTATGGTATGCATGCACTTGAACAGTCATAGTCTGCCAGAGTATCAATATTTTTTGTATTTTGTGCACATACAGTCATCTGTATTCTAACCACCTAGCATGTTTCTGTCCATGCAAGGGATCTGTCCAAGCAAGGTCCTGGGTATTTTGGTCTATACCAAATGGGCCTCTTTCTTGCATGGACCAATTTACATGCTGACATTGCTTTACCTCAAGTGCATATCTGCAACCTTGGTCTATACTAAATGGGCCTTTGTTCATGTTTATGAAAGATTTTTCCTGTTAAAATTGAAAAAGAGAGTTCCTTGTGGCCTTCATCCCTAGGAAATAGAATTTTCTTTTTTGTGAGGTACATTTTGTGGTGTAATTCAGAGATAGATAAGTCCTTCCCTCCTTTACCAAACCTTGTAGTGTAATTCATGATCAAAGGCATAGATCGGCTCTGTATTTCATGAGCCTGATGATCATGAACGTCAGGAGGATTGCCCCACGAAAATCTTTTCCCGGTGTTTTCTTAGACCTTTCCCGGCGCCAGTAAAAATCATTTTTATTGTAGTGTTCTTTGTTTCTTTCCTTGTAGAATTGTAGATGGACAATGAGCAGTGTTCCTTATTTTTTTTTTTCTCAAGCATATATCACACGTCTTTTTAAGATTCTCAACCTAAAATTTTCATTATTAATCATTCTTATATTCAAAATCCCATTTCCTTTTTTCATTTTTTAACTCTGTATAGTACTTTGCATTACCATCATGTGCAATTCATGAAAACTTAATGAGCTGTCAATGCCACTATATATTGAAATTCATGCCTTCAACTTGCCAAGATATCAAGAAATGAATGGATAATTGTCCTAGAATTTATGAGCTATAATAAGATGTAGTGGTGTTACAGGCCAGGTTATGGGTAATTCAGGAGTGTACCTGCTATGTAACAGTTGCGGTGGTGCCAGCCATAACCGTAAAATAAAAAAAACAAAAAAAAAACTCTTCATTTGTCTACTTTAATCGTTTTATTACATGCTTTCATTTGTTTAGTTTAATCTTTTTATTGTTGATACGTAAACACATAGCTAGGTTGAAAAAAATATCTCTTCATTTGAAACAACTGTAAGTTCCACTTTTTTTATATTCAAATTCTATTTAATTATTTTTCTTCAGAAATGCTAAGGATGTGTTTGGAATTTTAAATTTACCAACTTAGTGGTGACTAATTTGTGGCATTTTTATTTTAATCCTTTCTTCTTAGTGGCGACTTTTAATTAATTGTATTTTTATTATATTTGTTCATTTATAGTTGAAATGTGATATTGATATGTTTCATGGGTCAACTTGTCATTTATTGCTTTGCAGGATAAATTTGAGATAGACATGAGTGATACTCATATTCAATACGCCGTGAATGATATGATGAAGGACCGACTGCAAGAGTATCGTGTGGAGTTACACCAACACTACAAGCAGTTCGGCATGCATGAGGAGGCAGTGTACATCATGCACCAGGAGGCATCACGATGGATGAGTGGCAGATTCTTTGTGAGCGATTTCGTTCAAAGAAATTTCAGGTGATCTGTATATATTTCTCTTATAGAATAGTCTTTTCATATATCTTACCTTACAATTCATAATGTTCTTTAATTTTTGTATTCCAAAGAGGAGCAAAAAAAATCTGAGAATAGGGCAAAGTTGATAGTGAACCACGTTGCAGGTTCCAAGTGCCTCAGGCACAACGTGTTCTCATCTGCTGCAACTTGTTTCTTTTTTTTCTTTTTTTTTTTTTGTGGTCCCTACATCTGTTGCATTAAAGACCACATCACTGGCTACAGTTCTGCACCACTAAACCAAGTCATTGTTTCCTTCTAACATGATCGGCCCATCTACTGCTGTTGCATCTGTTGGATTGGTGCTGGTTGGACACTGTCAATCATTATTTAGATCCATTGATTTGTCTATATCCATGATCAGTGGACAATTGTGGAGCTGTATTGTTGTATCTCAGTGACATGTTTGCTGGGCTCAGTAACCATTGATTAAATGGAACGTTTTGTTTGTGGCCCAGTTTGTCATTAAGCCTGAGGCCCAAAACGTTGTTGGTTCTTGTTTTGCTGTTGTGGACGGATCACTATTGGATCTGCTTGCTAGATTTTGTGTTGCTGGATTTACAAGTGTATTGTGCAATTTACACACTGCAATCTTGTTAGCCATTGTTCACTGTGTATAACGACCCTAAAATTTCGGTAGAAAAATTTTCTTTTAGGAACAATAATGGATTTAACTAAATAAATTTAAGATAATAATAAAAGAAAAGCATGAACTGATTGGTTAAAGCTCTCTTAAGCGAGAGGGAAGATTAGGGATCAAGTCCTATCACTAACAAGAATTTAATTTTCTTTTTTTACTCTAAATACAAATTTTGAAATTCAAACTTATCTTATCTTATCTCAACCAACTCATTTTATCCCAACCAACTCCTTCTTTAAAAAGAGAAAGAACGAGGGGGTTATTCATCATAAAAGAAGGGAAATAAAAGAAAGGAAAAAAAAGGAGAGAAGGAGGAACTGAGGGATCTTGCGGCTAAATCAAGTAGGTGTTCCTTCTATTTCATTTAAGTAGGCCAGATCCAACCAATGAACGGGTCGGATCGTCCATCCGTTCATTTTACGGATCTAAGGACCCTATTTTTATCTTAACCTTTGAATATATGATCGTGATTGGTGGGAATCATTTGGGTGGGCCAGGAATCGATCTGGACGAGTCATAATGACCATAAGGCCAAAATGTACATGGGCCACAAAATTCAGATCGATTGGACCTTCAGATGGGTCACATCGATTGGATGAATGATAGCCTTTAAAATTCTTTTATTATTATTTTATTTAATTATTAAATTAATTGTGATAAATTTATTTTATTCCAAAACATTATTGGGCCTACAATGAGGTGTCCGACCCAATGGTCGGACCAGATTTCTTGTAAACCACCCCATATAAGCCTACAATAATAATAACAATAATAATTAAAAAAAAAAGAAAAAGTGTTGCTGGACTTCCAGCGTCAGAGACGCTGGACATTGACACTGGAATGTCTAGCATTAGTGTTTTTTTTTTAAAGTGACGTGGGGGCCCCACTCATGGTACCCACCTTGATAGATTTAGTATATCCACTCCGTCCATTTAATTCTCTAACTCATTTTAGGATTGGTATCCGAATTTGGACCCAAACTGAGGTCCGAGTGGGCCACACCACCTGAAACAAATTAATGGTGAAGAAATTATAAAATAAAAATGAAAATAAAAAGATAGAAATTCTGGGCTTGGGCCCATTGTGATGAAATCAGTAGATCCAAGCTAACCATATGTTATATCACGATGTTTTACAGCTTGGGTCCAAAAATCAAGTAAATACGAATCTCAGATAGCCCACACCACTTAAAATAGTAATGATAAAAACACACATGGTTGAGGCAGTCCGATTTTGGATTGCTGTCCACTTTTGGGACCTAATTGGAGACATTTTGAGAAATTTAATCCGTCCAATATCTTAATAAACAAGTTTTCTATTGAGGACCAAAAATGGCTCGTATAGGATATTCTAGTGGACCATACCAAGACAAACAGTGGGGACAACACCTGTCCACTGGTTTGGAACTTGTGGGCCTCACTGTGTAGTATTTGGAAATTCTTATCCACCCAATCTCTTAAGTAATGGGTTATTAGTTTTGTAACAAAAAATCAGCCCAATCAGAGTTCCAAGTGGGCCATGCCAGGTGAAATAGTTGGGAGGTACGGTATGGATTCTCATAAATGGATCATTTTAGGATATCCCACGATAAGATCCTTGCAAAATATAATTAACCATTTTTTTTGTAGTGTACCATTGGAGAACTTGTGACCAAGAATAGGATGATCCACCAGTCAAGTGGGCTGTACCATCAGAAAAATAGTAAAATGGCCATTCCTTTTGAAAAGGTGGGTCACAATAATCGAATCTGGACCATCCATTAAGGAACCAAAATCCAATAAAGTATAATTCAAATTGAAAATAAGTATATTTAAGGCCAGATTGGTGATAAATAAATATAAATTATAGTTATTGTAGATTAAGGACCGATTTTACTCAGGATGTGACCGAATTAATAAAGTAATCGCCACTATAAACAAGTGAGTACATCTCAACACGTTTCCTTGTCATTTTAAATAAGTAGGTTATGTGATGAACATAATATGTAATGTTGATTGATGCTCGTTTAAATATTATTCAAATAATTGCCATTTATAAAAAAAAATGTCATGAAATGTTGCCTCTCAAAAGGAGAGATGAAATGTATGGATGTGAATTATTGCACGCATTCATGAGTTATTGTGCCTGAAGTTCGACTCTGGAAGACCGGTAGGTATTTAAGTACCGGTTACCCAGGGACCATCTTGGAAGCCCATTAACATGTGGAAGTCCGCCCTATAAGGAAGGGGGAGCTGATTGATGGGGTCCAATCGAAGCAAGTAGAAGATTGAATATATGCCCATTTGATGCATCATTTCATATTAAACTCATTCTTGCATTAATTATGTATTACATGTATTTGATGGCATGTGTTTATCCTGCTCAGTTGAAATGCATGTGAACCGTATTAGGTTACTCACTGGGCTTTGCAGCTGACGTTGTAGATTAAAAATATACAGATGATGTGGACGTTGAACCTTCAGAGAATGCCCCTGATGATGAAATGGGACCACTAGAGGAACCGCAAGACTATTGGCCTAATTTAACCGAGGAAGAAGTGGCGGCCCTAAACTAAGACGTTTAGACTATATTTGTTTTATTTTGTTATTTTCAATAATTAGCAGGCATCTAATAAAGTCCCAAATGGGTGGACTTAGTTTATAGTTAAATATTTCATGAACAAATGGTAACTTAGTATTTCATTATTTTATTCTTCTTAAAGTGGTTTAAAATTATAAATGCATTTGGTGCACCAGTTATACCCCGTAAACTGGGCCGGAGGGTGCACACTCTGAGTCTGGATTTCGGTGCGTGACACTGTGGATCGTTGTTGTGGGCCTGGTGTATTGCTGTTGTGGGCTAGAATCACTGTGGGGATCCGGATCTCTGGTTATAGTTGATGTTGCTGCTCTCCATCTACAAGCCACAAGTGGGTGTGCAGGGGATTTACATTAGCACTAACAAAGATGACATGCTGTCAGTTCGTATGAGACTTCACTCTCCAATCGATATTCTATTTATATTTGCTCGGTCAATTACAATTCATAATTTAAATAAGAATTGTCACCACCTCTACATAATTTGTTCGGTCTATTTATATTGTTCTTTTGCAACCAGTTACCACAAATCACTCTTTCCATGTATGGACGGATAAGATTAAGGAATGCATGATGACCAAGTTTTGAATTGATAGAATTGTCTTTGCAATAGAGGTGTGCCGTCCATGGGGTATCAATGGTGGGCCCCCAACTGTTGAAATTGCACATGGTCAAGATCACGTAGGCATGAATGAATGGAGCATGCCTACATAGTCTAAATCTTCAATTCAAGTTGTATTTAGTTTCATAATATGATTTAAAAAAGAAAAATGAACACCTAAGTACATATTTTATTTATAAGTTATTAATTACTGGTATTGTATTTTGTTTTATTTTGCAGATTGTTTGTTTGTGATAGCGGGGATGTTCGTGTTGATTGATTTATTTTAATTACTGATATATATATATATATATATATATATATATATATATATATATATATATATATTTCTGTTGTGGATAAAGAGCCGACCTGAAAGAAAGTCGATAGTACCGACCCGGGAAAGACGAGCCGACCCGTTTCAGGCTCTAGATACAAGTCGGGTCGTATTAACCCGATAAAGGTTGGTCGGCTCGGCCCGATATAATAAAGACCATCTCAGACGAGATGAACTGCAAATCCGTGATCTTAAGCCCACGCTGAGATATCAGGAGGAAATCGACATCCCTAACAAATAGGGATAAGAATCTTTGTTCGTTATGGGAAAATTCGAGGATCTCGGGAACCCAGCTGGCAGTCCGCTGGGATGACGAATCTCCGAAAGGAAAGCAGTTTCGCAACCTAAGTCTATAAATGAGGATGTTCTCTCCATTATCGAGGTATGAAAACACTGACATTGATCTACACTAAGATATTCTGTTATCAAAGATCATTGACTTAGGCATCGGAGGGTTATCGGCTGGGCCCCCAGCCACCCCCCTTATTCTCTGTATTTTTTACAGGATCTGAGGAATCCACCATCCCGATCGTTCCCTACGAGAAGTTCAACTCCATCCAACCGTTCAGATCCTAAATCTACATTCTCGTCTGTTGACCACTTTTTGGTAACAACAGATTGACGTCGTCTGTGGGAAACCGCCTTCTTCCTTTAACTAGGAAGTCTGTGTTCTCACCCAATCGTTTAAGACGATCTCAACATCTTCTCTCCCTTTCACAATGGTTGGGAAGAGAAAGTATAAAGGGAAAGCACCCGCAATCGCCGGACCTTCAGACGATCAGATCTCAGAAAATGAAGGGTCGTTTCCCGAAACCCCCGCCATACAACTCGGAGGGGATTCTCCTCGTTATGCTCAGCAGAGGGGGCAGCAAAGACCTCGTAATCGGGGAATCAGGTTTTCTTCTCGAAGAGCAGGTGGGGGGAGTCAACCAAAAGCTGGGGGGCGTTGATGAACGATTCGGCTACGTGGACCAGAGGTTGGACGAGATTAAAGCTCTACTAACCGGTCTAGTCCATCCAACAATCGCGAATGAAAGAGACCATGAAGGGCCTCAGCATACTCACCCCCGGCCTCAACAATCCCAGCACTCTCACCAGACTCGGCTGTCACAACGTTCTCAACAGCCCATTCCGGTCGAAGAAAGCGAGGCCACCAGCAAATCAACCGGAGCAAGGTCTCGACCAGCAACGGACTTGCTTGCCAACGATCTGCGACATCGGCTCGAGGAACGGAGGACGGCTCGTCTCGAGCATGAACGGGCCGATCGTGAAGCCAGCAACCGGGTAGACGACAACCTAAGCCCACTGGAGGCCGAGCTGAAAGAACTCCGGGAACAAATGGGCGATATACAGAGAGCACAGCGAGCCCGAGCACCGATCGCAATAGACGCGCTGGTCGACTCATCTGAGTCGCCGTTCACCGATGAGATTCGTGAAGAACCCCTTACCAAAGGGTTTAAAGTTCCTCAGCTGAAGCAATATTCAGGGATATGAGATCTGGCGGAGCACTTAAAAAACTTCAAAGTCCGCATGGACCTCCTCGGGGCCAACGGACACATTATGTGTAAGGCTTTTCCATTGTCCTTGACGAGCTCGGCATGGACTTAGTTTCGCAACCTGAAACCCAGAACAATCAGCTCGTTCTCTCAATTAAGCCAAGCCTTCGCCACTCAGTTCATCGGGAGCACCGACCCGAGGAAGCATTCGACACACCTTGCGGCAATCAGGCAAAAAGAAGACGAGTCCTTAAAAGATTACCTCGCGCGCTTCAATTCTGAAGCAGTACAAGTTGAAAATCTCTCACAAGATGTGTTGTTACACACTATGATTGGAGGGTTACGAGACCGAAGATTCCTGTGGTCTGTTGGGGAAGAGCCACCTCAGTCCGTGGCCGAATTTTTAGATCGAGCGGCTAAACACATCAACGCCGAGGAACTGGTTAATGCTCACCGACCGATGACCAGGAATAAGGATAGTCAAGATAATAGCAGCTCGAAAAGACACAGGTCGGAGCGGAAGTCAGAGCAGAGGTCACCAGCTCGGAGCGGAGGTCAGCTCGGAGGTCACCAGCTCGGAGCGGATCTGCCAGTGGAACGAAATCGCCAGCACCGCGATTCGAAAAATATACGCCGCTCAACAAAACCATCGAGCAAGTGTATTTAGCAGAGAAAGGCAAATACAACTTTGAATGACCAGCGAAAATAAAGACCGATCCCAATAGAAGGTCGAAATCAAGGTACTGCCTATACCATAAAGATCACAGTCACAACACCGTGGATTGTTTCGACTTAAAGCGACAGATAGAGACCCTCATCCAGCAGGGATTCTTGAAAGACTACATCGCTCAGCGCCAGGACGGTCGGAGGAACGAAGATCGGTCAGCCGACCTGAATGAAGAACTGAACAACAACCCTGTGGAAGAGATTCACATGATCTTCGGCGGATCGACCACTGGAGATTCCAGAAATTCACGCAAAAATTATGCGCGACAAGCGAGAACGTCCTAACCAGAACCGGGACTGTTTGGACAGTCTGTGAACATCACCAGCCGACCTTCAAAAGTCGCAAAAGTTACATATCGGGCGATAACGTTTACAGAAGAAGATGCCCGGGGAATCGTGCACCCACATGACGACTCCCTCGTCGTCTCAATGGTGGTAGCAAACAAAAGGCTCCACCGGATGATGATCGATACGGGAAGCTCGTCAGACATTTTGTACGCTTCAGCCTTCGAAAGAATGAAGATCGATCGTTCCAGATTAAGGCCAGTCAAGACTGCATTAACTGGATTCATAGGGGATAACGTCATGCCGGAAGGAGAAATAACCTTACTAGTCACAGCCGGGGAAGAACCTAATCAAAAAATGATTATGGTCGATTTCCTCATTGTGAACACCCCCTCTGCCTATAACGCCATCATCGGCTGCCCTATCTTGCGAGCCCTCAAAGCTGCCGTTTCCATCTATCACCTAACAATGAAGTTCGAAACTGATGAAGGAGTCGGCGTAGTCAGAGGAGAACAGCAAGAAGCCCGTCGTTGCTACGAACTTTCTTTACGAGGGAAAAATAAAGGTGTAATATCAACTGTCTCTCACGCGTCCTCCTTGGACCCGAGAGAAGACGAGCAAGAGCGCGGATCACCAGCAGAGGAGTTGGTCGATATTCCCTTGTCGGAAGCCGATCCGACCAGGATTAGCCAGATTGGGTCACGTTTGACAGACGAGGTACGAGAAAATTTGGTAAACTTTTTAAAGGAGCATATAGATATTTTTGCATGGTCCCATGAAGAAATGCCCGGAATCTGTCCGGATGTAATAGTCCACCGACTCAATGTTGACCCGACCATCAAACAGGTCCGTCAAAAAAGGCGTACTTTCAACACGGAAAGGTACGCGATAATCGAAGAAGAGATGCAGAAACTGCGCAAGGCGGGGTTTGTCCAAGAAATATGTTATCTAGATTGGTTGGCGAATGTCGTCCTCGTCAAAAAAGTCAATGGGAAATGGAGGGTCTGTGTGGATTACACCAACCTGAACAAAGCTTGTCCTAAGGACAGCTTCCCACTACCAAGGATAGATCAGCTCGTCGACGCGACTGCTGGGCATGAACTTCTCAACTTTATGGACGCCTACTCTGGGTATAATCAAATCCAGATGTATGCTCCTGACAGGCAAAAAACTGCGTTCATCATGGATAGGGGCCTCTACTGCTACAAGGTCATGCCCTTCGGGCTCAAGAACGCCGGGGCAACTTACCAACGATTGGTAAATAAGATGTTTGTAGATCAACTAGGCAAAACGATGGAAGTATATGTTGACGACATGCTCGTCAAAAGTAAGCGGTCAGAAGATCACGTCAACGACCTATGCACTGCGTTCAGAATATTGAGGAAGTATCGTATGAAGCTCAACCCTAGCAAATGTGCCTTTGGAGTGAGCTCGGGAAAATTCCTTGGCTTCATGGTGAACCAACGAGGAATTGAAGCCAATCCAGAAAAAATCCAAGCCCTCCTCAATATGAGCTCACCTCGCACAATTAAGGAAATTCAGCGGCTCACAGGAAGGATCGCAGCACTCAACAGGTTCGTTTCAAAGGCTACTGACTGGTGTCTCCCATTCTTCAAATAGCTGCGTAAATGTAAGAAAATGACATGGACTTCAGAATGCGAGCAAGCTGTTATGGAGCTGAAAGCCTACCTTGGCTCCCCACCATTATTGTCCAAGCCGGTACATAAAGAAGAATTGCTTCTGTACTTAGTAGTTTCAGGAGCAGCGGTCAGATCGGCTCTTGTCCGAGACGACGAAGGAACACAAAGGCCCGTTTATTACACGAGCAAAGCCCTGATCGACTCGGAAACACGATACCCTCAAATCGAAAAACTCGCCTTGGCTTTAGTCACCTCGGCCCGAAAGTTGAGGCCATACTTCCAAGCGCATCCGATAGCTGTGTTAACCGATCAACCATTACGGCAGGTATTACAGAACCCTCAAACTTCAGGTCGCCTTGTCAAATGGGCCGTCGAATTGGGCGAATTCGACATACGATACCGACCCCGTACTGCAATCAAGGGATAAGCTGTAGCCAACTTCATCGTTGAGTTAACCAAGCCTCGCGAGGCTGAATGCGGTCATGAACCTGTCCATGATCAGGAGGTAAGTCATATCACAACTTTCTGGTTATTACACGTCGACGGATCTTCCAATTCACAGGGCAGTGGAGCCGGCCTTGTTCTGTCCTCACTTGATGGGATCAAAATTCAATACGCACTTCGATTCGGATTCCGAGCTTCAAATAATGAAGCAGAGTATGAAGCCCTCTTAGCCGGTCTTCGCCTCGCCTCGAAAATAGGAATTCGATCAGTAAGAGTGTACAGCGACTCACAACTTGTGGTCGGACAAGTGACTGCGGAATACCAGGCAAAGGGAGGAAGAATGGCTGCATATCTGAAGAGAGCTCAGGAGCTATTGTTGCGTTTTGACCGTTATGAAATCGTTCAAATCCCAAGAGATGGGAACACAAACGCAGATGCTCTCGCGAAGCTCGCATCATCAGCAGACGACGAGCTCGGTAGAATGATACCCATCGAGTTCCTCCCTCAACGCAGCGAATGAATTCACGGGAGTTTTTCCAATATCGGCGAATCCAGATTGGAGGGATCCTATCATCCGATTTTTACAATCAGGCGAGTTACCCGACGACCAGAAAGAAGCTCGGCGCATCCGTTATAGGTCAGCTCGATATACGTTGATAGATGGAGTCCTCTATATGAAGGGATTCTCCCGCCAGTGTCTACGCTGTTTAGGACCCGAAGAAGCCGATTACGTACTACGTGAAATCCACTACGGATGTTGCGGGAACCATTCCGGAGCCCGAGCACTTGCGCAGAAATCGATCCGACAGGGATATTATTGGCCCACCATCCAGCAAGATGCCCGAGAGACCGTTAAGAGATGCGATAAATGCCAACGATTCGCCCCAATACCTCACCTGCCGCCTGAAGAACTCACTCCTATGGCCGGACCTTGGCCGTTTGCTCAATGGGGGGTTGATATCATTAGTCCACTCCCAACGGGAAAAGGACAAGTTAAATACGCAATTGTTGCCGTCGACTACTTCACAGAGTGGGTAGAAGCAGAACCACTAGCTACCATCACAGAAAAGAAGACAACGGACTTCATTTTGAGGGCAATTGTGTGCCGCTTTGGGATCCCGAATACCATAATCACAGACAATGGGCGACAATTTGACAATCAGGGATTTCGCGAATTTTGCAGTAGATTGGGCATTAAAAATGTATATTCGTCTCCTCACCACCAACAAGCCAACGGTCAGGTCGAAGCAATCAACAAAATTATCAAGAGCCATCTCAAAACGAAGCTCGGAGAAAGAAAAGGGGCTTGGGCGGAAGAACTTCCTGAAGTGCTATGGGCCTACCGAACCACAGCTCGGTCCACTACCGGGGAGACCCCTTTTTTCATGGCATTCGGAGCCGAAGCCGTTGTGCCGGTGGAAATCGGAATGCCCACAAGCAGGACGAGCCATCATCGACCCGACCAAAATGAAGGTCAGCTGTGAATAAGCCTAGACCTACTCGACGAAGTAATACGAGTAGCCGCATATCAGCAGAGGGTCCGACGATACTACAACTCCAAAGTGCGAGAGCGACGATTCCGAGCCGGTGACCTCGTCCTTAAAAAGGTGAACATAAACGACAAGGCAGGCATATTTGGCCCTAATTGGGAAGGGCTATATAAGGTCGTCAGTTCACGTCGTCTCGGCACTTATCGGCTCGAAAACATGGAGGGTAAACCACTTCCTCATCCATGGAACGCTGAACATCTCAAGATCTACCATCCGTGAACAATGGGTTGTGCTTGGCGCAAAATGTGTTTCGGAACAATACTTTAATAAAATCCTTTCCTAGGAATTGTTTTACGACGTTCTTTCAGTACAACCTGATATCAGTATAGTACGCTTAAGCTCACTGAAATACATGGGGCAATAGGTGGCCGACCTGGCTAGCCAGTTCCAGATCAGCTCGACAATGCAAACTCGATACATCAACGACAATGCAAAAATAAATTCTACAAAGGGATTAGCAAAGTCTGCCTCTAAAGGGCTTGTATTAAAAACGAAATGTTGTATACATCTTTTAAAAAAAAAAACAAAAAAAACAAAAAATACATTTAGTCCTTGCCGGCCCCAGACGGGCCAGCCCCATCATCTCCGACCCGCGTCTCCTCCTCCTCCTCGTCCTCGTCCTCGTCCACCGGCGTAAGATCAAGGCTAGGGAAATGCTTGAGTACGAGATGTCTGCACTCCTGGAAGCCGTCATTGTATAACTCCTCAGAAACTGCAGACAACTTCTCGAGCTCAGCCTTCGCCCCATTAACCTCGGCCGAAGACTTCAGCTGGACCTCTTTCAAAAGTCCAGCTAGATTCACCTTCTCCTCCTCGGCTGTCTTCAAAGCAGCTTTAAGGGATTCGACTTTATTCTCGTCAGATCGGGCCTTAGCCTCTGCCTCCTTCAGAGCCTCTTCCAGAGACTGGACCTGAGCTTGGGATACTTCCAGCTCCGATTGCGCGACCTTCAGCTCGGACTGGGTAGACGTCAGCTCGGACTGAGCGTCCTTCAGAAGAAGGATACATTTTTTCAGCTCAGCCTTCACGGCTTCAGTCTTCGTCTTCCACGAAGAAGCAGCAACCAGAGCTTTCTGCATCTGGTGATTCTGCTCGGCCATCACCTGGCGGATCATGATCAGTGCAGCCGAATCCTGCGAAAGTGATACAGTTAACATGTAAGTCAGAAAGCATCATGGGTATACGAAAAGAAATTAAAGAAGTTCATGAAATTACCCTGAGACTGCTCTCTATTACCACCCCGATCATTTGATCCGGGTCGGAGGAAGCTATGATATTCAAGTCTTGGGGGATGGTTTGGTTAACACGCATATATGCGTTGACACCCTCCATCCAAGATGAATACTGCTCCGTTAACGGAGGCATCTCGACCCGGTCCTCCCGTTGCTCAGTAAGAGTAGCGGGAGCAGTGCTTGGCTGAGGAGGACGAGAGGTGGAGGCGCCAGCAGCAGGTTGATCAGGTCCAGCTGCAGCAGGTTGGGAGGTTTGGGAGGAGACAGTTTGAGGCGCAGGAATGTTAATGGGCTCAGCTCGTGAGCCCGAATTATCCGGCACATTGATCACCGGGTCATCAGCGGACGTCACCGGGGTGGCCGTCGGCTCGGTTCTGGCTGGTGCTGAATTCGAGCTGGGAAATTGCCCGGACCCGTAGATAAAGGATTGAGGCAGGTGGGGCGGTCTCTGCGCCTCGGTAGTAGCCACCCTCTTTCTAAGGGGCTCAGCAGAGCTCTGCCTGCGATCCAGGAATCGAGCCGGAATCTTGCGAGCCTTGGAGACCTCCTTCGGAGCCATTCCTATCCAAGAAAAGGAAGAAAAAATGATAAGACAACAAAACAAAAAGAAGAAGAAATACGTTATCGTTTCGGCCTACCGACCTGATTTAGAGATGGAGTTGAAAGTGATCACTCTTCGGAAATCCCTCTCTTCAACAGGGAGAGCTCGGGCTTTGTGGATCTGTCTCTCTTGAGCAACGGACAGAGCCACCCGAATGGTCGCCGACACTGTAGAAGGAGCAGACACACACGTTCAAAAAAAAGAGAAAAAAAAATTCGGGAAATCAGTTAGGTCGGAACTTCATCCGACCTGGTAGAGCAAAGTCGGCTCGGACTCGGAAGTTCAAGGGTTGAGGCTCATATGGCGCACACTCCCAACCGCCCGACGCGAAGAACCACTTCCTTTTACAAGTTTTTGTGGAGGAGGGCAAACAGGTAATCATCGAGCCGCCCTGACCCGGCAACGACGAAAAGTAATAGAGTCCTTGGCCGCCTAGGGACTTGAGAATATATATATATATAGAAGAGTTCATTGGAGGTAAATTCTTTATTTCCTAACCGCTGCCAGAGTATGTAGCATCCGATCATGCACCTCCATGCATTCGGTTGCAGTTGGCTCGGAGAGAGGCCTAAGACACTAAGGACTTCCCTCACGAAAGGGTGTAAGGGCAACCTCAGCCCGGACTCTAAGTGCATTAAAGAAATGACTACCTCCCCGGCTTTAGGTAGGCTCGGTCTATCGGCTCGGTCAGGAACCCTAAACTCTATGTAATCTGGGAGTTCGTATATCTCCCTCGCAGCATCCAGCTCGTCCTGGGTGATCTGCGAAACCATGGAATCTAGTTCAAAGGGTTCTTTCTGGGCCGTGGCACTACAGGCAGCTGACCCAGGAAGCTCAGACTCTCCCTCTCCAGTAGCCTCTTCCACCCTCACCCCAGAATCCGATTCACTAGAATTTGCCCCCTCGTGGCAGAGGAGAGGTAAATCAGACTCATGGTCATCATACCTCACCTTGAGGATTGCCTCAGAGCACGAGGTTTCTGGCTCCGACATTTCCTAAATAAAAAAGAGAGAAAAGAAAATCCTTTGGAAAGAAAGAAAAAGGAGCGTACCAGAATGCTGGTATGGCTGCTGGGAGGAAGAAAGTTGAGGAGAATGAGGAAGGAAGAAGAACCAGAGTACGGGAGCAGTAAAGAAAATAAAGAGAGGTTTCCAAAATCCGGCTAAGTATCGGATTATATACTCGGGAAAGGGTTTGGGCCCTACTCAGGTCCCATCGCATTTAATGCAAAAGCGACACGTGGTGAACCCCTACTTGGCAATTCGAAAAGCTGCGCCGTTCTGAACACATGGCGACACCCCGTTCGATTAAATCATATTTTCGCTATCACGCCGTACGGAAGAATGATGGCTCCTCGATATTTCAAAAGACACATTTAATGCCATTTTCCCGCCCATCGAAACGGCGGCATTGCGGATACTAAACGACAAAAAGCCTAAACGACAAAAAGCATTTAGGTCAGCAATTTTCTTTTATGTTTTACCCCCGAGCCGGACAAAATACGCTCGAGGGTAAAAGGGGGCTTCTGTTGTGGGTAAAGAGCCGACCTGAAAGAAAGTCGATAGTACCGACCCGGGAAAGACGAGCCGACCCGTTTCAGGCTCTGGATACAAGTCGGGTCGTATTAACCCGATAAAGGTTGGTCGGCTCGGCCCGATATAATAAAGACCGTCTCAGACGAGCTGAACTGCAAATCCGTGATCTTAAGCCCACGCCGAGATATCAGGAGGAAATCGACATCCCTAACAAATAGGGATAAGAATCTTTGTTCGTTATGGGAAAATTCGAGGATCTCGGGAACCCAGCTGGCAATCCGCTGGGATCACGACTCTCCGAAAGGAAAGCAGTTTCGCAACCTAAGTCTATAAATGAGGATGTTCTCTCCATTATCGAGGTATGAAAACACTGACATTGATCTACACTAAGATATTCTGTTATCAAAGATCACTGACTTAGGCATCGGAGGGTTATCGGCTGGGCCCCCAGCTACCCCCCTTATTCTCTGTATTTTTTACAGGATCTGAGGAATCCACCATCCCGATCGTTCCCTATGAGAAGTTCAACTCCATCCAACCGTTCAGATCCGAAATCTACATTCTCGTCTGTTGACCACTTTTTGGTAACAACAACTGGTATTGTATTTTGTTTTATTTTGCAGATTGTTTGTTCGTGATAGTGGGGATGTTCGTGTTGATTGATTTATTTTGTTTTTTATTTTTTTATTTATTGTATTGGTTATATGTATTGGTGGGATTGACATTTCGATTTTATTCAAAGCATTATTATGATTGAATGGTCATTTTGATTGGTATACGATTGAATGTTCTATCAGGTGATTGGAATATTGAATATTGAATGTTCTATTAGGTAGTTGGGATGTTGAATATTGAATGCTTTCAGGTGGTAGGGATACTGAATATTCCAAAGAAATATTGAATGCTTTCAGGTGGTAGGGATATTGAATGCTCCAAAGAAATATTGAATGGTAGGGATATTGGATATTCCTCGGAAATATTTCGTTGGCAATGAAAAGGTAATTCTACTACCTTTTCCAAAGAAACATTTCCTTGGTCATAGCTTTTTCCAAGGAAAGTTTTCCTCGGTAATAGTAGCATAATTACCGACAAAAAATTAAATTTCATCGGTAATTGTTTTTCCCGAAGGTGATAGTTCAACGAACATTTTCGTTGGTACTAACTTTTACCTAGGAAATTATGATCACATTTAGCCAGGAAAAACTTCCTTGGTAAAAGTCATATTTCTTGTAGTGAAGTAACATCACCAGCTTCTGTGGACCACACTATGATATATGCCTTGTATCCACACCATTTATCCATTTGGAGAGATCATTTTAGAGAATGAACTAAAAAACGAGACTGATCCAAAGCTCAAGTGAACCCTACCAAAGAAAAGATTGGAGACAATGACGAGACTGTTAAAACCTTCTCTGGGCTCACCATGATGTTTATTTGAGATCCAACCTGTTCATAAGTTCACACAGACATGGAAGAAGGGAAAGCCAAAATATCAGCTTGACTGAAACTTCTGTGGTCCCAAGAAGTTTTTAATGATAGGAGATCAACTCTTATTGTTTTCTTTGGTGAGGTCCACTTGAGCTTCGGACCAGTCTCATCCTCAAATAAGCATCATGGTGAGCCCAAAGAAAGTTTCAAACGGTCACGTCACTATCTCCACTCTTATCTACGGTGGCGGCACTTGAGCTTTGGATCAGTCTCATTCTTTAGTTCATTCCCTAAAATGATCTCTCCAAGTGGATGAACTGTGTGGATACAACGCATTCATCATGGTGTGGCCCACAGAAGCTGATGACGTCACTTCGGCAGCGACATAGCTACTCTACCTGTCAGTAGCTAATCCGCGTCCGAGGCCGGTGTCTGACCTAATCTGCTCCCGCGTCTAAATTATCGGCAAAGTATAACCATAACATGGTAGACTCGTGACTCCATTTCACACGTGACAGGAAAAAAAAAAAAAAAAACTATGAGTATGAACCATTCATCCCGTTACCACTGTCACAGATCCGCTAACTAAGTAGAAACCATTCTCAATACACAATCCCATCCATCGATTTTAGTGATAAACCAGACTAGATGTCAACAAACAACAATTGATATTTTTTATCGTTGACTGGCAAACGTAGTTTATTTAATCCAATTATTTTTCCAGGCCAACTAATTGGACGTCTCGGATTACTAGATCAACCTCCACGTGTCACGTGAAGGTATGTTCAACTCTAGGAGCTGAATTCTATCCTTATCTCTCCAATCCTTACATCCTTCCCCTGACGTGGCACCAGGGTGACCTCCACGTCATCATCCGCGTCAGCATCCAAGTCATCTAGAACGTCCGTTATCCCCAACTTAAAGTACGTCTTTAGCTTCTTTGGATTCTTACCACGCTTGTGGGGCACATTCACGAAGCTTCCCACGAACTGGACCGAGTCAGGACCCGTCGAGTTTTCATCGTCGACGTTGATATACACGTCGAACTTCACAAACGTGTCCCGGTCCAGCTCGATCTGGTCGATAACCAACACCTCTTCTTCGTCCTCCTTTTCATTCTTGCTGCGGGATTTCTTCGACCTGTCGACTCGGATTTTGATAACCGAGTCAAGAGCTCGAGGGAACTCACTCTTCTTCCCGGCTGCCGTCCGAGCAGCGGTGGGCTTGGCTTTCACGGAAGTGGGCCGGGCATTGATCCAAGGGTTATCGACTTGTTGGTATGTGTACCTGAGATTTGTGGAATCCAGGCAGTCGCGAACCTTCACCCTCACGAGCTGGGCGTTCTCATCGTAGAAGAGGAAGGCCGAGTCTAACCAATCCGAGTCAGCGAAGTCCTGACGCTTTCCACCCAGCCCTTTCCATACATTCCACAGACGATCGATATTCGAGTGATGGGCGAAGAAGATGGGGTCACGGCCCGCCGAGTAGAAGTTGCCCATGTTCTCTATATTAGGCTGGGTGCGGTCCCCAGTCCATATGTGGACTGGCCCGTGTGGGACGTTCTCCAGGCTACCGGGGCCAGGGTCAGGATCGTCCCCGGCCCTGTACCGAGAACCCATGAAGAGCTCAGCCGTCTTGGCGCCGACCACCTGGCGGTACATAATGTTGAGGTTATCAGCAATCCGTTGCTCGTCGGTGTTGGTGGGATCTGTTAGGTCGTAGTTGAGGTCTATCACCGTCGGTGGCTGGTGCTTGGCGTCACGGAGCTTGTCGTAGAGGGACGAGTCCTGGTGGGTGTATATAGAAGGCATTCCCATGCCTTTGGGAGTGTCCCAGTTCCAGAACGGAAGAGCGAATGTGCTGTCGTCGATCAGCTTGCCGAGGATCTTCTCGAAGAAGTAGAGGTAGTAGCGGTGCCAAGGCAAGAAAAGCCAGCAGTTGTGAATCTGAAAAACTAACAAATCAACGTTATGACAGTGTATAACAGCATTTCAAATTGTCCGTTATTATCCAAAATAACTGAGAATGATTTCCAGGACATGACCTGAAGCTCCAAGTTGGGTAAGCCGATCTGATCATAGGCGCCATCGCAGTAGGCGCAGTGCACATTAGCCTGCTGTGTAAAATTCCGCGGGTCATCGGAAGGAAGAGCCTTCATGAGTCTAATGGCCTCCTTGTACTTGGCAACATAATCGTCGTTAACCAAGTGGGCCGCAGGCCGTGTGCGCAAGGGTGTTGAAGAGGACGGAAGCTGGAAGTCTATGATCTTCTGCTCAGAGGGCGGGCAACAGTTCGTCGGGGTTGCGCCAGCTGGTAGATCTGCAGCCCCGCAATCGGATAAGTCGGGCGGGGCTATTGGAGCTCCAATAGCTGTTGGAAGGGGGTAGAGGCCAGTGGCTGTGTACAGGCCTCCAATGCTGATGAGCATGTTTCTCCTGTCGATCTTTCCCGCTTCTCCTTCTTCATGGTTTTCATCTCTGATTCTAGCATTGCATGATGTAATGTTTCGAAGGGAGCGGCGAAGGTGCCTGTCAATGCCGATGGAAGCGGGATATACCCGGCGCCTCCATCGCTGGTGGTGGAATGAGGAGGGAGAGGAGGAGAGTTGGGTGGTGGAGAGGAGAGACGCCATTGCTGTGTTGCTGTGAATGGCTGTTGTGATGTATTTATAATGACAATGGAGTGTGGACATGCAACACATGAAAAGACGTATGGAGAGAGAGTGCGAGGAGGGGAGCGAATTAGGTGAATTAGGTGTTACCCCGGGAACAGCTTAGTGGGTGTGACCCCTACCGTGTGGCCCACATGGATAGTATTTTATATATCCACGCCGTCCATCCGTTTCTCCAGCCCATTTTAGGATGGTCTTTCAAAAATTATGAAAATACGAATCTCAAGTGGACCATACCACTGGCAATAGTGCTGATTGAGTTCCCACCATTAAAAATTTCAAAGAGGCCATCGTAAGGTTTTGGTAATGTTTATTTGCAATCCAAGCTCTTCATAATGTCGAGAATGTCTAGATGAAAGGAACATTTAAAGATCAGTTTGATCTAAAACTTTTGTGGCCCGCAAAATGCTTTTAATGATTATTCTTCCATCTTTTTATTGGTATGGTCCACTTGAGATTTGGATCTTCTTCTAATATTGAATCAGGTTCTAAAATTAGGCGTAGGCGTAACAACAGATGAACAGAATGGATATACAAAAAATACATCAAGGTAGGCCACACATGATAGGGGTAACACATGCTAAGGTGTTAGCAGGTAACGTCCGATTCCATCCCCTCCTCATGAGGAGAGGGAGGCGTACGCGGAGTTCTTACCAAGAGGTAGTAGGTGCGGCCCTGGCCGACATCTAAGACTTTTGCAGCCCCACTAAGTCATGAGTCTTGATATTTTGTTAGAACCGAATCATGAAATCTTGCTTGTCATATCTCTTATTGGTTTAACTCAAACTATCAACTCTGACAGCTCTGACACAATCAAGCTAAATTCAACCACTCAGAATAACAACAGCACAGGTTGTTTACTCGATTTTAAGGAAGGTCCGGATTCATAAGTCATTCACAGGAATAAATGGGATTACACGTGGAACATAATTGCAGTTGGTCGGATTTTGGGTGGAATCCACTGCCTTTGTGGCCCACATTAACGCATGTATTTTAAATATGTAGTCCATCCATATACATCCTTTACCCCTGACAGTTGAGTTGTATATGCCTGCAAGTGACTGGCTTAATTTATGAATCTGGTCTTCTGTTTTTTTATAGGCCCGAGCCAGGCCCATGGACACCCCTATTTAAATCTAAGCCATCTTTTCACCACTATTATGAAACCTAATTGTAGGGGTAAAAATTTCCAAAGCTATTGGTGTTGTACACCGTAAGGACAAAAGATGTAATCTATAAATAAAGGTATAATGTACAATGTACCATGGAAATTAAGCAAACACACCATAAGTGCCAACTTAGCACATGCATGCGTGAATGATCGGGCTTGTTGATCAGGGTTCCAACCTAGTGCATGTTTCATAATTGGTTATTATTTTCTAAGTGTCCCTTTCTTTGCGGATGTATGTTTCACTTGATAAATGGACGGACTAGATTTTTCGCAAGGAATATTAGCTGCGAACGTCCTGGATGGTGTGCACGTGCTTCATCTGGACCTGTTTGATTGCGAGGAGTTGGGGAGAATTTAGGGTAAATAAGTCATGATTAATTACTTTCATATTTCATGCCAGAATGATTACAGGCGGGGCTTCTTAAGAAAACTCGGTTTACATGCGGTAAAAAATATGTGGGCCTCACCATGATGTATGTATCTTATTCACACTGTTCATTCATTTTTGGAGATCATTTTAAGATATCAGCCAAAAAAATGGGGCAGATCCAATGCTCAAGTGCATCACACCATAGTAAGCAGTGGGCATAATGGCCCCCATTGTTGAATGAACTTTGGATCTGCCTCATTTTTGAGCTCATAAGCTAAAATGATATGAAAAAATGAATGGATAGCACCGATATAACACATACACCATGGGTGGGGCCCACAGAGTTTTGGCTTGAAACCCGTTGAGTATTGTGTGGTTCTGAGCTAAAACTTTACCTCAGGTAATTTGGCTACCAAACAAGCCTAAAAGACGGTGTACTGCTCTTCACCCGTGAGTCTCAAAAGTCTCTTTTGCAACTGTCTAGAACCATATTTACCCAGTGTGTTGCATGCCATCAGGACCCACATGTTAAGATAATCAGATGATCTGAGCCGTCAATCTTACTTTCACTATTGTCAATATGCTACTATCTCGTAATAAAGATTCAATACTGGTCCTCACTTTTGAAGGTTAGAGTTTGGAGCAAGAATTGAAAATTTTCTTTTCATAATTGTTCTAAATTATTCTGCAAATAGTACGGTCAGGATCATCAATTCACCCTGTTTCTTAGGATGGCCCATGTAACTATTCCAAAGTGTAGATGGTTCCGATTATTAGATTACTCAACATATGGGCCTCAGTGAACGACGACATGCTGGTTCGATGTGGACGCGGATTGCCTGCGAGAAGCCGTGATGTTTGTGAGAAATCCACCCGGTCTATCCATTTTTTGAGTTCATTTTAATACATGCGAACAAAAATATGCCGGATCCAAGACTCAAGTGGACCCCACTTAAGGAAAAGGTGGGTAGGAAAATTCCTACGAGATCCACAGAGATGTTTATAGGAAATCCATACCGTTCATAATGTAATTCCTACTGGGATGAATTGAAAACACAAATATTAGCCTGATTTAAAACTTTTGTGGCCCCACGAATATTTCAACTGTGGATGTTCAATCCTCCTGTTTATCGGACCACTTGAATCTTGGATCCAGTTCATGTTTGGAATCTTGTCCTAGAATGATCTCCTGGACGGAATGGATTTCTTACAAACATCACAGTGGCCCCACCTAGGTACCCAGCGCAAGAAGTTCCTACGAAAAGCCCCTACGAGAGCCTTTCGCATGTAATCCGCGTACATTGGACGTACAAGTGTGTGTGAGTTCATTGAAAGTAGATTAGACTGCAGACTGCTCAGATTGTGTGAACTTGCACCACCCAGCCGCCTGTTGGGAAACCTCTGTGGGGGGTTTGTGGGCCTGACCATGATTTATGAGTTTTATCCACACCCTTCATTCAATTTTTTTTAACTCGATTTAGGACACCAGCCCAAAAAATGAGGTAGATCCAAAGAGTTCAAAGCACTGGATCTCACCACAGACCACGAGAAATAGTAGGGATTGAATGCCATGCAATTGAAAATTTCCCGAGAGCCTCCACAATGTTTATTTGCCATCAACCTAATCATAAGATCACCTAATATTAGAAAACACAAATTTCAGCTTCATCCAAAGCTTTTAGGGCCCAAAGAATTTCTCAACCATACGTGCTTAGTCCTTACTTTTTCCTGCGGCATGTTCTAACTTGAGCTTTGGATCTATCTTATTTCTGGGAACATACCCTAAAATGAGCTGACAACTTGGACTGCATGGATAAAATACATACATCATGGTGGGGCCCACAGAGCTCTTTCACCAGCCAGCTGGGTGGTACAGGGTTCCCTGCCCAATCCGAGTCCCAATGTATGCATGTAATCCTAAGCTCTGGGGCCTACCATATCGTATGCATGTAATCCTAATTAGTTGTTGGTCATTCTTGATGAACGGATGCATTTGACACATGGAGTAGCAGGACTAAAATATGAAGTGAATTTATATTATCGCCGGTCAGCCTTTTAACCCTGAGGCGCTCTCAAATTATACATGTGAATGCATTAAATCAACTGATTTGTGTAACCCACTCTCTCTAAGACTCAAAATCATGTTTCTGGATAATCCTTTACTGGTTGAAATAAAGGTATACTCGATAGCCATGTTACATGTAATCAGATAAGGTGTAACTTTTGGTGTTCCGTCTCTTTGCAACAGATGTATGACAATATTCTTCTTAGGGCATGTTTTGCAATGATGTATTTTATAATAATCGTAGCGTATTTTACCTTTTTCTGCATTGATGTATTTTATAATAATCGTAGCGTATTTTACCTTTTTCTGCATTTATTATTTTCCAAGGGTACTTAGATGAGGTACAACAGCAACTTTTTTATACACAAAATGAGATGAGACTCTGTGGGTCCCACCATACCATACATGTTTATCCATGCCATCCATTCATTTGGCCATATAATGTTAGAGTAATCCTCCCAATATGACACATATCCAAAATTCAAGTGGATCACATCAAGGAAGAACATTTAAATGGTTAGCATTCAATTTCTACTGTTTCTAGTGTGGTCCACTTGAGCCTTAAATCTGCCTCGTTTTTGGGCCCTCACCCTAAAATGATCTTTACTAATGAATGGGTAACATGGATAAAAACATATATTTGATGGTGGGGCCCACAAGGTTTTGTCTTTGAATATATGCAAGTGAGGTCAATGGTAGAGTTGATGCCACACTACCTCTCATACGGAAGATCGAGAGAGTTGATGACAGGCTAGAATTTTTAGCTAAATAGGTTTCTTGTGATGACTGTGATGCCGTGTCGATGACGACATAATAGAAATTTCAAGCATATGACACACATGAATAAGAATGACGGGCATTTCCTGCCTAATTAACCCCATTTTTCTTTCCGTCTGGAAAAGTGGAAACATCAAATGCGACCAAAGTCAAGTCTCCTACAGATTTGATGAGACTGAAAACGGGTGGCATACAAAATCACACATTAGATGAATAACATGATGCTTGGCCTGTATCTTTATACAATATTCGCGGGTTCAGAATTGTGAAACGTGGGGCCATGTTTAAGAATCCAGACCAATGATCTGTTGAGTCTCAACTGTTGATGGAGCATGCCCCCAAAATCATCCAAATTAAAAAGTCCACGAGCCAAGATTATGACCTATTTCTCATTAAATGCGTACTTTTTTTTCTTCTTCTTTTCTTTTAACATGAATTAACACCCCACGCACACTCACCACAGTACTGGGATTTCACCGCAATGGGTATTCGAATCCATAACATAAGAGTTCGAACTCCAATGATTCCACCACATAGGCATGAGTAAGGACCCCTTTAGTTGTTATTCATGAGCCAAAATCAAAATGTTATTATTGTATTGAGGGGATTTTTGGGGAATAATATGTATATTGTGTGTTAAGTGTTGAATTATACATTATTATCCTCAATTCCACACTAACTTTACATAGATTATGTTGTTAAATAGACTTAAGTATGTTTCTATGTGTGCAAGTAATTGAGAGAAGATCAAATAAATCGAGCTAATTAGGATGATCTAGAATGCCTAAGAAAGTAAGCTATAGCAAGCCAATAACTTGAAGAATCAAGTAACCAAAGACTGAAAGTTCAAAGTTCAAAGTACATACAAAAACAACAAAAGTTGATAGGCCAAATGGGATTTTGATCGGGTGACTGTCATATTCAACTGATCAATAGCTGAGGTCTATGGGTCGAAATACTCCGGATTAATTGAATTTGTGCTAGAACTGGCCCACTGGACTATTTTTGAATATTTTGACAGATTCATTAGCTTGGTTGACCCAACGCTTGAATTTCAAAAGTTTAATACTGGACAGTTGCTCCAAAGGTTCGACTGGTTGAAGCTCAATTTCAACCAGTTGACAAACAATGTCGGTGTGTAAATGTTACAGAATTTTAAGAGGCGGTGCTTGATTTCTCTATTTAAAGAGGTCTTTTTTTTTTGGGGCTTTTAGGACATCCTAGCATGTGGAGAGAGAGAGAAGTAAGGGCGTGGAAACTTTGGCTTTATTTTCTTCTAGTTTTTTTTCTTCTCTATTTTCGAAATAACTATGTCAGGCTAATCTCTTACCTAGGGCTAGAGGTGAACCTTCTAATTTATTTATAATGTTCTAGTTCTTTTTATTCGAATTTAGGGTTTGAGTGATGAATATTATATTGATTTTTCTTTGAATAAAGTTATAGTTTTAGTCTACTTTGAACCAATGTAGACTCTAAGCACATTGGATTCTTAGGAAGTCTAAGATTGTTTGTTTATCTATTTATGCAAGAGAATGATCTATAAAATTTATTGATCTATCATAAACTACGAGCATGATAGATGCTTTAAATTTCATGTGATCAATAACTTCGTACTTCAAGTGGGAACCGAATTAATTGAAGTTTATATCTGTTTTAATTGGTTGAATTTTGAATTAATTAATGCTCTATCATCCGGTTTGATAGCATAGGACTTCGATTCCAGTTGTGTGATCTAATTGTATCAAGTGAACTGGTCATTATGAATTGATTAGAAATAGATCCTTGAAAACCATAATGTTTATTTTTATTGACTTTTCATTTATAATTGAATCCATTTATCCTTAATTTAGTTCTAGTTTTATTTAAATAGTTTAGTTTTATACCCTAGTTTTCTGTTGAGTGTTTGAACCTATAATTCTCCTTGTAGATCGACCTCAAACTCACTCTACATTGCGACCCTTTTTGGCACCATTGTCGAAGATGTGTCGATCTCGAACACTTTTAAGTTTAGGGCTGTTATTGCGTTTTGTTAGGATAGGTTTAAATTTTTCCCTGTGTTCTAGGTTAGGGTTTTTTTTTTTTTTTTTCTTCTTTTTTTGTCCAAATTACTAACATTGATTTTCCTATTTCGTAGAAATTTTCTAACATAGTTTACCATCTCGGGTACCATCCTTCCATCTACTCTCTTTATTGTTTTTCCTAGATTTTCTATTTTTCTTTCTAGATTTGTTTAGATTAATTATTAGGGTTCTATCACATGTTCATGCCTAAATAGACATGAGGTTACTCTAAACATCTTCTAAGAGATGTAATATCAGATGAAGGGCCATTAATTCACTGTATTAGGAAACGCGCTGTGTAATTATTTGACTGAGAATTGACCTATTTATGATTGAAACGAGGTACATGATGTTCCACTGGTTAGGACAATGCATGAATATTTGCATGATTACACTTATCGACAATCATTCAATCCTCCAACATGTAACATGTACGATCCTAATTGGTGGGACCATCAGAATTTCAGTTGGAAGGATGAACCAACAATAGATGCTAACAACTATCCCCAAGGGCTCTCTACCTATGTGCCCCCATCGACAAAGACCCTTGAGGATGCATTACAAGTGCTTGTGGAAGGGATATTGTAAATCAATAAAAGTATCTCGTAGGCCTTCGATGAGATTAAAACATCACTTGAGAGAATCGGGTCACACCTCATTATTTTGAAGGAAGATACTTCTCTAGCCCAACCTCTACCTAAGCCAGTGTAATAACTCGAGATGATCGATTTCAATTCTCTGACATACTCATTAAGTGTGAAGAATCTACCATCACCTTTAAATATAGTGAGCGGATCAATGTGGAGATTCCAATGAAAGTTGAAGAACTTAAGGAATCTATAAAATCTAAAGGTGATGATAAGATTGGTAATGTACAATATGATGAATGGTCGAAGTGTGCTTATGAGCCTATGGTCATGTTTCCCGAAGGGTTGATCTCATGTGAGCCTCTGGTTAATTATCACAACATGAAAATTTGCAACCAAAGTGATGTTGATATAATCCACCTGACATGCTTAACTTCATTGTGGAAGAAGAGTTTATTTTTTTATAGAATGTTTCGACTCGTTGGAAGTGTTGGATCACTTGCCAATTGGGTGAATACCTTACTAGACGTTTTTACAGTGCCTCGTGCTAACTAGGAACAAAGTTGTTTTCAATAAAATAGTTACGGATATAGTCCGTAGCTGCTGATAATGATCCATAGCTATAGCTATGCTAACCAATTTTAGATGAGCTAACAGCTACGAATCCGCTACGAATATTATCCGTAGTTATTAACAAAAATCCATAGCTATTTGCGAGGAAACAACTTATTCAGCTGCGAATGTTATTCGTAGCTATAGATTAATAGCTACAGATTAATCCGTAGCTAGAACAAAAATGCTATGGTTACAGGAGCATTAGCTACGGATCGGATACAGACATTGTACGAATTATATCCGTAGCTCTTACTTTACGGCTACGAATAATGTCCGTAGCCTTTGTCCCTATAGTGAGGGACGTTCTCCAAGCTACTGGGCCCAAGGTCAAGACCGTCCCCGGCTCTGTACAAAGAACTCATGAAGAGCTTGACTATCTTGGTGCCAACCACGTAGCGGTACATGATGTTGAGGTTATCAGCAATTCATTGCTCGTCGATGTTGGTGGGATCTGTTAGGTTGTAGTTGAGGTCTATCACCGTCGGTGGCTGGTGCTTGGCATCCCAGAGCTTGTCGTAGAGGGACGAGTCTAGGTCGGTGTATTTGGAAAGCATTCTCATGCCTTTGGGAGCGTCCCAATTCCAGAACGGAAGAGTGAATGTGTTGTCGCCGATCAGCTTGTTAAGGATCTTCGCGAAGAAGTAGAGGTAGTAGCAGTTGCAAGGGAGGAAAAGCTAGCAGTTATGAATATGAAAAATGAACAAACCGGTTTTATGACTATGTATAATGGCATTTCAAATTTCCCGTTATTATTTAAAATAACTGAGAATGATTTTCAATACATGACTTGAAGCTCTAAGTCGGGTAAGCCAATTTAATCATAGGCTCTAATCATAGGCGCCATTGCAGTAGGCACAATGCACATGAGCCTACCGTGTAAAATTCTGTGGGTCATCGCAAGGAAGAGCCTTCATGAGTTTAATGACCTCGTACTTGGTGACATAATCGTCATGAAACAAGTTGGCCATTGTTCGCTTCCCCAAGTATAGGGCTGCGATGTAGAATTATTTGGTAGAGACCGAGATCGTCTTCAGGGACTAATTCAGGAATTCACAGAATTTCTTTAACAATTTCTAATTAAAATCAAATTAAAACAAACTGGAATTTGAATGTAGAAGAATAATCTGTAAACTTGAGATGAATTTAACAATCTAAAGAAGTACTAGGGTGCCAAAGATCCACTTGTAGGTATCCTTGATGTATAATTTGCTTTGGTTTCTCAACTACAGAACTAGAATCGAAATCAAATCCTATCTAGCCGGATTATAAAGCGGTTATATTATCAAAACAATCCAATACGTGTTGTTCATCAACTTGATTACCTCAATTCAAGTTAGGACTTGGGCACACTCAATTGCATAGGCCAATCCTGGTTTTAATAGATTAAATCGCAACTATGATAATTATCAAACCCTGTCACTAGATTCAACTAAAATCATAGTTTGAACTTGATTCAAATCACATAGACAAGCAACTCATATTTCAGATTTTACATTGGTTTGAAGTTCCCACATGAAGAACCAAGTTCTAAAGCGTATTGAATCCGATTTATCGGAGCGTACATGTCTAGATCTTTACAAAATAACTAAGAACTAAGCAAAATCCTTCCAAACATCTATGAGTCATCATAAGATTAAGAAAAACTGCTTAGAATTTCATTCAAACTCAACAAACCATTGTTCAACATTAAATCCAATCCATGAAACTATAAAAAATGAATTAAAACATCTTAAAACAACTACAAGCTTCCCCTCTTAGCCCTTAGCCAACCATGCTAAGTGAAAACAGGAAATCTATTTAAATATGAAGAACTAGAAAGAAAATAAAGTAGAGGGAGTTGTAGAACTCCGAATCCGACTTTCTCCGCCTCCAAATGCAATAGATCTCTTCTAGGTTAGCTTAAGAATGAAGTGGAGGTGTCTTTTTGTAGGCTTTGACCCCCAACGACAAAAAATCTTCGAGAAGGTGCGCAAGACTTACGCAGTGTGCAGCAGAAATCAGATTCAAAAAACAGAAGTTTCTGTTTCTGGACGTTGGCTACCCGACCAGACCCCCCTGTCTGGCCGGTCGGAGCTTGGGCAGAAAATAACAGAATTCTCTGAAGGTAAAAATACACAGGCTGACCTGTCAGCCAGTCAGTTAGACCACTGGTTGGTTAGTACTGCAAAAATAAGTCCGGCGAGTTTTCTATTTGCAGAGCACTTTGCCGACCCACTGCTATAGTGATCGGCTGGCCGGTCGGCCAGTCTATGAATTGTAAATTTTCATGATTTTTCTTCTCAATCTTCTTTGTGTCTCTCCTCCACCTCTTGTTCTTTATTCCTTTGATCTTCAAGGCATATAAGAAGAGTCTTTAAACATCCAAATGACGAAGTCTCTCTCTTATTCCTACAATCACAAAACCATGCATTAGGTAGGTCTTTAAACATGTAAACCATGCATAGTTAGTAATGAAATGGGGTTAGATTGCACATTTAAGAGCTTAACACACCCCCCCAAACAGCATTTTACTAGTCCTGAGCAAAACATGCGTGAAACAAATACATTCGCTAAAACTCAACTCTCTCTTGGAAACATTCTTCTATAAACTCTAAAATATATAAGTATAAATATCAGAGACATTCAATGAGAGAGATTGAAATCTTAAACCCTCCAAATACCGTATGTGTTCCACATAGAATTTCCACCAATTGTTTGATAAATAGAAGATCTAGAGCAAATGTGGTCTAGTGTACAAAGTGAATGCTCATTTCATGAACTTCAAGGATTACCTTCTTCATAAATCAATGAAACTAAAGATCCAAAGTGTAAGACCAACAACAAGCCTTTGACAAGAATTTACCTTACCGTTCCTTCGACGGCTTTCACACTACTTCTTATTTCCAGCTTAGGTTACGGGTAGACCTTCCCCTGGTTAGTTAGTAGGTAGCCATTTTCGAAATTTCTCAATAAATATTTAATAATAATCGAACTTCCTTTCCTTGCATAAACACTAGATATGATTTTTAGAAATCCATATCTTTGGTTCTTTTCTCTTATTTTTTTCATGAACAAGGATGGACAAAGTTCCCGGGCTTGGTTCCTCAACACCTTAAATCTCAGTCTAACCAATTCACAAATCTAATAATCCCTTCCATTATAAAAATCATGGAATGTGAACTATACTCAAAGTGTTCAAAATTTCTATCAATCATTCAATATGGGAATTTATATAGAAATCTACTATATTTAAGATAATTCAAGGATTTTAAAATCACAATACTTCATCTCCATTCCTTTTATACTCATATCATCTAAAGTGTATGGAAATAATGTTTTCCAAGAGAGTTTTGAAATTTCAGAGAATCGAAAATTTTTCTACATGATTGCTTGAAATGTACCAAAATACTGATTGATGAATCTCACCCCCAACCAAATCTTATATTGTCCTCAATGTAACAAGATATGTATGCAATGATAACATGAGAGCCATGACAAAAAACAAGGGAAGTGAGGAATGAGAATACCTAAGAGAGCAAAAGTTTGAATTCTACCTCCATTTGACAAACCTACTAAAAAATAAATAAAGAAAAAATCTTAATCTTAAACTACACTATACCTCCATCAGACTAGGAGATCAAGTATCATGATATACAAGGTCAGTCAGAGGTATGGACATACCTTCTGAAGGAAAGTTCTCAAAGAACGGCTTTAATCGCTGACCATTTGCCTTGAAGATATTGTCGTTCCTTGGATTCAACAACTCGACAGTCCCATATGGATAAACAGTTTTGACAATGAAGGAACCGATTCATCGAGACCTCAATTTTTTTTTGGAAATAGATGTAACTGAGAATTATACATAAGGACTTTTTGATTGATCATGAAAGTCTTACAAAGGATGTTCTTATCATAGAGCACATTTGTCTTGTCCTTGTAAATTCTCGCATTCTCATATGCCTCATTCCGGAGTTCTGCAAGTTCATTCAATTGAAGCTTGTGCAGTGAGCTTACTTTGTTAGAATTGAAATTCATCTTCTTTATCGCCCAATATGCCCTATGTTCCAACTCCACCGGCAAGTGACAAGCTTTCCATAGACAAGTCTATAAGGTGACATTCCAATGGGGGTCTTGAAAGCTGTACGGTAAGCCCAGAGTGCATCAGTAAGTCGAATCGACCAATCTTTGCGATCAGTGTTTACTGTTTTCTCTAAAATGTGTTTAATTTTCCTGTTGGATATCTCAGCTTGTCTACTTGTTTGTGGGTGATAGGGAATGCTCACTTTATGAGTAACACCATATTACTTCATTAATGCTTCAAATGGTTAGTTATAAAAGTGAGACCCTTCATCACTAATAATGACTCGAGGTGTTCCAAATCGGGAAAGAATGTTTTCTTTTAAAAATCGAATGACTGTTTTATGGTCATTGTTCTGGTATGGAATTGTCTTGACCCATTTTGAAACATAATCCATGGCAAGAAAAATATATAAATTTTCAAAAGAAGATGAGAATGGACCCATGAAATCAATACCCTAATAATAAAAAATTTCGATTGATAAGATGGGATTGAGTAACATCACATTTCGACGAGATATTCCTCCCAATTTCTAACAAGGTTCACACACCTTATAAAATTCATGCGTATTTTTGAACATGGTGGGCCAATAGAACCCACATTGTAGAATTTTGGCTGTGGTCTTCTTAGCCGAAAAGTGGCCACCACATGCTTGAGAATAATAGAAGGAGATGATATTGTATTGCTCTGGCACACATCTCCTTATATTCTGATCAGGACAGTACTTGAATAAGTAAGGGTCGTCCTATAAGAATTTTCTTACCTCGCTGAAGAACTTATCCTTATCCTGCTTTTTCTAATGTGTCGGAATTGTACCTGTAGCAATATGATGTCCCTCAACCCAATTCAACATCTAGAAGTCTTTGATTGTTGGGGCATTAATTTTATGGGACCATTTCCCTCATCTTTTGGATATGTCTACATATTGCTTGCCGTAGACTATGTGTCCAAGTGGATAGAGGCAATTCCATGTAGAACCAATGATCGCCGCATGGTTCTATGGTTCCTTAAAGAAAATATACTTTTTAGATTTGAAATGCCTCGAGCCATCATAATTGATGGTGGCTCTCACTTTTGAATGCATGTTAATAATGAAATTCATCTTGCGCAGTAGCCTTAAACTTTAATCATCTCTTCACCATTGTGGTACATATTAAATGCATGCTCGACCCTAAGGGAGTTATTGCGGTTGGACTTACCCAATTTATCATCTTCAGGTCGGTTCAAATAAATATCCAAATTGATTAACATTTTTCAAGAAGACTATCAAGATAATTCGACTGATGAACGATTATACTCTTTATACAGGATTCCACGTATCGTAGCCAAATATGAGGCAATGAAAAGGGTTTATGAAGAAGCGATTCTCTTTTGTTGAACTTACCAATCATCCAGAACCATCATTTATAGATTCTGTAGAATTGAGTGTGCACCTGAGGGGTATTTCTTGGAATATGAAATATGCTCGTATAGAGTATAATGAGTTACGACAGCAAGGCATTTGAGAAATGTTTAATTTTTTTTCAATTGTACTGTATTATAAATGTATTTTATATCTCAGATGACAAGGAATTGTATGTTTAATTTTCTAAATGGAGAACAATTTTGGTGTATATATTTCTTAAGTTAATATATTTTTTTATGCGAATATATTTCTTAAGTAGTTTCTTTTGTATCTATCTTGTATCAAATATGATAAATATGTGTATCAATGTATAGATGATGTCTTCAACGCCCGCAATTTCAAGTAAAGAGTGGATGAAGGAATCACTATTGTTAGCAGAGTATCTCAAAGGTGTTTTGGAATTCATAACATACTCGAGAGAAAATAATCAGAGATTATGGGATGATGACTATGATTTTTATTCATTTGTTAATTGCAAGAATTTGTCTGGAGGGAGGAAACAATTAGATACAATTTCTACTCATTTAATTTGTATCGGTATAGATATGTCATATACATCATAGATTTTTCATGGTGAATGACTTGTAAGTATCGCTGAGACTAGTACGTATATTATCAATCATAACGAAAATATGTTTTCATGGATGGCTGATATGGTCAATGAAGCTCGTGGACACTTTTTTTAGGACAAAGATGTTGATGCGACATGCACGGATGGATGTAATGATACAAACGATGTTCAAGTTTTCGATGATTCATCAGATGATATTCATTATAGAAAGATAATGGAGTGAGTGGTGTTAGAAAAAAAAAATCAAAGGTATTGGTTTTGCTTGAGCAGTCGGTAAATGATTGTTGCATGAAGAATCTTTGATTCTGCAAAGCAACGGGCGAACGAGGGAACTCTTTGATCATTTATAACTTAAAAAAAATAAAGAGAACTACAGTAACCTGATTTTATCATGATGATAAATTTGAAACTTAAATTCTAGTTGAGTTTAATTAAGATTTAAACATCTTAAGCAAAGACATCTATACTAAAATATATATTTTCTATCTACTTGAATTTCAGTTCAATTTAATCTGAAACTCTATCAAATGCATTTACATACGCTAAAATGTCCATTTTGTAATAAAACTCAAATGGGATATATGTGTCATGATTTTATCATCATCATATGTATGTAAGCGACTCTCACATCGATTACAAAGAGTCCGGTAAAAAAACCAAACTAAAATCATGATAATGTTGAATGTGATAGACGATGTTTTGTATCTTGATGGATGTTGTTGAATGTTATCATTCAATATGGTTATATTGTCGAATGTTATTTTATTAATTGTTAGAGCCTTTGCCTAACATCAGGTAATGCAACTAGTTTTTGGGATTGATTTTACGTAAACATCACGGTGGGGAATGAGACATGAGGAAGACACTGAAAAGTAAGCTCCAAACAAATTACGTACATTTTGGTATGATCTTTTGGTTTTTCAAAGAAGTGGGATACCCTAACTGGACGCGAATTGTGTCCGACCCTGGTCAGGTCAGACCTTTAAGCGTCCGACCAAATCAGTGTGGGGGCCTTCCATGATATATCCATTTATCAACTTCATCCATACCTTTTTATAAGAGCATGATAGGATATGGGTCCAAAAATGAGAAAAATCCAATGCTCAAGTGGGCCACACTAAATAGTGAGCAGAACCTAGTGACATCATCGCACAATAGCACATTACGTATGGATGACGTCAGTAGGTTCCGCTTAGTATTTGTATGGCCCATTTGGACGGATCTTACTCATTTTTACGATCATACCTTCAAATGATTTTAGAAAATGGATGGATGGCGTTGATAAATGGATACATCATGGTGGGTACCCACACTGATATGGTCGGACGCTTAAAGGTCCGACCAAGGGTCGGATGCAATCCGTGTCCGCCCTAACTGAGCACAAAGATATTCCTGTGTCCAGGGTTGTGTCAGGCCCGACTCAACCGCTAAATAGTTTAGGCTATCGCCTAAGGCCTCGGGTCAGGTGAGGCCTCATATTTTAGGGCCCACTCTGAATGTATATGTCCTATCCACACCATCCATCTGTTTTCTGGATCATTTTAGGATGAGCAAAACTGAAACATATCTAAAGCGCAAGTGGACACACCACAGGAACTGTGGGGATGATGATGTCCACAGTTGAAACCTTCCTAAGCCCCGCAATGATGTTTATTTGTAATCCAACCTGCCCATAAAGTCACACGGATATAGATGGAGGGAAAAACATATCAGTTTGATCCAAACCTGATGTGGCCTCAGGAAATTTTCAAAAGGGCATTCAATTCACACTTTTTTTTTTGTATGGCCCACTTAAGCTATGCTTGAATTTTAGGCCCACGCCCTAAAATGAGCTAGTAAAACAGATGGACGGCCTTGATAAGACACATGTGTTACAGTGGCCTCACAGAGTTTACTCAATATGGTACACTGTACCGAGTTTCTTACTAGGTGGTCCGCTTCCATGATCTGGCTGCAGCCGCAGCACCTATTTGCAGTGGGCCCACTGGATGCGGATTGTGAGAGCGGTTTAGTTGCGGCCCTAACTGTGGGGCCGATATATGTATTGCATATCCACACCATTCATTTGTTTTGCCAGCTGACTTTAGCGCATGATGCCAAAAATAAGCAGATCCAAATCTCAAGTGCACCACACCGTAAGAAGCAACGGCTATTGAACTCTCAGCATTAAAAATTGCCAAGGGCCATCGTAATGTTTATTTGCCATCTAACCAGTTGGTAAGGTCACACCGAGGTGGATGAAGAGAAAAAATGAATATAAGTTTGATCCAAAAATTGTCCCACATAAAAGTTTTTAATGCTTAATCACTGTTGCTTCCTTACGTGTAGTCCACCTGAGATACATGTATCTGATTTGTTTTTGTAATCATGACCTAAAATAGTCCGACAAAATAGATGTATGGTCTGGATATACAATACATGCAATAAAGTGGGCCCATGTTCAGGGCCGCATTGTGTTGGGTATGGCTGGGGCACACCTGATCTGTCCTAGGGAGTGTCTACTGACACTGCTCTTTAGGCCCGCTATGATGCATATATTATCTGCACTATCCATCCATTTTACCACCTCATTTTAATGCACGAGCTCAAATATAAGGGGGATCAAAATCTCAAATGGACCATTTTACAAGAAAACATCAATGAATAAACACCTACCATTAAAAACTTTTTGAGGCCTACAAAAGTTTTGGATTAAGCTAATGTCTATGTTTTCCCTTCATCCAGGTCTGTCAACAAGTTGAATGGCAACTAAACATCACATGGGCCGTAGGAAGTTTTTAATAATAGGCTTTCAATCACTACTACTATTCTTCCCGTGGTGTGGTCCACCTTAAATTTGGATATGCCTCATTTTGTGGCCTAATGACCGTAAAATAATGATTCAAAATGGATGGACAGTGTAGATAAAATGCATACATCATTGTAAGGCCCATTGAGCTGGGCAGTGTTAGTAGGCAACCAACATCCTGGCTCACCTTAAATGTATGTTTTGTATATTTATACCCTCCATCAATTTTTCCAGCTCATTTTAGGGCATGGCTCCAATGCCATTTTCCTTTTATCCATACACTCATCTGGCAGTTCATAGTAGTTGTAAAAGACCTTCTCCCTTTTAATTTATTCTTTTTTTATAGTATTTTTTATTATATATAATTATTAATTTTAATTAATATTATTTTTATTAATACTTAAATAATAATAATAAAAAGCTTCATTTGGATGCTCGCCTAAGGCCTCAACTTGCCTTGAGATGGCCCGGGGTTGTGTAGGGTCTAGAGATGTCCCTGACAAATCCACTCCCTCCATCTGCTTCTTACTGTTTTGTTCGGTGTGTGGCCTAATTGAGTTTTGATTCTGCCTGAATTTTACTGTGTGGTCTTCCAAGACGAAGTGTCTTTGTAAGGGACATATCTGTGGCCCCACATAGCCCAGGTAATCTGCTTCCTCCGTGCTAACGTCAACCCAGATGGCCAAACGAAATTGCAGCGCAAAGGAAATTCCTACGCCCTGGAAAGAAAAGATTGAGCGTGGCTACCGGATCCACCGTGATGTATGCCCTTATATCCACTCCGTCCATCCATTTTGAAAACTCATTTTAGGTTATGATCTCCCAAAACCGAAGCAGATTCAAATCTCATCTGGACCATAATATAGGAAATAGTGGCAATCGACCATTAGAAACTTCTTGTATGCCACAAAAGTTTTGGATCAAGATGATATTTTTGTGGTCTTTTCATCCAGGTCTTTGTGACCTTACCAACGGGTTGGATGGCAACTAAACTTTCCGTTGGCCTCATGAAGTGTTTAATGGTGGGGATTTAATCTAGATTGCTTCCTGTCACGTGGTCCACCTAAGATTTGGATCTGCTTCATTTTTTAAATCATGCCCTTAAATGAGCTTTCAAAATGGATAGACAGTATGGACGTAAGTAAAAATACATCAAAGTAGGCCCCACAGTTAGAGATCCCAAAGATCCACACTCTTTCTTGGAAGGGGACTTGCACCTAACCAGGGGAGCGGATTAGGTGTGGTACCGGCCTCACCCAACACGAGGCCGCCCTAACTGTGGGGCATACGTTTATGTATGTATTGTATATCCACACCATTCATTTGTTTTTCCAACTCATTTTACGTAGGGTTTAAACATTACCGTGTGAATTAGGATGAGCCCTAAGAAGTTTTTAATTATGGTGCTTAATCACCACTCTTTCCTATGATGTGGTTCACCTGAGATTTGGATCAGTTTTATTTTTGGGTTTATGCCTTAAATTGAGGTGGAAAAACCGACGGACAGTGTGGATATGCAATGCATGCATCAAGGTGGGCCCCATGGTTAGGGCACACTGTGTTGGGTGAGGTGGGGCCGCACCTAATCCGCTCCCTAACTCAGGTTTGACTTGGGTTGGTTTGTAATCCCTGCACGGTTGCACCACCAAGCTGGTTGCTGGAAAAGCTCTGCAGGCAGGCCTGACCATGATGTATGTATTCTATCATAAGGCTCCATAATTTTTTTATTATTTTTTTTTTTCAGCTCACTTAAAGGGGCTGTTTGTTTTTTAATTCATATTTGAAATTCATTGTAAATGGATAATAATTATTTACTAGCGTTTTCAATGCTAAAGTGGAGAAGAGAAGAGGTGGAAAAAAATGTGAGGCCCATTGTGATGTTTGTGTCTTATCCACACCGTCCATCCATTTCTCCATATGATTTTAGAGCATGAGCCCAAAGATGAGGTAGATCCAAAGCTCAAGTAGACCACACCACAACAAAGAGTAGGAATTGAACGCCTATCATTAAAAACTTCTTAGGGCTGCTGAAGTTTTGGATGGAGCTGATATTTTTCTTGTTCTCTTACCAGTGTCTGTGTGACCAAATGTGCAGATTAGATGACAAACAAACATCAATTTGGAACCCTAGGAAGGAAACACTCAATCGATGGCTGACATTATAAGATCACCATTTTCTGTGGTGCAGGCCACTTAGAGCTTTGGATTTGCCTAGTTTTTAGCTCAAGTCCCAAAATGTTCCAATAAAATGGATGGACAGCATGATATGTCAGATACCTTACAGTGGGGTCAACAAATCTAAGTCAGCCCTTTTGAAGTTGGTTTCCAAGGCAGAAATGCTCGCACCCTTTCCACCGAGGTAAAGTCATACTAAAGGCAAAGGTAAAACACACCACTTGCAATTTTATTAAGAGGGAAAAGCAAATACATATAAAGACATAATGCCTAATCCCTAAGAAGAATGTCATACATCATTCGATGCGAAGAGAAGGCACACTGAAAGTTACAATTTATCTGATTACACGTCTTTACAATATATCTGATTACATGTCCATCAAGTAAGTGGACATTTATTTCAATCAATAATGTCATGAAGGATTATAGAAATATGATTATGAGACTTTGACCTAGAGACAGTGGGTAACACAAGTCATTTGATTTAATGTATGCCACTTTATACTTTAGTCATATTAAGGCTAATTTCAAGGTGGAGACGTTGAATGTTACTTACCGCATGTGTCAAATCAGATGCGGATTACGTACCTTTAAGCGTCCGACCAGAATTGTTTGGGGACCCACTGTGATGTATCAGTTTATCCAAGCCGTCCATCCCTCTTATAAGATCATGTTCAGATATGAGCCAATAATGAGTCCGATCCAACGCTGTAGTCGACCAAACCAAATAATAAGCCTGGGTTGCATTAAATGCACAGAGCATAAATACAAGTTGCGTTAAATGCAAGCGACGTCTCTGGTGTGGTCCATAACACCGTTGGATGTGGCTCAATTGGGCCCATCCCTTAACATTATCTCAGATAATGAGTGGACAACATTGATAAACTGATACATCACGGTGGGCCCTCCCACAGATCTAGTCAGACGCAATCCGTGCCCCGTCAAATCCATCCCTCCTTCAAGAATGACCCAAAGCTTAGGATTACATGGAAACAATATGGTGACAATTCATCCCACCAATCGTCATGACTGCTTTGAATTAGGATGGCTAGCCTATCGATTTTTTTTTTCAACCATGCAATGCACATACCCTGTTAGCTACTCAATGCACTCTCACGGTTAATCACAAGATGCACCCACCCACCAGTGGGGTTTGATGGGGTTTTCCTCCTCAGGTATAGAGGAGAAGATGGTACAGCCTGGGTGTGGTCGAGTGCCCGGCCGGTTCTGGTCCAGCGATCGAAATTCACCTAGATGACAGTTAAGTTACTGGACTGTTTTCATGACAGTCGGACGCCAGATGGTCTGATGAACGGGCGCCCGGTGCCCAGGTCGAGCGCCTGATCAGGTTGGGGTGGGCATCCGAAATTCGGCAGTTTTATCTCAAAACTCCTAGGACAGATCTATGGTTGGCCTAGTGCCCGATGGTCCACTGACCGGGCGCCTGACCATGCGCGAACTGCTTAAACGCAGTTTCCTGTTTTGGCTCTATTTCTCCGGTTGCTCTATTTAAGAGGTTCTAAAATGAGATTAGGGTATCCTAATAGGACGTTTTTACATCCAAGGAGAGAGAGAGAGAGAGAGAGAGAGAGAGAGAGAGAGAGCTTGTAGAAGAGAGGATTCTGCTTGTAGAGGTGATCTACTGCGCAGTCAATGTCTCAGCGCTTCTACGTCCTCGTGATCGTGAGATCTCTCCGTTTTCTATATTCTTTTATTGTTGATCTACTCCTGCATGAGTGAAGAAGGTTTGATCCAAGTGGTTTGTGCTTGTGATCGGCTGTAACAGTTCTCTTTCATAGTGGATTGTTGGTCTAAACTAGGTCCCGTGGTTTTTACCTCTTCGAGGGTTTTCTACATAAAAATCTCTTGTGTTGTGTGGTTTATGATTTAATTTAGTTCATTGCTTTATCACATCCCATAATTCAAGTAGTTTAGGGGGCGAGACCTAAGATTTTGTGAAACGCCCCCAACAAAACTGGTATTAGAGCCAAGTTTAGGAAGTTTGAACGGTAGTGAGATCATTTCTGAATTATGAAAGGTGGCTCATCAAGGATGACTAGCCTTAATGGTTCTAACTAGACCATATGGAAGGCTAAAATGGAAGACTTGCTTTATTACAAGGACTTGTATGCTCCAACCTTAGGGATATTAGCGAAGATAAAAGATATGCCAGATGATGATTGGAAGAAGTTGGACCGGAAGACGGTGGGGTTCATTAGACAATGGTTGGATGATTCGAAATTCCACCATGTGTCTACGGAGACCCCAGCCACTAGCCTATAGCAAAAATTACAAGGGTTGTATGAGAGGAAGACAGCTGGCCATAAAATCTTCTTGATTAGAAGACTTGTAAATCTCAAGTTCAAGGATAATGGTTCTGTGGTTGAGCATATGAATGAAGTCAACAATATTGTGAACTGTTGAGCTCCTAAATTATACATATTCTAGCCCATTACATCACATTATATGCATAGTTTACATGTTTAAAAGTCCTATCTAATGCATGTTTTGTGATTGTAAGAATGAGAGAGAGACTTCAGCCAATTGATGACTAAAAGACCCATTTAGAAGCTCTTTGTTGATGATTGAAGGTAGGCCAAAGAAAGAAGAAAGCAAAGAGCGGAGAGAGAGGAAGAAAGAAAGAAAGAAAGAAAATGTGAACCAAGGAGGTCCGACCGGTCAAGACCGGTCGACCATGCACTAGCCCCCCTTAGACACTCCCTGGACCAGACCTAAATGGGTCTTGATCGGTCAAGACCGGTCGCCCATGTGAAGGCCATCCGTCCTGCACTCTCTAGACCTCAACCAGACAAGTCCGACCAGTTAAGACCGGTCGGCTCGTGCAAAAATTGCTGGATTCCAGCAGCTTCCTCTTAAAGCTCCGAAATTCATTCGCAATTGCGTAAGTGTTGTATAATTCTGGAACTTTCTGACTCGGTGGGACTCTAAATCTATAAAAGGGCAACTAGGTTTCATTCCTAAGGCATCATAGGAGGCTTGGGACTTCGTGGGAGGTGAAGATGATCGTTGTGGAGCGTCTACAACTCCCCCAAACCCGATTTTTCATGTTTTTCAATAGCTTTTCATTGTTTTTAGTTGAAGCATGATAATGCTCGGCTAGAACCTCTTAGCTAAGGCTAAGAGGTGAAGCTTGTGGGTAGTTATCATGTTGAATTCATTTAATTCAAGTACTTTACTTTAAGTTTGATTTTTAAGTTCTAGTTTAGATAAAAGTTGGTATTTTTGGATGTTTTATAAGAGTTCATGTGCTTCAACATGGGTTCATTGCAATTCTCTGAGATTATCATGTTTGGATTGATTAAATTCGAATTGTAGTAATCCCTAAGCATATCATAGTCCATTAGCATGGTTGTTACTTTGAAGGTTACATATTCAGATTTTATGTGCTTCATTAGAACTAGTATCTTAATTTCTGATTTGAGTGGGGATTGTTTGTGTTGAATGTTAAATCTTCCAACTAGAAGAGAGATAGAACGATAGAACTTCAATTTTAGTTGTGTTTATGCTTGGATGAATGAATTTACATGGGACTACTACAAGTGGATTCTTGAGGCCTTAGTTCCATTAATTATTAGATTTTTCTTAAATTACTATTTTAAGTTAGTTTTCAAATTTGAATCCTAAAATTGCTGAAGTTGAAGTTGCTAGAATAAGTTTGAATTGGTTTACCTAATTCCTTGTGGATCGACCTTGGTCTTATCGAGATTATTACTACATCACAGCCTTGCACTTGAGGCGAGCGAACAAGTTTTTGGTGCCATTGTCCAGGAATCTAGGTTAAACGGTTTTAAATTGTTTTAGTGGCTAAAGAAGCAGAAGTAGTTAGTGTAATATACAGAATAAATTTTAGGTGTATAAATTTTTTTTTAGAAAATTAAGATGAAATCTTACCATTGAGTGGATCATATGACACTTGAACATAAATATAGATCAATTTGTTTTATGAAATACCGATCTAAACCATGGATCGTACATACATGTCATATAAAACGTAAACCTACAGTCGGATTGTCAATTCGAGTGCTATAAATGGTCTGATCGATGGACGGATGACTTAAATCCTCTAAATTGACTATCTTAGAGAATGATCCATCCAATATGTGCTGATCATCTTGTAAATCGTATTATAACGTTCAAAATAGTATAAGTATGATAATTTTCCCTAAGTAGAACTTGAGATGTGAGGCTGGATATATGGATGGCCATAATTTATCGAAGATATTAACCAATCTAGTAATCTGATTTGTGTAAAATTACTTTCATATGATTCATCTTAAGTAGACCCATCATGCTATCTGATTTGATCATATCATATATATTAGATCTTTCTAATCATGTGCATGTGTATATTGCATCATCATGACCACCAATTACCTCATCTATCATACATAGTTGAACATTGCCACTATTTTTCCATGTACATGTATATCATGGTCTATGATTCTGTGTGGTTAGAATTTAATATTTTATAACCATGTGTAACATACAAGGTTGGCACACACACAAACATGGATATACTCCCACCTATGATATTGAGAGAGTACCTTTGATAGGTGTGCCCTCATGGCTATGAACGGTAATACATCATATCTCGTTATCCCAGTATCTTTTGAGAGTGAAACAAATTTTAATAGGATGTGCTCACTTTTAAGGAGCAGATAAATTTTTTAGATGATGATGACCACCTATGTGGGACCCACTTTGAGAGTGGCACGTTTACGTACTCTGAGCTATACTCTTAAATAAGAATTTTTCTTAAAATCCCTCTCGTAACCTTTTTTCTTAAATCTCTTCCCATTACTTCAAGAGAGTGCATGCATTTACATTTGTCTAACATGTTTTTTCATGCATGTGTTTAATGTAAGAAGACTTTGTTTCATCTATATAAAGTAATGCCAAGTCTCTTCTCGTAAACACTTACACTTTAAGCAGAGATAGCGAGAGAGAGAGAGAGAGAGAGAGAGAGAGAGAGTTCTGTGAGCTTATCTTCTAATCCAAACTATTTATCAAGTGAGTACTCTAAGACTATATCTCTTAGATATTTTTTATCAAATCCAAGTGGTCCCCACAAAGTATAAAACTAAGATGAACCATGAATTGACCATTAGTCAGCATGAGTGGGCCCCACATGGTACCCCACACGCTGTCTCACGTGGGCAAACGCATGGGCCCCTTATGCGGACATAATGAATGGCAAGAATGGGCCCTACTCTTTTATAAGGTTTTGTACATGTGGGTTTTTCTGTTTAGATTTGAATTTTTATTTACTTTATTTGTTGTTATCATGTTTAACAATGTAAATGAATCAATTAGTTTAGAGATCATGGTGGGCCTATATATATAAAAAAAAAAAACTAACATCTCTCTAAAAAGGGCCCCACCTTAAGATCTTGTCATTAGAAACATGACAAATGAGTTTTAGATGAAAGATCCATCGTTGACAAGTAATATAGCGGTGGGCCCCACCAACATTAAAGGCATCCTTAAGTGGGCCCCACTGCATTTATTCGAATGAACGATGGATCTTATTCAATAAAGTATAGATCTTTATTGAAAGTCCTATAAATCTTTATCTTCGTTTGTTAATCAAGATCCTTAATCTAATCTTAGATTTAAACCACTAAAGTTTAAATAAAAGATAAAAATGATGATATGGATTGTTAAATCAATGATCAGGTCCAATCCAACCGTTGATCAAGAGTTTAATAAACCAATTAACGAATTGAATTTGGGAATAATAAGATCCACTCGACCCAGATCTAGATCGGATCATCTGATCAAGGATCAACTAGGGTCGTTGGACCAAAATTGTGAAAAATAAGGAAATGAACGGTCGGATCGGATGGATCTTAACACATAATTATTATAAAGGTTGATCTTGACCTTAAACCCACTTAAATCATGATTTAAACCCATGATTCTTGAGATATTAGTAAGATTTGACTAGTGAATGGACCCAATTATTCACTTAAGGTCGCAAGTGAACCATCTTAAAACCAATATGATCTGATATTGATCTTGATTATCAGATCATGAATCAATTCCATCTAAACCATATAAAATGTGTCTAAACCCTTGGATTAGTAATTCAACTAGTCATAACTGTCCATCAAGTGGCGAATTGATTAAAATGGAAGATTAAGTATATAGGAACCTAGATCCAACCGACCATATCTTAAATGAACGATTCTAATTAAAGTTTAACGGTCGGATCGAAAGGATCTCGGGTTTATATGAAAATAAAGCCAAAATGAACGGTTAAGATTGGTAGATCATGAACTAAATATGAAATATGACTAAACCAAAGGTGTGGATCGTTAGCTTGATGATCTAATTGTCAAATCAACGGTCATAATTGTGTATTAACGGATAATAATTGATTATATCATGAAATTAAGTATGAAAGTAACCCTATTCGCATAACATTTAAAAGGGAACCCAACGAGAACGAAAACTGAGAACCCGTCAACTAGTCACAGAGGATTGTATCCAAGGAGCTCAAGCAGAATAAAGCTTTTGAGTAAGTAACACTACACCAGGATGGTATTTCCAACATGCATTCATTATGCATTCATGAATCTTATGATATAAATTACTTATTTGATATATGTCATTATCTGAAATGTGATGTTGAAATTGAACACCAGACAACTCGGGGATAGAAATCCCTTAAATTCTCGGGCAGAGTTCCCAACCGGAACCCGAGTTGGTACCAATAGGGCCTCCTCCCAAGGCTGTGGCTCAAGGCTGGAGAAGGAGTATAGTCAGCTCTAAAATAGACTACTCATCGCTGAATGGGTGTTGGCAGGCCGGAAGCTGTGCGCAGCCATGGCCCTGGTGATTCCTTAGTATGGAGTTGTTTATATGATAGATGGCATATTTTATTGTTATTTTGGTAAACATGATATGTATTGAATCATGCAAATTATTATTACTTATTGGGCTTCTAGCTCACGATGTTGTATATGGAAACCATCTAGGAAAAGACATAGTGGAGGCGTCTCTATGAAGATGACTTCGACAGAATAACTGGTGGAGGAGCTAGAAGGAAATAAGAGAATTTAGTCTTTATATCTATGAAGTTATTTATGTTTTGAGTGATTTAGTTCAGACATAAGCCTTAGGGCCATTTGATACTTTGAAACAATTAATAATTAGCCATATGCTATGATGATGATTAAACTTTTTATTTTAGTGGGTGAATGTGTTACAGTTTAATTTAGCATAATATGATAGCTAATACCTCGAATTCAATACCCGAATTGATGGAATTCGGATATCCAAGGTTGGGGTGTTACAGTTAGGGTTTACTGTTTTCCTAGGACTAGCTTTTCTGAATTCTAGAACTAACAAGGTTTGTTTTGTTTTATAGGAAGTTCTTTTAATTCAAGCAAATCGGGTATTATCCTTCCAACTTAAACTATTTTAATTTTCAGTTTTTAGAATTTTTATTTTATTTTCAGATTTTATTTTTAGGACTTAGGATTAGTTTAGATTTTGGTTCGTGTGGTTTATGTCCCGTTGGGAACGTGACCACACCAATCGTCTCCAAACCGAAGGTGGTTTAGTTGGACCACTCTCCGTTCATATATAGACGAGTTCGAAAATACATAGAACATTGTGAAAGTTCGGGAAATATGGATCAAACTCCATTAAGGAATCCTCCCCACCCTATTCCAACTACAAACGTTAATCATGAGGGAGTAGGAGAGAATGAGGTACACAATGCTCCTCCAATGATGAGAGCTCTACATGATTATTTACAACCGGCACGTACGACTACACCCTCTTGCGTGGTTTTACCAACCACCGGGGGGAACATTGATATAAAGCCGGGGGTAATTCAACTTTTACCAAAGTTCCATGGGCTAGAATCTGAGAGCCCATATCTATACTTAAAAAAATTCGATGAAGTTATTGTTACCTTGCAATACAACAATGTGTCAGAGGATGATATCAAACTTAGATTGTTTCCCTTCTCATTAAAAGAAAGAGCCAAAGGTTGGCTCCACTCTCTTGGACCACATTTGATAGGGATATGGACTGAGATGACCTGGGAATTCTTGAAAAAGTTCTTCCCGACTCATAAAAGTAACACATTTCGAAAATCTATAATGAACTTTATGGGAAAAGAGGGTGAGTCGTTCTTTCAAAGTTGGGAAAGGTTTAAGGAACTCTTATTCACTTGCCCACATCATGGATACGAAAGTTGGCGAATAATAAACTTCTTTTATGATGGATTGAATTCCAACATGCGCCAATTTGTAGAGATGATGTGCAATGACGAGTTCATAAGCAAAAATCCAGATGAGGCATGGAGTTACTTAGACATGTTGGCCGAAAATGCCTAATCATGGGATACCTCAAACAAATCTAGTATCCTCAAGGCTCCTCAACAAAAAGAGAAAGGAGGAATTTACATCCTTAGGGAGGAAGATGATATAAACGTAAGGATAACCAACCTCACAAGAAAAGTAAAGGCCATGGAACTTAGCAAGAGTGGAGCCTCTAAGTCCACGGAAGCCATTAAGAATGTGTACGGAATTTGTGCCACTAATTTACAATCTACACAAGATTGTCCTACAATTCCTGCATTTCAAGAGGTGTTATAAGAGCAAGCGAATGCCGCATATGGGTATCAAAGGCCTTTCAATGTACAACTCTACTTGGAAGAACAATTCAAATTTCAGTTGGAGGAATGACCCCACAAGCAATCCTACCAACTCTCAAGGAGGGTCACCCATGCAAAATATGGCCCCACCTCAATTCTCAATGGAGGATACTCTAAAGTTGTTTATGTAAGGGCAAACGCAAATCAATCAATCAAATCAGCAAATGATCCAAGAGCTTAACGTTTCGGTTGATGAAATTAAGGGACGCTTGAATGCTAGGGAAGGGACGTTTACTGTCCAACCTCAGCCTAATCATAAATAAGCACATGAAATAAGCATCCCTAATCTTCCCAACCAACATGTGGAGCAAGAAAAATCCGTTACCACTCTTAGAAGTGGTAAACAAGTGGATAAATCTATTCCGGTGAAGGCCGACAAGCCTAATGATCCGATAATTTCTGAGAATGAGGATGAACCTAGCTTAACCCCATAAAAAAGGAAAGCGTTCATAAGCCCATAGCACCATTCCCTTTGAGATTGGTTGCTTCAAAATCTCTCCCAAACTCTCATGATATTTTAGAGATTTTCAGACAAGTTAAGATAAACATTCCATTGCTTGATGCCATAAAACAAATTCCTTCATATGCTAAGTTTCTAAAGGACTTATGCACAACCAAACGTAAATACAATGTGCAACAAAAGGCCTTTTTGAATGAGCAAGTGAGTGCCATTCTCACCCAAAAGACCCCCATAAAATTTAAAGATCCCGGTAGTCCTACAATCTCATGTATCATTGGTGACTACCGGATTGAGCATGCATTATTAAACTTGGGGGCAAGTGTAAAGTCGATCCCATACTCGGTATACGAGCAATTGAGTCTTGGTGAATTAAAACCCACCAAAACCACATTACAACTCGCTGATAGATCCATCCGTGTACCGAGAGGGTTAATTGAGGATATATTGGTCCAAGTCGACAAATTATACTACTTAGTAAATTTCATCATCTTGGACACACAACCGGTTATAGATACTAGCACTTAAATACTGGTGATTCTAGGTTGCCCATACCTGGCTACATCAAACGAAATTATAAATTGTCGAAATGGGGTAATGCAACTGTCCTTTGGGAACATGACATTGGAAGTAAATATGTTCCACTTGGAAAAAAGGCATAGAGATGCCGATGATGAGCTCTTTAAGGTAAACACGCTCGAATCCCTTGAAGAAGAGGAGCTCCTCCAACTTGAACCACTAAAAAATTTGGAAACATGCTTAGCACATTTTGAAGATTCCAAAGACCCAATCATTAGCGATATTATACAAGCATTGAGCAGTGAGAAACTGGTAGTTGATACTAGCCGGTGGAGGCCTCATTTTGAAAGATTACCACAAACCACATCAATGCCTCTACCGTCTAATATCAAGCCGCCAAAGCTTGACCTTAAACCTTTACTATCTGAGCTTAAATACGTATTTTTAAGTCAAGAGGAAACATTCTCGGTTGTCATTTCCTCTCACCTAGGAAAAGACCAAGAGCTCAAGTTGATTGAGCTACTCAAAGAACATAAAGGAGCCATAGGTTGGACAATAGCGGATCTCAAAGGGATAGACTCTTCGGTATGTACTCACCATATACACCTCGAAGAAAATGCAAAAAATGGCTAGACAACCTCAAAGGAGGTTAAATCCAAATATGATGGAGGTTGTCAAGGCCGAGGTGTTAAAGCTACTAGATGTGGGTATCATCTACCCCATCTCAGATAGCCAATGGGTGAGTCCTACCCAAGTTGTCCCTACGAAGTCTGGGATTACAATCGTAGAGAACGCCAACAACAAGCTTATACTGACTAGAGTGACCACCGGTTGGCGTATGTGCATAGATTATCGAAAGCTTAACACGGTCACTAGGAAGGACCACTTCCCTCTCCCATTCGTGGATCAAATTTTGGAGAGGTTAGCAGGTCACTCTTATTATTGCTTCCTTGATGGTTATTCCGGCTACAACCAAATTGAGATAGCCCTGGAAGACCAAGAGAAAACTACCTTTACATGCCCGTTTGGCACCCTCGTATATCGAAGGATGCCATTCGGACTATGTAATGCACCCGCCATATTTCAACAATGCATGTTGAGTATTTTCTCAGACATGGTGGGTAAGTTTCCCGAGGTATTCATGGATGATTTTTCTGTTTTTGGTTGTACGTTTGATGATTGTCTTAATCACTTAAAGTTGGTCTTGACAAGGTGCGAGGAAAAGAACCTTATTTTAAACTGGAAAAAGTGTCATTTTATGATACAAAGAGAAACAGTCCTTGGACATATCATCTCGTCCAATGAAATAGAGGTAGACTGGGCCAAAATCGATATTATTTCCAACCTACCACCATTCAAAAGCATACGTAACGTGTGGTCCTTTCTTCGACACATCAGTTTTTACAGAAGATTCATAAAGGATTTCAGTAATATCTCTATGCCCTTATGTAACCTTCTCCAAAAGGAGAACCAATTTGAATGGAGTATCAAATGTCAATTACCTTTTTCCAACCAAAAGGATATGTTGACAACCGCTCCTATTATGCACCGGATTGGTCCGTTCCTTTTGAGTTGATGTGCGATGCGAGTGATTATGTTATTGGGGCGGTTTTAGGACAAAGGAAGGACAATAAGCCCCACGTTATTTACTATGCGAGTAGGACCTTAAATCTTGCCCAAGTCAATTACTCGACTACGAAAAAAGAGCTCCTAGCCATTGTTTTTGCTTTGGACAAGTTCAGGGCATACTTGATAGGATCCAAGGTCATAATTCACATGGATTATGAGACGCTGAAACACCATCTTTCTAAGAAGGATGCTAACCCCGCTTGCTTAGATGGATCCTACTCCTTAAGGAATTTCACTTACAAATTAAAGATAACAAAGGCGTAGAAAACGTGGCGGATCATCTATCTCGGCTAGTCCTACCCAATTCCATTGACGAGTCACATATTGAGGACTCATTCCCTAATGAGCAACTCTTTGTTGTTATGCATCCACCATGGTATGCTGATATTACAAATTATCTTTCCACAGGTGGGATGCCGACTCAATGACCTGCGTAGGATAAACGAAAATTTTTAAGGGAAGTGCACAGGTTTTTCTGGGATGAACCTTTACTTTTTAAATATTGCCCATATCAAATAATTAGGAGATGTATCCCTGATGATGAACAAAATTCTGTGATCTCCTTTTACCATAATCAAGCATGTGAGGTCATTTTTCCACCAAGAAAACCACTGTAAAAATTCTGCAGTGTGGTTTTTATTGGCCTACTTTGTTTAGAGACACCCATGAGTTTTGCAAAGCATGTGAGCGTTGTAAAAAACTAGGAGGATTGTCTCATAGGAATATGATGCCTCTCAACTCAATTCAATATCTCGAAGTCTTTAATTGTTGGGACATCGATTTCATGGGACCATTCCCCTCATCTTTTGGACATGTCTACGTATTGCTTGTCATAGGTTATGTGTCCAATTGGATAGAGGTTATTCCATGTAGAAACAATGATCATCATATGGTTCTAAAGTTCCTTAAAGAAAACATGCTTTTCAGATTTGGAACGCCTCGAGCCATCATAAGTGATATCGGTTCTCACTTTTGCAATAGGTCCTTTGAAGCCTTAATGAAGAAGTATGGTATTAAACATAAAGTGAGTACCCCATACCACTCATAGACAAGTGTGCAAGCTGAAATTTCCAATTAGGAAATCAAACAGATTTGGAAAAGACGATGAGGCCGGATCACAAAGATTGGTCGCTGAGATTAGTTGATGCTCTTTGGGTTCACCATACCGCTTATAAGACACCCATTGGAATGTCTCTCTATAGACTTGTTTATGGGAAAGCTTGCCACTTACCTGTGGAACTTGAACATAAAGCCTATTAGGCAATTCGGGCATTGAACTTCGAATTGACAAGGCTAGCTCTCTTTGCAAACTCCAATTGAATGAGCTTGACAAAATCCGAAACAATGTTTACAAGAACTTGAGGATTTACAAGAGTATGATGAAGGCCTTTTATGACAAACACATCTTCAGAAAATCTTTCCATGAAGGTCAGAAAGTGCTCTTGTACAATTCTCGACTTCATCTTTTTTCAAAAAAATTGAGATCCCGATGGACCAGCCCATATATTATTAAAGAAGTTTTTCTCATGGAGCTGTCGAGATGGAGAATGCGGCGAATTGTAACTGTTTTAAAGTAAATGAACAACACCTTAAACCATTCATTGAGAAATTTTATTCAGAGGACACATCCATCACTCTGAACGATCCTGTGTATCAGGATGATTGATCTCCTAGTCTGACGGAGTATAAAGTACATTAGGTTTAGTTTGTTTTTCCTATTTTATTTGCTTTAGTAGATTTTGATGCTGGAGGTAGACTTCTATGATCAACTTTCTCAGGTATTATCATTCTCACTCTCTTTTATTTTACCATTGCTCTCATGTTCATGCTCATTGCATATCTTTTTACATTGAGGACAATGCAAGATTTGGTTGGTGGGTGAGATTCCTCGAATCTAGCAGTTTGTGGACATTTCGAGCAAGGTTTCTAGAAAATTTTTAATTTTTCTAAAACATCAAAACTTCTTTGGAAAACTTCATTTTCTATGCACTTGAGATGTCATAAGTATGAAAGAATGAAGGATGAGCTTATATGATTTTGAAATCTCTAAATTAACTTAAACATGATAGTTTTATATGTGAATTCCCCTATTTGTTTGATCGATAGAACATTTGAACACTTTTTAGTATAGTTCACATTACACGATTCTCATGGTTTGAAGGAATTACTAGCCTTATAGATTCGTTAGATTGAAGATTTGAAGTGTTTAGGAACCAAGCCGGGGAACTTTGTCCATCCTTGGTCATGAGAAATAAGAAAAAAATAACAAAAGATATGGATTTCTAAAAATCTTATCTAATTTGTATGAAAAGGAAAAGAAAGAAAAGAAAGAGAAAAGAAAGAAAGTATGGGTATTATTGTATATTTGTGAAAAAAATTTCGAAAAGGGCTAGCTATTACCAACTAGGGGATGGTCTACCCGTAACCAAAGCTGGAAATGGGAAGTAGTGTGAAAGCCATTGAAGGAATGGTAAGACAAATTTCTATCATAGGCAATTGGTTGATCTGTACACTTTTAGATCTTTTGTTTAGCTGATTCATGAAGAAGGTAATCTTGGAAAGTCATGAGATGAATATGCATAATGCACACTAGACCATACATGTTCGGATTCTTCTATTTGTCAATAAATCAGTGGAGATTCTATGTGAACACTTATTATGTTTGGAAAGTTTCGGACTTCAATTTCTCATCATTTAGTTTTTCTGAATTTTACACTTACATGTCTTAAAGTCTATTGAAACATAGTTTCCACGAGAGATTTGAGTTTTCAGAGAAGGGGATTGTTTCACTCTATTTTTACTCGGGACTAACAAAATGCTGGTTGAGGGGGTGTTGAGCTCCTAAATTATACATATTCTAGCCCATTACATCACATTATATACATAGTTTACATGTTTAAGAGTCATATCTAATGCATGTTTTGTGGTTGTAGAAATGAGAGAGACACTTCACCCAATTGATGACTAAAAGACCCATTTAGAAGCTCTTTGTTGATGATTGAAGGTAGGCCAAAGAAAGAAGAAAGCAAGGAGAGGAGAGAGAGGAAGAAAGAAAGAAAGAAAATGTAAACAAAGGAGTTCCGACCGGTCAAGACAGGTCGGCCATGCACCAGCCCCCCTTGCACACTCCCTCGAACAAACCCAGATGGGTCTTGACCGGTCAAGACCGATCGCCCAACCCAGTCCGACCGATTAAGACCGGTCGGCCATGTGAAGGTCATCCGTCCTTCACTCTCTAAACCTCTGCCAGACAGGTCCGACCGGTCAAGACCGATTGGCCAGTGCAAAAATTGCTTGATTCTAGCAGCTTCCTCTTGAAGCTCCGAAATTCATCATAATTGGGTAAGTGTTGCGCAATTCTGGAACTTTTTAAGTCGGTGGGACTCTAAATTTATAAAAGGGCACCTAGGTTTCATTCCTAAGGCATCATAGAAGGCTTGGGACTTTGTAGGAGGTGAAGAGGATCGTCGTGGAGCGTCTACAACTCTCTCGAACCAGGTTTTTCATGTTTTTCAATAGCTTTTCATTATTTTTAGTTGAAGCATGATAATGCTCGGTTAAAACCTCTTAGCTAAGGCTAAGAGGTGAACCTTGTGGGTAGTTATCATGTTGAATTCGTTTCATTCAAGTACTTTACTTTAAGTTGAATTTTTAAGTTCTAGTTTGAATAAAAGTTGGTATTTTTGGATGTTTTATGAGTTTATGTGCTTCGAACATGGGTTCCTTGCAATTCTCTGAGATTATCATATTTGGATTGATTAGATTCGAATTTTAGTAATCCCTGAGCATACCATAGTCCATCGGCATGGTTATTACTTCAAAGGCTATATATTCGGATTCTATGTGCTTCATTAGAACTAGGATCTTAATTTCTTATTTGAGTGGGGATTGTTTGTGTTGAATGTGAAATCTTCCAATTAGAAGAGAGATAAAACTTCAATTCTAGTTGTGTTTATGCTTGGATGAATAAATTCACATGGGACTACTACAAGTGGATTCTTGAAGCCTTAGTGCCATTAATTATTGGATTTTTCTTAAATTGCTGTTTTAAGTTAGTTTTCGAATTTGAATCCTAAAACTGCTGAAGTTGAAGTTGCTAGAATAAGTTTGAATTGGTTTACCTAATTCCCTGTAGATCGACCTCAGTCTTACCTAGATTATTACTACATCGCAGCCTTGCACTTGAGGTGAGCGAACATGAACCAGCTCTCCTCTATGAAGATGGTCATGGACGATGAACTACAGGCTTCGCTATTGCTTAGCTCATTGCCTGATAGTTGGGAGACATTGGTGGTGTCTCTAAGTAACTCCACACCAGATGGAATCATGTCCATGGAGCAGGTAACGGGCTGTCTCTTCAATGAGGAGATAATGAGGAAGTCTCAAGGGTCGACTTAGCAAAAGACCCTTGTGACATAGGATCGGGGGAGAGGAAAGAGCAGAAAGGGCGAGAAAGCCTTAGATAAATCCAGAGGCAAGTCTAATGTCAGGAGAGATGTTGAATGTTAGAATTATGACAAGAAGAGTTATTATAAAAGTGAATGTCACAAGAAAAATGATCAGAAAGGAAAATGTAAAGAAAAAGGTGATGAGTCAGACTCTACTGCGGTCGCCTCCGATGACAACGTTGTGGTCATTCTCTTAGCGGATCACGATGTTTGTCTCACATCTGCGAATCAGGACACCGATCGGGTGATCGATTTGAAAGCGTCGTTTTATGCAACTCCACGAATGGATTTCTTCACAAGCTACAAGCAAGGTAGCTACGGTATAGTGAAGATGGGGAAATCTGGTGTATCTCAGATTGTGGGAGTTGGTGATATTTGTGTGAGGACCGATGTTGGCTGTACATTGGTTCTAAAAGATGTGAGACATATTTCAAACCTTCACCTCAACTTGATATCGACAGAAAGGTTGGATGTAGCCACCTATAAGAGTTGGTTTATTGGTGGGCACTGGAAGCTCATCAAGGGTTCGATGATCGCAGCAAGAGGGAAGATGTGTTGTACCCTAGACAAGACATGTGTCAGCATAAGTAAGGGTGAGTTAAATGCAACAGAAGATTCAATGACAAACATGTGGCACAGACGGCTCGGCTACATGAGCGAGAAAGGGCTTCAGCTACTAGCGAAGATGCACCTCCTTCCAGAGTTGACACGTATACCTCTCAAACCTGTATTGATTATTTATCAGGGAAACAGTATAGAGTTTCATTTGTAAAAACTGCTTCTCATATTAAGAAAGTAAATGCATTAGATTTGATTTATTCTGATATTTGTGGTTCTATGAGGACAAAATCTTTGGGTGGGGCATTGTATTTTATCATGTTTATAGATGATGCATCTAGGAGGGTTCGGGCTAATGGTTTGAAATCCAAGGATGAGGTCTTTGGTGTATTTAAAATGTTTCATGCCATGGTCGAGAGAGAGACAAGTAGATCATTGAAGTGCATCCGCACTGACAATGGTGGTGAATACATTAGGGCCTTTTATGATCATTGCAAGTCCCTAGTATATGGCATAAACAGACGGTGCCCAAGACCCCCAGCACAATGGTGTATCTGAACGAATGAATCGCACCATTGTAAAGAGGATCAGATGCATGTTATCCCATGCAAAATCGCCCAAGATGTTCTGGGGAGAAGCAATGCACACGGCAATGTATTTGATAAACAAGTCTCCATCAACCTCGTTAAATGAAGAAGTACCTGAAAAGGTGTGGACTAGATGTGATCCTTCGTACAATCATCTCATGGTGTTTGGATGCAGGACATCCGTTCACGTACCAAAAGACGAAAGGTCCAAGCTCGATACGAAGATCAGGCAATTTGTGTTCTTGGGGTACGGTGATGGAAAGTTCAGTTACAGATTGTGGGATTCAACCAAGAAGAAGCTCGTCAGGAGCAGAGATGTGGTTTTCATTGAAGATCAATGTATAGAAGATATTAGAAAGCCAGAGAAGACTCAGCCCAGCTCAGGTGAGCTGGAAGACATGGATCCAGTTACTCCTCCCGTAGTGCCTGATAACGGGGGAGTACAGCAAGATGAAGAGGATGTGGGAATTACTACAGAAGATGGACCGAGGGAGCAGCCCCCACTTGATCCACCTGTTGAGTCACATGTGAGGAGGACATTAAGGGATGAACACCCGTCTAAGAAGTACTCTCCGCATGAGTACATTATGCTTACTGATGGGGGAGAGTCAGAAGATTATTCTGAGACCCTAGCCGACGAGCATAAGGGGAAGTGGTTGAAATCTATGCAAGAAGAGATGGAATCCTTACATAAGAACCACACCTATAATATGGTGAAATTGCCTAAGGGCAAGAAAGCTCTGAGAAACAAGTTGATGTTCAGAAAGAAGATTGAGCAGAAGAATTCACAGACGTGGTTCAAGGCCAGACTTGTGGTGAAAGGTTTTGGTCAAAGAAAAGGTACAGACTTCGAGGAGATTTTCTCACCAGTGGTGAAGATGACATCCCTACTGATGTTGCTTGGGTTGGCGGTTAGCATGGATCTGAAGATAGAACAATTAGATGTTAAAACTGCCTTCCTCCATGGTGACCTAGAAGAAGAGATCTACATGCATCAAACAGAGGGGTTCGAAGTCAATAGCAAAGAGCATATAATGTCTAGGCTTAGGAAGAGCTTGTATGGGCTGAAAAAAACTCTGAGGCAATGGTAAAAGAAGTTCGACTCGTTCATGTTAAAGCATGGATATGACAGAACGGAGTCGGACCACTGTGTGTTCACGTGCAAGTTCTCAGATGGTGATTTCTTAGTTCTGCTATTATATGTTATGCTTATTATGGGAAAAGACATCAAGAATATTGACAGGCTAAAACAGGAGTTGGGCAAGTCGTTTGTGATGAAAGACTTGGGTCCAGCTAGATAGATCCTAAGAATGGAGATAACCCATGACAGAAGCAGCAAAAAGCTTTGATTGTCACAGAAGCAGTATAATGAGAAAGTCCTAGAGCGGTTCAATATGCATACAGCGAAGCCGGTCAGTACTCTACTAGATGGTCACTTCAAATTGAATGACAAGCAGTGTCTCAGGACGAAGGCAGAGGTGGATGAGATGCAGAAAATACCCTACGCCTCGGCAGTAAGAAGTTTGATGTATGCTATGGTGTATACGGCCCAGACATAGCATATATGGTTGAGGTTGTTAGCCGGTATCTTGCCAATCCTGGCAAAGAACATTAAGCAACGGTGAAGTGGATACTACGGTATCTGAGGGGCTCATCCAGGTTAAGCCTATATTATGGTGATGAAAAACCTGTGTTAGAAGGCTACACAGATACAGATATGGCAGGTGACATAGACTCCAAAAAGTCTACATCGGGGTTCATGTTCACGTTTGCAGGGGAAGCAGTCTCTTGGCAGAGCAAGCTACAGAAGGTCGTAGCATTGTCAACGACAGAGGCCGAGTACATCGTGGTCACAGAAGCATACAAAGAGATGCTTTGGATAAAGAGGTTTCTACAAGAACTCAGCCTAAAGTAAGAGTAACACGTGGTCTATTGTGATAGCCAAAGTACGATACACTTGAGCAAGAATCCAAGTCAGCATTCCAAGTCGAAGCACATAGAGATTCGGTATCACTAGATCAGGGATATTTTGAAACAGAAGGTGTTACAGCTTGAGAAGGTCCACACGGATGATAACGAGTCAGACATGATGACCAAGGCTTTGCTCAAGGGTAAGTTTGAGGTTTGTAGAAACCTAACTAGCTTGAAGAAGGCGGATTCCTCCTGAGTCGGAAAGGGAGAGATTTGATGGGGTTTTTCTCCTCAGGTGTAGATGAGAAGATGGTGCAGCCTAGGTGTGGTCGGGTGCCCGGCTGGTTCTGGTCGCATGATCGAAATTCACCCGAATGACAGTTAAGTTACTAGATTGTTTTCATAACAGTCGGGCACCCGATGGTCTGATGACGGGGCGCGCAATCAAGTTGGAGCGGGCGTCCAGAATTCGATAGTTTTATCTTAAAACTCACCAAGCAGATCTATGGTTGGTCGGGCGCCCAATGGTCCATTGATCGGGTGGCCGACCATGCGCGGACTGCTTAAATGTAGTTTTCTATTTTGGCTTTGTTTCTCCGGTTGCTCTATTTAAGAGGTTCCAAAACAAGATTATGGTATCCTAACAGGAGGTTTTCACATCCAAGGAGAGAGAGAGAGAGAGAGAGAGAGAGAGAGAGAGAGAGAGAGAGGAAGCTTATGGAAGGGAAGATTCTTCTTGTAATGGTGATCTACTACGCAGTCAACATCTCAGCGCTTTTACGTCATCGTGATCGTTGAGATCTCTCCGCTTTCTATATTATTTTATTGTTGATCCACTCTTGCGTGAGTGAAGAAGGTTTGATCCAAGCGGTTTGTGCTTGTGATCGGTTGTAACAATTCTCTTTCATAGTGGATTGTTGGTCTGGACTATGTCCCGTGGTTTTTACCTCTTCGATGGTTTTCCACGTAAAAATCTCTTGTGTCGTGTGGTTTATGATTTGATTTAGTTCATTGCTTTATAATATCCTATAATTCAAGTAATTTGGGGGGCAAGATCCTAAGGTTTTATGAAACACACCTAAGAGGGTTAGTGTGTCTTCTTGGCACTCGAACAGGAGATCTACCGTTGAAACCCCTAGACCTGTTGTTGAAACGCCTAGGCGTCTTCCAGCTGGGCTAGCAGGCGAGACACTATTGCTAGCCTATCTTAAAATCAAGACCTCACTGATGGGCTGGCCAAAATCCTTGTAAGATTTTGGGGCCAATGAGCATTCACCATCGAAATACCCAATCAACATCTTCCATTTTGCACACATGGCATTAAGTCAAATTAAATTGTCCATATTATTGTCCAATATTAGATAATTGGGGAACAAAAAATTATGCCTTTTTTCTTTCTTTTTTGGTTCACCAAACATCTAAATCGGGACAATAATTTGGACAGTTTAATTTTACTTAATGCCATATGTGCAGAATGTGCAGAATATAGGACGTCAATTGGGTTGTTTGATGGTGGAAGCTCATTGGCCCCAGAATCTTACAAGGATTTCGGTAAGGCCATCAGTGAGACTTGATTTTAAAATACACTAGCAATTCTAATTCAAAACATTCATGATTATTGGTGGGAGGAATTGTTTTGTAGCCATTGAAACTTTGAGATTGGATGCATGAAAGTATGCAAGCATACGGACAAAGGTAGAGTTGATGCTTTACTACTTGAGTGAAAGATGCTTACGTGGAAAGTGGAGAGAAATTAGCAAAATAGGTTTTCTGTGATGCCCGTGATGCCGAGTTGAATGAAATAATAATATTTTCAAGCACATGGCACAGATGAGCAAGCGTGATGGGCAATGTCCCTAAATTGAAAAGTCCACCGACTAAGATTAAGACCTTTTTTTTCATTAACTGTGTACTGTTGTTGTATTTTTTTTTTTTTTTTTTCCCGTAGTTTTTATCCCTGAGCCAAAATCGAAATGTTAGTATTGTACCTGAGGAGATTTTGGGGGGGCATAATCCGTGTGCTATACAACAGACCAATGGCCTAGATTACTAAACCATTGGCCCACTTGTTTTCATTGAAAATTTGTGTTTGTTGTCCAAAATTCAGGGGCACTGTTCATATAGTTCCTCTTCAATAGTAGTCAATCTTGCTTCTATCTCTTCACATCCACACCTAACTTCTCTCCACCTTGTAAATTACACAAGGGTTTTAATTCCAACAGAGGGGCCTCGTTTGGTAGCCTAGAGTAATATTCCTTTGTATCCATGGGTTTAAGACAAAGATGAGAGCTTCTGAGTCGACTTGGACTCAATTTGAACAAAAGAGCTTTATTAAAGACATGAAGCATATACTTTTCAAAATTTGTAGATTTAATTAATTACGATGACCATGTAGAATGCAATTAAAACCTTAGAAGCGCAAGCACATGTTGAAAATTAATACTCAATCCAACCTGTTTATTGAGATGAAGAAGATGCTGATGACATTTCTTCAAGGAGATTTCTCCTTGATCTATCCCAACACAGAGAGAAAGCAGAAAGGCAAAGTATGCACGCTACAATGAGACAGGATGCACGCAGATAAGAGCCATCCACCTAAGTGGATTTATAAGGAGTTAGGGTTTTAAAGAAAGACCTCTATACATTTTACCTCACCAATAAAGGCTTTTCTATGCCATACTACATCAAAAAATATGTAATCTTGCCTATTCATCAAATTAACTGAAACCCTTCCACTAAAAATCAACATCTACTTTTGATTAGATAACTATGCAAACAAATGATGGACTCCAAAATTTCAACCATCAGATATCCATCAAGTGCGACAAAACATTTTCAACACCTAAAACAAAATATTAATGGAAAAACTATTCGGCAAACTTTTAAAACCATTTTGAATGCTAGTCTCCACTAAAAGCAATTTGATGGATTGTTTACTTACTAAGATCTAAACAATAAAATTGATCCTAGGGTAACTAGTGGATCCCTTGTTGGATCATATGGACCTCAATTGTAGCCTAGTGCATGTACCCAACTACATCCACACACAAGCCACTAAAATAACCTCGTATGGTGGTTCAAAGCACACCAAATCAGAAGCTCGAAATCCTCATGCATCCTGTCTAAAGATTAGTTTAAGGATCGTACATATATAAGTTAATCTAGTCTGGACATTACTAGTCTCTCGATCTAAAGATCACTTGAAGCGATCCTCCAAGTTAAGTGTCTAACCAGGTTTAATAACAAGATCTCATATCTATGAACACTCACACTCTTATGTGAAGTAGGGCATAGTCACCAACTATCATAAGCCGAGTGGTGGAGATCTTCCTTCCTAACTCATCAACGATAGGCTCACATAGGAAGATCTTATATAAATAAGGACAAGTTTGCCCAGAGCCTATTAAGTGGTCATGGATATTCTAGGTATTGAGATCCATTGAGCACAACTCTCCTTAGCCCGTGGCCATTATGTCCAAACTCTCATTCCTGATGAACAATCAAAGAAATGTATTCTTTAATCCACATTTTCATAATCAATTAGGGTTATCCCATATATTAATTATGACATTAATAACATGTATAATAGAACCTATGGTCATCAAGATCAATCTTAATGATCAATCTTAACTTTTAAGGACACACCTCCAAATTAAGGGATCCCATGCTATTCAACACTAAGAGTCACCTAGATGAATCACACCAACTCGTTGGAGATGGGCTGATCATCTACCTATACTTAGGTGAGTCATGATTTGACTCGAACTGAGGTGAGTTTGTTCGAGTCACCAATAACCATGGTATTGTATCACATGTGGATGGACTATGTCGTAGAAGTGAAGACGCTTATATAAAAAAGATGCATCTCTCACAAGATTGAATCATGGGGAGATGAGTCTCTCTAATCAAAAGATTCTACCCACCAATATTAGAACCTTTTGAGAATAATTAGAATTGTTATATTTATCTTATGCATCGATTTGTAGTTACTAATTGAAAGGTTAAAATTGTTCCGTTGATGATAGTTTCCGGACTTGATCCATCCATTTTTGGGTGCAAGATATTAGTTGTCTAGATCAGTGTTTGCAATATCGTGAGATATAACTGATATATTGCATGATATATCGAATATCTCGTACATGGGCGATATTTGGGCCGTCTCAAGGCAAGTTGAAGCCTTAGGCGAGGATCCAAATGAGGTTTGTTTTTTAAAAATATTAATAAAAATAAATTAATTAAATTTAATAATTATATATAATAAAAATTAGAAGGCGTTTAATCATTGGAGAACATCTTTTCCAACTACTACGAACCGTGAAATGAGTGCATTAATAAAAAGAAAATGGTATCTGAGTCCATGCCCTAAAATGAGTTGGAAAAATTGACGGAGGGTGTAGATATACAAAACATAAGTTAAGGTGGGCCAGGATGCGGATTGCCTGCTAACATTGCCTAGCTTTGCAGGCCTTACAATGATTATCCACACTGTCCACGCATTTTGGATCATTATTTTAGGGACATGAGGCCACAAAATGAGGTAATTCCAAATTTAAGGTGGACCACACCATGGGAAAATAGTGGTGATTGAACGCCTACCATTAATAACTTCCTATAGTCTATTGTGATGTTTATTTGCCATTTAACTTGTTGATAGATCTGGATGAAGGGAAAACACAAACATCAGCTTGATCCTAAACTTTTGTGCGCCCTAAAAAGTTCTTAATGGTAGGCATTCATTCATTGACGTTTTCTTGTAATGTCGTCCACTTGAGATTTTGATCCCCCTTATATTTGGGCTCGTACCTTAAAATGAGCTTGCAAAATGGATGGATGGTGTGGATAATACACATGCATCAGGTGTGCCCATCAAACAGATCAAGTGCACCCCAGCCATACCCAACACAGTGCGGCCTTGAACATGGCCCACCTTATTGTATTGTATATCCAAACTGTACATCTGTTTTGTCAAACTATTTTAGGTCATGATCACAAAAATAAATCAGATACATATCTAAGGTGGACAACACATAAGGAAGCAATGGTGATTAAATATTAAAAACTTTTCTGGGGGACAATTGTTTTATCAAGAATATATTTATTTATTTATTTCCTTCATCCAAGTCTGTATAACCTTACCAACAAGATAAATGGCAAATAAATATTACAGTGGTCCTTAGGGCTCGTTTGGGAGCTTATAAATAGAAGTAAATGGAAAAATGGATATGAGATGGATGAATTGGGAGTAAATGGCTTTACATAGTTGTGTTTGGATGGGAGTAAATGAAATGCATTGGAAATCAAAATATTCTATTTGGATGATGAGAGGAATTGGAATGCATTTTAATTTTTTAATATATTCATGTGAATATATGTGATATTTCAAATCAGTTTTAATATCCTTACTTAGTGTACATATGTGATATTTAATAGAATGAATGCCATAAGCCATTGAAATGTATACTACAACAAAAAATGAGGATATTCTGAGCTACAGGTAGGCCACAAATGTAAGGATCATAAACAAGGAACTTGAAAACATTTTTTAACCGTCTATTTAGATGACCATCCTTTAGATGGTTTAGATCATTCTTTTGGTGTGATTTTATTGATGTAGCCAATATTTGAATTGTCAAGGAGTATTATTAGCATGACACGTATATGGCAAACGTGTGAATAGTGGCATTGTTGTTTATATGTGCGACTCTCCAAGGGAGCTCATAAAGGCACTTCAACCCATTTACCCCCAAATCCTCTCTCGTAGAGAGGACTTCATTTACATGTGCGTTTACTTTGATTTCATTTCATTTACTTCTATCCAAACACAACCTAAACACCATTTACCTCCATTTACTTCCAATTCCATCCATTTACTCCTATCCAAACAACCCCTTAGGAATTTTTAATGTTGAGCATTCAATAGTCGTTGCTTCCTATGGTGTGGTGCACCTGAGATTTAGATTTGCTTCATTTTTGGCATCATGCGCTAATGCGCTAAATTGAGCTGGAAAAATAGATGGATGGCATGAATATGCAATACATATATCAAGGTGGGCCCCACTATTAGGGCTGCAGCTAAACTACTCTCACAATCCGCATCTAGTGGGCCCACTGGAATCTGGCACTATGGCTACGACCGGATCATGGAAGCAGAATGCGTACTGAGTAACTTGATACACTACAACATATTGAGTAAACTCTATGGGGCCACTGTAACACGTGTCTTATCAACATCGTCCATCTGTTTTCCCAGCTCATTTTAGGCCATGGGCCTAAAATTCAAGCATAGCTCAAGTTGGCCACACCAAAAAAAAAAAAAAAAAGAACAGTGTGAATTGAACTCCTACTGTTGAAAACTTCCTAAGGCCACATGAGGTTTGGATCAAGCTGATATTTTTCCCTCCATCCATGTCTATGTGACCTTATGGGTAGGTTGGTTGACAAATAAACATCATTGCGGGGCCTAAGAAGGTTTCAGATGTGGACATCATCATCCCCACCATTCCCGTGGTGTGTCCACTTAAGCTTTGGATATGTTTCATTTTTTCTCATCCCCTAAAATGATCCAGAAAAATGGATGGACGGTGTGAATTGGACATCTACATTCATAGTGGGCCCTAAAATATGAGGCCTCACTCAACTGAAGGCCTTAGACGACCGCCTAAACTGCCTAGCGGTCGAGCCGGGCCTAGGCGATACAAAGCCCCACTATAATATTATTCATTATTCCCTGTATCATGTGAAATATCACACAAAATCATGATAGATTATTGATATTGTAATACAGTGCGATGTAGTTCTTTACATTTTCTTTAAGTGTTGATGGATATATTGATACATGTGTGAAATTGACATCTACACCAGGAAATTGGAATTGTTTGTCTAAAAAATAAACAAAAACTAAAAAAAAAAAATGATATTTTCCACAAAAAAAAAAAAGAATTTTTTAGTGCATTCTAAATTGATTTTGACTAGTTAACTATGGTTTGTTGGGGAAAAAAAAAAAAAAACTTACAAATTTCTTCGAAATCATGATTAGAAGTTTCTTGGGGCCAGATTCTAAAAGGTGTATTTTTTAGTTTTGATTCATTTATTTTTGTTTTTATATGTTGTAATTAGTGTCATTCATTGTTACATTTCCCTAAAATGTTTTCTGTTCATTTCGGATCTCTTAGAGCTATGTTATTGGTGAGACTTCTACTTTTAGTAAGAAATTCATAATTTTGCATGAAAATTATGGATTTGAAGTTTTTATTTTAAGATTTGGGAGGAGACGGGCCAACTTAAGAAAATTTGAATAAAATTAAAAAAAAAATTATTTTTTTCAAATCTATTACAATCTTAATGTCCAAACGCACAATATATATACACACATCTTTTTGCAATTTAGGTAATTTAAAAAAATCATAAATTTTAGTTTTTTTAAGAACAAGACCCCACTTCCTGGTAATGGATTCAAGTCTCGATACGCATTTTATAGCCACATAATGAAGAGTGGAGGGATGACCCACTTGAAAGAATACTTAACGCGAGGGCATTAGAATATTATTGATTGTCCAAAATGTTTAACAAATATCAGAAAAGAGATAAGGGAAGCGATGAAAAATGTGTGAAGACTAAAGATGATCATGCTGCACGGGAGAGGGAGGTTAGGGACTAGTTAGCATGGTCAATGAGTGGTTGAGAGGATGTAGTGGATTTGGATGGGATGATTCTGATCTCTGGCATATCTATGAGGACTCTTTATTGGATGTGTGGGAGAGAAATCAGGAAAGGATGTGAGAAATTAGTAGCCCAATTTTGAGGGGTTTATGCGAAAATGTGGTGGGAGAGTGAAGCAAGGGGCAGTTGTAACGACCCAAAATTTTGGCCCACATAATAAATTGGAAAAAATGAGTTAAGAGAATTAAATTATAATTGATTAACAAAATAGGAAGTTATGCCGATTGGGTAAGGCTCTCTTGGTTGGGGGATGATAGACATAATTACTTACACAATTATCACTTGGAACATGTGTAGATGAAAATGAGTCATGTAAGCATAGGGTAGTTACGTTAACTTCTTTCCATATTCTGTATGATATAGAAAGTGCCATATAGATTAGTAGCTATAGAAGTTATAGTAGTTGTAGAAGTTATCTTTTGTGTGGAGTACCAAGTGTCATGTAGACAAGTAGTTGTAAATATCACTGATGACATGGAAGTACATGTGTTATTCTTGTACTCTATAAATACATGAAAAGAAATGAATAATAAAAAAAAAAATCATAGGGAGCAACCCAGGGATAAATTTGAAATTCCATCCAGAGATTTATCTCCTATGAATAGCTGAAGGAGAGCCTCCATATGTAGAACACCTAAGTAAAGTTCCAAATTAAGAGAGGTAAGAGTAGAGAAAGGGAGAGGGAGAGAAAGAGAGGAGTTGTTGTGGGCTTAGATCCAATAAGGCCTTGTTTTTTTTTCCTTTTTCTTTTTGGTGCTTTTTACATAATTTCTCTGAATCTATCCAATGGACGAGACCGATCAGTCATTAGTCCATTAGCATGATCGTTGGATTAATCTCAAATTTAGAATATCATGAGTCGAAAGCAATAGATGTTGTGATATTGATGTGGGTCCTTCTGAAGGTGTCGGTTGTGATCCATATAGGTCATAAGCACTTTAGGCCAAGTCATACCAGGGCCTAAAATCTCAGGTTGATCCAATCGTCAGGTAGGCCACACCAATCTGATTTAAGGATAGATGTTGATCCTACTATGGACCATCTAGTGCTTCCAATCCATTTTACACAATCTGGACTGTGGAATGAATATATGGGAGTAACTAAAGTCTCGTAAGGAGCAGATCAACCGGTGGGCCATTGAGATTATTGTTAGATAAAAGTAAATCATGTAAATCAGACTAAGGGTTGATCATCATGATCTATATCTATGTGTCATTCGTCTCTCACAAGATTTAATATATGTGGAGAGGTAGAGACAGTGTAGGTCTAACCTATGATGTCCTTAGGTCCATAAAAAGTTGAATGATTAAATAAAATTGTAAAAGATTGTAAATTGTCTGACTTTTGGAAAAAATGAATTTCCATCATCGACTGGTCGGCCCGAGGTGTTGACCCATCAAAACGGACATAAATTGTCCAGCAACTCTAGAGGGAAATTCGACTAGTCAACTAGAGTCATCGACCGATCGAGAATGATCTTCGACCAGTAGACTAGATATATCAACCGATCGAAAGGGATGAAATTTGTAGAGAGACTTTAACAAAATTTTGGGTGAATTTTTTATCGATCAATTGGGACCTTCGACTGATCGATGGTGAGTATTGATTGATCAAGTTAGCTATGTGAATTGCAATCCTTTTAACTGTGAATTGGTACTTCTTCATCTCGAACAATTAAGTAAATATACAACTCTAATAAACCAGAAGGTGTATTACTAAGATTAGGATGGGTCGATTAAATGTTACAAATAAATGAAATGTAATTGAGTGATGATATATGTTTAGGAATTTGATGTTAGTTCGAAAATTGGAAAAATTGTGTACTTCACATCACTAGCTAAAGGTGAGTGATCCCAACATGTTTCATATCCATTTCAATTAAAATATAATTGTGTGATTGTTGTGTATGGTTGTTTGATGAACTTGATGTTTGACTATGAATTATAAGCTTTAATTCTGATATACAATGAATTTATAAATACATGAGCATTGAACAACATGATTATGAACGTGATCTGATTCTTACAAAACATATATTGTTGGAAGTATGGATATGAAAGTTACCTATCATATAGAGAGATGAGCATGTTTTATGATATATTGACATGTGCATTACATGCACCCCATTCTCATGCATAGCTATGAATACGGACGCCTCTGATGACCTATATGTACTTAAGTACCGGGTAACCCAGGGAGCATCCTGGATGCCTATAATGTGTAGAAGGCTACTAAAGTGGTAGATGCCTACCCTAGGAGGGTGGATGTGGGTTAATGGAATCCAACTCAAGCAAGTGGACGGACTTCCCACTTGATATATACATCACGCATAGCATGACATTAATTAATTCCATCTTCATTTTACTATTTTAATTGTTATGTGCATGAACCATGATTGGTTCACACACTGAGCGTGACCAGATTATAGTGTGTAAACACAAAATCAAATAGATGAAGTGGAAGCCAATCCACTAGAGATGGTTCCTGAAAGCGAAGTTGAACAGTTGGAGGATCTCTAGGAAAAGTTGCTTTATCTGACAGAGGAGAAACCTACGGCTTTGGATCTAGATGCTTAAACGATTTTACTTATGTTACAACACATGTTTTAAAACTATTTGTTTAGACTAAACTCCAATTATTAGATGATTTTATTTTAGACTTTTAATTGGTTATGAATAAAGTGCCAAATGGAAGGACATAGCTGGTTGATTTGAAAATTATAGTAACTGGATTTGAACTTTTGGTGATGATTGATGTTTGATGATGATAAAATACTGAAACTAAACATGATACTATGCCTCCAACTAAACGTATGGCATTTGATCAAGTGCACTAAGTGCACAAATCATATATTGTAACTCAGGCCTAAGGGTGCACGCTTTGTATCTGAATTGCAGGTCATGACAATAGTATTAAGGAGAGTGGAGGCAGAGGGGTAATAGAAGGGAAGGGATATGGGGATGGGCCGTAGTAATAGTATACGAGTACCAAATCTACCTTCAAATTCAAGGATGTACAAGGGGGTGGAACAAAGAAGAAACTAAAGAAAATGTTTAGTAGAGCGGATTTAAGGAAGAAAGTGGAAAAGTTAAGTGTAAAGTTTTTTTTTTTTTTTTCTAATTTATGATCATATCCCAAGGAATGAGCTTTGATCCGGTGCTTTAAGAGTATAATGATTGAAGTGCAGAGTGGGGGCTGGGGTAAATGGACGAATTTCGTCTATTATGGGAAATATAAGAATACAATGTAATGTGTGATGGGTAAGCAGGAACAAAGAGGATGTAATGGGTGATGGGTGAACAAGATAGTCGAGGATCCATCTAAATTTTGGATCGGCCTGATTTTTGGGCTCCAATGACAACAAGGGGACTCACATGATGGAATATAAAGATTTTTTAATGATGGGGCACATCATCTGGATGGATTGGATGGAATATATTGAGAATGGTGGGACCCACACAGTCGGGAAGGTTTTAATAGTCGGCGTCCTTCATCTCAACTCTTCCATGTGGTGTGGCAAATCTAGATTTTATATGGACCTAATTCTTGTGTTCCAATGAGAGCAAGAGCGGGTGCACATGATGGAATATAAAGATCTTTTATTAGTTGGTCACATCTTTTGAATGGATTAGATGAATATAAAGAGTATGGTGGGCCCATACACAATCTTAAGGGCCCGTTTGGTTCCAAAATCCAGGTTCTAGATAAAAATGAGATTCCACTGTTGGAATCTAAAATTGCAAAAACTAGATAGGAAACCAGGTTCGATATGGAACTTGCTGTTTGGTTGAAACTTGTGTAATCTAGATTATGATCCAACCGTTGCTTGTGGCATGGCCCACTTGGGCTTCGGATCCGCCAGAGAACCTGACCCCTCGCCTATTGTAGTTCCGCAAGACAGATGGCCGGGTTGGATGGCAAATAAAACATTATAGCAGGCCCTAGGAAGTTTTCATGGTGGACGTTCAATCAACACTGTTTTCCTGTGGTGTGGTCCACTTGAGAATTAGATCTGCCTCATCTTTTGTCTAATGCCCTTAATTGAGCTTTCAAAATGGATGGACCATGTGGATATAAAACACGTATGTCATAGATGCGTAACACATATTGAGGTGGGTGACGCTAACTTCCGCCTCTTTTCCCTTAGGTAGAAACGGTGTAGGGAACTGTTTCCACTAATCCGGTTCCAGCCAAATTAAACTTCTGTACAGAATCCTATTTGGCTGGAACTTGTCATCAAACACACTAGTTAAAATCGGATTCTGCTGGCATCCCAATTTTAAGCTGGAAACTAGTTTCCATGTGCCAACCAAACGGGCCCTAAAGGTTTTAGTAGCTGTCATCCTATACTTCAATTGTTCCATATGGTGTGGCAAATCTGAATTTTGGATCAACCTGATTTTTAGGCTCTAATTGGCACATGAGGAGGGCCCACATGATGGAATACAAAGTTTTTTTTTCTTCTTCTTCTTTTTAAATAATGAGGCACATCTTTTAAATCGGCTGGATGGAATAGAAAGATCATGGCAAGCCTGCACACATAGTTTTTAGTTGTGGGCATCCTCCACTGGAATTGTCCCATGTGGTGTAGCCCATCTGATTTTGGATTGCCCTTTTTCTTTCTTTAAGGAGAACATGAGGGGGCTTGCATAATTAATGGACAGGTTGAATGTCATGCACGCATCATGGTAAGCAACGCATGGTATTCTAGGATGAGCTTAGCCCACATTATTGATTTAAATAACGATATTGATTAATATGCTATGGAAAATATTGGGATTGCATCGAATCGAGGAATGTATTGTTGGTTGAAGGAAACACTGGGAAGTGATGGAGTTTTATCATTAAGCTTTAGGATATGTTGTAAGAGATCATTTCACTCTTAGAACTTAAATGATCACAAAAAATAAGCACGCACAAAGGACTTTTTACATAAGATCTTAAATTATGCATTGTCTGATAAAAGAAATGCAATTATATTTAAAATGAGTTCATACAATTTATAAATCATATAAAAAGAAATTGCTACAAACAAATTTGGGAGAAAATGGATTTTTCCGAGTCTGTTTTTGAATTCATCCCAATGTATTGCATACATCGACCATATTGGGAAATTCTACCAAGAGTTTTAACAAAATATTGCAATGTATCAATGTATTACGATATTTCAACAATACAATACAATATTTTCTATCATACAGGGGAATTTAATAACTCCATATGTTGTATCAACAACATGCGAAGTTGAGATATTATCGGCTTTTAAATTACTAGCCTTAAAAGCATTGTAGATGGGAATTTAATAACTGTATGTTTTATCAACCACATGCAATGTTGAGATGCTATCAGCATTTAAAATACTAGCCTTAAAAGCATTGTAGTGGATCCTGCTAAATTCCCTCAATATGCATTGATATGCCATCCTCTAAATGGCTCGAGCTTTTAGACAGAGTTGTTGTTTAATTGTATCTGAGTGGAAGGTCACGTGTTTGAATCCCAAGAGTAGAAAATATGACACCAGAATATACTCTCCCACAAGCAGCTGTTATGTTCCCCCTCCACCCTTGCCCATGTTCCCATGCAGAGTTCCACCCTGCACAGGGGAGTGGCCCAACAAAAAGGAACGAGCTCTTCATTGTTCCAAATAAGTTGAAATGGTTGAATTACCCAAATTTCAACGAAATGCATTCACAGGCAAAGGGAAAAAAGGCACCCAAATGTTGGATTCTTGACTCAGCGATTCGGCCTAACTCGCTCAGGTTTTGAGTCCAGTCAGTGCTCACCCGAGTTGGGGGTAAATTGCTCTGACTTGCCTGAGTCGGGAGTGAATCAGTAGGACAATTTGTGGTACCAACCTGTAGGCATTCCAAGCGAGTCTGAGTCAACTCGGACATGAATGGTACAAATCAGGCAAGTCCTGGATTCATGGCTCAAACGCACCCAAGTTGGTCATTAAAGCAGTCTGCCCTAAGAAGAGGACGGACATGATACTCTGGTATGGAGGTCCCATTATCCATGTGGAGAGCTCAAGGTGAACGTGGGACCACCGATTAGGCATGATAATGGGTCAGCCAGGGCTTCGGCTCATAAACATAGCCTGGGGGCCTGGTCCGGTTTCAAATCTAGGTTCTGTGTCCAGGCCAACCTGGGCCGGATTGCACAGTGTTGAACGCAGCATCCACGTGGGTACTATGTATACATGGAAAACCTCTGTGAGCCCCACCATGATATATGCCTTTTTCTTTCATCCATGCCCTTCCATTCATTTTGCCAGATGATTTAGGGCATGAGCCAAAAAATGAGGCAGATCAAAAGCTCAAGTGAAGCGCACCAAAGGAAGTAGCGGAGATATAATGACACCAACCATTGAAACCTAAGGCCCACCATGAGGTTTATTTGTTATTTAACCTCTTCATAAGGTCATACAGACATGGCCAAAGGGAGGGAAAACACAAATATCAACTTATCCAAAACTTCTAAGGCCTTGAAGAAGTTTTCAATGGTAGGCATTCAATATCACTACTTCCTATTGTGTGGTCCACTTGAGCTTTGGATTTGTCTCTTTTTTTTGGCTCATGACCTAAAATGATCTGGTCAAATGACTGGACAGTATGGATAAAACACATACATCATGGTGGGCGCCCACAGAGTTTTGCCACGTATACACAGTATCTCTGTGTTCTAGCTGTGTTCCACATTATATACAATCCAGTACGCTTGTTGGCCGTCCAACCATTACTTAAAAATCGACAATTCAAAACCAAGAGGGTGTCTCCTATTCACCATACGTAGTTTAAAGACACCTGTATCTGGATCATGTTTCCATGTTCTATAGACTATTTACATGGTAGGACTTGTCGTAATTGAAAATATATATTCTTAGACTGGACTTATTTGAAAAACATATGATCATTTAAATATTTTATTGTTGGGCCAGGACTCGGGGGACTAGAACTTGGCTAGGGCCAAATTCAGCGTTGCCCTAGCCTGACCCATTGATACTATCAGCAATCTGCTATTACCACTAAACTAGTAGAAGAGAACCAAGAGTAGGGTGGTCCAATCTGAGTGATGTCAAAATGGGGCCGTGAGGAGTGAAATTGGAGGAACGGCAGGACAGTCCAGATGGATGGTGGAACTGCTCTTCCAATACATGTGGCTGCAGCAGCTCCCATGCATATCAGATATTTGTACTGCCTTACAATTAAAATGGCCCGTGGATCATTCTTTCAAGCCAATATTATGGGGCCAAATGCAAAATCGAAATTGATTGGAACATCCCATTTTGTTCGATTGTTTGTTCGTCCAACTATTCGTCAGACCCCATGAAGTGATCAATGATCAGAGTTAAGACATGTTATATACTTGGTGCCACACTCCCCTCCCTATAATAATCATCATCAAAACCGATATATTAGCCTTCCTAATCATGCCATTACTGTGATTATTTCCTAACATGAAATGTGCACAAGGGCATGTCATTGATAGAATCTGGTCCCCAGAAATGGATAAAATCAAAGAAAATGAGCCAAATTATTTGGAGTCCACGAAGAAATGGGAACTACTGATGTTATAAACAATATCTTTCACTTCTTATATGTGAATCATAGTAATGAAATACGAAGGTTTACTACCTATTACAATAAGATAGGTGTCAGGACCCATTGGAAACAAACCATTTATTATATAGGGCTCCCCTTGGACAAGAGAAGGCCAAAAAAGACTCTCGATTGATATTTCGACTATTGATAATATAAAGGTTATGGTGGCAGTTCCTGTTCAAAGCAAATGAGAAAAGGGTTGAAATAATCCAATTGAGAGATTCTATTTATTATCTTTCCACCATACAAAATGATACTTAACATATAAATAGGTTGGAAAATCAATGGAAGAAAATACAAATTCAAAGGCTAGAAGTCCTGATCCTATCGTATTTATTCAAGCAAACTTCATGAAATAAATAGAATTGATGAAAGCATCAAAGCGACACACCCGGTGAGATTTTTATGTGGAAAACCCTACAATGTGAAGGGAAAAACCATGGGACGATACCTGACAATAATCCACTAGAAAAAAGATGATCTTACAAGGATTCTTCTCGATTACATATGGGACAGATTTGAGGGACTTTGCTTCCCACACCACATTTTCCTACTTTTCCTACTTGTTTCAATTTCATCCATCCAACAATGGATGCATATTTATCCTTTCCTGGACATGAGATCTCTTGATTATCTTGGCTTTTCAGATTCCAATTCTTTTTATCTCCTGTTCTTCAGGTAAGCAAGACTTAAAAGATCACCTGTGAATGAGAGGAATCCAATGACTTATTTGTTCAAAGGGAGACTTGTGGAATCCAATGACTTCTTTGTTCAATGGGATGCCTGTAACTTGGGCTCACGGACACAACACTGTCACATGCCGAGACACAAACGGACATAAGCATCGAATGCAACCATCTTCAGCAGTGAACTAAGCAAGATTAAAACCTATCGTCCATCAATTGGAACCATCTTCAGTTGAATGCTAATTGACAACTCTTTGGATCTCATTGTCTTCAATAGACTTCTTTCATAATCACATCTCTGGTTGTCTTCCTTTCATACAAATCTTGCAACTTCTTCCACTTCCACAAGAATCATGCAAAACCTAACTCATATTTAAGCCAATTCAATCCATTCAAAGTCATCATCCAACCAATATAAGTAAGGTTTAGATCTTACAAAGTAGGGTTGGAGTTAAAGATATCTAACCATCTCTTCTACAAAGAGTGTCAAATCTCTTCTTTATTCTCCAATATCTCCATTTTATTGGTCACATCGTGTGGTGCATTTACTGCTTTCTTTTACTTATATCTAGTCACCACACTCACTCTCTCTCCAACCCCCCTAATTCTTCAATCGGTTCAAGCTTTACCCGAATCCTATCACATCAAAAACTCAGACTGAACGAGGTATTTCCATTTTCTTTACCGTCTCTTAAGTAAACAGATCCTAGAGGATTGCATGTGTTTTCGATTCCTCACTCCCACTCTGAGTTGGAGATTGCACTACGTATCATTCATTATCTTCATCATTCTTGCATTTAGCATTTGCATCATCATTTATCCTTAACTCCCATACCTCTCTAATTAGTTTGAACATGTGCTTTGGGGCTAGTCGATTTACCTGGATCCTACTACATCCAAAACTCGAATTGACTTGGCGTGTTTTCCTTTTCTTTATTGTTCTCTCTCTCGGGTAAACAGGTTTGGAGGATCGCCTCTGTTTCAATCTCTCGTTCCCACTCTTAAGTTGTACATTGCAATCCCTCATTTGCATCATTCTTGCCTTCTAAGTATATCCTCATTAGCATGTCTTTTCCCAACCTCCTTGTTAGTTTAGTCAACTAGAGTATATGCTCTGTGGTCTACCAATTCTCCATGCCTTTCCACATCAAAAACTCAAACCGACTAAAATCCTTTTCTATTTTTTAACTCTCTCTCACGTAAACGAGTCATAACAAATTATTTGTGATGATCCCTTACTCTCATTCTTGAGTTTGACATTATACCATTATATTGCATACCATCTATCTACCGCATTATCTGATGCTAAACTAATAGAATCCTTTAGACTTCATTGAGTTCCACAAAATAAAGATTGCACATTCATGATGGCAAAGAAGGTGCCTAATACCTTCCTTATCTATCATCGTTCCTTGCTCAGAATCTTAGGTCGCATGTCAAGAGCCATGACAAGATAGGAAATTCTCATATTCTTTGACTTTTAAAGATTTTGCAAGATCTAATCAACTGCGAAGATTTGAGTTAAGTGGCTAGTGGTAACTCCCAAGTCAACTGTTTTTAATCTCAAGTCAAACCATATGTCCGCACAAACGAGAAGCCTAAAAAGGCTCTTATAAGCGCGACCCAATGTTCACATATACACAATGCTAGCAATTAATGGCTATTGTTGTCCCAGTGCTCGAATTTCGACTCCAAAGGACTAGACCATTTCTCATATACAAAATAACTTTTCGTTAATTTTCACTCACGGCTGTTGCCTGTTTTTTTAAATGATGAAGCTACCCAATGATTGGTTGTAATAGTCTATTTTTTCTCGACAACACCAGCCCACCTTAATGATGGATGAAAGAGATGAAAGGATCTTACCATTCTGCAAGATGGATCACCTGATTAGCGGTTCAAATTTGTCAAAAGTGGCTTCCCATCTGATTTTTGACCCATCAGCACTAGCGACTAGAAGGATCATCCAAATGTCAGATTTCAGTGAACAAACGTCTATGAATCGGAGGTTAGGATTGTTCCATCAACCTGAATTTGACTTAAAACTCGAGTTAGTGATGGTGATTTCTCGTGGTACATTCCCAGAGTATCATGTCTAAGATCATCCGGACCGCTCAGTACCTACTTAGGTTACTAACGTTGGTAAACGACTTGCATGAGATCCATGTCATCCATCAGGTATTACACCCCTTCTTTACCCTTCATCCCAACAATCCTGTTGATTCAACACTCAGGTGGGCCACCTAAAACCTATTTCAATGTTATGGCCCACATGACTCTTCGCATACTGTGATTGTGATTTTTGGGTAATTTTTTCATCCTGACGAGGTACTTCCGATGACTGAATTGGATAGGATACAAACACTTGGGCCCCTACACGAAACTAATGGTGGGCATTCTATCCAATCTTCTTATTTTTTGACCCCTGAATTTTGGATTATCATGGTTTTTGGGTTCAATGTTCAAAGTGAGGCAGCTTGAAGGAGCGGATCTCATGAAAGATTTAGCAGTTTTTAATCTGGGCATCTTACAATGATCCAAACCATTTATACCAACAAGTCTTAATGCGTTTGGTATCTCTACTCTAATTAAATAAGAGCTTTTTGAATAAAAGCTATGTCAATAAGTCCTTTTTGTGCTAGTTCTGTCTTAAATAAGCTCGTTTGGTAAACTTTTCAAAAAAAAAAAAAAAAAACTTATTTAAAATAAGCATGTTTGGTAAAATTTTCAAATAAGAGTTTTTTTTAAGGATAGTTGATATCATTTTTAAATATTACAACAACTTTAATATAAGAGTAATCCAAATGGTTGTTTGGGTGGACCGTCACTTCATGTGGGGCCCAACACCATTAACAATTGCTCTTTATGTGAAGCCCCTCAATGTCCACTACCCATTACCCATCATGTGGACTCCACATTTGATGTGTCCATAGTATGGGCCCTACCTTTGAAGTGGATTGTCCATCATGTGGGGCCGACTTTTGATATCCACAATTCATCATGTGGGGTGCACCTTCTATATGAGTCATCCAGCATGAGACCTTGGATGTGGACCATCCATTTAGGTGGGGCCCACTTGATGTGAACTGTCCATTATTAGGGGCCACACTTTTATGTGGGTCATCCATCATGTGAAGCCCACTTCGCCCATTTTGTGGGCCCACCTTGATGTGGACCATTCATTATGTGGGGCCCCACCTTCATTATGTGTCGTTCATCATGTGGGCCCATCTTTGATATCAGCTGACCATCATGTGGGCCCACCTTCAATAACCATTATCCATCACGTGGATCACACCTTTGATGTGGACTGTCCATCAAATAGGACCCACTTGATGCACATGTTCCGTCATGTTGGGCCATACTTTGATGCTGGTCATCTATCATGTGGGGCCCACCTTTGATGTGAACCTTTCATTATGTGGGCCCACCTTGATGTGGGGTCTCGCTTTAATATGAGTCATTCATCATGAGGGGCCCATCTTTGATGTCCACCATCCATCATGTGAGTCCCACCTTTATTGTGGACCACTATCATGTGGGGACCACTTGAAGTGGATAGTCCATCATGTGGGACCCACCTCTGATGTCCACCATCTATCATGTAGGTCCCACCTTGGTTGTGGACCGTCCATCATGTGGGGTCCAACCTTTAATATGGGTCATTCATCATGTAAGCCCACCTTTAATTTTAACCTTCCATCATGTGGTGTCAAATTCAATGTCCACCATCCATCACGTGGGTCCTACCTTTAATGTGGAACATCTATCATGTGGGTCCCACAACAAATCATGTGGGGCCCACCTTTGATGTCCACCATCCATCATGTAGGTCCCACCTTTGCTATGGACCGCCCATCATGTGGGGCTCAACCTTCAATATGGGTCATTCATCATGTGAGCCCACCTTTAATGTCAATCTTCCATCATGTGGTCCCACAATCGATGTCCACCATCCATCATGTGAGTCCCACCTTTGACGCGTACCATCATCAGGTAGGGCTTGCTTGATGTGGATCGTTCATCATGTGAGGCCACACTTTGAAGCAGGTCATCCATCATGTGAGGCTCACCCTTGATGTGACCATACATTATGTAGGCCCACCTTTGATATGGGTCATTCAACATGTGGGGCCCACCTTCACTATGGTTCATTTATCATGCTGGCGTTTCTTGAAAAAATTGTAAAGAGAACAAAAAAAGGGTAAGATGGGAATTACTTGAAAAGTTTAAGGGGGTGTTTAGTGCATGGTATTAGATGAAATTAAGTGGGATGAAATTGCATCTGGTTCGTGCAAATTCCATATGATGTTTGGGGAGGATGGGAGGCTTGGGATTAGGTGGGATGGAACTGCAATTGATCTCATATGGGATTTTGGTGGGATTTCAAAATCCCACACATGTGGGCCCCATATTAATGCATATGTTTTATCCATGCTGTCCATCCATATAAGTTCTTTATACATGACACTATGGTTATATACATGTTCAAGTGACGGACATCCGTTGTGAATTTGGTCCGTTGATTGCAATTCCATGGTCCACCAAACGGGATTTTGCTTAATCCAATGGTTTTCCCATGGTAAGTATTTGATCCCAAACATAGGATTGGATATGAAAATACCATGGGATTACCGACATATAATCATTGTGCAATAAATGATGTTAATCCCACCAAATCCCACTCCATCCCTTCTAATACCATGCGCCAAACACGCCTTAAGGGTAAACTTATCCAAATACTAGTCCAAAATGTCTACCCGTTTAAGCCAAATAAGCTCCGTTTCAAAAAGTAACCCCTTCCCTACTTATTAAATCGGAGCTTATTTGCTACTTCCTAAAAAAATTAAGCAATTCATTGGACTTTTACCAAACAATCTAAAAGCTTATTTTTTTAGAAATAAGTCAATAAGCTCTTATTTGTAGAGATGCCAAATGCCCCCTTACTTTATTGAGTCGAAAGACTATCAAATAAAAATCTATCCATTAGGTTATTTCAATCCTTCGATGATAAGGCTCTTTTGCCTTGAACATGAACAATCATAAGGTTGAAATATTTCATTTGAGAGGGTTTTTGGGCATCCCCCAAATGGAAAAGGAGCCACAGGAAATAAACATTTTGTATCATTGAAAATTACAATGGCTCGAGTCCCAACATATCTCATTACAGATACATATCCCATGCATTTGAGCTTCTCTCTCAACACAATAATCAGCCTATCAAATTCCTAGGATACGTATAAAAAAAGAAAAAAAAGAAAAAAAGGGTTAAGCTTTGATTCCATGGTTAGAATTGTATAAGCTCCTAGAAGAGCTGGGGTTATACTTCAAATCATCCACCTTACAGTGCACCATGTGGAATGATGTTGAGAAGGCCAATTTTGGGCATCTAAATGGGTTGGACCATCCCATTCCCTAAAAAATAATGAGTTGAACCATCCTAACCATTGGAAAAAGACTGCCAAAACCTGAGTAGAACCATCCAAACCATGAAAAAAAAGATTGTCAAAACCCAAACCCATCTTCTGGTGACCAAAACTATAGCAATTTAGGATGGTTTTTCCTCGGTTTTTCTTCCACTTCTTCTTACTTTCATGTGCATCAAAAGCATGGTTTGATGTACCCATCATGTAATACATACATCAGTAAGGATGTGATAAGATCCTGAATCAGTAGTGAAATATTTAGTAGACCACAATACCAACGATGTGATAAGATCCTGAATCAGTAGTGAAATATTTAGTAGACCACAATACCAAGGATGTGATAAGATCCTGAATCAGTAGTGAAATATTTAGTAGACCACAATACCAATTTGCAAAAGACAGCCTAGCTTGTAAGAACCAGGCCACTGACTCCATTGATGTGCCGCCATCATTTAACCATCTCTTCTCTTCCTACTTTCAACCCGCATTGATCCATACAATCCCCTGTCAGCCCATTTAAGGACGTGATACAACCCTGAATCAGTGGTGACCTATGTAGTAGAGATGACAAAACCCATGTGGTTTGGAAGAAAGAACCAGGCCACAAAACCCATTGGTGAGGTATGCCTTAACCATCTCTACCTAAAAAAGAACAGACAATAATCTAGAGAGGTTGGTTTGCCAGATATCTCTATGTAAAATAGAAAATATATAGTCTGCTACTCCATTATCATCACCATTGGTTTGATAATGGCTATAGAGGCCGTCCATCCAATCTTCTCTCAAAGGATCCGAAGATGCACATCTCAACCGCCTATTAAAGGGTCTGGTTTATCATAATATGCTTGGGTCATATGACTCTACTAGTATGCAAGTACTCTCCCCTGAGTTGGAAAGGCCAATAGCAACAGACATGAGAGAGCACTACTGTTAGTCCACATCTTCAAGATTTAGTATGAAGAAAAACAGAGAACGGACAACCACATGAAAGTATGCGGAGCATGATAATCACTGATCAAAATTAGAAGGTAACAATAATGCTGGAAAAGAAGATCAATAAATAAAAAATTAAAAAAAAAAGGCTCATCAAGTGTAAAAGGATTTCTGGGCGTAGAGGAAGATGGCATTGTGGGAACCACATGATAAATGATGGGAAGATCAGATCTGAGGGAATGACAAGCAAACTAACAGAACTACTCTAAAATCCTAATTCAGGATTCAATATTCAATATATGCTTGATTCCATGGAAATTTTGGGACAGTAGCAAATCTTCATGAAATGAAGGTACAAAAATTTACCAACACAGAAGAGTTCGTAAGAAGAAAACTAAAAACCTAAACATCTCATAGAGATGAGCATTGTAACCAACCATCACAAACTCAAAAACCTAAGCATCATAAGAGTTTTTATCAAACTAAATCATCAGAAAATCACGGTCATCTACTCTGTTATTACTCGATCCGACTCGGTCCCTGTGACCAGACCATGAACGGTTCAGATCAGTTCAAGCCTGGCTGACTCGGTACCAAGTTGGATCCGACTTGGCAACACTAACCAGCCTATCAAAGTCCTAGGATAGGTAAAGGGGGTTCAGCTTTGATTCCATGGTTAAAATTGTCTAACCTCCTAGAAGAGCTGGGAGTTATACTTCAAATCATCCGTCTTACAGTGCACCATGTGGAATGATATTGAGGCCAATTTTGGGCATCTAACAAGTTTGGACCCTCCCAATCCCTAAAAAATAATGAGCTGAACCCATCCCAACCATGGAAAAAGATTGCCAAAACCCATCTTCTTGTGACCAAAATCAAAGCAATTTAGAATGGTTTTTCCTAGGCTTTTTCTTCCTCTTCTTCCAACTTTCATCTGCATCAAAAGAATGGTTTGATGCGGGGCATTACAAACTTCTCGCTCAGGAATAATCCTGTGTCAGGATGTGATACTACACTGAATCAGTACTGAAGTATTTTCTAGACCACAATTAAGATTGGCAAAAGACAGCCTAGTTTGGAAGAAAGAGCCAGGCCACTGACTCCATTGCTGAGCCATCACTCAACCATCTCAACCTACTTTCATCCAGCATCGATCCATGCACTGGGGTCACCCAGGAATAATCCCCTGTCAGCCCAAAAAACCCGTTTGGGCGCAGTTTGGAAGAAAGAACCAGATCACAAAGCCAATTGGCAAGCCATGCTTCAACCATCAACCAAAAAAGAACAGTAATAAAACAATAATTTAGAGCTTGGTTTGCCAGATCCACCTAAAAGCAATAAAATAAATAAATCTCATGCTGATGCCATTGGCTGATGTACCACAGACGGCAACTCAACAATCTGCATGGAGATAAAAGGTCGTGGAAACGCTCACATTTAGACTGCCTATTATAGCAAAGAGCCTGGTTTTTCATAATATGCTTGGGTCATATTGACTCAACTAGTATTGTAAGGACTCCGCTGAGTAGTAAAGGCAGATAGCAACCGAAATGAGAGAGCACTAATATAAACAGTTCATTTCTTCAAGAGAAGTCACAAGAAGATAAGATTTCAGACAACCACATATGTGGTGTGTGATGATCCCTGGTCAAATTATTGGAAGGTGACAGTAATGTTGGAAAAGATAAATAAAAAGCTTATCAAATGGGTAAAGGAATTTTGGGCCTAGTGGAAGATTGAGTGGGGCCACGTGATAAATGATGGATGGGAAAGATCAGGTTCCAAGGGAATGACAAAAGCAAACGAACAGAAATACAAAATGCTAATTCACAATTCAATATTGAATATTCAAAACATGTATGAGACTCTCCTTGAAAATTTTCCCATAGCAGCAAATTATCATGAAGATATATATGCTACTAAGATTAAGGTGATATAAAATAAATAAACACTTGTAGACTAAGATGACGATTTATTAACTACTTAAACATAGAGAGAAGCAAGTCTATCAACACAGCCACATGAGGGCCTTCTTCACAGAGTTCATAAGAAGAAAACTAAAAACCTAAAACATCTCATAGAGAGAGCAGAGAAACAATCACAAACTTAAAACCCTAAGCATCATAATAGAGTTTTTATCGAACTTAAACATCAGAAAGACCAAATTCAACTTAAAACTGGGCATGATTCAGAAACCACCACGGAGACGGAGAACAAGGTGAAGGGTGGATTCCTTCTGGATATTGTAATCTGCCAGTGTACGGCCATCCTCAAGCTGCTTGCCAGCGAAGATGAGGCGCTGCTGGTCAGGTGGGATCCCCTCCTTGTCCTGGATTTTCGCCTTGACATTGTCAATGGTGTCAGAGCTCTCCACCTCCAGAGTGATGGTCTTCCCCGTCAGTGTCTTCACAAAAATCTGCATCCCACCACGCAGCCGCAGTACAAGGTGGAGTGTTGACTCCTTCTGGATGTTGTAGTCCGCCAGAGTCCTTCCATCTTCAAGCTGCTTGCCTGCAAAGATCAGACGTTGCTGATCAGGAGGGATGCCCTCCTTGTCCTGGATCTTCGCCTTGACGTTGTCAATGGTGTCCGAGCTCTCAACTTCAAGAGTGATGGTCTTCCCAGTGAGGGTCTTCACAAAGATCTGCATGCCACCACGCAGACGCAGCACAAGGTGGAGCGTTGACTCCTTCTGAATGTTGTAGTCAGCAAGGGTGCGGCCATCCTCAAGCTGCTTGCCAGCGAAGATCAGACGCTGCTGATCTGGGGGAATTCCTTCCTTGTCCTGGATCTTGGCTTTCACATTATCGATCGTATCAGAGCTCTCGACCTCAAGGGTGATGGTCTTTCCAGTCAGCGTCTTGACAAAGATCTGCATCCCACCCCTCAATCGGAGAACCAGGTGAAGGGTGGATTCCTTCTGGATGTTATAGTCGGCAAGGGTGCGGCCGTCCTCAAGCTGCTTCCCAGCAAAGATGAGACGCTGCTGGTCTGGTGGAATGCCCTCCTTATCCTGGATCTTGGCTTTAACATTGTCAATTGTATCAGAGCTCTCGACCTCAAGAGTGATAGTCTTTCCAGTGAGGGTCTTGACGAAGATCTGCATCCCACCCCTGAGCCGGAGCACAAGGTGAAGGGTGGATTCCTTCTGGATGTTGTAGTCAGCAAGGGTGCGGCCATCCTCGAGCTGCTTGCCGGCAAAGATCAGGCGCTGCTGATCAGGCGGGATGCCCTCCTTATCCTGGATCTTGGCCTTGACATTGTCAATTGTATCGGAGCTCTCAACTTCAAGAGTGATCGTCTTACCAGTGAGTGTCTTCACAAAGATCTGCATCTGTTATCAAAGAAATTAAAGAAAAAAAAAGTCAATTAATTTCCTCTAAAATCATAAACAGTATAATAAAAACCATTAAAAGGTATCTCACTACACAAAAATCAGGACAAAGTAGCTCAAAACCCTAAACAAGATGACAAAACCATGTACAGAACATCAAGAGAGAGAGAGAGAGAGAGAGAGAGAGAGAGAGAGAGAGAGAGAGAGGCAACTATATCATCTACAAGGGAGAAAATGTGAAAAAAAAGAAGAAGAATTTTAGGTCTGTTGCAATAACACCAAACAGAGATCTAAATCCAAAAATTACATCCTTTTGTCAACAAACATATACAAATTCAACATATTCATATTCCCAAACAAAGCTAATGACAACAGTTGAAATTACAATAAGAAATAAAAAAATTATCAGCAGCAGCAAATTGAAATCCATCAAAAACAAGAAATAGCTGAAAATCTAATCATAGTTTCAAGGACTGATAGTAAAAAAACATAAAATTACAAAACCAAATGAGGGCAAGAATTCATCTACAGACCAAAAAAAAAAAAAAAAACAGTTTGAAGTCTGTTGTAGTAACATCGAAAGAAAAATCAAAATCCAAAAGCAGACCACATCCTTCTCTGCACAAATTTATAACCTTAATTCAACAGATTACATGCCTCAAAAGATAACAAAAAAGTAAAAATAAAACAGCAGAAGTAGCAAGAGAGACAGTGAATTTCCTCTAAAATAACACATAGATTCAAGATCAGATGCAGCTAAAAAAATATTGCTGAAAATCCAATAGTAGATACAAGATAATGAAATAGCATAATAAATAAATAAAAATTCAACAAGATCTCAGAGAATTGCTGAAAACCCAATAGTAGATACAAGATAATGAAATAGCATAATAAATAAATAAAAATTCAACAAGATTTCAGAGAATTGACCACATATTTGATAAGTAAAAATAAAACAGCAGAAGTAGCAAGAGAGACAGTGAATTTCCTCTAAAATAACACATAGATTCAAGATCAGATGCAGCTAAAAAAATATTGCTGAAAATCCAATAGTAGATACAAGATAATGAAATAGCATAATAAATAAATAAAAATTCAACAAGATCTCAGAGAATTGCTGAAAACCCAATAGTAGATACAAGATAATGAAATAGCATAATAAATAAATAAAAATTCAACAAGATTTCAGAGAATTGACCACATATTTGATAGGATGACATCCCATTGTTGATACTTGCTCGGGCATAATAGATGAAAAAAAGCAAAATTCATAAGATTCATCTAAAAAATAAAAAACAGTAGTTGAATATCTGATTGTTCATTCAATATCTACAAGGAAAAAAAATTACAAAACTCGCCCAAGAACTCTCAAAAGATCACAAAATATAGCTGAAAATCTAATCATAGATTCAAGAACAGATGCAACATCAGCAAACAGAAAAAATCAGAAACAGAGCAGCAGATCTCGTCCACAGTAAGACCTGGTATCATTAATAATAATAAAAAGAAACTAAAAGCCCCTTGAAATAGCAGATCTGTTCGAACCACAAGAATAACTGAATCAGATGGTAAAGTCAAGATCAGCAGATCGTGCATCTATACACAGATCTAACCACAGAAAAAAAAAACTATACATTAACAATAACTACACAAAAACCGAAAGTAGATTCAAGATTAGACACAACAGCATATAAAAAAGTCAGCACCAAACAGTATAAAAATCAGAAAAAAGTGCAGGAGATCTCATCCATAGTCAACAAACAAGAAACACCTAAAACCCCGTAAAATAGCAGGTCGGCTCGAACCACAAAAATAATTGAAAATCAGATCGTAAAGACAAGATCAGCAGATCTTGTATCTCTACACAAATCTAACCTTAAGAAAAAAAAATAACAAAAGCTGCTCAAGATCCGATCGTAGGTTTAAGATTCGACGCAATAACATAAAATAAAAAAATAAAAAAAATAAAAACACAATTTGCCAAAAATCCAATCATAGGTTGAAAATCAGATACAATAACAAAAAAAAAAGCCACAAAAACTCATCTAAAAGCCTGAAAAATCTGAAAATCCGATCGTAGATTCAAGATCTATGATAGTAACACAATAAAAACAAAAAACAAAAAAAAAAACCTCTCAAAAGACCATAAATAACGGCTGAAACCCCGATCATAGATTCAAGATCAGATTCAACAACATCACCTAACAGCATGAAAACCAGAAACAGAGCAGGAGATCTCATCCACAGTTAGATCTACGCCATAAATAAAAAAAATAAAATACCTAAAATCCTCTTAAAATAGCAGATCCGTTGGTGTAAAATCATCTATCTAGATCTAGACCATGGAAAGAAAATGAAAATTTCCGAATCTAAAATTACAGAAACGAAAAGAAGAAAACAGACATACCTTAGAGAGAGAAGGGATTGGAGCTTTTTCTTTTTTTCCTTTGAGAAGAAGAGAAAAACGAATGAATGAGGACGCCAAACACAGCGGCTGCTATTTATGGTGGCGATTGCCGAGTCCGTTACGTCTCTGTGGGCCCCACGTGACGGAACTACCAAGAAAGTCCAGCCAATGGTTGTTCGAAACGTGTAAAGAATGAGCTGGCAAGCACCTCTTTGCACGCAATGGCTGAGAATTCTTTGACGTCGTGAGGGGAAATTTCCGAATGTCGCTAGATTTTTAAAAGATCGATATATTATCGTGATTTACGGTTAATCACAGTAATATCAAGATATTTTAAAATTCTCGAAAGTTTTAGACCTTTAGTGATTTTATTTCTAAATTTTCGTGATTTTAGTGGAAAATTTATGTAGAAGCTGTACTTGTACATTCAAGTCTTGATAATAAATATTTTAAATGTTTTTTTTGTTTACTGTAATATTTTCTAATAATATCGCGAGAAAAATCCCTATAAATTAGAAGAAGATAATTGCACCTGACGCGGATGGTGATGGGAACGAATTAGGTGTCTTGACAAATGGGTCATAAGTGTAAATATGAACAATATGCGGAATAATCGGATCGTCTATGCATCGAATAATGGAGATTTCATACTGTAATCTTAAAGCTATACCTGATTGGGAAGACATTCCCGATGCCGCCGTGTTGCCGAGAAGAACTCTTGGTCTTCCGCACCTTACACCTTTAGGAGAATACTCAATGGGACTAGGGTTTTCTCTTGTGTGTTGGTGAGGGGACCAAGACGTATATTTATAAAAAAAATGGCCAGAGAAGCTTACCTATCACACTTCTCTCCTATAAGGTCTCCACACCGTAGGTTTCCATATCAGGCTTAATAACCGCGTATAGGGAACACGGTTCAAGCGTCCCACCCCAAACCTATTTGTAATGATCACAACTATAGTGGGGCCCACTGAATCGCTCAATTTGAATAATCCAACGGTCATGATCTAAATTGATGATCAAGTGTGGCCCACCTAATGAAGTCTTACATTCTCCCACTTAGGCCACACTGATCTCTGAAAGAAAACAAAACATTTTATTTTATTTTGTGAAAAATAATTTTATAAAACATATTTGTTTCAAAAGTTCCTAATGGGCGCCCTACTGATTTCAAAACAATACCATTGGATAAATATGAGCAACGCTTGTCAGATCCGATCCATCAAGACCACTAATATTGAATCGTGGTAGTCAACACAACATTTAATATTGGTGTGACGAATCACAATCACAGATACCAATAGCCCTAACGACATGGATCAATGACATGGGGTGTGGTATGAAGATTACACGTCTTATGTGATCATACGTGTTTATCTTCAAGTGGTCCTATTGAACGTGTCTCCAAGACACAAACCAAAGTCTTGTTTACTCAAAACTAAATGTGCACATGAAGGAGAAACAAGATATAAACTGAAAAACAGAATCATCAATGCATAAAAGATATCTCTAAATAATGTCTGGACATAATCGGATCATACATGAAAACTCCCACTACTGAAATACATCCTTGGGATCAACAACTCCCATAGACGTCACATGCTCCTTAAAGAGCGTGATAGGAAGGCCTTTTGTGAGAGGATCCGCTATCATCAGCCTTGTGCCGATGAGTTCCACAGACACTTGACGATTCTGAACTCTCTCCTTCATAACAAGGTATTTGATGTCAATGTGCTTTGACCTCGATGAATGCTTATTGTTGTTGGAGAAGTTAACTGCAGCTGAACTATCACAGTAGATCTTCAATGGTTTTGGGATCAACTGCACAACCCGTAAACCAGAGAAAAAACTCTGAAGCCAGACCGCCTGATTCGTGGCTTCATGATAAGCTACATACTTTGCTTCCATGGTAGATGATGCCGTAATCGACTGTTTCACGCTCTTCCATGATACGGCTCCACCAACTATCATGAATACATAGCCCGAGGTGGACTTCTTGCTGTCGAGACAACCAGCAAAATCTGCATCTGTATATTCTACCAACTCTAAATGGTCGGATCTCCTGTATGTGACTTCGAAGTCCTTTGTCCTTTGCAGGTAGCGCAACACTTTATTTACAGCTATCCAATGATTCATTCCTGGATTGCTAAGGTACCTGCCCAACATTCCAACCACAAAAGCAATATCTGGACGCGTACAGACCTGAGCATACATGATGCTCCCTACTGCTGACGCAGACGGAATAGCTTTCATCTTATCCTTCTCTAGGTCATTCTTAGGACACTGAAATTGACCAAACTTGTCACCTTTTACAATAGGTGCTTGGCCAGGAGCACAACCTTGCATGCCAAACCTTTCGAGAACCCTATCAATATAGGCCCTCTGCGACATGCCAAGTAATCCACGTGATCTGTCCCGGCTAATCTGAATGCCGATGACAAAGGAGGCATCACCAAGATCTTTCATCTCAAAATTTTGAGATAGAAATTTCTTAGTCTCACGCAACAATCCAATATCACTACTGGCCAATAAAATGTCGTCAACATACAAGATCAAAATGATAAACTTACTCCCACTGATTTTCACATATATGCACTCATCCGTAGTGTTTTCAATGAAACCATATGAGAAAACAACTTCATGAAACTTTAGGTACCACTGTCGTGATGCCTGTTTCAACCCATAAATGGACTTCTTAAGTTTGCAGACCAGATGTTCTGAGCCTTTGGCTTTAAAACCTTCTGGCTGCAACATATATACGTTCTCCATTAAATCTCCATTGAGAAACGCAGTTTTCACGTCCATTTGATGTAGCTCCAAATCCATATGAGCCACAAGAGCCATAATGATACTAAAGGAGTCTTTCTTAGATACAGGTGAGAAAGTCTCCTTAAAGTTAATGCCCTCACGCTGAGTGAAACCCTTTGCAACTAATCTGACTTTATACCTTTCGATATTGCCCTTAGAGTCCCGTTTGGTTTTAAATACCCATTTGCAACTAATCGGCCTAATCCCTTTAGGCAATTCAACAAGGTCCTAAACTTTGTTGTCCTTCATGGATTTCAATTCATCATTCATGGCATCGAACCAATGAGAAGAATTTGCACTTTGTTCGACCTGTGAAAGGGATACAGGATCCTTTTCAACTCAAATGTCAAACTCATGCTCCTGCAAATAGATGATGTAATCATCTGATATTGCAGATCTTCTCTCTCTATGAGATCGTCTTAATGGCTCATCATTCTGAATTGGATTTTCCATTTCCTCATCAGTGGGTTGTATTTGAGGTTGTACATGGTCGTCCATAGGGAACTCATGGTCTACTGCTGGACGGATAACCATGCTACTCTGAATGATTGTGGTGGGAATCACAATCCGCTCTTTCTCAAATACAATATCTCTTAATTTGTGCTTCCACTATCTTCAGTGTTCTCAATAAACCTAGCATTCGCAGTCTCAATGACTCTCATGGAATATGATGGACAATAAAATCTGAATCCTTTTGATCTTTCTAGGTATCCAATAAAGAAGCAACTAACAGTTATAGGGTCAAGTTTTCTTTCATGCGGGTTATATGGTTTGGCTTTTGCAGGACAACCCCATACATGAAAATATCGTAGACTAGGCTTTCGCCCTGTCCACAATTCATATGGAGTTTTCATTACAGCCTTACTTGGGACCCTATTAAGGATATACACATCCATTTTCAATGCATCACCCCACAAAGATTCTGGCAACGTAGAATTACTAATCATAAATCACACCATGTCCTTTAGGGTGCGATTATACCTTTCCACTACACCATTCTGCTCTGGAGTACCAGGCATGGTGTACTGGGCGAAGATGCCACAATCTTGTAGATATCTAACGAATGGACCTGGATTACGCTCAGATTCGTCATACCTTCCGTAGTACTCACCACCACGGTCGGATCTAACGACTTTGATCTTCCTGTCGAGTTGATTCTCGACTTCAGCCTTATAGATCTTAAAAGTATCCAGGACGTCTGATTTTTCGTTAATAAGGTATAAGTACCCATAACGAGAGTAGTCATTTATAAAAGTGATAAAATACTTCTGCCCATTCAAGGATGCTGTAGGGAACGGTCCGCAGATGTCTGTATGAATCACTTCTAAGAGTCCTACGCTCCTAGTGGCATCCTTTTCCCTTATTCTAGTCTTGTTGGGGTCCCAAAAGTCAAGGTCTTCGAAACAATGATTATGAGTGCCCAAATCATCACCTGATTAGATTTAGGGCCAGTGCATCGGAAATTGCGACGAAAATCACCACACACATCACACTAGACCATGTTTACGTCGAATTTTGTAACAAGGTCCTCCAGACGTTCGTCTGAGATGAGGGCCATCCATGCCCGAGACTAGAAACCATGACCGCTCATATGTCGGGAGCTGTTCATATCAAGAGTGCTCGCATTTTGGAGATGCGACCCCTTTCGTCGAGCACAAGCCGGGGTGGTCGTATTTTGGAGATGCGACCCCTTTCGTCGAGCACGAGCCGGGGTGGTCGCATTTTGGAGATGCGACCCCTTTCGTCGAGCACGAGCCGGGTGGTCGCATTTTGGAGATGCGACCGCTTTCGTCGAGCACGAGTCGGGCTGGTCGCATTTTGGAGATGCGACCGCGATTCATCACTTCTCTTTAAAGCCAAATTTGTCTACAACAGACCAAAAATGAAAAATTGAGCCAGTGGTGGACCCCACTGGTCATCATGATCAGAACCCTACAAATTTGGGAGGGTTACCTCAACCATGAAGAAATAGGGCCAGCGCATCGACTTCCATCGCAAAGCGGGCCCCGCAAGCCCTCCGTTTCGCAAAATTCAATTTTGCAAAACACAAGTAGGTCAGCGCGTCCAGAAATCATTGTCCAGCGCATCATGAAATTCAATGTTATAGTCAAAATAGCGGTGATTGTATATCATCACGACGTCCTGATCTGCGAGCAGTCCTTCTCATAGCCGTTAAAAGGCGTCACACCTTAATATGTGAGCAGCTTGTCTCGCGAGCGGTTCCCAACTTATGAGCAGTTCTGACTACTGATGGTTAGCGAATCAGGCATTTTAAGGAATTCCAGGACGTCGAGCAGTTCTGACTACACGCGGCGGTCTCCTATTGGCCGACTTCGGCTATAAATACCCCCCTCGCCTCATTTGAAAGAATCGAGAGAAGGAGAGAGCTTTAGGTTTTTGAGCTCGCCGGAATCCCTCGCTGGAATCCCTTTTTCCGACCGCCGGAAACCCTCCGCCGATCACCGAAAATCCCACTTCCGACCGCAGCAGGTCTGGTGGAGAACCTAAAAATATATAAGTAAAGTAACGCATCACGAAATACGTTGAATAGACTTATTTTTATCGACGCACTGGCCCCAGCGCATCACGAAAATGCTCCAGCGCATCGCAAAATAGGCCAGTGGATCAGATAAATCAATATTCCAAAGCTAAACATTTTAAGGACGCACTGGCCCCAGCGTGTCACTAAAATACCCCAACGGATCAGAAAAATACACATTCCGAAACAAAGTTATTTTAGACGCACTGGCCCCAACGCGTCACTAAAATACCCCAGCGGATCATGAAAATGAACATTTTCAATAATCAATTTTGGACGCGCTGGCCCCAGCGCATCAGTAAAATCAGGCCGGCGGATCATAAAAATCAACACTCTAAACGTCCATTTCAGCACCTTTAAATCTTCATTTTATGACGTTTTCGAGCCTTGTTTGGGCCTATTTTGAGTATTTCGAGCGTTCCGGACGCAATGAAGCAGTCAAATAACTCATCCGGGCAACCCAATGAGCAGAATCCAAGCCTTCGGAGTCCGATCCAACACAACAAGATGAACGAAGTAACTTCTCGAAAAGAGGCCGCCAGTGCTTAGAATCATACCAATGTATCATCATCACATGTACTATCATAATATGATCCGGATTCAGGTCCGGACTAAGCAAAGGGGACTATGGTTAACACGATAAACCATACCAGGAGAGTTCTAAACTAGCACACGAAATTTGTTAAAGACTGACACTTCAAGAACAGTCGATGCCCTACCCATCCAAACGGCATCCGCTGGTTGAGCTGCTCAGGTACATATAACTGCAGATCGGTCTTCCCGCGGTCACCCGTCACAAATGACGGGCGCAGGCCCAGAGTTGCACCCCTCGGTTAAAAGCCCTGACAGTCTCAGCCCGGATCTCCGGTCAAAACATGGGACATAGACATCTGACTCGTACAAAGATGGATCAATCCATAACAAAACACAACAAATACAGGTCTCTGCGACCATACAAATACAGGTCTCCGCGACCATACAAATACAGGTCTTCACGACCATACAAACACAGGTCTCTTCGACCACCCAAAATACAGGTCTCTACGACCATGAACTCTAAGGCCATAGTCCCTGATTACTTAGTCTTCTGCCCATCGATTTGGGCTTTTCCTGAATACTCCACCCCATTTACAATTGCTATTCATAGTGGAGTTTTGTCGCTTTGTGCCGTGGTTTTCTCCCGCAAGGGTTTCCATGTAAAAATCTCTGTGTTCTTTGTGGCGTGCATGATTTATATTTTTGCCTCCTTATTTGCTTTATTTTATTTGTCTATGAGGCGTATGCATTTACTTTTGCCTTTTAATTAAGGGTGATCGATCCATTCGATGTACTTAAGGGCTCGTGCCAGATCACGGCCTGGAATGTACAAGATCTCAGGATCTCTGGAATAAAATTTGCCTTGTGATATCTTTTCTTGTGTACCTTTTTGTGAATGCTTGTGATTGTCTATGAATGTTTCCATTATTTAGAACCCCAAAGCAACAAAACACCACATTTCAGAAAATATCCTCGCGATACATTCTTCTAGTTCCAACAAACTAGCGACTCTGCTGGGGATCGAACTATACCAGAATCTCTGGCTACATCTGAATATAGAAAAACTCTAAGATCAATTACTTGCAAACACGAATCTGCGTATAGGAAGGCTACCGCGAGGCGTAATGTTTCGGCGCCCCTCAGGCGTCAAACTGGCGATTCTCAACGGGAACGTCAAACTGGCGATTCTCAACGGGAACGTTCTTCCCTTCATCTCTAAGGCAATAGACGCTTTAAAAGGTTTTCAAACCCACAAATTTCCACAACTACACGTATTTGTCTCCATCTTGCTTATTTTGGTCGGTTTATGCACTACGATCGATGGGCTCACACTCTCGGCCGCATTTATGAACTGTTCTAACGATTTTATGACACAGCAGAATTAGCAAGATACTAACAAAGACAGGAGAGATGGCACAACTCATGCGTCTTCCTCACAACAAGGGGATTTAGCTTCCCCCACTTCACCGCAACCGTGACATTCGTTCTTGAATCAGACCGGTAGCTGGTTCACAAGTGCGAGCAAAAGAAAGGATTAAAGAAAGCAGTAATAAGGACCTCATGCAAAAAGAAGAATGTCGTTGAGCCACACCATGTGATCAAGAAACAGTAGCTGTATGTTCAGACTAACAGAGTCAATAAAACTGGTAGGGCTACGACAACAAAGAGAGCTCAAAGTTTCATCTTTATAGCCGATGAATTCCTAGCACTGTCAAGAAGAGGCCTAAGATTACAACTCGTAAGGCAGATGAAGAAATAACAGGGGCATCTATCACAAAGGTTGTTATGGTAGAGCAGAAACCACAACTAGCACAAGTCGCAATGGTCCAGGTCGTCGAGGAAGAAGAGCCAAGTGACCAGAAATACAAATCACCATCCAAGAACAGATTGATAAGTTGGCTCAAGCCCAAGAAGACATGACGAGGGAAATGAGAGAAATCAAGGAGATTCTAGCAGCACTGGTTGCGCAAGGGGCAGTTCAAAGCGCCGTTGTGCTCGCTAAACAATCGATGGAGGAATCGCAAGGGGCAGCTGAGAGACCTATGATTGTAGAGTCACAGGTTCGGCCCAGAAATGTCTCATTCAAGCATACTACCGCACTGCCATCACAGATGACAAGGGAAATGTTATCTAAAAAAAAAAAAGAGTCAAAGGGAAAAGACTAAGACGTGAAATGGGAGAAGTTACCGACGTTGACGAGAGAAAGAACCCTAAGGATCGAAAGCAACCAGGGTTAGGATGCAAGATAGAAATCAAGATATTAAAGGCTCAAGACAAGGACAAGGGATTCAAGGACCCGCGACAGGCAACGATTGTTGAAAGAAATGGGGCAAACAGATCACACACATTCGATGTGAACGACTTGGTCCCAATTATGGAACAGTTAATCAAAGAAGGAGAGTTGCAATTACCAGAGCCCATCCGACCAAATGAAATAGGATGCGTAGGAGACCCTAATTATTGTGAGTATCACCGGATTGTGGGGCACAGAACTGAAAACTGTTTCACTCTAAAAAGAAAGATTCAGAGGATGATAAACCAAGGCATCATAAACTTGAGAATCGAAGAACTCAAGAAGAGTCCGCTCGAAATGGCTTCAGCAGACACAACTCAAGAAAACACTTGCCCAGGGACTTTGTCCCATGAACTCGAAAAATCATGAACGTTTACAAACAGTTGCAGAAAGCTAAAAGGGAGGCAGGGGTGTACACACGTTCATGCATACACCCATTTTATTCATGCACTACATTTTCTATACATTTATGCATCCAATTACGTTGTACCATTACATGTATAAAATATGAAATGTCATTATGGCTTTTCTTGACAACAGGTACCGTAATCAGAAGGAAAATGAAAAGACAAACTTCAAAGGGTTTTGATAAGTACCACAATTGCCACAGCCTCCAGGATACGAGGATAAACTGAACCACACAGCCTCCAGGATACGAGGATAAACTGAACCACACAGCCTCAAGGATACGAGGATAAACTGAACCACACAGCCTCCAGGATATGAGGATAAACTGAACCACACAGCCTCCAGGATACGAGGATAAACTGAACCACACAGCCTCCACGATACGAGGATAAATTGAACCACACAGCCTCCAGGATACGAGGATAAACTGAACCACACAGCCTCAAGGATACGAGGATAAACTGAACCAATACGAGGATAAACTGAACCACACAGCCTCCAGGATACGAGGATAAACTGAACCACATAGCCTCCAGGATAAACTGAACCACACAGCCTCCAGGATACGAGGATAAACTGAACCATACAGCCTCCAGGTTACGAGGATAAATTGAACCAATACAATTCTAAAATACCCTAGGCTTCGGGTATAAACCAGCCAATACAATTCTAAGATACCCCAGGCTACGGGTCTAAACTGAAGCAATATAGTTCTAAATCCAAGACTAAAGATCATAATTGTCGACCACAATCATATCTTCAGAATTTTGAATCGGTTTAGTCGGACTAGAGAAGCTCATTATATAGAAGACCTATATAAGATACAACACTTTCATATCATTACTCCATCAGGGGTTTTCTCACTATCGTTATGGCCTTCTTTTACTCTATATGGGGCAATTCAGAGTTAATGATCTCTTATATGTATATAGCTTCATATGAAGATGGTTAGGGCATTCTACTATGTATTATTTTGCGTCAAAACGTCTTCGGCTCTCCCTTATGAATGATTTTACAACGAGAGGATGCGATTGAAGATTATGATCAACCGACCTTCAATACAGATTCCTAAAGTAGAGAAGTTTTCATCAAAGTATCTTTATAAATTCGCATCCTGGTATATGATGCTATTCCCTTGTATGCTTGGTATATAGTTTCATACAAAGATGGTTCAGGCATTCTATTATATCTTATTTCGCATCAGAATATCTTCAACTTTCTCCTATGAAATGTTTTTACAATAAAAGTATGCAATTGAAGATTATGATTAGTTAGCCTTCGATATGGATTCCTAGAGCAAGGGGATTTCTTCATCAAGTCCCGATGTATCTCCATGCCGTGAGTATAGACTGAATCTTATGTCGTCAAGTTATGTCAGACTTAAAGATATATTCCTGGATTCTTGAAGATAAACATGAAGCACAATAAGCTTATATATTAACCAAAGCAATGACATGCAAACGAAGATCAGGAAAGTCAAAAGGAAAGTAATCTTGCCAAGTACTTATCCTCTTTCAATCCATTTATCATATCTCTTGATTCACTTATCACTTTGTTTGTGACTAACATAACAAAAATCACGTGAATAGTATACATATCATTACAATATCCATTACAACATATTTTGAGTTACAAACAGAGATTGTTACAGTTTAACCGTCTAAAGTTTTCAAACAGTGATCTAACAAGTTGACTGCAGATTCTTCAATCACCTTCTGTACTGTTTCAGCCTCGGCTAAGACTTGGGCAGGGTCAGGAATATCCTGAAGAGATTGCTTCAGCTCTGTAACTTGGGCCCTCACAGCATTACATTTTGCTTCACGCTGGTCGATGGAAGACTGCAGACGTGCCTTCTGACCGCTGAACTTCGAAAGCTTGAGATGGACGACAGAATGTTCGGCTTGTAACCGGGCCATCTCATTTTCAATCTCCGTGAGACGTTCAGTAGCCTCTTGGCATTCAACGTCAGCAGCCTGCCAATCTTTCCTTACTACAGCCACGTCTGCCTCGTGTGACTCGAGCTTCGGAAGGAGGGACCGCAAGTGACCACGTTTTTCCTCAGCGGAAGAGTCAACCTTGAGGTGCCTCGCCTCATTCACTTGAGCCATCCCGTCCTTGAATTGGGACACATGGCTGACTATTGAAGAAGTGTCAATCCCGAGCCATGTAGCGTTAAGCTCTAATGCCTGCAGTGCCTCGTCCAAGATAGACCATTCATCCCCATTCTTCAACGAGTCAACGATGTCGGACAGTAAGCTCTTCAGAAGATTCGCTTTGGTCCTTGATAAGCCTCAGAGAGATGAAAGGAATGCCTTAGGCAAGACTACAGGAACCAGGATGCTGGCAGGAGCAGTGGCTGGCAAAAGAAATGATAAACATTAGCACACTGAAGAAAGAAAAGAAGCCAGCAAAGTAATAAGGCAAGTAGTATACCAGCAGGAACTTCATCGACCGGTGCACCAGTCGAAACAATGGGTGTTGATGATGCTGGGACACATTCAGTCACACTCTCCGTTGCTGGTTCGGCCAATTCAGGAGAAGAAGGTACGATGATCTCAAGGGCAGTGGTGGCTGGAATCGATTCGACAACAGGAGTTATTTCCGTGACAGGTTCCGATGCATTAACAGCGTCAGAGGGCATGGTTTCTTGAGCAGGAGGTGATGCCTCTTCCGTAATAGTAGTAGGGCCTGCCTCAGGAGTATGGCTAGGGTCGATCGCAGCCACAGTACTGACAGGGTCAGCGAGGGGAGGATCTTTAGCTTGTTGTTGAACCTCCAATTTATACATTGCATTGCCCACTACATGACATGGTATGCATGATTTTCATGATTAAAAGGCCCATCTAATGCATGTTTTGTGATTGTAGGGATGAGAGCGGACTTAACCCAATTGGAGACCAAAAGACCATGTTTAGGAGCCTTTGATGAAGGCCCAAGGTGGACCAAGGAAAGAAGAAAGCAAAGAGAGAGGAAGGAGAGAAGAAAAGAAAGAAGAAAAAAAGGCAAAACTGGGTCCGACCGGTCAAGACCGGTCGGATGCACTCCCTGGACATCTGCAAGGTAGGTCTAGACCGGTCGGATGTACTCCCTGGACATCTGCAAGGTAGGTCTAGACCGGTCATGACCGGTCGGCTAGCCCTGTCCGACCGGTCATGACCGGTCAGCCATGCAAGTTCAACTTCCAGATTCTAAAACACCAAGGTATTCCCGTGTCTGATTTTTCGGACCAGTTTTTTGGGCCCATTTTGATGATATTTGGAAATCCAATACATCCATGTCGAAGAGGAGCTCAACGCTGAACTAACCCAAGTGGTTTCGTGTCGATCGGAGCTACGGATTGACCGTGGTGGCCAAAACAATACGAACTGTCCAGAAAGTTCCAGATTTCGCTGTTCAACTCTGGGCCGGTCTAGGTGACCCATCATTGATGATATGAAGAATCTACTTTGACCATCTTTTAGACCACATCCATATATGAATAACCACAAAAGTTTCAGATCAAAAGGATGTGTGGTTTGATCGTACCGGTTGAAGAAAGATGGACCATCCAGAAAGATCCAACTGCGCAGAGTTTATAAAAGCCCTAAGTGTTCTAATTTTCGGACTATATTCTGGAATTGTTTTGGACAATCTAATCCATCCATAATGTAGAGGAGGAAGTTTTCTACCAATGTTCAAAATTTGAGATCAATCCGACCTCCGTACACTCCGGGGCGTTGAAAGCAAGATGACTGGTTCTGAAGGTACCCAAACTGAGCTATTTTGAGAGGCGGTCGGTGATGTGATTGGTGGGCCCATTCAAAGGATAATCTTGGAAATCTAAATCATCTATTTGGAAGATCACATTACAAGGAAGCTATAAACCAAATTTGAAGGCAATCCGACCATTGGTTAAGCCGTACCAAGCGAAACAAATTCTGCTATGTTGCTGTACTTTTGCTGCACTATAAAAGGAGGTGCTCTCTTCTATTCCAAATCAAGCAAGGACGTGGGGAGCAAGGAGTTCAAGTCCCAGGAGGCTACCTAGCCTCCTCCAGCTAGTTTTTTTTCCTTTTCTTAGTTCTAGTTCTAGTTTTAATATGCTTTTCCTTAGCTAACCTCTTAGCTAGAGCTAGAGGTGAAATTTGTAGTTGGTTCCAATGCTTTAATTCTTTTATTTCAAGTACCCTTTTCTTAATTTTGGATTTTGAAGTTCTAGTTTGAATAAAGTTTGGTTTTTTAGAAGTTTTGTGAGAGTTTGTGTGCTCCGGACATGAGTTCCTTGCAATTCTCTGAGATTACCATGATTGGGTTGTTTGAATTCGAATTGTAGTAACCCTTGAGCATGCCATAGTCCATAGGCATGGCTGTTACTCCGAAGGCTACAAGTTCAAGTTCTATGTGCTTCATTAGAACTAGAAATCTGATTTCCAGATTTAAGTGGGACTATTTGTTCTTGAATGTTATATCTTCCAATTAGATGAGAGATAGGACTTTGATTCTAATTGTGTTGTACTTGGATGAATGGATTGGCATTAGACTACTACAAGTGGATCCTTGATGCTCTAGTTCTTCTTATTTTTAGATTTTCCTATTTTATGTGAAAAACTACTTTCTTAAACTTCTTAGATTCTAGTTATTAGAATACTTGGAATTGTTTACCTCTTTCCCTGTGGATCGACCTCGATCTTACCGAGATTTATTACTACATCGCAGCCTTACACTTGAGGCGAGCGAACACTTGTAGCCCACTGTCAAGGTCCATAGGGACGGGTTCTGTGTTTGCTTCGGGAACAGATATATCGTATACCGGCTCGTTACCCCCACCCTCCTCTGTGGGGCGATTCCCGCTAAAGTCTGCCTGCGAACTCATCTCCCCCTCTTCCCTTGGTCCACTCGCGTCGTCGATCGGAACGTTGTCGGTGGGTTTGGAAAGACGACTCCGTGCTTTCTCCGCCCGGTGTCGCTTCCACAGGTCCTTTATTTTCTTCCCTATGTCGGTGATAGGAACGCGAGGGGCAGTCTTCACTTGAGGACCAGACCGCTCAGGAGACAGTTCAGAATCACTATCCCCTAGAACAGAGCGTCTGGATAGACTCGTCTAACTAACCGGGCTCTGACTATGACCTCCCCGACCACCAGTCAATGGGGTCACTGCAGCCGGAACGTCACCCTCTCCACCCCCTTCGATGTCTTCACCGCCTTCACCACCCTCGACATCACCGCCTTCGACGTTACCATCACCAGCATCTTCGTCACCTTCACCACCAACGTCAACACCCTCGTCACCACCCTCACCGTCGCCATCCTCATCATCATCACCGATATCATAAGCCTGTCTCTGTCCCTCTATCATGGGACCCACAAGTGGAGAACTTTGATCTTCTCGCAGCGTGATCCTCTGCCCATAAGCAACCCACTCTTCTAGGGTGTGCTCAGGCTTCTCATGATCTATTACCACGTTCAGAGAAGTCAGGAATTTCGTCACACCAGGAGTGGCCAGTTGATGTGTTCGCTCTGATACATAGCCCAGGCCGTCAGCAGGAGAAGGGTTGACGATAGGAGGAGAAACGAAGACAGGATCGGCCACGTGTCTATTATTTCTGACCAAGGAGTATTGGTGAGCCCACCACCTCATCCACCCGTATGTAGCACCAGGGGTATACTCCGTACCCGGAACAATGAAGGAACAGCCCGACTTGGTTAATAAGAGTTGTCGTCATATCCACTTCCAGTAAATTGGCCCTGTGCCATAGGCTCGTTGCTCCCTTGTCACTGGTTCAAGTGTCTCCGGTACCCCTTGGTCATAACCGAATTGACGAGCGAATCGGTTCGGGTAGTAGGGCTCTCTCCAAAACACAGCGCCCTCCCTCAAAGGCAATGAACTCGGGCAGATCGATATAAAAAACGAACGCTGATAGGAACCAAGGCTCTCATCGTCATCGAGCAATTCTGGATCCTCACTATTAGTGCCCGAGAAGGGAAAGAAGTCGACGTCATCCTGGCAAGCTATCTTGGCTTCGATAGTCGCTAAGTTTCCTCTGTTCATCTTCTATTTCTGAAAGGCATGCAGTGGGACCGATCCTCTTCGGATGAAGTCTTCGGATGAATTGCTCCGTGTAGGGGTTACGGATCACAAGGGATAACACTGCCAGCTTCGCGGAGGACCAGACAACCCTCATTCTATCAGACTTCGACTTAGCCTGATTTTCCATATACACTTGCTTGGCACTCTTACCGGCCGTCTTAGGGCGACCGCGTTTAGCAAACTGAATGGGCACAACTGGGCTCGCCTCACCCTCTTAAGAGCCGATGACTTCGTCAGTACAAAAACCCCATAGCGGAGCATACCAGGCGTCCCATTCTTCCTCCATGCCTTCGTCCGGAGGGATCGGTAGGATTTTATCGCAAAGGATCTTCCGTTGAATATCCTTCGGAAGTGTGAGGATGCGCTCATAAAAGTTGAACTTTTCGGGCTGATGAAACCACTGAGGGTTTTGATCGGATGGTCGTGCCGCTTTCTGGGATGAAGTTCTCCTGCGTTCGCGAGTAACTGCTTTAGAACCTGAGGGACCAGCCTTTGAAGGGCCGGCATTGAAAGCACCACCAGCCATGACGATCTGCACGAACACGTTCAAACATCAGATAAAATGCAAGAGCCAGAAAATCATGCACTCAGGTACGCATAAACTCTACACAACTTAAACTAAAGGAAACACCATGCTTAGTTCAACACGCCTTAAAAAAAAATTTCGAGCGTATAGGGGCTGGCATTCCCCTAAAACAAAGATCATGCATATGTAAAAGCTCAAGAGAGAGGAGTACCAGACCCCATGCGCCCCGAAATAACGATCCCCGATAGCATGGGTAATGACCCGTCTAATTGGGGGCACATGGTTTATATCGCACGTGTTTAACTGGAAATGTCGGAGGGCAACAATTTTACAACTCTGAAAATTAGTGCAAGCCAGACCCAGCGCATCCAATAATTGGACATTTGTAGGACAAGGTGCGCCAGGCCCAGCGCGTCCAGTAATCGGACGATTTTCATAAATCCGAAAATATGATGCCCGCTGGACTCAGCGCATCGATAAAATGAACCAAACCAGTGCCACTGGTACGCGCTAGACATGGCGCGTCCAATAATTGAATAAGTCCAAAGACATTGCTACACGCTGGGGCTGGCGCATCGAAAAATACCAAAATTTCACCAAGTACTACACGCTGGGTCCAGCGCATCGAAAAAAGGGTCCGACCTAGCCAATTATTCGACGCGCTGGCGATGATTGTTTGACGCGCTGGAGATTTTTAGCGACGCGCTGGCAGAGAGCTCTGGTCGCTGAAAATATGTGAAATAACTGAAATGACCTAGACCCATCTATTTATAGTGGGAACCGAAAAATCCGACGCGATGCAATGGACGTCCGACGTCCATCCCAACACATCGGAGGGGCATCTGTTGGGGTCCCAAAAGTCAAGGTCTTCGAAACAATGATTATGAGTGCCCAAATCATCACCTGATTAGATTTAGGGCCAGTGCATCTGAAATCGCGGCGAAAATCACCACACACATCACACTAGACCATGTTTACGTCGAGTTTTGTAACAGGGTCCTCCAGACGTTCGCCAGAGATGAGGGCCATCCATGCTCGAGACCAAAAACCACAACCGCTCATATGTCGGGAGCTGTTCATATCAAGAGTGCTCGCATTTTGGAGATGCAACCCCTTTCGTCGAGCACGAGCCGGGGTGGTCGCATTTTGGAGATGCGACCCCTTTCATCGAGCACGAGCTGGGGTGGTCGCATTTTGGAGATGCGACCACTTTCGTCGAGCACGAGTCGGGCTGGTCGCATTTTAGAGATGCGACCGCGATTCCTCACTTCTCTTTAAAGCCAAATTTGTCTATAACAGACCAAAAATGGAAAATTGAGCCAGTAGTGGACTCCACCGGTCATCATGATCAGAACCCTACAAATTTGGGAGGGTTACCTCAACCATGAAGAAATAGGGCCAGTGCATCGACTTCCATCGCAAAGCGGGCCCCGCAAGCCCTCCGTTTCGCAAAACCCAATTTTGCAAAACACAAGTAGGTCAGCGCATCCAGAAATCATTGTCTAGCGCATCATGAAATTCAGTGTTATAGTCAAAATAGCGGTGATCGTATATCATCACGACGTCCTGATCTGCGAGCAGTCCTTCTCGTAGCCGTTAAAAGGCGTCACACCTTAATATGCGAGTAGCTTGTCTCGCGAGCAGTTCCCGACTTATGAGCAGTTCTGACTACTGATGGTTAGCGAATCAGGCATTTTCAGGAATTCCAGGACGTCGAGCAGTTCTGACTACACGCGGCGGTCTCCTATTGGCCGACTTCGGCTATAAATACCCCCCCCCCCCCCCCCCCTCGCCTCATTTGAAAGAATTGAGAGAAGGAGAGAGCTTTAGGTTTTTGAGCTCGCCGGAATCCCTTTTTCCGACCGCCGGAAACCCTTCGCCGATCACCGAAAATCCCACTTCCGACCGCAGCAGGTCTGGTGGAGAACCTAAAAATATATAAGTGAAGTAGCGCATCACGAAATACGTTGAACAAGCTTATTTTTATCGATGCACTGGCCCCAGCGCATCACGAAAATGCTCCAGCGCATCGCAAAATAGGCCAGCGGATCAGATAAATAAATATTCCAAAGCTAAACATTTTAAGGACGCACTGGCCCTAGCGCGTCACTAAAATACCCCAGCGGATCAGAAAAATACACATTCCGAAACAAAGTTATTTTAGACGCACTGGCCCCAACGCGTCACTAAAATACCCCAGCGAATCATGAAAATAGAATATTTTAAACAATCAATTTTGGACGCGCTGGCCCCAGCGCATCAGTAAAATCAGGCCAGCGGATCATAAAAATCAGCACTCTAAACGTCCATTTCAGCACCTTTAAATCTTCATTTTATGACGTTTTCGAGCCCTGTTTGGGCCTATTTTGGGTATTTCGAGCGTTCCGGACGCAATGAAGTAGTCAAATAACTCATCTGGGCAACCCAATGAGCAGAATGCAAGCCTTCGGAGTCCGATCCAATCCAACAAGATGAATGAAGTAACTTCTCGAGAAGAGGCCGCCAGTGCTTAGAATCATACCAATGTATCATCATCACATGTACTATCATAATATGATCCGGATTCAGGTCCGGACTAAGCAAAGGGGACTATGGTTAACACGATAAACCATACCAGGAGAGTTCTAAACTAGCACACGAAATTTGTTAAAGACTGACACTTCAAGAACAGTCGATGCCCTACCCATCCAAACGGCATCCGCTGGTTGAGCTGCTCAGGTACATACAACTGCAGATCGGTCTTCCCGCGGTCACCCGTCACAAATGACGGGCGCAGGCCCAGAGTTGCACCCCTCGGTTAAAAGCCCTGACAGTCTCAGCCCGGATCTCCTGTCAAAACATGGGACATAGACATCTGACTCGTACAAAGATGGATCAGTCCATAACAAAATACAACAAATACAGGTCTCCGCGACCATACAAATACAGGTCTCCGCGACCATACAAATACAGGTCTCCACGACCATACAAACACAGGTCTCTTCGACCATCTAAAATACAGGTCTCTACGACCATGAACTCGAAGGCCATAGTCCCTGATTACTTAGTCTTCTGCCCATCGATTTGGGCTTTTCCTGAATACTCCATCCCATTTACAATTGCTATTCATAGTGGAGTTTTGTCGCTTTGTGCCGTGGTTTTCTCCCGCAAGGGTTTCCACGTAAAAATCTCTGTGTTCTTTGTGGCATGCATGATTTATATTTTTGCCTCCTTATTTACTTTATTTTATTTGTCTCTGAGGCGTATGCATTTACTTTTGCCTTTTAATCAAGGGTGATCGATCCATTCGATGTACTTAAGGGCTCGTGCCAGATCACGGCCTGGAATGTACAAGATCTCAGGATCTCTGGAATAAAATTTGCCTTGTGATATCTTTTCTTGTGTACCTTTTTGTGAATGCTTGTGATTGTCTATGAATGTTTCCATTATTCAGAACCTCAGAGCAACAAAACACCACATTTCAAAAAATGTCCTCGCGGTACATTCTTCTAGTTCCAACAAGTCTGTTTACCTTTAATGCAATCAATGCAAACCCCAAAGTTTGAGAAGTCCAGGGAGTGAAGAATTCCTTCACGCACATGCCTTTACAATCTCTCACGAGAGATGTGGTCTAATCGCCTGTGCCATAGCATGGAGGAATTCTCACAATCTAAATTTCGTTTGACGCCTTTAGTGTTTACATGTGAGGAGTTGACGCCTTTAGTGTTTGCTGATTCTGTACTAGAGTCAGTTGGAATAGGAGGCTCTACTTCCTCCAGGGCCAGGTCCAAGTCCATGTAACCTAGGACTATTTCAACGAACGACTTCCATTTAGAATAGTTGGACCCAGTAAGAAAAGATATGGAATTGAATTGGGTTGGAATATTGGAAACAGTCATAGCTGGACATACAATACATAAAACTCACATTAATAAACAAGTCCCATACAACAATGCATGAACATAAACCACAAATTTTATGCATGTATGTCCATTCGATTGATTTGGGCCTTCAATCAAATAACCCACAATGATGATAGGCCATAATCATCAAAATCTGGCAAGAGCCCAGCGTATCATCACAATTCCTCCTTTGGGCGAAATTGTAACATACAGGAGGCTCTATTGAACATGAAGCTGATCAATACTAGTGAAATAAATCTAAGACGCCCATCATCTTTGGATGGAATGAGTCTCTCAAACCTATATCACCATCACCAATCACTTCATTCCGCTCACACCCAGCTAAACGATGATACTTCTTTGTTCTGACCACTGCTCGCCTGGGTATGAACGCAACTGAATGTAATCCTATAATGGAGGGTCACTGAATTCCAAGTACAGAAGTCCAGAAGTAGAAATCTTTGCCAATTGAGGTCACTTTGGTGGCTAACACAATAAGCTCCAATCCCCACTTCCAGACCCAAGGATTGCTACATGGTTCTGCCCACAACGAACCATAAAGCAGACGTTCTGATTCGGCCCAAAACTATATGGGTAATGGCTTTATTTTAGGCCAAATCAGAGCTCAATAGCTATAACCAAGATGATTTGATTACCTAGGCCATCCACAAAGTAAAACCCACCAACCATAAACATATATTAGGTTTTATTTGAATTTAAAAGACGGACCAGGTATACAAATACAATGGTTTACGTCATCTTGAACAATGGGCCCAAGTACTCAAAGTGGGCCCCTCAAAAGCCCAAAAGAAGTAATTAGACACCATATCTCATGGGTTAGGCCTAAAATGAAGGCCCAGACTGGGCCCAAAATTATGTTAATTCTGCTGGAAACAGACCCAAAACCTGCTAGAAACAGACCCAAAAGAGAGTCCATATGCTGGATCAAATATACAGGCCCAACGGCCCAATGAAACTCACCAGGATTCCAACCCATTTCAGGCCCAGCCCGAGCAAGACCCCAAAACTAAATTAGAAAACCCATTTGCATCCAACAGAAAACCCCCATCCCCAAAACAGAAACCCTAACATGATTGGCTCTGTTACAGGGTGAAAGACCCCAGCCGCCGTCACCACTGCCCTCCCGATCTCCATTGTCACAAAACCCAGCTGCCACTGGAGAGGACGATGGCCACTGCCGGCCCGAACTGTGGCTGAATCTGGCCGCCGATGATTGGCAATGAGCCCCTCCACAGCAAGAATGCTTCACCAGCCGCCGGCCCTGCCTTCTCTTTACTGCCAACACCATTGCAGCTGCATCACCGGCGACCGAGCGCCGGTATCAATGATGAAGGATGGCTGCTGTCGTTGGCGCTGAAGGAGATGTTGCTGCCATCATCAACTGCCACTGCCGCCGTCACACCACAATCCAGTGATCGGGAGTAGACATTCAAGGCCCGGATGTGGTGGGCGCCTTCGATTGGCGACGATCCTTGCCGCCGCTCGCTGCTGGAGAGGAAGATCGCACCTCCGTGTTCTCCTCTCTCCAACAGATCGCCAGGCAATCGATCAGTTTTTTTTTTTAATGTATTCGACAGGATCTGTCGATAACTGATCTGATCTAATCTGATTTGTGATCGAAAATCAGGATCTGATCTGATCTGTGATGGCAACAGATCTTATCTGATCTGTGATCGAAAATCAGGATCTGATCTGATCTGTTATGGCAACGGATCTGATCTGATCTGTGATGGCAACAGATCTGATCTAATCTGATCTGTGATGGCAACAGTCCCATCATCGCTATGGCCGTCCAAATCCTTGTACAACATCACAAAGGTGTAGCCTACAATGGGCTTTTCCCATGCGATTTCACACAGCAATGCCCATCGACAGTGACTGCCACAGCAGGGAACCATGGCTGATGATGGATGCTGTCGATATCCATAGCAGTTCAATGTCCATGGAAAGCTAGGATTTCCTGATTGGTTAGAACGATTCCAACCGATCCAGCGGTGAATAAAAAAATCCCCAATATTGATACATAGTAAGCTCTGATACCAACTGTAAATATGAACAATCTGTGGAATAATCGGATCGTCCATGCATCGAATAATGGAGATTTCATACTGTAATCTTAAAGCCATACCTGATTGGGAAGACATTCCCGATGCCGCCGTGTTGCCGAGAAGAACTCTTGGTCTTCCGCACCTTACACCTTTAGGAGAATACTCAATGGGACTAGGGTTTTCTCTTATGTGTTGGTGAGGGGACCAAGACGTATATTTATAGGAAAGAGGGCCAGAGAAGCTTACCCATCACACTTCTCTCCTTTAAGGTCTCCACACCGTAGGTTTCCATATCAGGCTTAATAACCGCGTATAGGGAACACGGTTCAAGCGTCCCGCCCCAAACCTATTTGTAATGATCACAACTATAGTGGGGCCCACTAAATCGCTCAATCTAAATAATCCAACGGTCATGATCTAAACTGATGATCAAGTGTGGCCCACCTAATAGAGTCTTACAATAAGATGAGCCACAAACGGGCAGATAATATGTCAAGACTCTAAACATCATTATGATCCGATCATTGTATGGCCACACCGATATATTAAAATTATGAATAATGGATTATGTAATGTCTATCAAGTTAGATTGGTTGAGTGGTCAATAAGTTGATTAAATAAAAATCTTAATATAGATACCTCATTTTCCCCGCAAAATGACACTTAACATAAGAGAACATGCTGAATCATCTAGATGTGTCATAAGATGTGCCATATCTAATCTCTCTACGTGGATCATGAGATCACTAATGCTAAAATATACTAGAGCCCCAATTCCTTGATCAATCTGACCATCTGATGGACCACATTGATTAGGTTTAATCATAGATGTTAATTTAGACATGTGGTTCTATGATGGGTCATCGAACGCATTATATCTGATCCACACCAATCTATATGAATTTTGGGACTAGACTACATCAATACTCAGAAAATGGCTCAAATCTAATCGCTTGATGGGCCACACATGAATTAAAAGATCAATTATTGATTAAGATAAAGAATCCAGACTATTGGATGGTCCAGATTTAATGGGCCATTGAGATTTCATAAACTGACATTTTGGAAGCCAATGAACGGTTTTGATATGACCCATAGGTTTGATCATCTCTAAGAATCAAAGAATAACAAAAACACTAAGGTGCTGTTTGGTAAAACTTAATTACACCACTTATCACTGAAAATGAGAATTTTCAGTGATTTTGAGAATTTAGACCGTTTGGTAAAAACAAAAGTTTAAGCACTTAACGTTAAAAATCACTTAAAATCGGTGGATTTTTTTTCAGCCACATGCTTTTGGCTTATTACTTATTGCTGAATGCTGTAAGTGATTTTGCTTTAAAGTTTTTAACCACGGTGGACAAAATTATCCTTATCAATATTTTGAAAAGACACTATTATCCTTTCACTTCCTAAGTGTATTCAATCGTGACGTGGGAAAGTTCTATGAGCCCTACCATGATATATGTACTATATCCACACTATTCATCCATTTTTCTAGATTGCTTTAGAGCATGAGTCAAAATATGAGGTAGATCCAAAGCTCAAGCGGGCCACACCAAAAAATAATGGGGACAATGACGCCCATCGTTAAAACCTTCTTAAGACCCACCGTGATGTTTAATTTACATCCAACCTCATCTTAAGGTCACCCGGACCTAGAAAAAGGAAAAACATAAATATCGGTTTGATCCAAAACTTTTGTGGGTCCAAGAAGTTTTAAATGGTAGATGTTCCATTGCCACTGTTTTTTGTGGTGTGGACCATTTGAGCTTTGCATCTGCATCATTTTTAGTTTCATGCCCTAAAATGACCTGACAAATTGGATGGATGGTGTAGATATCACACATACATCATGGTGGGGCCCATAGAACTCTACCAAGTTAAGTAGGTACGATGGATGTGCCATGTTTACGTAACATAATCCGAGTAAAAGGGAGCCATGAGGCATTACCTGGCTAGACGTTAGTTGGTGTTGCCCCAAATGTGGGAGCCCACTTAGATGTATGTGATGTATATCCAACCCATTCATCAGTGTTTCTGGATCATTCTAAGACATGATCCAAAAAATGAAGCAGATCCAAATCTCAAGTGGACCACACCATAGGAAACAGTGGTGATTGAATGTCTACTATAAAAAACTTGTTGAGGGCCACAAAAGTTTTCGATGAAGTTAATATTTGTGTTTTCCCTTCACCTAAGTCTATGTGACCTAATCAATAGGTTGGATAACAAATAAACATTACATAAGGTTGGATGATAAATAAACATTCCATAGGACCCTAAGAAGCTTTTAATAGTGGGTATTCAATCACCATTGTTTCCTGTGGTGTGGTCCACTCGAGATTTGAAGCTACTTCATTTTTGGATTCATGCCCTAAAATGGCCTGAAAAAATGGATGCGGTGTGGATATAACACATACATCATGGTTAGCCCACAGAACTTTGCCCTGTCAACATGATACCAACTACGGAGGGCATGCAATCAGAGTAAAAAGGGACGCGGATTCCCTCTGAAAGCTTGCATAGGAAGTTCCTACACTTGGAACCTAGGTAGGACCAATTTGATGTTTTTGAGAAATCCACTCCGTCCATCCGCTTTGTGAGATCATTTTAGGTCATTGTATGAAAAATGAACCGAATCCAAGACTCAAGTGGGCCGCACTAAATGAAAAGGTGGATAGGGAAATTCTTACCATTAAAACCTCCCTGGGATCCACAGTGATGTTTATATGCCATCAATACCGTTCATAACGTCATTCCTACTGGGATGAACTGAAAATAGAAATATTAGCCTGCTTTAAAACTTTTGTGGCCCTACAAATATTTCAAGTGTGGACATTCAATCCTCACATTTTTCGGCCCACTTGAGTTTTGGATCTGGCTCATTTTTGGTATAGTGTCCTAAAATGAATCACAAAGCGGATGGACGGGTTGGATTTATCAAAAACATCACAGTGGGCCCTTCCTAGGTTCCCAGTGTAAGAACTTCCTTTACAAGGCTTTTGTAGGGAATCTGCTCTCACTAAAAAGGGAGCAGCCGTAGTTACAAGGTGACACGTTAGTGCACTAAGTCGTGCATTGAATTGTCAATTGCGTGAGTGTATGAGCCAGTCAAGTCTTGTGAGCCCAGAAGAATATTGAAGACTCAAGACTTGAAGATCATAGCAGCTCTCCATACTCAAGTTCAAGCCAAAACTAGCTCGGAAGGTAAGTTGCATATAGACAACCCATAGGATCCCAAAACACCCTAGTCTATGGCATTCGAATCATGCTTAAGATTGTCATTTGATCCACGGACTAAAGGTCAAGTTGATCGGACTTGAACCTCTATTGTGTAGGTGCCAAACAGTTGAAACACATAAGCAAACCATCTCCTTTTGCACCTAAAAAGATGATGAATTTCACCCTACATCAGGCCATGCACTAAGCCTGATGACCGGTCGGCTGTATAAAAAATTTGGTTAGCAAGTTTTTTAAAGAAAACTTTTCATGTTCTGGCTGTCTATAGACTGGTCTGAGGACCAGTCGTTGGCCTCCAACGACCGGTCACACGACCAATCGTAAATGGACGAAAAATGTCCAGCAACAATTTGTTTAAAATGTTAAAGGGAAGACCGGTCTGAGGACCGGTTGTTGGCCTCCCAAGACCGGTCGCACGATTGGTCGTAAAAGGACGAAAAGTAGGCGCTCAAATTTGGTCTGAATTTTTTTTAGGTCGACGCTCAAATCCGACAGGTCCTAAGGGGTCTGTGATGGGTTGGAATGTGAGCGTTTTATATATGTTGGAGCTCGTTTTAGGGCCTATATAAAGGCATATCTTGAGGCCTTTAATGACATCTTTTGCACACCCATTAAGAGCATAAAGAGAGGTAATTAAGAGCTTTACCTAATCTATTTTGCTCATCATTGTCTTGAGTTCATCTTTCAAACCTAGCCATTAATTGCACTACATTGAGTATTCAAAGCTCGGTTTGAATAATGAACTCAAGCATAGCATTCATGGCCGTCCCTATCATTGAAACTTTAACTTGAAGTCATTTATAGCCATTGAATGATCAGATTGGTGGTTCCTTCATTAACCATTGCATTGAAATAGGCAAATGGAACATTAATACCTTCTCCCACCTACACGGCATTAGTTTAGGATCATCATATGCATTGGTAGCTGATCGTGGGAACTTGGAGAAGAGCTGAAACATTCGTAGAAGCTGAAGCTACTCAACGGCACTGAATGAGGGCTCATCTCTTGTAAGTGTTTAAGCTTATAGAGTCCATTGTTTGATTCCCCCTTCTTGTTGAGATTGGGGTCTAGAGATTGTGACCCAATCTCGAAGTTGTCCTTGAGTAAGACGTGTGTGTCCTTGTGTAGGACGTGGAAGTCCTTGCATAGGCATACGTGCGTTGTCCTTGTGTAGGATTTGAGGAGTCCTTGTGTAGGAATAGATCTTGTGTAGGTTGTAAGGGTTGAGAGGTGAACCTCATTTAAAACCTCTGATAGTGAATGCCGGTGTGCTCAAATGAGTTGAGTACTTGAACCGGGAGTGGAGTAGACTCATCGTCGAACCACTATACATCATGTGTAATGTGGTGAATGCATCTTGTCCATTATTATTCTTTGAGATTGATTCTATAAGTGCTTAACTTAATGCCCATCTCATGTTTGACAAAATGCTCATACGAAATCCTTAAATGCTTAGTATAAGCATGTATATCAACTGTTTAATCAAATGCTTGTCTTAATATAGTTGATAATTTAAAAAGATCTTGTGTGATCTATTTACTTGCATTTACTTAGACTATTGGTAAATTGAATTGTGAATGCACTAAAGTTTTTAATTGACAAGGAATTTGTAAAAAGTCTTATTCACCCTCCTCTAGGACATAAGCATTCCTTCAAGCTTATCTCAATAGTTGTGCAAACCGTAATTTCAATTAGTATCAGAGCGGATTCCTCTTTAAAGGCTTAATTGCTTAGAGGTTGATCCTAAAGTAAGCTTGAAAATATGTCTATGAAAGACTTCACTTCCATCACCAAGCCACCATTCTTCAACGGATCCAACTATCTATATTGGAAAGCTCGAATGCGCATCTTTTTAGAATCCATTTATTCTAATGTATGGGACATGGTTGAATTTGGTTATAACATCCCAATGGATACTATAAGAAAGGAAGATGAACCAGTTATCCTTAGACTAAGAGAGAAGGCCATGTGGACTGATTTTGATAAAGCTCAACATGTTTGTAATGCTAAAGGCTTAAATGTCATTTTCTGTTCAGTTTCGAGAGATGAATTTGGTCACATTCAAAATTGCCAAACTAGTAAAGAAGCATGTAACTTTCTAGAAGTGACTCATGAAGGAACAAGCATAGTCAAAAGATCTAAACTCCAACTCCCAACAACACAATTTGAGAATATAAAAATGGAGGAGGATGAAACCTTCATGCAATTTTTCATACGTCTAAATAACATCACAATGACATGTGTGGACTAGGAGAGAAGGTCTCGGATAGCAAAGTTTGTAGAAAAATCTTAAGATCTTTATCGGAACACTTCTCATCTAAAGTCATTGTTCTAGAAGAGTGTAGGGACCTAGACACTATGAAAGTTGAAGAATTACTAGGATCCCTTCAAACTCATGAGCTACATTTCAAACCTCCCACAAAATCCAAAAATTCGGTCTTGAAAAGATCTCACAAAGCACACACTTCTAAAGAAAATGATGATGAAGAAATGGACATAGAAGAAATGACTCTTGATCCACAAGGAAATTCTTTAAAAGAAAGAGCTACCACAAGGAAGGAAGGAATTTTGATCATAAGAACCATACAAGTAAATCCTTCAGAAGATTAAAAGAGCCAAAATGCTATAATTGTGGGAAGTATGGTCACATTGCTCCCAATTGCTCAGAAAACGATAAAAAGAAACATAGAGGGAGAAAGGCCATGGTTGCCACTTGGGATGATAGTAGCTCGGAATCCGATTTTTATGAATCCCATAGTGATAGAGAGCAAAGATCGGTGAAAGCTCTTATGATCTCCACCAACACAACTCTCCCTGAAAATGAGAAAGAGGGAGACAATGTTAACCATACCTCTTCTAGTGACGATGAGGTGAGGATGAAGACCTTCAAGAAGTGTACAACCAATTGTATATTGAAAATATGAACACCATAAAGAAGTTGGGACAAATGAAGGCTGAAAATGATAAATTAACAAAAAATCTTGATAGATTGAAAATTGAGAATCAAAAGTTAGGTCAAGATTTAGAAGAGATGGAAAAGAAAAACGATGCTCTCGAACATGAAAAGGAAAAATTTATGAGTGGCGAGGCTCTAAATAAACATGCAAGCCTTGAAAAAGAACTCAAAGAGGCAAATGCTGAAATTGATCGTCTTAAATGTCAAGTTGTTGACTCTAGAAGACATTTCGCCCAAGGAAAAGAAAACCTTAAAAAGCTCTTGGGTGTAGGGAGATCACCTATGGACAGAAGATGAATTGGTTTTAACAGTCATATCTCTAAGACTGCTTCTATCTCTCCTTTGGTGAGAAAGAACTATGGTGCATCGGGAAGTAAAACCAAAGCATCTCATATTTGTCATGCTTGTGGTGATGTGGGTCACCTAAACTCTAAATGTTTAGCCTTTAAACGCCCACATCTCTCTCCCTCCCAACGCAAGATAAGTAAATCTATTCCAAAAGGGAGAGAAGCACACCACACTTGGAGTCCTCCTAAGAACCAAAAGAATATGGGGAGAAATTTTCTAACTCCACAAAGGAATGATGCTAGAATAAATGCCTTGCTCAGACAAGTTGCCCTAATCAATGATAAGACAAATAAAATAATTAATGAAATGAAGATGGGCTATGGGCAATCATATAAAAAGAATAGCTCTCCTGGAAATATGAGAACTCTTAATAGATCCTCACATGACCCCGGCACAATGAAAGTCGTTGCCAAATGGGTCGTGAAGGAGAAGTGATCCTCCGTGTCCCTTGCCAGCTTCCTTGGATTGTGTTTAGTCTATTTTAACTTAAGAATCCATGGGAAGTTGTGCTTTGAATTTTGGCTAACAAGTTTTTGTGTTTTACAGGTTTGAATGTTTCTAGTGTTAGCCTTACAATCATTGAATTTTATGATAAATTTTGAGTATCTTAGCCTCAAATTACTTTTTGAATGAGTTTAGCTCTTGCATGCTATATTGGTATATTTCACATTGCTAAACTAATGATACCCTGATTAGCTTAGATTAAGTAAATATATTATCTTTTTCTAATCATCGTAATGGTCAACTTTAGTCAATGACTTGGCTTCATATGTGATTTTCTGTATGATACAATAAGTGAGATTCTCAACTACTTTATATGGCATGAACTGATTATATATCAATTAAGCCCTGAACATCGAGAGAGTTTGGCCTACAACATTTCTAAGTTAAGTAATCTCATGAGTATAATCATATCAGGGGATTAAGCCTCATCATTCCTGAGCATAATAGGAAAATCTGGAAATAAGGTCCCTTATCTCATTTTGTCTTAAAATTCAGTCATCTTAGGCATCAAAATCTCTTAAAATCACATGGTCAAACTTATGCTTTTGATGTGCAATGAATATGAACCTTTGGCCAACCTAAATTGCATGATTAAGTCACAAACAAATCGTGTTTAAAGAAACAAAAGTGAACCCATTCTTGCAGATTTTCAAAACTGCACAGATTGTGCAAATTAGGTCGTACGACCAGTCTGACGAACGATCTGAGGATCGGTCGTGGACTATCCAATGGGCGCAAAATGGGTTGTTTAAAAGGCAATCGGACTTGCTCAAAATCATTTCACTATCATTTTTCTCTCCTCTTCTTTCATCCTAGAGGTCTCTCCATCACTCCTAAAGCTTCCTTAGGTCTCCAATCGAAGATTAAAGCTCTTCAAAGTGGTACATTGTTTTCCAAATAGGAGTTTTCATCATCTTCTTCATTTGTAAGGGCTTTGAATTTGTTCTTCCTTGTTGCATCTTCCTCTTTTGAATCTTATGGCAGACTTGTAAGGATCATAGGTCTCTATTATGTCTTCCGTGATAAGAAAGATGTGTCTCCTCCTCGGCGTTAACGCCGTTCAAAGATCCAACATGATGAGGAGCCCCCACAACCCACATCCAAGAAAACAGTTTCTAAGGGTAAAGGGGTTGCTTCATCATCTAAATCCCCTTTCAAACCCCGCCCTACAGGTTCAGATACATCACACCTTATAAATTGGCACAACTTCAAAAATTGTGTGTCATATGTGAGAAATCCGCCAAAATTAAAGATTTGGCACCTTATCGGGTAGTCCAACTTTTGGAGGCAATTGGTTGGGAGCCTATGCTCCATTTAGGTGGATCTGTGCAGAGAGAAGTAGTGTGAAAATTTTATGCCTGTTGTCGCATTACTCTCAATGACTCATCTTTCTTCGAAGTTCATTTCGCCAACGGAATTTGGACATTCGGTCTCGCTGCTATAGTTGAGGCTACTGGTGTTACAATTATAGATGAGGATGAGCTATCAGATGATGAGGAGACAGATCATGCAATGGAGAGTGCCTCTTTCATGACCTGAGATTATCGTCTTCTACATAACATATTCTTTAAAAACGTATTCCCTAAGAAAAGTAACAAGGCTGATTTTCGAGAAGACATGGTCACCATTCTATTTAATGTTAGTCAGGGCCGTCGCATGTGTCTTCCATCTCGTATCATGAAAGTCATTCAGTCTGCTATCTTGGTGTTCGATGGTCTGTCCGCTGGTCTTCCATTTGGTTATCTCATTTGTAGGTTGGCTAAAACTATAAGACTCCTTAACCCTTTAGATGTATATGTAAAACCTCATATTCTCAATCGATCTATAATTACTAAAATGCAAAAGACACAAGAAGAACTTTAGCAGGCCCAGCACAGCATGAGGCTCCTCCAGGTTCCTTTGGACCATCTCATCTATAGCTGCAGCACCATCCTCCGATCCCACCATTGATCCACAATTTGCCCCTAGAAGATTCAGTACACCCCCATGGGCATTCACTCATCGTGGATCGCCTGCAGCGGATTCTTTAGCACATACCGTTGAGCTGCGCCAGCTTCAGGATTATCTTTTCTGAGACTTGACTGGATCGAGCAGAGATTGGATCAGATGGAACAGACTGATTCTCATCTGCTTCAGGGCCAGGCCACTCTCCTTGTTCAGCACGAGTCTATAGTGGCCCGCTTAGCTCAGATTGACAAGCGTCTGGAGGCATGAGAGTGAGGTGCCCGTGGCGATGTGCCGCCATTAGATCTGGGCGACGGGATATTGAGCCATGAATACTACATATTCTAACCCCTTTTCTTCATCACATTAGGCATGGTTTTCATGTTTAAAGACTAATATAATACATGCTTTTATGATTGTAGGAATGAGAGGGAGACTTCACTAATTCATATTTAAAAGAATCACTTTGTATGCATTGAAGATCAATAGAACAAGTGTCAAAAGGTGGAGGAAAGAAGAAGAAAGAAAGAGAAGAAAATATGAAAAAAACTGTCCTAAGACCTGTCTCACGACCTGTCCCAAGACCGGTCGCTAGATAGGTCTCCAGACAGGTCTACATAGCTAGACCGGTCACTAAACAGGTAGTCAGGAGTCCAGAGAAACATAGCTTCCTAGACTGTTTTTTTGTTTCTTAGACCGGTCGCCAGATTGGTAGCAAGACAGGTCTAAGGTGCTCCAAAAAGTCTGATTTTCAATTCTAAGTTTCCTAAGTGCGGGAAGACTCCTTAGTTTTGCGATTCTTCCAAGTTGGTGATGCCTCTAAGCTATAAAAGGACACCTACAGCCTCTTCCTAACTCATCTAGCAACATGGGGAGCAAATGATTCAAGACTTAGGAGGTTTCCTAGCCTTCTATAACTAGTTTTCTTCTTCTTTTACTTCTAGTTCTAGTTTGTTTTTATGCTTTTCATTAGTTAACCTCTTAACTAGAGCTAAGAGGTGAAACTTATAGTTTACTTAGATGCACTACAAAAAAATGAGGCAAAGGCTACGGATTATATCCGTAGCTATAAATCTATAGCTACGGATATAATCCGTAGTAGGGCTGTATCCGGTTCGTAGCTATTGGTGGTGTAGCCATAGCCTTTTAAGATATAGCTACGAATATAGTCCGTAGCTATATTACTTTGGCTACGGACAATAGCCGTCGCTATAGAAATCCAATCCGTAGCATTTTACCTACATAAAGCTACGGACTCCTTTTTAGGGGTGCGGACTATATCCGTAGCTAATGTCTCTAATTTTTTTAATAAGAACGGTATATCCAGCCGTTTCTAGTACATGCCCTGATAGTTCAACCCATCTAAATGCCTTGGTAAAAAAATGTTCAGTCTGAGATATTTTGTAGGAACCCTATCAACAATGGAAAACCAAATCAAGTCTTAATCACCAATCTATGAACTGCACCTCTATCCACTAGGATGTATGGGGACCCAGAAAAAAACTCCCTAAAGAAATAGATTTGTAGAGGATCACATCCCAACAATAAGACCAACAGATAATATGATAAAATAATAAAGTAAAATCATGATAGTGCCTAACATGGGTTTAAGTTCTGAGCAAGAAATCCTACACCCACTTGCAAACAATAAGAACACAGTGAAATGATAAGAAAATAGATTAGTTGATAGACATACTGGTTAAATGCTGAAGTTGGAATTCCTAAATTAGAAAAAAAAAAAAAAAAAAAAAAAAAGTAGCATCTTACGGGCCCATGGGTTTCACATACATTGCCTGGAATCCTCAAATGTTTAAGGTCGATCCCATTAAAAGCATGAGGAAACCTAAGCCTATAATGAAAAGGTCTGTTTCCAACCAACCTACATTTAAACCCATGCACTCAAGTACTTAAGATACAAGGAATGCAGGAAGTTAGATCTTTTTAAGATCTTGAGCTATAAAAGAAGATTCTAGGAAAAAAATACTTTTACATACCCACATGGATATAAATCATAATAAGTATAATTGCAAAAGTTGAAAAAATGAACTTCATTTACATTTTTTTGTTTTGAAAAAATGAGGGCGCACCTTTTCAAAATCAAACTGATTGCAACCAAATAATATAAGTAGACATAGATATGCTTTGGAAAGATCCTGAGGTTGAAAATAAGAACAAAAAATCACTGTGGGAGGAGTTTTATCCAATAAACTTGTGCAAGTAGTGAAATACCTTCCTCTTTCTGTCATCAGGGGGCTGTACTTCAATGGCAGTGTACAAATCAACATCATCAGCAGTAACCCGATAGTTAGGTTGCTTCACTCCTGTTGCCAGAAATATTTTTACAAACTGAATCTTTAAGAAAAGGCAGCAATGATAGAACACTAGAAATAAGATCCATTACCAACTATGTAATTCATAAACCCATTTTCCAAATAGCGTCTCCACGGTACAAAAGCATGGTGTGTGTGTGTGTGTGCGCGTGCATGTCGTGTACATGCATGCATGTGTGTTTGTGAACAAAGTATATATCCTTGTATCCATGATGAATCACACGAATCTAAACCCAAGTATTCGCATGGTATAATTGGGTTTCCATTTTGTATAAATTGGTCCAACGGTTCCATGAACTGGACCGTTGGTTTGTGGCTCCCACTGTGGAGAGAAGGCCCAAAAATTTCCCAGATAGGAAGATGTTGGCCTACATCTTCTGGGCTCCTTCAGTTAAATGTGAACTATCAATGCATCTCTTCTTGACCATCTATTTTCAAGCCACAAGTTAAATGGTTAGGATTGTCCGGGGAGATTTTTGGGGCATGCAATCAAAAGAATACAAGAATTCCTGATCTACTGCACATACTGTGCTAAATCAGCATCTAAACTATGACAGTCCAAAAATCTCTACCAGAAGCAGCTTTCAAACTATGATACTAATTACAACCTCACTTTAAACGAAATTAGGAAGCCTAAAGTTGATAAAGCATAGAACTCCTTTAGCCTTTGGAGAAAAGGAAATACATGATGAAAAAAAAAAAAAAAACAGAAAGACCAGAAGAAAAAAAAAAAAGTGTGTACCATGGATAGGCGAAACCATAGAAATCAGACAGATTCCATCCTAATTCCAATTTAATGATCAGATCAGTACGTAGCTCACTATGGACTGCTACAACAAAACTGAAAAATGGTCCACATTCATTAGGTAAAACAGTATAAAAAACAACATCCACAAATCAAATGGTTAGCATTATCCAATTAGCACAATTTCTAGGTTATGCACCATCTATAAAGGGGGCGTCAAATGAAGTGCTGCATCAAGTTGCCATTAAAAATTGGTTATTAGACGATAAAGTTGCCATTAAAAATTGCCAACACGTTCCTTGTGTATGAGATCTGAACCGTTCACCATGTGGGCCAAGTGGTCTATATTGTTTCCAAGAGTGGACAGCCGGCTTGCTAACTAAATGGAGACCTGTGACCCAGCTGATGAGTTGATCGACTTGATGTTTGTGCATGGGGATCTTCATGATGTGTCCCATCTCCTGGACTTCCCAGATGTTATTTTGGGTCTCACCCCGCTTTCCCTATGATTCAACTCCATTAGCTAGGACCCAAGTTACTTATTGGGCTGGATATGGCCTAGTATCTGCATTTTTGACCCACAAGTAGGCCCACCCCAAGATAACGGACATAGGTTGGATGGGCCTTGACTTGGAAGCGGATTGCGAACTGAGTAACTCAGCACACTTAGCATCCTGAGTAAACTCTGCGGGGTTCACCGTGATTTATGTATTTCATCTGTACTGTTAGAAAAATTCTTGGGGGCTGCAGAAGTTTTGGATCAAGCTGATATTTGTTTTTTCCCTTCATTAATGTCAGTACGATAAGAGCGTGCTGAGTAACTCAGGACGCAATCCAATACCCTTGACTCACGCCTTTTGCTCATAGATGGACCAAGAAATTCAACAGCCCGGATTGGCCCATCCTATTTGGCATTGCATTGAGTGAGTTCGGGCTATGTATGGTTAAATATATGGGTCTGTTTTTAATTTAAGGGCCTTTAATATGTGGCCCACTCTTGGGTCTGATATTTCGGACCTGATAGATGAGCCCATTCCTTGCTTTATCGTTGTGATGAGTCCCTTCTACTTGTGCCATGGGACTAATCGACCTATGATTAATGGACCAATCAGTTGGATCTTTGTACACAGTACACAATCAGACCCATATGATTAATGGACCAATCAGTTGGATCTTTGTACACAATACACAATCAGACCCATATGATGAATGGACAGGATCATTGACCATCGTGCCATATGCCAACTTGATTGCAACGCATCAGACAAGGAAATTGGCACACTGCGGTCTGATTTCCCTTTATTAGCAATTTAGCATATTATTTCAGGAGAAGGTTGCTGTTGGTTAGCACAGCATGGTCGGATCATGGTCAAAGTGCAACAAGGAGTGGGTCCCACTTTTTTCAAAAAATATCTAATTGGTGGTGGGATTAAACGGTGATTGATGGGGGAAGACTTGGCCGGCATCAGCCTAAAGGCCCCATAAGTTGGCCCAGACCATCTATACTTATTTAACATGGGTGGGCTCAGTATTTTCGTTGGTGACTTGGCATGGCCGGAGCCTGATTCCTCCTTTAACTTATTGGCTGTGTTGGGCCTGGACTTGGGTCATTATCTCATGGCTGAACTCGGACGAGTTTCAGCCCCTAGGTACATTGGGCTGGGCCCGGCATTGGTCCTAGCCCAGCCACAGCCCTATTTGATTGAAATGGTCATGAAAGGAAAAGGATTAAAGTGTGTTAGAGAGACAAAAAAAAAAAAAAAAAAGAAGGGGGGGGGGGGGGGAGACTAACCCACTTGTGGTGTCCCAGTTGACTCCTTGATCCACCTAATTTTTAGGCCAGTGTCCTAACTTGAGCTAACATGATGGACATACAGAGTGCATGTCATAGTCATTAGAGTGGGCCCCACAAGGCTTTTGCTATATCCTATCTCTAATTAGGCACTTCATGCCAGTTACACTCAAAGAAGAGGAGAGGTTGGTATGGTCTACACATACTAAAAAAAGTGAAAGGAAGTGGGTTCAATCTAGACCATTCATAGCACCTTATAAGATAAAATCTAAACCATCCTCGTCAGACAACTACAATTTTTAATGGCAACTTTACGTGTGTGATGTAGGACAAAAGTCTCCAACAAGAACATCCTAGCAATCCAATGAAGTGCTGCATCAAAACACAATTGTACATTGCCTATGCAGCCAAGCATGTGCAATATAACCATCTTAGAGTTATATCATTCTCTAATGAGGACACGCATAGCATCCTAGAGTTTTCAGTCTGTACTAGTACAACCCATTGTTCAAATGATCCAGACCATTTCAATTCTTTTCAATTAGCATCCAAACACATGCTACAAATACTACTGGAGACCAAAACACAATCCTCAATTTTGTTGTCTACAAAAGCATCTAAAACATGATAATTCAAGAAATTCTGAATAGGCTAGAAACAAAGGAGAAATACCAGGACATATCGTATGTACCTCAAGAGGCATGAGAGCTGTTAGAATAAACCTGTACACATAAACAAATATATCAATAAGACCCAAAAATACCGACCTTTCATATTTATGGAAGATTATAAGGAGGGGAAATGAAAGAAGCAGAAAAAATAACAAAATTCCAAGGCTTTTTTTTTTTTTTTTTTTAAAGAATAACTCTTTCATTAACAGAAAACCAGAATTACATTCGGGCAAGATCCCACCAAGAAAACCAAGGGATCCCGCCTAGCATAAGCTACCATTTACAGACAAAACGGCCCCCTAAACCCCGCCAACTGAACTAAAAGAAAAAAGAAAAAACCACTGAATCATCCTCATCATAACATCTAGGTCACCGTTCCCCTTTCTTGTTACTCTTCCTCAATCTAATAAGGCCTATATACCTGCATTGTCCAAAGCAAGGGAGGCTCTGATCAGCATGGGGAGCTCACCTTTAACTGTTGGAAAGATCATGGCAACCTCCATTGCAAAAGAAGAAATTAAATCATACTTAAAATGATTTTTAAAAAAAAGAATGCATGGCGTGAATAAAGCATATTTGATTGGCTTATTCTTGGATGAGGTAAGTGTTGCATATTTGATTAATCCAAACAATCCTTTTGGCATGCCTTATTGTGAATGACCATTGTTCAAAAATCATACTGATAAGATCATGTTGACCATCCAATCAATGGCCTTCAGACATAAAATGGCCTACAGTCCACATTTAAAAAGGAAAAGCCATTGATAAAACAATTAAAGTAATCAAATCAATGTAAATTTATACAATGGTCCACAAAGAAGACAACTAGATGGACAATACAGTGGTTTCATCTATCCATACACCCATACAGCAACTTGCAAGTGTCAAACTGGAGGACCGGTAGCATGGTTTCATCCAAAAAGGGTCTTGGTCGAAGCATTTCTTCAAACAATTATAATGCAAATTTCTATATAAAAAAAGAATTAAACAGTTTTTCCTTAAAATGTATGGATACAATCTATACAAGGAATGGAGAAGCTATCAGTAGATTTTCAAAGCAAGATATCATCACATCCACAGATTTCAACGGGCCCAAGGTCCCATCTGAAAAAAGGTGGGACATCCCAAATGCCACTTACATTGCAGCTGAGCAAACAATGAAAGTAGGCCATTCTTCAACAATGCTGGGACTTCTTTTAGAAAGGAAACAGAGGAACGGTCCATACACCTAGTGACAAACCTGAGGGCTAAACCTGATTGATTATCTAGCCACAACAGATAAAGTCGACAGCCCACCAGATGAATGGACTGAATCTCGTATCCACAACTAGGATCTGAATCCAGCTCCAGCTCATGCTCCTACAAAAGAGTAAAGCCACAAATCAACATTGGATAGATATACATCATTCATGATACATATAAATGCATCTCAAAACAGTTCTTCAAATTTGCACTTGGGAACCTGAAGCATAGTAAACTGCTTGTAACGCCTTGAAACTCCAACTCTAACAGTGTCCTGAATATTTTGAAAGAGTCAAAAGCATAATAAATGGATACTGAAAAGGTCAACCACATTCTACATACAATCCTCTAGTGTACAAGAACACATATTGACACAGTACCTGATTTATTCTTCTGAAAGTGTCGAGTCCATGACACTAAATGGGAATACAAAGGTAACAAATATCCGATCATTTCCAATTTCCTGAACTGATTATTACATTCCAAAATCAATAGCGCATCTGCATCCTAAAGCATCCTAAATCTAACAAACTTCATAAAACCCCAATTCATCTTAAGGTTTTCTTGAATAAAAATAACAAGAAACACCTCGTGCATGTCCAACCAAGGGGAAGATACCATTTGATCCAGTTCTTCCTGACTACAAAATTTGGCACAAAATTCTTATAGATCATCTTGAACTTCAGTAGATTTCTTCAACAGAAAAAACCCAAAGGCAACATAGTATATTTCAAGTTATAAAAGGAAGCATGGTACACAAATAGAAATTAAGAGCATTTTTCATCACAATCAAGTGCTTCAAAACCCTTCCAACAAAAATCAGACATTAGAAGACAACTGATACTCTTTAATTATTAGATCATTATGCCAGGAAAGAAGAAGAAGAGCACTGCTTTCAAGGCCATACAACTCACCATCCTACGATCAATCATACAACAACCATCTGCACAAAGAAGAGTTGAAAATGTATCAAATCCATCTGCAAGGCACAAAGAGAGTACCAGCTTAATTCCTGTCAAAATAAAATAAAATATTCTGGACTTTTTTTTAAAGGTAATTATTTTTTTCCAAGTTATTTTGCACGTAAGCTATGGAAATTGCATATTACCAGCCTAGTCTCCTTTTTTTTTCCTTTTCTTCTTCTTCTAGACATTTAACCAAGCACTTGTCATGCGCTCCCAATCTTCACTCTTCATCAGCTCTGTTCATTTGATTCATTGCATGGTTTTACTGCAGATCCCAATCAATCAACAAAATCACCTAAAAAGAAAAAGAAAAACCCTAAGAACGATAAAAAAATCTTATAAATCCTAGTACTTGAACGCTTTGCAAAAGAGCAAACACTGAAACCCTAATCGAGAGAGAGAGAGAGAGAGAGAGAGAGAGAGAGAGAGAGAGCCCTCTTCGAAAATCCATCTCTTCAACAACTCCACGGTTTTTCTTTCAACATTAAAACTAAAAACCCTCCCTCAATACAATCCTAATCTAAGAAAATTAAATCTCACAATTTATTCTCCAAAACCCACATCCCATTCTTCAAATCTCCTAGAAAGCCAACAAATACCACCACCTCAAATCTCCCAGACCTCTGATGATCTTCTCATCCTGCTCCTCTTCCTTCCTACTCATTTTCTAGAATGTAATTGAAGAATAGGACTGGAAAAAACAAAGATTTCAGATTTTCAGGGCGGTAATCGATGGATTGGACAGCCCTGCTCAAAATCTGAGATTTCTATGGAAGATTTAGGGTTCAGATTTGAATAAAGCTTTTGAGAGAGAGAGAGAGAGAGAGAGAGAGAGAGAGAGAGAGATACCTTTGATGGGAGAATGCCTGTCAAGGTGGTGGAGAGGAGTTGAGAGGGAGCGAGAGGGATGGAAAGAGTGAAGAGCCGCGAGAATTTCATTCTCGCGGGCTATTTTTGGGCATGTATGGGTACTACCCCCGCCAGGACAAAGTTAAGACGGACGGTTCCATCAGGGCCTCTGTGGGGCCCACCATGATGTATGCGATTTATCCAAGCCGCCCATTTATTTTGACGAATAGTTTTAAGGCACGATACCAGAAAGAGGAGATATTGAAGGCCTAAGTGGACCACACCACAAGAGCACCAGGGAACTGTCGGCACTTAATCTCCACTGGTTCCTATGGTGTGGTCCACTTGAGACTACAATCTGCCTCATTTTTTAGGCTCATGCCTTAAAATGTGCTGTCAAAACAGATGAACGGTTTAGATAAAACACATACATTGGGGTCAGCCCCATAGAGCATCTTACAGACTTCAAATATCTACCGAGCTCTGGTGCAGTGGTAGCAGTTAGCTAGGGATAAAATCCGTAGTAATATTGCTACGGTTTAGATCCGTAGCAAAAAACTCTCATAATCCGTAGCCTTTACTCCTTTTTTTGGTAGTGATGTTTTAATTCATTTTATTAGTTTCAAGTTGGATTTATTGAATACTAATGACTTTTGGATGTTTGAATAAAGTTCTAAGTAGTTTTTCTTAATCTTATGATGGCTCATGGATGTTTGGAAGAATTGCTTTAGTTCTTAATTGTTTTGCATAGTTCTAGACCTATACGCTCGGAGGAATCGGATTCAATACACTCTAGACTTGGATCATCATGTGGGAACTTCAAACTAAAGTTCTATTTTTCTGAAAATTCTGAATTATGTGTGATTGTTTATGTGATTTAAATGAAGTTCAAATCATGGTATAGTTATGTTTTGTGACAGAGTTTAATGATTATTATGTTTATGATCTTAATTTATTGGAACTAGGATTGACTTATGCAATTGAGTGTGCTCAAGTCCTAACTTGAATTGAGGGAATCGTGTTGATGAATAACACGTGTTGGATTGCTTTGATAATATAACCGCTCTATCATCCGGCTAGATAGGATTTGATTTCGATTCTAGTTGAGTAATTGAGAAACCACAACGAATTATGCATCTAAGGAGGGTATAAGTGGATTCTTGATGCTCTAGTTATCTTTTCATTATCAGATTTTTCTGTTTCATGTTCAAAACCGATTTCACAAACCTCTTAAGATTCTAGTTATTAGGATAGTTCGAATTGTTTACTTCCTTCCCTGTGGATTGACCTCAGTCTTACCGAGATTATTACTACATCATAACCCTACACTTGGGGAAGCGAACAAGTTTTTGGCACCGCTGTCGGGGAAGAGGTTTAATGGTTGTAAATGTTCTATTAGCTATAGAGTAGTCTTAGTTAAGTAAGATTTTCAGTTTTTCTATAAGTAGTTTTCTGATTTTTTTTTTTTTTTTTTAGATTTCTAACAATTTTCTATTTTTATATTTTATAGGAACTTAGTTGCTGACATAGTTCTCACCTTCACGGGTAACTTCTCCCCATCTCCTTTTCTTCTTTTTGTTCTTCTTCCTAGATTAAGGTAGTTTCAACTTCTTAAAATATCATTATGAATGATTAGACGAGTGGATTGTCTTAGTATCTTTTAGAAGATAAGATATCGGATCAAGGGATTCAAAATAATTATGATTGGAACCATTATAAGCATGAGTATTTTTCTGAGATTCAATCAACCTCCACTACCCCCCAACCTAGAACACTGCGTGATTACTGTGATACATATGATGAGACACGACGTAAGACGATGGGGGAGTACCGGAATGAAGTAAAATCGAACAATGGTCAACCGGGTAAAACACTACGTGATTACTGGGTTGAAAATAACATGAGTGTTCCACCGAGTTTAACAGGAGGTAGGAATAAGAAAAATGACTGGGGGAGTAATGACCAACCAGTAAAGACATTGCGTAATCACTTGTATGGTTATGCCTATCAACCATCTTATCAATCTTCATCATACGACACGTATGAGCTTTATCGGGAGAGTCATCACACCTCTAGTCCAAAGGAAGAACCAATCATAGTCATCGACAATTGTTCTAAAATGTCTTCCTCTTATGATAACATGTACATACAAATTCTTGAAGACTTAGAGAAAGAGTACGAGTATGAGCAATCGATTCAAAACCACTCGCCATCTCTTGAAGACGTTGAGCTCAAAATTGGGATCATCGATTCATCCACAACAATGAGGAGGATGAGGCTATCCAAGCCCAACCTTCTCGAATTTAATGACTAAACTTCTAGATGATATTGATCTTGGTGACCCCAATATCACCATCGATTATGGTGAATCACTATCTTTTTTAGATATCATGGTTTTAATGATGAAGTGATTTCAATGACGGTTGATGAACCTGAGGAATCCATAAAATCTGAAAGTGATAGTGAGATTGCTTACAACGAGGGTTCAGTGGATGATTGTGAGCCCATGATTCCTTCTTCCCAAGGGTAGAATGTTTATGAATCTTCGTAAGATATTCTTGCCAAAGAGCTTATCGAGGTTGTTATTTTTTAGTCACTCCACCAATTCGACATGTTGAACTTTAATGTGGAGAATGAGACTAACTTGAGTGAAAATTCAGATTCTTTGGACGAATGCTTGGCTCACTTTGAAAATTCAAAAGACCCTATTCTTCAAGAGATTGTTAAAGCCTTGCACGCTTCTGACTTGGTTCCCCATACTAGTTGTGAGGAACCTAGTTTGGAAGAATTCCACTCCATAGAGTGCAAATCCCTCACCATAGAAACTGAATTTTTGTACTCACTTAGGGAAGACGAAGAACCTTCATCCGATTATCTCAACTTCCTATAGGAATGCTTGGCCCACTCAAATGATCTTGATGATAAGATGATTAAGGAGTTGGACATTTTGTTAAACACAGTGTTGGTGTCTGAAGAACACCATTCCACTAATATACACTCTCTACCATTGTTTGTGGAAGCATTGTGCAATTCTGAAATTGTGGAGGAGACAACCTTAACTGACGAATATTTGATGAATGTCTCTCCACCATCATGGGTTCTTTAGCCCATTGACAATTCTGATTGGGAGGACCCATTTTTAATCAATCACAACCTAATTCAGAATTTGAGGAGATATCTTTTTGCTGCTCTTATCTCCTCCATACATGCATGTGGTGCACACTACGATTGGACTTTAATGAAGAAACACACTCATATGTACTATCAAGCAGGACTTTGGATGGTCCTCATGAGAAACTTATTGAAAGTCATGAAGATCCTGCTCAAATTTGATCATGTAGTCGATTGGACTGATCAAAGGTATGTAGGTAGGTTAGGATTTTTTATCTGCAATTAGGATTGAATAAGTCTCATTGAGACAATAGAAGATGCTAGAATTGATAAACTCTCATGTCATGCATATTGCATATATTGTTACATTGAGGACAATGTAAGATTTTGCTTTGGGGGGGGGGGGGGGGGGGGGGGGGGGGGTGAGATTCCTTAGATGAATATACTAGCTTTTGTGACATTTCAAGCAATTATGTAGAAAATTTTTGATTTTTCTGAAAATTCAAAACTCCTTTGAAAAACCATGTTTTTATGCACTTGGAATGTCATAAGGTATGAAAGGATGAGAAACGAATTGATATGATTTTAAGACCTCTAAATTAGCTTAAATGTAATAGTTTTCTATATGAATTCTTCTATTTATATAATCGATAGAAAATTTAAACACTTTTGAGCCTAGTTCACGTTACACGATTCTTATGGTTTCAGAGAATTATGTAGATTTGTGGATTGGTTAGGCTTATATTTAAGTTGTTGAGGAACCAAGCCAGGGTACTTTGTCCAACCTTGTCCATAGGAAAATAACAAAAGATATGGATTTCTAAAACTCCTATCTAATGTGTATGAAAAGGAAAGAAGTAGAAAAAAAAATATAGGTATGATTGAGAATATGGTGGAAAATTTTGAAAAGAGCTACCTATTACTAACCGGGGGATGGTCTACCCGAAACCAAAGCCGGAAATGGGACGTATTGTGAAAGCCATCGGAATGACTGTAAGGCAAATTCCTATTATAGGCTTGTTGTTGATCTGTACACTTTTAGATCCATAGTTTAGTTGATCTATGAAGAAGATAATCTCGGAAACTCATGAGATGAACATTCACTATGCAAAATAGGTTGAATTTGTTCAAGTTCTTCTATTTATCAATCAATCAGCAAGAATTCTATATGAACGCTTATTATGTTTTGAGAGTTTTAAAGTTTCAGCTTCTATCACTCAGTTTCTCTGATTTTTGCCCTTGTATATCTTGTAATGTATAAAAGCATAGTTTCTGAAGGAGAGTTTGGTTTTAGAAATTTGAATCTTGTTTCACGCATGTTTTGCTCGGGACTAGCAAAAAGCTGGTTGCGGGTGTGTTGAGTCATGAATACTACATATTCTAACCCCTTTTCATCATCACATTACGCATGATTTTTATGTTTAAAGACTAATCTAATACATGTTTTTGTGATTGTAGGAATGAGATGGAGAATTTACTAATTCATAGTTAAAAGAGTCACTTTGTATGTATTGAAGATCAATAGAATAAGTGTTAAAAGGTGGAGGAAAGAAGAAGAAAGAAAGAGAAGAAAATATGGAAAAACTATTCCAAGGCCTATCCCAAGACCTGTCCCAAGATCGGTCGCCAGACAAGTCTCCAGATAAATTTACATAGCTAGATCGATCGCTAGACAGGTCGTCAGGAGTCCAGAGAAACATAGCTTGCTGGACTGTTTTTTGGTTTTTTAAACCAGTTGCCAGACTGGTCGCAAGATAGGTCTAAGGTGCTCCAAAAAGTTCGATTTTCAATTCCAAGTTTTCTAAGTGCGGGAGGACTCTATAATTCCACGATTCTTCCAAGTCGGTGACGCCTCTGAGCTATAAAAGGACACCTACAGCCTCTTCCTAACCCATCTAACAACGTGAGGCGCAAAGGATTCAAGACTTAGGAGGCTTCCTAGCCTTCTACAACTAGTTTTCTTCTTCTTCTAGTTCTAGTTTTAGTTTGTTTTTATGTTTTTCATTAATTAACCTCTTAGCTAGAGCTAAAAGGTGAAACTTATAGTTTACTTAAATGCTTTAATTCATTTTATTGGTTTCAAGTTGAATTTATTGCATAACAATAACTTTTAGATGTTTGAATAAAGTTTTAAGTAGTTTTTCTTAATCCTATGATGGCTCATGCATGTTTGGAAGAATAGCTTTATTTCTCAATTGTTTTGCATTGTTCTAGACCTATACGCTCCGAGGAATTGGATTCAATATGCTCTAAACTTGGATCATCATGTGGGAACTTCAAACCAAAGTTCTATTTTTCTGAAAATTCTGAATTATGCGTGATTGTTTATGTGATTTGAATGAAGTTCAAATCATGGTATAGGTATGTTTTGTGACAAAGTTTAATGATTATTATGGTTATGATCTTAATCTATTGGAACTAGGATTGACCTATGCAATTGAGTGTACTCAAGTCCTAACTTGAATTGAGGGAATCATGTTGATGAGCAACACATGTGTTGGATTGCTTTGATAATATAACCACTCTATCATCCGGCTAGATAGGAGTTGATTTCGATTCTAGTTGAGTAATTGAGAAACCACAGCGAATTATGCATCTAAGGAGAGGTATAAGTGGATTCTTGATGCTCTAGTTATCTTTTCATTATCATATTTTTCTGTTTCATGTTCAAAACCGATTTCAAAAACCTCTTAAGATTCTAGTTATTAGGATAGTTCGAATTGTTTACTTCCTTCCCTGTGGATCGACCTTGATCTTACCAAGATTATTACAACATCGCAACCCTACACTTGGAGAAGCGAACACAGGACTGACTTCTAGTGTCGTGATATGTTGTGTCGTGTGTCTTGGTTAGGAGTATCTTTTTAGGTGACCACAGACACCAGTTCCTCGTCATGTTATATTTTTATATATTTTGGATGACGGTTTGACCTTTAATGATTGAGCTTTACAGTTATATCTATTTATGACCGTATATATTGGATTTCTTCTCTTTGAGCTGATTAGATACATCTTCTTAGGCTAGTGGCCGTCTATTGCACATGTACATGCTTGGACTTCTTGTCTATTTTAGTTATGCTATGTTATATACTTGTGCTTTATGTGATGATTTATAGTTATATCTCTTTCTGAGTCTTATGCCTTATTAAATATTAATTGAGCGAGACTGCCCGATTAGGCTTCTATGTCCTCTTGACTAATGCTACAGGCTAATACTGTGTGGCCTATCACTTATTTTCTTCTTCATAAATCATAATAGCATGTGTTTTTAAAAGAAAATCTGATTATTGGAAGGTTGGGTGGTTAGGGCAAAATGCCCATTTGTGTTCATATATAAGTGAAGGTTTTAGCGTTTATGATATACATGATTATTGGGGTGGTTGGTTGATTGGGCAAAAGGCCCTTTGTTCGTAATGATTAAATGTTTATCATGTTGCTAGATGTCGCTTTTTTTCTCCCATGTTTTTCATGTTCTATCTTTTCCCTTGATCATGCGATTGACATATTTTCTGTGCTTTATCACTTATTGTTCATGGTTTAGCATCGCTGCTCTTATAGGCATATTCTTGTGCGAGCTAACCTTTGTCAATCACTGAAAAAAAGGGGGAGAATTATATACCACCAAGAAGCCAATTTATATCTTTTTGTAGGCTGTCTAAGGTGCAGGTATTGAGGGAGAAAAATTGAAGACATTTCGAGTCAGTTCATGTCATTTTGTAAAGATTACATATAATTGGGTGTAATAGTATTTCTGTTTTGGGATATTCATGATATAGACTGTTTAATTAGTTTGTGTTTTGTCACGTAATTGACAAAGGGGGAGATTGTTAGCGCACTGAGTCGTGCATTATATTGTCAATTGCGTGAACGTATGAGTCAATCAAGTTTTATGAGCCCCGACGAACATTGAAGACTCAAGATTTGAAGATTGTAGCAGCTCTCCGCACTCAAGTTCAAGACAAAACTAGCTTGGAAGGTAAGTTGCATATAGACAGCCCATAGGATCTCAAAACACTCTAGCATATGGCATTCGAATCATGCTTAAGATTGACATTTGATCCACGGACAAAAGGTCAAGTTGATCAGACTTGAACCTCCATTGTCTAGGTGTCAAACGGTTGAAACAAATAAGGAAACCATCTCCTTGTGCACCTAAAAAGATGATGAATTTCACCCTACATCAAGCCATGCACTAAGCCTAACGACTGGTCTGCTGTAGAAAAAATTCAGTCAGCAAGTTTTTTAAAGAAAACTTTTCATGTTCTGGCTATCCGTAGACCGATCTGAGGACCGATCATTGGCCTCCAAGGACCGGTCGCACTACTGGTCGTAAATGGATGAAAAACATCCAGTAACAATTTATTTAAAATATTAAAGGGAAGACCGGTCGTTGGCCTCCCAAGACTGGTCGTAAAAGGACGAAAAGTGTCCAGCAACATTTGGTCTGAATTTTTTTAAGGTAGAACTATCTGAGGACCGGTCGTCAGACCGGTCGGACGCTAAAATCCAACCGGTCCTCAAGGGTCTCTGACAGGTCGGAATGTAACCGTTTTATATCCATTGGAGCTCTTTTTGGTCCTATATAAAGGCATATCTTGAGGCCTTTAATGGCATCCTTTGTACACCTATTAAGAGCATAAAAAAAGGCAATTAAGAGCTTTACCTAATCTCTTTTGTTCATCATTGTCTTAAGTTCATCTTTCAAACCTAGCCATTAATTGCACTACATTGAGTATTCAAAGCTCGGTTTGAACAATGAACTCAAGCATAGCATTCATGGCTGTCCCTATCATTGAAACTTTAACTTAAAGTCATTTATAGCCATTGAATGATCAGATTGGCAGTTCCTTCATTAACCATTGCATTGAAATAGGCAAATGGAACATCAATACCTTCCCCCACCTACCCGACATTAGTTTAGGATCATCACATGCATTGGTAGCTGATCGTGGGAGCTTGGAGAGGAGTTGAAGCATTCGTGGAAGTTGAAGCTATTCAATGACGCTGAATCAGGGCTCATTTTTTTTAAGTATTTAAGCTTATAGAGTACATTGTTTGATTCCCCCTTCTTGTTGAGATTTGGGTCTAGAGATCGTGACCCAATCTCGGAGTTGTCCTTGAGTAGGACGTGTGTCACTACATGAAAAAGCGCTAAATTTGACGGTGGTCTGTGTTATAATGAGACCATCTTAGAAAAAAATTTGATGGCCCATAACCGTCGGTTAATATTCAACGGTTTAAACCTGTCGAAACCGTATTTGCATAATCGGCAGTTGTAACCGTCGAAAATAATTCGACGGTCACTGATTGTCGTTCTAGGTTGAAAATCATAGCATATTTCGACTGCTGAAAGCCGTCGCAAATAATGCGACGGTCCTAACCCGCCGTACTGGGATAATAGAATATTTCAATCGAAAAATAAATACGACGTTCCAGAACCGTCGAATTTATGTCCGCTCAGTATCACCTTGCAAACCTGTAATTGATAAATAATTTTGAAAACTACAACATTTACTAACACAATATACAAGTACAATCCTCCACAATACATGACAAACACAATCCTCCACAATCACAATACAATACAATCACAGTCCTCCACAATCACATTACATAACACAATACAACCACAATTCTCCGCAAGTACCAACAATCCACAACCACATTCTCCGCAACTACCAAAGAGTTCCCTCATTCGCCCATTGCCTCGCAAACTCAAAAGATTTTATTTGTTTAGTATCATTAAAAGCTAAAAGAAAAGAGGAGGTTTGCTAGAATATTTATCTACGATTTTGATATGAAACTTGGAAGGTTTTGCTGCATTTTCTAGTCTCAAAGTTTTGATCATCAGAACTGCAAATGTTTCTAATCCAACTTAATTACCTTGGCCCGTCTAACGAGTACAGCAGCCTGATTTTTTGTATTCTTCCTACTTAGTTAAAGAGAGGAATGTTATAAGTGATGCCTAGGTGTAGTTCAAGTTCACCCTCGTGCTCGGGCTCAAGTGAAGTTTTGAGTATTTGCAAATGTTCGTGTGATGCCTAGGTGTAAAATTTTCCTTATAAAAGGTAGTATTACCGCCAGGAAAAGTCTCATCGGTAATAATAAAATTAGCGTGCACGCATTTTGGAATTTCTTACCCTTGATATTATCAAAACAATAGAAATTAATTCAATATATGAACTCAATCAATAAAATGAAACGAACTGTTTCTAAGTCGCACATCTAAAATTTCTAAGTTAACCAACAGTGAAACTAATTCAATAAATCAAATTAAACTAACTTTCCATCAAATGAGAAAAAAAAAGAAAAAAAAAAGAAAAGCAGAATTGTTTTTTGTGGGTCCTACCTTTTACTTTTTAAAGACAACCTGTAGCAGCACAAAGTGCAATGGAAAAAAAGTCAACATCAACCTGTCTAGATTCAGTTGTATGGACTAGGTGCATCAAAAAACAAATTATGTCCTCAACATCCCAATGCATCACTAACGATAATTTCTCATATACACTCACAAAAAAGGATAAAAAAAAAAAAAAAAACAAACATGTGACTACTATGAAAATAATGGTTCCCTGTTGCTCACACCAACAGCCTGGACCAAACCCTGCATTATATGTCAGCAAGAGTTTCAGTAGTTGAAAGGGTAATCATTATAAATTTGGTGGCAAATTCGAAATTAAAAAGTACCTGTAACTGCAACACATACAGTACCTGTAACCGCAACACATACTGTACCTGTGACCGCAACAAAAGGGGCTCAACTGCTATAGCCTTCACTATGGAAGCTTCAGCTGGAAGAGGAAACAGTTCTGGAGTTTCCTAAATGAAACAAAAGAAAAAAAATGGCAAATTTGAGTGCAGCGAAGAATGAAACATGATTGTATACAAAGAGCACCAAGCACCTTATTACTTCATGCTTCCTAGAAGTCATATAGCTTTGACCCAGATAATTAGTTGAACCCCACGCTATCAGCTTTCCCGAATCTACTCCGGCATGGCAGAATTGCAAATTTGTATCTGCTACATTTTTTGGACCAAGCTTTTCGGAAATTGATCCTGAAGAATACAGCATGAAACACCTATAGCTCAAAAATAAAATAAAAATGGATAGAACTGTAGCAACCAAGTGTCTTGGGCATTGCATTAATGGGCAAGGCATCATTTTGTTGTCAACGATGTTTACCAAAATTCACCAACGCCACTACATTTTCCATTCCAGGTATGCAACCCGAAATATGAACCATTGCAATCCTAGTCAAAACTGGTGTTGTAAGCAACTGCAACAAGAAGCATGTGCCCTTTGAGATTTTTGCTTTGAGATATGCCTTAAGATAAGATAGATATCTGGCGATCTAACATGTTTTAGGATTTGCCACTCCTTAATTCAATTTCTGGATCAACTGAAGAAAGCGAAGGAGATGGAAAGCATTACTTGCCCATGCAAACCAGAGGGATCCATGTCTGTTTTGGTAAGGATATAGGAAAAATTGGTGTTCTTTGTACTTGAAAATAATGGGCCTGAGGAAACTTACTCATACCTTGCAATGCAGGTGAAGATGGATGTGTCACATTTGGAAGACATTTTAAATAATGTGGACTTCTGCTATAAGCTGACCAAAGAGGAATTTGTGATCATTCTTCTAGGTGAGTGAGACATCGTACTCAGCAGCAATCATATTTTATAGTGGAGAAGCAACTTATTTCTTTTATATAGAAAGGAAGGCCTAAATCATTTGTGAACACAAGCAAGTGCAATGGCATGTCCACAAGCACAGTTGTAAACACAAGCAAGTGCAATGGCTATAGGAAACATGAGCAAAGGATCATTCAAGATATAGAAGCCATAGCCAATGGACGGTAAAGGTTGTCTAATCACTGAGATTTCAGCCCATCCACATGGTGGCCCACCACCAGATCACTTTTCCTGATCCCCATGCATGCTTGATATGTGTATGGTGGGGACCTCACTCTATAGTGACTGCATGAAGCACAACTCATAGTACAAAAAAAAAAAAAAAATTTATATTATGATAGAAGATTCTTCAATTTCGTTCCGAGAAAAATGGCGTGCAGGGTCAGAAACTGAGACAGAGTAACAAAGATAATATTCTAAAAAATATAAATTTGAAGAAAACCCCAAAAAGCTAATTGAAGCAAAGCACATGTAATGAGTGCAAAAAGGCAACAAACACAAATTCATAAATTTACTTGGATCTTAAATCTGACAAAATCATGACAGTCATCACAAAAAAGGAAAAAGGAGTTCCCTTTAATTCATAAAGAAAAGAGTTCATCTCATATAAACCTGAGTGCAAAAAGAACATATGGGGGAAAAAATCTCCCATATGACTTTGTTTTCAAACCAAACACACTACCCTTTTTTAGAACAACCATGTTACCATCATTTTCTTACAACCCAAATCCAGACTAATAAAAATCCAAATTTGCCACTAGTAAAAATCCGATATACAAACGAAACATGCTATTTCATCATATTAGATTGTGCAGGCATGCATGTACTTATTACATGTACAAAATAAATCAATGTAATAACCTGCAAGAAGGCCTCTGAAGAGATCATCTACTCCAGAGGAGAGTTTCTCATAGCTATCATAGCCCAAAAAGGCCACGTTGGTCACTTTGACACTTGGCCCCCAACCACATCTACACAACACAGTTCCACATACCTTCGAAATTCCCCCAAGCCTGTGAATTACCTACCCGTGACACATGGAAGCCTAACTCCTACAGATCTCTCCCTTGCAGATTCTTAACCCCACCAAGCTACTATCATTGAGCCTACATGGGTTAGTGAATCCTTCCCAACATGGCCAAGCCGTATTAGCAAACAAAGACATGCCGGGAATCAAATGGTGAGGATGAATTCAGCTTTATATATTTTTCATTATAGGAATTCCAAAACAGTGAATAGTCCATGAAGTGTTTGGCTTCGGCCATGAGAAAAATTCAAGATTTTTGGACCAAAATCATGAAACTACACTTTAGCATATACAAAAGAACTCTCTTTTCGATACAGCACAAAAAAAGATATATTCTTGTGCAAGATATGAGGCAAACAACAAGTTCCAACAAAGATAATTGTTTAATAAGTACTCCTGCTTTAGAACCTCGTTCCTGCATTTGTTCCAGACCTTATCTTGCACCTATCTTCAACTGCTGTGATTAATGATTCTTGACCAGCTAGAAACCTTATGAAGCCCACAAGTTCTCTTTGAGAGTAAGGCCAGCAATAGCAGCAACAGAGGTAAATGATAAATCCATCTCTACATTCAGTTTAAAGAGGAAAAAAAGCAGAATATATTGCTGCATGTCTGATAGCATGGAGTTAAGATAATGGGAAATAGCAGTTTTAGGTCATGATTATGGAAACAACTGTTTGTCACTATACAAATATAAAGCTATTTCTTAAGGTTTCTGAATAACAGTTTTATATCCTTCTAGCCTCTAATATTTAATAAATAGATCTTGCTAAATTTGAAAACACAAGCTCGAATTTCATGGCAGATGTCTAATTATTCCTGAGACTAGCAAATCGCTGGAAAGCTCAAATTGTTGATCTAATAAACGATGAAATGAGCATGGACTGAATTTTATTTTCTCTGTTGAAGAGCTTATTGGAAAAGTGAGACTTTCAAATCATGAACACAAAAGAATCCAACACTAAAAGGGATTGGGGCAGGACAAACCGAAGTTGGAAATATAAGAGCTCATAAAGTAGGTTATGTAGTAAACTAGGCTATAGGAAACATCATCAATTTGTTAATGAATATGTTTCTATTGTACGTGCATGGTGCGTACAGAATTCATGGATGCCACTTTAGTCGGTTGACAACATGAAATGTCGGCTGCAAGTGGATGAAGTGAAGGAGAACACCCAAGATCTGAAAAGATAGGGTGAACAGAACAACAACCGTTCTTGAAAGGCATCCAAACAAAAAAATTCCTTCCTGAACAATTTCATCAAACAGTTAGCATGCATGAAATACAAGAGGCATTTTTCAGCATACAAACACAGACTGTAAACCATTTACCTGTATATCATTTACAGTTAGCCCAATTTACAGGCCTCCAAACCCCTTCATGATATGCAGCACCATCCAACAGAAAAAAAAAAGGAAAAAAAAAAAACAGATTTTGTACCTTATTTATAAAACCATTTGAACAGAGCTGAACTCTGCTCAAATCAAGAGATACAAAAGAACCTACCAAGGAACTTCAACGATAAACCTAACAAAAAAAATCTGCAATAAACCTTGATACCAACTTTTGAAAGAAAAAAAAATAATAATAATAATAAAATAAAAACTCATTGATAAAATCCATAACACCCATGCCAGCGGGTCCTATCCAGATCATTCATTTGATGTGCCCCACCTAAGTAACTGACATTGGCGCCTTTTGCCATTGCAGGCCCAGAATATGATGGTAGGATTATCCAACAGAGGAGCTTTATGTAGCAGAGAGAGAGAGAGAGGAGAGACAAGAGAGGCATGCCTACAAGAGAGCGATGCTGCGGATGGCAGCGAGAAATGGGACAGGAGAATGCGTGAGTGAAGTGCTGCTACCAATGGGGAGAGAGAGAGAGAGAGAGAGAGAGAGGGCGATAGGGTTTTTGGGCGGGGGGAGCGGATCTGGGGATTTTGGTTTCCCTCTGTCCACGGATTTGGGACGTGATTTGGCTAGTGACGCTGCCACTAGCCAGGTGGCTAGTGGTTGGTGCTGTGGGCCCCATCAAGATGTATGTGCTTTATCCACGCCGTCCAACCACTTTTACGGATCATTATAGGGCTTGTTCTATAAAAATAAAATAAAAATGAGGGAGTTCCAAGGGAAAATAGTAGTGATTGAATGTCAACCATTAAAACCCTCTTAGGGCCCACTGTAATGTTTATTTGACATCCAACCTGTTGGTTAGGTCATACAGTCCTGGATGAAGGAAGAAAAAACAAATATCAGCTTGATCCAAAACTTTTGTGGCCCAAAAAGTTTTTAATGGTGGTCATTCAATCAACGCTGTGGTCCATTTGAAATTTGGATTTGCCTAATTTTTTGGACCAGGAAACACAGATGGACGGCATGGATATATGTTTCAGTAGTTCAGTGATGATCAAGCAATGATCACCATCCTCATAAATTGTAGCCTATAATTCCAACAATTCATATCACGCTCCACAGTTGGGGATCCACCGACCTCGGGTGGGTGTTTTCCTAACTGTGTGGGGCCCACCTTGATCTATTTGTTATATATCCATGCCGTCCATCTATTTTCCCATCTCATTATAGGATGGGATCCCAAACCTTAAGAGAACCCAAATCTCAGATAGACCATACCACTAGAAAAATTGATGAATGGACATCAATAACTTTTGTGGGCCACAAAAGTTTTGGATTAATCTGATCATTTTATTTTGCCTTCATCCAGATCTTCTTGGCATTATCATAGGTTGGATTTCAAATAAACATTAATAAAATGTTGTTGTGGGCCCTTTGGAATTTTTAATGGTGAGTATTCCTATGGTGTGGTCCACCTGAGATTTGGATCCGCATAAGTTTTGGTACCTCATCCTAAAATCATATGTAAAAACGGATGGACAACTTAGATATACAAAATCATCAAGGTGGGCCTCATGGTAGGGCTAACACCCACTAAACTATTACAAGCATTTTTAACAGCAGATTAAACATGTTGTGGTATGTAAAATATATTGCGGCATTTGTCCGCACATTGTATATTACTTTTAACAGCGTTTTCCGATAGTTGTAAATTCCTTTTAACAACGTTTTTTAAACGTTGTAAATTCTTTTTAACAACGTTTTCCGACCATTGTGGTATGTAAGAAATATTACAGCATTTGTTCGCACGTAGTAAATTACCTTTAACAGCGTTTTCTGAACGCTGTAAATTCCTTTTAACAACGTTTTTTTGACTGTTGTAAATTCCTTTTCACAGCGTTTTCCGATCTTTGTAAAAAAGTTACTCAATTACAACATTCAAATGACGATATTTTTAGAGTGAACGCGATAAATTATACTTTTAACAACACGCATTAGACGAACACGGTTAAAATGATGTTGTAAAAACTCATATTTGTTGTAGTGAAAAATGTATAGATGGCAAAACACATACATCATGGTGGGGCCCACAGATCAAAATAAAATGTCGACGGTCCAGAACCATCAAATTTTCGAAAATCCCCTCCTTAAATAAAATTCTCAATTTTTGAAAATCCCTCCTCAAAAAAAAATTGTGATTTTGATAATAAAAAAAAAAAAAAAAAAGATTAAAAATTCGAAAGAAAAATTTATCAATATTTTAGAAAAATTAAGATTTTGATAAAAAAAAATATATATCTAGCATTAAAAAAAAAAAAACTAAGATTTTAAAAAAAAGAAAATGGGCATCTTGAAAAAATTGGCAAATTTTAAGAAAACTTGAGATTTAAAAAAAACATTAAGATTTAAAAAATCACTGAGGTTTTGACACAAAAAGTAACATTTTGAATAAGAAAATTGAATATTTTAAAAAATTGTGATTTTGAGAAAAGAAAAAGTTTAAAAGTTTGAAATTTTTTTTACAATGTTTGAAAAAAATTAGATTTTGAAAAAAAAAACAATTGAGATTTAAAAAAACATTTAAAAAAATTGCATCCTGAAAAAATTGATATGTTTGAATAGAATTAATAATTTTGAAAAAATGATTTTTGATAAGTTTAAAGAAGTTCAAAAGTTTGAAAAAAAAAACAAATGAGATTTAAAAAAAAAAATTAAGCTTTTTAAAAACATTGAGAAGTTTGAAAAAAATATTTAAAAATTAAATTTTGAGATTGAAAAAATTGAGAAATTTGAAATGAGTTGACAAAATCTACTAGTGGACATTTATTAAATGGTTGAAAATAAAAAATTACAGTCATTGAGTTACCTGCCATTCAGATTGGTTTATGCATACCCACAAGTTCACTTGTACAAAAAAAGATGGCTTAAGTATAATTATGTGTAATTGCAAGAATGACTAATAATGATGAGATTGATCAAATTCTATGATCAGGAAATCCTAAAGTTGATCTAAACGGTCAGATATATTTGGAACGTGCTAAATAGGTTATAAAACAAAATTCAGCCCAATCTGACAGGAAACGAATTAAATCTGTCCAAAACACTCTTTGAATGGGCACGATCAGTTTGTCTAGATCTAGACAGATTTTGGACAATCTGATCGGTCAAGATTGAAGAGTAAATGACTTCAGATGTTTAGATTCAATTTTATTCAAATCTAACTGTTGGATTGCAAGATATGACCAATCATATTGTTGATCAATTTTGTCCGCCCAATATCTTTCTCATCTGAAATACGATTGAGGTGAGTGACCAATCAAATCGAAGATATTGATGAGTAGAATAAAGTAATTGGATTAGAAATCTAAATTGATCCAAATGTTTTGTTCAAAATTGCACTGCGACTTGCTAACCTCATGAAATCCAAGAAATGTACGTGCAATCATTGGACCCTAAACTCTAATCTAGCCATTGAGATTTGGATTTTAAGTCTTAAGATTTGGTATGGCATCATAAAATGATATTTAAGAGCAGATGAATGGGATAAATATACATAAAATATATTAACTTAGACTCACACGGTTATGGTAGTGTGCATGGATTGGCTAGTGACCCTGACTAGCCACTGGTTAGTGATCGGTGCTCTATGGGCCCTACCATGATGTATGTGATTCATCCACACCGTCAATACATTTTTTCATATTATTTTATGGTATGAGCCCAAAATTGAGATAGATTTAAATCTAAAGTGGACCACATCACAAGAAATAATGGTAATTTAGTGCTTCACCATTAAAAATTCCAAATTGCCTGTCTTAGGTGTACCATTTTGAATAGTGGACATTCAATCACTAACTTTTCAATTTTGAAAAAAAAAATTAAAAAGTTAGAATAATATTGATAAATTAAAAAAAAAAGTTAGATTAAAAAAATAATTAAGAAGTTTGAAACGAAATTAACAATGTTTGAGAAAAATTGAAATTAAAAAAAATCGAAATTTGGAAAAAAAATAATTAAAATTAAAACAAAACCACAATTTTGAAAGAAATTGATATTGTGAAAGAAAATTGGCATTTTTAACAAAATCGAAAAGTTTGAAAAAAAAGATTTTGAAAAGAAAGTCAGAATTTATATTTTGAAAAAACATTAAGAAGTTTGATAAAAATTTGAGATAAAAAAAAAATTGATTGTAAGAATTCAATGGGCATTAGCCGTCGAATTTAAGGCCCTAAATTCGACAATTTTAGCCTGTCGAATTTTTTCGCGCGTTAATTTCGACTGTGAAAATTCAACGGTCGTTGACAGTCGAATTTCAGGCCCTAAATTCGACGACTTTAGGCCGTTGAATTTTTTCGCACGTTAATTTTGACTGTGATAATTCGACAGTTATTAACAGTTGAATTTCAAGCCCTAAATTCGATGGTCTTAGATCGTCCATTTTTTCCATGCAGTAAAATCGGCGGTTCACTGTCGAATTGCGTAGTCGAATTTAGCGCTTTTTCACGTGGTGTGTGTCCTTGCGTAGGACGTGGAAGTCCTTGCGTAAGCCTCCGACACGGGAGAATATGTGCGTTGTCCTTGTGTAGGATTTGAGGAGTCCTTGTATAGGAATAGACCTTGTGTGGGTTGTAAAGGTTGAGAAGTGAACCTCATTTAAAACCTCCGATAGTGAATGCCGGTTTGCTCAAAGGAGTTGAGTACTTGAACTAAGAGTGGAGTAGACTCATCGTCGAACCACTATACATCGTGTGTAATGTGGTGAATGCATCTTGTCCATTATTATGCTTTGAGATTGATTCTATAATTAGTGCTTAAGTTAATGCCCATCTCATGTTTGACAAAATGCTCATATGAAATTCTTGAATGCTTAGTACAAGCATGCATATCAACTGTTTGATCAAATGCTTGTCTTAATATAGTTGATAATTTAGAAAGATCTTATGTGATCTATTTATTTGCATTTACTTAGACTATTGGTAAATTGGATTGTGAATGCACTAAAGTTTTTAATTGATAAGGAATTTGTAAAAAGTCCTATTCATCCCTCTTTAGGACATAAGCATACCTTCAAGCTTATCGCAATAGCGGTGAAAACTGCAATTTTAGGCCCACCTTGATATATGTATTGCATATCTAACCGTCCATCAATTTTTCTAAATCATTCTAGGGTATGGTCCCTAAAATGAACTTAGATCTAAATTTCAGGTGGACCATACCATAGGATTTAGTAGTGATTGGATGCCCACCATTAAAAACTTTTTTAGGGCGACAAAAGTTTGGATGAAGCAGATATTTGTGTTTTCTCTTTGCCCAAGTTTACGTGACCTAATCAACAACTTGGATGGAAAATAAACATTACAGAGGGTCCTAAGAAGTTTTTAATGGTTGCGTTCCATCAACACTATTTCCTGTGGTGTGGTCCACTTGAGATTTGGATCTGCCTCGTTTTTGGGCTCATACCCTAATATTAGCTCGGAAAATGGATGGGCAGAGTGGATAAAACACGTGCATCACGATGGGTCCCACTGATCTTTTCTTGCACGACTAGTACCAAAGTGGGTGCAGGCTGTCATTACGAATATGAGCCCGTCTATAACATAGCACACATGTAATGTTGACATAGCAAATTTGGGGGAATGATAATAATAGGTTACCATTCATATTCAACAAAAAGTAGAAATTAGGGCAACATGGGTAAATATGACAAATTCTCAATTTTCAGACGTTTGTAATTTACTTTTACCAAACAAGTTTTTTCGAAAAAATTGTTTATTTTCAAATATCATGACTTGTTTTTATATAAATTACCAAATAGATTTTTCAGTACTTATAATTACTAAAATTCAGCACTTTTAAGCTTTCTGTACTTAAATTAATTTTCAGAACTTATTTTAAGTTTACCAAATGGCACCTAACTTTTGTTTACTTGACTGAAGTATGCTTTGTTTGTACATGTAATTAGAAAATTCATAAGTAAATTGAATCGGGTATCTTTTGGAATCCACATCACCAAATAAAAAGGTGAGTGATCCCACCATATTCTTATACATTTCAATTAAAATAACATGTATGTATTTATGCTGTGTTGAATGGATGATTGAATTCTGAATTGTATGTTTTATATTTATTTGGAATCGATGCATTTTTAGACATGCATGTGGTTGGAAAATGACAAAAGAGAAACAAGTTGTGTGGTTTACCTCTCACATGGTGAGATGGGCTATTGATATGGTTTACCTCTCGAATAACAAGATTGGCAATTTGATATAATTTATCTCTAATATAGAGATACAAGATAGAGTGGTAGAATTTGGACACGAGCATTACTTGCATCATAATTCATGCATCGTGTTGACTTTCGGGTGGATTTCTCCTGAAAACTGGTAGGTACTTAAGTACCTGGTGTCCTAGGGACCATCTTGGATGCCCACGCAATAGTGGAAGCCTACCCACTTGGTTGGGTAGATGTCGGCCTTAGGAGAGTTGATGCGGGTTGATGGAGTCCAACTCAAGCAAGTGGACGAACTTCCCACTCGATATATGCATCATGCATTGCATTACATGACAGCATTACATTTGGCATTTATGCGGTTGAGATTGGTTTACTACTTAAATCGCTGTGTGTATGGTTTATTATTTTAATTGTTGTGTGTATGTTATATGTTGGGTTCTCTCATTTAGCTTTCTAGCTGACGGTTGTAGATTAAAAATATAACAGATTATGTAGAAGTTGATCCATCAGCATTGGTTCCTGAAATTAAAGTCAAACCAGTGGAGGAATCGTGGGATAACTGGAACTACTCGACTGTAGAGGAGCTAGCTCCCCTGAACTAAGATGCATAAATTTCAAATATTTTGCTAATTGTTTTCTATTATTAATTTCAGTAGTTTAATGATAAATTTATTTGAATAAGCCCTAAATGGGTGGACCTTGATGTAGCTTTCAGGTTTATTAAAGTGACTAACGAATTAATGGATGATTAATGATTTTGAACCAATCATGTACGATTTTATGCCTCTATAATTGTATTCACTTGAATTAAGTGCACTTGTGCACAAGTCATACCCATAACCTGAGCTCGAGGGTGCACACTTTGTGTCCGAATTTCGGAGCATGACACTTCCCATGGGGATTTGAGTGTAGAGTTTGTTTGTCAAACTCGATCTAAGTTCATTTATCGATCCTTGACTTGTTAGTTGAGCCTAAAAGTCTAGGGGCATTTGTCGGTCATTGGCTTGTTCGTTGAGCCTAAATTTCAGGGCGTTTGATGGGCCTAAATTCCAGGGTTGTTTGGCGATCCTTAACAAGTTTGTTGGGCCTAAACAAGTCTCCAAGGGGAGCTACCAACATGGGTGTAAATGTGTAGGTTAGGTAGATTCGACTTAAAACACCTAGGTTGGGAGAAACCTGATTTAAACTCCATAGTGAATGCCGATGTGCTCAAGGGGTGAGTACTTGAACTGGGAGTGGGGTAGACCCAAAGTCGAACCACTATACATGCTTGTGTTTGTTATTGTCTTTTGAGCCATTTCTTTCATACATTGTCTTTAATTGTTAATTATATGAATGCTTGTATGAAATGAATGATATGTTCTTGTTAGGTAGATTTACACACACAAGATGTACGTTCACTTAATTGTGTAGACTTGAGCTTCATGATTCATTCTCATATGTCTATATAGGTTGCATAGATTAGGTACTGTTCGCTCGCCTCAAGTGCAAGACTGCGATGTGGTAATAATTCTCGGTAAAATCGAGGTGGATCCACAGGGAATTAGGTAAACAACTCTAAAGTATTCCAGCAACTTTGATTAAAACAATTTAGGATTTCAATTTCATGAACTTAAATAAAACAATCACTTAAACAATAAAATCTGATTAATATGAGAAGGGAAACTGAGGCCTGAAGGATCCTCTCATAGCAATCTCATGTTAATCCATACTATCCAAGAATAAAACACAACTAGATTCGAAGTTCTATCTCTCATCTAGTTGGAAGATAAAGCAATAAAGCACACTCAATCCCACTTAAGTTAGGAATTCAAGTTCTAGTCCTATTTAAACATATAGCATTCAAATATGTAGCCTTCGGAGTAACAGCCATGCCTATGGACTATGGCTTGCTCAAGGGTTACCATAATTCGAATCTAATAAAAAAATTCATGATAATCTCAGAGAATTGCAAGGAATCCATGTCCGGAGCACATGAACTCTCATAAAACTTCTAAAAATATTAACTTTATTCAAGCTAGAACATTCAAAAATCCAACTTGAAGTAAATGTACTTGAATCAAACTGAATTAAACATGAAATTAGCTACAAGCTTCACCTCTCAGCCCTAGTTAAGAGGTTTTAGCCGAGCATTGTCATATTACAACTAGAATAAAAAGAAAAACTAAAGAAAAACATTAAAACTAGAAAAACCAGAATTGCAGATGCTTCACAGAGCTTTCCTTCGCCTTCTACAACTTTTGATCTCTTCTAGGATGCCTTTAGATCGAATTAGAGGAGTCCTTTTATAGCCTTCTAGCCTCAGCATCGCAAAATATTTTAGAATTTGCGTAAGCTTACACAATTGTGAAGAGAAAATCAGACCAAAAATAGAAGTTTCTGGACTTGACCATACGGGTGATTGATCGACTAGGCTGGTCGATTGATCGCTTGTGATGGGCGATGGATCGTAGGTGGTCGGGTGATTGATCGCCCAATCCAAAAAATGTCCAGAGACTTTAACAGAAAAATTAGAATTTTGATGGCTTGGGCGATTGATTGCCCGGGCTGAGCGATCAATCGGTGGGGTCTTTTTTTTTGTCTAGCAACATGTCTGGAATTTCCTCCACATGAGCGATCAATCGGTTTGGGAAATTGATCAATCACTGGTTCAACTTTCAGTCCAACAGCATATACAGAGTGGCCGATCAATCGACCAGGCAAGTGGATCAATCGACCACCCTGGCGATCAATCGGTCAGGCCAACCGATCAATCGGCCAGGGTGAATCTTGTTCTTTTCTTTTCCTCTTCTTTGTGATTCTTTCCTTTGGTCTTCAATGTGTATTAAAAATCATCTTTAAGCATCATCTTGGCGAAATCCTTCTCTCAATCCTATAAACACAAAAACATGTCTTAGTTTAGACTTTAAACACGTAAACCATGCATAATGTGTGATGCTAAGGGTTAAAATATGTATAAATTAGAGGGTCAACACACCCCTCAACTGGCATTTTACTAGTCCCAAGCAAAACAAGGGTGAAACAATCCACCTTTCTGAAAATTCAACTTTCTCTTGAAAACCATGCTTCTATAAACTCTAAGACATATAAGTGCAAAATTCAGAAAACTAGATGATAAGAAATTGAAGTCCTAAATTTTCCAAACATGATAAGTGTTTACATAGAATCCCCACCGATTTATTGATAAATAGATAAATCCGAACATGTAAGGTTTAGTGTGTATTGTGCAAATACATCTCATGGCTTTTCAGGATTACCTTCTTCATAACTTGGACAAACAAAGATCCAGAGGTGTACAGATCAACCAATTGCCTATGACTGGAATTTGCCTTACCGTTCTTTCGATGACTTTCACACTACGTCCCATTTTTTGCTTTGGTTACGGGAAGACCATCCCTCGGTTGGTAATAAGTAGCCCTTTTCAGAAATTTCCACCATGTTTTTAATCATACCCATATTTTCTTTCCTCCTTTCCTTTTCATACACATTAGATATGATTTTTAGAAACCCATATCTTTTGTTATTTTCCCATGGACAAAGATGGACAAAGTACCCCGGCTTGGTTCCTCAACACCTCGGATCTCAGTCTAACCAATCAACAAATCTACTAATCCCTTTGAATCATGAGAATCGTGTAATGTGATCTAGACTCAAAATTGTTCAAATGTTCTATCAATCAAATTGTTGTAGAATAAAGTTGGTCGTCGAAGAAGTCTGAAGACATGCGACCCGTGAGCGCCTCTGACTCTGTAAAGTCGTGACCAAACCATCCGAGTAACGAACCTACCTGGTCGTGTCTTGTATATCACACATACCTGTGACTTCTTATACACTCCCGATATGCGAGCATGATTGGTCACTGGTCGATGAGTAGGAACATCTCTGTCATCCGAGCAGCTCTGTTCCCTGGCCGTCAAAATGAGGACATCTCCAAGTCCGAGCACCCTTGGTCGCTGGTCGTTCGCTGGGGACATCCCTCATCTCATAGTACCAGCAGCCCATATAGGTCATCTTTGGCTTGTTTCTATTTATAGTTTCGTACCATGAGGGGCCTCCATCAAGGGACGTGAACTGCTAGACATCTAGATTGGTTATGCTATCTTCTTATCTCAGGATTAAACGGGATAAGCTCCTTATCCCCAAAATCAGCGATAATCTTAACGGTTTGCGTAACATAATGGATCACTTGGATTTATATAAATGGATAGCTGCACAGATGACAAAGGTACACAATCTCTACGCCTATGTTTCACACTTCATCTTGCTACCAAGTCATTTCCAACTTAAGCTTTAGAGGGCCAATGGCCAAGTGCCGGCCACTCTTAGTTTCCTTTGTTTGACTTTCAGGTGTGGAGGAGAGTTCTGTTTGAGGAGTGCGTACACTTGGGAGGAGCCTGTTACCAAAATCTGACGTCAACAGATTGGTGCCGTCTGTGGGAACGAGTATTCAATTCGTTCTTATTACAAATTGTTACCTCTCATTATGCCTCCTAAGAAAACGACTCATCCTTCCATCTCAAAGAAAACGTTGCCCCCACCAGATATCCTTGAGCCAACCCCCAACCTCCCTCGGGCAGCATCAATAGGGATTCCTCCGGCAGATCTGAATTAGCCTGTGCAGAATCCATTCTAAGATATATCCGATGGCTTCGATGGCATTATCCGCTTCGTCGAGGATACACTCCTTACTCTCCAGGCTGGATTTCAAACCCTATCTAATCGGTTCGATCAACATTTTCTTGAATCGCAGCAACCTTCGAAAGGACTGCCATTACAACCTACGCCTGCGACTTCTACACACTCTCTAGACGAACCACAAGATCAGGTTAACCCTCCTTCAAATTTTATCTCTCACAACAATCAAGTTCCTAACCAACGCCTGCAATCTATCCGCTCCAGTGCTTCCCGACAACGTCAACCCAAAGGACAACTTGATGTCGAGACATCCAGTTATACTCTGCCTTGGGAAGGAGATCTCAGGAAAATCGTGGACTGTTTCGCTGATATCGAACAGCGATATCAATCTAACCTCCCGACATCCACTCTGGCGATGATTTGTCGATCTGAACCTCATTTTACTCACGAAGTAATGGAGGATCCCCTGCCTAAAAAATATCGAACGCTTTGGATAAAAATGAAATTGCACCTTTTGTAGTTAAGGCGTATGCGTGCGGAAGCTTTGAAAGCAACTAGTATTATGGTTAAGTCCTATGGGGGTGATAAGGACCTTTTGAAATTTTTTTTCACCTACTTAACAGTTTTAACAAATCAAACTAAGTAAGCAAGAACACTTTGGCTTTCAAGCCTAAGTGGGTCCAATCACAAGACTAGAAAATGGTTTAAACAATAATCTTCCTAGTCTAAGCATGCATAGATAATCAAATTAATGATTTAACTAAACAAGCTCATAATCTATATAACCTATGTAGACTTATGAGAATGGATCAATGAGCTCAAGTCTATATAACTAAGTGAAAGTACATCTTGTGTGTGGATGTGCCTCTTTAGTGTCTAGCATATATTCTAATTAAGTATTCATAATTAAGCAATTAAACACAATGCATAATAAGAAATGTGCTCTAATACAATCACAAATATAAGTATGTATAATGGTTCGACTACTTGTTTACTCCACTCCCGGTTCAAGTACTTAACCCCTTTCAGCACACCGGCATTCACTAGGAATTTTAAATCTAGTTCCTCCCAACCAAGGTGTTTTAAATTGGCTCCACCCAACTAAGGAGTTTACAGGTTCCTCCCAACCTATTCGATCTATGCAAGGTCTAGTCCTACAGAAGAACTACGCACGTTTACTCCCGTATCGGAGGCTTCCCCTTGGAGACTTTGTTTATGTAATACCCCAAAAATTTGGACACACGAGCAAGTACACAAGTTCGTGTTCACACGTAAGAAATTAAATACTAAGCCGTGTTATTCACACGCATACACACACATGTACACTCTTCTATGTATTCCAACAACTTTTAAGACTTCTGAAAACTTAGTATATTTAGTTAAGTTAATAGACTGACCATTAGAATGATCTGTCATTGCTAGACTGGAGTATCTAACCGGCCACTTCGATTTCGAACTACACAATCAACGTAAATCCGTCGTATGGTCTCCACATTGTCCTGTACACAAGTCTGTCCATAAATCTGATCCGTACACCTTGTCCATCATCAGGAATATGCTTAGATTATTTATTCTCCGACTTTATGAACTTGTTCAACCATGTTTATAACACCCTAAGTTCTTGGAATCATTTAAATTGTAATTTAATTAATTATTTAATAACTTAAATAACTTTTAATATCGATAAATTAATAATAAATAATTTGTAGGGATTTAGGGCATGATCTCTTTATTGAAGTTGCTTAGAATAAGCCATAGAACAGTGTAGAAGTATTAAATTTCACAGAACTTGCAAATTTACAATAATTACGAAAATGCCATTATTTAAACTTAAGCTAGATCACTATTTTAAGTATTATAGTTTCTGAAGATCACTTTCATGTAAAACTTTATATATAAGTTCTAGGACACAATTGAGCCGTACACGCCGAGTTTTAGCCCTCCGATCATCCTATAAATGCCCTAATCAGAAATCGAGCCATAAGTGGCCCACCTTAACTTGGATCCGTCCCATCTTTCACGTCAACGGCTAAATATATGTTGCTGACCTGTTGAACGGATCGAGTGGTCCCAATCCACCTGAAATGGACCCCACTTGTGTGGGCAGCGGTAGTGTATGCGTATACGTGCGACGTACGTAATATAAAAAAGGGAAGAAGTTTTCTTCCTTGCTGTTTCAGCGGATCCTGTAACAGAATCTGTTGTTGCCGGTTGACGCAGCTCACTGTTAGTGCACTTTTTCGTTGCATACTAGTGCACCTTGTTTGTCAATTACTTAGGTCACTGAGTCTAGTGTTGGTTGAGCTTAATGAAGACGAAGACCGAAGACTCAAGACGGACCGACTGCATCAAGAAAGAAGAAACAGGTAAAAGTGATGCCTTGGTGTGCCTTGCCTTGATCCTACCCAAAATCATAACCTCTTAGATGACTTACACCAACTAGGTACACCCTTAGTCATCATCATTAGTCTTAGAACTCTATGAAAAACATGATAAGTTAGACTAATTAAAGAGGTGGAAGCTGTATCAAAATAGCTCAAACAGCAGTTTCCGATTGATCTCCGATCAATCGGACATTGGCTCCAATAGGACTCTGATCAATCAGATAGAAGTTCCGATCAATCGAAATTTGTTCCAGCAAAATTTGAACATCCTCTGGACATATTTCCGATCAATCGGACATACTTCCGATCCATCGGAAGGGGTCCGTCTGATCAATTAGACAGTGATCCGATCAATCGGAATATCTTTCAGAGATTTCACTGGATAGATTTTTGATCAATCGGACATGTCTCCGATCAATCGGACTGGTCTCCGATCAATTGGATCCATTTTCCGATCAATCGGAGATGCGCGAATCTGCCCATTTTTTGACCGTTGGAAGAAAATCTATTTAAGATGGAGGATTCATTTTTGATTAAACAGAGGGGATTTTGAGGAGATAGAAGACATCATTGCTAGAGACCATCAGAGGCTCTATCCCAAACTCATAGCAAGTCATTCTCCTTGTGTTTTCATCACAAGCTTGGGCCATTCAATGGCATCTTGAGAATGGACTTGTTCCCTCTTGATTCTTAGGGTTTAGACACCTTGATGATAGTTAAATCCCTTGTCTAAACACTACCTAGGAGTCCATATAGGTGTATTCCTCTAGGAAACCCATTTCCTACCATTTGGATTCACCATTCCCTAGCACCTTGGGCATCTCCAATGGAGCATCACATGCAAGGTAGCTGATCTTGGAGCTGAAGCCTTGGCAAAGCAGCAGCATCAAAGATCGGGGGAGCACAAGGGGAGCTGATTAAAGCACGGGAGAGCGAGAAGAAGCAACCCAAAGCGGTGCTACAAAGGTGCTCAATCCAACAAGTAAGGTTGTCTTGTTAAGAGTCCATCCACTCAATTCCCTGTGGGAGTTAAGTGTAGAGTTTGTTTGACAAACTCGAACTAGGGTCGTTAGCTGATCCTTGGCCTGTTAGTCGGCCTAAATTCAGGGACGTTAGCCATTCCTTGGCACATTTGTCGGGCCTAAACAAAGTTTCCAAGGGGGAGCCACCAACACTGGTGGAAACGTGTAGGTTGGGAGGAACCTGTAAACTCCCCGGTTGGGTGGATCCGAGTTAAAATACCTTGATTGGGAGGAACCAGATTTAAACTCCCCAGTGAGTGCCGGTGTGCTCAAAGGGGTTGAGTACTTGAATCGGGAGTGGAGTAGACAAGTAGTCGAACCACTATACATCCTTGTGTTTGTAATTGTTCTTGACCACATTTCTTTTTATGCATTGTATTTAATTAGTTAATTATGAATGCTTAGTTAGGAATGCATGCTAGGCACTTGATCGGCACCTCCACACTCACAGATGTACTTTCACTACCTCATGTTGACTTGAGCATTTCTTGATCCATCCACTATAGTCTACATGTGTTGATTAGACTAGGTTACTGACTGCTCTTATCATTTGCTAGTCTTTTTATTGGACCCACTTAGGCTTGGAAGCCGAAGTGTTAATCACTTACGTACTTTGATTTGCTAAATTTGTTAAGTAGGCAAAAAGATTTTAAAAGGTCCTAATCACCCTCCTCTAGGACTTAGCCATAATTCTAGTTGCTGCTTAAGCTTCCGCACGTATGCTTAGGGTGTCGTGTTAGACCACCTGACACAATTTCATTTGGTATCAGAGCAGGTTGCTCTTCAAGGACTTAACCGTCTAGAGTAAGATCTGGTACCGGAGCACTAGCATAATGTCTAATCGAGACGGGAGTACCACCAACCATCCACCTTTCTTTGACGGGTCCAACTATGCTTATTGGAAGGCTAGAATGAGGATTTTTCTCCAATCCATGGACCGTCCGGTGTTGCTTAGCACACAAACTGGATATACCTTGCCGACCGAGCAAGTGGAGGTTGATGGGAAATGCATTGTCATTCTCAAAGATGATTCCAAATGGGATGACATAGAGAGAGCTCAATACATGGCTAATGCCAAAGCTCTCAATGCGATTTGCTGTGCGGTTTTCCTGGATGAATTTTAGCACATTCTCACATGCGCAACTGCAAAAGAAGCGTGGGATATACTTGAGGTTACCCACGAGGGAACTAGCACAGTAAGACGCTCGAAGCTTCAGCTCTTAACCACCAAATTTGAAAACATTAGGATGGAAGAGACTGAAATTTTCATGGAGTTTTATACTAAATTGTTAGATATTTGCAACTCCATATTTGTCTTGGGTGATCGGGTTCCGGAATGAAGAATTTGTAGAAAAATACTTAGGTCCCTCCCGGAAAGATTTTACACCAAAGTAGTAGCCTTAAAGGAGTGTAGAGACATAAATAACATGAAAGTAGAAGAACTCATAGGTTCCTTACAAACTCATGAACTACAATTTAAGGCTCCCTCTAGAAAGAAAAGCATCGCTCTCAAGTCCTCTCTCAAACATAAGAAAATTAAGAGTGAGTCGGAGGAAGATAGTGATGATGAGGATGATGAGGAAGAAAAATTGAACAAAAAATTCAAGAGATTCCTCAAATTTGATAGAGGGAGTAGCCATGACAAGAAGGACAAGAAGGGTGAGAAACATAAAGGAAAATCATCCAAACCTTCATCCGTCTATTGTTACGGTTGCGGTCGTCGTGGCCATATCGTCCCGGAATGTCCGGATGGGCCTAAACCGAAAGGTAAAAAGGCAATGGCTGCCACTTGGGATGAAACGGAGGAGTCCGATTCCAAATCTGGTGACTCCGCTAGTGATGGGAGCCAACATAAAGATCTAGCTCTCACGGCTTTCACCACTACCTCTCTTCTCGTTTATCTAAGAGGGGATCCCGACCGCTATCCCTTCTAGGAGAAGGAGGAGTTCCCAACCCCTCACCTTATGCTACACTTTATGAGGGTGTTGAGGAAATTAGTTACCCTTAGGTTAATCAAACTAAACATAGTTAGTAAGGGTAGCTAGAAATGCTTAAATAGGAAAATCTGAGGATTTCAGCCTCATTTCTGTGTGTATGGGCAAATCAGAGGATTCAAGCCTCATGAGCACAAATTTGGTAGTTTAGCCTTGCTTTTAACTTACATATTTGCTTGCTAGACTATCATCATGCTTAGATTAGTTAATTTTGATGAATTATATGCTTCATTGTATCTAATTTTTGCATAGTATTGGTCTTGATATACCAGTAGGGGAGGTTGGTTGATTGGGCTATAAGCCCTTTGTACTTTTATTGCAAATGTATATCCTTGACCAATTATGCATGATTAACTATGATTAGATAGTTACATTTTCTTGATTAATCATGTTCCATGCATGCTCCATGTTTTATATGATCATGTACCTATACTCTCTCTAGTTAGCATGTGCTTATAGTTATAACTGCGACATACTATCTACTCTTACCTTAACCTTAATTGATATATCATTAAGGGGAGAGAATAGTTTGTCAATTGCTGACAAAAAGGGGGAGAAAGATCAAGTCCCACTAAAACTAGTTTGCTATGTTTTGTGATGCAGGGATTGACAGGATATGGGGGAGCATTTAAGAGGAGCTTGCTTAGTTACATGTCTTAGTGTTTCGAGTTGTAAACTTTTTAATTTTGACATGTAATGTATCTTGTTTTTGTAAGTAATTGACAAAGGGGGAGATTGTTAGTGCACTTTTTCGTGGCATACTAGTGCACCTTGTTTGTCAATTATTTAGGTCAGTGAGTCTAATGTTGGTTGAGCTTAATGAAGACGAAAACCGAAGACTCAAGACGGACCGACTGCATTAAGAAAGAAGAAACAGGTAAAAGTGATGCCTTGGTGTGCCTTACCTTGATCCTACCCAAAACCATAACCTCTTAGATGACTTGCACCAACTAGGTATACCCTTAGTCATCATCATTAGTCTTAGAACTTTATGAAAAACATGATAAGTTAGACTAATTAAAGAGGTGGAAGCTGCTGTAATCAAAATAGCTCAAACAGCAGTTTTCGATTGATCTCCGATCAATCGGACATTGGCTCAGTAGGACTCCGATCAATCGGACAGAAGTTCGGATCAATCGGAATTCGTTCCAGCAAAATTTGAAAATCCTCTGGACAAATTTCTGATCAATCGGACATACCGATCCATCGGAAGGGGTCCGTCCGATCAATCGGACAGTGATCCGATCAATCGAAATATCTTCTAGAGATTTCACTGGAAAGATTTTCGATCAATCGGACATGTCTTCGATCAATCGGACTGGTCTCCGATCAATCGGATCCTTTTTTCAATCAATCGGAGATGCGTGAATCTGCCCGTTTTTTTACCATTGGAAGAAAATCTATTTAAGATGGGGGATTCGTTTTTTATAAAACAGAGGGGATTTTGAGGAGATAGAAGCTACCATTGCTAGAGACCATCAGAGGCTCTATCCCAAACCCATAGCAAGTCATTCTCCTTGTGTTTTCATCATAAGCTTGGGTCATTCAATGACATCTTGAGAATGGACTTGTTCCCTCTTGATTCCTAGGGTTTAGACACCTTGATGATAGTTACATCCCTTGTCCAAACACTACCAGGAGTCCATATAAGTGTATTCCTCTAGGAAACCCATTTCCTACCATTTATAGAGGATTCACCATTCCCTAGCACCTTGGGCATCTCCAATGGAGCATCACATGCAAGGTAGCTGATCTTGGAGCTGAAGCCTTGACAAAGCAGCGTCGTTAATGATCGGGGGAGCACAAGGGGAGCTGATTCAAACACGGGAGAACGAGAAGAAGCAACCCAAAACGGCGCTACAAAGGGGCTCAATCCGACATGTAAGGTTGTCTTGTTAAGAGTCCATCCACTCAATTCCCTGTGGGAGTTGAGTGTAGAGTTTATTTGACAAACTCCAACTAGGGTCGTTAGCTGATCCTTGGCCTATTATTCGGCCTAAATTCAGGGACATTAGCCGTTCCTTGGCACGTTTGTCGGGCCTAAACAAAGTTTCCAAGGGGGAGCCACCAACACTGGTGGAAACGTGTAGGTTGGGAGGAACCTGTAAACTCCCCGGTTGGGTGGATCCGAGTTAAAATACCTTGATTGGGAGGAACCAGATTTAAACTCCCCAGTGAGTGCCGGTGTGCTCAAAGGGGTTGAGTACTTGAATCGGGAGTGGAGTAGACAAGTAGTCGAACCACTATACATCCTTGTGTTTGTAATTGTTCTTGACCACATTTCTTTTTATGCATTGTATTTAATTAGTTAATTATGAATGCTTAGTTAGGAATGCATGCTAGGCACTTGATCGGCACCTCCACACTCACAGATGTACTTTCACTACCTCATGTTGACTTGAGCATTTCTTGATCCATCCACTATAGTCTACATGTGTTGATTAGACTAGGTTACTGACTGCTCTTATCATTTGCTAGTCTTTTTATTGGACCCACTTAGGCTTGGAAGCCGAAGTGTTAATCACTTACGTACTTTGATTTGCTAAATTTGTTAAGTAGGCAAAAAGATTTTAAAAGGTCCTAATCACCCTCCTCTAGGACTTAGCCATAATTCTAGTTGCTGCTTAAGCTTCCGCACGTATGCTTAGGGTGTCGTGTTAGACCACCTGACACAATTTCATTTGGTATCAGAGCAGGTTGCTCTTCAAGGACTTAACCGTCTAGAGTAAGATCTGGTACCGGAGCACTAGCATAATGTCTAATCGAGACGGGAGTACCACCAACCATCCACCTTTCTTTGACGGGTCCAACTATGCTTATTGGAAGGCTAGAATGAGGATTTTTCTCCAATCCATGGACCGTCCGGTGTTGCTTAGCACACAAACTGGATATACCTTGCCGACCGAGCAAGTGGAGGTTGATGGGAAATGCATTGTCATTCTCAAAGATGATTCCAAATGGGATGACATAGAGAGAGCTCAATACATGGCTAATGCCAAAGCTCTCAATGCGATTTGCTGTGCGGTTTTCCTGGATGAATTTTAGCACATTCTCACATGCGCAACTGCAAAAGAAGCGTGGGATATACTTGAGGTTACCCACGAGGGAACTAGCACAGTAAGACGCTCGAAGCTTCAGCTCTTAACCACCAAATTTGAAAACATTAGGATGGAAGAGACTGAAATTTTCATGGAGTTTTATACTAAATTGTTAGATATTTGCAACTCCATATTTGTCTTGGGTGATCGGGTTCCGGAATGAAGAATTTGTAGAAAAATACTTAGGTCCCTCCCGGAAAGATTTTACACCAAAGTAGTAGCCTTAAAGGAGTGTAGAGACATAAATAACATGAAAGTAGAAGAACTCATAGGTTCCTTACAAACTCATGAACTACAATTTAAGGCTCCCTCTAGAAAGAAAAGCATCGCTCTCAAGTCCTCTCTCAAACATAAGAAAATTAAGAGTGAGTCGGAGGAAGATAGTGATGATGAGGATGATGAGGAAGAAAAATTGAACAAAAAATTCAAGAGATTCCTCAAATTTGATAGAGGGAGTAGCCATGACAAGAAGGACAAGAAGGGTGAGAAACATAAAGGAAAATCATCCAAACCTTCATCCGTCTATTGTTACGGTTGCGGTCGTCGTGGCCATATCGTCCCGGAATGTCCGGATGGGCCTAAACCGAAAGGTAAAAAGGCAATGGCTGCCACTTGGGATGAAACGGAGGAGTCCGATTCCAAATCTGGTGACTCCGCTAGTGATGGGAGCCAACATAAAGATCTAGCTCTCACGGCTTTCACCACTACCTCTCTTCTCGTTTATCTAAGAGGGGATCCCGACCGCTATCCCTTCTAGGAGAAGGAGGAGTTCCCAACCCCTCACCTTATGCTACACTTTATGAGGGTGTTGAGGAAATTAGTTACCCTTAGGTTAATCAAACTAAACATAGTTAGTAAGGGTAGCTAGAAATGCTTAAATAGGAAAATCTGAGGATTTCAGCCTCATTTCTGTGTGTATGGGCAAATCAGAGGATTCAAGCCTCATGAGCACAAATTTGGTAGTTTAGCCTTGCTTTTAACTTACATATTTGCTTGCTAGACTATCATCATGCTTAGATTAGTTAATTTTGATGAATTATATGCTTCATTGTATCTAATTTTTGCATAGTATTGGTCTTGATATACCAGTAGGGGAGGTTGGTTGATTGGGCTATAAGCCCTTTGTACTTTTATTGCAAATGTATATCCTTGACCAATTATGCATGATTAACTATGATTAGATAGTTACATTTTCTTGATTAATCATGTTCCATGCATGCTCCATGTTTTATATGATCATGTACCTATACTCTCTCTAGTTAGCATGTGCTTATAGTTATAACTGCGACATACTATCTACTCTTACCTTAACCTTAATTGATATATCATTAAGGGGAGAGAATAGTTTGTCAATTGCTGACAAAAAGGGGGAGAAAGATCAAGTCCCACTAAAACTAGTTTGCTATGTTTTGTGATGCAGGGATTGACAGGATATGGGGGAGCATTTAAGAGGAGCTTGCTTAGTTACATGTCTTAGTGTTTCGAGTTGTAAACTTTTTAATTTTGACATGTAATGTATCTTGTTTTTGTAAGTAATTGACAAAGGGGGAGATTGTTAGTGCACTTTTTCGTGGCATACTAGTGCACCTTGTTTGTCAATTATTTAGGTCAGTGAGTCTAATGTTGGTTGAGCTTAATGAAGACGAAAACCGAAGACTCAAGACGGACCGACTGCATTAAGAAAGAAGAAACAGGTAAAAGTGATGCCTTGGTGTGCCTTACCTTGATCCTACCCAAAACCATAACCTCTTAGATGACTTGCACCAACTAGGTATACCCTTAGTCATCATCATTAGTCTTAGAACTTTATGAAAAACATGATAAGTTAGACTAATTAAAGAGGTGGAAGCTGCTGTAATCAAAATAGCTCAAACAGCAGTTTTCGATTGATCTCCGATCAATCGGACATTGGCTCAGTAGGACTCCGATCAATCGGACAGAAGTTCGGATCAATCGGAATTCGTTCCAGCAAAATTTGAAAATCCTCTGGACAAATTTCTGATCAATCGGACATACCGATCCATCGGAAGGGGTCCGTCCGATCAATCGGACAGTGATCCGATCAATCGAAATATCTTCTAGAGATTTCACTGGAAAGATTTTCGATCAATCGGACATGTCTTCGATCAATCGGACTGGTCTCCGATCAATCGGATCCTTTTTTCAATCAATCGGAGATGCGTGAATCTGCCCGTTTTTTTACCATTGGAAGAAAATCTATTTAAGATGGGGGATTCGTTTTTTATAAAACAGAGGGGATTTTGAGGAGATAGAAGCTACCATTGCTAGAGACCATCAGAGGCTCTATCCCAAACCCATAGCAAGTCATTCTCCTTGTGTTTTCATCATAAGCTTGGGTCATTCAATGACATCTTGAGAATGGACTTGTTCCCTCTTGATTCCTAGGGTTTAGACACCTTGATGATAGTTACATCCCTTGTCCAAACACTACCAGGAGTCCATATAAGTGTATTCCTCTAGGAAACCCATTTCCTACCATTTATAGAGGATTCACCATTCCCTAGCACCTTGGGCATCTCCAATGGAGCATCACATGCAAGGTAGCTGATCTTGGAGCTGAAGCCTTGACAAAGCAGCGTCGTTAATGATCGGGGGAGCACAAGGGGAGCTGATTCAAACACGGGAGAACGAGAAGAAGCAACCCAAAACGGCGCTACAAAGGGGCTCAATCCGACATGTAAGGTTGTCTTGTTAAGAGTCCATCCACTCAATTCCCTGTGGGAGTTGAGTGTAGAGTTTATTTGACAAACTCCAACTAGGGTCGTTAGCTGATCCTTGGCCTATTATTCGGCCTAAATTCAGGGACATTAGCCGTTCCTTGGCACGTTTGTCAGGCCTAAACAAAGTCTCCAAGGGGGAGCCACCAACACGGGTGCAAATGTGTAGGTTGGGAGGAACCTGTAAACTCCCCAGTTGGGTGGATCCGAGTTAAAACACATTGGTTGGGAGGAACCAGATTTAAACTCCCCAGTGAATGCCAGTGTGCTCAAAGGGGTTGAGTACTTGAACCGGGAGTGGAGTAGATACGTAGTCGAACCACTATACATCCTTGTGTTTGTGATTGTTCTTGAGCACATTTCATTTTATGCATTGTGTTTAATTGGTAAATTATGAATGCTTACTTAGGAATGCATGTTAGGCACTTGATAGGCACCTCCACACTCACAAGATGTACTTTCACTACCTCATGTTGACTTGAGCATTTCTTGATCCATCCTCTATAGTCCACATGTGTTGATTAGACTAGGTTGCTGACTGCTTTTATCATTTGCTAGTCTTTTTATTGGACCCACTTAGGCTTGGAAGCCGAAGTATTAATCGCTTTCGTACTTTGATTTGCTAAATTTGTTAAGTAGGCAAAAAGATTTTAAAAGGTCCTAATCAGCCCCCCTCTAGGACTTAGCCATAATTCTAGTTGCTCCTTAAGCTTCCGCAGGTATGCTTAGGGTGTCGTGTTAGACCACCCGATGCAATTTCACTCACACCGTCCATCAGATGGGCCCCACGAATACAATCTGAACCATTCATCAGGGGTGTACTCCACCTACACGCTACCTATTGAAATCTTTCAACTGTTTGTCGAACCTGTGGCCCACTCCAAGTCATCGTTTAAGCACAAGGAAATCAAGATGTGCTCTGATCTGGACCCTGCTTTGCATGGTCGTTCTAGGGCTCTTCCAAAACCTTCGGCTGGACCACACCTACCGTCCCAGCGATCCCAATACTTGAGTGATTCCAATGCTCAAGCCGCTACTCTCTCTTAATCGAACCGGGAAACCGTGTCCGCCGAACTCGCCGCGTTATCACCGTCTACAGAGGGTTATAAAACCCTGTCTGTTCGCACCATCCCTTGCCAGGATGCTGAGAGAGAGAGAGAGAGAGAGAGAGAGAGAGAGAGAGAGAACGTTGGAGAGAGAGAGAGAGAGGAGAGGTGACGTGAGTGAGAGAATGAGAGCAACTCCCACGCTGCTGTTGCTAGGGCAGCATCCCAGGCAAAGAGAAAGAAAGAAGAAGAAGAAGAAGAAAAGAAGAAAGAGAAAGAAATAAGAAGGAAGAAGAAGAAGAAGAAAGAAAGAAAGAAAGAAAAAGAAAAGAAAGAGAAGAAAAAGAAGAAGAAAAGAGGAAGACCGAGTCGACTTGTCGACTTGCAAAGTCAACTAAGATTCGAGTTAAGTCCTATTTGAAGCCTAGAGATTAGCAAATCAGTGAGTGATTCTTCCTATTGATTTTCTATTGATTTTTCTAAATTTTCCTTTTACTTACACTTTCATGTGTCGTTTATAAACTCCACTTTCTCTGTTGTCTAGTTTAGATTACTTCCTCAGTTATCCATCTCTTATTAGAATTCCAGATTTCAATTCAATCCTCCTCATTGATTTTCTCAATTTTCCTTCCTAGTCACACATATGGAACTCGTAGACAACTTGGCTTGGATTTAGATCATGTATAAGACATCTCTTTAGGAAGACATTAGCAAATCATCGAAATACCAAAAACTCACACGTTAATGAATGCCCCTTAACCTCGTACTAATGTAACCGTTTGATGTTAAGATATGCTACATGTGATGGACCCTTTGAGGAATGAGATTGATGAATATGCGAAGTTTCATGAGCCATAGTTGGTGGTATGGGACACTAAGCCTGACTTTGAGCTTCCTTGAACTGATTGGGGTAAGGAGTGATCATTAGTCGTCAACATCAGTAAATTGAAACTAGTTTAGATGAAGAAATTACTTGAGTAAAGATAATGCATGCATGGTATGACTAGAGTTTAATATGCATTGTATGCCTCAAAAGTGCTTTCATGACTCATGACATTCATAAGCATTCTTTTATGTATATTCTTTATTTGGTTGGACGACGGAATGGGAGCATGGTTGATTTGACTCCTGACGTGCATGGTTGATTTGCCGCCTCGTTGTGCTCTGGGTTAGGTGAGCAATGTTGACTTACAATAGGTACCCTAACATCCAGGGACAGAGGGATCTGTTCGTCGGGCATGGTTGATTTGCTCGGTTGAAGATGGGGGCATGGTTGATTTGCCCATATATATATATATATATATATATATATATATATATATATATATATAATATTGCATCATGCATTGAACATGCACATCCATGACATCATGAAACTCACAAGCGTCATTTAAGAACACAACTCATAAAACTATTTAGATGTAACATGAAACTAACTCTCCATATGTGTAGGATCTTATCTTGAATCAATTGAAATTTCCTTATGTTGAAAATGATCTCATTGGGCTTTTAGCTCCCCAAAATCACCATAGTTCTAGCAGGTTTTCAGGAAGAATAAGACATAAGCAAAGGAGAGTATTCAGGGGCTCTCATCTTACTCGAGCGTCAATCGTGATAGATTTATTTTAGTTTTGTAAAAATTCAATGTAATAAGGCATTAGTGGAAAATGGATTTTATATTCGGAGATTTATTTTAGATATGTAATGTGTGGGATGGAATCTCAAGGAATCTATGCTTGAATTTTAAATTCACACCCTGGAACTCGGGCTTTGGGTTGTTGTACTCGAGTCCTGAATTTCGGGGCGTGATAGTTTAGGCTCAGCAAGTGAGCCAAGGAGCACCGAACTACCCCTAGTCTTTAGGCTAACAAATGTGCCATGGAACGGCCAAAGTCCCTAGAGTTTTAGGCTCAACTAATAAGCCAAGGATCGGCAAACAAACCTAGTTCGAGTTTGTCAAACAAACTCTACACTCAACTCCCACAGGGAATTGAGTGGAATGACTCTCTACAATGACAACCTTACCTGTCAGATGAGCCCCTTGTTTAGCGCTGGTTTAGGTTGCTTGATCTCTGCTCTCCCGTGCTTCAATCAGCTTCCCTTACTCCTCCGATCGTGTTGCCACTGCGTCGCCAATGCCTCAGTTACACTTGATCAATCACCTTGCAAATGATGCTTTTGAGATGCCTAAGGTGATAGGAGGGTAGGTTTGAGATCTTTACAACTTATGAGAATGAGTTGCCTAGAGGGTCTCACCTACAAAGATCTCATCATAGAGTATTGGATAAGAATATGACTATCAAGATCAATCCAATCTCTAGAGATCAAAAGAGGGACAAGTCATCTTCTTCTTGAGCTTTGAATGCTCCATGCTTGTGATGAATCACAAAGAAGATCACTTGTATGGGTTAGGAATAGAGCTGTTAATGATCTTCAATAATGGTGGCTTCTATTTCCTCAAAATCCCCTCTATTGGCTCAAAAATGAATCCCCCATCTTAAATAGATTTTCTTCCAATGGTAAAAAAAAAAGGGCAGATTCGCGTGTCTCCGATTGATCGAAAAAAGGTTCGATTGATCGAAAATCTGTCCAGAAAACTTTCTAGAAGATATTCCGATTGATTGGAATCATGGTCCGATTGATCGGATTGATCCCTTCCGATGGATCGAAAATCTGTCCGATTGATCGAAAATTTGTTCAGTCGATTTTCAAACTTGCTGGAATAAATTCTAATTGATTGGGACTTCTGTCCGATCGATCGGAGTCCAATCAGAAATCCTGTCCGATTGATCGGAGATCAATCAGAAACTGTTGTTTGAGTTGAATTGTTTACAACAGCTTCCACCTATTTAATTAGTCTAACTTATCATGTTTTTCATGGAGTTCTAAGACTAATGATGATGATCGCTCTTTAAAGAAATCTTATTCTGAAAAATATCGCAATTACGCACCCCTGAACCAATCTTCAGAAAAGGTACTAATGGAGATCAAACATAAGTCGTATGTAAAATGGCCTCCTAGGATCAAATCGGATCTCGAAAAAAGAGACAAAATAAAGTTTTGATACTTTCATAAAGATCATGCGCATAACACCCAGATTGTATATCCCTTAAAGACCAGATTGAAGCCCTCATTCGAAAGGGACACCTCCGAGACTATGTTGGAAAGCAAGATAGTTCGCCCAAACGATCTGATAACCCAACGCGTCGCGATCATCAAAACTAGAGGAAGAAGTCGTCGCAACATCGTCCTTCACAGGAGGATGCCGAACCAGCAGGCGAAATCCGAACCATCACAGGTGGCCTGGGTTGTGGACGAGATTCACGAGCCTCAATAAAAGCATATACTCGAAAAGTGAACTAAAAGCCTCAGCATATCTATTGGGTGGAGAAGTCATTCAGCATGACAAGCTTAAGCCACCAGCAAATCTCCTTCTCTCATATAGATGCTAAAGGACTCTATTTCCCTCATGAGGATTGTATCGTAGTAGATTAAATGTATGGAATTATTTAACTCACCGTATTATGTTGGATACTGGTAGTTCCACAGACGTCCTTTATCTGGAAGCTTTCACCAAGATGGCTCTCGCCAAAAATCTGCTCAAACCAGTCTCGACCATCCTTGTCGGTTTCGGAGGTGAAGTGGTGGCACTAGAGGGGAGTATTGACCTCCCCATTACATTCGGTGAAGCTTCGACCAAAGTTACAGTTTTCATCAACTTTCTTATGGTCGATCGAAAGTCGGCATATAATGCAATTATGGGCCAACCCTCTCTCACAAAATTGAGGGCGACTCTACACCCCGTTTACTTATGCATCAAGTTTCCCACTCCGTTTGGTTTGAGGCAATCAGAAGGAGGCTCGAGTGTGTTATGAAATCTCGCTACAAGACCGAAAGAATGTCCAGGCAGCTCCTATAATGACGATTTTAGGAGATTCAGCAAGTCCTCCGATAGCAACAAACCTGGACCCAAGGGAGAGTACGTGTCAAGCAGGAACTCCCGAAGAAGAAACGGTCGAAATTCAGCTATCTAAGGACGACCTTTCCAGAAAGGTCCATGTCGGATCATCTCTGGATTCCTCCTTTTGAAATTGCCTGATCGACTTCCTGGTCGAATATCAAGATGTATTCGCCTGGTCTCATGAAGATATGCCAGGTATTGACCCCAACATCGCTGTTCATCGCTTGAATGTTGACCCAAAAGTTAAACTTATCCATCAATGGCGACAAGCGTTCACAGCTGAAAGGCAGATGGTGATTAAAGCTGAGGTTGAAAAATTATTGGCCGTCAACTTTGTCAAAGAGGTCGACTACCCAAAGTGGGTCGCGAACGTCGTTCTCGTGCCAAGGCAAACGATAAATGGAGGATGTGCATAGATTACTTTAATTTGAACAAGGCGTGCTCGAAGGATAAATTTCTAACTCCTCGCATTGACCAACTGGTTGATTCAATAGTAGGACATGCCCTGCTTAATTTTATGGACACTTATTCTGGTTATAACCAGATCATGATGCATCCACCTAATCATCAAAATACTGCATTTATCATTGATCGAGGTCTATACTTCTATAAAGTGATGCCTTTCGGTCTCAAGAATGCGAGGGCCACCTATCAGCGCCTAGTTAACAAAATGTTTGCCGCACAGATCAACAGGAATATGGAGGTTTACGTGGCGACATGCTCGTAAAAGGTGTCGCGGCCAATGATCATCTTGCGGATCTCCAAGAAGCCTTCGATCTGATGAGGAAGTATAAAATGAAGTTAAATCCAGAAAAATGTGCTTTTGGGATCTCTGCTGGAAAATTTCTTGGGTTCATGGTTGGTGAACGAGGGATTGAAGCAAGCCCTGAAAAGATTAAGGCCTTGATTGAAATGCAATCTCTATCCACTCTCAAAGATGTTCAACGATTGGCTGGTCGCATTGCATTGTTAAACAGGTTTATTTCGCGTGCCTCCAATAAATGCCTTCCCTTTTTTAAGCTCCTCCGTACAATTGTAAAAACCGACTGGGTGTGGACCCAACAATGTGAGGAGGCATTTCAGCAACTAAAATAGTACATGAGCACGCCTCCCATCTTGTCCAAGCCTGTTCCACATGAGCAGTTTTTTCTTTATTTATCTATATCTTCCACGGCCGTTAGCGCCGTCTTAATAAGAAAAGACTCTGTGGTACAAAGACCCGTTTATTATGTCAGTCGAGTAATGGTGGATGCTGAAACTCGATACTCCGATATGGAGAAACTTGCTCTAGCCTTAGTGACTGCAGCTCGAAAACTACAGCCTTATTTTCAAGCCTATTCTATAATAGTACCTACGAATCATCCTTTAAGGCAAGTCCTTCAAAAGCCCGAAGTATCTGGACGGTCAACTAAATGGGCGATCGAGCTTGGAGAACACGACATTACTTTCTGCTCGGGAACGGTCATGAAGGCCTAAGCCGTAGCCGATTTCATTGCCGAATTTACATATTCGACCCCCACTGCTCCTATCTCCAGCAATGACCTGACGACCAGCGAGCAGGCACCCTGGTCGCTTTACATAGATGGATTATCATGCTCCATTGGTAGTAGAGCCGGTTTAATCCTAATCGCTCCTGATGGGTCACAATTCCAATATTCTTTGCGCTTGGATTTTCATGCCTCTAGTAACGAAGCAGAATATGAGGCCTTAATTGTTGGTCTCGAATTAGCAAATGTGCTCACGATAAAGAACCCGTTTATTCACAGTGACTCTCAGCTCGTAGTTAATCAAGTGCTCGACGAATTCGAGGCAAAAGAAGAGTGAATGGCTTTATAAAAATCTTGAGTACTCATCTTACTCACTAAATTGAGCAAATATAAGATTACTCATATTTCTCGCGAGGAGAATAAGCTCACAGATTCTCTAGCAAAGTTATCTTCTGCACTAGAGTCTGATCTAACATGAGTTATTCCTATTGAGCATCTCCATTCTCCGAGTATCGATCGAGTCGCCCCGGAGCAAGTTATCACATTGCATTTATCTCCATGCTGGATGGATCCCATCACCCTTTATCTCCAAAGCGGACAACTCCCAGATGATAAAAAATCTGCGCGACAAATTCGCTACCGTGTTGCCAGATCCGTCTTACAAAATGGAAAATTGTTGCGTAAAAGTTTTACTTTACTGCATTTAAGGTGTCTCCATCGAGAAGAAGCACACCGTGTTCTAGATGAAATACGCCAGGGGGCATGTGGTAATCATCTCAAGGGACGGTCTTTGGCATATAAAGTAATGAGGCAAGGGTACTATTGGCCCTCTATGAAGGCGGATGTGATTGAATTCTCCAAGAAATGTGATAAATGTCAGCGATATTCTCCAGTCCCTCTTGTACCATATGAGCAAATGATGTCGATGGATGACCCTTGGCCTTTTGCTCAATGAGGAGTCGATATAATCGAACCACCGCCCACCGGGAAAGGCCAGAACAGATTCGCAATTGTAGCAGTTGATTACTTCACCAAATGGGTCAAGGCGAAACCTTTGGCTACCATCACTAAAAAGCAAACTACTAAATTCATATAGAGAAACATTATATGCTGTTATGGGCTCCCTAATACTATAATTTTTGACAACGAAAAACAGTTTGATAATGCTGCATTCTCCGAGTTTTGTGAGAAATGGAAGATACATAAAATTCAAACCTCCCCATATCATCCTTAGGCTAACAGATAGGTAGAAGCGGTTAACAAAATTATCAAGCACTATTTGAAGACCAAGCTTGATGAATGTAAGGGTACATGGCCAAAGCTCCTACCAGAAGCTTTATGGGCTTACAGGATGAGAGCTCACAATTCAACGGGAGAAATACCTTTCTCACTAGCATTCGGCACCGAAGCAGTCGTCCTAATAGAAGTCGAAATACCTACTCAACGAGTAGAAGACTACAAGGCCACCCGTAATGAGGAAAGTTTAAAACTTCCCCTCAATCTCATAGAAGAGAAAATGGATATATCTCGCCTTCGAGTAGCGGCGTATCAATAACGAGTAGCTCGCTATCACAATTCAAAAGTCAAAACCAGAGCTTTTCAACTTGGTGACTTGTGTTAGTGCACTTTTCCGTGGCATACTAGTGTACCTTGTTTGTCAATCACTTACGTCAGTGAGTCTAGTGTCCGTTGAGCCCAATGAAGACGAAGACCGAAGACTCAAGACGGACCGGCTGCATCAAGGAAGAAGATTCAGGTAAAAGTGATGCCTTGGTGCCTTAACCTTGACCAAAACCCTACCTCTTTGCTTCTTTGATGACCTTGACCATATTAGGAATCATTTTGTCGTCATAGATTGACCCTAGGTGTCTAAATTGATCACCCTAACCTTGGCCAAAATGGATAGGCTGAAACATGAGGAGTTCAGCAATATGTAGAGGGGAGCCAGGCTGGTCCGACCGGTCAAGACCGGTCAGCCAGCAGCCTTACTGCATGTTGAAATGGCCAGCCGACCAGTCAAGACCGGTCGGCCTTCACAACAGGTTGCGTTCAGCAAGCACTGCCGACCGGTCTTGACCGGTCGACCTGGAGATCTCAATCGTCCAGCAAGGGGTCCGACCGGTCTTGACCGGTCGGCCTAGATCATCAGGCTTGTCCAGTAAGGGGGTCCAACCGATCTTGACCGGTCGGCCTGTGTAGTTGGCCTGTGTAATTGATATACTCCAGCAAAGGGATCCGACCGGTCGGGACCGGTCGGGACAGGTTGGCTCTAGCCGTTTTATGCCCGTTTTATGACCGTTGGAGCTCTCTTTTCTTACATATAGAGCTCCGTTTTTGGGCATTTGAGGAGGGATTTTTGAGGAGTGAAGCCACCATTGTTGGAGACCATTTGAGGCTCATTCCTTGACCTATGCAAGGCATCTTCCTGGTGCTTTAACACAAGATTAGAGCATTCCAAGCTCATGAAGAAGATGACCTTCATCCCCTCTTGATCTCTAGAGTTTGGAAGCTTCTTGATTGACAAATCCTTGTCCAAAACTCTAAGATGAGATCATTGTAGGTAAGAGACTCTAGGCAACCCATTCCCACTAAGTTGTAGAGCTCTCAAACCTATCCTCCTAGCACCTTGGGCATCTCAAAGGCATCGCATGCAAGGTGTTTGATCAAGTGTGGCTGAGGCATTGGCGACGCAAAGGTAACACGATCGTGGGAGCAAGGAAAGCTGATTGAAGCACGGGAGAGCGGAGATCAAGCAACCCAATCCGGCGCTAAACAAGGGGCTCATCCGACAAGTACGTTGTCTTATTTGAGAGTCCATTTAGAGTTTGTGTGTCGAACTCGACCTAGGGACGTTAGTCGTTCCTTGGCCCGTCAGCCGGGCCTAAACTTAGTCTCCAAGGGGGAGCCTCCGACACGGGAGTAAACGTGCGTCAGGTTGAGAGTTAGCCTATGTCTAAAACTCCGGGTATGGTTGAGAGGTGAACCGATAAAACCTCCGTGTAAAGGTTGAGAGGTGAACCTCATTTAAAACCTCCAATAGTGAATGCCGGTGTGCTCAAAGGGGTTGAGTACTTGAACCGGGAGTGGAGTAGACACGTAGTCGAACCACTATACATTCTTGTGTTTGTGATTGTTCTTGAGCTCATTTATATCTTCGCATTGTTAGTTTAATTGCTTAATTATGAATGCTTGATAGGAATGTATGCTAGGCACTTTTTAGACTCATCCTCACACAAGATGTACCTTCACTAGTTGTGTAGACTTGAGCTCATTGATCCACTCTCATAAGTCTACACAAGTTGCATAGGTTGGAAGCTTAATTAGTTGAATCATTTACTTACCCATGCATGCTTAGACTAGGATTGTTTATTGCTTAAACTTTTGCTAGTCGTGTGATTAGACCCACCTAGGCTTGGAAGCCGAAGTGTTCTTGCTTATATAGCTTAATTTGTTGAATTGTGTAAATAAGCGAAAAGAATTTCAAAGGTCCTAATCACCCCCCCCCCCCCCCCCCCCCCCCCCCCCCCCCCTCTAGGTCCTTAGACATATCTCTGAGTGTCTCTACAAGCGGTAAAACCGCAATTTCAACTTGGTGCTCAAACAAAACATCGGAACGACCACTCGGTTGTTGGATCCTAACTGGGAAGGCCCGTATCGAGTCATCAAGGTTGTTCGACCAGGAACTTACTATCTTGAAGACATGCGAGAAAGACCCCTACGTCGCCCTTGGCACATGGAACATTTACTTCAGTATTTTCCATAAACCATTCACAATATGAATATCAGATTATATATGAATAAAAGCATTCCTTTTTTCTATTCTAGCTGGTCAGCTATGAAATCCATAACTTGGTCGCTACTCCACTTGTTGGACCTGAATAGACCTGAAGAGAATACAAACATTCTCTTGACTAAGTCTTCTGCTCCTAGCAGAGCCAAAGACTCAATTTATAGGCCAGCCTATCTCCAAGTGGACATGGTCACCAAGACCTCCCTAATTGAGCCCAATTCATTTTCATGAGTTGAGTAAAACAATCAAGCACAAATTCATTCTCATAAATCAAGGAAGAAATAGTAAAATATTCCTTTCATTCAACAATCATTCAGATTACAAAAACAAGAAGAAGGAAAAGATACATCTATTTTTATTAAAAAGTGAGAAAGAAAAAGAGGATAAAAAAAGGAGGTGCTTGGCTTTCTGCTTCAGGTCCTGTCTCAGGAACTCTTGCAGCTTCAGTAGCCTACGTGACTTCATTTTCAGCCGCTGCTCTTTCCTCAGCAGCGACGACGGTGGAGAATTCATCAAATTCCTCCATGTTGAATGCTGGAGAAATCTGTTGCATAACTCTGATCACAAATTTGTGACCAGTGACGTATGCCTCGTACCACTCATCTTTGTAAAGTTTTGAAGTCCGGAACTTCAGAATTGCACGAGGACCTTCTTCAAACACCATCTTAACATATGTCGTCCTCTCTTCATCCTAGTAGATGGAGTCGTCCTTCAACTGAGCAAGCGCCTTCTTCTCCTTCTCCAAGCCTTCGATGGCCTCCTTGAGGCGCGCTTTCCACTGCGCGAGCTGCTCCTTGAGAGAGATCTTATCCAGACGAAAGATCTCTCTTTCCTTCTTGGCCTTCTCCTTTATCTCCGTAAGCCTCGCAAAGTTGAGATCCAGCGACTGATACCTTTCAGTCAAAGCTTGGATCTTGCCAATAAGGATCTTCTTCTCCTCATTTAGTTTGGAAATCAAAGTCTCGTGAGATGTTATTATTTGATCCCTCCCTTGGATCTCATTCTCTATGGCCCGTCTCTTCTCTTTTCCTTCACCAATGATGCTACGAGCAGCGTCGATGTCGCGTCTCGTCTGCAAAGTAAGGTCCAAATGTTTGCTCGCCTCAAGTGCAAGGCTGCGATGTAATAATAATTCTCGGTAAGACCAAGGTCGATCCACAGGGAAAGAAGTAAACAATTCTAACTACTTTAATAACTAGAATCTAAGAAGTTTAGGAAAATAATTTTTCACATAAAATAGAAAAATCTGAAATTAAGAAGAACTAGAGCATCAAGGATCCGCTTGTAGTAGTTCAATACCAATCCATTCATCCAAGCACAAAACAATTAGAATCAAAGTCCTATCTCTCATCTAATTGAAGGATATAACATTCAAGCATAAACAGTCCCACTTAAATCTGGAAATCAGATTTCTAGTTCTAATGAAGCACATAGAACTTGAACTTGTAGCCTTCAGAGTAATAGCTATGCTAAGAGACTATGATATGCTTAAGGGTTACTACAATTTGAATTCAAACAACCCAATCATGGTAACCTAGAGAATTGCAAGGAACTCATGTTTGGAGTATACAAACTCTCACAAAACTTCTAAAAATCCAAACTTTATTCAAATTAGAACTTGAAAATCCATAATTAAAGTAAAGGGTATTTGAAGGAACGAATTAAAGCATTGAAACAAACTACAAACTTCACCTCTTAGCTCTAGCTAAGAGGTTAGCTAAAAGAAAGTATTAAAAACTAGAAACTAGAACTAGAAGAAGAAGAAAACTAATTGTAGGAGGCTAGGAAGCCTCCTAGGTCTTGATCTCTTTGCTCCCCACGTTGCTAGATGCCCTAGGAAGAGAGTGGAGGTGGCCTTTTATAAGAGAAATCCCGTACCAACTTGGAAACTTCGAGAATCCACGGAATCCTTCCGCAATTTGGAAACTTAATATTGAAAATCGGACTTTCTGGAGTACCTTAGACCTGTCTGGCGACCGATCTAAGAAGAAAAAAAAATAGTCCAGAAACAACTATAGACCTGTCTGGAGACCTGTCTGGCGACCGGTCTACAGACAGGTCTAGTGACAGGTCTAAGACAATTTTTTCAGATTTTCTTCTTTTTCTCTTCTCTTTCTTTCTTGCTTCTTTCCTCCACCTTTTGACACTTGTTTTATTGATCTTCAATGCAAACAAAGTGACTCTAACCATGAACTGGTGAAATCTCCCCCTCATTCCTACAATTACAAAAACATGTATTAGATTAGTCTTTAAACATGAAAACCATGCATATTATAATGTAATGTAATGGGTCGGCAAATGTATAAATTGGAGGTTCAACACACCCTCCAACCAGCATTTTGCTAGTCTCGAGCAAAACATGCTTGAAACAAGTTCGATTCTCCAAGATCCAACTCTCCTTAAAAAACTATGCTTCTATCCATTCTAAGACATACAAGTGTAAAAATCAGAGAAACTAGGTGATAGAAGCTGAAATGTTAAACTCTCAAAACATAATAAGTATTCATATAGAATTTTTGCTGATTGATTGATAAATAGAAGAATTTAAACAATTTTAATCTAGTGTGCATAGTGAATGTTCATCTCATGAATTTTCGGGAGTATCTTCTTCATAAATCAACTAAACTATAAATCTGATGGTGTACAGATCAACCACAAGCCAATGACAGGAATTTGCCTTACCGTCCTTCCGACGGCTTTCACACTACATCCCATTTCCTACTTTGGTTACGGGTAGACCATCCCCTGGTTGGTAATAGGTAGCCCTTTTTGAAAATTTCCACCATATTTTCAATCATACCCATATTTTCTTTCCTTCTTTCGTTTTCATACACATTAGATAGGATTTTTAGAAATCCATATCTTTTGTTATTTTCCCATGGACAAGGATGGACAAAGTACCCCGGCTTGGTTCCTCAACACCTCAAATCTAAGTCTAGCCAATCCACAAATCTACATAATCCTTTCAAATCATGAAAATCGTGTAATGTGAACTAGGTGTAAAAGTGTTCAAATTTTTTATCAATCGTATAAATAGGGGAATTCACATATAAAACCATTATATTAAAGGTAGTTCAAGACTTAAAACATCACTCACTTCGTATCTCATTTTCTTATACTCGTATAATCCCAAATGCATAGAAATAAAGTTTTCGAACAAGAGTTTTGAATTTTCAGAAAATTTGAAAATTTTCTATATATTTGCTCGAAATGTCACATAAGCTAGCAGATTCATCTAAGGAATCTCACCCCCAATAAGCATGACATGAGAGTAATGACATAAAATAAAGGAGAGTGAGAACGAGAGTACCTGGGGTAGCAAGTTAATCAATTCTAGCATCTTCCATTGCCTCGATGAGACTTATTCAATCCTAAGTGCAGAAAAATAAATCCTAACCTACCTACCTACCTACCTTTGATTAGTTCGATCGACTACATGATCAAATTTGAGCAGGATCTTCATGAATTTCAATTAGTTTCTCATGAGGACCATCTAAAGTCTTGCTCGACAGTAAACATGGGTGCTTTTCTTCATTGAAGTCCAATATTTTCGTGCACCACATGCATGATAGGAGGAGATAAGAGCAGTAAAAAGATATCTCCTCAAATTCTGGACTAGGTTTTGGTTGATTAAAAATGGGTCATCCCAATAAGAATTTTCAACGGGCTGAAGGACTCATGATGGTAGAGAGACATTCATCAAGTTTTCATTGGTTAAGAATTGTACGGTGCTTCCACAAACAATGGTAAAGAGTGTAAATCAGTGGAATAGTGTTCTTCAGGCACCAACAACGTGTCTAACAAAATATCCAACTCCATAGTCATCTCATCATCAAGATCATAAGAGTGGGCCAAGTATTCCGCTAGGAAATCGAGATAGTCGAATGAAGGATCATGATTTTGCTTGAGTGAGTACAAAAATTTAGTTTCGATGGTGAGGGACTCGCTCTCCATTAAGTGGAATTCTTCCAAACTAGGTTCTCCATAACTAGTATGAGGCACCAAGTCGGAAATATGTAAGGCTTTAACAATATTTTGAATAATGGGGTCGTTTGAATTTTCAAAGTGAGCCAAGCATTCGTTCAAAGAATCTGAATTTTCACTCATGGGAGTCTCATTCTCCACATTAAAATTAAACATGTCAAGTTGGTGGAGTGACTCAAAAATATCAACTTCGATAATCTCTCTAGCATGCATATCTAGAGACTCATAATTATTATGCCCTTGGGAAAAAGAAACCATAGGTTTATAAGCATCCACTGAAGCCTCATTGTAAGTAACCCCACTATCACTTTCAGGTTAAATGGATTCCTTGGGTTCGTCAACCGTCATTGAAATCTCTTCATCATTAAGTTTAAAGCATCCAAAAGAGATAGTAGACTCACCATAATTGATGATGACATTGGGATCATCGAGATCAATCTCCTCTAAAAGTCTATTCATTAAATCCGAAGAAGGTGGGGCTTGGGTAGCCCCATCCTCCTCATTACAAGAAATTGATTTGATGCCCCCAAATTCGGGCTCAACGTCTTCACAAGATGGTGAGTAAGCTTGATTTGATTGTTCATCTACATATTTTTTCCACATTTCCTCAAGTATTTGTGTATACATGTCATCACAAGAGGAAGACGTTTTAGGGTGATTGTTAATAACCACGGTTGGTTCTTCCCTTGAACAAGGAGAATGGAGGTTTCCCCAATTAAGACCGTACGCATTGTAAGATGAAAAGTTATATGATGGTTTTCTCTTCTCTTTATTTCTTGCTTCTTTCCTCCACCTTTTGGCACTTGTTCTATTGATCTTCAATGCATACAAAGTGACTCTTTTAACCATGAATTGGTGAAATCTTCCTCTCATTCCTACAATCACAAAAACATGTATTAGATTAGTCTTTAAACATGAAAACCATGCATATAATGTTATGTAATGGATTGGCAAATGTATAAATTGGAGGCTCAACACCAAACCCTGCTCGAAATTGAAGGAAATTATTATTAAAGGCATAAAAGTTTCTTTAAAAGACAACAGAAATGATGACGTGCTTCATGCTTACCTAGATCAGCCTCACTCTAATGTCCGTGGAGAGATCCTTCAGACCAGGCTCAGGAAGAACACCGAAGGATTTGGGAGTGATGTTTTCAAAAATAAACTTACAAATAGGATGCAAGTGAGTCGGAATGGTATAGACCTTAGTCCCTGACGGCTGGGCTACCACCATTTCAGAAGTGCTCGCCTCGCGAGCAAAAGATGGTTCTCGAGCAGGAGTTGACTCCCGAGCAGGAGCTAACTCGCGAGCTGCAGTAGGCTCGCGACCCTCTTCACCCGAAGGGTGACTTGATCCAGCCTCATCACCCCTCGGGGAGTTATCTATTATATCAATCACCGGCTGGTCGCGAGGACCAGCCGGAGGGGTCGCTGCCATTTTAGCTTGGGGAGGGTTTTGCGGCTGTGAGCCGCGAGCAGGCTCATTTGCTCGCACAGGTGGACTTGAAGGACCAACCGTTGTCTTCTTCTACCTCTTCGAGGCAGCGCCCTTCAGACGGGGCAACATTCCCAGAACTCCCCTCTTCTCACCGACGTTTACCATTGCCTCCTCCTGGGAGATAAGACCAAAGGCAGCTAGACAAGGAAGCGAGAGAGAGGTTGACGTTTCTATCATCCTCCGAGAGCTTGAAGACTTTAATGATTTTCTTGTTGATTCCTCCTCGCAAGCCGGGTTTCTTTCCGGCAGGAACGCCTATAAATACAATAAAAATCAGCTCAGTAGCAAAAATGGAATCTTGCCTATTTTCATAGATGTGTAAAAATCCACCCACCTTTGCAAAAAAAAAAAGTGACTGACGTTATGTCCCCTAAGGTTGGATCCCGCATCAGACTCCCAATTTTCGGAGACATAAAACCACTGCCTCTACTACAAGGGATAGTTCAAAGTGGGGTTCCCCATGATAAAATTCTCCCGGTGCCAATAACATAAATAGCACCAACCCTCACTGGACGGAGCCTTTTTGAGTTGATACATCTTTAAAAATTCATCGGCCATAAAGTGCTCATTCCCTGCTTGCTTCTAGAGGACATATGCACTCAATACGACCCTCCAACCATTCATGATAAGTTGGCCGGGGGCAATCTTGTAAATGCGGAGCACGTCTTGGATGAAAGGATGAAGAGGGAGACATACTCCAAGTCTGAGAAAAATATTCATAAATAGCTACAAAACCCGACGGTGGAGAATCTGGGGTTTCTCCCTCTCCGGTCAGTCTGAGATGACGGAGTCAGAAATCCGGTATCTTTTTCGTAAGCCGGAAAGTTGTTCCTCCATCATTATTAAAGGATAACCAGAGGCAGAATATCTTCCCGCTGGCACCCTTGCATTATTCGATTTAGAAGAATCCGGAGTATCATCTCCCAGAGGAACGACCTCATCATCGGAGTCCCCCGCCATAGAAAGAAAATAGAAGAATAGGAGAAAAGGAGACGGAATAACTCAGCAAAGAGGTCACGCCAGAGACAGATGGAGAAAGGAGGAAGAATTTTTTGTTATCTCCAGCAAAACTTCGAAGTGAAGAAACCTCCGTAGGCTCCGAATATTTATATGCAATCATTTCATCAGGATTTGATTGACACGCGGCGACCCTTCATTTAGCACGACAGTCGAACGTGCACGAGCATTAACTCCTGGGACACGTGGCGAGCGCCGCTTCATTTCTCTTAGCCGAAAAGTTACAAAAAGCTGGCGCTCATAAATACAGGCTCAATCATGTATGGCTTCTCCTTCAAAAAACGCACTAGGCAGTTACATGTACAGACAAATCCTTCGCTTAGCTGCTCAATGCTAAGGACTTGGGGGGCATCTGTTGTAGACTAAAGTTGATCATCGAAGAAGTCTGAAGACACGCGACCTGCGAGTGCCTTTGACTCCGTAAAGTCGCGACCAAACCATCCGACTAACAAGCCTACCTAGTCGCGTCTTGTATATCGCACAAACTTGCGACTTCCTATACACTCCCGATTTGCGAGCAGGATTGGTCGTTGGTCGACGAGTGGGAACATTTCCATCATCCGAGCAACTCTGCTCCCTGGCCGTCAAAACGAGAACATCCCCAAGTCCGAGCACCCCTGGTCACTGGTCATTCGCTGGGTACGTCCCTCGTCTCATAGTACTAGCAGCCCATATAGGCTGTCTTAGGTTTGTTTCTATTTATAGTTCTGTACCATGAGGGGCCTCCATCAAGGGACGTGAACGGCTAGACATCTAGATTTGTTATGCCATCTTCTTATTTGAGGATTAAACGGGATAAGCTCCTTATCCACAAAATCAACAATAATCTTAACGGTTTGCGTAACAGAATGGATCACCCGAATCTATATAAATGGATGGCCGCACAGATGACAAAGGTACACAAGCTCTACGCCCATGTTTCACACTTCATCTTGCTACCAAGTCATTTCTGACTTAAGCTTCGAAGGGCTAACAGCCAAGTGCCGGCCACCCTTAGTTTCCTTTATTTGGCTTTCAGGTGTGGAGGAGGGTTCTGTTTGAGGAGTGCGTACACTTGGGAGGAGCCTGTTACCAAAATCTGACGTCAACACAAATAAATATGGGGATTCACATATAAATCTATTATGTTTAAGTTACTTTAGAGATTTCAAAATCATATCAGTTCATCTTTCTTCCTTTCATACTAATGACATCTCAAGTGCATAAAAATAAAGTTTTCCAAAAGGGTTTTGATGCTTCAAAAATTAAAAATTTTCTACCAAATTTGCTCGAAATGTCCACAAACTACTAGATGAGGAATCTCATCTCACCCCCAACTAAATCTTGCATTGTCCTCAATGTAAAAAGATATGCAATGAGCATGAACATGAGAGCAATGGTAAAAAAAAAAAGAGAGTGAGAACGATAGTACTTGAGAGAGTCGATCATGTAAGTCTACCTTCGGTATCAACATCTACTAAAGCATCTAAAAACAGAAAAACAAACTAAACCTAATTTCTTCTATACCTCCGTCAGACTAGGAGATCAATCATCCTGATACACAGGATCATTCAGAGTGATGGACATATCCTCTGAATCAAATTTCTTAACAAATGGTTTAAGGCGTTGTCCATTCACTTTAAAACAGTTACCATTTGCTGCATTCTCTATCTCGACAGCCCCATGAGGAAAGACTTCTTTAACAATATATGGGCCGGTCCATCAAGATCTCAATTTTTCTGAAAAAAAAGATGAAGTCGAGATTTGTACAAGAGCACTCTCTGACCTTCATGGAAAGTTTTTCTGAAGATATGTTTGTCATGGGAGGCCTTCATTCTATTCTTGTAAATCCTCGAATTCTCATACGCATCATTTTGGATTTCGTCAAGCTCATTCATTTGGAGTTTGCGAAGCGAGCTAGACTTTTCAATGTCAAAGTTCAATGTCCGAATTGCCCAATAGGCTTTGTGATCAATCTCCACAGGTAAGTGACAAGCTTTCCCATAGACTAGTTGTGGACACTCGCCGTTCCGCGCTCCCGGACGTTCTCCTTTCCTTTTTCGAAAAAGAGGGGGGTGCGTGCGCACGAATCGCCGTTTGTGCCACTGGCTTGCCTCGTTCTCGAGGGCTTTGTTCGGTTGTCGTGTTAAGCTGGATATGTTGGATGAGTTCGTATAAGTCCAGAGTCGCCACTAGCCAGTTACTTCGAATCTACAGTCGGCTAGACCCCGTAGAAACATTAGAGAAGGGGATCCGAAGATTCCTTCCTCTAAAATGACTCATTTTGATCTGCGGCCAGAGATTCGAGGTAAGGGATCACGGTTACAGGGTGGGAAGAGGTTAAGCACCCCACACACTGCCCGTACCGAAGTACGGTCTCTACTTCACAGAATCGAACTAATACTTGAAAGTCTGTGTTAATCCTCGTACATTCTCATGAATGACATGATGCATGAATGTAGGTCTGAACAGTAAGAGTTTCTGATGGGCAGTTTTCCATTAACAGGCAAGCCCAGAGCATACGCTCGAACTGACAGGTGCTTTATGCAGGATGCATGCTGTGTGTTTGAATCATCAAAGTGCTTGTAGTGACTGATGCATGAATGCAGGTCTGAACAGTAAGAGTTTCTGATGGGTAGGTTTCCATTAACAGGCAAGCCCAGAGCATACGCTCGAACTGACAGGTGCTTTATGAGGGATGCATGCTGTGTGTTTGAATGATCAAAGTGCTTGTAGTGACATGATAAGCAGGGGGGTTGGAAGAAAAGTAAATGTTGCACTTATGCTAAATGCGAATGAGATGATGCTGATGAAAGAGTAGCTGGATGGATGGAGGTGGCGCGAGGGTTGGCTTCGAGTAGCTAGATCAAGACTTGGGTGGCTTGGGAGACTTAGACCAGGGTCAGGCTGGGCTGGACCAGGGCTAGGCTCTTCTCACTCGGGCTCTCCTTGGTGGAAAAGTGGGCTAAAAGGGTGGAGAAGGGCTTGGAACGAATGTGATCACACTCGGGCTTAAGGGATGGTTGAATGAGAAGGGGAGGGGGGTATTTATAGCAGCGGAGAGTGGCAGACCTCGTAAATAATTTTAGGCGGCACCCAAAGGGCCGCTCGTACGGTCGTTTTGCTTCGGGTTCGGAGTGTACGACCTCCGAACCTGAAGCAGAAAATTCTTAGGTTTGGGGTTTGGACTTGCTCCGAGGCTGCGGTTTGGAACTCAGTGAGTTGACTGGGTTTAGGAGATGGGTTGACACGGTGAGTTGACTCGATGGGTTGACTCAGCGGGTTGACTAGGTGATTTGACTCAGCGGGTTGACTCACCGAGTTTGACTTTTTTTAGGATTTTTTGACTGGTTTTTCTTATGGGGGTTCTTTTGGCTGATGTTTAGGGGTGAGTTGACTGGGTTCAGGCTTGAGCTGGGCTATGGATTGGGGCTTACAAGGGTGAGTTTGGCTGAGTTTGGACATGGGATTTGGGGATATGGTCCTCCATTCACCCAGCTATCTCTACCAACATTGTAGCTGAAGGTGGGGTGTCTACAGATGCCCCTCTTTGGCAGAGGTTGCGTGCAACCGAATGCCAAAGCGAGTGAACACCCCACTTCTGACTCGGTCATTCATAGATCATGGTCTGAAATCTTTACTTGCCTTTGCATCTGCGTCAGTTGATCATCTGAAAATTGATAAATCGCACATACCGCGGGAGTTTAGAGAAAACGTTGCGATTATCCCTGCATGCGCTGCAACCTGGGTAGCCAATCGCAACCCTTCCATTCCCGATCGGTACTAACATCGGAATAGTATAGTAGAGCCTCTACGTCCGTCATAGTCTTACGAGGTTACCGACCTTGAGATTAATTTATTTGATGTTTTCCCAGATCACTCCAGGAGTACTTGTTTTGCTTGACTGTCAAAGTGGTTAGTTGCCCTGCTCCATGTAGTCTGACGGGAGTCCACTATGCCGACTTGGAATCATTCAAGGTACTTCAGGCATCCACGCCTAGGTATGTGCGGGTGAACTCTTTCCACCCAATCTGCTGATTTTGATACTTAGGTTACAATTCATCGTTTCCACCTATTCAAATGGTTTCTTTGACCTAGCCTTTTGGCTTTCATCTTTTCGTATCTTGGCAAGTGGTATGACCGCACTGACACTGGAGTTCAGTTTGACCGTACTTTGAGTGCATTGGATCCGATGGTCTCCAGGGAAACCGCGAGACTTCGGATCTTATTTGATTTTTGCGTCGGCTCCTACCCAGAGATATGGAAGATCTCTCAGTGTTTTGGAGACCGAACGCTATGTTGGGAAAATGATTTTGGATTTTGAAAAGGTACCCACTCTGGGGAATGATACTCCGTGGGGTTTTTATTTGCAAATAGGAAAATATGTTTTTTTTGGATTTTTGAAAAGATACCCACTCTGGGGAGTGATACTCCGTGGGGTTTTTATTTGCAAATAGAAAAATATATTTATTTTGTCTTTTTGAAAAGGAAATCTGGCTTGCACTTGCCTCCATTAGGGACGCCTGTGGGGTCTTTGGCTAACCGACTTTTATTTTGAAAGCAGGTGAACATGATGATTGATGCGATGCATGGGGATGCATGGAGATGCATATTTGATGATGGATGCATAGTTTGGCTCATACTCTTTTAGTTTGATGATTTTGCTTTTGCTGGGGATATGGAGGATTTTGAGCTTACTGCTTGCAGGGTTATACTCCCCTGGGGATTTTCTTTTCGATGCGGATGTTTGGTCAGCGGGTTGGTCAAGATCCCGACCCGTGGTCGATCAGGTCCATCATCCCAAGATGCTGTTTCTTTGCTAATGGGAATGGATGAAGGATATTATCAGACTTCAAGACGTTCTTCTGTTAATGGATGCGATTGAGACGGTGCTTGGTCGTCAGTTTTGGTCAAGATTCCAATTTGCGGGCGATCGGATCCGTCATCCCAAACTGTGAAGTGAGTGAGCGGAGTTTGGGACTCCTAAAGTGCAGTGCTGGGGATAGTGACATTTTTTTGTGATTTTCGCAAATATTTGGTCCGAACCTTTCCTGAGTAGTCAGGATGGAGATCGGTTATTGGAAACAAAGGAAATATTTTTGTAGTTTTGAAAATTTTTTGTCCGAGTAAAAATCGGTGTTATTGAAAGCAAGGAAAATATTTTGTGATTTTTGAAAGGTGATTTTGCAAATGTTTTGGTATTTTCCTGATTTTCTGAAATGCAGGGAAAGATATGAAATTTTCATCAATTTCCAGCTTCTACTGCTGGTGAGGCACCTGATCCATTTTACGTCAGCGAGCAAGACGAGTCTCACACAGTTAAGTGCCATAGTTTTACATCTTTGGATGAGGGGATTTTGAGGGTTTTCAGTCAACACACCTACAAAGTCGCCTGTTCCTCATGTGTAATACACATAGACCACATATCGTCCGACGAACTCCTTCGGCCACAAAATGAGCCACATCCTCACATTTCCCTTTGTCAATCCAGTTTGGGGCCTTACGTTGCTCACAATTCCGTGAGGGTACGCTTCAACTCCCAACTGCCTTAATCCCCTTCATGAGTTTTATGAACAGGGAACATCCGTCAGATTCAACAGCGACTTCCAAATCAAGGTTGTCTATCACGGTGCGTTCAACACGAACGGGATCGCGGGGTTCTGCCCACCTCAGCCCTTACCTGTTTAGAAGACTCCAGACACCCGTACGATCAAGTGTCAGCCATGTCCGGAACAGGTTGGGAAAGAAAGCCCCCAAGAAGTTAATCCCAGTGTAATTTTAGGTCTTCAGACCGCTGGGAATGAATTTGTGCAGTTAATTTTGATGGTGAAACTCCTTGTTTTTGTTTTGGAAAAGTTTCAGATTTCAACTCGAGTGATCGACATTGATACTGTTTTTTATGGAAAGCTTAAAATCTTTTTGGTATTTTTGAAATGATCCGAGTTATCGAACCTTGATCCGAGCGGTCGAGGATGATGCCGGTTTTTGGTTGAAAGCAAGAAAGGTCCCCCGAGAAATTAATCCCAGTGTAGTTTAAGGTCTTCGGACCAAAAATATGTACAGGCTGAAAATACATTCTTTTTGTGATTTTCTGAAATGTTCCAGGCTGTTAAATCCTAATTTGATCGATCAAGATTAACATTGGTTTTTATTGGAAATCTCTCGGGATCTTGGTCCCGACGTAGTTTAAGGTCTTCAGACCAAACATTATGTACATGAAGCATGACATACATTTTTTTTATTTTTTCGAAATGATCTGGGTCATCAGATCTTGGCCCAAACAGCTGGGATCGATGCCGATTTTTATTAAAAATCTCTTAGGATGTTGATCCTGATGTAGTTTAAGGTCTTCGGACCAAAACTTTGTACATGCTGAAAACACATTTTTTTTTGTGATTTTTTTTCAAAAGATCCGGTCTATCTGACCCCTTCCTTGATCGGTTGAGATAGAATGACAATTTTTATTAAAAAGTCTCTCGGGATGTTGATCCCGACGTAGTTTAAGGTCTTCGGACCAAACATTATGTACATGAAGCATGACATACATTTTTTTTTTCATTTTTTCGAAATGGTCTGGGTCATCAGATCTTGGCCCGAACGGCTGGGATCGATGCTGGTTTTTATTAAAAATCTCTCGGGATGTTGATCCCGACGTAGTTTAAGGTCTTCGAACGAAAACATTGTACATGCTGATTTTTTTTTGAAAATATTCGTTCTATCTGACCCCTTCCTTGATCGGTTGAGATCGAATGATGGTTTTTATTAAAAAGTCTCTCGGGATGTTGATCTCGATGTAGTTTAAGGTCTTCGGACCAAAACTTTGTACAGTAGGCAGCAATCAAGGTTGGAAATTCTGAAGATTCTTCTTAGAATGGTTCAGATCATCAGGCCATGACTTTGAATGGTTGAGATCACTGTTTGAACAAGTCAATTCTTTTTCTTTTTCTTGAAAATTCCATGGAGCTTTTTCCACATCATCAAGCCAACTTCTCCCCAATTTCTCACAAGATGAGATTTTGGTGAGATTCCTTACTTTTTCTCATCCTTCTCTTCCATCACTTCATTCTTACATGGAGGTAAAAGATTCACTTGCAACCACCCTTCCCAAGGAGTTCTTCCTAAGGAGAGGGTGTGAGGGGTCGTTTCAACCAGGTGGGAGGACGAACGGCCCCCTGGGTGCCACTCAAGCCATCTCTGCCCACTGGTCTTTGCAGTGGGTCGGGTAAAGGGGTGCCCTCTCATTTTCTATATAACATGGGGCACCCTTAGCCCCCTCCAACGTGCAATCTCTCTCTTCTCTTTCTCATACTCTCTCTTTCTTCAAGTTTTTCTCTTTCTTTTGGTGGTCCTTTTCCTCTTTCAAGTGGTGGGGCCTTAGTGAAGCTTTGGGATAGCAAGGTGGTCCCCCTTTTGTGAGTGGTGAAGGTATGAACCACTCCCTTTTCTCTCTTGTCCTTTTTCTTCTTCATTGTCTCTTCTCATGTTTCCTTTCTTTTCTCCTTGTAGACATTCCAAGGGAGTCAAGGTGGGCCCAAGTCTTTTTGGCCTTTTCTTCATCTCCAATCTCTTCTCAAGGTGGTGCATGGAGAAGGACATTGCAAGCTTCCATTTCATTCTTTTCTTTTCTTCTTTCATACTCCCTTCGTTTGTATATAAAGGGTAATTTTGTCATGTCCATCAAGTGTGCACGGTAAAATATCCTATCTTTTCTCATGGGAGTTGGGCCATTTTTCTTGTGTATCAAATGGGCTCAAAGTGAAGTCATGGCCCTTGGTGTACTTGATGGGCCCAATGCTTCATTTTGGGCTCCCTCTTGCTTTCTTTTTCTTGATATTTCCTTTGGAGATTTCTTTTCTTTTCTATCTTCTTTTCAAGGTTTGGGCCCATGGGAATGGTAGGGCCCACCTCAAGTTTTGGGCTTATAGGGCTCACTTTGGGTGGCCCCATCTTTCTTCACATGTGTATGGACAAAGGTGACTAGCCCATTCTTCACTTGGATCTCAAGTGGGCTAGATTTCTTAGTTGGGCCTTTATGGTCAAGTGGTCCAAATCTTCCACCATCTCTTGATTATGACGTACATCCTTATGCACAAAGTGTGGTGGGCTCCTTGGAGTTTTTCCACATAGATGGGCTTTTGGGCCCTCTTTAAAACTTATGAATTTCTTTGAGTCATGTGTGCACCACTACACTTTGTGCATGTGGGATTCTTTTCCTTCATACCCTTTCTTTGGATGGATGGAGGACTTGAGTTACTTGATCATCTACAAGTCCCATGAGTGAGTTGTTTCAACAATCTCACTAAGTTCAAATGGTTTTCTCATGTTTGTAGGAAAGTGGTTCTCAAGAGCTTAATGTTCCCAATCTCAAATGGATGACCCTTCTATAAGTGAGCTATCCAAGCAACCATAGCTCCTTAAACTTCTCTTGGGGTGCTTGGTGGGTCATCCACCATCATTCTCAAGGATAAGTGTTTTTCTTTCAATTTGTGGGAAAGAATGATATCCATAAGTTGCCCAATTTTGTCCCATGCTTTGGGGCATTGTGGATTTTGATTTTCAAGTGGGCTATGTATATCATTCTTAGCCATTTTCATGATGGTTGGGCGACTCATCAAGCCATGCCCTCTTGTGCTCAAATGGTCTCCCTTTTATGGTAAAGAAATTGGTGCACATAAGTTGCCCAAACTTGTCCTTGCATGGACATCCCCAACTTTGGTTCTTCATGTGGGCTATGTGCATTAATTTTTACCGTTGGCTTCTTTGATTCATATGTTTGTGGGTAAACCACCATGTTGTGCTCTCATAGTCAAAACTTTCATCAAGATGATGCACATAGGTTGCCCATGGTTGACCCATGAATGGGTTCTCATGTTCTTCAAGTGGGCTATGTGCTCCCTTCAACCCATTGAGGTGAGGCACTTAAGTTGCTCCTGGGGGCTAATTTCCTTTCTATTCCCCACTTGTCCATGTATATGTGTAAAGAGATGGAAACATCTTAAATGAGGATCATGGCCTTGGTAGGGAAAGTGAACCAACCCTTGGCCACATAAGGACTTTGAAGAGGGATTTCTCATGTGAAGTTGGATTCTTATCCCTTGATCTCATGACATTTGAGTGCATTTGTTGTCCAAAATGTGTCCTTGGATGATGAACTTTCCTTTCCTAAGTCATGGCATGTAAACCTCTTTAAGGTGGGCCTTGCTTCCTTCAATGGACCCAACACATATCCTAGGTGACACATGGAGTCGGACTTTGGATTTTTGCATTTGGGTGTAAGTCCGAATCCATGGGTTTCCTGAATAATGATTTGGATTTTAACGGGTAAAGAATAGGGACTTACCTTGCCAAGCTTGTAGGATTCGATGACGAATGGTACAAAGGGACGACGGGTGGTCAATGAGGATGATCCGGCCTTCATTGTTCGCCGAGGGGCTCATATGTGTTCCTTAGCTAAGGAGCACCAACCTCTTCCCTCCATAAAGGGTCGAGGTACCAGAGATCTCTGGGATGATTGGGTGAAACACCCACAGCCATTGCTTGAATGAGTTCTGGCTGATACTCCTTTTACTGGCCTCCTTACCTTGCGCTTTCACAACAATAACGCCAACCGTATGCTGCTTGCAGCTCTCTGTGAGAGGTGGTGGGATGAGACCCACACCTTTCAACTTCCTTGTGGCGAATGGGGAATAACTCCCCTGGACATATATATGCAAATTGACTTTCCATTCCACGGGGCAGTTGTTCCCCACGTCGGCTCTCTTGCTCCCATCACTTCCACTGACTGGCTACAGCTTATGGGAGCCATTCCTCCTGAGCACGATTTCCAGGGCCACCAAGTTAAACTGCGATGGTCTTACAACACCTTCGCTACTGTCACCCCTACTACCGAGCTAGAGGCCCTTCACAAAGCACGGGCCATGATTGCTTACGCCTTTGGGTCCTTCCTTTTCTATCATGCGAACGAGAGGATCGACCCTAAATTTCTTCATTTGGTTGAGGATCTTCACCATTCGTACAATTGGAACGGGGCTATCTTGACTCATATCTTCCTAGGTTTAGATAAGACCTCTCGGAATAACCGGTCGTACACAAGTTTCTGACCCGTCGTAGAGGTATTCTTTTTAACCTTCCCTGGAGACACTTGTCTTCTTTCTCTCTCTGATCGTTATGTCTGACCTTGCCCAGACTTGCTTTTATGATCATTTTGCTCATCTCTCGCCGAGGATACGGGATGATGTTGAGCCATCTTTGTACCGCTTCATGCACTGGCATCAGCAAAATCGTCAACGAAATTCTCGAGTATCTGGGGACAATTAGCACGCTGACATAGACGGATTGACCGTCGAGGATGTAAATATCTTGTTTTCCTTATCCCTCGTGCTGCTCTAGGGCTGATTGTGATGAACTCATTTGCTGTAGTTTGGTCGGATGCCGTACGCCAACTTTCCTCTCTACTATACCCCTCAGCGTGTGGAGGCATATGATTCTTCATGCCTTCGGATCATGCTTTCTGACGCTGAATCATTTCAGTGGTATTTGGGTGAGAGGCTGCTTCGACAGATTACTAGGGTGGCTCGAGTCCCTTGTTCCGCACCTCCTCCGGCTGCTCAGATCCCAGCTGATGAGATGACCGATGGTCTTGTGGGCCAGCCTGGGTTTCGTTTCATGATCCTGGATCGTGACTACGACGAGTGGTACTTGCTGTACGGGCAGGGGCCTCTGCTTCCTTCGCTCTATGTTCCAGGGGGTCGTCGCAAGTACGCTGGAGGATCAGTGACAGCTCCTTTGATGGATCTTCATCATTGAGAGCGGGACGAGAGGAGGGATGATGACGATTATGTTGGTGATCTGTAGCCTGCTTCTGTGAGGGTGTATTCAGCTTGTTTGATGTATGACCTTCTTCTTTTTGCTTTTACTTTCTTCTGTATCAAAATCTTCTGAATGAATATACAACCTCTGATTTGTCTCAAATTAATTGATGATGCCTAGATGTTCTGAATGATTTGTGGAAGATGAGACTTCTTAACTGCATGGATGATGACTTGAACGGTTCAGATCTCTTGATTTGGCCCTGTGGGCCCACTTGATGATCAGATATTGGACTCTAGCCCTCTTTTTGACAATCAAACCCTTGATGTTGTTATTTAATGACCCATGTGAGCCTTTCCATGGTTTGGATCATGATGATCTAGCCTTTGAATCGCTCAGATTGCTTGTGGGCCTCTCTTGATCAACTTTCCTTCCCTTTGACTTGATCAGACCCATGTTGGTTGTAATACTTCGTGATTGAACAGGTGGGGTACCTTCCAGATAATTCTGATCATCTTCAAACAAAATCTGGAGTTGATTGGAGCTTTGGGCGGCCCTCAGGGTGCCATCTGCTGACGTGGACTGTCAGCCTCACCTACCAACAACTATGGAGCTAATCCCGCGGAGAGAGAGGGAGCGCGTCCATACGGGCGGCCCACAATAGGCCGCCCAAACGTCGCCTCTTGTGTGGGCTGTCCCAAACGTCGCCTCTTGTGCGGCCTGGGCTGGCTCTGGTTCCGAAAGTCCCTTCTGTTCACTGCTCCTGTCCCCACATTCTCTGTACTGGAGAATTCGATTCCAGCCATGAATCTTCTCTTTGTCTCATCTTCCCTTCTCTTTTTGTCTTTTTCTTGCTTGGTTCTTTCTTGGGCAGCCATTGATGATGGCTTGGGGGCCCTTGTGGGAGAGGTTGGTGGGTCCCACACTTTAGGAATTGATGAAGGCTTTAATGATGGAGAGATCTCTTTAATGGATGGTAGAGATAGAGCATTGAATGGGGGCATTGATGAGGGTTTAAGAATGGTGATTGGTGGGGCTTTGAATGGCCCCATTAATGGCAGCCATGCTGGAAATTCAGATTTGAATGGGTCATTGATTATGGGAGAAATGGATGGTATAGATGGGATGAGGAGATGGGACATAGGTGAGGCTATGCGCCCTTTGAGTGTGGGCTGCATGGACAATGTGATCGATGGTGATGATAGGGTTACAATGGACAAAGATGGGCTGATCTCATGTTTGGATGGTATGGATGGTTCAGATGATACCTTTGATGGCTTGGATGCTCTTGATGATGGCCGAGATGTGGGGCATACTTGCTTGGGTTGACTTGATGTGATCATTGATGATGTGCCCTTGATGGTGGACGGTGTGGATGTCCCGATGATCCCTTTGTTTGGTCAGGATGATGATTGGATTCACGACTTCCTGTTGGAGAGGGCCGCAGGTCCAGATCTGACCGTTGATTCTTCGATCGGGGTTGCTAGGGCCTTTCTTGATGGTTCAGATGTATTTTCCAGCGGTTCGATTGGTCAGGATGCCACGATGTGTGGTGTGATCTTTACTGATAGCCCTTTTGATGGAGAGTATCGTCCTTCTCTTGATCGTCGGTCCTTTACGCAATCGGTTCACGAGGTGGGCGAGTCTTCTCATGCGGCTGCAGTCGTGACAGTTTTAGACAGTGATGCGACTATATCCGACATAGCCGCTACTGGGGATGGTTCCGGGGCTGTTGAGTCTGTAGAGGTTCCAGCTTTTCCTTCTCCTTCGCCCGTTGATCTTCCGATCCTTGATGAGCTGTCATCGATCCCTGGGCCTTTTGTTCTGGAGGGGATTCCTGTGAGGACTTGTCAGTTGCTTCCTCGTCCTTCTTGCTCGCCACGACTGCTTACTTGGCTTAATAGCTTGTCGGCTTATGAGATTCGAGACTTGGAGTCCTATGGCTTCGGCAGTCTGATCCATATGGCTAGAGTTGACATTGATTGGAGGATGCTCGGGGCTGCACTGATTGACTGGGTCCCTTCGTTGAACTTGTTTGCGTTCAATGACATGGAGATGGGACCCTCTTTGGAGGAGCTTGCGCGTTTGACCGGTCTTCCTTGGGATTATACTCAGTATTTTTCACCGAAGACTTTGCCGAAGACTGCCACACCGCAGAACTAGTTTGGGATCCCATATCTCGTTTAGCCTGCAGCTGCCGGCCAGGATGCTGTGGTGTTCTCCTTGGACTTCCTGTATGATCTTTTCTCGGGTCCTCGGAGTGTGGCAGGGTCCTTACTTTCTAGGAATGCACCGATGTTCTGTTTGATAGCTGAGGTGCTATTCTCAGGATGACGCAGATCTCAGACTCCTTTGCTCTTTGAGGTGATGAGTCTAGTTATTCGTCGTCAGGGGATCATTTCTCTCGTCTTGGCTGAGCTGTTTAATGGGCTGACTGACTATGCCCTGGGCCGCACTCGTGTCCTTCGTGGATGCTGTGCATATCTCCAGGTATCTTCTCTATGCCTTTCTTTTCTTTTCTTGTCTTTTGGGAGTTGCTCTGCTCTAGCTGAATTTCTTTTCCTTCTTATGATTAGGTCTGGTTATGGAAGCGTCTTTCGCTGACTGTTCCTGTACCATTTCCTGGCATTCATAGCTCTGACGTCATGAGATACATCATGGAGTTTCTTTCGGATACAACTAGGATGAGTGAGCCCTTGTATCGTAGGATGTTTGCTGAGCTGCATGACTGGAATGTCCGTTGGGAGTCATCTTGGCTTTCACTTCCTCCAGTGCTTTACGATGTGTACCGCCTTCCTCTGATGTTGGTAGGCTTTCGATCTTACGTTTCTTATCATCCTATCCGGTTCCTGCGGCAGTTTGGGTATGAGCAGGATGTTCCTCTTTTTGCCTTTACGGGTATCGGGTGTCGAGCACTTCCATCTAGATCATCTGACTTTAGGTCTCGAGTTGATGGATCCTGGGTGAGTTACTTGACTGCTGATTTGCTTGGTTTTGAGCTGCGGACTTTTCCGATGGTGACCACCCCATATCAGTACTGGGTTGCTGAGTAGTCTCTGTATCGACGCATCCCTTACTGGTACCAGATCGCCGATGAGGATTAGCAGGATATTCTTGGAGATGCCGGCTCTTCATCTAGTTCATATGAGCCCTTTGAGGAGTGCCCATTCATCGATCCTGGTTTCCTTTTGGCCACTCATGACCATTTGCTTTCTGAGATTTCCACACTTCGGTATCATTGTGAGATGATGACTAGGAGATTGGCTGTCGATCAGAGGTTGTTTGATGAGGAGACAGTGATCCACAGCCTTGAGCGAGACGAGGTACATTACCTGCGTATGGAGGTGAGTAGGTGGAGAGCGAGGCTATTTTATTATGAGTCAGAGGACTTACCTGATATGGCCGAGGAGGGTAGAGATTGATTGTGTTGGCCATCTATATATTTTTTTTTGCATAGTACACGACTAACGATGATGCATTTTTTTGTATATTTTTTTTTTTTGAAAAAGATGAATGATATAAAAGACATACGATGCATTTAAAAAAGAGAAAACCTTTTGAGAACTTATTGTGCCATGAGTTGTCTTGTAAGTGTGTCTGGATTTTGTGTCGGGATATAGGAATCAAAACTGAAGCTCGGCCAATGCTTTGACTTGTCTCGAGATTTGACTTGTGAGATCCCTTTAGTTCCTCAAAGATGTAGGCAATGAAAACTGTTGTTTCTTGAGATTGTCAGAGTTTGTAGAATTCGTTGTCCCCGACTGTACTTCTTCTTGCTCTTGAACTGCAACTGCTTGAACTGATCTAGACTGTTTGATTCCTTAGTACCTGCACTTTTAATTTTTCTTTTTCTATTCGAGTCATTTTTGCCTGTAGTGCTTTTTCGAGTTTTCACCACAGCCGACCTTTTCCGGTCATTTTTTCCCGTGGCGCCCTTTCAGGTTTTCACCACGTCCCGGGTATTTGATCTTGCCTGCCCCTTGGCAGCTATGCTGTTTTTACCCTCGGCGTCCTTTCGGGTTTTCACCAAGTCTGCTGTATGCTCACTGTTTTTATTCGGAGCGCCCTTTTGGGTTTTCACTCCGCACTCTTTGTTTAGGCACACAATTTTTTTCTCTTTTTTCTTTTTCTAAATTTTTGGCTAACTGTGGCGGCTAGAGGTCGGGAATCTGTCGTTGCCGGTCATTGGCAGCCTTTCAGCCCTTATCCTAAGTTACGATGATAGAGCTATCGGTCTTAGCTACAGACCCTTCTGAGATGAATGGATGGATGACTGTGTTTCTTCTTGGGTTGATTTTTCTCGAGTGCCTTGTTTTAGCTTCCCATTTTCTTTCTCTTTTCCTTTTTTTTTATTCTTTTTTTTCTCTTTTTTTGTATTTTTTTCTCTCTTTTTTCTTTCGAATCCCCTTATTTGAAGCACTTGTTGATGGACAGAAATGATTTCTCAGAGGTTTTAGCTTCGACCTCTTGACTTCAGCTCTATTAATGTAACTCTTGATAAGGTCAGAATGACTTACCCGTGAAAGATCTTCACTTTGTCGACGTTGATTGGCTCAGGAAGATCCACCCCTCTCATGCTGTGAGTCTGAGAGCGCCTCTAAGAAGTACTTCTCTGATGATCAGCGGTCCATCCCACGAGGGTTTGAATTTTTCCCTGGGATCAGGAATGTGCGACGGTAGAATCTTCTTCACGACCATGTCGCCCACCTTGAAAATTCTTTTTCGGACTCTCTTGTTGTAAGCCCGAGCGATCCTTTTCTGATAACACTAAGAATGACTTAGTGCACGCATGCGCTTCTCATCTGCTAGCTACAACTGATCGAATCTGGACCGTTGCCATTCTTCTTTTTCAATTTCGCTTTCCAATAACACCCGTAGTGACGGTATTTCCACCTCGACTGGTAGAACTGCTTCCATTCCGTAAGTAAGCTCGAAAGGAGTAATGCCCGTAGCAGACCTTACAGACATTCGATAGGCCCAAAGTGCATATGGTAGCATATTTGACCAATCTCGATAAGTCACGACCATCTTCTCGAATATCCTGACGATTGTCTTGTTTGCGGCTTCTACCCCGCCATTCATCTGAGGACAGTAGGGGCTTGATCGATGACGCTGAATCTTGAATTTGCTGAGGAAGTCATCCATCTTCTTGTTGACGAACGGGGTACCATTATCTGTGATGATAGCATTAGGGATTCCATACCGGCTTATTCTTCATTAATTTGATTGCCTGGGATGCTGCAATCGTGGTGTAGGATGCTGCTTTTACCCACTTGGTGAAGTAGTCGACTGCCACAAGTATATACTCATGACCGTTTGATGCTTTGGGACTAATCTTGCCAATGATGTTGAGTCCCCACATAGAGAAGGGCCAGGGAGTCGTCAGGTTGTATAATTCTGATGATAGGGCATGAATTTGGTTCTCATGCTCCTGACACTTTAAGCATTTTCTGACGTGCTGGCAGCAGTCTGTCTCCATGGTGAGCCAATAGTAGCCGAGTCGTAGAATCTTCTTTGCCATCATGTGCTCGTTCATGTGTGGGCTACAGATTCCTTCGTGTATTTCTTTCATGATCTTCACAACTTCTGTTTCATTGACGCATCGAAGGAGGACGTGATTATATGATCGCTTGTAAAGAACTTCGCCACTGATGGTGAACTGGCCGGCCAAATGCTGGATGGTTCGACAATATGTTGCTGTTGCTGACTCCGGATACTCCTGGGTTTCGAGATATTGCTTGATGTCGGCATACCAGGGTTTGTTAGGGGCAACTTCAGCTTTTTCTATTTACAGGCAGAAAGCAGGTTCATCTTGAGTTTCGACTGTGAGCTCCCACTTTGAAGCTCCTTTCGGGATCTCGAGCATTGATGTGAATGTAGAGAGAGCATCTGCAAACTTATTCTTGGCTCTGGGCATGTATGAGAAGGCGATTTCTTTGAATTCTTTGATTAGATTTTCAAGGTACACGTGATATGGTATCAACTTCTCGTCCTTGGTTTTCCATTCGCCATTGGTCTGATTGATGATAAGCTGTGAGTCTATAAATACTCGTAGTTTCTTGACGCCCAAGATTATAGCTTCCCTTAAGCCAGCGATGCATGCTTCGTATTCTGCCATGTTGTTGGTGCAGTTGAATGATATGCGCCTTGAGATAGGAATAGGAACATCGTCTGGAGAGTAGAGGATTGCTCCGATACCAATCCCTTTAGAATTTGCTGCGCCGTCAAAGAATAACGTCCACTCATCTTTCTTCTTCTTTTCTTCACCTTCGATAAGCAAGAGACCTTCATCAAGGAAGAATGTCTTGAGTGGTTGATAATCCAGGAGAGAGTGAGCGGCAAGATGATTGGCGAGGGCCTACCCCTTGATTGCTTTCTAAGTGACATAGGTGATGTCAAATTCAGACAGGAGTAGCTACCATTTAGCTAGCCTTCCAGTGAGTGCTGGTTTCTCGAATAGGTATTTGAGCGAATCCATGTGAGCGAGTAGGAGAATAGGGAACGCGATTGTTCGCTCACCTCAAGTGTAAGGCTGCGATGTAGTAATAAATCTCGGTAAGACCGAGGTCGATCCACAGGGAAAGAGGTAAACAATTCCAACTAATCTAATAATTAGAATCTAAGGAGTTTAAGAAAGTAGTTTTTCACATAAAATAGGAAAATCTGAAAATAAGAAGAACTAGAGTATCAAGGATCCACTCGTAGTAGTTCAATACCAATCCATTCATCCAAGTACAACACAATTAGAATCAAAGTCCTATCTCTCATCTAATTGGAAGATATAACATTCAAGCAAAAACAGTCCCACTTAAATTTGGAAATCAGATTTCTAGTTCTAATGAAGCACATAGAACTTGAACTTGTAGCCTTCGGAGTAACAGCCATGCCTCTGGACTATGGCATGCTCAAGGGTTACTACAATTCGAATTCAATCAACCCAATCATGGTAATCTCAGAGAATTGCAAGGAACTCATGTCCGGAGTACACAAACTCTCACAAAACTTCTAAAAAACTAAACTTTATTCAAATTAGAACTTGAAAATCCATAATTGAAGTAAAGGGTACTTGAAGAACGAATTAAAGCATTCTCTAGCTAAGAGGTTAACTAGAAGAAAACATTAAAAACTAGAAACTAGAACTAGAAGAAGAAGAAAACTAGTTATAGAAGGCTAGGAAGCCTCCTAGGTCTTGATCTCTTTACTCCCCACGTTGCTAGATGCCCTAGGAAGAGAGTGGAGGTGGCCTTTTATAAGTTGGAGAGGAAGATTCCAGATTGCGCAAGAAATCACGCAATTGCGCAGAGAAAATCGGAGCTTCACGGACAAGCTCTGTTACGCTGACGACCGGTCGCACGACCGGTCTCAGCTTATGAACGACCGGTCGCATGACCGATCTCAAAACCTCGAAATTAGTCCAGTGAGTTTCGTGTTTCTGGACTACCCTCAACCTTTCTGGCGACCGGTCTGGCGACGGTCTAGCGACCGGTCTAAGAAGAAAAAACTACAGCCTAAAAATTACATTGTAGACCTATCTGGCGACAGGTCTACAGACAGGTCTAAGGCAAAAATTTCAGATTCTCTTCTTTTTCCTCTTCTCTTTCTTTCTTACTTTTTTCTTCCACCTTTTGGCACTTGTTCTATTGATCTTCAATGCATATAAAGTGACTCTTTTAACCATGAATTGGTGACATCTCCCTCTCATTCCTACAATCACAAAAACATGTATTAGATTAGTCTTTAAACATGAAAACCATGCATATAATGTGATGTAATGGGTCGGCAAATGTATAAATTGGAGGCTCCACAGCGATCATGTGTTGACGGAGTCGTTGAGTTGCCCAGACTAGGGCGAGGCAAGTCTTCTCGATCGGGGAATACCTAGTCTCGTAGTCGGTGAACTTTCAGCTCAAATAGTATATCGCTTGTTCCTTCTTCCCTGTCTCGTCGTGCTGGCCGAGCAATGGCTTCTGCTGCTACTGAGATGTATAACAATAGTGGTCGTCCGGGAGTGGGTGGCACTAGGACTGGAGGATTCATGAGATATTTCTTGATGCGGTCGAAGGCGACTTGGCAATCATCATTCCATTCTTTTGGAATGTTCTTCCGGAGGAGCTTGAATATGGGTTCACAGATAGGTGTGAGCTGTGCGATGAAGTGACTGATGTCTTGAATTCTGCCGAGGAAGCCACGAATTTCTTTCTCTGTTCTAGGAGGGGGCATCTCGATGATTGCTCTGGTTTTGGTTTCGTCAACCCTGATTCCATCCTCGCTCACTATAAAGCCGAGGAGCTTGCCTCCCATTGCACCGAAGACACATTTCTGAGGGTTGAGGCGGAGCTTGTACTTTTCTAATTTGTTGAATAACTTCTTCAGATCTTCAAAGTGTCCTTCAATTGTGCGAGATTTGATGATCATATCGTCCACATATACTTCAAGCTCTTTGTTCATCATGTCATGGAATAATGCTGTCATTGCTCGCTGATATGTTGCTCCTGCATTCTTCAGACCGAACGGCATTACCCTGTAACAAAAGGTTCCCCAGGGAGTGATAAATGATGTCTTCTCGCGATCTTCGACGACCATCTTGATATGATTGTAACCTAAGAACCCGTCCATGAATGAGAAGACCTTGTACCCAGCAGTGTCATCGACCAGAGTGTCGATATGTGGCAAAGGGAAATCATCTTTAGGACTGGCTTTGTTGAGATCACGGAAGTCGAGGAATCCCGCATTGTACTACTTGATGACTTCATCTCGGACTTTTAGAGTCCATTCTGGCTTCATTCTTCGAAGTTTCTGCTTCACTGGTTTCATATCCGGCTTGGTTGGCAGATGGTGTACAACGAGCACTTCATCGAGCCCCGGCATGTCTTCATATGAGAATGCAAAGTTGGACAATCTTGGAGCTAGAAACTCTATCATTCTCTGCTTCATCTCTGGCGGCAACTATTTTCCAATGCGTACTTCCTTAGGGATCTCAGGTGTCCCCAAGTTTACTATCTTAAAATCATCGGCTACAACATTGGCTTTAGATTCAAATTTTTGAGGAGATCCTCTAGTTCAGGAGCCAGATCATCATCTTCCTCATCCCAAGCTTCGTCTAGACTCATGAGCTCGAAGTCTAATTCGATGTCAAAATCATATGATTCGACTTCAAACTTATGCGACTCTTTAGACGAACTCGACACATTATTGAATGCAGGAAAAGAAATGTTTTTTGGTTTTTGAGAATTTTCTGGAATGAAAATTCTAGATGTTTTTGGCTTTTGAAAGTTTTTTTTATTTTTTTGGGTTTTTGAAATTCTCGGGACTTTGAACAAGTGGGCATTGCAGACCATGATTGATCCCAGCTTGTCCCAAAGTTTCGCTCGCTGCTTAAACATGCATTTTTTTGGAAGCCAGAGCCCTTAAATAACTCTCTAGCTGATTCAGAAGTTAGGGGAACAGATGACCATTCAGGACCCCACACTCCTTCCCCTGGAGAGGTGGGGGTTGATGATTTGGGCGAAGAATCACAGTCTAGCCCAATGACCATGATTTCTGGCTGGTTGGGTTCGAGATCTAAGTCGTACTCAGTCCCTCCTGGATCACTTACCTCGCATTGCAATTCGTCTGGTTCCACAGCGAGACATGAGTTTGGAATCTGGACATCAGACCAATCCAGGGCTGGCCATTTCCCTTTCTTGGTCCAATAGATGGGCTGCTTCTGCCCTTGGCTGATGGTTGATGATCTTGATTCTGCAGAGATGGGCGAGTCGTGCCCCTTGTTGATCGAGGCTGAGATGGGCAAGTTGTGCCCCTGGTTGATTGATGCTGAAGTGGGCAGGTTGTGACCCTGGTTGGGAGCAGGTATCAGAGTACCTTGGTCCTGAAGCTGTTGTCTTTGACTTTCTTCTTCGTCTTCATCCTTTCCTCTTTCTTCTGGAGGCTTAGACGGTTTGAGAATTCGGTCCCATCGAATGGAGGACCACGTGGCCCAAGCTAGGCTCATCGGGAGACCTTTGTGTAGTGCAGTCAGTTGATTCTCTCTTGGATCTTTACAAGGCTCTCCTGGCTTGATGAATGGAATGGGAGAGCAACGAAATTTCTTCTTTCTTTTGTCCATGAAGATTGCCCTGTACTCGAGTCCCCATTTGCGTTGATTATATACCAGTGATATCTTTCTGGACTTGAAATGATTCTTCATTCGGTACTTGAGGCTCAGACGTTCTGCTGGTGAAAAGACACGATCCACCCTTATCGATTCCGGATTGGCGGCGTTCACAGTTTCGAATTTGAAACTATGAAACGGGACGTCTTCTTCAAAGTGCTGGATATCGATGACAAGGATGTCTGGTTCAGTGGCAGCAGCATTGGAAGGAATGATGAGCTCATTTTCTGCATGGATAGAGATCACTTGATTTCCACATATATACTTTACCCATTGATGCAGGGTTGATGGCACAGCTCCAACCTTGTGTAGCCAAGGCCTGCCGAGCAACATGTTGAAAGAGGCTGATACATCCAGGATTTTGAATGTGATAGTGGAGATTTCTAGACCTATCTGTACCTCTATGCCGACCTTCCCTTCCACTAATCGGTGGGTGTTGTTGAATGCTCTGACGCATATGGTGCTGGGTTGAAATGAAGAGGGACTGATTCCTAGACGTTCCGCTATCTTGAGTGGGTAGACATTTAAGCTTGAGCCATTATTGATAAGGACCAGCGGGACACAGAGGTCTTTGTATCGTAAGGCCATGTTAAGGGACCGCCCATGGTCGCGCCCTTCTGGTGGCAGCTGATTATCGGTGAAGGTGATGGCGCGCGGAGTCAGGAGTGGTCCGATCATTAATGCTATCATTTCTGGTGCTGTATCGGAGGAGACGTGAGCATCGCTCAGGGTTTTGACAAACATTTCTCTGTGTATGCGCGATATGCAGAGTAGCTCCCATACTGAGATTTGGGCAGGGATTGACTTGAGCTGAGTCGCTACATCATATGCAGCTTCATTTTTGTTACCGAGACCAGAGAGAGCGACTTTGGGATCTCCTCTGTTCTGATTATCTCTTCGGATGCAATGCCCATTGGGATTCATGTTTCCCACCTCCACACATTCTGGATAGTGCCATGGGACTTCTTTATAATTTTCCTCTCCTTTGCCTTCTAGGACCACTGGTTCTTGCAACGGTGCTGGTGTGGATACCAGATCTTCCTCATATGGAGCTTTTGCCTTGAGGACTACATTGCTGCCTGTGCTGAAGGGAAAATATCGAGGCTTGTCTTCATAGATCACATAAGGTCGCTGTCCTGGCCTGACCGTTCCTGGAGCGGGAGGCTCTCATGGGATGAATGCTGGTCCTCTTGATATGGCAGGGGGTTTCTCTGTTCGTCCTAGCTGTCGTAGTGTGATTGACATGCCTCTGGGACTTGCCCCTTGTAGTGTGACTGGCTCGATTGGAGGAGCTCCTTCCAAGAAAATGAGCTCTTGCTGCTGATGAGTATGATCCTTCCCTTGCGGATCGGATTGTTTCTGAGCTGAAATTGCCCCTTGCAAAACGACAGGTTCGTATGCGGGCTTGATGTATGACTGTACTCCTTCCAGGATGACCAACTCCCAATATGAATGGCTGTAAGGTGCCCCTTGAACAACGGGTGCATCATATGGAGGTGCTCCTTTGAGTACTAACGGCTCGGACACTGAAGGAGGAAAGGGGTTTGCCCCTTGCAGGATCGGAGGGGAACTTGTTGGCCCATAAGTGTAAGCATGAATTGACTGGATAGGGGAGAAGAAGCGATCGAGACGCTCTCCTTCTTCTATGCTGTTGACGGCAGGGCCACGAGATGAACTGGGGTCCGTCGGATGCTGAGGTGGAGGATTCTGAAGGATATTGGTAGAAGCTGCTGGAGGAGCTCCGGGGACCGAGATGACGATCTTGCGGTCGTCAATCAGATCTTGTATGGCATTCTTCAGAGTAATGCATTGCTCAGTGGTATGGCCACGCCCTTGATGGTAGGCACAATACTCATTTTCTCAGTAGTTCGGAGGCAAAGGATGGGGAGGAGGCCTGGGTGCCATCAAAGTAAGCAACTACTTCTATACCAGCATAGCCATGACTTGACTGAGTGGTCAAGTGAGGGGAGTGAATTTCCTGAGCTCCTTGTAATTCTGTCTATTCTGACATGAGTATTGGCCATTCCCTCTGAACTGCTGATGTTGTCGAGGTGGTTGTGGCTGTGGTTGAGGATTTGGTCGTGGTTGATACCTCTGAGGTTAGTGTTGAGCCTGATTCTGCTGATACTGTTGGCGTCCTTGTGGGGGAGTATATTGGTTGTCCTGAGCAGTTGTGATGATGTTGTTTACCTCTGTCGGGCAAGGAGGAGAACCGCTGTGGTTTCCATTCCCATATCCGATGGGTCTTCCTTCCACTCTGTTCCTTTGACTGGAGTGGCCTGATGAGGCCATGGGGAGATTGTCCCGGCACAGATTCCTGCTTCGAATTGCTCTCCAGCACGGATCAACTGTGAGAAATTCGCATATGGATGCGAGATGAGATATCCAGATATGCCAGGATGTGTTGAATGAACAATCTTGGAGATTTGTTCTTTGTCCTCGATAGGTGTCCGCATTCTGGCTGCCATAGCTCGCCAACGTCCCACATAAGCTGATAGCGTTTCATCACTCCTTTGCCTGAGAGCCGCGAGGTCGGTTCTTTTGGGTGCCATGTTGAGATTGTACGCGAATCTGTCAACGAAAGCCTGGGAAAGTTGTTCCCAAGTCCTGATACGATGGCAGTCCAATGATGTGTACCAATATAGGGCATCGCCTTTCAGAGATTTTTGGAACAATCGAATGAGGGCCCCTTCATTTCCTGAGATTGCACTCAGCTCTCCACAGAAAGCTTTGAGATGTGCTGTGGGACAACCATTGCCGTCGTATCTTTTGAGTTTAGTACCTCAAAGTTTTAAGGTATCTGAGCATCTGGGAAAGGACACAAGTCTCTGAACTTGGTCGAATGTATATCGATTCCTTATTGTCGTTGAAGTTGATTTTGCAAGATCTGGAACTGCTCCCGCAACTCATCCAGCCTTGGATGATCTGTTTGAGCGACTAGTGCCTCTCGGAGTAAGGCACGTTCTTCTTCGGCATAGTGGTCGATGTCTTCGACCCTATGGGCTTGCTGAAAAGCAATCGCGGGTTGCTGAAATTGATTTGATGACTGAACTGGATTCTGATGAACTTGTGCTTGAGATGACTGTAATTGAACTGGAGACTGTACTGAAAGTTGAATTGGAACTTGCTAGAAATTAACTGGAGATTACTGAATTGAAGATTGCTGGAAATTAACTGGAGTTCGCTGAATTGAAGATTGCTGAAAATTAACTGGAATCCCATCGGCGGGGATGTGCTGGAATTGAAAAGTGCTCCTGTTTGTAGGAGGCTGAGATGCTGGGAAGTGACCCCCTTGTTGGGTATTCGCCACTGTCTGCTGATTGATGTGGGCTTGACACTGACCCCCATTGTGGGCATTCGCCAGTGCTGTCCCTGCTGATGGAAATTGAATTGAAATCCCATCGGCGGGGATATGCTGAAATTGAGTAAAGGTCCCATCGGCGGGAACATGCTGAGAAAGGAAAGGGGTCCCCTCAGCGGGGACATGCTGAAATCTATTGAGATTTTTGTTTACAAGGTTGAATGGAAGTTCCTACGACAGGAACATTCTGAGACGGTCTTGTTGTCGCAAGAAGATACTGAGGAGGATGCCCCATAGCGAAGGGCTGAGATGGCTGTTGTCGATAGTCCTAGGCAGACTCCGATGGTTGTGCCTGATTTGAACTGGAGGCCGGAGGGACCCGGCATGGCTGCTGAGATTACTGAACTAGGCTAGCTTGGTTGTTGGCTATTGCGGTAGCTTGTGCTTGCATGAATTGCAAGAGCATTTCTTGCATTGCTCTCATTCCTTGTGCCAATTCTTGCATGATTGGCGTATTCTCAAGTGGCTGTTGCGCTGAAGGTTGCACTTCGGTCATTTCAAGAGCAGGGAAGAGATGAGTTTCCTCTTCGTGGTCAGACATGGCTTGCTGAGCTTGAGTGCGGATTATGCTGCGGAATGGAAGTTGTTTCCGAACACGTTGAGCCCGAGGAGGCACAATGGTGAGGGATATACTCTACTCTTTTTTGGGTTTTAGGATTTTCTATTTTTTTATTTTTTGGGTAGAATGCTATGCAGATGAGATTGTATGAGGACTAATGACTTTCAAGTATAGGAAGGATTCTGTTTTTCAAGTCGGATCACGACTAGTGAGACTAGCATGTCCCCAGCAGAGTTGCCATTCTGTGGACGCTCGCCGTTCCTCGCTCCTGGACGTTCTCCCTTCCTTTTCGGAAAAGAGGGGCATGCGTGCAAGCGAATCGCCGTTTATGCCACTGGCTTGCCTCATTCTCAAGGGCTTTGTTCGGTTGCCGTGTTAAGCTGGATATGTTGGATGAGTTCGTATAAGACCAGAGTCGCCACTAGCCAGTTACTTCGAATCTACAGTCGGCTAGACCCCGTAGAAACGTTAGAGAAGGGGATCCGAAGATTCCTTCCTCTAAAATGACTCCTTTTGATCTGCGGTCAAAGATTTCAAGGTAAGGGATCACGGTTACAGGATGGGAACAGGTTAAGCACCCCACACATTGCCCGTACCGAAGTACGGTCTCTATTTCACATAATCGAACTAATACTTGAAAGTCTGTGTTAATCCTCGTACATTCTTATGAATGACATAATGCATGAATGCAGGACTGAACAGTAAGAGTTTCTAATGGGCAGGTTTCCATTAACAGGCAAGCCCAGAGCATACGCTCGAACTGACAGGTGCTTTATGCAGGATGCATGCTGTGTGTTTGAATCATCAAAGTGTTAGTGCACTTTTCTGTGGCATACTAGTGCACCTTGTTTGTCAATCACTTACGTCAGTGACTCTAGTATCCGTTGAGCCCAATGAAGACGAAGACCGAAGACTCAGATGGCCCCGCTGCATCAAGGAAGAAGAATCAGGTAAAAGTGGTGCCTTGATGCCTTAACCTTGACCAAAACCCAACCCCTTAACCTCTTTGATGACCTTGACCATATTAGGGAACCTTTAGTCATCATAGATTGGCCCTAGGTGTCCCAAAACATCACCTAAAACTTGGCCTAAGTGAGGGGTTGAAATATGTATGGGTCAGCAAAACAGTGGACTGAACCCAGGCCTGTTCGACCGGTCACGACCGGTCGTGGACCCCTGGCCGACCGATCAAGACCGGTCGGGCAGACAGTCCAGAGTGGACAGCAGCATCAGGTGTGGCAGGCCATAGGGCCGACCGGTCGTGGACCCTGGACGACCGGTCGTGGACCCTTGGCCGACCGATTAAGACCGGTCGTGCAGAGCACCATCCTTTAGACAGCGAGCTCTGTCTTTGTTTGGCCTATGGCCGACCGATCGTGGACCATAGACGACCGGTCGTGGCCCCTGGCCGACCGATCGTGCGACCGGTCGGCACTAGTCGTTATTTGCCCGTTTTTAATCCGTTGTGCATTCTTTTATAAAGGGGCTTGGCTTGTTTTGAGGGGTAAGGAGAGGGATTTCGAGAGGAGTGAAGCCACCATTGTTGGAGACCATTTGAGGCTCATTCCCAACCTATGCAAGGGATCTTCCTTGTGTTTTAACACAAGATTAGAGCATTCCAAGCTCATGAAGAAGATGACCTTCATCTCCTCTTGATCTCTAGAGTTTGGAACATTCTTGATTGGCAAATCCTTGTCCAAAACTCTATGATGAGATCGTTGTAGGAGAGAACCTCTAGGCAACCCATTCCCATTAGTTGTAGAGTTCTCAAACCTACCCTCCTAGCACCTTGGGCATCTCAAAGGCATCACATGCAAGGTGTTTGATCAAGTGTGGCTGAGGCATTGGCGACACAACGGCAACAAGATCGTGGGAGCAAGGGAAGCTGATTGAAGCACGGGAGAGCGGAGATCAAGCAACCCAAACGGCGCTAAATAAGGGGCTCATCCGACAAGTAAGGTTGTCCTTTTTGAGAGTCCATTTAGAGTTTGTTTTTCGACCTCGATCTAGGGACGTTAGCCGTTCCTTGGCCCGTTTGCCGGGCCTAAACTAAGTCTCCAAGGGGGAGCCTCCGTCACGGGAGTGAACGTGAGTCGGGTTGAGAGTTATCCTATGTCCAAAACTCCGTTTGGGTTGAGAGTTAGCCCTTTGTCCAAAACTCCGGTCATGGTTGAGAGGTGAACCAGTAAAACCTCCGTGTAAAGGTTGAGAGGTGAACCTCATTTAAAACCTCCGGTCATGGTTGAGAGGTGACCCGCTAACCTCTCTAAGATTTGATCTATAAATGGGAGAGGGAAGTGGTCCTTCCTAGTGACCATGTTTAACTTCCGATAATCTATGCACATATGCTAATTGGTAGTCACTCTAGTTGGTATAAGCTCGTTGTTGGCGTTCTCTACAATTGTAATACCGGACTTCTTAGGGACAACTTGGGTAGGACTCACCCATTGGCTATCGGAGATGGGGTAGATGATACTCACATCTTGTAGCTTTAATACCTCAGCTTTGACAACCTCCACCATGTTTGGATTTAACCTTCTTTGAGGTTGTCTAGTCGTTTTCGCATTCTCTTCGAGGTGTATGCGGTGAGTACAAATCGAAGAATCTATCCCTTTGAGGTCCGCTATTGTCCAACCTATGGCTTCCCTATGTTCTTTGAGTAGCTCAATCAACTTGAGCTCTTGGTCTTTTCCTAAGTGAGAGGTGATGACAACTGAGAATGTTTCCTCTTGACTTAAATATACATATTTTAGCTCGGATGGTAAAGGTTTAAGGTCAAGCTTCGGCGGTTTGATGTTAGACGGTAGAGGCTTTGATGTGGTTGGTGGCAATCTTTCAAAATGAGTCATCCACCAGCTAGTATCAACTACCAATTTTTCACTGCTCAATGCTTGCACAATGTTACTAATGATGGGGTCTTTAAAATCTTCAAAATGTGCCAAGCATGTCTCCAAACTTTGTAGTGGTTCAAGTTAAAGGAGCTCATCTTCTTCAAAGGATTCGAGCATGTTTACCTCGAAGAGCTCATCATCATCATCCCTATGCCTTTTGCCTAAGTGGAACACATTCACCTCCAATGTCATGCTCCCAAAGGACAATTGCATCAATCCATTCCGGCAATTTATAATTGCGTTTGATGTATCCAGGAATGGGCGGCCTAGAATTACCAGTATTTGAGTGCTAGTATCCATAACCGGTTGTGTGTCCAAGATGATGAAATCTACAAGGTAGTAGAATTTATTGACTTGGACCAATAGATACTCAACTATCCCTCTCGGTACACAGATGGATCTATCAGCGAGTTGCAACGTGGTTTTGGGGGGTTTTAATTCACCAAGGCTTAATTGCTCATATACCGAGTATGGGAGTAAGTTTATGCTTGCCCCCAAGTCTCGCAATGCACGTTCAATCCGGTAGTCACTAATGATTCATGAAATTGTGGGACTACCGGGATCGTTGAATTTTGGGGGGGTCTTTTGAGTGAAAATGACACTCACTTGCTCATTTAGGAAGGCCTTTTGCTGCACATTGTATTTGCGTTTAGTTGTGCATAAGTCCTTTAGAAACTTGACATAAGACGGAATTCTTTAATAATGTCAAGCAATGGAATATTGATCTTGACTTGTCTGAAAATCTTTAAAATATCATGAGAGTTTGGAAGAGATTTTGGAGCAACCAATCTCGAAGGGAATGGTGCTACGAGTTTGTAAACGCGTTCCGTTTCTTGTGAGGCTGAGTAAGATCCATCCTCATTCTCAGAATTTACCAGATCATTAGGCTTGTCGGCCTTCACCAGAATAGATTTATCAATTTATTTACCACTTCTAAGAGTGGTGACGGATTTTTCTTGCTCCATATGTTAGTTGGGAAGATTAGGGATGCTTATTTCATGTACTTGCTTTGGATTAGGCTGAGGTTGGGCTGGAAAGGTCCCTTCCCTAGCATGCAAGCGTCCCTTAATCTCATCAACCGAGACTTTAAGCTCTTGGAACATTTGTTGGTTCGTTTGATTTATTTGCGTTTTCCCTTGCATAAACGCCTTTAGAGTATCCTCCATTAAGAATTGAGGTGTGGCCATGTTTTACATGGGTGGCCCTCCTTGAGAGTTGGTAGGATTTCTCGTGGGAGCATTCTTCCAACTGAAATTTGGGTGGTTCTTCCAAGTAGAGTTATACGTGTTACCTACCGGTCCGTTGAAAGGCCATTGATAACCATATGTGGCATTTGCTTACTCTTATAACAATTCTTGAAACACAGGAATTGCAGGACAATCTTGCGTAGAGTGTATATTAGTGGCACAAATTCCACGTATGTTCTCAATAGCTTTCGCAGACTTAGAAACTCCACTTTTTCTTAGTTTCATAGCTTTGACTTTTCTTGTGAGGTTAGCTAGCCTTGCATTCATATCATCTTCCTCCTTAACGATGTAAATCCCTCCTTTTTCTTTCTGTTGAGGAGGCTTGAGGTTACTAGATTTGTCCGAGGTATCCTATGATTGGGCACTCTCGGCCAACATGTCTAGGTAACTCCATGCCTCATTTGGATTTTTGCTCATGAACTCACTATTGCACATCATCTCTACAAATTGGCGCGTATTGGAATTTAATCCATCATAAAAGAAGTTGAAAATAGCCAACTTTTGTATCCATGATGTGGGCAAGTGAGTAAGAGTTCCTTAAACCGTTCCCAACTTTAAAAGAACGACTCACCCTCTTTTCCCATAAAGTTCATTATAAATCTTCGAAGGGTGTTGGTTTTATGAGCCAGGAAGAACTTTTTCAAGAATTCCCGAGTTATCTCAGTCCATGACCCTATTGAATGCGGTCTAAGAAAATGGAGCCAACTCTTGGCTTTTTCTTTCAATGAGAAAGGAAACAATTTAAGTTTGATGACATCCTCTGAAACATTATTGTATTACAAGGTAGCAATAACTTTATCAAACTCCTTCAAGTGTAGATATGGGCTATCAGAATCTAACCCATGGAACTTTGGCAAAAGTTGAATTACCCCCGGCTTTATATCAATGTTCCCCCTGGTGGTTGGTAAGACCACGCAAGAGGGTATAGTTGTATGGACCGGTCGTAGGTAGTCCTGTAAAGCTCTCATTAGAGGAGCATTATGTATCTCATTCTCCCATACTCCTTCATGGTTTGCATTAGTGGTTGGAGTAGGCTGGGAAGGATTCCCTAATGGAGTTTGATCCATACTTTCCAAATTTTCACAATGTGCTACAAATTTTGGGACTTGTCTATGAACGGAGAGTGATCCAATTAAACTACCTTCGGATTAGAGACGATTGTTGTGGTCATGTTCCCAATGGGACATAAACCACATAATCCAAAAGCTAAAAGTGCTAAGTTAAAAGGATATTACCCAATTCGCTCGAGCTATGGACGAGTTCCTACAAAACAAAACAAGTTGCTAGCCCTAGAAAATCAGAAAACCTATCTACTTCTACTTATACAGCCACTAAAATATATTAGAACCGTTTATCTAGATTCCCCGGCAACGGCGCCAAAAACTTGTTCGCTCGCCTCAAGTGGAAGTCTATGAACTTAAATAAAACATAACTTAAACAATAAAATCTAATTAATATGAGAAGGGAAACTAAGGCCTGAAGTATCCACTCATAGCAATCTCATGTTAATCGATTCAATCCAAGCATAAAACATAACTAGATTCGAAATTCTATCTCTCATCTAGTTGGAAGATAAAGCAATGAAGCACATTCAATCCCACTTAAGTTAGGAATGCAAGTTCTAGTCCTATTTAAATATATAGCATTCAAATATGTAGCCTTCGGAGTAACAACCATGCCTATGGACTATGGCTTGCTCAAGGGTTACCACAATTCGAATCTAATCAAAACATTCATGATAATCTCAGAGATTTGCAAGGAATCCATGTCCGGAGCACATGAACTCTCATAAAACTTATAAAAATATCAACTTTATTTAAACTAAAACATTCAAAAATCCAACTTGAAGTAAAGGTACTTAAATCAAACTGAATTAAACATGAAATTAGCTACAAGCTTCAGCTCTCAGCCCTAGCTGAGAAGTTCTAGCCGAGCATTGTCATACTACAACTAAAATAAAAAGAAAAACTAAAGAAAAACATTAAAACTAGAAAGACCAGAATTGTAGACGCTTCACGGAGCTTTCCTTCACCTTCTACGACTTCTGATCTCTTCTAGGATGCCTTTAGATCAAATTAGAGGAGTCCTTTTATAGCCTTCTAACCTCAGCATCGCAGAATATTTCAGAATTTGTGTAAGCTTACGCAATTGCATAGAGAAAATCAGACCAGAAATAGAAGTTTCTGGACTTGGCCACACGGGCGATTGATTAACTGGGGTGGTCGATTGATCACTTGTGATGGGCGATGGATCGTAGGTGGCCGGGCGATTGATCATCCGATCCAAAAAGTGTCTAGAGACTTTAACAGAAAAACCAAAATTCTGATGGAGCGATCAATTGGTGGGGTCTTTTTTTGTCCAGCAACATGTCTGGAATTTCCTCCTCATGAGCGATCAATCGGTTTGGGAAACTGATCAATCGCTGGTTCAACTTTCAGTCCATCAGTATATACAGAGTGGTCGATTAATCGGCCAGGCTAGTGGATCAATCGACCACCCTGGCGATCAATCGGTCAAGCCAACTGATCAATCGCCAACCGATCAATCGGCTAGGGTGAATCTTGTTCTTTTCTATTCCTCTTCTTTGTGCTTCTTTCTTTTGGTCTTCAATGTGTATTAAAAATCATCTTTAAGCATCATCTTGGTAAAATCCTTCTCTCATTCCTGTAAACACAAAAACATGTATTAGTTTAGACTTTAAACACGTAAACCATGTATAATGTGTGATGATAAGGGTCAGAATATGTATAAATTAGAGGCTCAATAGGTACTTGATTAGTATAATCATATGTTAATCTATACATACTTAGACTATGTTGTTTAATTGCTTAAATCATATGCTAGCTTTACAAGTGTATTAGACCAAAAGGCGCAATTTCATGTCCTACTTATGCACATGAAGACAAAGAGTCATCTTACACCTCCCTAATAATTAATGAGCAAGCATGCACCAACATACATTTATTACACTGTTCGTATGCACCTCAATTCACAACGGCTACCTACTTTTCCTTTATAAGGACATTCCCTCTCTATTGCAAAATCATCCAAAAATTCTCTATTCTCTCTGATTTTCCTATGTGCTCTTTCTACAACTTCTATTGGGACAAATTATACAAGCATTCTTAGGTTCATGTGGCTAAGATTGTGAGTGCATCTGATCAAAGAGATTCATCTTAGGGAATAGGGCTGTCAACGGACTGAATCTTAGTCCGGATCCGCTCTGGATCTGATTCGATTTTACCGGATTCAGATCAACAATCCGGATCATCGGGTCGAATTCGGATCTTGTTAATTAGATTCGTTAAAATTTCGGGTCGGATCCGGATCACCTTGGATCCGCTCCGATTAAGATCCGATCCGAATTTAAAATAAAATAAATAATATTATATATATTTTATATATAAATACATATAAAAAAACCACATATATTTTATCTCAAGTGGACCACAGTATTTACCATCCAACCTATTGAATACTATCCACATGTATTCGGATCGGGTCGGATCGGAGTCGGATCGGCCAAATCTCAATCAGGTCGGGTTTCGGATCAAATGTTTAAAGATCCGTCGGATTTCGGGTCGGAGTCGGATCATCCAGATCACAAATTGGGTTAGATTCGGATCAGCCTTGATCCGCTCCAAGTCCGATCTGTTGACAACCCTATTAGGGAAGAGCTATTGTTATGGGGGCAAACTTGCTGAAACCTAGTGCATGAGAGATCATGTTCTTGTGGGGCCAAATTTGTATTTAAGATGGTGACTATAACGTACCTCAGCATCTTCCATACTACATTTATTATTTCTAATTCAATAATTTTAATTTTCTGTTATATTTTTTTTATATTAGAACCAATACAACTATCTAAACAATATAGGTTGTGGGGCACACTACAAAAGTGTATATCTATAAAATTAAAGTGCTCAACCAATCATAACCATTTAAATGATGGCCATCAAATAAACAGTTAAAAGTAGCATAGTAGGTGAGCAAGATTCCAAGGATGAAATTAGATTAACCCTATTGACTTTCCAATTTAATTTAAAAGGGAATGGATTAGACCGCGGATGTTAACCAACAACCATGTATATAATGGGCGCTACTTGAGTGGATCTTTAGGTCCCCCAAGGTAGGTGCATCCTGAAAGTTCGGTTTTACCGCTTATAGAGAAACTCGGAGATATGTCTAATGACCTAGAAGGGGGTGATTAGGACCTTTTCAAAATCTTTTCGCCTACTAACATATTTTATCAAATAAAACAAAGTAAGCAATAACACTTAGGCTTCCAAGCCAAAGTGGGTCCAATCACAAGACTAGCATATGGTTAATCAATAAGCAATCCTAGTCTAAAACATGCATAGGGAAATAAATGATTCAACTAATCAAGATCCTAACCTATGCAACTTGTGTAGACTTATGAGAGTGGATCAATGAGCTCAAGTTTACACAACTAGTGAAGATACATCTTGTGTGTGGATGAGCCTTGTACGTGCCTAGCATACATTCCTATCAAGCATTCATAATTAAACAATTAAACTAACAATGCTAAGATATAAATGTGCTCAACTCAATCACAAACACAAGCATGTATAGTGGTTCGACTTTGGGTCTACTCCACTCCCGGTTCAAGTACTCAACTCCTTTGAGCACACCGGCATTCACTATCAGAGGTTTTAAATGAGGTTCACCTCTCAACCTTTACACGGAGGTTTTACCGGTTTACCTCTCAACCATTACCTGAGTTTTAGACATAGGCTAACTCTCAACCCAACGCACGTTTGCTCCCGTGTCGGAGGCTCCCCCTTGGAGACTTAGTTTAGGCCCGGCTGACGGGCCAAGGAACGGCTAACGTCCCTAGGTCGAGTTCGACAAACAAACTCTAAATGGACTCTCAAAAAGGACAACCTTACTTCTCAGATGAGCCCCTTGTATAGCGCCGGTTCGGGTTACTTAATCTCCGCTCTCCCGTGCTTCAATCAGCTTCCCTTGCTCCCACGATCGTGTCACCGTTGCGTCGCCAATGCCTCAGCCACACTCAATCAAACACCTTGCATGTGATGCCTTTGAGATGCCCAAGGTGCTAGGAGTATAGGTTTGAGAACTCTACAACTAATGGAAATGGGTTGCCTAGAGTCTCTTTCCTACAACGATCTCATCTTAGAGTTTTGGACAAAGATTTGCCAATCAAGAAGGTTCCAAACTCTAGAGATCAAGAGGGGATGAAGGTCATCTTCTTCATGAGCTTGGAATGCTCTAATCTTGTGTTAAAGCACAAGGAAGATGCCTTGCATAGGTTGGGAATGAGCCTCAAATGGTCTCCAACAATGGTGGCTTCACTCCTCTCGAAATCCCCTACATAATGCCCAAAAACCGAGCTCCATATAGGAAAAGTGAGCTCCAACGGTCATAAAACGGGCAAAAAACGGCTCTGCCGACCTGTCCCGACCGGTCCCGACCGGTCGGCCAAAAGCCGAGAGAAGACAGGGAGTACACTGTCTGAATGGGGGTCTGTCCGATCGGTCGTAACCGGTCGGACCAGCCCAGCCGACCGGTCACGACCGGTCGGTCCTCCTGAAGCCTGCAAACACAGCAGCTTGCTGTTTGGTCTGGCCGACCGGTCACGACCGGTCGGTCCTCCTGAAGCCTGCAAACACAGCAGCTTGCTGTTTGGTATGGCCGATCGGTCTTGACCGGTCGGACCAGTCCAGCCGACCGGTCTTGACCGGTCGGACAGGCCTGGTTCAGCTTAGCATTTTGCTGAACTTTGTACATTCCAACCCACTCTCTTTAGGCCATGTTTTGGGTGATGATCAAGGACACCTAGGGCCAATCTATGATGACTAATGGTTTCCTAATGTGGTCAAGGTCATCAAAGAAGCAAAGGGGTTGGGTTTTGGTCAAGGTTAAGGCACCAAGGCATCACTTTTACCTGATTCTTCTCCCTCGATGCAGCGGGGCCATCTGAGTCTTGGGTCTTCGTCTTCGTTAGGCTTAACCGACACTAGACTCACCGACGTAAGTGATTGACAAACAAGGTGCACTAGCATGCCACAGAAGAGTGTACTAACACATCCATGACTGTGGGGGCCACCTTAATGTATGTGACTTGCAAGAACGCTGTATTTCCTTTTTGACAGTTTGTTTTAAGACATGGTCCAAAAAATGTAGCATATCTAAATCTTAGGTGTACCACACCACATGAGCAGTGGCTATTAAATACCCACCATTAAAAACTACCTAGGGAACACTGGAATGTTTATTTACCATCCAATAAATTAAGGAAGACTGGGATGAAGGGACCACACAAATATCAACTTGATCCAAAGCTTTTGTCAATTACAAGAGGGTTTTTAATGGCAAATCACCACTGTTTCATGTGTAGTCCACCTGAGATTTGGATCTGCTACACTTTTTGTATCATGCCCTAAAATAAGATGTTCAAACGCATGGACAACCTAGATTTAAGACACATATATCAAGGTGGGCCCCACAGTCAGTGATCCACTTAATTACAAGTCTCGCTTTGGAGAAATTTGGGTTCTTCATAAAGAGAAAATATTTTTCCATAGATTTAACTTTTTTAAATTATGAAATTTTCACCGGTAACTTTTTTTCCAAATTTAGATTTACAACATAGTGGCTAAGAAAAATTTTCTCTAGATATTATTAAAAAATATCACTAAAATATAAAATATATCTAAATAATCTTAATTTTTAGAATTTTTAATTTTGAACATTTTGATGTTAATATCGAGATGATTTTGCAATCAAATCACAAAAAATTATAAACTGCAAGTATTTTGAAAATATTATGGCAATAATATCATTTAATTAATTTTTTAAATTCTCCAGATTTAAAAAAATCTCGGCGATATTTGTCATAGTTCAAGAGTTTTTGTTGCCAGCTGCCTACGTCGACTTACATCTATGACGCGGCTCATGTGTAAGCCACTATATATGCAAGTATGCACTACAAAATCGCAGATTAGGAACGCTTAGAAACCGTTCCTAAAAAAGGGACGATAATGTTACTAAGTAGCCATTTCTTTTATAAAATAACAAAATGCATGCCTAGTGGAAAATCTTGCTCTCGGAAATTTCTCACCCTTGGAATCATTCAGGAGATTTTCGGATTATGATGTTTCCCTTACGATGTTAAAAATCACATTGAAAACAAATTATTTAAGAATATTTATTATAAATTATTTAATGCAAAAGTATAAAACCAATCTCGTTCTTCTTTCCCCAAGCAGTTGTCACATGGTTACTAAAAAGTTGGTAGAAAATCTAAAAGCCAAAATGTTCATCTGTTAGTATTAAACATCCATAATTACTAGTCCCTTTTCCCACCGTAAAGAGATGAATGTCAAGGAAATTCTTGGATACACTAACTTTGAAAGTCTTCAAAACTGCACTACGACTCCACCTGCCTCCTTTTTTATATTAAAATCTTTCAATTGGGGATTACCTTAGAAAAGCAATTAATAGAGTATCAAAACTAGTAGAGAATACAGTCATAATGAATTCACAAACTGCATAAGTAAAAACACATTTCCAGAGGATGGTGATTTGATATTTGGGATTGCCCAAACATCCATACTTATGGAAACCATGAAAAAAATTTCACCATCTTAAGAATTGTTGGACCTATAGTGGGAGTTAAAGAAGGTCCATATATGCTAACTCGAATGTTTTTAAATGGTTCAGCCCACCTGGTTTTTGGATCAACATGATTTTCAGGTGCGAAGGAGAACATGAGGAGACGCACATGATGGACGCATTGGATGTCATGCACACATCACAGTGGGCCATACACATCACATTGTAGGTTAAGCTAAACCTACAAAGCGCATTGTAGTTGATCCATTGTTGTAAATTCAGTAGTGCCCAACCACAATTTTTGGATTCCAAAGAATTACATTCACAGTACCTAAATAAGACAAACAATATCTCTTTATTAGGGACTCTATTTCCTGAAAACAAAATCCTTTAAGCCCACCTTTTACATGTCTTAGATGTCTAACAAACATCAGACATTGGCAGGAAAGACAGGGCTACATATGAAGCCCAATGCACCCACCTTATCACAGGTGTGATGTGCTCCTTTTCATGTTTAAGCGCCAGAAGTGATTTTGGATTTAAATATGCCAAGAAGAAGTGGTTTCCAATGTTGAATCAATGCTCTCTTGTGATGCAGAAACAGAGGAACTGGAAAGGGACAGTTCCATAGATGTGTACTATCAAACTTTCAAAACTCCTGGTGCTGTGTAAAGTTCCAGTCTGTCCTAGACACTAAAACAAAATTGCCAAATGAAGAACCAAAAAAAAGGAACCCCACTTTAATCACGTGGATGTTATTTTTCCCAGTTAATAAAGTAGCCATCAATTAATAAGATTGGGAAGAAACACTAACTAAATTCTAACAGCTAGAGAACTTCAGCATGTTGAGGTTGATTAGTTGAATGGTTATATGCATTTCATGAGATAGGAAAATTGTTTTTATAACCAAGCACAAATCTTGGTTATACTTGATGTACTCCACTCCAAAAATAAAACGATAAGAGAAGTAGCAAGAACTTGAGAGCTTACTAAAAAATTCCTTCTCCAATGTTGAAATCTTGTCCATTTTCTCCATTTTCTTCTTTATTCCAGCAACTAAATATTGACAAAAGAAGAAGAAGAAGAATATTATCTATCACATGGGTTTAGCTTCACCAATAAAATCTGTAAAAAACATAATATTGTTCACTTCTGTAGTTGATACAAAAGTCGTTTGCTATCAGGGTCATAATCTTCTATTGCTTTGAAAAAGGCCCCATCTGATATTTCTCTAGTAGGAAAAAATAAAAGGGTAGGCAGTTCACATTCCATACTAGATGGCGTTGATTTTGCTACCTTTGAAATTGATGGGTCAATTCAGTATGTTGGAATTCGATGATTTCTAGTTGCGTGCAGGATGTGAGGTTGATTGATGCTTTGTATCTATTTTGTTAAATGGAGGTGTTTGGATATGAAGCAAGCCCGATCACGATGGCTAGCATGCTCTCAGGATGTGCTCAGCTATGGTCTTTGCAACTCAGGAAAAGACTCCATGGCTATATCCTTAGAAAAGCCTCGAAGTGAAAGCTTTCGTTAGGACTGCTATGATAGACATATATCCTAAATGTAGAACCATAGAAGCAGGTCTCACCTATGCTAACGTATTACTGGCGGATGATGATGCATGAAATTGCTAGGTATGATCAAGATGGTTTATTGTTTGTGTTGTGGCCATGGTCCACCATGTTCGTGAGGTAGGCCCCATGTTGAATGTGCCCTGGCCTAAACATTAGGCAGGACCACTCATCGGTGGGTGGCATATGTAGACTGTCAATTGTTGGTTATCCTTTCCTACATAGTCATTTTTCATTCTCATGAATGGAGCATGACCAGAAATTGCACTTGTCACATGATCCTAGCCGTCCAATTAAAGGCCATCAAATGACCTGTTAAAATGAAAAATGGATGCCGATCCAAATTCAATGTCGATATCAGATGGCTAGTGTCATCTTGTGACTGTTGGGACGTGCTCCATCCATTATAAGGCTGGTGATTCAGATGGTCAGGATTGAAATACAGGTCGTCATATAAAGAGGAAATGCTCTCATACATTTCACTCTCTATGGACGACAAAGGCAAAGTAACTGCATATTGAGTTGTTCATGAACTGTTTAGTTAAACCATTGATATGGTGGGCCAAAGATATTATGTTCCAAACTTGAATCCTTTTTGGGTATCACCCATCAAAGGTGGCACGGGCCATTATATTGATGGTTTTGGATTAATGAGAAATAACCCCATCAACTGCTACAACTCCAATGTAAAACATTGTTTGGATGTATAATATAGCAAACTTGGTTTCCATCATCTGTACGTGCAAAACATTGGTACAGAGATGTTTGAACAAGTTATAGAAGGCTTTTTATGTTTGTTGACCTTGAACAAAGGTTTTGGCGGTATGGAAGGAGAGTGGAAAGAATGCATGTAGGAAACATGTATCCCCGTTTCTTTCAAATATGCCAAAGGGGATTACATTGTTGGTAGTCTGCAGTTTGTATTAGGATGATACAATGAACATATTAGACAATAAGCATATGCTTTTTATCCCTGCCCAAGTGTTCAAAAAATAAATGCATATGATATTTATCAGATTTTATGGTGCTTAAAATCATTGGAAATTGGCCTCTTTCTTTCTTCTTCTTCTTCCTCTTCCTAAATTATGCAATACAATTCATATTAGTAGTCTTCAGTTCTGTATGAAAAAATCCAGTTTGTGAAAGTTTGTAAACATTTCCTTTTATTGAATGGGTCGTGATTATGGTTTTTTTTTCCCTGAAAGATAATACTTTATTATGCCACAACACTAAAAAGAGAAAAGGGAAAAACAAAAGTGAAAATAAGAAAAAGAAAACGATAAAAGAAGAAAATAAAAGAAAACAGAAAAATCAAACAAACGTAGAAAAAAAGTAAAGAAAACCTAAACTACTAAGAAAACAAAACAAAAAGAGAACAGAAAAACCAAACAAACCTCGAAAACCAACCAAATGAGTCATGGGACGAGCTTTTCATTTAATATTTTGTATTGATATTTTTCTTTAAATTTGATCTTTTGATTTTTAGCGTTGCAAAATTTTCAGATCAATGGAGATTCGGTGTTTATGACTGGTAACTTACAGGAATTCAAGGCAGAAAACCAAGCAAATGATTCATGGGACGAGCAGAACGCCATGACCAGTATAGCTGTGTATATTTCTGTGATTTCAATAAAAAGGATGGAGTTTGTCACTCTATTGATTATGTCGGCAATAACATTCATGAAATTAATGTTGTTCTTCTTCTTTCTTTCGGGACTATCTTGCCAGCATTGATAATTCAGCACCAGCTAGCATTGATAATTCAACACTAGAGGGTTCGACTTCTAAGTACATCTTTAGTAATTTGCCTATGTTTTGGTTGTGTGCAAGTTTGATTCCTCGATTTTTGTAGTAATCTGGAAAATTAAGAAAATAGTAGTATTTATTAGAAGATGAATTTGATGCCTATGATTGTTGTGTTTGAAAAAATAGATTGCAAAGGTGCTGGATGAGTTGATCACACCAGTAGGTAAAACATCAGTGATTAGACAAGTATGTAATTCATGCCCTACTAAGGTTTCAGGTGTTGTAATGCCCGCAAACTTGTTAGTGTTACACATGGAAGATTTCGAAATAATCTTAGGAATGGACTGGTTGATGAAATATCGTGCCCATATTGACCGTTCAACGAAGATAATCTCTTTTCAAATACCTAAACAAAGTTCATTTCAGTTTTTGGGCAAGCAGAAAGAGAAATCCCCTATGGGTTTATTAATGTCAGTGGTTACGAATGATGATAGTAATGATTAGTCGAAAAATTATGTGGACCATATTCCAGTAGTTTGCGAGTTCAATGACATATTCCAAGATATACCAAGGTTACCTTAACGTCGAATGGTAGACTTCGATATTGAGCTTGAGACTGCATTCGTGTCTATGGCCCCATACCAAATGGTGCCAATGGAGTTAAAAGAACTGAAGGAGTAGATTAAAAAGCTTATGGATCAAAGATTTATCCGTCCTAGTGTGTCTCCTTGGGAAGCACCTGTTTTGTTTGTGAAGAAGAAAGATGGCTCAATAAGATTGTGTATAGACTACTGGTAGCTTAACAAAGTTACTATCAAGAACATGTATCCTTTATCTAAGATAGATGATATGTTTGACCAGTTAAAGGAGGCCAAATACTTCTCAAAGATAGATTTGTGATCAGGTTATCATCAGTTGAGGGTCAAGGAAGAGGACATTCAGAAGACTATTTTCCAGACTCGGTACGAACACTACAAGTTCTTAGTCATGTCATTTGGGTTTACTAACGCCCCGACAGTTTTCATGGACCTAATGAACCGTGTATTCAAACCATTTTTGGATCAGTTCATAGTGGTGTTCATTGATGATATTCTGATATATTCAAAGACTGAAGAGGAGCATAAGCAACAACTGTATGCTAAAGCAGAAAAGTGTGAGTTTTGAAAAGAGGAAGTTAAATTCTTGGGCCATATAGTTACTCAAGAAGGTATAAAAGTTAACCTGTCGAAGATTGAGACGTGGTATAAAAGTTAACCTGGAAAAGACCCGTGAATGTCTCAAATATACATAGCTTCGTGGGATTAGCAGGTTACTATAGACCCTTTATAGAAGGATTCTCTAGCATAGCAGCACCTCTGACTCGTCTAACCAAGAAGGAAGTGAAGTTCGTATTGGACAAGGAGTGCGAGCAAGCCTTTATTGAGTTGAAAAAGAAGTTGACTACTACACCTCTAGTGGCGATGGTTTTGTTGTTTACAACAATGCCTCACACAAGGGATTAGGTTGTGTACTTGTGCAACAAGGTCGTGTGATAACATATGCATCTAGGCAATTAAAGGTTCACAAGCAGAATTATCCGACGCACGACCTCGAGCTAGCAGTAATCGTCTTTGCTCTAAAGATATGGAGACATTATCTCTATGGTGAGAAGTTCAAACTTTTCTCATACCATAAGAGTTTGAAGTATCTCTTTTAGCAGAAGGAGCTAAACATGAAACAAAGACGATGGATGGAGTTTCTTAAGGATTACGATTTTGATTTGCAATACCATCTCGGCAAGGCAAACGTAGTTGTTGATGACTTCAGCCGTAAGCTATTTGCTTTAGTGGCCAAGATGAAAATACAAGAGTGGGAAGCCTTAAAGACCCTGTAAGACTTTAATGTTCAAGTCGATATGCTAGATACAGTAGCGAGGCTTTCCAATCTAACCATCCGTCTGATCCTAATCAATGGAGTCATAGAAGCCCAGAAATTAGACCTATGGATTCAGAATCATATGATAGAAATGATGAAGATACCAGACTTTGAGTGGAAAATTAGGCCAAATGGAGGATGTAGGTTTCAAGATAGACTTTGTGTCCCGAAAAAATGAAGAATTGAGAAGAGATATTCTAGATGAAGCCTATAAATCCAAGTATACGATACATCCAGAAGAAACAAAGATGTACCATGATTTGCACAGGCAATATTAGTGGAGAAACATGAAAAAAGGATGTAGCGGTATATATGTCGTGATGTCTTACGTGTCAACAAGTGAAAGCAAAACACAAACATCCAGTGATGAAGTTTCAGTCCTTTCCAGTGGTTAAGTGGAAGTGGGAGCATATAACCATGGATTTTGTCACAGGGTTACCAAAGACGAGAATCAGTTATGACGCAATTTGGGTGATTGCAGATCGCCTCACCAAGTCAGCCCATTTCATTCCAGTAGGTACGATGTACCCGATGAATAAATAGTGTAAGATATATATGGAAATGATAATGCGTTTGCATGGTACTTCAATGTCTATCATTTCTGATCGTAACCTAAGGTTCACATTGCGATTTTGGGAGACCTTCCAAGAATCTCTAAGGACAACTAGAAACTACAACACTGCTTTCCACCCCTAGACTAATAGGTAGACCGAAAGGGTAAAACAAATTTTGGAGGATATGTTACGCGCTTGTGTCATAGATTTTTAGGAAAATTAGAGCGATCATCTACATCTGGTTAAATTCTCTTCCAACAATATATAGGTATCAATCTAGCATCAAAATGACACCATTTGAAGCCTTGTATGGTAAACCCTATAGGTCTCCTAGTTGTTGGTTGAAGACAGGAGAACTGAAATTATTTAAGTCAGAGATGGTATAAAAAGCAATCGAGAAGATAACAATCATCCGGGGAGCAGTTGCGAAATACTCATAGTCGTCAAAAGAGTTATGCAGATAATAGAAGAAGAGACTCAGAATTCAAAGAAGGTGGCCATGTATTTTTTAAGGTGTTATGAGGTTTGGTGTAACGCCCCGAAATTTTAACTCTCGTGGACAACACGATGGGTCGAGTTCTGGGTATTAACATGAATATGTTAGGTACATATTTTCACACATTTACCTGTCTTTCATATATTCATGGCATTCACAACATAATGATGAAAAAATAAAGTTCTTACTCCGCGTTTTTTTACCCTATGTCCTCAAACAATGTCTTAAAACCATACGAAATATAATGTTTCACTCTCTGTCTTCCTAAGGAAGATTTATTACAAGTTTATATGAAAACAAATCTATCTTATAGAACAAAACAAATAAACATAAATAATCTTCAAGTTATTCCGGCTTCATCATCCACCATTTGCTTCCACGAACCTCCATATTCTTCACCCTGCAAGTCAGGTTCATCTAATGGATCATCACCTGCAACATCTGGGTTGATGTTTTAAAACGCCGTCCTAGGAGGGAGTGAGTTTCTTGCAATCAACTTAGTGATTGTTACCTCCTAAGATTAACACAATAATATCCAAGCATAATAATCATACCCAAATAAAACAAATATGAGAAAATCTTATTTAATGTAATGCATGATATACATACTCTGGCTAAAGCACCCTGATCAAATGAGACGAGATTTATTCCACTCTTCTCACTAGCCACTTATTGTTTGCTTGCCTCAAGTGCAAGGTTGCGATGTAGTAGTAATTCTCGGTAAGACCAAGGTCGATCCATAGGGAAAGAGGTAAACAATTCAAATTATTCTAATAACTTAAATCTAGAAAGTTCGGAAATCGATTTTTAAGAACTAAACAAGAAATCTGAGAAATAAGAAAGACTAGAGCATCAAGGATCCTCTTCTAGTCTTAACCATACTCAATCCAATGATTTATCTTATCACAGCTGGAATCGAAGTTTTATCTCTATCTAACCGGGAGATATAGCAATCAAAGCACATAAACAATCTGGAATAGATGAGTGTTTACTGATTTGGTTCCCTCAATAAAGCTCAGGCCTTGGGCACACTCAATTGTATAGGCCAAGCCTCTTTCCAATCTAGTTGAGATTCACAATCATAGCTTTCTTCAAATCCTATCACTAGACTTGACTGCGACTAATGATTAGAACTCTAATTAAACCAACTTTAATAAGCAACACCAACTATCTCAAATTCTACACAAGATACATGAACTTTCCATCATAGTTCTAATAGAGATTCCACTGTTTTGATCCATGGAGAACTCGATTCAAAAGCTTTCATCAATCAACATCTATAAGCCTTCTGATTAATCTTAGGAATTCAACAAGAACTCATGTACTTGGCACATAAACTCCCTGAATCATCTAAAATTATCAACTTTATTCAAACCATAATGAATTGTTCAATACTTAAAGCATAAACCAAAATCAATGTATCAAAGCATAATTAAAAATTAAGAAGATTCACCTCTCAGTTCTAACTGAGAGTTAACTAGAAGAAAGCATAGAAAAACTAGAACTAGAACTAAGAAAAGAAAGAAAAAACTAGTTTTACTAGGTCTTCATCTCTTTGCTCCCCACGTTCATAGATGCCTTAGGAAGAGAGTGGAGGTGGCCTTTTATAGGAAAAGTATCGCACCAAGTTGAAAAGTCTTGGATTTTGCAGAGTCCTTACGCAATTGGACGCTGGCCTGCCAGTCGAACCTTGCACAGCAACATAGGAGCCATCTAGACACCATCCGACCTGTCTGCTGACTTGTTGGCCGGTTGACCAGACCTGGTAAAAACAGTCCAGTAAGTTCAGCTAAAAAAAGCCTGAAAATTCGACCTATCTGGCCTTAGGGCTGGCCTGTTAGCCAATCAGTCAGAGGTGAAACAGCAGGGCTATTTTCTGTAGTTTCTTCATTTTTCTTTTCTGGCCTTACAACTATGCACTTTAATTTTTCTAGCCATTTTAAGTCTTCAACTTGATTCTTTCAAGGCTTTTTCTCCACTCCTTTGGCTCATCAAACCTTGGTCTCCTAATCATTCTAAATCCTTCAAATTAGCATTAAGTCCATGATATCTCTCTCTTTTACCTAAAAACACAAAAACAAGCATAAGTCCTTAACTTCAACAACTTAAACTATGCAATTGTGCTATGAATTGGGGTTAGAACATGCATAATTCAAGGCTCAACACACCCCCCAACTAGCATTTTGCTAGTCCCGAGCAAAACATGTGTGAAACAAATCCATCTTTCCAAAACCTAACTCTCTCTTGGAAACTATAATTCTATAAACTTCAAAATATACGAGTACAAAATTCAGAGAAACTTGGTGATATGAAAATTGAAATCTTAAACTCTCTAAACATAATAAGTGTTCACATAGAATCCCCACTGATTGATTGATAAATAGAAGAATCCGAACAAGTATAGTCTAGTGTGCATGGTGAATGTTCATCTCATGAATTTTCAAGATGACCATCTTCATAGACTGGTGAAACTAAAAATCTAAAAGTGCACAGATCAACCATATGCCTATGACAAGAATTTTCCTTACCCTTCCTTCGACGACTTTCACACTACTTACCATTTCCAGCTTAGGTTACGGGTAGACCTTCCCCTGGTTGGTAATAGGTAGCCCTTTTCAGAATTTTACAACATATATTCAATGAATAACCATTTTTCTTTCTTTTTCACATGAGATAGGATTTTTAGAAATCCATATCCTAAACATTCTTTTATCTTATTTCCACATGAACAAGGATGGACAAAGTTCCCTGGCTTGGTTTCATAACACCTTAAATCTCAATCTAGTTAATCCAAAAATCTACATAATCCCTTCAAACCATGAGAATCGTGTAATATGAACTAGACTCAAAAAGTGTTCAAAACTTTCTATCGATCAACTTAATAGGGGAATTCATATAGAAAAGTATTATATTGTAGATACTTTGAGACTTTCAAAATCAATCACTTCATCTCTCTTTCTCCGATACTCATAACATCCTAAGTGCATAGAAACAAAGTTTTCTAAAAGAGTTTTAAATTAAGAAAAATTAAAAAAATTCTACATAATTGCTCTAAATGTCACAAAAAACTAGTAGATTCATCTTAAGAATCTCACCCCCATCTTAAAAATCTTATATTATCCTCAATGTAAAAAGATATGCAATAAGCAAAATATGAGAGCAATGAAATAAAACAAAGGAGAGTGAGAAAGAGAGTACATGAGGTAGCAAGTTGATCGATTCTAGCATCTTCCATTGTCTCCATGAGACTTATTCAATTATAATTGCAGAAAAAATAAATCCTAACCTACCTACCTACCTTTTATTAGTCTGATCGACTACATGATCAAATTTGAGCAGGATCTTCATGAATTTCAACAAATTTCTCATGAGGACCATTCAAAGTCCTGCTCGACAGTAGACATGTGTGCTTGTCATCATTGAACTCCAATCGTATTGTGCACCACATGCATGAAAGGAGGAAATAAGAGTAGCAAAAAGATATCTCCTTAACTTCTAATCTGGATTATGATTGATTAAAAACAGGTCCTCTCAATCAGAATTTTCAATGGGCTGAAAAACCCATGGTGGTGGAGAGACATCCATCATATTTTCATCGGTTAAGGTTGTCTCCTCCAAAATTTCAGAATTGTACGGTGCTTCCACAAACAATGGTAAAGAGTGTAAATTAGTGGAATTGTATTCTTTAGGCACCAACACCATGTCTAACAAATTATCCAACTCCTTAATCATCTCATCCTCAAGATCATGGGAGTGGGCTAAGCATTCTTCTAAGAAGTCGAGATAGTCAGATGAAGGCTCTTCGTCTTCCCTAAGGGATTGCAAAAATTCAGCTTTTATGGTGAGGGATTCACACTCCATGGAGTGGAATTCTTCCAAACTAGGTTCCTCATAACTAGTATGGGGCACCAAGTCAGAAGTATGCAAGGCTTTAACAATCTCTTGGATAATTAGGTCGCGCCCACCCAACAAATGTTAAAAGAGAAGGAGTTTTAGAAGAGGCCCTAGGCGAATGTGCCCTGCCACATGCGCCCAGCTCACTAATGTGAGAAATGAAAGTCGGAGGTCGATGCTTCAGGGGCACAAGCGCATGTGCCCTTGCACATGCGCCCACACTAAGTGGTGGAAGGCCACATGCACCTATCCCCAAATTTTGAGAAAAACTTAAGTCCAAGACAAGGCCTTAGGTACATGTCTAGAACCACATGCGCCCGGGACATGCGCCTGGCTCCTGGAGGATTTTCACATGTGCTTGGGGATTAAAAGTCCATTAATCAATAACAATCGGAAGACACATGCGCCCACAAGGAGGACACTTGTGCCCACACCCTAGGGGAGAGCTCTCTCACCTCAGAAATTTTCACTTCTTCGACTTAGAAATGTCCAAATGACTTAGTGAGTCCCATATTTATACTTGAGCCTGAGAACCGGTGCACCGCACTAGCATGACATAAGCATTTAGCGCAGCATACCGCACCGGGGGGCACTTGTTGGGGCTCAAAATCTCACCCATGATAAAACAACATACAACAATCCATCTATGACTATTCAGATCGATTTTAAGATCGAAAAACACCCAGAAAATGTGATCGGACGCCAGTGCAGCCCTAACCCGCGTAGTCGTGACCAAAACCTATGAATGATATTTCGGAGTAGAACTGGACATGCGTATTGCCTCCAAAAGGTTCGGAATACCCAAAAACCTTTAACTAGTAAGTTTGAATGCCGCACGATGCATATCCTTACCTATGCACCATGAAGTACGTTTTACCCCTATTTGGAGCTGGCCGGAAGGGTCTGAAGCTTACAAATGCTATTTTAGAGTGGAACTGGACATGCGAATTGCTGCCAAATGATCCAGAATACCCAAAAATCCTTAACCTCTAAATTCAAACGTAGTACAATGTATATTTTCACATGCGTACTGTGAAGTACATTTTACCCCTGTTTGAAGCCGACTGGAAGGGTCTAAAACCTACAAAATAATATTTCGGAGTGGAACTAGACATGTGTATTGCTGCCAAATGATTCAAAATGCCCAAAAACCCTTAACCCCTGAATTTGAATGTCGTACGATGTATATTTTTACATACGCACCTCGAAGTGTATTTTGCCCCTATTTGAAGCTGATCGGGAGAGTCCAAATTTGTAAGGAACTACTAAAATTCACAGCAGCTGACCATCCATACCCCAACTTGTTCATTACATAGCCCGATGAGAGGCTTAAAGTACTTTGGAGTTAGTGACTTCGGCCTCCAAAAAGGTACATGTCCTTTGTAGTGGACAGTCAGAGCTTGAAAATTGAAAAATATTCTAAGTGTGGGTACATGCGTACACCACAAGAAGGACATGCACCCATGCCCCTACCACATGCGCATGGGAGCTTAACTCCCATTCTTCCAAATGCCAATATCTCCAAACATTTGTAAGTATAGGCACATATGCCCACTTCAATAGGCACATGCGCCCACATCGGGACATGCGCTTATGCTCTTACCACATGCGCATGGTCCCCCTCTCCCAAATACATGCACTCAACATTTTTCATTTGTTTGGACCCAAGACCCGATTAACCTGCTATAAATAGTACACTCACCTGATGACAGAGAGAGAATCCATCTGCAAAGAGGACGCCAGAGCGACGCAAGAGGTAGAATCTCTTGCCGGAATCCGCATCGGAATCCTCGTCGGAGAGGGTAACATGCGCCCATCACCCTTGCCAGAATCCCTCGTCGAAAAGGGTTACATGCGCTCATCTCTTCGAAGCCCGAAAAAACCCTGAAAATGGCTAAAGAGTGGGATTTTTAACTTTGTAAGAGTAACATGCGCCCACCCCTTAAAGGTGGGGTGAAATTGGCTAAGCGTCATAGGGACATGCGCCCACCACCTCTCTCAGGCGCATGTGCTATGCAACATGCGCCCGAGAGCATGACTCTCTCTCTCTCTCTCTCTCTCTCTCTCTCTCTCTCTCTCAACTTAGGGACATGCGCCCACCACTCCATCCATAGGCACCTGGATGGTCATTCTGACCGGTAGGATCCATGATGTGGCCCACCTTCGATGTGGCCCACATCTCCATCGCACTATTGCTCCTAGACACACATTGCCACTACAAGAAAACGGTGTTTTACCGACGAAAGTATTACCGACAAAATTGTTTTCGTTGGTAAAAAGCCATTTTCCCGACGAAATGAGGTATTCGTCGGTAAAATACATACCAGCACACCCTTTTACCGACGAAATCATGATTTCGTCGGTAAAAAGTTTATTACCGACGAAATTACCCGTCGCTAAAGAAAAAAGTAAGAAATTTAGCTTTTACCGACGAACATTTTCGTCGGTATAAGTCTTTTTTTGGCGACGATTATTGCCTGTCGGTAATAATGTGTGGTATCTGCGTAAGGTAAGGAAGATGACTTTTGCCGACGAAATTTTTCGTCGGTAAAAGTCATTTTTACCGACGAAAATGTTCGTCGGTAATAATATTGATGTTTCCCGCCCAAGTGAAAAAGAGGACTTTTACCGACGAAAACTATGCTTATACAGACGAAAATGTTCGTCGGTAAAAGTCTTTTATTTCACTTACCCGATCGGCCTCCCTCATTTCTCTCCTCTCTCTCACTCTCGCTCTGTTCTCTCTCCTCTCTCTCTCGCGCGCGCTTCCGGCCGGCCCACCCATCTCGGTTCTCCCTCATCTCCGACCGCCGGCCGTCGACGTCACCGGCGGCCCACCGCCTCAGCCGACCACCCCCCCCCCCCCCCCTAGCCGACCAGTGTCGCCAGTCGCCCCTCGCCTCCACCGACCTCCGTGCGCCGCCGCCTCCTCCGGTAAGCCTCTCCCCCTTTCTTCTTGCTCCATTTCCCCTCGCTCCCTCTCTCCTCGTTGTTGATTGTAGGGCCCACTCCCAAAATCCAATGCATGTGGGTCCCACCATCGCTGTCCATCCAATGCATGTTGGTGGGTCCCACCGTCGCTTTCTATTTGCATGTGGGTCCCACCGTCGCTTTCCATAGTGCATTGCATGTGGGGTCCACCTTAGCTGTCTACAATTTGGTGGGGCCCACTGATTTATTAAATCCCTAATTAGGGATTTCGAAATTAAAATTCCCTAATTAGGGATTTCAAAATTATAATCCCTAATTAGGGATTTAAAAATTTAAAATCCAAAATTTTGTTTTACAAATTAAAAAAAATGAAATACGTAATTGTGGGGCCCACCGTTGCTGTCCACTGGCTGTGGGGCCCATGTCGCTGTCCACTGGCTGTGGGGCCCACGGTCGCTGTCCACTGCCTGTGGGGCCCACGTCGCTGTCCAGTGCCTGTGGGGCCCACCGTCGCTGTCCACTGGCTGTGGGGCCCCCGAAGATGGGAACCGCTGGTGCCAAAAAATGAAGCATATCAAAATCTAAAGTGGACCACAGCACAAGTGTGAACTGAATGTCTATCATTGAAAAATTCTTAGAGGACACAGAAGTTTTGGATCAAGCTGATATTTGTGTTTTCCCTTCATCCATATCCATGTGATCTTATGAACAGGTTGGATGACAAATAATGATCACTGTAGGTCCTGGGAATGGTGGAAATCATTATTCCCACGATTTCCCATGGCATGGTCCACTTGGGATTTGGATATGCTTAAATTTTGGGCTCAACCACTAAAATGAGCTGAAAAAACATAAGGACGGAATAGATAAATCACATACATTCTAGGTGGGCCCAACTGAATTTACTCTACATGATAAGAGCGTGCAGAGTTACTCTACACGCAATCCGATTCCCATGGTGGGCCCCATACATACTTATTTGTTGAGAAAGTAGCAGTCATTAGGTATATATTTGATTAGACTTGATTCATGGTGTTGATGATTCTGTCATTTTATGTGCTTGTGTATCTGGAATTGATGGAGCAAACTCGGGATGTGCGTTGGAGCTACCCGTGGTTGATTTATGTGGATGTATGTTGTGGATGTATTTGGCTTATTATTAATAGTTATTTTTTGTCCACAAATGGTAGTATAATAGAATCAGTTAGCCCATTTGGAGATTTCTATATTGCCGAGCATAGATAAAGTGTGTTTTGGAGGTATATAAATCTGCCAAATTGTCCTGTTGGACAGTCCAAGGTTGGATAGATTGGAATGTTATCGTTGTTTGTCATTTACATGCTCTGTCATTAGTTTCGTGCGGTAACTCTCCTATTCTCTCTGGATATGTTTCTTATGTTTAATTCCATTGTCAATTTAATCCACACAATGTGTGGATAGTTGACGTGGAAATTAAATGTAAGATAAATATATCTGGAGAGATAGGGGGAGATGCTGTCGAAATTTAGGCTTGGGCATTTAAATGGAAATAATGATAGCATTTCAATCTATCCATCCTTGGATGGGCGACTGATTTTATTATATTATCATTTAGTGGCAAATTAGATGACGAACATGATACTTGTGATTAAGAGTAGTTGATTGATGTTGATGTTGAGCGGGGGTCCCTGGAAGGTGGGAACCGCGGTTTAGACCATGATGATGAAGCTGTCCATTTCCTATGGACAGCAATATGGGTGGCCTGGCCATTTGGACAGGCCCGTGTTTATGTATTAGCTCGAAATTAATGGAGCAGACCCGGATGTGCGTCGGAGCTATCCAGGTGTTGAGTGGGGGTCCCTGGAAGGTGGGAACCGCTGTTATGACCATGATGATGAAGCTGTCCATTTTCTATGGACAGCAATATGGGTGGCCTGGCCATTTGGACAGGCCCGTGTTTATGTATTATCTCGAAATTAATGGAGCAGACCCGGATGTGCGTCGGAGCTATTCGGGTGTTGAGCGGGGGTCCCTGGAAGGTGGGAACCGCTGTTATGACCATGATGATGAAGCTGTCCATTTCCTATGGACAGCAATATGGGTGGCCTGGCCATTTGGACAGGCCCGTGTTTATGTATTAGCTCGAAATTAATGGAGCAGACCCGGATGTGCGTCGGAGCTATCCGGGTGTTGAGCGGGGGTCCCTGGAAGGTGGGAACCGCTGTTATGACCATGATGATGAAGCTGTCCATTTCCTATGGACAGCAATATGGGTGGCCTGGCCATTTGGACAGGCCTGTGTTTATGTATTAGCTCGAAATTAATGGAGCAGACCCGGATGTGCGTCGGAGCTATCCGGGTGTTGAGCGGGGGTCCCTGGAAGGTGGGAACCGCTGTTATGACCATGATGATGAAGCTGTCCATTTCCTATGGACAGCAATATGGGTGGCCTGGCCATTTGGACAGGCCCGTGTTTATGTATTAGCTCGAAATTAATGGAGCAGACCCGGATGTGCGTCGGAGCTATCCGGGTGTTGAGCGGGGGTCCCTGGAAGGTGGGAACCGCTGTTATGACCATGATGATGAAGCTGTCCATTTCCTATGGACAGCAATATGGGTGGCCTGGCCATTTGGACAGGCCCGTGTTTATGTATTAGCTCGAAATTAATGGAGCAGACCCGGATGTGCGTCGGAGCTATCCGGTTGTTGAGCGGGGGTCCCTGTAAGGTGGGAACCGCTGTTATGACCATGATGAAGCTGTCCATTTCCTATAACTAAAACTTGAAACCATAAACCTAAAACTAAAACCTATAAGCTATACCTAAACCGAAACCTAAACTCAATTCATCTAACTCTAAACCGGGGCCCTATAAGCTACGAAAATGCGTCCCTAAACCCGATCCCGAACCCGCAAATCCAAACCTATACCCTAAACCTAATCTCATGTCACCTAACCTAAACCTACACCTATTCCTAAATCCATTCACCTAACCTAAACCTAGACCCAAACACGAGAACCAAACCCGAAACCCGATCCCGAACCCGCAAATCCAAACCTATGCCCTAAACCTAATCCTAAACTCATGTCATCTAACCTAAACCTACACCTATTCCTAAATCCATTCACCTAACCTGAACCTTGACCCAAACACGAAAATGCGACCCTAAACCCGATCCCGAACCCGCAAATCCAAACCTATGCCCTAAACCTAATCCTAAACTCAAATCTCCTAAACTAAACCTACAGCTATTCCTAAATCCATTCACCTAACCTAAACTTAGACCCAAACACGAAAATGCGACCCTAAACCCGATCCCGTACCCAAAAATCTCAACCTATGCCTAAACCTAATCCTAAACTCAAATCTCCTAAACTAAACCTACAGCTATTCCTAAATCCATTCACCTAACCTAAACTTAGACCCAAACACGAAAATGCGACCCTAAACCCGATCCCGTACCCAAAAATCTCAACCTATGCCTAAACCTAATCCTAAACTCAAATCTCCTAAACTAAACCTACACCTATTCCTAAATCCATTCACCTAACCTAAACTTAGACCCAAACACGAAAATGCGACCCTAAACCCGATCCCGTACCCAAAAATCTCAACCTATGCCTAAACCTAATCCTAAACTCAAATCTCCTATACTAAACCTACACCTATTCCTAAATCCATTCACCTAACCTAAACTTAGACCCAAACACGAAAATGCGACCCTAAACCCGATCCCGTACCCAAAAATCTCAACCTATGCCTAAACCTAATCCTAAACTCAAATCTCCTAAACTAAACCTACACCTATTCCTAAATCCATTCACCTAACCTAAACTTAGACCCAAACATGAAAACCTAACCCGAAATCCAATCCCGTACCCGACTATCTCAACCTATGCCTAAACCTAATCCTAAACTCAAATTACCTAAACTAAACCTACACCTATTCCTAAATCCATTCGCCTAACCTAAACTTTAACCCAAACACGAAAACCTAACCCGAAACCCGATCCCGAACCCGAAAATCTCAACCTATACCTAAGCCTAATCCTATATTCAAATCACTTAAACTAAACCTACACCTATTCCTGAATCCATTCACCTAACATAAACCTAGACCCAAATATGAAAACCTAACCCGAAATCCAATCCCGAACCCGAAAATCTCAACCTATGACTAAACCTAATCCTAAACTCATGTCACTTAAACTAAACCTGACTCTAATCTTTGCATTGTAGATATGGATAAGAGTTGGATGCAAGCTAAGAATCGGTTTGGCCTAGAGTATAAAGAAGGTGTTAAGGAGTTCATGGAATTTGCGAGAGATCGGGCAGATTCAGGTAATAGAATTAGGTGTCCATGCCGAAAATGCAAGAACATGATTCACAAGACATTGGACAAAGTGGAACATGATTTGTTCATAGTTGGGATTGACCAGGGTTACACTTGGTGGATTCATCATGGTGAAGACTTCCACCAAAGAGTTGAGGCCATTGAAGTCTTTGCTGACCCAATTGTGCGTAATGACGAGGATGAAGATATTGACGATATGCAAGATATCATTGGGGATGTGTTAAGGGGAACAATTGCGGATACTGATTTTGCAGCGACAAGTACTAGCCAGGATATTTCTCCTATGGGTGATGCCGAATCAGAAAAGTTTAGTAGGTTGTTGAGGGATGCGCAACGTCCACTCTATCCGGGGTGTCGGAACTTCTCCAAGTTGAATTTCCTTACAGGTTTACTTCATTTAAAGACAATAAATCGTTGGAGTAACAAATCGTTCGACATGTTACTTGGCTTGTTGAAAGAAGTATTACCTGAAGGTGAGACATTGCCTAAGTCTCATTACGAGGCAAAATCGTTAATGCGAGACTTGGGCCTTGGTTACATCCTCATACATGCATGTATAAATGATTGTGTATTGTATTGGAAAGAACATGAAAATGTTGAGGAGTGTCCACAATGTGGAGAGTCTAGGTGGAAATATGACGAAGCTAAGCGTAAGAAAATTCCACAAAAGGTGTTAAGGTACTTTCCATTGAAACCCAGATTACAAAGATTGTTTACGTCAAGCAAGACGGCTGAAGATATGAGGTGGCATAAGGAGAAACGCCTTCATGATGATAATACATTGAGGCATCCCGCTGACTCTGAAGCCTGGCAACATTTTGATAAGCAATATGACTGGTTTGCAGAGGATTCTCGCAATGTTCGGCTAGGTCTTGCAAGTGATGGTTTTAATCCATTTGGTAATATGAGTAGCTCGTACAGTATGTGGCCAGTGATACTTATGCCCTACAATTTACCTCCTTGGTTGTGTATGAAGGAATCATTTTTTATGATGTCGTTGCTTATTCCTGGACCCAAGTCACCGGGGAATGACATTGATGTGTATCTCCGACCGTTAGTAGATGAGTTAAACGAGTTGTGGAGTCAAGGTGTCCAGACGTATGACACTTTTGCAGAACAGACGTTTCGATTGCACGCAGCGGTTTTGTGGACAATAAATGACTTCCCTGCATATGGAAATTTGTCTGGGTGGAGCACGAAGGGAAAGTTGGCTTGTCCTACATGTAGTACTGAGACTTGTTCATTGTCATTGAAGCATGGTAAGAAAACGTGTTATATGGGCCATCGTCGCTTCCTTCCGAGGGATCATAATTGGCGCAGGAAGACGGTAATCTTTGATGGCAAACAAGATCATAGGCCACCACTGAAAGAACTATCTGCAGAAGATGTGTTACAACAGCTGAGTAACATTAAAGAAGTTAGATTTGGTAAGGCACCGCACTTGAAGAAGAGAAAACGTACAGTATTGGAGTACAACTGGAGGAAGAAGAGCATTTTTTTTTAGTTGCCTTATTGGAGTCATCTGAAATTACGACACAACTTGGATGTCATGCATATTGAGAAGAATATATGTGACAATGTCTTTGGAACATTGATGAACATAGAGAAGAAAACAAAAGACAGTTTTAAGGCTCGATTGGATCTACAAGCAATGGGTTTAAGGAAAGAGTTGCACTTGCAACCACATGGAAATTCATATACTATACCAGCAGCATGCTACACATTGACAAAACTAGAGAAAAAACGTGTATGTGAATGGTTGAACAAGGTGAAATTTCCAGACGGGTATGCATCGAATATCTCTCGGCGCGTCAACATTACGGACTGTAAGGTAACAGGAATGAAAATTCATGACTGTCACGTCCTTCTTCAACGCCTACTACCGGTTGCGATTTGTGGATTCCTCAACAAGGATGTCAGTGCTACGCTGATTGAGTTGGGGATATTCTTTAAGGATTTGTGTTCGAAATCTTTAAATGTAGAGGTTATTAAACGACTGGAGAAGGATATTGTCGTAATCCTTTGCAAACTTGAAAGAATTTTTCCACCTGCGTTTTTCGATGTCATGGTACACCTAGCAATTCACTTACCGCACGAAGCGAAGCTTGCAGGCCCAGTACAATATCGTTGGATGTATCCGATCGAAAGGTGATAGAACAATGATCATAAATTTTTTTTCATTCCATAAACTACGTATATCCATGTTTTCATGTCTTAAACATATTGATTTTGTGTACAGATACCTTCACACATTAAAACAATATGTGAGGAATAAGGCACGTCCAGAGGGATCCATTGCTGAGGCGTACATTGATAATGAGTGCCTGACATTTTGCTCCATGTATCTTCGTGGCATAGAGACTAGATTCAACCGAGAAGATCGTAATGCCGATGCAGGGCAGGAGCATGAACAAGGACTCATATCTGTATTCGCACATAACGTCCGTCCTTTAGGATCGCCAACGTTTCAGGATATGGACCCTCGGGATCTTGCGAAGGCGCGGTGGTATGTGTTGCATAACTGTGAAGAAATAGAGTCGTACTTGGAGTAAGTCTTCGCACATAATTATTGTATATCTACAGACAGTTTTAATCTCAAAATTTCTTGCTTACAACGTACCAATTGTGTATAGCGAACACATCGAGGAGATGAAGTCCCAATACCCTACAAATTATGATCGAATGCATCAGGATTTGTTTCCAGAATGGTTTGCAAAACGTGTAAGCTTAATTTACCTTCTATCACACACACTTACAATATTGTTGTATTGCACAATATTTACACGTAATTTTAAATGCCTAAACGTACATTTATATTCTGTACGTGATGATAGATGAAGATGTTGCGCGCTAGCAACTCTGCGGATGCATCTGATGCGCTCTACTCACTGGCGTGTGGCCCTGATAGACGTGTATCTAGATATACAGGTTGTATTGTAAACGGGATTCGGTTCCACACTGAGGAGCGTGAGAAATACAGGACCACACAAAATAGTGGTGTGGTTGTGAAGGGAACACATGAAGAGGTCGAAATTGATTTTTATGGCGTTTTGACGGATATTATTGAGCTGAGTTATTGTATGAGAAAGCGGGTGTACTTATTTAAATGCGATGGTGGGACATTGGAAATAAAAAGTTGGGAATACAGACTGATAATTACTTCACGAGCGTAAATTTATCTCGGAAGTGGTTTAAAGATGACCCATTTATCATAGCCGGCCAAGCCGAACAAGTATTCTACCTCGCTGACACCAAGTTAGGCGGCTCTTGGCACGTGGTGCAGAAAATAAAGCCCAGGAACATATTTGACGTTCCCGAAGTAGACGTTGAAGATAACGATGAAGGGAGTAATAGAACGTCGTCAGTTGAACAAGCATACCAAGAAGACATGCCATCTTGGGATAGAGGGAATGATCCAAATGTTGATATTGATGTGGTGCAATTGAATAGAGATGATGTGCCACCTGATCATGTTGATGCCTCAATCATAAATGACATTGTTAGAGATGATAGCGCTTTCATCGATGACAATGTTGCAGACGATGAAGAGGAAATTCTGATCAGCGATAGTGATGGTGAAGAAGAAAGAGTCCTAAGCGATAATGATTCAGACGACGATTATTAAATGTATACAAGATTTACATGTAATTTTTCAATTCGATTAATTTGATTATTACATGTATATATGTTTTACAAGTCATGATTTTTTTCCTGAATTGACTTGTTGATAATCTACATTTACAGTTAAGTCACTTTCTGATCATGTCCTCCACAAATTGGAGCGTAGCGGAAGCACGCAGCATACTTCATCAGCTGTTGCGGATGGACTTTCCGGCCCTATATTCTTCTGGTATGGCCAGAGAGATACCCGGTCTGGTCGAGATATGTAGGAAGGAAGACGATGACTCAGATGAAAGATTATACAATCTCAAAGAAATTCTGGACCTGATTGAGGAATATAATCGCGGAAAACTTCGTATGGAAGATGCGACATTATCACTTGCACATCTGAATGGAGTCCCGAGAGATCAGATTTCTCCTATTGTGACTGGCATGTTGGCTGTAACAATGTCAAGTGCTTCATACAGCATTGAATATACATCTGCAGCTTACGATAACTTACGCAGGGAGTATTTCGGATAGTTGATCCGAAGTTGATTTGTATTACAATGAGATATATGTATTTAATATAGAATGACAATGTGTAATGGATTTTTCAACTTTTATATTCTGTTTACGGTTTTATTATATTCTGTTTACGGTTTTATTATATCCTGCTTGCATTATAGTGTAATGGTCTAATCATATTTTTATCATTTCTCTAAGCATAAGCACAAATTCACTCTGCAATGATGTTCATAAACTTGCATTGACATTGTTTAAATTTATAAGTTTGTATTTCAGATATATTCAGTCATGGCACCAGGTGGGAGATCAGGTCGTTCGCGCACTGGATCTACCCCTTCCACCTGTGATGCGACGCAGACAGCATCGACGTCGCACGGTGCATCACAGTCATCTGATCCTTCGGTTCAGCATACACCGGGCACTGCATGTAAGTCTAGACATTTATTTAGTGATTTCTGTTTATATTGTTACTTACATATATCTTTTCACACCAGCATCTTCTACCAGCCGACGAGGACGTGGACCCACGCGTGGGTTAGTTTTAGAGCGACTTACGCGTGAGGGTAGGGTGGCAGTAGAGTTCCCACAAGACTGCCTTAGACCTGTTGGGGACAGTGCTAGATTGTTTACGTCTGAGGTCGGTGTCCTATGCCGATCTCTGATCCCCGCCACCACCCCCCGTTGGACTGACGTAACAGATGATGTGCGACAGCTCATCCGTTAGCGCCTTCAGGTAAAGTTTAGTAAATTAAAATTTTCTTTTGTGAAAGTTCATTTACGGTTAAGTCCTATTGTTAATAAGTTTATTCCCTTAATTTATTATTTACGAAACTGCAGGATAAATTTGAATTCGATTTGAATGTTCCCTACATTTCTCATGCCGTCGACGACATGATTAGGGAGCGGTTCAAGGAGTACCGCGGAGAGTTGCACCAGCGGTACAAGCGGTGCAGGACACACGATGAGGCCGTACAGTCTGCACCGCCACACGTTAGTACAGACGACTGGCGGATACTCTGCGAGAGATTTTCGTCGGAGGCTTTTCAGGTAATATTTACATGTACGATATCTTACGGTAACAATTAAATTCGCAATTAATTTCGCAATTAATAGAAATGTATTTTGTATAATGTGTTCAGAAGAGGAGCAGAATAAATTCTGCGAACAGGGAAAAGTTACAAGTGAACCACGTAGCTGGTTCAAAGTCATTTGTACGACATCGTTACGACATGGTAAGAAATTATTGATGATTATTAAGTTAATATATTATTTTGATTGGCATTTATTATAAGTCTTTTTTCCTTTCGATTGCGCAGCGGGATTCCGTCACCGGCCAGGAGCCTGGACCAGTAGACCTCTACAGAGGGACTCACTGTCGGCAGGCGACGGGATCTTGGGTTCATCCTAGAGCCAGTGAGCATTGGGTAAAAATCTTTACTTTGTTAAATTTAATTGCGCATTGATTGATAATAATGTCATTCATGTCATTTTTTATGAAATTTCATATCTTTTCATTACAGGCGGCGATGGACACCATACGCAATCAGCCCACTCCCGATGGTAGTCAGCGGAGTGAGCCAGAAATCCTGAGCGAGGTGCTTGGCACCCGTTCTGGATATGTGCGTGGGCTTGGCCATGGTGCTAAGCTCATGGCACAAACTAGAGCTGGCTCCAGCCGATCCGTAGCTGGTGAGAGCGCTCAACGCCGAGCTGACATCGCAGAGAGAGAGGTTCAGCAGCTACGGATCGTCGTCGATGGGATTCGGGAGCAGCTAGAGAGGCAGAGGGAGGAGGAGGAGAGGCGACAGGAGGAGCAGGAGAGGAGGATCGAGGAGTTGCGGCAGGAGCATGAGCGACGGATGCAGGAGATGTTTCAGGCTCTCGCTGCACGCCTTGGCGCCGATGCCCCGCCACCTCCCCCACCTCCGCCTTCATCTTCCTGATTATTGTTTTTTAATATACGACTTTTAACTTGTATATATTTGTGTGTGGATGAATATTGTTTGTTTGTGGATGTGGAATGGATTATTTGTGTATGGATGATGTACTCTTTGTTTGTTTGTATGTTTGTGCATGTGAGTAGGATTCAAAATGTATAGGTTTTTTCACAGGTGTATATCAGGAATTTTCCTGAATTTTTGAAAACAAATGGAACCGAGAAAGGAAAAACTTTTACCGACGAAATATTTCGTCGGTAAAAGAAAGCAAAAACTTTTACCGACGGAATATTTCGTCGGTAAAAAGCTCTAAGATGCTTTTACCGACGAATTATTCCGTCGGTAAAAGTTTTATCATGTTTTTACCTACGCATTATTTCGTCGGTAAAAAGTTTTTCCTTTCTTTTACCGACGAAATATTTCGTCGGTAAAAGTTTTAACGTGTTTTTACCTACGCATTATTTCGTCAGTAAAAGTTTTTTCACCGACGTATCATTTTCAATCCCGACAAAATTCATATGTTTGACCGACGAATAATTTCGTCGGTAATGGTTCAATTATTATCTACGAAAAAATTATTTCGTCGGTAAAAACCTTTACCGACGGCCTTTCTGCGACGATGTTAGCCGCGAAAAATTTCGTCGGGAAAAACATTTCCCGACGAAATTTTACTGATTACCGACGAAATCATTCGTCGGTAAAAACGGAATTTTTTGTAGTGTGCTATGATCTATCCATACCCCGGACCAGATCTTCCAACGGTCGATGTTAAACGGCCCAAATCAATGATTTAATAAAAAATGACTAACACTTAGCCAAACATGCAAACCCGAAAATCCTTTCGAAAGAGTATAAATCGATCGAAAGCAGGTAAAACTAAGCAGAATTTGACCGACGACAAGAGAGAGACTTAGCTCCTCCATAATCCGAAGCACCATAATAATGCACCGTAATGACATTATTCGCTATCCTAATCACCGAATACACTAATTAAGCAGTAAACAAGCCCAGAACTTAGTCATTTTCAGCCTTGGGAAGCGCCCTGTTGGCTCGAAGATCGACTGATGCCAAGTAGAATTAAGTACGATCTCACTGACGCCAAAGTGGATCTAACATTATTACACCCTTAGTAAACGTAATCCAGCACTGTTCGGAGATAATCTTCATTGATATTTGTCGAATACGCTAATTAAGCAATAAACAGGCCCAATACTCAATCATTTTCGACCCTAGGAAGTGCCCTGCTGGCTCGAAGATCGACTGATGCCAAGTAAAATTAGGTACAATCTCACTGACGCCAAGCCGGATTTAACATCGTCCTATTGTAAGGAAATTAAATCAAACACTTGTGGGACACTAATCCCCACCGTTTATCGATTATTGGCATAAACAACATATGTCAGCCCCAATACTTAGCCATTTTCAATCTTAGAAATGTGTGACCTAGCTCATCAAATTTGAACTATTCAAACAAATATAGCTCGACACAGCCCATCTGAGTGATCCAATCTCTCGAAGCATCAATCATTAACAATAATATGGTTGAATTAAGGATATACGTGAAGCAGATTAACCAAATCAAGTTCATAATTCACCTGGTGCACTAAACATCAATCATAATTGCAATCCTCTCTCGTGCATGCAATCAAGTATATTTACTTTGTACTCCTCATATCCACTATATGAACTCTATTCATCTCAGATCGAGGTATGAAACTAAATCAAATGGACTATGGTTATAATCGAAAACTGTAATCAAAGAATTCCAAAACATCTGAAATACTTTATTATGAATTACTATCGTTAAAACCAGTTGATGTACTTCTCATCCAAAGCGGGGTCCGTCAGTTGAGCAACTCAGGTAGTTGTGGTGTGTCTTCCTGTGATCACCCGTCCGTAGCGACGGTCAATGGCAATATGTTGTACCACCCAACAGTCATACTATGTCTTCATGTGGTCACCTGTCTATAGTGACGGTCACTGGCACTATGTCGTACCATTTGACAGCTATGATGTGTCTTCCTGTGGTCACCCGTTTGCAGCGACGGTTACTAGCATTGTGATGTACCATTTAATAGCCATGATGTATCTTTCTATAGTCACCTGTCCGTAGTGACGGTCAATGGCATTATGTTGTATCATATGTCAACCATAATATGCCTTTCGATCGTCACCCGTCCGCAGCGACGGTTACTGGCACTATGTTGAGCATGACAACCATGGCGTGTCTTCCTGCGGTCACCCATCAGCAGCAATGGTTACTAGCACTGTGTTGTATTACATGGGAATTGTGGCATGTCTTCCTATGATAACCCATCCTCGACGACGGTCATTGGCACTGTGATACATGACTCGGTTAAAGTCCTGGCTATTTCTCAACTAAGAACACCCGAAAGAACATGGGACGAGCATCTAACTTGTCTAAATGATGGCTCAGTCCATAAGAAACTCGAAACTTGATCTCTATGACCATGAATTCAAGATCATAGTCCCTGATGATTTAAATTACCTGCTCGATCTATCCGAACTTCCTCCCAAACATTCCATATATTGTACAACTATCATTCATAGTGGAACTTTTGTCGATTTGTGTTGTGGTTTTCTCCCGTAAGGGTTTCCACGTAAAAATCTCTATGTTATTTGTGGTGTTTTACTTAAACTTATGCTCTTTTAATGCTTTATTTAATTTATCTATGATGCATGCATACATTTACTTCTGCCTTTTAATTAAGGGTGATCATCCATTGATGTAACTAAGGGCTCGTGACTAGTATCACAGCCTGGAATGTAAAAGATCTCGGAATCTCTGAAATAAAATTTACTTTGTAATGCTTTCTCGTGTGTACTTTGTGAATGCCTATAATTGTCTATGAATGTCTCTATTACTCAGAACCCCAGAATAATGAAACACAAGAAAACTGCCTATGAGCATTTTCTAGTTCTAACAGCAGCCACAAGGGTGGGGTGTCTGTATCTGGTTTACCATTTTCCTTTTTACATCTCAATCAATTTAGAATTCCATTCCACATATTTTAATTTCACTTGCAACATTTTTATATGTCATCTAACAGTTATTGTCTCTTGCTTCTTTTTACATCATTCGCTTGTCGGACTCCATGGAGCGAAGCGGTGCTAGAATTATATTTTACTTTATTTGCCCACTTAGAGCCTCACCTCTATGAAGCAAGGCTAAGATTATATTTTACTTTATTTTGCTACTCAGATCCTTCATCTCTATGGACCAAGGTTAGGCTTGCGCTTATACTTTATTCGCCTGCCCTCAGTCCCCGGTGGTATAAAGCAAAGTTAGATAATATTTTTCCTCACTGTCTGCTCGGACCTTATGAGTTTTGTGAAGTGAGGCCAAATGTAACGACACTAAAATTTTATCAAATTTCCAAAAAACCTTAACTTTTACAAAGTAAAGATCGCATGTTGTGTGGATGAAAAATGGTATCGGAGCCATTTTCCTCGTTACTGAGGCCCTTACTCAGAATCTACTATCATAGACTAACTACAAGATTCACTCAAGTTGGGGAGTCTTACAATTCCCTAACATGTAAGTGCTATTCTACGATTTCTAGTCGGCTGTAGATTCTAACCTTTATTTGGCTAGTAACGACTTTAAGTTATGTGCAATATCTCATTTGACTCAAATTGCACATCAATCACACAAATGATAAGGGAGAGTAGAAAAAAGTCGAGTAAGTGAGACACCACGCTCATGTTGAAGCGTTCAAAGACTAATAACAGGTTAGTAGTCCAACAGTTAAATTAATTCCTTAAGATAACAACATCAATTTTAAAACTTTCACATAAAATATATTATTGATTAAAGATCTTAGTAACTTAATGTTATTATTATTATAACAAGATGATACCTTTTTCATATTAAATTCATTGCCTAGCATAATATAAAACAAAGAAAAAGAAACTCATCTTCTCATATATTTAATACCAATACAAGCACACTCTTAACCCAAGACTAAATATATCTAGAGCTTATATAGAAAAATATCCAACAAAATAATTTTATTTCAAAATATTTCTCAACATAACTACCGATAATATATCTTACTAATGAATGAGGTAAGACAAACCTCCATCTAATATTTATGACCTTCTCTGTCTTGGTGAATCTTGGCCCCAAGATACAAGTCCTTAATTGCATTCATTTCTGCAGCCACATCTCTCATGCACATTCGTTCTCTTGGAGATTCTACAGAGCACAAAACGCCGATTTAATTTGACCATTGAAATCAAGCAATCTTGCATTCTATTTTTTTTGTATTGATATGATTTTGATTGCCTTGAGTAACTTCAAAATCTTCTATAAGCAGTCATGGATCAACAATCTCCATTACTCGTTCAGGCAAAGCTAAATTAGAGAAATGATGAAGGCCTAGATTATCCATAAGCCTGTCATCAGTTGGCCTTTTCCAGTCATCATCTCCAATAGAACGATTCCATAACTATAAACATCTCCTTGTGTAGATGCTTTACTACCCATCACATACTCCGTAATTTATACATCTCAAATTGGAATGTAAGTGACCATTTAGATACAAATAATATTAAAGGTTGAATTTTGAGAGAGAGAGAGAGAGAGAGAGAGAGAGAGAGAGAGAGAATATTCTATTTAAACAAGTAATAATTAGCAATTTTGCTATTCTAAGGATCCAAATTAATTTCTAACAACAATTGGAGTGTTATGAACTTGTAAGTTGTTACAAAGATGTTCTACATTGATCAAGACCATTACTCAAAAGAAAGAACTTAGCACGGCAATCATCAAGTGAACAAATGAGTCAGTGTTATTATTTTTATGTAACACATATCTTAACTAGAGACATTATTATGAAAGAATTCTTTATACCTTATTATGGTGTGATTAATGTGACATCTATATCTTTAAAATCAATGAAATTTTGATGCCATCAAGTTTAAATCTCGTCGGGTGTGAATCCTTCAAATTAAACATGAGGTTATTCTTTCAGGACCTGGATCCTAATAAAACCTAGTGCAAGTAAGATTTATGAGTGTTCTACATTCAGTATGTTTACAAGAGTGGTCTACTTGATCACAAGTACGATTAGGCCAAGGCAACACGCTAGAGCCCATTTAATGAACAGGCATATTAGGGTTCGTTCGGCATCTCTACTCTAATTCAATAAGAGCTTTTTGAATAATAGCTACTTCAATAAGTCCTTTTTGTTCTAGCTCTGTTTTAAATAAGCTCATTTGGTAAAATCTCTATAAAAAAAAAAAGCTGTTATTTAAAATAAGCACGTTTGGTAAAACTTTCAAATAAGAGCTTTCTTAAGGGTAGTTGACGTCATTTTTAAAGATTACAACTTTAATATGAGAGCAATCCAAATGGTTGTTTTTGCGAACCATCCATCATGTGGGGCCCAACATCATTCCTAATTGCTCTTTATGTGGGGGCCCTAAATATCCACTACCCATTACCCATCACATGGACTCCACATTTGATGTGTCCATAGTGTGGGCCCTACCTTTGAAGTGGATTATCCATCATGTGGGCCCTACTTTTGATATCCACCATTCATCATGTGGCGTACACCTTCTATGTGGATCATCCATCATACGACCCATTTTGGATATGGGTCATCCACCATGAGAGACCTTGGATATGGACCATCCATTAGGTGGGGCCTACTTGATGTGAATTGTCCATTATGAGGGGCCACACTTTATGTGGGTCATCCATCGTGTGAAGGCCACTCCGTCTATTATGTGGGCCCACCTTCAATGACCATCATCCATCATGTGTGTCCCACCTTTAATGTGGACTGTCCATCAAATGGGACCCACTTGATGCGCATTTTCTGTCATATTGGGCCACACTTTAATGCGGGCCATCTATCATGAGGGGCATACCTTTGACGTGAACCTTTCATTACGTGGGCCCACCTTGATGTGGGGCCCTACTTTAATATGAGTCATTCATCATGAGGGGCCTATCTTTAATGTCCACCATCCATCATGTGGGTCCCACCTTTGTTGTGGACCACTATGATTTGGGGCTCATTTGATTTGGATAGTCCATCATGTGGGACCCACCTTTGATGTCCACCATCCATCATGTAGGTCCCACCTTGGTTGTGGACCATCCATCATGTAGGGCCCAACCTTTAATATGGGTCATTCATCATGTAGGCCCACCTTTAATGTCAACCTTCCATCATGTGGTCTCACATTCAATGTCCACCATCAATCACATGGGTCCTACGACCTTTGATGTGGAACATCCATCATGTGAGTCTCATATTTGTTGTGAACCATCTATCATGTGGGGCCCACTTGATGTGGATAGTCCATTATATGGGACCCACCTTTGATGTCCACCATCCATCATGTAAGTCCCACCTTCGCTATGGACCGCCCATCATGTGGGGCTCAACCTTCAATATGAGTCATTCATCATGTGGGCCCACCTTTAATGTCAATCTTCCATCATGTGGTCCCACATTCAATGTCCACCATCCATCATGTGGGTCCCACCTTTAATGTGGACCATCATCAGGTAGGGCTTGGTTGATGTGGATCATTCATCATGCGGGGTCATACTTTGAAGTAGGCCATCCATCATGTGGGGCTCACCTTTGATGTGACTATGCATTATATAGGCCCACCTTTGATATGGGCCATTCATCATATGGGGCCCACCTTCACTATGGATCACTCATCGTGTGGGCCTTTCTTGAAGAATTTGTAAAGAGAAGAGGGTAAGATGGGAATTATTTAATTGAAAAGTTTAAAGGAAAATTTGTCCAAAAAAAAATAGTCTAAGATGTCTACCCACTTAAGCCAAATAAGCCCCGTTTCAAAAGGTAACCCCTCTCCAACTTATAAAATCAAAGCTTATTTGCTACTTTCTAAAAAAAGAAGCACTTCATTAGACTTTTACCAAATGGTCTAAAGGCTTTTTTTTTTTTTTTTTTTTTTAGAAATAAGTTAATAAACTCTTATTTGTAGAGATGCCTAACGTCCCCTTAGTCATATGTGGGGCTTATAAAAACCTTAGCAATTTAACAAGTGGGACCCACTATAAAAAATGCCAGACCAATACATGAGTAAGAATTAAGTTACATGTAAAAAGTTCCATTAATCAGCCACAACATATTCGAAAATTTTTGGAAGCATAGAAAAGCATGACTAGTGTGTTTCATCAAGTGGCTGATCAACGTACACAGATCTACCCTAATCAACTCGGAAGCATAAAGTTATTCCAGTGCATATTTGAAATGGTCCCAGCTCATGGATGGCTATGATTTTATTGCCAGATTGCCATCGGGGTACATGCGCCACCAAGAGAATCCATCCACCTGATAACCCAACTACTGTAAATTGAGAAATTTGATGTTGGAAGCATACTTTTACATACAACATTTTTCCCTGCCCGAGTAGGTCATGTAGAAAATCCAAGCCATGCAAAGGGTGGGATGCACCATAAAGATGACCTTGGATAAAAACCAGGATGGTCCACTCATCAAGCAACCTGAACCATCGATGGTCTGACTCGCAATATGTCCGTTGCTCACCTAGCATCATCTCTATTGAAAAAGAGGTACATCATTTGCACCCATCTTTTTTTATGCGTGCACCCACAGTTATACTTTTGTTAGTGTAATAGTGCTTCTCCGATCCCAAAAATAGAAAATTGGAAAATATTATTCCAGTGCCAAACGGTCCAAAAAGTGGGTTAGGTAGGGTGTAAGTATCATTTCCCCAGTATTAAGTTGTGCTTTTTACCCAAAAAGAATCCTACTCTCCCACACAAGTGCCAAATTAGAGGTTCTGTGTGAGATCGGGCCGTTCATCTTGTGGATCCTACCTCGTTCGTGCCATCAGAAAGAATTTTGACGGCCTACTTCATCTGATGAGTCAGACGTATGAAAAGGATAGAAGGTTGAAAAGAAGTGACCAGTTGTCCACATTTACTGTACGGAATAAGTGTGGGTCAGAACCGAATCATTTTCACTTCATGTGGCATACGTGGCCCGGCCCATATATCGAATGGCCTTAGTTACTCACACGTGAGAGAGTAGGAATCTGATGGATACTCACGCAATCAGCCTTACCACTCTTTACACCACATATCATTTTCCTTTCAACTGTACGTTAGCCTTTGTAACCCACTTTTTAATAGTTAATCATCGCTGTGTCCCGTGTATGGTTCACCTGATATTTGAATCTTCTTAGAGTTTTGGATCACGTCCTAAAATGATATGAAAAAACACATAAACGACATAGATATATAAAATGATATGAAAAAACACATAAACGACATAGATATATAAAACGATACATCAGAGCCCCCACACGGTTAGGGTAACACCCACTAACCTGTTTCCAGAGTAACCCCTAACTGGCGCCCCTATACGATTGAAGGCTCCCTCCATCACGTGGATATCATTCTGCCACGTGTACGATTCTGACCCTCAGAACCAGGGACGGATTACCCTCCGGGTAGATCTGTCAAGGGGCCACCATCATGTATCAGTTGATCACGCCGTCTATCCCTTTTCTTGGATTATTTTAAGCTATGACTCCAAGAATCAGGTACATCCAATGCTCAAGTGATGTGCTACATTTGAGTGTTGGATCTGCCTTATTCTTTTGTTTCATAGCTTATAATGATCCGAGAAAAAAGATGGACGGTGTGGATAAAATGATACATCATGGTGGACCTCTCCATAGATCTGCCCGAACGGTAATCCCCGGACGGGGGCAGGGCGCAATCACCGTCAGAACCGAACGCGGATTGCGTCCTACCCCCTCCGGCTGCCAGTTGGGGCTCCGAGTGGCTACCAAGATGTATTAGTTTTATCTCCACGGTCAATCCATTTTGACATGGATTTTTATGCAATGGGACCAAAATTTAGACAGATCAGTCACAGTTGGATCAGACAGCGGGATTAAACTCTGACCGTTGAAAACTTCTTGGGCTCAACAAAAGTTTTGGATCGAGCTGATATTTCTGTTTTCCGTTCATTTTCCCTTCATCCAGGTCTATGTAGGAGCAGGATTTTGCTACACCCGCGCGTTAGCTACACTAGCTAGGCAGGGTGTATCATTGACCCCACCATGACGTATTTGTTGTATCTACGCCGTCCATCCATTTGACGAAGTCATCTTAGGGCATGACACGAAAAACTACGCAGATCCAAAGCCTAAGTGGATCTAGCACAGAAAATAGTGGGAATTGAACGCCAACCATTAAAAACTTCTTGGGCGCCACTTGACCTTCAGATCTGCCTCGTTTTTTATATCATGCCCTAAAATGATCTCATCAAATGGATGGATGGCCTGGATACAACACATACATCATCATGGGGTCATTGCTACACTGGGCGTAACTAACGCGTGGGTGTAGCAAAATTTTCGTCGTCTATGTATTTGGATGTCAAATAAATATCACAGCGGACCCTAGGAAAGTTTCAACGGTAAGAATCATTATAACCGCTGCTTCCTTTGGTGTGGTACACTTAAGACTTGGATATGCCTAAAATTTGATCCCATTGCATAAAAATCCACTTCGAAATGGATGGACAGTGTGGATAAAACTAAATAAATCACGGTGGCCACTCAGACCCCCTGTCTGTTGGCGGGGGAGGACGCAATCCGCGTTCCCCAGGACCAGGGGAGCAAATTAGCTGTTACCAGGGTAACAGCTTAGTGTATGTTACCCTAACCGTGTGGGGCCGACCATGATCTAGTTTTTGTATATCCAGGCCATCCATCTGTTTTAACATATTAATTTAGGATAGGATACCAAACCTTAATTAGATCCAACTTTCAGGCGAACCATACCACTAGAAACAGCGAAGAATGACCATTAAAAACTTTTTTATGGGCCACAAAAGTTTTGGATCAACCTGATATCTGTATTTAAACTTCATCCAGATATTTTTTACATTATCAATAGGTTGGATGGCAAGTAAATATTATGAAAACCTTATTATGGGTCCTTTGGAATTTTTAACGGTGAGGCACTCAATCACCGCTGTTACTGTGTTATGGTCCACCTGAGATTTGTATCTGCTTAATTTTTGACGCCCCATCTTAAAATGATATGTAGAAACGGATGGACGGTGTGGATATAGAATACATCATCAACGTGGGCCCCATGGAAGGGGCTTCCCCGGGTAACAGCCAACTCGGGCGCCAGAACCAGACGTCCGGCTCAAGAAAAGTCACGTAAAAGTGGCCATGGTGTTGAAAATTCGAAGCATACAAAGAAATTTATTTCCATCGTGTATAACCCAAATTTCTTGGGCAGCCATGCAAAAATAGACTGATCTGTTGATTTCAACCATCCAAATGGTGGGCCATATGAAAAATAGCTTGAACGGATCAAATTGATGGCAGGATTCTAACCATCCCATCGATTGATTGAAAGATGGATGGCAGCAAATGAGGATTGATTGGAGGTGTGAAATGATGTATTATTTAATTTGTATTTTTCACATAAGTGATAGAGTGATGAGGTGTGAAAGTTTATGGACGGAAAAGAAAGCATTGACTGTGAAAGTTCGCAGGCAACATCTTATGTGAGCAGTGTTGAAGTTCCTTGATATACATTGATGCACATTGATACGCCATCCTGTAACAACTCGAGCTTTTAGATCAAGTGGTGATTTGACTTGGTATCAGAGAGAAAGGTCTTGTGTTCAAATCCCAGAAGTAGCAAAAGTATGCCACCCGTAATATATTCTCCCACGGGGGCGTTTTATGGTGTGAGTTGTGATTGGGTTCCCTCCACCTGGGTTCTCTCCACCCTTGCCCAATATGTTCCCATGCGGAGTTCCACCCCGCACGTGCGGGGGAGCGTGAGATGCTCCAGATGTATGCAGAAGTCAGACACTCCGTACCAGAAGCCGTAACATGTTTCATCTATCAATACAATTTACGATGGGTGTGCTCTCTCCTTCTTGGGGATGTGTGTAAAGGGGCCAGTGGCTTGGGTGGGCGCTACCGAAACCAACTCAATCACAAGGTGTGTTACCCCATTTCACATCAAGGGCCAGAAAATCAGACCCATCCGGGACTACACAATTGGAAACAGTGCACAGGGCAATTTATACGACTCACCTACATCATAGATCCGCCTGATATTTGAGCCTCAGGCCAAATTTTAGTGTGAAACCTAATGGGTTTAATTGATTTCATATTATCATTGTGGTGGGCCCTATAAAAATTAAGGGGGATGTCTCTCCTAACATTTTCTTTTGATGTGGCCCATTTGAATTGTAAGTCAGCCTGCTTTTTCAGCCCTGGATCTAATTGGGATGAGGGATCTAATGGGTGGAGTGGATTTTACAGTGGGGCATGTAAAAACAATGGTGGGCATCCCTCTCCCCAATTGTTTCCCTTGATATGGCCTACCTAAATCATATACCAGTCTAATTTTTGGGGCTTGGGTAAAAAATGAGCTGATGCATCTATTGGTGGGAGTGGATTTCAGATGCATATCATAGTGGGACCCACCCAAGCACACCCTGCTTTGCTCGCATGTCGTGTCTCCTGGAAGCAAATAGCCCGACTGGGGGTGTATGTATGTGTGTGTGTCTGTCTATATATCTGTGTACATATATACAAGTGTTTGTTTATAAAGAAAGTATATAAGGTAATAGATAAAAGTGTTAACTGGAGGAATGTATCCAATAGATCCCTTCATTCCAACTGAGCCAGTTTGAGCAACTTCAGATAAGAACCTGGCTAGCCCGAAATCACACACATGAGCAATCATGTCATCATCAAGAAGAATGTTGCCCGGCTTTAAATCTCGATGAATGACTGACGTTTGGCAATGATTTGTAGATAATCCAGTGCAGAAGCCACATCTATAGCTATGTTTAGCCTTTGAGTAAACTTCAGGTTCCTTGCAAATAAGCCCATTGAAACTGCTAGTGGATCTTAGCATCGGTCCCCTCCGTCATCCTCAAATTATACAATTGAAGGTTCAAATATATGTGATTTTTCAGATATTTCTTCACGTAGATATTCTCCAACCTCACTCATACTTCAGCCGCAGTTTCTCTCTCATGACGTTGTACAAGACCACATCCATTAAGCACAACCGGATTGAGACATTGGCTTTTTTATTGATCCTCTTTCACTCTTGATCTTCTTTCGTAGCCTTCGATTGCTTTTCAAGGAGCGCATCTTACAGCCCTTGCTGAACTAGAATGCCTTTTATCTTCACCTTCCACAGTTTAAAATTATTTTTTCCCGAATACTTATTTATATTGAATCTCATGATTGAAGTTGTCGTTGATACCTTATCTCATATTCCGATCTACCTCCCAACGTTCGCTCTAATACTACTTTGTTAGGATATAACGGCGAGCTGTCCGCAACGGAAGCGAGCGAGAGAAACAATCATACAAGGAACAATCATAAAATGGCAACAATATTCAAGAAAATCAACATGTAAGAGAAGGCAATCCAAATTTAACGTGCAAAATCTCCTCAAGGATAAAAAAAAACCACGGCACAAAGTGACACAAATCCACTATGAATCAAAAGTTACAAGAGCATGAAGAAACTTACATCAGATCACAAATCCCACAAGAGAAAACCCAAGCTTTCCAAGATGAAAACCAACATAGCCCTTCCTCTTAAGCTTTTTCTCTCAACCTAGAACTCTTTCTCTCTCAACCCTTGCACATTTAGGATACCCTAATTTTGGTTTACATTCACTTATATATCAATAAACCCAAAATTAGAAACATATCTTAAGAAAAATCGTATAATATCGCTAAAAAAACTACACCACCAACTTTGCAGTCCGTGCATGGCCTGGCACCACCCTACCTGACTTGGTCTGGCACCTGACAGAACCACATTTTATCCATAGAGTTCCAGCATAAATCCAGTCGAATTTTAGGTGCCTGGCCAGTCATCGAGTGCCCTACCAACAGTGGTCGGGCCCTCTACAGCCCAAAAAGAACACATCAATTTCAGATTGCAGAAGCTATGTCTGGGTGTTCTCGGGCACCCGACCCGAACTGTCGTGCACCTAACACCCCCTGGGGTCCAAGATTGAAGGTAAAACCCCAATAGTTTGGAGGCTTCTTGTTTTCCCTAGAACTCCGATTTGTGCTTTTTTTTTTTTTTTTTTTTTTTTGCTTTATGGTTTTTTGGGTTTAACAAGGTGAGTTGACTGTGTTGATGGGTAGGGGTGTGTTGACAGGGTGAGTTGACTCAGTGGGTTGATTCGATAAGTTGACTCGCTGAGTTGGCTTAGGGTTTTAGGTTTTTGAGATTTTAGGTTTTTGGGACTTGGCTAATGTTGAGCTCTCAATTGTGCATATTCTAGCACCAATTCATCACTCATTATGCAAGGTTTTCATGATTTAAAGACTAATTTAATGCATGTGTTGTGATTGCAGGAATGAGAGTGGACTTCACTTAATTGAAGATAAAAAGGGTCTATTTAAAACCATTGAATGAAGATCGAAGGAGGACTAAGAGGAAGAAGGAAGCAAGGAGTAAAAGAGAGAAGTCATCAAATGAGGGCTAAGATAGGTCATTTATGCATCTTGAAGATCAAATGAATGAAGGACCAAAGGTGGAGCAAAAGTACATTGAAGATGAAGGAGGATAAGCTGAAGATTTCAGCCAAGTTCATGTCCACCGGCCGGCCGGTCACAGCCATCGACCGGCCGGCCAAACCCTCCAGAAAGAGAAAAATCTCTCGACACATTTTTATGAAGGCCGACCCACTGACCGACCAGCCGGACAGACTGGCCGACCGGCCGGCTGAAGGGTCCGCCTATCCATTGCAATGTCCAGAAAACTCAGCAGATTGAAGGCCGACCCACTGACCGACCGGCCGGACAGACTGGCCGACCGGTCGGCTGATGGGTCGGACTGTGAAAAAAACACTCCAGTGGAAATTTCAATTGCAAGCACTTTGTCAGACCGGCTGGACAAGCGGTCCGACCGGTCAGCCAACCACTCAGACCGGTCGTGCGACCGGTCGGCCATGCATAAGCTACGGACTTTCTGTTTCTGGCGCCGAAAATCTCTGCGCACTGCGTATGCTTACGCAAATTCTGGAATATTCTGACGTTGTGGAGCCTTCCCACTATAAAAGGACACTTAGGGATCGTTCCTAGGGTATCTTAGAAGAGTTTGAGTAAGAGGGGAGGCGGCGGAAGTGGATTTCGAAGTTCCACAACTCCTTCTAGTTTGTTTTGCTGTTTTTATGATTTTTCTAGTTGTTTCATGTTTCCTTGGATCATGAGCAGCTAAACCTCTTAGCTAGGGCTAAGAGGTGAAGCTTGTAGTGGATCTGTAGACACCCCACCTTCGGCTACACTGTTGGTAGAGATAGCTGGATGAATGGAGGACCATACCCCCAAATCCCAAGTCCAAACTCAGCCAAACTCACCCTTGTAAGCCCCATTCCATAGCCCAGTTCAAGCCTGAACCCAGTCAACCCAGTCCTAAACACCACCCTGAAAAATCCCCCATAAAAAAAGGCCAGTCAAAAAATCCTAAAAAGTCAAACTCACTGAGTCAACCCGCTGAGTCAACCCGTCGAGTCAAAACACCGAGTCAACCCGTCGAGTCAAACCACCGAGTCGACCCGCTGAGTCAACTCACTGAGTCGACCAGCGAGTCCAACAGCAGCCCCGAGGGAGCGACCGTACTCGCTGGAAACCGAGGAGCGGCCGTACGGGCGGCCCATAGCAGGCCGCCCGGACAAAATTACGCAAACTGCCACTCCTCGCTGCTATAAATACCCCCCTCCCCTTCTCATTTCAACATCCCTTCAAGTCCAGCCAGTCCGGGAGCGGTCCGAGTCCTCATCCACCCCTTAGCCCATTTTTCCACCAAGGAGAGCCTGAGTGAGGAGAGTCTAGCCCTGGTCCAGCCCAGCCTGACCACTGGTCCAAGCCTCCCAAGCCATCCAAGTCTTGATCCAGCCACTCGAAGCCAACCCTTGTGACACCTCCGTCCACCCAGCTACTCTTTTCCAGCATCATCTCATTTGCATCTAGCATAAGTGCAACATTTACTTTTCTTCCAACCCCCCTGCTTCACTGCAAGCACTTTGATTATTCAAGCACACCTGCATATGTCTTAAATTAAGCACCTGTCAGTTCGAGCGTATGCTCTGGGCTTGCCCGTTGTTGGAACCTGCCCATCAGAAACTCTTACTGTTCAGACCTGCATTCACGTACATATCACTATAAGCACTTTGAATATTCAAGCACACAGCATGCATCATCTCGCATAAAACACTTGTCAGTTCGAGCGTACGCTCTGGGCTTGCCCGTTGTTGGAACCTGCCCATCAGAAACTCTTACTGTTCAGACCCGCATTCATGCATCATGTCATCCATGAGAATATACGAGGATTAAACTAGACTTTCAAGTATTCGATCGATTCTGTGAAGTAGAGACCGTACTTCGGTACGGGCAGTGTGTGGGGTGCTTAACCTCTTCCCACCCTGTAACCGTGATCCCTTACTTTGAATTTCTGGCCGCAGATCAACAGGAGTCATTTTAGAGGAAGGAATCTTCGGATTCTCTTCTCTAACGTTTCTACAGGGTCTAGCCGACTGTAGATTCGAAGTAATTGGCTAGTGGCGACTCTGGTCTTATATAAATTCACTTAAACATATCCAGCTTAACACGACAACCAAACGAAGCCCTCGAGAACGAGGCAAGCCAGTGGCACAAACCGCGATTTCGCACTCACTCATCCTCATCTCCTTCTTTTCCGAAAGGAAAGGGGAAGGGAGAAGAACGTCGTGTGGGAGCGCGGAAAATCGGCGAGGGTCCACAGAATGGCGACTCCACTGGGGATAAGCTAGTCCCACTAGTCGTGATCCGACTTAAAAAACAGAATCCTCCCTATACTTGAAAGTCATTAGTCCTCATACAATCTCATCTGCATAGCATTTTACCCAAAACCGAAAAAAAAAATAGAAAATCCCAAAACCCAAAAAAAAAGTAGTGCATACTTCCCACCATTACTCCTCCAAACCAAATCACCCTGCCACATCTAATACAAAATCGACATGGCTCTCCCATTCCCTATACCTGAGGCTTCCTCTCCACTGTTAAACTCGAGTGAATCCATGTCAATTCCTGGCATCCAAGAGCTACAACAAAGCATGAAGGCCATGCAGGAAATGCTTCTCCGATTCACACAAGCCCAGGCTTCAGCAGCCAGCAATCAAGCTGGTCCAGTTCAACAACCACAACAAGCATCTCTTCCAGCCTCCAGTTCATCTCAACCACAACTATCAGGGGTGGCGCAGGACTTTCGATACCCTCCTAATGAAGGTCCTCAATCAGGACAACTCTCGACCTCAGGGCATTTCTTCCAGTATCCTCCTGCAAACAAGAGCCATTTTCAGTCACATCCCACAACCCAGAATCCCAGTCAATTCCAACAATCTCTCCCCAAAGGGAATTCCAACCAATTTCAATATTCTCCTGTGACTGGGATTTCTTTGCAGTCTCTCTTCGCAGCTCCAGTCCAACAAAGTCCCTACAATGGGAGTAATTACCAGGCCCAACCTTCTTCAAGCAGAAATTTTAGGAGCATCAATGACACCAATTATTATGAAAGGGGGCCATTTCAGTCCTGGCAAGGGGTAAGATCTCCTTCATCTGGTCCCTCCGAAATAGAGCAACTCCGAGAGCAGATGCAAGAGATGAAGAGAAAGTTGCAGAAGCAGCAAGGGGTGGATCTTCCATCCACTAAGTTCAAGGACCTTTGTCCATTTCCTGATGCAATGGTACCTCGAGGCTTTCAGATACCAAAATTTAAAAGATATGATGGGACAGGGTGTCCTATAGACCACTTAAGATCATTTTGTGGGGAGCTAGATGCTGTGGCAAACAATGACGGAGCGTTGATACGTCTGTTTCAAAAATCTCTGAAAGATAATGCCCTAGACTGGTACACATCATTGGACTGTCATCGCATCAGGACTTGGGAGCAGCTCTCCCAGGCTTTCATCGACAGGTTCGCATACAATCTTAACATGGCACCCAGGAGAGCGGACCTTGCAGCTCTCAGGCAAAGAAGTGATGAAACATTGTCAGCTTACGTTGGACGGTGGCGGGCCATGGCCGCTAGAATGAAGACTCCCATCGACGACGAGGAGCAAATCTCCATGATCATCCACTCGGCAAATCCAAGTATCTCTGGATACCTCGTCTCATATCCGTATGCTAACTTTACCCAACTCATCCGCGCCGGGGAACAAGTCGAAGCCGGAATAAGGGCTGGGATGATCTCCCCTTGGTGGCCTCAGCAGGCCTCTCCAGTACAACCGATAGTGGAAGGTGAGCCTACCGGATACGAGAGCGATAATGATAGTGTTCCCATCTCCCATCCAATGGAAGAGGATGATCTTGTCGTCTCTACCGAAGGTGCACTATTCCTCCCTCAGCATGGACAACCGCAACAACAGCAACAGTCAAGATGGAACTCACAGTTCCCTAATCAAGGTTGGCAAGGGGCACCCCTAACCAGTCCAGTTTCAGAACCCCTCATCCTGCAAGGGGCATATCCAGTCGGTCCAGTCTCCGCAATGCGAGGGGCACTTCCTGCCTGTCCAATTGTCATCAGCCAAGAAGAGCCTCCTCTCCAGTTTATTCGTGCCATCGACTCTAGTTTAGAGTTCGAGCCTCTCATCCTGCAAGGGGCACCGTCGGTTATTTCAATCTCAGAGTCCATCATTATGCAAGGGGCACCTTCAGTCGGTCCATTCTCTGCTCCCGTTTCTAAGCATGGGCACAATCAGCCCATCTCAGACAACTAAGGAGACAATCTCCCTAGCGCAGCATCGGCAAAACAGGGGCATGGTCTGCTCAGTTCGAGCCAAGGGCAAATCCTACCCATCTCAGCATCAATCAACCAGGGGCACAACCTGCCTGTCTCAACAATAGTCAGTCAGGGGCACAACTTGCCCACTCCAGCTTACCAAGGGCAAAGCCTGCCCGTTTCTCCAGCGAACAACCAGGGGCACAACTTGCCCACCGCACTTGTCTATTCGACTTCTACTTCAGCCATCGTCCTCCAAGAAGAAGACCCTTCCTTGAACAGCATGCCACATGCCCTAGCAGAGTTGGGGCCCAGCTTCAATTATGTGGCCACTATCGAGGAGGTCGAAGGGGAGATTGATGTCCAGGTTCGGATCGATCCAAAAGCATCAACCATCACTCTTCAGGTCTTAGACATCTCAGCTTCATTCCATCTCCTTTCCGATCGGACCTGGTTTCACAGAATCGGTGCCATCTCTTCAAATCTTCACCAAAGGGTCAAGCACATCTTCGGAGATAGGGCGATCACCATCATTACCGATACCGGACAATTTCCCATGGTAGAAGCATCCAACCTCCGAGAGCCTACCATCCCAGCCATGGATGCACAACGCTCTAATGGGGAGGTCTCATACCATCACAATGCAAATTACTTCCCTCGCGCATGTCCCATTGGATCGAACTACGTCTTCCTTCCTGTCGAGCGTCAAACCTTCTACTATCAGCTCGAATATCAAGACTCGACCCGAATCATGGGAGTTCAAGAGATTGTGGATAGAGAAAGACTGCGGTATCGGCCTACTCGGATTAGGAAACCAAAGCACAGAAGTATCAGAAAAAGACAAGGTCATCAAGAAGAAGTCAATCTCTACATCCGCACACCAATCCAGTCTATCAATGCAGGGATTATCTATCCTGATGATGGGCTGGATTCCACCTTCAATGATCAAGCGAGCAGATTAAGTCTGATAGAGTTGCCCAAAGAAGACTCAAGCAAGGGGCAGGAATTTCCCCCATCGACTGGATTGTTGTTCTGATCTCACCTCAGCCAGATGAACCCGAAGAGCTACAATACACTGGGGATGAGCCAGGAGAAATCGCATCCGACACCGACTCGGAGCCCAATTCCAGATCTGCCATGACGTTTGGGCACAACGATGAGGGTTGGCCTACTGATCCCTCTAGCCCTGCCTCCTGAGGGGAAGGAGTGTAGGGCAGTAACAGGTTTGTAGTCCCCATGACGGCACAATAAAAGTCGACAGTGCTCGGCTCCCTGAGCTGAATCAGGCAACACCTGGTTCACATCGCCGTCTTGCTCGGGTCTTTTTCAAAAAATTTCAAAAAAAAAAATCAGAAGATTCAAAAACCCAAAACACCAAATATTTCAAAAAAAAATTCAAAATTTCAGAAAGTCCAAAAAGTTCAAAAAAAAAATCCAGATATTCACAAAATTCCAAAAAACCAGAAAATCTTTGAAAGTAAAAAAAAAAAAATCTTTTTCAATAAAAGTGTCAAGTCTGTCTGTCAAAGCACTTGAGTATGAAGTTGACTTATAAGATTTCAATCTAGAGTTGGACTTCAAACTCAAGGGTCTGGACAAAGCCAAATGATGAGGAAAATGATGAGCTGACTCCCAAACTTAGAGGGTCTCCTCGAAAGTTCGAACTAAAAGCCGATGTCATCTCAAAAAGTTTCAAAATTATAAACCTAGGATCTCCTGAGACCCATAAGGAAGTGTGCATTGAGAATCCTTGTCCCCGAAAAATAAGCAGAGAATGATCGAATTTTTGAAGTCATGACTTCCCAATCTTGCATCCTGTGAAGACTCATCGATCAAAAACTCATCAAGCCTATCAAGAAGATGCTGCCAAGACTATGCTTGCATTCCATGCTGGAGTGTGCGACTTGACAAATGATCGAAGAAACCTCACAGCTCGATGAAGACAGATTGTTGCCAACATGTCAGAAAGCACTTCAAGTGTCAGCAACATGCACATCGGATCCATGTGTGTGCTTCAAAATTCTACAACCTGATAACGCTCCAGCTATTCCCTGTACAAGGTATCTACATCAGCAGAAAGATCGACTTGGCATCATCTAGCGGCCATACACATATACTTGTGGCAGTCGATTACAGCACAAAGTGGATGGAGGTAATATTCTGATCTCGCACGATAATTCTCATGAAGAATGACATCATCAATTGTTAAAGGTTCCCACATGCTATCAAAATTGGCAATGGGACGCCCTTCGGAATCTAAGGATGAAAGACTTCCTCGAGAAACTTAAAATCAGAAGACAGACCTACGAGTTCAACTCAAAATCCCGTCAACATGAGTGCTGATGAAGAATGAAGCCGAAGAAAGAAAAGTCATATCGGGTTTACGACAAGCACTGCTGCATCTATCAGTCTCAAGGGGCAAGGCCCAAGGATCAGAAAAGTTCTTCCAAGAAGTGCCATCAGGCTCACCAACTGAGGGGTAAGGATCTTCCAGAGCCAATCAACGCCGACAACGTGAGAATCTCTCACAGGTAAGCCAATCCAACCTTATCAAGAGTTACATTAGTAGAGCTGAAGTCAAGAGGTCAAGGCTTAGACCTCTGAGAATCTCTTCCCGTCCACCAATAAGTGTTCCAAATAAAGGGTTCAAAAGTAAAAAAAAAAAAAAGAAGAGAAAAAAAAAGAATAGAGCAAAAAAAAAGGGGGGCACACAACCCAAAAAACAAAAAAAAAAGAGAGAAGAAGAAGAAGAAGAAAGAAAGAAAGAAAGAAAGAAAGAGAAAAAAATCGACCCAAAAGAAACACATCCATCCATCCACCCACCTCAGAAGGGTCTGTAGCTAAGGTCGACAGCTCTGCCATTGTAACTTAAGATAAGGGCCAAAAGGTTACCATCGGCCGGCAACGACGGATTCCTGACCTCTGGTCGCCGCACTTATCCAAAAAGAAAAAAAAAAAGAGAAGAGATGTGTGCCTAAACAAAGAGGGCGGAGTGAAAACCCGAAAGGGCGCTCCGAGTAAAAACAGTGGGCACACAGCGGACTTGGTGAAAACTCGAAAGGGCGCCAAGGGTAAAAACAGCATAGCTGCCAAGGGGTAGGCAAGATCAAATACCCGGGACGTGGTGAAAATCCGAAAGGGCGCCACGGGCAAAAATGACGAGCAAGCCGGACGCAGCGAAAACCCGAAAGGGCGTTGCGGGTAATAATGGCTAAGAAAAAAAGAAAAAAAAAGCAGGTACATGAGAGATCCAAACGACATGAAGATTCAATGGAAGCAAGGATGGCAGCTATGAGTCGAGAATTCTTTCAGGATCTGCCCAAATTCTAGGGGCAGGATACCATTGCACACTATCTTAAGGGGACCAGGACCCTTGGTGAATAATTAAGAAAATCGAGTATGACATCAGGCTGAGTCAAATATTCTGATTCCTACGTCTAAAAGCACATGTCCAAATCACGCACAGACAGAGAAGCACTTGACACAAATTTTTACTTCATGATTTACATATATGTTCCAAAAGAAAAAAAAATCTTACAGGGCTTTCAAAATAAACATCCCCCAGCCAATTCACAGAATGCTTTATACAAGCGTCTTTCTCTCGATCATTCCCCCCAGAAGGTAAGTATCTCTCTTCCTGCTTTAATGCTTTAATCCTTTTGCTAAAGTATTTTCTCTCCTCACAGGTACCAGAAAGCAATCTAAGATCAGCCCATCAATGTCTGTCATGGCCCCGTCTCCACCATCCATCACATCATCCATGTGACCCACACTCAAGGGATGCATAGCCTCACCTATGCCCCATCCTCCCATCTCATCCATGCCATCCATTTCTCCCACAATCAAAGCCCCATTCAAATATGGAATTTCAGCATGGCTGCCATTAATGGGGCCATTCAAAGCTCCACCAACAACCATCTCTAGCCCCTCATCAATGCCCCCTCTTAATGACCCATCTACCCCATCCATTAAAGGCATCTCCCCTTCATCAAAGCTCATTGGAAAATCTGAAGTGTGGGACCCACCATGGGCAGCCCCCACAGCCCCTAAATCTCCACCATCCATGGCCCAAGAAGGGACAAAGCAAGATGAGGACAAGATGATGAGGAAAGAAGAGACAAAGAGAAGATTCATTGTTGGAATCGAACCTGAACGTACAGAGTAGGTGGGGACAGCAGCAACAGAGACCAAGGAATGTCCGAGCACGAGCCAGCTCGGGCCGCTCAAGAGGCGAGCCCTGGGCGGCCTGCTCTGAGCCGCCCGTACGGACGCGGTTCCTCTCTCTCCGCGGGATTGGCTTCAAGGTTCTTGGTAGGTGAGGCTGACAGTCCACGTCAGCAGATGGCACTCCGTAGGCCGCCCAAGGCTCCGGTCCACTCTAGATTTCAATTGAGACTGATCGAGATCATATAAAAGGTGCCCCACCGGTCCAATTATGAAGTAATGCGGCCAGAACATGGCTGATCAAGTCAAAGAGAAGGAAAGGTGATCAAGTGGGGGCCACAAGCAATCCAAGTCATTCAAAGACTAGATCACCATGATCTAAACCATTGAAGAACCTGCATGAGCCATCAAACAACAAGATCAAAGGGCTGATCATCAAAAGAAGGGCCAGAATCCAAGATCTAATCATCAAGTGGGCCCACAAAGCCAAGTCAAGCGATCTGAGACATTCAAGCCATCATCCACACCATGAGAAGCCTTCTTACCCTCACAAATCATCAAAAGAGGTGCCCCAAAGTAAAGCCAAGATCGCAAGTGGGCCCACAGGGGCGAATCTATCAATCTGAACCATTCAAGGGCTAAATCATCAGGATCCAAACCATTGGAAGGCTTACACAAGTCAGAAAGCAGCAAGATCAAAGACATGATCATCAAGAGAAAAGGCCGGAATCCAAGATCCGATCATCAAATGGCCCGCAGGGCCAAATCAAGCAATTCGGACCACTCAAATCACAGTCAGCCCCGTCAGAAGCCAAATAAAGCAAGGTAAGTATGCTCAACCCCAGTTTTGGTCCGAAGACCTTAAACTACGTCGGGATCAGGATCCCGAGGGATTTTCAATAAAAGCCGACATCGGTTTGGATCGAATCAAGACCTGACGATCTCAGACATTTTCAGAAAACTAAAAAAATATATACATCACTTGTACAGTTTCTGGTCCGAAGACCTTAAACTACGTCGGGATTAACGTCCCGAGAGATTTTCAATAAAAGCCGGGATCGGCCATGACTGCTCGAATCAAGATCCGCTGATACCGGATATTTTCTAAAAAAAAAAGAACAAAAAAAAAAATATGTTTGCCCCCTTTTGTACAGTTTCTGGTCCGAAGACCTTAAACTACGTCGGGATCAACGTCCCGAGAGATTTTTAATAAAAACCAGCATCGATCCCAGCCTTTCAGGCCAAGGTCTAATGATCTGGATCATTTCGAAAAACACAAAAATGTTTGCCCCTCTTTTACAGTTTCAGAGTCCGAAGACCTTAAACTACGTCGGGATCAACATCCCGAGAGATTTTCAATAAAAACCGGCATCAGCCTTGATCAAGGTTCGATAACCCGGATCATTTCAAAAACACCAAAAATATTTTAAAGCTTTCCACAAAAACCAGCATCAATCTCGATCACCCGAGTTGAAATCTGGAACCTTTTCAAAAAAAAATAATAAAAAACAAAAAAAAATTGATTCACCAAAAATTTCAACTGCACAAATTCATCTCCACTGGTCCGAAGACCTAAAACTACACTGGGATTAACTTCTCGGGGGCTTTCTTTCCTAACCTGTTCCAGACATGGCTGACACTTGATCGTACGGGTGTCTGGAATCTCCTAAACAGGTAAAGGCAGCAGGCGCGCAAATTACCCAATCTTGACACGGGGAGGTAGTGACAATAAATAACAATACCGGGCTCTTCGAGTCTGGTAATTGGAATGAGTACAATCTAAATCCCTTAACGAGGATCCATTGGAGGGCAAGTCTGGTGCCAGCAGCCGCGGTAATTCCAGCTCCAATAGCGTATATTTAAGTTGTTGCAGTTAAAAAGCTCGTAGTTGAACGTTGGGATGGGCCGACCGGTCCGCCTCTGGGTGTTCATCCGAAGATGTAAAACTACGGCACTTAACTGTGTGAAACTCGTCTTGCTCGCTGACGTAAAATGGATCGGGTGCCTTACCAGCAGTAGAAGCTGGAAGTGGATGAAAATTCCACACTTTTCCCTGCATTTCAGAAAAATCACAAAATACAAAAATATTGCAAAGTCACCTCTTCAAAAATCACAAGAAAAAATATGTCCCTTGCTTTCAAATTAAATATTGGCAAAAATCACAAAAAAAATATTTCCTTTGCTTTCAAACCAAAGTATTGTCAAAAAATCACAAAATATCTCCCTTGCTTTCAATCAAGATATTGTCAAAAAATCACAAAAATATTTTCCTTGCTTTCAATCGAAATATTGTCAAAAATCACAAAAATATTTCTCTTGCTTTCATCAAAAATATTTCGAAAATCACAAAAAATATTTCCTGCGTTTTCAATAAACCGATCTCTATCCTGACCACTCAGTTGAAACTCGGACCACATATTTACAAAAAATCACAAAAATTAGCATCCCCAGCACTACAATTCAGGAGTCTTGAACTCCGCTCACTTCACAGTATGGGATGACGGATCCAATTGCCCGCAAATTGGAATATTGACCAAAACGGGCAACCAAACACCATCTCAATCACACGTATGCCCAGAAGAACACCTTGAAGTTGGATAGCATCCTCGTACATTCTCATTAGCAAAGAAACAGCATCTTGGGACGATGGACTTGATCGACCACGGGTCGGGATCTTGACCAACCCGCTGTCCAAACCTCCGTATCAAAAAGAAAAATCCCCAAGGGAGTACAACCCTGCAAGCAATAAGCTCAAAATTCTCTGCATCTCCAGCAAAAGCAAAATCATCAAACGAAAAGAGAATGAGCCAAGCCATGCATTCATCATGCATCTCCATGCATCAGCATCCATCGCATCAATCATCATGTTTACCTGCTTTCAAAATAAAAGTCGATTAGCTAAAGACCCCATAGGCATCCCTAAGTGGAGGCACATGCAAACCAGATTTTTATTTCAAAAAGACAAAAAAATATTTCTATTCGCAAATAAAAACCCCACGGAGTATCACTCCCTAGAGTGGGTATCTTTTCAAAAATCCAAAAATATTTTTCCAGTAGAGCGTTCTGCCTCCAACACGCAGGGAGATCTTCCATATCTCTGGGTAGGAGCCGACGCAAAAATCAAATAAGATCTGATGTCTCGCGGTTTCCCCGGAGATCATCGGATCCAATGCACTCAAAGTACGGTTGAACTGAACTCCAGTGTCAGTGCGGTCGTACCACATGCCAAGATACAAAAAAGATGAAAGCCAAAAGGCTCGGTCACAGAAACCATTTGAACAGGTGGAAACGATGAATTGTAACCCAAGTATCAAAATCAGCAGATTAGGTGGAAAGAGTTCACCCGCACATACCTAGGCGTGGATGCCTGAAGTACCTTGACTGAGTCCAAGTCGGCGTAGTAGAATCCCGTAAGACTATCTGACGCAGGGCGTCTAACCACTTTGACAGTCAAGCGAAACAAGTACTCCTGGAGTGATCTGGGAAAACATCAAACATCACACAATCAGTCTCAGGGTCAGTATCCTCGTAAGACTAGCGAACGCAGAGGCTCTGCTGTATCTTTCCGATGTTAGTACCGATCGGGAATGGAAGGGTTGCGATTGGGTACCCAGGTTGCAGCAAACTGCAGGGACAATCGCAACGTTTTCTCCAAACTCTCGCGGTATGTGCGAGTTATCAATTTTCAGACAATCAACTGACTCAGATACAAAGGACAACAAAGATTCCAGACCACAATCAAGGAAAGAATGAATTGCAAACTAAGCATCGAAACCAGCGGATCGGGTGGAAAAAGCCCACCCGCACATACCTAGGCGTGGATGCCTGAAGTACCTTGACTGAGTCCAAGTCGGCGTAGTAGAATCTCGTAAGACTATCTGACGCAGGGCGTCTAACCACTTTGACAGTCAAGCGAAACAAGTACTCCTGGAGTGATCTGGGAAAACATCAAACATCATACAATCAGTCTCAGGGTCAGCATCCTCGTAAGACTGTCGACGCAGAGGCTCTGCTGTACCTTTTCGATGTTAGTACCGATCGGGAATGGAAGGGTTGCGATTGGGTACCCAGGTTGCAGCGCATGCAGGGACAATTGCAACGTTTTCTCCAAACTCCCGCGGTATGTGCGAGTGATCGGTTTCCAAACGATCAACTAGCACAGATGCAAAGGCAAGCAATGATTTCAGACCATGATCCATGAATGACCGGGTCAGAAGTGGGGTGTCCACTCGCTTTGGCATTCGGTTGCACGCAACCTCTGCCAAAGAGGGGCATCTGTAGACACCCCACCTTCGGCTACACTGTTGGTAGAGATAGCTGGATGAATGGAGGACCATACCCCCAAATCCCAAGTCCAAACTCAGCCAAACTCACCCTTGTAAGCCCCATTCCATAGCCCAGTTTAAGCCTGAACCCAGTCAACCCAGTCCTAAACACCACCCTGAAAAACCCCTCATAAAAAAAGGCCAGTCAAAAAATCCTAAAAAAGTCAAACTCACTGAGTCAACCCGTCGAGTCAAAACACCGAGTCAAAACACCGAGTCAAACCACCGAGTCGACCCGCTGAGTCAACTCACTGAGTCGACCAGCGAGTCTAACAGCAGCCCCGAGCGAGCGACCGTACTCGCTGGAAACCGAGGAGCGGCCGTACGGGCGGCCCATAGCAGGCCGCCCGGACAAAATTACGTAAACTGCCACTCCTCGCTGCTATAAATACCCCCCTCCCTTTCTCATTTCAACATCCCTTCAAGTCCAGCCAGTCCGGGTGCGGTCCGAGTCCTCATCCACCCCTTGGCCCATTTTTCCACCAAGGAGAGCCCGAGTGAGGAGAGTCTAGCCCTGGTCCAGCCCAGCCTGACCACTGGTCCAAGCCTCCCAAGCCATCCAAGTCTTGATCCAGCCACTCGAAGCCAACCCTTGCGACACCTCCGTCCACCCAGCTACTCTTTTCCAGCATCATCTCATTTGCATCTAGCATAAGTGCAACATTTACTTTTCTTCCAACCCCCCTGCTTCACTGCAAGCACTTTGATTATTCAAGCACACCTGCATATGTCTTAAATTAAGCACCTGTCAGTTCGAGCGTATGCTCTGGGCTTGCCCGTTGTTGGAACCTGCCCATCAGAAACTCTTACTGTTCAGACCTGCATTCACGTACATATCACTATAAGCATTTTGAATATTCAAGCACACAGCATGCATCATCTCGCATAAAACACCTGTCAGTTCGAGCGTACGCTCTGGGCTTGCCCGTTGTTGGAACCTGCCCATCAGAAACTCTTACTGTTCAGACCCGCATTCATGCATCATGTTATCCATGAGAATATACGAGGATTAAACTAGACTTTCAAGTATTCGATCGATTCTGTGAAGTAGAGGCCGTACTTTGGTACGGGCAGTGTGTGGGGTGCTTAACCTCTTCCCACCCTGTAACCGTGATCCCTTACCTTGAATTTCTAGCCGCAGATCAATAGGAGTCATTTTAGAGGAAGGAATCTTCGGATTCTCTTCTCTAACGTTTCTACAGGGTCTAGCCGACTGTAGATTCGAAGTAATTGGCTAGTGGCGACTCTGGTCTTATATAAATTCACTTAAACATATCCAGCTTAACACGACAACCAAACGAAGCCCTCGAGAACGAGGCAAGCCAGTGGCACAAACGGCGATTTCGCACTCATGCATCCTCATCTCCTTCTTTTCCGAAAGGAAAGGGGAAGGAAGAAGAACGTCATGTGGGAGCGCGAAAAATCGGCGAGGGTCCACAGGATCTAAGATGTTTTAATTCGTTTTTAGTTGGTTTTAAGATTGGTTTTCATGATTATGAACAATGGTTTGAAGTTAATACAAGTTCTAAGTAGTTTTTCTTAGTCTTATGATGACTCATGGATATTTGGGAGAATTATTTAAGTTCTTAATTGTTGTGTGCTAGTCTAGACCTGTATGATCCGAGGAATTGGAGTACGCTCTAGTACTATGATCTTCATGTGGGGACTTCCTACGAAAGTTCTACTTTTCTGATTTTCTAAATTATGTATGGGACTGTGCATGTGATTTGAGTCAAGTTCAAATCACAATCTAGACTTGTCTTGTGACTGGACTTGAGGATGGTTATGATTGTGATCTTATCCTATTGGAATTGGGATTGACCTATGCAATTGAGTATGCTCTTCCTAGCTTGCATTGAGTGAATCATATACATTGGCCGTACATATGACAGATTATATGGTTTAACAACTCTATCATCCCGCTAGATAGATCTTAATATCGATTCTAGTTGAGAAAGTGAGAAACCACAGCGAATTGAGCATCAAGGAATGCTACAAGTGGATCCTTGAACCCCTAGTGCCTTTTTATAATTGTTTACATTCAAATTAGTTTAAAGTTGTTACTTACATCAATCTCATACAAAATCTGGTTGTTAGCTCTCAATAGACACTATTGGATGTGTTTGTGAATTCATACACAAGTCCCTGTGGATCGACCTCGGTCTTACCGAGTTTATTACTACATCGCAACCCTACACTTGGGGAAGCGAACAGCTAACTGGTTTGATTGGGTTGAGTTTAGGGTTTTGGGCTCAGATAATGTTTAAATTAAGGTTTAAGACTAGGGTTTGGGCTTAGGATTAACTATCTAATCGAATGGAATTGGTCCAACCTTTAGCAAGCTTGTCAGCCTGGGGTGGGGGTGTCTACAATGTAGTGGAATCCAACGAGGAGGTTGATGGTGATGGTGGCGATGTATTGACCAATCTAGATTCGGGCATCTCAGTAATAAGTGGATTCTAGATTTGGGGGCATCGTATCATATGTGTCATCATCGGATTTAGTTCACCACATATAACAAGATGAGGGTGGCCTGATGTTTGTGGGTGATGACTATGCCTGTAAGATAGTCGGTATTGGATCAGTGCCCATCAGGATGTTCGATGGGACGAAACATATTCTGACAGATGTGAAACACGTTTTGTATCTTAAGAAGAATTTGATATCTCTTGGAGCACTAAAGGCACTCGGATGCATTTCAACGAGGTTAATCGCGTCCTACGAGTTTCAAAATGGGTGCTCATCATCATGAAAGCATAGAGAAGCGGAAACATCTATAGATTAATCGAAAATACCATATTGGGTGTAGCTACAAACTGTAGCGGAGTCCGCGTCTGTACATGTGTGGCATGCACACCTAAACCACATGAGCGAGCGAGGGATGAGGGTACTTTCTGAACGATGTCTTATTCTTATTTTTAAAAGTGTAGATTTTAATATATGTGAGCATTGTATATGGTAAGCAATTTAGATTGTCATTTAAATCGAAAAAACATGTTAGTAGAAGTGTTTTAAATTATGTGTATTCTGATGTGTGGGGGCCGTCACCCGTGATTTATGGAGGGTAGTTGTACTTTATCACTTTTCTCGATGACTTCTCTAAAAAGGCATGAGTTTATTTCTTGAAGAATAAATTCGATGTTTTCACTACCTTCAAGATATGAAAGGTGATGGTTGAAAACCAGTCAGGGTAGAAAGTGAAAGTGTTGAGGATGAACAATGGAGGTGAGTTCACTTCAAAAGAATCTAATCGGTACTATAAGGATGAATGGATTGTGAGGCACAACACAATCAGGCATACACCTAAGTAAAATAGTGTGCTGAGTGGATGACTCAAACTCTCTTAGAAAGATCCCAATGCATGCCAAGTAACGTTAGGTTGGGCTACGAGCTATGGACTGAGGCTTCAAACACGACTTATTTATTGGTTAATCGGTCTCCTTCTATAAAAATAAATTGTAAACTTTTAGAGGAGTTGTGGAGTGGTCATGAAGTGGATTACTCAGGGCTGCTAATATTTGGTTGTGATGTTTACTCTCATGTATTGTCAGTTGAGAGAGATAAGGTAGATCAAAGGGCAAAGAAATGTGCTTTTATGGGCTTTGTAGATGGTGTGAAGGGATACATATTGTACAACTGAGTCACATGAAAAATCATGATTAGTTGGGACTTCAAGTTTGATGAGGACTTCTTATTCCATAAGAATGGATATAAGGAAGTAGAAAATCAATTATGGACGTTAAGATTGAAAAGGATGAAACACAGGACAAAGTCAAGCCACAGACAAAGGTACAAGAGCAGGTGGAACCGCCACCAATGAGAAGGAATCCACCAAGAGATCATAAATTACCAACTAGATACAGAGATGACTTAAACATTGCATTCATCCTCAGTACGGATGAGGGAGATCCATTTACTTTTTAAGAGGCTTTTGATGATTTAGATGCCAAAACGTGAAAGGTGGTGATGCAAGATGAGATTGCTTCTTTATATAAGAATGAGATGTGGGAGCTGATGGAGCTTCCAGTTGAGCGTAAAGAAATCAGGTATAAGTGGAAAGAAACAGGATAGGTACAAGGAAAGACTGGTAACAAAGGGTTATACGCAGAAGGAGGGTGTCAACTTCAACGAGATTTTCGCACCTGCAGTGAAGCAAATATTTATCAGGTTCGTGTTGGCGTTGTTGCGCAATACAACATTAAACTAGAACAAATGGATGTGAAAAAATGCTTTCTTACATGTAGAGTTAGAAGTGAAGATCTACATGAAGTAACCAAAAGGGTTTGAGGTACAAGGATCAGAGAATAAAGTTTACAGGTTGAGGAGGTCGTTTTATGGCCTAAAACAATTGCTTAGGTAGTGATATAAGAAATTTGATATTTTCATGGTGATTTGACGATTTACTAGAAGTGAATATGATCATTGCATTTACTTCAACGCAATAGATGATAAAAAATTCATCTTACTGGTATTATATGTTAATGACATGCTCATCGCCAAGCATAATATGCCTGAGATTAACATATTAAAGACCAGTTATCAGGGACATTCGAGATGAAAGATTTAGGGGCTACAAAGATGATTCTTAGCATTGATATAAACAAGGACAGGGAGAGGAGCGGGCTAAGGCTGTCTCAAATAGATGACATTAAAAAGGTCTTAGTCAAGTTTGGGATGGACAAGGCTTAATTCGTTAGCACACTCGATGCTCCTTACTTTCAACTTTCTTCTGAACAATGTCCTACTATAGATGAAGAAAAGAAGGTTATATCTCGTGTGCGCTACTCAAGCATAGTTGGTATCTTAATATATGTCATGGTTTCTGCAAGACTGGATATTTCACATGCAGTCAGTGTTATGAGCAGATACATGTCAAACCCTAACAAGCAACATTGGGAGACAGTGAAATGATTACTTCAGTATTTACGGGGTATAAAAGACTATGTTTTGATAATTGAAAAATCAAAAGGAAAGCTTGTAGGCTATGTAGATTTACGTTATGCAGGGAATGTGGATAATAGAGGGTTGACTTTCGGTTGCTCATTTGTATTTACTGGTGGAGTGGTAAATTGGATGTCGAAGCTTCAATCTGTTGTGATTCTTTCCATAACATAAGCTAAGTATATAACGGTGACGAATGCATTCAAGGAAGGTGTTTGGTTGAGAGGCGCGATGAATGAATTAGGGCTTTAGTAGGAAGATGTGGTGGTTAATTGCGATAGTAAAAGCACAATCAATTTTGTGAAAAATTCTGTTTATCATTCCCATACAAAACATATTGATGTTCGTCATCATTTTATCTGACAGGTGCATGAGGAAAGTTGAGTTATTCTTGAAAATATTCATACAAGCATGAATCCATTGGACATGATTACGAAGGTGGTTCTTGCAGAGAAGTTTTAAGTTATGTTCAACTTCTCTGGGTTTGACAATGAAAGAATGAAGATAGAGTGTGCATGAGAAGCGACGTTGGCAGATAAAGCTATGATGGAGATCAATAGAGATAGAGGAAGCATCTTGAAACAGTGAAGGATTCATGAAAGATTTAAAGCTTGGTGGGGATTGTTGAAAGGAGCCTTAAATCTTCAGTTTTAAGGGGGTGATCGGTTGACCGACCATTGTGGTTGGTTAATCGAAAATACCCTAGATGAGACAGATTAGTCTCTGGATAGTTTTGGGCATGTTTGATCAACCAACGTTTGGGTCTCGATCGGTCAAAAGTAGTTAGAATTCCTTGCAAACTCTCTGGACTATTTTGGGTGTGTTCGATTGACCGAACATGTCAGTTCAAGCGACCAAGGGATCATCGGTTGATGTCGATCGACCAACCGACGGTTCATGCGATTTTTAGTAAGTTTGTGTTATTTGTTTCCTGTTCCAGTTGTAACACTATATATATGCATGTAATATGAGATTATGGTATTCTAATCGTAGGAGGGAGATTTAAAACGTTTCTCAGTTTGCTAAGGAGGAGGCTAGGTTGTTTCGAATCTGTAAGTTCTATTTCTATCTCTTGTAATTTGGTTTCATAATGAATTGATGTAGCTTTGTCCCATGGTTTTTTCTTACAAGGATTTTCCACATAAAATTTATAAGTTCTTTGGTTTGCTATGCTTGTATGATTATAATTGCCTTGTTTAATTCTTCTCTAAGTTACTTCCACGGTCCCAACAAAATGGCGATAAAATATATAGTGGTAGATACATTATTCGCCACTAATATTAATGTCAGAATACCAGAGGATGCCACCTGGCATGTGTTGTCTATAGTGGTGGCTAAATTATCCTCTACTTCAGACTTTAATCATTACAGAAAACCAAAAGGTGTCACTTGACCTATTTAATTGCCTATATATTAACGGATCTAAACTCCCACCACTATATGAAAAAAAAAAAATTGTGCGATTAATGTTGTTGGTAGGGTTAAAATGGTGGTAAAATTTATAATGGCAAATAAAATACCCTAGCATTATATGTTTTAGTGGAGTGTAAGTTGTCCGCCACTATACTCAGTCGTTTAAGACGATCGTAGGATTCTTTACACAACGATGGATAACGTATCCGCCACTAATTCGCTGCTATATAAATGGCCAATCGTTATTTTTGTCGGTAACAAGGTACACAACGGCAAAAAAGATTATATCCACTGTTAGCAACAACCACTATAGGTTTAGCATATTCGCTATTGTAGCAGACTGATGGTTTGCGTCATTATATATACTTTATTATGGTGGAATATTGGATCTACCGCTAAGGACTGCCACCATATATAGGTCACTTTAGTTATAGTGTTAGGATTCCCCACAAGTTGTGATGCCAAACGAAAACTTAAAAATAAATTTAGTATGTTCCATGCACTCTGATTTGAATATATTTAAGTTGAGATAGGTTAGTTTAAACCATAATGAATTTTCAGAACATTTAATCCATAAAATTCTACTAGACAACAAAGGACAAAATAAATAACCAAACTTATAAAATTCTTAACTATTAAACTTCATTCCGTTCTTTCTTTCTTCTTCTTTTCTTTTCTTTTCTTCTTCTTTTTTGTGTTAAATCTATAGTCAAACTAACTGAAAAATACTTCATCAAACTATGTAGATGCTCTACCCAAAACGGGAATAACTACTCCTAAAAAATTTAATAGGACTTCATCAAATCATCTTCAGTCGACTCGGAAGGCCCCTAAAACTTGAACGGGTCAAACACAAAAGGTCTTGGTACATCTAAAAAATAACCAGTGGACCCGATTATCAAATCCAGAACCTAACGCATTTGATCCTAAACAACCATCCCGACTCCTTGGAAACCTTTAGCATGTCTCATTTCCGTAAAGTTGTCTTTGGTCGACGTAGGAAGCACCAAAATCTGAGCGGGTTAAGTCATAAGGGTCCCCAACACTTCCTGAAAACAACCAATGGACCTGATTGGCAGATCTAGAACCAGGTGAACCAAATCTAGGCCAATTAACTAGACTATTCAAGAACTTGGAGTCTGCCTCACCTTGATAAAATTGTCTCTACACGACTTGGGAGGCACTTATATTGAAACGAATTGAATAAAAAGTGCCCCAACGCCTCCCAAAAACAATGAACAAACCCAATCGATTGAAAACTCTTGAATTTAGCAGATCAAATTGCAACTAAACTTTCAAGCATACCAGAACTTTGTTCATATGCTGAACGAGAGGAATTGTATGAAAGATGACAAATCATATTGTCAGTTAGTGATTGGCCGACGATCCACCTAACACACTTTTAATCAATAGATTTGTTCCCTAACACTTGGTGAAACAAAAATAGAAAGGAGTATGATATCACCGTTGTTCAGTTGCTAGCCTATAGTGGAATGTCTATAAATGTTGCATAACAACTACCATTTGGGACAGTTCATCTGCCCTCAACCCTAGGTTGTATGAAACAAGGCTAGATAATCTTTTTCCTCATTGTCTGCACGAACCTTATGGGTTTTGTGAAGTGAGGCAAGATATAATGGTATTAAAATTCTATCAAATTCCCAAAAAACCCTAACTTTGTTAAAGTAGAGATTGCACGTCATGCAGACAAAAAATGGTGCCTAAGCTATTTTTCATGTCATTGAGGCCGTTACTCGGAATTTACTATCATATATAGACTAATCACAAGATTCACTCAAGCTGGAAAATCTTATAATTCCCTAACCTATAAGCACTATTCTACAAGTTCTAGCCAGCCGTAAATTTTAATTCTCATTTGGCTAGTGACGACTTCAAGTTATATGCAATATCTCATCCAATTCAAATCACACCTCAATCACACAAATGTTAAAGGCGAGTAAAAAAAAAGGCCAAGTAAGTGAGACACCAAATTTGCGTGGAAGCGTTCATAGACTAATAACAAGTTGGAAGTCAACGGATCATAAATAAATTCCTTAAGATTATAGCATCAATTTTAAAACTTTTGAATAAAATATATTTCATCTTAGCAAGCCAATATTATTCTTATTATAATAAGATGATGCCTTTTTTCATATTAAATTCATTACCTAGCATAATATAAAACAAAGAAAAAGAAACACATCTTTTCATTTATTTAATATCAATACAAGCACACTCTTTAACCCGAGTCTAAATATATTTGGAGCTTATTTAGAAAAGTATTCAACAAAGTAATTTTATTTCAAAATATTTCTCAAGATAACTAATGATAATAACTTAGTAATGACTGAAGTAAGACAAACCTTCATATAATATTTATGACCTAACTTGTCTGTCTCGGTGATGAATGAGATACAATTCCTTGATTTTATTCATCTCTGCAACCACATCTCTCATGCACATTCGTTCTCTTGGAGATTCTGCAGAGCACGATACACCGATTTTGACCATTGAAATCAAGCAATCTTGCATTCTATTTCTTGTATTGATACGATTTTCATTGCCTTGAGTAACTTCAACGTCTTCAATAAGCAGTCGTGGATCAACAATCTCCAATACTCGTTCAGGCAAAGCCAACTTAGAGAAATGATGAAGGCTTAGATTGTCTGTAAACATGTCATCAGTTGGCCGCTTTCCTGTGATCATCTCCAATAGAAGGATTCCATAGCTATAAACATCTCCTTGTGTAGATGCTTTACTGCCCATCGCATACTCTGTAATTTATACATCTCAAATTGGAATGTAAGTGATCATTTAGATACAAATAACATCAAAGGTTGAATTTAGAGAGAGAGAGAGAGAGAGAGAGAGAGAGAGAGAATAATCTATTTAAACAAGTAATTAGTATTTTTGTTATTCTAAGGATCCAAATTTCTAACAACAATTGGTGCTCTATGAACTTGCAAGTTCCTAAGAAATGTTGTACATTGATCAAGACTGTTACTTAAAACAAAGAACTGTGCACGTAAATCATCTGGTGAACAAATTAGTTATTGTTATGATTTTTATGTATCTTAACTAAAGATATTATGTATGGGTAAAAAAAATAGTGACATTATCAGAAAAGAATTCATTATGCCTTATTATGGTGTGATTCATGTGGCATCTAGCTACATCCTTAAAATCAATGAGATTTTGATGCCATCAAAGTTTGAATCTTGTCAAGTGTGGGTCCTTCAAATATGAGGTCGATCTTTCAGGACCTGTATCCCGTCAAACATTCTGGTGGCCCCATGGAGTTTTTAATGGTGGAGGTTTAATCATTATTGTTTCCTTTAATATAGTCCACCTAAAATTTGGATCTGTTCAATTTTTGAATGGTGCCCTACAATGATATGCCAAAATGGATGGACGGTGTGGATGTAAGGCATATACATCACAGTGAGGCCCACAGTGAGGGATCCACCCAAACCTCAGCCTTATGTGAACAGTGCTCACCTAAATAAATATATATTCACCGTGTTAATTGACACCCATGCAGCATGCTTTCTGAAGCTTCATAGTAGTTTCCTGACTACTAAAAATAAGAAGTTTACACTACGTTAAAACAGTGCTAACATGGTAAGTTTGTAAGAGATGTGATCGTGAGATGCTCCAGAGGTATGCAGAAGTCAGACACTCCACTCGGTGGGCCAGCCAAATATGTGGTTTGAATTAGTTTATTCGGCATACCTCTTAAAAATGCCCTAATGAGTTTACAAGCGTCACTTTTGCGCATTGTTGTTTTCATTGTGGGGTTATCCCTTGTCCCACACACCCAAGTCGCAGATGTGAGGTAGGTTAGGGTTAGAATTTGTCTAAGAAGCTGTAACATGTTTCTCTTTCATGGTGGGTGTGCTCTCACCTTCTTGGGGGTGTGCGGAGAGAGAGAGGTTCCAAGTCCTACTGGTTTGACCACAAGTTATGTTCTACCAAACCGATAAACGCCAACCGCTTATGGGCCTGTTTGAAATGATGTATTTCATGATAATGATGATTGTAATGTAGTTAACCTTTTTCTGCATTTATTATTTACAATATTTAGAGATGTATTTCTTAACCATGGTAGTGTATTTTACTTTTTTTTGCCGCATTTATAATTTACCAAAAGTATTTAGAGGCTGTACGAATGTTGCCACAGCAACTTTTTGATACGGAGAATGAGAGACCACTCTGTGGTGATGTACATGTTTTATTTAGAGAGTGAGCATCGTCTGTGTTGAAAACACAGAAAAATTCAGTGTCGTCTATTCTCATTGGTACACGTCATAGTCAATGACATCAGCTAAAAAAACCAGCCGATTTTCTCTCTCACGTATGGATTGCGTGCTACACAACCCACTTTTACAGCGTGGAATTTCCCTGGGCCTCATCCTAATTTTTATCTGTTAGATCAGAAACGTCCATCAATTTTTTCAGATTATTCTAAAGCATAAGATAAAAAATGAAGCACATCCAAAGCTCAAGTGGACCACACAACAGAAAGCATGCGATTGAACGAAACGTTTAAACCTTCCTACGGTCCACTTTGAGGTTTATTTGCCATCTAACCCCTTCATAAGGTCACTTAGACCTTGATTCAGGGAAACCACAAACATCAGCTTGATCAGAGCTGTCTATTGCAACAAGATGTTTTCAATGGTAGGTGTTCATTTCCTACTCTTTCCGGTCGTGTGGCCCACTTGAGCCTTGGATCTGATTTATTTTCAGCCTCTTGACTAAACGGTATGAAAAAAAAATGATTGGATTGTGTGGATCTAATACATACATCATGATGGACCCCACAGAAGTTACACCTTTCACCTGTTCCGGTAGTGCGGAATTTCTTTAGGTGGGAAATTTACGCTGCCCATGATGACTTATTTCTTAGATCCACACCGTCCATATAATTTTTCAGATCTTTCCAGGATATAAACCTAAAAACAAGTTAGATTCAAAGCTCAACTGGAACACACCATAGGAAACAGTGGAATTGATGCTACCGTTGAAAACTTCTTAGGGCCCAGACGGCTCTGATCAAGCAGATATTTGTGTTGTACCTTCATCCAGGTATGGGTGGACTTATGAACTGGTTACATGTTAGATGAAGCCTCACGCTTGGCCCGAGGAAGGTTTCAACCAAAGTTTGTGTAATCCTGACTACTTTCTTTTGGTGTGGTCCACTTGAGATTTGGATGTCGCTTATTTTTGGAACCATCCTCTAAATCTATTTGGAAAAATTGATAGACGGTGTGGATGTTTATGTGAAATCAATCTGATCACAAGGTGTGCCACCCAATTTCACACTAAGGGCCAAAAAATCAGACCCATCCATGATTCAAGTGCATCACACAATTGGAAAGTGTACAATGCAACGCTCACTCTCCAAATTGTTTCCCTTCCTATGGCTCACTTGAATCATTGATGGTCCTGATTTTTGGGCCTTAGGACTAATTTTTGTGTGCAACCTAATGCTTGCAGTTGATTTCATATTATCATGATCATGGTGGGCCTTATAAAAATTAAGGGTGGATGTCTCTCTTAACTTTTTCTTTTGATGTGGCCCACTTGAATTATAGGTAGGCTAGCCTCTTTTTTTTTTACCCTTGATCTAACTCAGGATGACACATCTAATGGTTGTAGTGGATTTCACAGCGGGCCATGTAAAAACAATAGTGGGCATCCCTTTCCCCGATTGTTTCCCTTGGTATAGCCCACCTAAATCACCAACCAATCTGAATTTTGGGCCTTCAGCCTAACATGGGCTGATGCATCTGTTGGTTGGAGTGGATTTCATATGGGCCACACAAACCCACCCTACTTTGCTCGCATGTCCAGTCTCCTAGGAAGCAAACAGCCAGACTGTGTGTGTGTAAGAAATTAGATAAGTTAATAGATTTACCTGGAGGGATGTATCCAATAGATCCTTTCATTCCAACTGAGCCGGTTTGAGCAACTTCAGATAAGAACCTGGCTAGCCCGAAATCACCCACACGAGCAGTCATGTCATCATCAAGGAGAATGTTGCTCGGCTTTAAATCTCGATGAATGATTGAAGTTTGGCAAAAATTATGAAGATAATCCAGTGCAGAAGCCACATCTATAGCTATGTTTAGCCTTTGAGTAAACTTCAAGTTCCTTCTCAGCTGGTCATAACCATCTCCGTGCAACCACTTTTCTAGACTTCCATTGGGCATGTACTCATAAATTAGAGCTTTAAAATCATTGCCCTTAAAGTCAATGCTTGAGCAACAAGTTAAGATCTTAACAAGATTCCGGTGCCTAATGTTTCTCAAAGCTTCGCATTCGGCAATGAAGCTCCTCAGAGCTCCTTGTCGTTGAAGGTTGAAGACTTTCATTGCTGCCATAGTTCCAACACGATCTAGAACCCCTTTATATACAGCGCCAAAACTTCCGGTGCCAACCAAATTAGCAGAAGAGAACCCATCTGTTGCTTTAAAGAGTTCCGCATAAGACACGTTCACAAAAGTATCCTCCGCAGAAGGCACAGCAAAAGGTTTCCTTCTCGACTTTCTTATCCAATAAAGAGCGGCAAAGAAACATGATAATGAAATAAGACACAGGACAACACCAATTACTGAGAATTTTACTTTTGAAGCAAGAGACTTCCCCCTTGCCTTGGAAGCTTGGCTCGAGCATGTAGGCAATTTTAATTCTTGAATACCACCACAAAGCTTACTATTTCCGAGCACTGAAACTCGACTGGCATTTCCAAAGACCCCTTGTTTTGGTAATTCACCCTTGAAATCATTGAAGGACAGATTTAGATACTGTAAAGCAAGCTTCTCCAGGTATTTTGGAATCTCCCCAGATAAGTTGTTGCGTGAAAGATTCAGGGATTGAAGGCCTCTTAGAGTACTAAATGTTGGAGGAATTGATCCTTGAAAGAAGTTCCCATCCAACCGAAGATACTCTAGGCTGAGACAATTGCCTAGCCAGCTTGGAATTTCGCCTGACAAGTTGTTATTAGAAACATTGAGTTTTCCAAGAGCGTTCAAGTAACCAGCTTCCAGTGGCAGATTACCCGTAAAAGAGTTGTTTCCAACATCGAGTTCAATCAAAGAGGGAAGGGTGAAAATTTGTTTGGGTAACCTACCGCTAAGCTTATTACTGTAGAGGTATACGAATTGCAGTTTTACGCAATTACCCAGAGTTGAAGGTATGCTTCCCGATAGATTGTCTTCAGATAAGCTGAGTGCGTACAATTTGGAGATGTTGCCCAAGGAAGACGGAATTTGCCCTGATAAATCATTTCTACTCAATACCAATTTCTCCAACTTGCTGAGCATCCCAACACCAATGGGAATTGTACCTGTCAGAAAGTTATTCTCCATAACCAGCACTGTTAAGCCAACAAGATTCTGAATCCCAGATGGGATGCTTCGGAATATCATGTTATTGTCTAACGATAGTTCTTCTAGCTGGGTCGAAAGATTAGCCATGGAGTCAGGCAAGGCACCGCTGAGACGGTTAATGCCTACGTCCAGTATTTGTAAACTACTGCAATTGGTCAAAGAATCGAGAAAGCTCAAGTCACGAGCTTTCCCAATTCCAAGTTTATTTCCCCACAAACCTAAGTTCGACAGATTCTTCAGGCTTCCAAAATTCATAGGCACGGATCCGCTAAAGCTATTGTCTGAAAGCTCAATTTGTAAAAGTCCTGAAGCATTGGATAATGAAACTGGTATAGGTCCTGTGAATTGGTTTGTTGCGAAGAAAAGCATTTGGAGATGAGGAAGAGTGAGGCCTAAGTTAGGAGGAAGATTTCCATAAAATCTGTTCAATCCCACGTCCAAAATTTTAATAGAGGAGATATTGTATAGCTGGGGCGGAATCCTACCTGACAATTCATTCTCAGCAATGGCAAGCTTCTTTATGTTTGCCAAACGACCAAGGGCGTCGGGGATGCTGCCCTCCAGACTGCTTCCTGAGAGATAAAGCATAATAAGAGACGAAAGGTTTCCAAGTGAAGGTGGGATGCTTCCTGTAAGACTGTTGTCACCAACGTCCAATATGGAGAGCTTCAATAGAGAGCCAAGCTCAGTTGGAATCCTCCCTGCAAGCTGGTTCTGATAAATTGAAAGGACTTTCAGTTCTGAACAGTGGGTCAGATTTGCTGGAATTTCTCCTGTAAGTGTGTTGTTATACAGTTTCAGAAGCTGCAAGCGGAACAAACGACCCATCTCTTCAGGAATCGAGCCATGGAATCTGTTGTCTGCGAAATCGATTATCTTGAGGAAGCTGAGGTTCCCTATGTAGGGAGATATGCGACCCAAAACGTTTTGGACAGTGAGGTTCAAGGCGGTGACCCTTTGAGGATGGCGGCGAGCACCGCATGTGACTCCTTGCCAGCGGCAGAAGTGGAGAGTATGATTCCATGAGCTCAAGGAATGGAGGGGATCGTCGGTTATCAGATCTTTCAAGTTAAGCAAAGCAAGCCTATCTGTTTCATTGGAGAAGTTAGCGGCAGATCCGAAGAAGAATGGAACGTGAATGGAGGAGAGAAGGAGAAATGACAAAAATGCCCATAGGCTGATAGGAGGACGCTCCATTATCGAGTTTGAGAGCCAGAGTGTTGATGAGACCATTGATGACTTGGGGTGTCTAGTAATGAGAAAGAGTGGAGATCATCTGTGTTGAAAGCACAGGAAATTCAATGCGGTCGGTTCTCGTTCGGCCACGTCATTTCTGTTATCTCCATCTCACACATATTTATCTTTTCGGGTACATTGCGTGTCACATAGCACATCTTTTAACGTATGGAACTTCACCGAACTTCACCATAACCTTTGTCTTACATCCACACCGTATATCAATATTTCCAAATAGGTTTAGAGCATGGTTCAAAAAATAAGGTACTTCCAAATCTCAAGTGGACCACACCAAAAGAAAGTAGTCAGGATTACACAAACTTTGGTTGAAACCTTCCTCGGGCCAAGTGTGAGGCTTTATCTAACATCTAACCCGTTCATAAGTCCACCCATACCTGGATGAAGGTACAACAGAAATATCTGCTTGATCAGAGCCGTCTAGGCCCTAAGAAGTTTTCAACAGTAGCATCAATTCCACTGTTTCCTATGGTGTGTTCCAGTTGAGCTTTGGATCTAACTTGTTTTCAGGTTTATAACCTGGAAAGATCTGAAAAATTATATGAACGGTGTGGATCTAAGAATAAGTCATCAAGGGCCCGTGTAAATTTCCCAGAAAACCGAAACAGTTGAAAAGGTGGAACTTCTGTGGGGTCCATCATGATGTATGTATTAGATCCACACAGTCCAATCATTTTGTTTCATACCTTTTTGTCACCAGGCTGAAAATAAATCAGATCCAATGCTCAAGTGGGCCACACGACGGGAAAGAGTGGAAAATGAACACCTACCATTGAAAACTTCTTGTTGCAATAGACAGCTCTGATCAAGCTGATGTTTGTGTTTTCCCTTATGGCAAATAAACCTCCAAGTGGACCGTAGGAAAGTTTCAACGTTAGTCATTCAATCCCATGCTTTCTGTTGTGTGGTCCACTTGAGCTTTGGATGTGCTTATTTTTTATCTTATGCTTTAGAATAATCTGAAAAAATTGATGGACGGTTCTGATCTAACAGATAAATTAGGACGAGGCCCAGGGAAATTCCACACTGTCTCATCAATTACAGTTCTTATCAATTCCAAATTTTCTGTTTGGCCGTTAAGATTTGGAGAGAAATCAAACATGAAGGAATGGACAGAGTAAATTTTAATCCCACCGTATGCCCAACGTATTAGCCTCGATTTTTAAATCCATGCCATTCATCTATTTTTGCAGATCATTTTATGCCAAGATCCCAAAAAATCAAGCAAATCCACATCTAAAGTGGACCATAAAACAAGAAAAAATGGAGAGTGAAACCTTTATGATGCACAAAAGTTTTGGATTAAACTGAAATTTGTATGGTCCCTTCATCCAGGTCTTTGTGACCTTATCAACAAGTTGGATGGAAAATATACATCAGGTTGGGTCCCATAGTTAGGGACACATTACTGTGGGTTCCACCTTGGGAAGGATTTCTCTTCAAATCTCTCCTCTTTTTTTTGGGATTTGAAAAAGGGCTAAAAGTGCCTTTTTGAGTTCTCCTGAATTCCTCTCAAATCCACTTCTCATCACATTCATGTTGCCAAACAGAATAAAGCACCCAGTTTCTCCTCCTTTCTCCTCCTTTCTCCTAGAATCCATGGTCCCAAACGGGCCATTAAATACTAAACTTAATGTATATATATATATATATATATATATATATATATATATATATTAACGCTCTTCATATGTTTTTCCATCTTAAAAAGATCCAAGTCTTAGGTGGACCATACCAATAGAAACATTGACAAATAATCATTAAAAATTGTTTATGGGCCACAAAAATTTTAGATCAATATGATCTTTCTGATTTCCCTTAAAAAATATCTTTTGGGAATTATCAACCGGTTGGATTGAAAACAAACATTAAGAAAACGTTATGATGGTCCCTTTGGAATTTTTAATGGTGAGGCACAAAATCAACACTGTTTCCTTTGGTGTGATGCACCTGGCGTTTTTATTTGCATGACTTTTAGCATCCCATCCTAAAATAGTATGGAGAAACAGATGGACGGAGTAGATCTACATAAAATTATCAAGGTGGGCCCGAAGGTAGGGGTAACACCCACTAACCTGTTACTCTGGTAAAAACTAATTTACACCCTTATGAAAGAGGTTCCTAATGACTCCAAATAGGCAGAGTTCTGTGGGGCCTACGGAAACAAAAGTCGCGTGGGCCGGCCTGGAGGCGGATTAGCCACTGACAGGTTGAGCAGCAATCTAGTTAATGAAAGTGACGTCACCAACTTCTGTGGGCCCCTCCATGATGTATGTATTGTATCCATACCGTCCATCCATTTGGAGAGAACATTTTATGGCATGAAATAAAGAATGAGATAGATCCAAAGATCAAGTGGACCCCACCAAAGAAAACAGTGGGGACTGATCTCCTACCATTAAAAACTTCTTGGGGCCGTATAAGTTTTCTATCAAGCTGATATTTGTGTTTTCCCTTCTTCCATGTCTATGTGAACTTATGAACAGATTGGATCTCAAATAAACATCATGGTGGGCCCTAGTAAGGTTTCAACCGTCGCATCAGTGTCCCCACTATTTTCTTTGGTGGGGTCCACTTGAGCTTTGTATCTGTCTCATTCTTTAGCTCATGCCCTAAAATGATCTCTCCAAATGAATGGATGGTGTGGATACAATACACGCATCACAGTGGGGCACACAGAAGTTGGTGACGTCACTTCAGTAGCGAGATAGCTGCTCAACCTGTCAGTAGCTAACCGCGTCCGGCCGGCCTACAGTGGAAAAAGAGAGCGTCCTGCCACGCGTGGACCGACTCGGTCTAGGCAGGGCTGTGGGACCCATCATGATTTAGATCTCAGGATTATCATATTTGGGTTCCCAATTTGAGAGCGTCACTTATTTTTTGCTACGAACTAAAAGATAGGTGGTCAGGCGACAATAATCGGTCCTTTTGATATTATTATTTAGATAATTAAATGGTTGATTGGTTTTATTATTTAGATAATTAAATGGTTGATTGGTTTAGATGTAAATGTATTATATAAACATATATTATTTAGTTCGTACTTGAGAACTTGAGATGAGGGTCATCGTTCTCGAGATGTGACACCATCATTAGTTCATACTTGAGAACTTGATATACACCGTCTATCACGTGGAGCATACCTTTCAATGTGCACCAACTACCATGTCGAGCCACCTTTGATATGGGCCATCCATCATGCGAGGCATTGGACTGAACCGTTCATCAGGTGAGGTTTGCTTGATGTGGATCATCCATCATGTGGGGTCCACCTTGATGTGGACTATCTATTATGTGGGGCCCCCGCCTCAAAATGAGTCACTTCATCATATGAGCCTTCCCTTTGATGTCAATCATCCATCATATGAGCCCAACTTTAATGTTCACCATCAATCTACCCACCTTGGATGTGGATCATCCATCATTTGGTCCCACTTTGATGTGGGCCATCCATCATGTGGGGCCCACATTTGATGTCCACAATCCATTAACTTGCCTTTGATATCCATCATCATCACGTGAGCCCACTTTCGATGTGGGTCCTCCATCATGTGGCCATACCACCTAATTTGTAGCTTCGTGACATGTGATGAATTCAACATTCGTGGTGGATGATGTTGTGGTGGATTGCTTCACACTTTTTTTGGATAGCTCCTCCACTCATGAGAAAAATGTAGCCGGATGTGGACTTCTCGTGTCAACACAGCCAGCATAATCTGCATTTGAATATCTGACTAAATCCAGATGATCAGTTCTCCTATAAGTGAGTGCAAAGTCTTTCGTCCATCGCAGTAACGCAACACTTTCTTCACTACGGTCCAGTGCTGAATCCCTGGATTAGAGAGGTACCTGCCCAACATTCCAACCATAAAGGTAATATTCGGGTGCGTGCATGTAATGCTCCCCAAATTCGAAACTATTGTTGTTCTAACGAAATTTTTAATATTTATATCACAACCACATTCACTCACATAACTAAAATAATCATTTTATTCAAATGTAAAGCTCAAATATCATCTACACCAATTATTTTGAGTACTTTCATAAACTACAATACAAACAAAATAGTATTCAAACGTCTTTAAACTAGAGCTCTATGTCCATAACAAGTAAATGGTCAATGCTATTGGCTTTAGTGAGCCAACTCCTAAGTATCTCCACTTGTTCTTTAGTACGCAATTTTTCAATCAATGAAATTCATAAGCACAAAGCTTGTGTACATGGTTCTACATGCAAGATAATATAAATATGAATATGACAGTTATAAAGGAATTCATGATTTAAACATTTGACAATTAGAAAGAAATTATTCAGAGTTCGCAAAAAATAAAAGAGATAAACAAATGGATAAAATACTCAGTGCACACAACTTCACTCTTCACTCAACATGAGTCATCACTCAGTATTATTTTACTCAACAAAAACCAATGCCTGTCATAAATAATCACTCAACATAACCAACACTAGACTCAAATTATATCACTCGGCATAGCCAACATGATGCATATAATTTACTCAACGTTTAAATCTTATCAATACTCATCAGTATTCATACTTCTCTATCACCCTATAAAGATCAATCCTCATCATTCACTCTTTTGATATCAATTCTTACTATTCACTTGAGCAACATCTTTAGTTTTACAATTTATGATGAAATCAATTTGTCCAAAGTAAACTTGACAAAAATAGGTCATAACACAACTATTTCTCAAATAAAGAGCAATTCTCAAGAATTTCCAAGTAAGGCATTATTTTCAAGTAAAGAGACTTAAATTATAGTAACCTTGAATCATGTTATTATCTCTTGGTATGATTGTTACTTCGAAGGCTACAAGTTCATCTTCTCTGAGCTTCATTAGAACTGAAGTTGTGATTTCCAGATTGAGTTTGGAATGATCGTGTTTAAATGCAATATCTTCCAATTAGATGAGAGACAGAACTTTGATTCTAATTGTGTTTGTGCTTGGATGAATGGATTGGCATTGAGCTACTACAAGTGGATCCTTAGTGCTCTAGTTTTCTATTTAATTATCAGATTTTTCTTGTTGAATTTACTGTTTCTACTTAGTTCTAAATTGTGAATTTCCTAAATCTCTACTAATTCAAGTTATTGGAATAGTTTGAATTGGTTTTACCCTAATCCTCGTTCATCGATCTTGGTCTCACAATCGAGTTATTACTACTTCGCAACATTGCTCTTGGGGCGACCGAACAAGTCTCTCCAATCTATATATATCATGACCAAAGCAAAGATTAACATATAATTAAGCATAAAATTTAGCAAGATTTGCTAATCTAAGCAGAATGATAATCTACCAACAAATATATTAAAACAAAGCATAGGCTAAACTACCATTAGTGGGCTCATGAGGCTAGAATCCTCGAATATGCCCCTAAATACAAAATGGGCCTAAAATCCTCAGATTTTCCTATAGTTTCCGTTTCTAGCTACCCTTACTAACTATGTTTAAATTAATTATCCTAAAGGTAACTAATTTTCACAACTCCCTCATAAAATTCAGTATGAGGTGAGGGGTTGGGAACTCCTTCTCCTAGAAGGGAAAGCGGTTGGGATCCTCTCTTAGATTAGGAGGAAGAGAGGTAGTAATGGAAGATATGAGAATTCTCACTGATTTTTTGCTTCCATTACTAGTGAAGTCACTAAATTCAGATTTAGACTCCTCTATGTCATCCCATGTAGCTGTCATAGCTTTTTTACCTTTCGATTTAGGCACCTTCGGACAATTTGGGGTAATATGGCCACGATGACTGCAACTGTAACATTGGGCAAATTAGGATTTAGATGATTTCTCTTTATGTTTATCATCCTTCTTGTCCTTCTTGTCACGACTACTCTATCGAACTTGAGAAATCTCTTAAACTTCTTATCTAGTTTATCATCCTCATCATCGTTCTCTTCGAAAGACTCATTCTTAATCTCTTTTTGCCTATGTGAGTGTCTATGTAATGTCTTCAGGGCAATGTTCTTTTTCCTAGAGGGGGCCCAAAAGTGTAGTCTAGGAATTTGTAGGGAACCTATGAGTTCTTCTACTTTCATGTTGTTTATGTTTATATACTCTTTTAAGGCAACTACCTTAGTACCGAATCTTTCCGGGAGGGACCTAAGTACTTTTCTACAAATCCTACATTTCGGAACCCTTTCCCCTAAGGCAAACATGGAGTTACAAATATCTGAAAGTTGGGTATAAAACTCCATAAAAGTTTCAGTCTCTTCCATCCTAATATTTTCAAATTTAGTGGTCAAGAGCTGAAGCTTCTAACGTCTTGCTATGCTATTTTGCTCATGGGTAACATCAAGTATATCTCATGCTTCTTTTACAGTTGCGCATGTGAGAATGCGCTGGAATTCTTTCGAAAAAATCACACAGCAAATCGCATTAAGAGCTTTGGCATTTGCCATATATTGAGCTCTCTCATTGTCATACCATTTCTCATCATCTTTGGAAATAATAATGTTAATTTTTACTATCAACCTCTAGTAGTTCGGTGAGCATAGAATATCCACGTTGTGTACTTTCCCACACGGATCGGCCTAAGGATTATAAGAAAATCTCCATCATACCCTTCCAATAGGCATAGTTGGACCCATCAAAGAATGGTGGACGATTAATAGTATTCCCATCTTGGTTAAATATTATGTTAGTGCTCCGGTATTGGATCTCACTCTAGACGGTTAAGTCCTTGAAGAGCAACCTGCTCTAATACTAATTGAAATTGCATCACTTTGATTACACTTGTGGACGCATATGCGTACGAAAGCTTTAGAGGAGTAACTAGAATTATGGCTAAGTCCTAGAGGAGAGTGATTATGTCCTTTTTTAAATTCTTTTTGCCTACTTAAGATGATTAACAATTAACACTTAAGTAAGCAAGAACACTTCGACTTCCAAGCCTAAGTGGGTCCAATCACAAGACTAGCATATGATATGCAATAAGCAACCTAGTCTAAGCATGCATTGATTATGAAATGATTAAACTAATCAAGCACCTAATCTATACAACCTAAGTAGACTATATGAGAACGAATTATAAAGCTCAAGTATATTATAATTAGTGAACATACATCTTGTGTGTGAATGTGTCTATCTAGTGCCTAGCATATGTTAACGTCAGATTCTGGTAACAGGTCCCTCCCAAGCTTACGCCCTTCTCAAAGTGAGCTCCCTTCCAAACCTGAAAGACAAAGAAGAAAACTAAGGGTAGCCGGTGCTTGGTCATTGGCCCTCCGAAGCTTAAGTCAGAGGTGACTTGATAGTAAGATGAAGCGTGAAACGTAGGCTTAGAGATTGTGTACCTTTATCATCAGTGGGGCCATCTATTTGTACAGATCCAGTTGATCCAGTCTGTTACACAAGCCGTTAAGATCACTACTAATTTCAGGGGATAAGGTGCTTATCCTGTTAATCCTTATATAAGGGGATGGCCTAACCACTATAGACATTTAGCTGATTACGTCTCTTGACGGAGATCCCCCATGGTTCAGGGCTATGAACAGAAACAAGCCAAAATCGGCATATATGGGCTCCTGGTATTATGAGACGAGGGACGTCCCTGCCAGATGACCAGAGACCAGAGACCAGAGACTAGAGACCAGTGCGGCTCACATAATGGGAGTGTCCTCACTCGATGACCAGAGACAAGAGATCAGAGACCAGAGCTGCTCACATAATGGGAGTACTGTCCCCTCTCGATGACCAGAGATTAGGGCTGCTCGCATAACGGGGGCTGCTCACATGACGGGAGCTGCTCACATAACGAGGGTCTCCCCACTCAACGACCAAAGACCAGAGCTGCTCACATAACGGGGGCTGGTTACATGACGGGAGCTGCTCATATAACGGGGATGCTCACATGACGAGAGCTGATCACATAACAGGGGTCTCCCCACTCAATGACCAGAGATCAGAGCTGCTCACATAACGGGCGTCTCCCCACTCAACGACCTAAGACCAGAGCTGCTCACATAACTGTTAGTGCACTTTTTCGTGGCATACTAGTGCACCTTGTTTGTCAATCACTTACATCGGTGAGTCTAGTGTCGGTTGAGCCCAATGAAGACAAAGACCGAAGACTCAAGACGAACTGGCTGCATCAAGGAAGAAGATTCAGGTAAAAGTGATGCCTTGGTGCCTTAACCTCGACCAAAACCTATCCCCTTTGTATCCTTGATGACCTTGACCATATTTAAAACCCTTTAGGCATCATAGATAGGCCCTAGGTGTCCCATTTGATCAACCAAACCTTGGCCTAAAACTACATGCTGAAGAATGAAGAACTCAGCACATTGTAGAGGGGACCTAGGCTGGTCCGACCGGTCATGACCGGTCGGCTTGCAGCCCTGCTGCATGCTCAATGGCCAGCCGACCGGTCAAGACCGGTCGGCCTTCACAAATCAGGGAGGCCAGCAAGAGTGGCCGACCGGTCATGACCGGTCGGCTTGGCATGTCCACATGTCCAGCAAGGGACGCCGACCGGTCATGACCGGTCGGCCTGAAGTGTTAAGGCAGTCCAGTGAGGGGGTCCGACCGGTCATGACCGGTCGGCCCATATATGTGGCCTGTGCACTTGAGCTTCTTACAGCAGGGGAGTCCGACCGGTCATGACCGGTCGGGTCAGGTCGTTTTATGACCGTTTTATGCCCGTTTTATGACCGTTGGAGCCACTTTTCTATATATATGGGGCTCCGTTTTTGGGCATAGGAAGATGGATTTTTGAGGAAGAAAAGCCACCATTGAAGGAGATCTTTTGAGGCTCATTCCTTGACCTATGCAAGGCATCTTCCTTGTGCTTTAACACAAGATTAAGAGCATTCCAAGCTCATGAAGAAGATGACCTTCATCCCCTCTTGATCTCTAGAGTTAGGAAGCTTCTTGATTGGCATATCCTTGTGCTAAACTCGAAGATGAGATCGTTGTAGGTAAGAGACTCTAGGAAACCCATTCCCACTAAGTTGTAGAGTTCTCAAACCCATCGTCCTAGCACCTTGGGCATTTCAAGGCATCGCATGCAAGGTGTTTGATCGAATGTAGCTGAGGCATTGGCGACGCAACGGCGGCACGATCGAGGGAGCAAAGGGAAGCTGATTGAAGCACGGGAGAGCGGAGATCAAGCAACCCAATCCGGCGCTAAACAAGGGGCTTATCCGACAAGTAGGTTGTCTTATTTGAGAGTCCACTTTAGAGTTTATTTTCGAACTCGACCTAGGGACGTTAGTCGTTCCTTGGCCCGTCAGCCGGGCCTAAACTTAGTCTCCAAGGGGGAGCCTCCGACACGGGAGTAAACGTGCGAATAGGTTGAGAGTTAGCCTATGTCTAAAACTCCGGATACGGTTGAGAGGTGAACCGATAAAACCTCCGTGTAAAGGTTGAGAGGTGAACCTCATTTAAAACCTCGGATAGTGAATGCCGGTGTGCTCAAAGGGGTTGAGCACTTGAACCGGGAGTGGAGTAGACACGTAGTCGAACCACTATACATCCTTGTGTTTGTGATTGTTCTTGAGCACATTATATCTTTGCATTGTTAGTTTAATTGCTTGATTATGAATGCTAGATAGGAATGCATGCTAGGCACCTCTTAGGCATCCATACACAAGATGTACCTTCACTACTTGTGTAGACTTGAGCTCATTGATCCACTCTCATAAGTCTACACAAGTTGCATAGGTTAGGAGTTTGATTAGTTGAATCTTTTACTTCCTATGCATGCTTAGACTAGGACTATTTATTTCTTATACTTTTGCTAGTCTTGTGATTGGACCCACCTAGGCTTGGAAGCCGAGGTGTTCTTGCTTACATAGCTTAATCTGTTGAATTGCATAAGTAGGCGAAAAGAATTTTAAAAAGGTCCTATTCACCCCCCCTCTAGGTCCATAAACATATCTCCAAGTATCTCTACAAGCGGTAAAACCGCACTTTCAATAACAGGGGTGTTTGCGGGTCTATATATGTGACCATAAAGACGTTCGAAGTCCGTAGGCTTCGAGTTCCTTCGACAACCAACTTTATTCTACAACAGATGCTCCCCAAGTCCTTTATGTTGAGCAACTAAGCGAAGGACTTAACTGTGTATGTAACTGCCTAGTGCGTTTTTCGAAGGAGAAGCCGTACATGATTGAGCCCACATTGATGAGCGTTAACTTTTTTTCCGAAAGAAATGAAGCGGCGCTTGCCACGTTTCTCAGGAGTTAATGCTCATGCTCGTTTGACTGTCGTGCTAAACGAAGAGTCACCTCGTGTCTTTCAAATCTTGATGGAATGATTACCTATAAATATCCGGAGCCTGTGGAGATTTCTTTACTTCGAAGTTTTGTTGAAGATTTCTAAAAATCCTTCCTTCTTCTTTTTCTGTCTTTGTCTATCTCTGGCGTGACCTCGCTACTAAGGTATTCTTTCCTCAAGAAATATTTTGCCTTCTCTTTCTAGATTCAAGGGAATGAATTCATGCTTGAGTGTTTATACTCAACCCATGAAAATGAGTTGGGCTCAATTAGGGAGGTCTTGGCGACCATGTCCGCATAGAAATAGGCTGGCCTATCAATTGAGTCTTTGGCCTTGTGGTGAGCAAATGACTTAGTCAATTCATGCTTGAATGTTTTACTCAACTCATGAAAATGAGTTGGGCTCAATTAGGGAGGTCTTGGCGACCATGTCCGCATAGAGATAGGCTGGCCTATCAATTGAGTCTTTGGCCCTACGGTGAGCAAAAGACTTAGTTAAGAGAATGTTTATATTCTCTTCAGGGCTATTCAGGTCCAAAAAATGGAGTAGCGACCAAATTATAGATTCCCTAGCTGAACAGCTAGAATGAAAGAGATCGTCTTTATTCAGGAATGGTCCAATACTCACATGCTTTATGGAAAATATCGGAGTAAAGTAAATGTTCCCCGTACGAAGGGCGACGTAGGGGTCTTCCTTGCATGTCTTCCAGATAATATGTACCTAGTCGAGCAATCTTAATGACTCGATACGGGCCTTCCCAGTTAGGATCTAGCGACCGAGTGGCTGTTCCGATGTTTTTGCCTGAGTACCAAGTCACTGAGCTGAAAAGCCCTGAATTTGATCTCTGAATTGTAACAACGAGCTATACATTGTTGATAAGCTGCTGCTCGAAGATGAGATATGTCCATTTTCTCTTCTAGGAGATCGAGGTGAAGTAATCGACTACCACAATTGTGAACCTATTTTGTCCTTTTCCCATAGGTAGTGGTCCGATTATATCGACTCCCCATTGAGCGAAAGGCCAAGGGCATCATTTGCTTAGAAGGTAAATGAGGGACTGGAGAATATCGCTGACATTTGTCACATTTCTTTGAGAATTCGATAGCATCTGCCTTCGTAGTGGGCCAATAGTATCATTGCCTCATTGTTTTGTATGCTAGAGACCATCCTTTGGGATGATTACCGCATGCCCCCTGGTGTATTTCATCTAGAACACGTTGTGTTTCTTCTGGATGGAGACACCTTAAATACGATAAAGTAAAACATTTTATATAACAATTTTTTATTTTGTAAAATGTACCTGGCAGCACGATAGCGAATTTATCGGGTTGATTTTTTATCATTTGGAGTCGCCCACTTTAGAGGTAAAGGATGATGGGGTCCATCCAACATAAAGATAAAAGTAATGTGATGACCTGCTCTGGAGCGACTTGATCGATACTCAGGGTAGATAGATGCTCAATAAAAACAGCTGGCGTCAGATCAGACTCAGGTGTAAAAGATAATTTTACCAAAGAATCTGCGAGCTTGTTCTCCTCTCGAGGAATATGAGTTATTTCATATTTGTTTAATTTAAGCGAGCAAGATGAGTACCTGAGATTTGTAAGAAGCCATCCGCTCTTCTTTTGCCTCGAATTTGTTGAGCAGTTGATTTACGACGAGCTGAGAGTTGCTGTGATTGAGCAGGTTCCTTATTGTAAGTATATTTGCTAATTTGAGACCAACAATCAAGGCTTCATATTTCGCTTCTTTATTTGAGGCACGAAAGCCGAAGCGCAAAGCATGTTGGAATCGTAATCCATGAGGAGCGATTAGGATTAATCTGGCTCCACTGCTAGAGGAGCATGATGATCCATCTACATAAATTGACCAAGGTGCTTGCTCGCTCTCTAGCGGGTCATCACTGGAGGTAGAAAAAGTAAGGGTCGAATATGTAAATTCAGCAATGAAGTCGACTACAGCTTGGGCCTTTATGGCAGTTTGTGAACAGAAAGTAATATCGTGTTCGCCAAGCTCGATCGCCCATTGTTGTTTATTGGTGAATTCGTTGAATCTCCTAAGATCGTCGTAATAGGAGCTGCTTGGACATTCTCTCGATCTTGTACCGCGATTTCATAGCATGCCCGAGCTTCTTTCTAGTTCCCTCAAACTACCCCTACTCCGTTTGGAGTGGGGAACTTAATGCATAAGTAGAGAGGGTGTAGAGCTACCCCTATCTTGGTGAGCAAGGGTCAGCCCAAGATGGCATTGTACGTCGACTTTCAATCGACCATAAGGAAATTGATGAAAATAGTAACTTTGGTCGGAGCTTCTCCAAAAGTGACGGGAAGGTTAATACTCCCCTCTGGTGTTACCACCTTACCCCTAAAATCGACAAGGGGGGTTGAGACTGGTTTGAGTAGATTTCTAATAAGAGCCATCTTGTTAAAGGCTTCAAGATAAAGGGCGTTTGCAGAGCTACCTGTATCCAATATAATACAGTGAGTTAAATAATTTAATACCTTTAACACTAAGACGATGGAATCCTTATGAGGGAAATAAATTCCTTCAGCATCTTCATGAGAGAAAGAGATTGGATGATGGCTCAAACTTGACATGTTGGATGATTTCTCCACCCAGTAAATGTGTTAAGGCTTCTGGCTTGCCTTTCGAGTATATGCTCTTCTTGAGGCTTGGGAATCTCCTCCATAAGCTGGACCACCTGCAATGGTCTGAATTTCACCCACAGGTTCGGCATCTTCCTGTGAAGGACGACATTGCAGTAACTTTTTCCTTCACGCTTGATGTTCACGATGCGCTAGGGCATCGGATCATTTGGGCGACCGATCTTGCCGTGCCACATAATTTCGAAGATGTTCCTTTCGAATGAGGGCTTCAATCTGGTCTTTAAGAGATACAATCTTGGGTATTATGCCCGTGATCTTTATGGAAGTGACAAAACTAAGACTTCTTTGAAGAGTGATCGCGTCGATCACGTCTGTATTTTTTATCTACTGGAGAAATATCTTCAGCCTTTCGCTTTTTTCCTTGAATACCATGACGAGCCAAGGCTACTTCTTTAGCATTAATATATTTTTGAGCTTTAGCATATAACTCGATCATTGTTTTAGGAGGGTTTTTATCTAAGGCGAATCGAAATCTTTCGCTTGTAATGCCTACTATAAGGGCGGTGAGACCCTTATCTTCAGTATAACCCTCGGTTTGGACTGCCTCTGCCGTGAATCGAATGGTGAATTCTTTAATTATCTCTCCATGTTACTGCTTCAAATCTGACAAGTGAGACGCGGGTTTTTTTGTACGGATGCTTCCTATAAATTGAGAAATAAAATGATCTAATAACTGAGAGAAGGATTCAATGGATCAAGGTTTTAGACCACGAAACCAAGTGCGCTGCATCCTTTAAAGTTAAAGAGAAGGTGTTCGCCTCCCCAAGTGTAGGGTTGCGATATAGTAATAATCTCAGTAAGACCGAGGTCGATCCACAGGGACTTGTGTAGGAATTCACAAAACACTTCCAATGGTTTCTAATCGAAAACTAACTAAACAGAATTTTAGGAATTTGGTGTAGATAGATATTTAGAACTAAATTGAATGTAATCAATAATAAAAAGCACTAGGGGTTCAAGGATCCACTTGTAGAAATCCTTGATGCTTAATTCTCTATGGTTTCTCACTTTCTCAACTAGAATCGAAATTAAGTCCTATCTAGCTAGATGATGGAGCAGTTAAAACAAACAATCTGTCATATATGTGATTCATGTACATGATTCTCTCAATTCAAGTAAGACTTGAGCACACTCAATTGCATAGGTCAATCCTAATTCAAGTTAAGATCACAATCATAATCATCATTAAATTCTATCACAAAGTATAACTAGATCATGATTTGAACTTGATTCAAATCACATACACAATCTCACATAATCTAGAAATTTCAGAAAATAGAACTCTTGCATAAAGCTCCCACATGAGGATAAAAGGTCTAGAGCTTTTTGAATCCAATTCCTCGGAGCATACGGGTCTAGAATCATTCAAAATAATTAAGAGCTCAAGTAATTCTTCTAAACATCCATGAGTCATCATAAGATTAAGAAAAACTATTTAGAACTTTATTCAAACTTCAAACCATTGTTCTTCACTAAAAATCCAACTTGAAACCAAATCAAACGAATTGAAACATCTTAGATTCACTACAAGCTTCACCTCTTAGCCCTAGCTAAGAGGGTTCATGATCCAAGAAAACATGAAAGCTACTAAGAAAATGTAGACACCCCACCTTCGGCTACACTGTTGGTAGAGATAGCTGGATGAATGGAGGACCATACCCCTAAATCCTGTGTCCAAACTCAGCCAAACTCACCCTTGTAAGCCTCAATCCATAGCCCAACTCACCCCTAAACATCAGCCTGAAAACCCCCCATAAGAAAAACCAGTAAAAAAATCTTTAAAAAGTCAAACTCACTGAGTCAACCCACTGAGTCAAATCACCGAGTCAACCCGCTGAGTCAACCCGTCGAGTCAAATCACTGAGTCAAATCGCCGAGTCAATCCACTAAGTCAAATCACCAAGTCAACCCGCTGAGTCGACCCACCAAGTCAACTCACTGAGTCCCAAGCAGCAGCCCCGAGACATGACCGTACCACGCGCTGGAACCTAAGGAGCGTCTGTACAGGGGCTGCCCAAAATTATTTACGGGTTCTGCCACTGCCCGCTGCTATAAATACCCCCCTCCCCTTCTCATTTCATAAGCCAATCCCTCCGAAGCCAGCCCGAGTGCAATCCGTCTCTCCACCCTTTAGCCCATTCCTCCACCAAGGAGAGCCCGAGTGAGGAGAGCCTAGCCCTGGTCCAGCCCAGCCTGACCACTGGTCCGAGTCTCCCAAGCCATCCAAGTCTTGATCCAGCCACTCGAAGCCAATCCTTGCGACACCTCCGTCCATCTAGCTACTCTTTTTCTAGCATCATCTCATTTGCATCTAGCATAAGTGCAACATTTACTTTTCTTCCAACCCCCCTGCTTCACTACAAGCACTTTGATTATTCAAACACACTACATGCATCTCGCATAAAGCACCTGTCAGTTCGAGTGTATGCTCCGGGCTTGCCTATTAATGGAAACCTACCCATCAGAAACTCTTACTGTTCAGACCTGCATTCATATACATATCACTACAAGCACTTTGATCATTCAAACACACAGCATGCATCTCGCATAAAGCACCTGTCAGTTCGAGCGTATGCTCTGGGCTTGCCTGTTAATGGAAACCTGCCCATCAGAAACTCTTACTATTCAGACCTGCATTCATGCATCATGTCATCTATGAGAATATACGAGGATTAAAACAGACTTTCAAGTGTTAGTTCGATTCTGTGAAGTAGAGACCGTACTTCGGTACGGGCAGTGTGTGGGGTGCTTAACCTCTTCCCACCCTGTAACCATGACCCCTTACCTCGAATCTCTGGCACCAGATCAAAAGGAGTCATTTTAGAGAAAGGAATCTTCGGATCCCCTCCTCTAGCGTTTCTACGGGGTCTAGCTGACTGTAGATTAGAAGTAACTAGCTAGTGGCGACTCTGGTCTTATATAAACTCATCTAAACACATCCAGCTTAACACGAAAACCAAACAAAGCCCTCGAGAACGAGGCCAGCCAATGGCACAAACGGCGATTCGCATGCACGCACCTCTTCTTCTTTTTCCGAAAGGAAAGGGAGAACGACGTCGTGTGGGAGCGCGGAACGGCGAGGGTCCACAGAATGGCGACTTCGCTGGGGATAAGCTAGTCCCACTAGTTGTGATCCGACTTGAAAAACAGAATCCTTCCCGTACTTGAAAGTCATTAGTCCTCATACAATCTCATCTGCATAGCATTCTACCCAACCCCCCCCCCCCCCCCCCCCCCAAAAAAAAAAAAAAAGAGAGTAGAGTATAGTCCTCACTATTGCGCCTCATCGGGCTCAACGTGTTCGGAAACAACTTCCCTTCCGCAGCATAATCCGCACTCGGGCTCAGCAAGCCATGTCCGACCACGAAGAAGAAACTCATCTCTTCCTTGCTCTTGAGATGACCGAAGCGCAACCTCCAGCGCAACAGCTAATTGAGAATACGCCAATCATGCAAGAATTGGCACAAGGAATGAGAGCAATGCAAGAAATGCTCTTACTATTCATGCAAGCAAAAGGCACCGCAGCAGCCAACAATCAGGTTGGCCCAGTTCAGCAGTCTCAGCAGTCATGCCGGGTCCCTCCGGCCTCCAGTTCAAATCAAGCACAACCATAGGAGTCTGCCCAAGACTACTGACAGCAGCCGTCTCAGCCCTTCGCTATGGGGCATCCTCCTCAATACCTTCCCGCGATGACAAGGCCGTCTCAGAGCACTCCCGTCGCAGGGACTTCCAGTCAGCTTCCAATCAATCTTACAAACAACAGTCTCAGTAGATTCCAGCATGTTCCTGTCGATGGGACTCCTTTTCTTCTCAGCATGTCCCCGCTGATGGGACCCCTTTTCAATTTCAGCACATCCCCGCCGATGGGATTTCAATTCAATTTCTAGCAACAGGGACAGCACTGGCGAATGCCCACAATGGGGGTCAGTGTCAAGCCCACATCAATCAGCGGACAATGCCGAATACCCAACAAGGGGGTCACTTCCCAACATCTCAGCCTCCTGCAAACAGGAGCACTTTTCAATTCTAGCACATCCCCGCTGATGGGATTCCAGTTAATTTCCAGCAATCTTCAATTCAGCAAACTCCAGTTAATTTCTAGCAATCTTCAATTCAGCAGTCTCCAGTCAATTTCCAGCAAGTTCCAATTCAACCTTCAGTACAATCCCCAGTTCAATTACAGCCCTTTCAAGCACAAGTCATTAGAATCTAGTTCAATCATCAAATCAACTTCAGCAACCCACGGTTGCTTTTCAGCAAACCCATAGGGTCAAAGACATCGACCACTATGCCGAAGAAGAATGTGCCTTACTCCAAGAGGCACCAGTCGCTCGAACGGATCACTCAGGACTGGACGAGTTGCGGGAGCAGTTCTAGATCTTGCAAAATCAGCTTCAGCGACAACAAGGAATCGATCTACCTTTGACCAAGTTCAGAGATTTGTGTCCTTTCCCAGATGCTCAAATACCTCAAAACTTTGAGGTACCAAAATTCAAAAGATGCGATGATAGCGGTTGTCCCACAGCACATCTTAAGGCCTTCTGTGGAGAGCTGAGTGCAATCTCAGGAAATGAAGGGGCCCTCATTCGCTTGTTCCAAAAATCCCTGAAAGGCGATGCCCTAAATTGGTACACCTCATTGGACTGTCATCGCATCAGGACTTGGGAACAACTCTATCAGGCTTTCGTCGACAGATTCGCATACAATCTCAACATGGGACCCAGAAGAGTTGACCTCGCAGCTCTCAGGCAAAGGAGTGATGAAACACTATCAGCTTATGTGGGACGTTGGCGAGCTATGGCAGCCAGAATGCGGATACCTATCGATGACGAAGAACAAATCTCCATGATTGTTCATTCAACATATCCTGGCATATCTGGATATCTCATCTCGCATCCATATGCAAATTTCTCACAGTTGATCCGTGCTAGAGAGCAAGTCGAAGCAGGAATCCGTGCCGAGACGATCTCCCCATGGCCTCATCAAGCCACTCTAGTCAAGAGGAACAGAGTGGAGGGAAGACCCATCGGATATGGGAACGGAAATCGTAGCAGTTCTCCTCCCCGCCCGACAGAGGTAAACAATATCAGCACCACTGCTCAGGGTAATCAATATGCTCCCCCACAGGGACATCAACAGCATCAGCAAAATCAGGTTCAGCACCAACCTCAGAGGTATCAACCACGACCAAATCCGCAACCACAGCCACAACCACCTCGATAGCAGCAGCAGTAGTTCAGAGGAAACGGTCAATACTCATACCAGAATAGGCAGAATTATAGGGAGCTCAGGAAGTTCACTCCACTCACTCAACCACTTAGTTAAGTCATGACTATGCTGGTACAAAAGCAGTTACTCACTCTAATGACACCCAGGCCTCCTCCAAATCCTCTATCTCCAAACTACCGAGAAAATGAGTATTGCGCCTACCATTAAGGACGTGGCCACACCACTGATCGATGCTTTACTTTGAAGAATGTCATACAAGATCTGATCGACGACCGAAAGATCGTCATCTCGGTCCCTGGACCTCCTACAGCAGCTTCCACCAACATTCTTCAGAATCCTCTACCTCAACATCTGACGGATCCCAGTTCATCTCGTGGCCCCACCGTCAACAGCATAGAAGAAGGAGAGCTCCTCGATCGCTTCTTCTCCCCCATCCAGTCCATTCATGCCTACACTTATGGGCCAACAAATCCTCCTCTGATCATGCAAGGGGCAAGTCCCTTTCCTCCTTCAGTCTCCGAGCCAGTGGTACTCGAAGGAACACTTCCACATGATGTGCCAGTTGTTCAAGGGGCATCTTATAGCCCTTCATATTGGGAACCAGTCGTCCTGGAAGGAGCACAATCATACATCGAGCCCGCATACGAACCTGTCATTTTGCAAGGGGCAATCTCAGCACAAGAACAATACAATCCGCAATGGAGGAACCATACTTGTCAGTAGCAAGAGCCCATTGTCTTGGAAGGAGCTCCTCCAGTTGAGCCAGTCATATTGCAAGGGGCAAACCCTAGAGGCGTGTTAATCACACTACGACAGCTGGGACGAACAGAGAACCCCCTGCCATATTAAGAGGACCAGTATTCATTCCATGGGAGCCTCCTGCTCCAGGAATGGTCAAGCCAGGTCCGCAACCTTATGTGATCTATGAAGACAAGCCTCGATATTACCCCTTCAGCACAGGCAACAATGTAGTCCTCAAGGCAAAAGCTCCATACGAGGAAGATCTGGTACCCACACCAGCATCATTGCAAGAGCCGGTGGTCCTAGAAGGCAAAGGTGAGGAAAACTATAAAGAGGTCCCATGGCACTATCCAGAATGTGCGGAAGTGGGAAACATGAATCCCAATGGACGTTGCATCCGAAGAGATAATCAGAACAGCGGAGATCTCAAAGGCGCTCTCTCAGGCCTCGGCAACAAAAATGAAGCCGCATACAATGTAGCGACTCAGCTCAAGTTAATCCCTGCTCAAATCTCAGTGTGGGAGCTACTCTGCACATCTCACATACACCGAGAAATGTTTGCCAAAACCTTGAGCGATGCTCAAGTCTCCTCCGATATGGCACCAGAGATGATAGCATTGATGATTGGACAACTCCTTGTTCTGCGCGCCATCACCTTCACAGATAATGAGTTGCCACCCGAAGGACGCGATCATGGGCGATCCCTCAACATAGCCTTACGATTCAAAGACCTCTGTGTCCCGCTGGTCCTTATCGATAATGGCTCAAGCTTAAACGTCTGCCCACTCAAGACTGCGGAACGTCTGGGAATCAGTCCTTCTTCATTCCGACCCAGCACCATATGCGTCAGAGCATTCGACAACACTTGTCAATCAGTGGAAGGGGAGGTTGACATAGAGGTATAGATAGGTCCAAAAATCTCCACTATCACATTCCAAATCCTAGATATATCAGCCTCTTTCAACATGTTGCTCGGACGACCTTGGCTGCACAAGGTGGGGGCTGTGCCATTAAGCCTGCATCAACGAGTGAAATACATCTGTGGAAATCAAGTGATCTCTATCCATGTAGAGAAGGAACTCATCATTCCTTCCAATGCTGCTGCTACTGAACCAGACATCCCGGTCATCGATATCCAGCACTCTGAAGAAGACGTCCCGTTTCATAGTTTCGAATTCGAGACTGTGAACTCTATCGCCAATCAAGAACCAATAAGGGTGGACCGTGTCTTTTCACCAGCAGAACGTCTAAGCCTCAAATACCGAATGAAGAATCATTTCAAGTTCAAAAAGATACCGCTGGTATATAACCAATGCAAATGGGGACTCGGATACAGGGTAATCTTCATGGACAAAAGAAGGAAGAAATTTCATTGCTCACCCATCTAATTCGTCAAGCCAGGAGAACTTTGCAAAGATCCAGGAAGGAATTAACTGAATGCACAACACAAAGGCCTCCCGATGAGCCTAGCTTGCGCCACGTGGCCCCCCATTCGATGGGATCAGATTCCCGAATCGTCTAAGCCTCCAGATGAAGAAGGAAAGGATAAAGATGAAGAAGAAAGTCAAATACAGCAGCTTCAGGACCAGGTTACTCTGATACTTGCTCCCAACCAGGGGCACAACCTGCCCACTTCAGCATCAATCAACCAGGGGCACAACCTGCCCGCTTCAATTCTAGCCAGCCAGGGGCACAACTTGCTCATCTCAGCATCAATCAGCAAAGGGCACAGCCCACCCATCTCTACAGAATCAACATCATCAATCACCAGCCAGGGGCAGAAGCAGCCCATCCATTGGACCAAGAAAGGGAAATGGCTAGCCCTGGATTGGTCCGATGTCTAGATTCCAAACTCATGTCTCACTGTGGAACCAGACGAACCGCAATGCGAGGTAAGTAATCCGGGAGGGACTGAGTATGACTCAGATCTCGAACTCGACCAGCGAGAAATCATGGTCATTGGGCCAGACCGTGACTCTTCGCCCAAATCATCAACCCCCACCTCTTCAGGGGAGGAAGTGTGGGGTCCTGAATTGTCATCTGTTCCCCTAACTCTTGAATCAGCCAAAGAGCCATCTGAGGGCTCTGGCTTCCAAAAAAAAATGCATGTTTAAGCAGCAAACAGAACTTTGGGACAAGCTGGGATCAATCATGGTCTGCAATGCCCACTTGTTCAAAGTCCCTTGAATTTCAAAAATCCAAAAAAATTAAAAACTTTCAAAAACCAAAAATATCAAGCATTTCCATTCCAGAAAAATCTCAAAAACCAAAAAATGTTTCTTTTCCTGCATTCAATAGTGTGCCAAGTTCGTCTAAAGAGTCACATGAGTTTGAAGTCGAATCATATGACTTTGACATCGAATTAGACTTCGAGCTCATGGGTTTGGACGAAGCTCGGGATGAGGAAGATGATGATCCAGCTCCCGAACTAGAGGATCTCCTCAAAAAGTTCAAATCCAAAGCCAATGTTGTAGCCGATGATTTCGAGATAGTAAACTTAGGGACACCTGAGATCCTTAGGGAAGTACGCATTGGAAGATCGTTGCCACCAGAGATGAAGCAGAGAATGATAGAGTTCCTAGCTCCAAGATTGTCCAACTTCGCATTCTCATATGAAGACATGCCGGGGCTCGATGAAGAGCTCGTTGTACACCATCTGCCAACTAAGCCGGATATGAAGCTAGTGAAGCAGAAACTTCGAAGAATGAAGCCAGAATGGGCTCTGAAAGTCCGAGATGAAGTCATCAAGCAGTACAATGCGGGATTCTTAGTAGTCTCCAACTACCCTGAATGGCTCGCCAACATTGTACCAGTACTAAAGAAGGATGGCAAGGTTCGAATGTGCATCGACTTCCGAGATCTCAACAAGGCCAGTCCTAAATACGACTTCCCTTTGCCGCATATCGACACTTTGGTCGACAACACTGCTGGGTACAAGGTCTTCTCATTCATGGACGGGTTCTCAGGTTACAATCAGATCAATATGGCCATCGAAGATCATGAGAAGACATCGTTTATCACTCCCTGGGGAACTTTCTGCTACAGTGTAATGCCGTTCGGTCTGAAGAACGCAGGAGCAACATATCAGCGAGCAATGACAGCACTATTCCACAACATGATGAACAAAGAGCTTGAAGTATATGTGGACGATATGATCGTCAAATCTCTCACAATTGAAGGACACTTTGAAGATCTGAAGAAGTTATTCAATAGATTAGAAAAGTACAAGCTCCGCCTCAACCCTCAGAAATGTGTCTTCGATGCAATGGGAGGTAAGCTCCTCGGCTTTATGGTGAGCGAGGATGGCATCAGGGTCAACGAGACCAAAACCAGAGCAATCATCGAGATGTCCCCTCCTAGAACAGAGAAAGAAATTCGTGGCTTCCCCGACAGAATTCAATACATCAGTCGCTTCATCGCACAGCTCACACCTATCTGTGGGCCCATATTCAAGCTCTCCAAAAGAACGTTCCAAAAGAATGGAATGACGATTGCCAAGTCGCCTTCGATCGCATCAAGAAATATCTCATGAATCCTCCAGTCCTAGTGCCACCCACTCCTGGACGACCACTATTGTTATACATCTCAGTAGCAGCAGAAGCCATTGGCTGTGTCCTTGGCCAGCACGACGAGACCGGGAAGAAGGAACAAGCAATATATTATTTGAGCCGAAAGTTCACCGACTACGAGACCAGGTATTCCCCGATCGAGAATACTTGCCTCGCCCTAGTCTGGGCAACCCAGCGACTCCGTCAATACATGATTGCATTCCCTATTCTCCTACTCGCTCACATGGATCCGCTCAAGTACCTGTTCGAGAAACCAGCACTCACTAGAAGGATAGCTAAATGGTAGCTACTCCTGTCTAAGTTCGACATCACCTATGTCACTCAGAAGGCAATCAAGGGACAGGCCCTCGCCGATCATCTTGCGGCCCACTCCCTCCTGGATTATCAACTGCTCAAGACATTCTTCCCTGATGAAGATCTCTTGCTTATCCAAGGGGAAGAAAAGAAGAAGAAAGATGAGTGGACGTTATTCTTCGACGGCGCAACAAATTCTAAAGGGAGTGGTATTGGAGCAATCCTTTACTCTCCAGATGATGTCCCTATTCCTATATCAAGGCGCATAGCATTCGAGTGCACCAACAACATGGCAGAGTACGAAGCATGCATCACTGGCTTAAGGGAAGCCATAATCTTAGGCGCTAAGAAGCTACGAGTATTTGGAGACTCACAGCTTATCATCCATCAGACCAATGGCGAATGGAAAACCAAGGACGAGAAGTTGATACCATATCATGTGTATCTTGAAAATCTGATCGAAGAATTCAAAGAAAGCACTTTCTCAAACATGCCCAGAGCCAAGAAACAATTTGCAGATGCTCTCGCTACACTCGCATCAATGCTCAAGATCCCGAAAGGAGCTTCAGAATGGGAGCTCACCGTCGAAATTCAAGATGAACCTGCTTTCTGCCTGCAAATAGAAGAAGCCGAAGCTGTTCCTGACAAACCCTGGTATGTTGACATTAAGCAATATCTCGAAACCCAGGAGTATCCAAAGTCAGCAACAACAACAGATCGCCGAACCATCCAGCGTTTGGCCGGCCAGTTCACCATCTGTGGCGAAGTTCTTTATAAGCGATCCTATAATCACAGCCTCCTTCGATGCGTCGATGAAACAGAAGCTGCAAAGATCATGAAAGAAATACACGAAGGAATCTGTGGCCCACACATGAACGGCACATGATGGCAAAGAAGATTCTACGACTCGGCTACTATTGGCTCACCATGGAGACAGACTGCTGCCAGCACGTCAGAAAATGCTTCAAGTGTCAGGAGCATGCGAATCAAATCCATGCCCCCTCATCAGAATTATACAACCTGACCACCCCCTGGCCCTTCTCCATGTGGGGACTCGACATCATCGGCAAGATTAGTCCTAAAGCATCAAACGGTCATGAGTACATACTTGTGGCAGTCGACTACTTCACCAAGTGGGTAGAAGCAGCCTCCTACACCACAATTGCAGCATCTCAAGTGATCAAATTCATGAAGAACAACATCATATGCCGGTATGGAATCCCTATCATCATAGATAATGGGACCCTGTTCGTCAACAAGAAGATGGATGACTTCATCAGCAAATTCAAGATTCAACATCATCGATCAAGCCCCTACCGTCCTCAGATGAATGGTGGGGTAGAAGCCGCAAACAAGATAATTGTCAGGATACTCGACAAGATGGTCGTGACCTATCGAGATTGGTCAAATATGCTCCCATATGCACTTTGGGCTTATCAAACGTATGTACGGTCTGCTACGGGCGTTACTCCTTTCGAGCTTCTTATGGAATGGAAGCAGTTCTGTTAGTCGAGGTGGAAATACCATCACTCCGGGTGTTACTAGAAAGCGGAGTTGAAGAAGGAGAATGGCAATGGGCCAGATTCGATCAGTTGCAGCTAGCAGATGAAAAGCGCATGCGTGCGCTAAGTCATTCTCAGTGTTATCAGAAAAGGATCGCTCGGGCTTACAATAAGAGAGTCCGAAAAATAAGTTTTAAGGTAGGCGACATAGTCATGAAGAAGATTCTGCCTTCGCACCTTCCGGATCCCAGAGGAAAGTTCAAACCCTCGTGGGACGGGCTGGTGATCATCAGAGAAGTACTTCCCGGAGGCGCCCTCAGACTCACCAGCATGAGAGGGGTGGATCTTCCTGAGCCAATCAATGCCGACAAAGCGAAGATCTTTCACAGGTAAGTCATTCTGACTTTATCAAGAGTTACTTTAATAGAGCTGAAGTCAAGAGGTCGAAGCTAAAACCTCTGAGAAATCATTTCCGTCCACCAACAAGTGTTTCAAATAAGGGGATTCAAAAGGAAAAAGAAAAAAGAATACAAAAAAAGAAAGGAAAGAATACAAAAAAAAAGAATACAAAAGAAAAAAAAGAGAAAAAGAAAAAGGGAAGCCAAAGCAAGGCACCCAAGAAAAATCAACCCAAGAAGAAACACAGCCATCCATCCATTCATCTCAGAAAGGTCGGTAGCTAAGACCGACAGCTCTATCATCGTAACTTAGGATAAGAGCTGAAAAGCTGCCATCGACCGGTAACGATGGATTCCCGACCTCTAGCCGCAGCAGTTATCTAAAGATCCAAAAAAAAAGAAAAAAAAATGTGTGCCTAAACAGAGAGGGCGGAGTGAAAACCCGAAAGGACGCTCCGAGTAAAAACAGTAGGCATACAGCGGACTTGGTGAAAACCCGAAAGGGTACCGAGGGTAAAAACAGCATAGCTGCCAAGGGGCAGGCAAGATCAAACACCCGGGACGTAGTGAAAACCCGAAAGGGCGCCACGGGCAAAAATGACGGGAAAAGGTCGGCTGTGGTGAAAACTCGAAAGAGCGCTGCAGGCAAAAATGGCTCAAATGGAAAAAGAAAAAAAAATGAAAAGTGCAGGTACTAAGAAATCAAACAGTCTAGATCAATTCAAGCAGTCACAGTTCAAGAACAAGAAGAAGTGCAGTTAGGAACGAAGAGCTCTACAAATTCTGACAATCTCAGGAGGCAATAGTTTCCGTTGCCTACACCTCTAGGGAACCAAAGGATCACGCAAGTCAATCTCGAGACATCGGTCAAAGCATTGGCCGAGCCTCAGTTCTGATTCCTATATCCCGACACAAAATTCAGACACACTCACAAGACAACTCATGGTACAATAGATTCTCAAAAAAGTTTTCTTCTTTTTCATTAAAAGCATCATATTCCTTTACACATATCATGTCATCTTTTTCAAAAAATACAAAAAATGCATCATCATCAATCATATACCATGCAAAAAGAAATGTACAGGTGGCCAACACAATCAATCTCTACCCTCCTCCTCGGCCACATCAGGTAAGTCCTCTGACTCATAATGAAGTAGCCTCGCTCTCAACCTGCTTACCTCTATACGCAGGTAATGCACCTCATCGCGCTCAAGGGTACTGATCACGGCCTCCTCATCAGATAACATCTGATCGGCAGCCAATCTCCTCGACATCATCTCACAATGATACCGAAGTGCAGAGATCTCAGACAACAAATGGCCATGAGTGGCCAAAAGGAAGCTAGGATCAATGAACGGGCACTCCTCAAAGGGTTCATACGAACCAGATGAAGAGCCGACATCTCCAAGGATATCCTGCTCATCCTCAACAGCAGTCTGATGCCAGCAAGGGATACGTCGATACAAAGACTGCTCAGCAACCCAGTACTGATATGGGGCAGTCGCCATCGGAAAAGCCCGCAGATCAAACCCAAGCAAATCGGTAGTTAAGTAACTCGCCCAAGATCCATCGACTCGAGTCCTAAAGTCAGAGGTTTTGGATGGAAGTGCTCGACGCTCGATACCCGTGAAAGCAAAAAGAGGAACATCCTGCTCATACCCAAACTACCGCAGGAACCGGATAGGATGATAAGAAAAGTAAGATCGAAAGCCTACCAACATCAGAGGAAGGCGGTGCACATCACAAAGCACTGGAGGAAGTGAAAGCCAAGATGACTCCCAACGAACATTCCAGTCACGAAGATCAGCGAACATCCTGCGATACAAGGGCTCACTCATCATAGCCGTATGAGGAAGAAATTCCATGATGTGCCGCATATGGTCTGGGCGACGGGTGTCAGGAAAAGGTACAGGAACAGCCAACGAAAGACACTCCCATAGCCAGACCTAATCATAAGAAGGAAAAGAAGTTCAGCTAGAGCAAAGCAATTCCTAAAAAGCAAGAAGAGAAAGGTGCAGAAAAGATACCTGAAGAAATGCACAGCAGCCGCGAAGGACACAAGTGCGGCCCAGGGCACAGTCAGTCAGCCCATTAAACAGCTCGGCCAGGACGAGAGAAATGATCCCCTGCTGTCGGGTAGCTCGGCTCATCACCTCAAAAAGCAAAGGAGTCTGGGACCTGCGCCTCGCGAGAATAGCACATCAGCTATCAAGCAGAACATCAGTGCGTTCCGAGCAAGAACAGATCCGGCCACACTCCTAGGACCCGAAAAAAGATCATACAACAATTCTAAGGAGAACACTACAGCATCCTGGCCGGCAGCTGCAGGCTGAACCAGATAGGGGATCCTAAACCAGTTCTGCGGTGTGGCAGTCTTCGGAAATGTCTTCGGCGAAAAATACTGAGTATAATCCCAAGGTAGGCCTGTCAAGCACGCAAGCTCCTCCAAAGAGGATCCCATCTCCATGTCGTTGAACGCGAACAAATTCAACGAAGGGACCCAGTCAATCAATGCAGCTCCGAGCATCTTCCAATCAATGTCAACTCTAGCCATATGAAACAGACTGCCAAAGCCATAGGACTCTAAATCTCGAATCTCATAAGCTGACAAGCTGTCAAGCCAAGCAAGCAGTTGTGGCGAGCAAGAAGGACGAGGAAGCAGCTGACAAGTCCTCACGGGTACCCCCTCCAGAACAAAAGGCCCAGAAATCAATGACAGTTCATCGAGGATCAGAAGATCAACGGACGAAGGAGAAGAAAAAGCTGGAACCTCTGCAGACTCAACAGCCCCTGACCTGCCCCTAGTAACGGCTATGTCTGATATAGTCGTATCACTGTCTGAAACTGTCATGACCTCAGCCGCATGAGAAGACTCGGCCACCTCATGAACAAAGTGCGCAAAGGACCGACGATCAGGAGAAGGATGACACTCTCCATCAAAAGGGCTATCAGCAAAGATCACACCACATATAGTGGCACCCTGACCAATCTGACCGTCGAAAAATGCATCTGAACCATCAAGAAGGGTCCCGGCAACCCCTATCGAAGAATCAACGGTCAGATCTGGACCTGCGGCCCTCTCCAGCATAAGGTCGTGAATCCAATCATCATCCTGTCCAATCAAAGGGATCATCAAAGCATCCACACCATCCATTATCAGGGGAACATCATCAATGATCACATCAAGTCCACCCAAACAAGTATGCCGCACATCTCGGCCATCATCAAGAGCATCCAAACCATCAAAGGTATCATCTGAACCATCCATACCATCCAAACATGAGATCAGCCCATCTATGTCAATCATACTGCCATCACCTCCATCAATCACATCATCCAGGTGGCCCACATTTAAGCGATGCATAGCCTTACCTATGTCCCATCTTCCCATCTCATCCATACCATCCATTTCTCCCATAATGAGGGCCCCGTTTAAATCAGAAATTTCAGCATGGCTGCCATTAATGGAGCCATTCAAAGCTCCAACCACCACATTCAAGCCTTCATCTACTCCCATTTTCAATGCCCCATCCACCCCATCTATCAAAGGCATTTCTCCTCCATTAAGCTCCATTGAAAATCTGAAGTGGGGGACCCATCATGGTCAACCCCCACAGCCCCTAAATCTCCACCATCCATTGCTTGGGAAAAGACAAAGTGAGATGAAGACAAAGTGAAGACAAAAGGGAGAGTTATGGCTTCAAATCGAACCGTCGGATACAGAGAATATGAGACAGGAGAAGTTAGTAGAATGGAATGTTCGAACCAGAGTCAACCCAGACAGCACATGAAGAGAAGTTTGGGCGGCGGGATTGGCCTCACGGTCGCTGGTAGGTGAGACTGACAATCCACGTCAGTAGATGGCACCCTGAGGGCCGCCAAAGGTTCCAATCAACTCCAAATTTTCGTTTGAGACTGATCTGAATCATCCGGAAGGTACCCCACCTATCCAATCATGAAGTATTGCGACCAACATGGGTTTGACCGAGTCAAAGAAAAGGGAAATTGATCAAGAGTGGCCCACAAGCGATCTAAGCCATTCAAGGGCTAGATCATCATGATCCAAACCATGGAAAAGCTCATATGGGTAATCAAATAGCAAGATCAAAGTTTTGATCATCAAAAGGAGGGCCAGAATCCAAGATTTGATCATCAAGTGGGCCCACATGGCTGAAAAGAGCAGTCTGAGCCGTTCAAGTCATCATCTGCACCATGGAAAGCCTTCTTAGCCCCACAAAACATTAAGGATAGGTGCTCCAAAGTAAAGCTGAAGTCTGGAAAGGGCCCACATGGCCCATTCAAGCAATCCAGACCATTCGAATCACAATCAGCCCTATCAGAAGCTAAACAAAGCAAGGTAAGTATGCCCAACCATAAAAACCTGGGTCCGAAGACCTTAAACTACGTCGGGATCAAGATCCTGTGGGACTTTTTAAATAAAAACCGGTAGCAGTCTGGATCGTTCGAATCAAGATCCGCTGACACCGGACATTTTTCAAAAAATAAAAAAAAATGTGTTCGCCCTGTTTTATACAGTTTTGTGGTCTGAAGACCTTAAACCACGTCGGAATCAACATCCCGAGAGATTTTCAACAAAATCGGCATCGGTCTTCATCAAGATCTGATGACTCTGGACATCTTCTAAAAAATAAAAAAATGTGTGATTTCCAGCATCACTTGTACATATTTTCGGTCCGAAGACCTTAAACTACGTCGGGATCAAAATCCCAAGAGATTTTCAATAAAAACCAGGGCTAATCTTGATCGCTCAAATTGAGATTTAATAGCCTGGAACATTTCAAAAAATCACAATTTTTTTTTTGTATTTTTAGCATGTACATATTTTTGGTCCGAAGACCTTAAACTACACTGGGATTAATTTCTCGGGGGACCCTTTCTGCTTTCAACCAAAAACCGGCATCGGCCTCAACCGCTGGGATCAAGGTTCGATAATCCGGATCATTTTCAAAAAATACCAAAAAGATTTCAAGCTTTCCATAAAAACCAGCATCAACCTCGATTGCCCGAATTGAAGTCTGGAACTTTTTCAAAAAAAAAAATTTCACCATCAATTTCAACTGCACAAATTTATCTCCAGCGGTTCGAAGACCTAAAACTACACTGGGATTAACTTCTCGGGGGCTTTCTTTCCTAACCTGTTCCCGACATGGCTGACAGTTGATTGTACGGGTGTCAGGAATCTTTTAAACAGGTAAAGGCTGAGGCAGGCAGAAACCCGCAATCCTGTTCGGCCATGTGGGCCCACTTGATGATCAGATCTTTTAATTTCCTCATGGTGGATCGAAGATCAGCGTATAGCACCATTTTGGGTCGACCCTCGCTCACCAAAATAGGGGCAGCTTTACACCCCCTGTATCTATGCATCAAGTTCCCTACTCCGAACGAAGTCGGGGTAGTGCGAGGAAATCAGAAGGAAGCTCGAGCATGCTACGAAATCGTCGTACAAGATCGAAAGAATGCCCAAGCATCCCCTATTATGACGATCGTAGGAGATTCGAAGGATCTCCCGATAGCAACAACGTTGGACCCAAGGGAGAACGCTCATCAATCAGGCACTCCGGGGGAAGATACGGTCGAAATCCACTTATCTAAAGATGATTCGTCCAGGAAGGTTTTCATCGGATCCTCTTTATGCAATATTTTTTGAGCGAATCTGATTCATTTTCTAACCGAATATCAAGATGTATTCGCTTGGTCTCATAAAGACATGCCAGGTATCAACCCCAACGTAGCAGTCCATTGTCTACATGTTGATCCGAAGAATAAACCTGTGCATCAGCACCGACGAGTGTTCACCGCAGAAAGACAAATGGTGATCAAAATTGAGGTCGAAAAGATATTGGCTGTCAATTTCGTCGAGGAAGTTGATTACCCAGAATGGGTCGCGAACATGGTCCTCGTTCGAAAAGCTAGTGGTAAATGGAGAATGTGCTTTGACTACTCCGATCTGAACAAAGCATGCCCGAAGGATAGCTTCCCTACTCCCCGCATCGACCAATTAGTTAATTCAACAGCAGGGCATGCCCTGCTCAGTTTTATGGACGCCTATTCTGGTTACAACCAGATCATGATGCATCCCCCCGATCGTCAAAACACTACTTTTATCACTGATCGAGGCTTATATTGCTACAAAGTGATGCCTTTTGGTCTCAAGAATGCAGGTGCCACCTATCAACGTTTGGTAAATAAAATGTTCGCTGCACAAATCGATAAGAATATGGAAGTTTAAGTCGACGACTTGCTCGTAAAAAGCGTCGCAGCCAACGATCACCTCGCAGATCTCCGAGAAGCCTTGGACTTGATGAGAAAGTACCAGATGAAGTTAAATTTCGAAAAATGTGCCTTCGAAGTCTCTGCTGGAAAATTCCTTGGGTTCATGGTTGGTCAGCGGGGAATCGAAGCAAATCCTGAGAAAATAAAGGCCTTGATTGAAATCAAGTCTCCGTCCACTCTCAAAGACGTTCAACGATTGGCTGGTCGCATTGCATCATTGAATAGGTTTATCTCGCGCACCTCTGATAAGTGCCTTCCTTTCGTTAAGCTTCTCCACGCTACCGCAAAAGCTGATTGGGTATGGACTCAACAGTGTGAAGAGGCATTTCAACAACTAAAGCAATATATGAGTATGCCTCCTATCTTATCAAAACCTGTTCCACACGAGCAACTCATTCTTTACTTATCTGTATCTTCCACGGCCGTTAGCGCCGTCTTAATAAGAGAAGATTCCAGGTTCCAAAGGCCCATTTACTATATTAGTCGAGCGATGGTGGATGCTGAAACTTGATATTTTGATATGGAGAAATTAGCTCTCGCCTTAGTAAGTGCAGCTCAAAAATTACGACCATATTTCTAAGCCCACTCTATATTGGTACCTATGAATCATCCATTAAGATAAGTCCTTTAAAAGCCTGAGGTTTCAAGGCGATTGACTAAATGTGTAATTGAGATCAGTGAGCATGACATTTCGTTCTGTCCAAGAACTGCCATTAAGGGTTAAGCCATGGCTGATTTCATCACTGAATTCACGTATTCGAATCTAGTAGATCCCTCCTCTAGCAATGACTCTGCGACTAACGACCAGACCCCTTGGTTGCTCTTTGTGGATGGGTCTTCATGAGCCACGAGTAGCGGAGCCGGCTTGATCTTAATTGCTCCTGACGGGTCACATTTTCAATATGCTTTACGATTTGACATTCATGTCTCTAACAATGAAGCAGAATATGAGGCTCTGATCGTTGGCCTCGAACTAGCGAACGTGCTCGCAATACAGAATTTACTTATTCACAGTAACTCTTAACTCATAGTCAATCAAGTACTCGGCGAATTCGAGGAAAAAGAAGAACGAATGGCCTTATAAAAATCTCGAGTACTTATCCTGCTCGCAAAGCTAAACAAATTTGAAATAATTCACATTCCTCGCGAGAAGAATAAGTTTGCGATTCCCTAGCAAAGCTAGCCTCCGCACTAGAGCCTGATTTAGCGCGATCTGTTTCTATGGAGCATCTTCATGCTCCGAGTATTAGTTAATTCACCCCAGAGCAAGTAGTCACAGTGCATTCCTCCCCATGTTGGATGGACCCCATCGTCCTTTACCTCAAAGATGGACAACTCCCAGATGATAAAAAATCTGCGCGACAAAAATCTGCAAGATAAAAATCAACGTAAAAGCTTTACTTTACTATATTTAAGGTGTCTCCATCCAGAAGAAGCACATCGCGTTCTTGATGAAATACACCAGGGGACATGCGGTAACCATCCTAAGGGACGATCTTTAGCATATAAAGCAATGAGGCAGGGGTACTACTGGCCCACCATGAAAGCAGACGCAATCGAATTTTCTAAAAAGTGCGACAAATGCCAACGATATTCTCCCATACCCCATGTACAATCTGAGCAAATGACACTGATGGACGGCCCTTGGCCCTTCACCCAATGGGGAGTTAATATCATTGGACCATTGCCCACTGGGAAAGGCCAGAACAGGTTTGCAATTGTTGCGGTCGATTATTTTACCAAATGGGTCAAGGCTGAACCATTAACCACAATCACCGAAACATCATATGCCGTTATGGGCTCCCCCACACTATAATCACTAACAATGAAAAGCAATTTGACAACGCCGTGTTCTCGGAGTTTTGAGAAAAATGGAAGATACGAAGTGTTCGAACCTCCCCGTATCATCCCCAGGCTAATGGACAAGTTGAAGCAGTCAATAAGATCATCAAACATCATCTAAAAACTAAACTCGATGAATACAAAGGTATGTAGTCAGAGCTTCTACCTGAAGTCTTATGGGCTTACAGGACGACAACTAGCACGTCCACTAGAGAAATTCCCTTTTCTCTAGCATTCGGCACCGACGCAGTTGTCCCTGTCCAATTCGAAGTACCCTCGTATCGTATCGAGCAGTACGACTCCACAAGCAATCCGGAAGGTCTGAGGCTTCATCTCGACCTCCTGAAAGAAAGGAGGGACGCATCTCGACTTCGAGCAACAGCTTACCAACAGCGTATAGCTCGCTACTGTAATGCAAATGTCTGACCTAGATCATTTCAGCTCGGCGATTTGGTCCTCAGACAAAATTTCGGAACGCCTGCTCGTTCGTTGGATCCGAATTGGTAAGGCCCTTACCGAGTTATCAAGGTTGTGCGACCAGGTATATATTATTTCGAAGATATGCGAGGGAGACCCCTACGTTGCCCTTGGCACATAGAGCATCTACTCCGATATTTTCCTTAACTCGATGTGAATCTGAACGATATTCAAATAAATATGGATTTTCTTTTAGTCGCTACTCCATTAGTTGGACCCGAATAGCCCCGAAGGGAATATATAACCCTTGGTCAAATCTTCTACTCTCGGCATAGTCAAAGCCTCAATCGATAGATCAGTCCATCTCTACGTGGATATGGTCACCAAGGCCCCCGGATTGAGCCTAACTCATTATTTCATGAGTTAAGTACTCAGGCATTCAACATACGAACCATCTACTATTTATATGAAGCCACAATATCAAAAAGAATACTTTCATTCTATTAAATAAAACGTCCAAATTGTTTTGATCATTTTACAACAGGAGTGATAAAATTTTACATGAGAAAGAAAAAGAAAAGGAAGAGATGATCATCTTCATGCATCACTTTGAGGAGGAGCGCCGCTCTCAACCTCAGGGCCAGCTTCCGGGACCCCTGTAGCTTGGACAATCTCTGTCACCTCATTCTTAGCAGCTGCCCTCTCCTCTATAGCTACGATGGCCGCGACCTTTTTGAATTCCCCCATGTCAAATAACGGAGACATTCGTTGCACTACTCTCAGCGCGAAGTCATGACCAGCGTCATACGACTCGTATCGCTCGTCGTCATATAGCTGTGATGTGCGAAACTCCATAACAGCCAGGGGCCCCTCTTCAGATAGCAGCTTGACGTAGGCCACTCTCTCCTCCTCCAAGTGGATGGAGTCGTCTCAGAGTTGTGCAAGGGTGGATTGTTCTTTCTCCAATGCGTCGCTAACCTCTCTTAATCGCGACCTGCTCTCAGCGAGCAGCTCCTCCAGAGAGATTTTATCTTGGCGACAGATCTCTCTCTCTCTTTCTCTATCTTCTCCTTCATCTCTGCAAGCCTGGAGAAGTTTGTGTCCAAGGCCTGATACCCGTCGATCAGGACTTGGACCTTTTCGATGAGGATTTTCCTTTCCTCACTCATCTTCTTGATTAAGGTCTCGCGAGATTTAATGACCTAGTCCCCCCCTTGGACTGCTTTCTCTAAGGCAACTCTCTTCCCCTCAGAGTCATCTATGATACGGCGAGCAGCGAGGATGTCACGCCTCATCCATATGATGAGGACCAGTCCCTGTTCGAGGAGAAGAAGGATTATCAGATGATCACCAGAAAACCAACAAAGAAAGTAAGAAATAAGTTAAAATCGGAGTATTTTTTACCTGGACCATCCTCACTCCCGCATCCAGAGAGAGATCCTCGGGGCTGGGTTCGAGAAGAGTCCTAAAAGTCTGAGGGGAGATGTTGTCGAACAGGAATTTATAGATTGGGTGCGAATGGCTTGGAACGGTAAATGTCCCAACTACGGAAGGCTGGGCTACGACTAGCCTAGCAGGGCTCGCATCTTGAGCAACAGGTTACTTGCGAGCAGGAATCAACTCGCGAGCAGCTTTAGGCTCGCGAGGTTCTTTAGTCAGGGGCCAACTTGGCCCCGCCCCATTATTCCTTGGGGAATTGTCAACAATGTCAATGACAGGTGGCTTGGGAGGAACCACTAGAGCAGCTGTTACAGGCTCAGGGAGAGGCTCACACGGTTGTGAGCTGTGGGCAGGCTCACCCGACCGATTAGACGAGTGAGATGGACCAGCCGACATCTTCTTCTGTCTCTTCGAGCCGGTGCCCCTTAGTTGTGGCAGCAATCCCCTCTTCTCTCCTACATTCACCATGGTAGCCTCCTCTTGGGATATCAATTCAGAAGTTGCGAGTCGAGAGAGTGAAAGACAGGCCTCGATATTCCTGTCATGAGCTGATAACTTGTAAATTTCTATGATCTTCTTGTTGATTCCTCCCTTCAAGCTCGGCTTTCCCCCGGTCGAAATACCTGCGAATACGAGCAGATGTCAAGTAAATAAAAGTTCAAAATCATGACAGAAATCGGGGCAGAGTGAAGTTTCACCTACCTTCGCCAAAGAAGCCGCTTACATTATGGCCCCCAGGGGTAGAGCTGGACACGAACTGAGTTTAACCATTTGGATCGACTCGGATCGACTCGATAAAACCCTGTTCGAACAGAAAGTCTTAGTGTTCGAACTTTGTTCGAACACACATGGTGTGTTCGAAAAAAAATTCAATTCAATTTCAAACAGAGTCCTGTTCGACTCGACTCGAACTCAAACTCGACTCGAATATGGATATATATATATATATATATATATATATATATATATATAGAGAGAGAGAGAGAGAGAGAGAGAGAGAGAGAGAGAGAGAGAGAGAGAGAGAGAAGGATGGATGGCAATTGACAAATAGAAGGTTTCAATGGTGGACATCATTCTCCTCACTGTTTCCTGTGGTGTGGTCCATTTGAGTTTTGATTCTGCCTCATTTCTTATTTAATGCCTTAAAATAAGTTGTACAAATATATGGACGGAGTGGATAAAACAAATACATCATGGTGGGACCCACGTAACGGTGACAATTACTCCAGCTTTCTTGCGTCACCAGCCAACCCCAACCAACCCCGTTCACGTCCAAAGTCCAACTCACGTTGGAAATCTGGGTGGGGCCCACCATCATGTTTGTGAGAAATCCACGCCGTCCATCCGTTTTGTGAGATCATTTTGGGCTGTCAGACCAAAAATGATCTAGATCCAAGATTCAAGTGGGTCGCACTGAAGGAAAAGGTGGTGGGGAAATTCCTGCCATTGAAGCATCCCTGGAGTCCAGAAGCGGATTGCGTACTAAGTAACTCTGCACGCTAGCGTGCGGAGTAAACTCTGTGGGGCCCACAGTGATTTATGTAATTTATCCACTCCGTTCATCCATCTTAACAGAACATTTTAGATATGGTGCCAAAAAATGAAGCATATCAAAATCTAAAGTGGACCACACCACAAGAAAAGTGTGAACTAAATGTCTACTATTGAAAAATTCTTAGAGGACACAGAAGTTTTGGATCAAGCTGATATTTGTGTTTGCCCTTCATCCATATCCATGAGATCTTATGAACAAGTTGGATGACAAATAAACATCACTGTAGGGCCTGGGAAGGTTTCAACGGTGGAAATCATTATTCCCACTGTTTCCCATGGCATGGTCCACTTGAGATTTAGATATGCTTAAATTTTGGGCTCAACCACTAAAATGAGCTGGAAAAACATATGGACGGAATAGATAGAGCACGTACATTCTAGGTGAGCACAACTGAGTTTACTACGCACGATAAGAGCATGCGGTACTCCGCACGCAATCCAATTCCCTGGAGTCCACATTGTTGTTTATTTGCCATCATAATGTCACTCATGTGGTGTGGTTCACTGGAGAGTTAGATATGGATAATTTTTGGGATATAATGGTAAAATAATATTTAAAAATTAATGGACGGAGTGGATAGAACACTTACATCATGGTGGGGCCTGCAGAACACGTGGCAGCTCAACCTTATCCCGTGTAAAATGCACACGGATCTTAAAAAAAATCAAATTTGCTTAAGGTTTTCTAAAACCCTCATTCCACACCCGCACTCCCTCTCTCTCATGCTCTCTCCCTCTCTCCCTCTCCCTCGAGCTCATCCCCAGCCGTCCATCCGCGCGGTGCGCCTAAGGTGAGGATACGCTACCTGTTCCCTCCTCTTCCTCCCCCCCTCTTTCCATTCTTTTTTTTTTTTTATGTGTGGCCTTGTGGAGCCCACTGATGGTGGGGCTCCTGTGTGCTTGTGGGGCTGACCACAAAGGGCAGCCGTCCATCCGTTGGACATGGGACCCACCCATGATGTGCGTGTGGACATGGGGTCTCTGACGCGCCACCGTCACCGTCACGCCACAGGAAGGGTGCGGTTTGGCCAGTGACCGTGCCCCTAGCCAGGTGACTCGTGGTCGGTGCTCTGTGGGTCCCGTCATGACGTATGTATTTTATCCATGCCATCCATCCATTTTTCCAGATCATTTTAGGGCATGATACAAAAAATGAGGCAGATCTAAATCTCAGGTGGACCACACCACAGGAAAACAGTAGAGATTGAATGTCCACCATTAAAAACATCCTAAGGCTCACTGTAATGTTTATTTGACATCCAACCTATTGATTAGGTCATACAAACCTGGATGAAGGGAAAAAAACAAATAACAGATTGATCCAAACTTTGATGGGCCCCACGAAGTTTTTAATGGTGGGCGCTCAATCACCACTGTTTTCTGTAATGTGGTCCACTTGATATTTGGATCTACCTCATTTTTGGTCTCATTCCATAAAATGATATGGAAATATGGTTGGACAACGTGGATGAAACACATACATCATGGTGAGGCCCACAGATAATAATGCCCTAAAATGGATGCACGACGTGCATTTTTTTACTGGTGATGGGCTGCGTGTGGCACATTGTAACTATTATGTTCCTCCATGTCTGGCATTTCATCTCATCATTAGCCTCCTGCTCTTACGCTCACACTCACACTGATAATAATGCTTTATTCTAAGAAAAACTGCCTTCGAATTTTTTTTCTCCTTTTCCATGCATGTACTCTTACGTAATGTATGTCTGTTATATTTTATTATTTTGTTTGTTGTTACATTGGCAACTCTTCACTATATTTCCAAGATGAAATGAGTACTGCTTATTGCAGAATGGGAATCAAGAATATACGGATGAAATGTTCGATGACTTATTTGATAAGTATGGAAAGGTGGTGTTCAGAAGAGTATGGATGCATTTATTTGATGATATTTAAAGTTATATTATCTATCCATTAAATTGAAATAAATTAAAGCTATACAAATATTGTACAACTAATAACAATAACAAGGAAAGGAAAGATAAAGTTATGGCCGGGCCCTTGATTGAGTGGAATGGTGGAACGGGATTTATGTGGACTCTTGTTCGTGGGAACAGGGTTGTTGGGTAATTTTCATGGGTGTATTGGTGTATGTGAAATCCACTCCCATCATTAGATTTGTAATACCACTCTAGGCTTTTTTCTTTTTTTCTTTTTTATTTTTTCTTTTCTTTTATGACACACACCCACACATGACCTTGTGAGTCTACCACTTAGTCATGATTAAGGGCCCTTCCACTTTAGGGTCAAGTTTAAAAAATAAGGTTGATTTGTGATACCACTTAATTGATATGAATGCAGTAACTATTTGATAAATTTCATCAGTTCATTTCTCTTTTTGAATGTGCTTATTTCTCATTTGTATTTGGCTCATCACATTTTGTGTCTTCAAAATAATAGATGTGTACTAAGTAAATTTCTCACCCTTGGAATCATTCAGGAGACTTTCAGATTTTGATGTTTCCCTTACGATGTTAAATATCTCACTGAAAACAAATTATTTAAGAATATTTATTATAAACTATTTAATGCAAAAGTATAAAACCAACTTGTTCTTCTTTCCCCAAGCAGGTGTCACATGGTTACTAAAAAGTTGGTAGAAAATCTAAAAGCCAAAATATTCATCTGTTAGTATTAAACATCCATAATTACAAGTCCCTTTTCCTATCGTAAAGAGATGAATTTCAAAGAAATTCTTGGATACACTAACTTTGAAATTCTTTAAAACTGCACTACAACTCCACCTGCCTCCTTTTTTATATTAAAATCTTTCAATTGGGGATTACCTTAGAAAAGCAATTAATAGAGTATCAAAACTAAGTAGAGAATACAGTCATAATGAATTCACAAACTGCATAAGTAAAAACACATTTCCAGAGGATGGTGATTTGATATGTTTGGGATTGCCCAAACATCCATACTTATGGAAACCATGAAAAAAATTTCACCATCTTAAGAATTGTTAGACCTACAGTGGGAGTTAAAGAAGGCTCATATATGCTAACTCGAATGTTTTTAAATGGTTCAGCCCACCTGATTTTTAGATCAACATGATTTTCAGGTGCCAAGGAGAACATGAGGAGGCGCACATGATGGACGCATTGGATGTCATGCACACATCACAGTGGGCCATACACATCACATTGTAGGTTAAGCTAAACCTACAAAGCGCGTTGTAGTTGATCCATTGTTGTAAACTCAGTAGTGCCCCACCACAATTTTTGGATTCTAAAGAATTACATTCTCAGTACCTAAATAAGACAAACGATATCTCTTTGTTAGGGACTATTTCCTGAAAACGAAGTCCTTTAAGCCCACCTTTTACATGTCTTAGATGTCTAACAAACATCAGACATTGGCAGGAAAGACAGGGCTACATATGAAGCCCAATGCACCCACCTTATCACAGGTGTGATGTGCTCCTTTTCATGTTTAAGCGCCACAAGTGATTTTGGATTTAAATCTGCTGCCAAGAAGATGTGGTTTCCAATGTTGAATCAATGCTCTCTTGTGATGCAGAAATAGAGGAACTGGAAAGGGACAGTTCCATAGATGTGTACTATCAAACTTTCAAAACTCCTGGTGCTGTGTAAAGTTCCAGTCTGTCCTAGACACTAAAACAAAATTGCCAAATGAAGAACAAAAAAACATGAACCCCACTTTAATCACGTGGATGTCAGTTAATAAAGTAGCCATCAATTAATAAGATTGGGAAGAAACACTAACTAAATTCTAACAGCTAGAGAACTTCAGCATGTTGAGGTTGATTAGTTGAATGGTTATATGCATTTCATGAGATAGAAAATTGTTTTTATAACCAAGCACAAAGCTTGGTTATACTTGATGTACTCCACTCCAAAAATAAAACGATAAGAGAAGTAGCAAGAACTTGAGAGCTTACTAAAAAATTCCTTCTCCAATGTTGAAATCTTGTCCATTTTCTCCATTTTCTTCTTTATTCCAGCAACTAAACATTGACAAAAGAAGAAGAAGAATATTATCTATCACATGGGTTAACGTTTAACTTCACTAATAAAATCTGTAAAAACATAATATTGTTTACTTCTGTAGTTGATACAAAAGTCTTTTGCTATCAGGGTCATAATCTTCTATTCCTTTGAAAAAGGCCCCATCTGATATTTCTCTAGTAGAAAAAAAATAACAGGGTAGGCAGTTCACATTCCATACTAGATGGCGTTGATTTTGCTACCTTTGAAATTGATGGGTCAATTCAGTATGTTGGAATTTGACGATTTCTAGTTGCATGCAGGATGTGAGGTTGATCGATGCTTTGTATCTATTTTGTTAAATGCACTACACCAAAATCGCATTTTTGCGACGGACCAAGTTCGTCGCAAATCAATATTAGCGACGGATTTAGTTCGTCGCATGGTCCGTCGCAGTTTACCATGTGGCAAATTTTAAACGGCGGATTAAGTCCGTCGCATTTAAACCACGGATTAAGTTCGTCGCTAAATTATGTAAAGCGACGGATTTAGCGACGGATATTGGTCCGTCGTACAAAAGTGTTGCGATGGATATCGGTCCGTCGTACAAAATTGTTGCCACGGATACTGGTCCGCCATTAAATTTATGGGCGACAGCGTGATTGTATTTTTTTTAGGAATTGTAGCGACGGGTTTGGCCCGTCGCTAAATTTTCTGAACCACACCTGTAATGTTTGAATTATTTCTTGAATCTATTGCACCTGATAGTCATCCAAATTATTTTAAAAAAAAAAAGAAAAACTAAAACCTAACAAATCATCATTATATCATATATGAAACTTAAAAATCTTTACATTTCTAGTGAAAAATAATATTAATATTTTTTACAAATCTACACATTGAAGTGAACCATTCTCCATAGAATGAGCAACTAGGCTTTATTTTGTCCCCAATATTGAAACCAATCTCTTGACCATACGTGAAGCTAGCCTTCATTTCTAATCTTTCCTTTATAGCTGCTTCCACCTCATACGTTAGCAAATCCATCAACTGGCCCACCTGCAAAATCCAGAATATAAAACATAAAGAGTTTCAGTATTATAATGTAAGAACAAAAAAGGAAAAACAACAACAAAAGACAATGAAGCACCACTTACTCGTAAGAAATTCTAGGTGACAAGCTTGATAACTATTATATATGCATGATGAAGCTTCAGTATTGGGATGAAATCGGAAACCTAGAGGCAATTCCATTTGATCCTCTTTGGATAGAGCATTCACAAACAAAGCCAGCAAGCAGAGAAGTTTTTTCTATTACATAACTTTTTAATTGATTAACAAATGACCACCATACAAAAGCAAAAACAAAATAAAAAACAAAAGAAGAAAAAAAGAGAGAGAAGTGCTACCATGCAAACTTTCATGAACATGTATCTGCATACAGTAATTTGTACAACCACAAGAGAGTTCAATCAGTTCAAGAGAGATCAGTCTGCATTTAGTAGAGAAAGGAGATACTAGCTTAACAGAGAACTATTAAATATTGATTAGGAAGTTCAAACAAAATCATCATGCAGCTACCTTCAAGTTGGGAGTAGAAGGATCGAACAGCCTCATGTTTCGTGGGAATGCACTTACAATAACATTCTACATTTGAATGCAACTGGGTGGAATCACATCACAGAAGCTAAAATGATAATCACAAAGGAACTCCGGGAAATCATGAAGTAGTACTAAGAGCACCCTTAGAGTGCCTTTGTACAGAAAGTGAACCTGCCCACAAGTAATAATAGAAATAAAAATGTCAGACTCCACTAAGAGAAAAAAACTGATTTATTTTTTTTCCTTTTCTTTTTAAAGGTAAGGAATTCCATTTTCTATACCAATCACAAGTAAATGTAAAGATAATAATGATACAAACCGATTCCCCAAGTTCAACATTCCTCAAGTATGGCTCCATGAATTTGAACAAGTCTACAACTAGGCGCTAAACCAAAGGCCAACCCTTCTGAGAGTTGATTGTTAACAATTTTGGGGTGAAACTCTTGTAGCTCACTAACTCGAGCCATGCAAAGCTGAAAGAACATCAATCAGATTACCAACCTCATTGAGGAAAAATAAAGAAAGAACATTTCTCATGCAGAATTAATGAATGATCAAATACATTATAGAACTTGAATACTTATCGAGCCATAGGAACATAAATGACATTGTTGGGCTGATCGTCATTGTGGTCCATTTCTCCTCAATCCACTTCACCACCTATTTAGGATTTCAAACATGAAAAAATCCATTAAATGAATAAATCAAGTAGCATATGTAATATTAATCTTTAAAAGTCTAGAAGTTGAAGATTTGATGAATGTTATTTCTTCACAGCTCTAGAGAAAGAAAATATTCAATTTCAACTAAGAGAATTGCTAGTATAATGCTTGGATTTTGTACAAGGTGGCCGGGCCTGCTGGGTTGTATTTATTCAAGTTGAGTAGCCAGCTTAAGACCAGCCCATTGCTAGTCCTGCTCGTAAGGTGAGGATAATGGAGATCCAGTCACAGCGGGATGTGTTTTTGAAAATATTCTGCTCTTTAGTAACAGACGCAAGGGGTTTTGGTAAAAAATAAGCTACAGCTAGGATCTTCTGGGGCCAATGATTTTGATGGCTAGATTAATATACAAGTGTCATGCACGACGTTAATGGTGACCACCGGTTAAATGAGGATGGGGTGGCAATGGGACAGCCAGGCTAAGTGTGCCTATTTCTCAATTGGGCCTGAAGGGTAGTTCGAGATTTGGCCTATTTAATGATCAGTTGAAATCAAGCCCTAGGAAGCCTTGATTGTCTGGTAGATATCAATTACAAATTGGCCTGGTTCCAGTAGAAATTGCTGTGGAACCTGGGCCTCACGGATCTATTGTTTAGATCTGAGCCATGGACAAGCCCTAGTGGACACTGGTTATTAAGCCATGCAAACCCGATGAGCCAGGGCTATAGAGAGGTTACCTGACTACGAGTGCACCCCATGCACTATCCTACTCTAGAGAGGATAGAGAAATTTCTCACCCTTAGAATCATTCAGGAGACTTTCAGATTTTAATGTTTCCCTTGAGTCTCCTATTGAGAAAATCTGAAAGTCTCCTATTGACCAGGAGAAAATCGGTCTCTATCCTTGCTTCTGGCCTAGCCATTGCAAGACACCTTGTGCTTTGGTCTTAGAGAAGGGTGAAGAAAGGAAGGAAGAATTCTTCTTTCTTTTTTTTGTTTAATTCTTTTAGGATTTGCATGCCACATTAGTGAAGGGAGAATAGTAGAAGGAATTGACAGAGAACCACGTGCTAGGAGACATCTAAATTCTCCAATTTTGTCTGAAAGTATGGCTATAAATCAACCCAATTCTATGGCCAATCAAAATCTGGGCCAAAACCAAACCGAAACGGGAGAGAATGTGGTTGAGAATGTTCCCCGACTAAGAACATTACGTGATTACTTGCAACCAGCAAGAGCGAGCACTCCCTCATGCATAGTTTTTCCATAAAATGCAGGGAGCGTAGATTTGAAACCCGGAGTAATCCAACTCCTCCCGAAATTCCATGGATTAGACAGTGAAAGTGCCTATCAACACCTTAAGGAATTTGATGAGGTAAAAACCACCATGCACTTTACAAATGTAACTGATGATGTGGTGAGGCTTCAATTATTTCATTTTACTCTTAAAGATAAAGCTAAAGGTTGGCTTCATGCATTAAGGCCAAGATCAATTGGTGCATGGAGTGATATGCATAGGGAGTTCATTAAAACGTTCTTCCCTACCCACAAAACAAACATGTTGAGGCGCCTTATCATGAATTTTGCCCAAAAGGAGGATGAGACCTTCTTCCAATGTTGGGAGAGGTTTAAGGACTTGTTAAATGCATGCCCACATCATGGCTATGAAATTTGGCGAGTTATAAGCTTTTTTATATGAAGGACTGACTTCACCCATGTGCCAATTCGTAGAGATGATGTGTAATGGGGAGTTCATGAATAAGGAAGCCGAGGAAGCATGGGACTATTTGGAGGAATTGGCTGAGAATGCACAGTCTTGGGATACATCTAAACCAACAAATTCCAAGATCATCCGACAAGAGGAAAAAGGAGGAATTTATGTCCAATTAGAAGAGGATAGTATAAGTGCACGTGTGGTTAGCCTCACAAGAAAAGTCGAGGCCATGAAATTAAAGAAAGGAGAGACGATCAACTCTAATGACGTTAAAACTGTTTGTGGAATTTATGCCAGAAATCAACATACAACACAAGATTGTCCCACAATTTCAGCAGTCCAAGACATCCTATAAGAACAATCAAATGCCATAAACAGTTATCAACGACAATTTGGTGCTCCAAGCTCAAACACGTTTAATTCTAGTTGGAAGAACCATCCCAACTTCAGTTGGAGGAATGGACCCACTGCGAATGCAAACAATATCTCTCAAGCTCAACCTTTACTAGGTCCATCCCTAGTCATTACACCAAAAGTTACGCTAGAGGAGATGTTGGGTGCATTCGTATCGGTTCAAGCTGAATATAACAAGACTAATTCTCTGAAAATAGATGGGTTCATGCAAGAACAATTGAAATTTAATCAAAGTTCAACTCAAGCCATCAATGACTTGAAAACTTCAATGGCTAGAGTTGAATCTCATCTCAGTGTTAGTGAGAAAGGCACACTTCATGCCCAACCTCTTCCTAACCCAAGAACCCAATTTGAGATACAAGACGCAAGATCATCCTCCCAACATACGGAGCATGTTCAAGCTATCACCACTTTGAGAAGTGGGAAAATAGTTGATAAATCTAATCCGGTGAAGGCCCCAAAGCGTATGGATCCGGAAAATTCTAAAGAGGATGATAGCTCAAACAACACTCCATAAGAGAAAGAATCGGAAAGGCAATACAAGCCGGTTGCCCCGTTTCCCTAAAGGTTGATTTCACCAAAACCTTTAGACAAAAACCTGAAAATTTTAGAGGTTTTCAAGCAGGTGAAGATCAACATTCCGTTGTTGGATGCCATAAAGCAAATACCATCCTATGCCAAATTTCTAAAGGAATTGTGCACGGTCAAAAGGAAACACAATGTTCATAACAAAGTACTTTTGACTGAGAATTTGAGTGCTATTATCAAACAAGAGGTGCCCCAAAAATATAAGGATCCTGGTAGTCCAACCATCTCATGCATCATAGGAGACTACCGGATTAAACAAGCCTTACTCGATTTAGGGGCAAGTGTGAACCTCATTCCATACTCGGTTTATGAACAACTTGGGTTAGGTGAATTGAAACCTATCAAAACCACACTCCAACTTGCTGATAGATCCATTCGTATACCGAGAGGAGTGATTGAGGATGTTTTAGTCCAAGTTGATAAATTCTACTACCCAGTAGACATTATTGTCTTGGATACACATCCCGTGATAGGTACCGGTGCTCAAATTCCCATCATACTTGGCCACCCTTTTCTAGCTACTTCCAATGCGATTATCAATTGTAGAAACGGGCTTGTACAAATGTCCTTTGGAAATATGACACTTGAGCTGAATATATTTGATTTATGCAAACAACCATGGGAAGTTGATGAGGAGATCCACGAGATAAACTTGATTGAATCATTCGTGGAGGAAACTTTCCCCTTAACATTATATTCTGACCCTTTGGAGGCATGTGTGGCCCACTCTCATGAGATAAATGATGACACAATAGGAGAGATGGATGCCATTTTAGATGTGATGCCGGTGCTTGATAACAAAAGATGGAGGGCCCTATTTGAGCCTTTTATCCGTAAACGAGAACAAGCCCCTCCCATCCAATATCAAGGCACCAACACTCGACTTAAAACCATTACCAAGTGGGTTGAAATATATTTGTTTAGGTCGAGATGAGATATATCCGGTGGTGATTTCTTCCCACTTGGATGAGGAACAAGAGAGTAGGCTAATTGCCACTCTAATAGAACACAAGAGTGCTATTGGGTGGTCGATTGCGGATCTCAAAGGCATAGACCCACTAATTTGTACTCATCGCATACACCTTTAAGAGAATACGAAGATATCTAGGCAACCACAAAGACAACTCAATCCAAACATGAATGATGTGGTTAAGGCCGAAGTGGTAAAACTATTGGATGTGGGTATTATTTACCCAATATACGATAGTCAATGGGTGAGCCCAACTCAAGTGGTGCCTAAGAAATCCAGAATAACCATCGTAGCCAATGCCAATAATGAACTCGTACCAACCAGAGTCACTACCGGTTAGAGAATGTGCATTGACTACAGGAAGCTAAACACTGTCACGAGGAAAGACCACTTCCCCCTGCCGTTTGTTGACCAAATTTTAGAAAGGTTAGCGGGTCATTCCCATTTTTGCTTCCTTGATGGCTATTCAGGGTACAACCAAATAAAGCTCGCCCTTGAAGACCAAGAAAAGACTACATTCACATGTCCATTCGGCACTTTCGCCTATCGACGGATGCCGTTTAGACTATACAATGCCCCTGCCACTTTTCAGCGATGTATGATGAGTATCTTTTCTGATATGGTGGGGACAATTCTCGAAGTCTTCATGGATGATTTCTCAGTATTTGGTTATAGCTTTGATGAGGGCCTTGTGCACTTAAAATCTGTGTTGAAAAGATGTGAAGAGAAGAACCTTGTGTTGAATTGGGAGAAATGTCACTTCATGGTTCAAAAGGGAATTGTACTTGGTCACATCGTTTCACAAAACGGAATCGAGGTGGACAAAGCGAAAATCGATCTTATCTCTAACCTTCCACCACCCAAGAACATACGAGATGTGCGGTCCTTTTTAGAACACACAAGATTTTATAGAAGGTTCATAAAGGACTTCAGTTCACTCTCTCGTCCTTTATGTAACCTACTTCAAAAGGAAAACTCATTCGAGTGGAATGAAGATTGTCAAAATGCCTTTACCAAACGTAAAGGTTTGTTGACATGTGCTACCATAATGCAACCACCTGATTGGAGCCTTCCTTTTGAAATTATGTGCGATGCAAGCGACTATGCTATTGGGACTGTGCTAGGCCAAAGAAAAGAGAAGAAGCCATGTGTTATCTACTATGCAAGTAGAACCTTAAACTCAGCCCAAGCAAACTACACTACTACAGAAAAAGAACTTTGAGCCGTAGTTTTTGCCTTGGACAAGTTTAGGTCCTACTTGATTGGATCCAAGATCATCATATTCAGTGAACATGCCGCGCTTAAGTACCTTCTCTCTAAGAAGGATGCTAAACCACGGTTGTTAAGATGGATCCTTCTACTCCAGGAATTTGACATAGAGATACGTGATAAGAAAGGAGTAGAAAATGTAGTGGCTGACCATCTCTCTCGACTTGTTCTCACCGATTCCCCTGAGACGACCACGATCAATGACATGTTCCCTGATGAACAACTTTTTGAAGTCTCCCAATTACCATGGTATGCGGACATTGCTAACTATCTTGCTACAGGTATGATTCCTACACATTGGAAAAAGCAAGATAAGGATAAGTTCTTCAATGAGGTACGAAAATTTCTATGGGATGACCCATACTTATTCAAGTATTGTCCCGATCAAATCATAAGGAGATGTGTGCCAGATGATGAACAACAAAGTATCATCTCCTTTTGTCATTCTCAGGCATGTGGTGGACACTTTTTGGCTAAGAAGACCACAGCTAAAATTCTGCAATGTAGGTTTTATTGGCCCACTATGTTCAAGGACACACATGAGTTTTGCAAAACATGTGAGCCTTGTCAGAAATTAAGAGGAATCTTCCATAGAAATATGAAGCCACTCAATCCCATCTTAATAATTAAATTTTTTTATTGTTGGGGTATCGATTTCATATGTCTATTCCCATCTTCTTTTAGAAACATATATATCTTGCTTGCCATTGATTATGTGTCCAAATGGGTCGAGGTGATCCCATGCCGGAATAATGACCATAAAACAGTCATTCGTTTCTTAAAAGAGAATATTCTTTCTCAGTTTGGAACACCTTAAGTCATTATAAGTGATGGAGGGTCTCACTTTTGTAATCACCTATTTGAAACCTTAATGAAGAAATATGGCGTAACACACAAAGTGAGCACTCCCTATCATCCACAAACTAGTGGACAAGCTGAGATATCCAATAGGGAGATTAAATATATTTTGGAGAAAACGGTGAACCCCGATCGCAAGGATTGGTCGCTTCGACTTACCGATGCGCTTTGGGCTTACCGTACTGCTTTTAAGACCCCTATTGGAATGTCTCCCTATAGACTTGTCTATGGGAAGGCTTGTCACTTACTTGTGGAGTTGGAACATAGGGCGTATCGGGCAATAAAGAAGATGAATTTTGATTCTGACAAGGCGATCTCATTGCGCAAACTACAATTGAATGAACATGCGGAACTCTGGAACGAAGCTTATGAAAATGCAAGAATTTACAAGGACAAGACAAAGGTGTTCCATGATAAGAACATTCTTCGTAAGACATTCACGATTAATCAAAAAGTCATTTTGTATAATTGTCGCCTACATTTATTTCCGGGGAAATTGAGATCTCAATAGACCGGTCCCTACATTGTGAAAACTGTCTACCCATATGGGATCGTCGAGTTGTTAAATCCAAGAAACGGCAACATCTTTAAGGTGAATGGTTAGCGATTAAAGCCGTTCTTTGAGAAGTTTCCTTCAGAAGGTATGTCCATACCTCTGACTGATCCTGTGTATCAAGATGATTGATCTCCTAGTCTGATGGAGGTATAGAGTAGTTAGGATTAGGATTTTATTACTTTTGTTTACTTTTTCTTAGGTTTGTTAGATGGAGGTAGAATTTCACTTTTCATTCTCTCAGGTACTATAATTCCTCACTCCCTTTTATTTTTTAGAATTGTTCTCATGTTTTGCTCATTGAACATCTTTTACATTGAGGACAATGCAATATTTGGTTGGGGGGTGTAGGATCACTAGGATGAATCTAGTTTTTTGTAACATCTCGAGCAATTATGTGGGAATTTTTTTCGAATTTTCTAAAATTTCAAAACTCTTTTAGAAAACCTTACTGCTATGCATTCGAGATAATATGAGCATAAGAGGAGGAGATACGAAGTGTATGATGTTGTAAGTCTTGAACTTCTCTTAGTGTAATGGTTTTATATGTGAATTCTCCTATTTATGTGATTGATAGAAAATTTGAACACTTTTACACCTAGTTTACATTACACGATTTTCATGGGTTGAAAGGATTATGTGATTTGTGGATTAGCTAGACTTTGATTTAAGGTGTTGAGAAACCAGGCCGGGGTACTTTGTCCATCAAATAACGAAAGATATGGATTTCTAAAAATCTTATCTAATTTAAAAGAAAAAGGAAAAGGAAGGATGAAATTGGGAATGATGGACAAATGGTGGAAAATTCCGATTAGGGCTACCTATTACCAACCGGGGGATGGTCTACCGGTAACCAAAGCCGGAAATGGGACGTAGTGTGAAAGCCGTCGGAAAGACAGTAAGGCAAATTCCTGTCATTGGCTTGTTGTTGCTTTATAAACCTAGAGATCTATAGTCTAGTTGATCTATGAAGAAGATAATCCTGAAAAGTCATGAGATGAATTTTCACTATGCACACTAGGTTGAATTTGTTCAAGTTCTTCTATTTATCAACCAATCAGCAGGAATTTCATATGGACACTTATTATGTTTTGAGAGTTTACGGTTTCAACCTCTATCACCTAATTTTTCTGACTCTTACACTTGTGTGGCTTGGGATGTATAGAAGAATAGTTTCTGAGGGAGAGTTGAGTTTTGGAGAATGGAATTGGTTTCACGCATGTTTTGCTCAGGACTAGCAAAATGCTGGTTGGAGGGTGTGTTGAGCTCTTAATTGTGCATATTCTAACCCCAATTCATCACTCATTATGCAAGGTTTTCATGAATTAACGACTAATCTAATGCATGGATTTGTGATTGTAGGGATAAGAGAGAGGATTCATCAATTGGAGACTTAAAGACACCATTTACAACAAAGAAGATTAAATGACTAAGCGTCAAAGGATGAAAGAAAGAAGTCAGAGGACAGAAGAAAGAAGGCAGAAGAATGTGCCTAAGACCGGTCGTCCGACCGGTCCAATCACTCAACGGAAGGGGCCCTGCGGCCACAACTCTCTGGACCCGTTAAGACCGATCGTACGACCGGTCGTCCACTGCTCAGACCGGTCATGTGACCGGTCCTTGAATTAATTTTATGGACTTGGAATTTTTTAAAACTCTCTGGACGTTTTTCATGTTTTTAAGATCAGTCGTGCGACCGGTCGTCTGTGTAACTGGGCATGTTCTACAAGCTCCGGATTTCTCTGCGCACTGCGTATCCTTACGCATCTTCTGGATGATTTCAACACAGAGGAGCTTCCCCACTATAAAAGGACACCTAGGGAACGTTCCTAGGGCATCTTAGAACGGATTGAGCACGGTAGAGATGGCGGAAGTCGATTTCGGAGTTCTACAACTCCTTCTAGTTTGCTTTCTAGTTTTTATATTTGTTTTAGTTGTTTCATGCTTCCTTGGATCATGAACGGCTAAACCTCTTAGCTAGGGCTAAGAGGTGAAGCTTGTTGTGAATCTAAGATGTTTCAATTCGTTTGATTTGGTTTTAAGTTTGATTTCTATTGAAGAACAATGGTTTGAAGTTTAATTCAAGTGCTAAGTAGTTTTTCTTAGTTTTATGATGACTCATGGATGTTTGGAAGAATTGCTTGAGTTCTTAATTGTTGTGAACTATTCTAGACCTGTATAATCTGAGGAATTGGAATACGCTTTAGATTTATGATCTTCATGTGGGAACTTCTTACCAAAAGTTTATTTTTCTGAAAATTCTGAAGTATGTGAGACTGTGCATGTGATTTGAATCAAGTTCAAATCATGATCTAGTTTTGTCTTGTGACAGGATTTAATGATGGTTATGATTGTGATCTTAGCCTATTGGAATTAGGACTGACCTATGCAATTGAGTATGCTCGTCCTAGCTTGCATTGAGTGAATCATATACATGGATCTTATATATGGCAGATTATTTGATTTAACTGCTCTATCATCTGACTAGATAGATCTTAATTTCGATTCTAGTTGAGAAAGTGAGAAATCACAGCGGATTGAGCATCAAAGATTGCTACAAGTGGATCCTTAAACCCCTAGTGCCTTTTTATTAATTGATTACCTTCAGTTTAATTCAACATTACAATCTTCTACAAATCTGTTTGTTAACTCTTTAGTAGAACTATTGGAAGTGTTTTGTGGATTCCTACATAAGTCCCTGTGGATCAATCTCAGTCTTACCGAGATTATTACTACATCGCAACCTTACACTTAGGGAAGCAAACAGTGGCCCTCCTGACCACAATTCCAGTACTTCACCTTAGCCTTCTCTTTGCCCTTGGCCTTAGATCCCGATTTCAAATATCATCCATGCTCAGAACTTCTTCCCCTCATAACCAGTGCCTCTGAGGAATAACGGGAAGTCATGTCACCGCTTTTCTTTCTCATCGCCTTCGACTAGAGGGATGAGATAACGGTCTCGATATTTATGGTTTCCCTCCCTGCGCACACAAAGTCCCTGAACGACTCATATGAATCTGGAAGAGAATTCAACATGATGTATGCTTGATATTCATCCTTCATCGGTTCATCGATCTCCAACAACTTGCAAACGAACCTATTGAACGTGCTTAAGTGGTCCTCCACTTCTGTTCCCTCAGCCATCCTCAAGGTGAACAACTGCATCAACACGTACATGCGATTCTCTAGAGAGTTCTTGGCATAAACCTTCTCTAGCTTCGCCATCGTTTCAGCCACAATCTTCTCCTTCATGACATGATAGAGAACATCATCCGTGAAGTTTAACAGGATTGAGGTTCTAGCCTTCTTGTTAAGCCTCGTTCACTCATCAGCCTTCATAGCCTCGGGTCGCTTTCCAAGAGCTTCATCAAGCGCTTGCTGAACTAGGAAGGATTCAACCTTGATTTTCCATAACTCAAAGTTATTTTTCCCGAAGAACTTCTCTACCTCGAACCTTATGCTTGATTCCATCTTCTTGTCTCAGATCCGAATTCTACTCCACCCCAACTTTAGCTCTGATACCACTTGTTGGGAAAATCGACAGTGGAAGCGGAAGCTGAACGCGCAGAGTAATGCGAGATCAAACGAGAAACAATATGAAATCAAACCATACACAAGCATTCACCACAAGAGAATCCGAATTTACGTGGAAAAACCCCTCAACGAGTAAAAAACCACGACACAAAGCGATCTACTATGAATAAACAGAAGATTACGGAGATTGACAGCCCACAAGCAATGAATAAATAGAGAAAACCCCAAGTTCTCCCTCACAAAACTCTCTCCCCTCTTCCTAACACGATTAGGAAACCTTGGACACCTTAAGATACCATCTAAGTTCGGATACATGCCATATATATAGTAAAAATCCCAAAAATATAAACATTTTACGCACTACCGCGTAATGCGCAAGAAGCTGAGTGCACAGTCAACTCGTCGCCCGACCGGCCGCACCTTGCACAGAAACAGTCCAGAGAGGAAGGCATCGCAGACCCGTTCACGCCGCCTCGCAGCCAACTGGTTGAAGCCCTCTGCAGACCGATCGATCAACCGGTCTAGGCACACAAAAATCGTCCAACCTTCCTCCTCACATCTAGGTAGACCGGTCGTCCGACCGATCTGAGCACCCAATCTGTGCGTCAGTTTGAAGGCTCTCCAACAGGAAAGAAGGAAAAATCAAATAGCATAGTGGTCCAGCTTGACTTGTGTTGTATTAAAAGCACAATATATCCATAATGGGAACCACAATTTGGGAGGTCTAGATAGGTTTAAATGAGTGGAACATATGAGAAGGACGTGTCTCTGCCATTTCAGGAATAATGCAAAATAATTATTAGTTTTAATATCAATTTGAGAAATGAGTTTGATTGATGAAACGAAGGCTCCCGAAAATTACTTAGAAATTGCATGTGGCATATTAGCAAGTCCAATAAACTACCATTGTGGGGAATGGTACTATATGAAGTTGACCTCATGGGAACCTCCCATGAGGTTGAGCTGTGTGGGCCCCACTGTGATGTGTATTGGACATCTACACTGTGCATTTGGTGGGTCTTCTATAGGTTATGGGATACCCCAAATATCAACCATATCAATAACTCAAGTGGGCCGTTCCATCTGAAACAGTGTGAAATCATGCCTAAAACATCTAAAAGCACTTGTTGTGGCCTACCTAAGTTTTGGATGAGGCTGAAACTTGATGCAACCCCTCATCCAATTGGGACACACACAATGAATGGTCTGGATTTCAGAACCACATCTCTGTGGTCCTTATAAATAATTGTGATGATTTCAATAGGCGGATAACCACTCTAAACTTCTATATGTGGTGTGGCTCACCTAAGTCATGAAATAATCTGATTTTTAGGCTTGTTCACCACCATTGAATGGTGCATCCGATTGATGGGGTGGATGTCCGATTCACATCATAGTGGGGCCCATACAACTCAACATCATGGGAAGTTCCCATGTGGTCGACCTTATAGTACCATTTCACTATATATATATATATATATATATATATATATATATATATATATATATATATATATATATATATAGTTTCCATGACGTAGTTTCTTGTGGATAAAGTTATGGCTCTTAATTTAGATATATCAAAGAATTTAGTTGAGTTTTTTCCATTTTGGAATTATGAATTCATTATTTGCTCTGTGACAAGTCATCCAGGTTGATACCGCTGCTGATCTCCACTTTTCTTGAAAGAATAAGTAAGTTGATATCATATTGTACAAGTACTATGTACTGCACAAATTGAGCACTTGAAAACATATTTTTTATTAATTAATTTTATTTATTTATTGAAAGACGCAATTTCTTCCGGGCAATAGAAAGATGAACTGCAGCCGCCCATCCATTGGGTCTTCTCTAGAGTTTGCCAATGTGCAGGAGACGAATAATTGGTGCAATTGGAGCTATCCAACTTGTGGACTTCACAAAGTCCATTGAAGATATGTTCAACATCATCCAATGAGAGCCCTCATGTAACTAAGGGCTTTCATGCATGGGCCCACCAAATTGCTTGCATCAATTCACCAAGCCGTGTGTAAGATGGCAAATGGAACGGATAAAGACAGCATCTAAACAAATAGTTGCCGTCTCTTTAATGAAATAAAAGCTTTTTCATCTTCCATCCAATGGGCTTCCACTAAAGTCTGTTGATGATAAGGTTTGCATCATCCTGTGGTAGGCGTTTTATAACTAAGGGTCTTCATGAGTACTGTGTCAATTAAGCAAGATGTGTCTTGGAAGCAAGATGTGTCTTAGGTGGCTAAAGACATCCACACAAATAACAACCATCTCTTTCATGAGATGTTCAAGGGAAAAACTTTGACACTCTAGCAGAGTGTGAAGCATGATTAGCAGGCACTTGTAAAAGTACTTAGAATTTCCTAATAAAAATTAAGCTGTCTAAATTGTGCATTGTAGTTTAGATGTAACATGTACCAAAAAAGAAAAAAAAATACTTATTTGATTATCTAACTATCAAATTAATGGACATTTATTAGATGGTTCAAGGTGAAATATCAAATGATCATATTCCAATGCAAGTGTGGACGAATCAGATGATAAAACTGTGCAACCAATCCGATTTTTAGATTATAAATTGAAAGGAATGTGTTACATAGTTTGGACAACATGAGTAAATGAATTGCATGTATGCCATTTTGAGGTGCCTGCGTATCAAGTCTCACTCACAGGAGTAGTATCAACTAACACATAACAGAAGTCAGGATTGCTGAGTATCTTCCACGGTCTCCAGATCTACAAAACGGGTGCGGCTTCCGTGGATCCTGGAATCCGCGGAGGTGGGAGCATATCTTCCTGTAAGGCCTACCATGATGTATGAGCCTTATATCCATGTGGTCCATCAGTTTTGACATCTCATCTCTGGGCATGATTCTTAGGGCGTGTTTGGCGCATGGTATTCGAAGGGAGGGGATGGTATTAGGTGGGATTAACATTATTTATTGCACAATGATTGCATGTCTGGTAATCCCATGGTATTTTCATATCCAATCCCATGTTTGGGATCAAATACTTACCACGGAAAAACCATTGGATTAAGCAAAATTCCGTTTGGCGGACCATAGAATTGCAATCAACGGACCAAATTCACAATGGATGTCCATCACTTGAACATACATATAACCATAGTGTCATGTATAAAAGACTTATATGGATGGACAGCATGGATAAAACACATGCATCAATGTGGGGCCCACATGTGTGGGATTTTGAAATCCCATGGAAATCCCACATGGGATCAAGTGCAATTCCATCCCACCTAATCCCAAGCCTCCCATCCTCCCCAAACATCATATGAAATTTGCACGGAACCAAATACAATTCCATCCCACCAAATTCCATCTAATACCATGCCCCAAACACCCCTTAAAATGAAGCAGATCCAAATCCTAGGAGTACCCATAACAGAAAACAGTAGTGATTGACCATTAAAATCTTCTTGTGGGGGCAAAAACGTTTTGTACAAAGCTGAAATTTATGCAGTCCCTTCATCCAGGTTTTTGTGACCTTATCAATAGGTTGGATAGCAAGTAAACATTCTGGTGACCCCTAAGAATTTTTTAATGGTCTGCATGCAATAACCACTTTTCCTGATATTTGGATATCCTTATTTTTAGGATCTTGCCCTAAAATGAGCTTTCAAAAATGGTGAAGGGCGTGGATATAAGGAAGATACATCGACGTGGGCCCAACAGTCAAGGATCCACTCACCTTTTTTTTATTTCTTTTTTTTTTAACACACGCACATGCAAACAAACCCCACTCAGACGCTCCTGCGTAGAACGAGGGATCTACAGAAACTGCACCCGTACAAAACCGCGTCTTGAATGAAGTCAACCGTAACAGTTCGATTTTAATACTCTTACAGTGAAATAGTTATGATATGCAGGCGCTGAAAATTCCACACATACAGGGCATGAAAATAAATCAAATCAAGCTGTCCACATTGTCAGACTTGATTTAGATGGATAATCAACCAAAAGCTAAAAGTACTTGATCTTCTGTACGATCAGTGGACATTTAGATAGATGGTTGAAATGAGAAATAACCAATTGGAATATTACACAATCCAATCCATTAATGTAGACAGTTTGGTCCAGCACACATTTGATGTTTTAGCCAGCGCTGCAAAAATCACTTTGATGGGATGATCCAATCCAAACTTAATTTGGCCTTTTTTGTGTAATTATCACTTTGATGGATCCTAACAAATACATGGATTAAATTCTTTTTAGGTAAATGGTCTACTATCCATATTATAGGACATTGGTCAAATGGTTAATCCTTGTCGGATCAGCATGATAACCCTTGAAATGTGGGCTGTATCAAATGTCATAATGTAATTAGGAGTACTATAAGTTGTAGGGCGGAGCACCAGCGTATCTATCGTCGATGGACTAACCATGGAAATTTCTAGCTTTGCTGTGGGTGCTGCGTTCACTTTTGTTTTGACAATGCCTCACGCGTGTGCATGATGGAACCACCCATCAGCTCACCTCCATCGAGTAGATGGCCTTTTTAAAAGATCAGGCTGATCTGATGCATGTGGACGCGGATTGCGTCCTACCCCTGCCCGGACGGTAATGTGGAGGGGCCACCGTGATGTATTCATTTATCCACTCCGTCCATCCATTTTATAAGAACATTTTGAGTTATGAAACTAAAAAGGAGGAAGATCCAACGTTAAGTGGGCCACACCAAATAGTGTGGGCCTCCAGGATCCGACGGTCTACACGTTGAGAACCTTCGCAATAATTGAAGATGTGTGATGCGGTCCAGCAGTTCGCCTAACTGCTATAGGAACAAGTAGATCTGATTACCCCTCTGATCCTACGATAAGGATGGTCCCCGAATCAGATCTTTGGCTTAGATCAAAAGGGACGGGCCAAATGGATACTATTTGTGCTTTCCTTTTTTTCTCTCTGTAGATGTTATTGCTTAGTATTATGGAAAGAGTCCCCATCTATATATAAGATGATTAGATAGATAAGAGATAAGGGATAAGATGAGATAAGACTGGTTTATCCTTATCTCATCTCATCTTCTTCCGAAGATTAAATCTTTAATTGTATTTCAAACTCTTGAAAAAGAGAGGTTACGAGAACAACTTATGGGTCCCACCCACAAGTGGTTGTCCACAAGGGAGCCCCACGGGTCCATTAATTAACATCTCCCACGTAATGACATTATGGGATAGGCACATCATGAATTGTCCATCTAGCTCATCACATAATAATTAAAACCAAAGAATCACGATCAAAAGAATTAGAGGCGTGAGACCAGCTGGAACACCATCATCTTCTCACAGGTGTTTGAGTACTAAATGAACACCTTGCTAGCACTCAATAACTCAAGCTTTGCAATGCTTGTCTTTGTCTGCATGACCACACCGGATAGAATTAACTCCCTTTCTAGAGTACTCGGCCAACATACGCACTTATCCAACTTTCGAGTTTATACTGAAATACTTGGTTTTTCACAATCATAAATTTGAATTCCTTTTAAAGTAATATTAACTTATATATATGTGGACCATCACCGTTCCCGCGCTCTTACACGACGTCGTTCTCTTTCCTTTCGGAAAAAGAAGAAGGGGTACGTGTGCGCGAATCGCCGTTTGTGCCACTGGCTTGCCTCGTTCTCGAGGGCTTTGTTTGGTTGTCGTGTTAAGCTGGATGTGTTTGAATGAGTTTATATAAGACCAGAGTCGCCACTAGCCAGTTACTTCGAATCTACAGTCGGCTAGACCCCGTAGAAACGTTAGAGAAGGGGATCCGAAGATTCCTTCCTCTAAAATGACTCCTTTTAATCTGCGGCCAAAGATTCGAGGTAAGGGATCACGGTTACAGGGTGGGAAGAAGTTAAGCACCCCACACACTGCCCGTACCGGAGTACGGTCTCTACTTCACAGAATCGAACTAATGCTTAAAAGTCTATCTTAATCCTCATACATTCTCATAAATGACATGATGCATGAATACAGGTCTGAACAGTAAGAGTTTCTGATGGGCAGGTTTCCATTAACAGGCAAGCCCAGAGCATACACTCGAACTGACAGGTGCTTTATGCGAGATGCATGCATGTGTTTGAATAATCAAAGTGCTCGTAGTGACTAATGTATGAATGCAGGTTTGAACAGTAAGAGTTTCTGATGGGCCAGTTTCCATTAACAGGCAAGCCCAGAGCATACGCTCGAACTGACAGGTGCTTTATGCGGGATGCATGCTGTGTGTTTGAATAATCAAAGTGCTGGTAGTGAAGCAGGGGGGTTGGAAGAAAAGTAAATGTTGCACTTATGCTAGATGCGAAAGAGATGATACTGGTAAAAGAGTAGCTAGATGGACGGAGGTGTCGCAAGGGTTGCTTCAAGTGGCTGGATCAGGACTTGAATGGCTTGGGAGACTTGGACCAGTGGTCAGGCTAGGCTGGACCAGGGCTAGACTCTTCTCACTCGGGCTCTCCTTGGTGGAGGAATGGGCTAAAGGGGTGGAGAAGGGCTCGGAACAGACTCGGGCTGGATGGCTTCGAAGGGGTTGGAATGGATTGTCGAAATGAGAAGGGGAGGGGGGTATTTATAGCAGCGGGTAGTGATAGAACCCGTAAATAATTTTGGGCGGCCCCCGTACGGACGCTCCTCGGGTTCCAGCGCGTGGTACGGTCATGTCTCGGGGCTGCTGCTTTGGACTTAGTGGGTTGACTCGGTGGGTTGACTCAGCAGGTCGACTCGGTGATTTGACTCGGTGGGTTGACTCGGCGGGTTGACTCGGTGATTTGACTCGACGGATTGACTCAGCGGGTTGACTCGGTAATTTGACTCAGCGAGTTGACCCAGCGGGTTGACTCAGTGGGTTGACTCAGTGAGTTTGACTTTTGTAGGATTTTTTGACTGATTTTTCTTATGGGGGATTTTTCAGGCTGATGTTTAGGGGCAAGTTGACTGGGTTCAGGCTTGAGTTGGGCTATGGATTGGGGCTTTCAAGGGTGAGTTTGGATGAGTTTGGACTTGGGATTTGGGGGTATGGTCCTCCATTCATCCAGCTATCTCTACCAACAGTGTAGCCGAAGGTGGGTTGTTTACAGATGCCCCTCTTTGGCAGAGGTTGCGTGCAACCGAATGCCAAAGCGAGTGGACACCCCACTTCTGACCCGGTCATTCATAGATCATGGTCTGAAATCTTTGCTTGCCTTTGCATCTGTGCCAATTGATCATCTGGAAATCGATCACTCGCACATACCACGGGAGTTCGGAGAAAATGTTGCGATTGTCCCTGCATGCGCTGCAACCTGGGTACCCAATCACAACCCTTCCATTCCTGATCGGTACTAACATCGGAAAGGTACAACAGAGCCTCTGCATCGTAGTCTTACGAGGATACTGACCCTGAGATTGATTGTGTGATGTTTTTTCGGATCACTCCAGGAGTACTTGTTTCGCTTGACTGTCAAAGTGGTTAGATGCCTGCGTCATGTAGTCTTACGGGATTCTACTACGCCGACTTGGACTCAGTAAAGGTACTTCAGGCATCCACGCCTAGGTATGTGCGGGTGGACTCTTTCCACCCGATCTGCTGGTTTCAATGCTTGGCTTGCAATTCATTCTTTCATCGATTGTGGTCTGGAATCTTTGTTGTCATATGTATCTGAGTCAGTTGATTGTTTGGAAATTGATAACTCGCACATACCACGGGAGTTTGGAGAAAACATTACGATTGTCCCTGCATGTGCTACAACCTGGGTACCCAATCGCAACCCTTCCATTCCCGATCGGTTCTAACATCGGAAAGGTACAGCAAAGCCTCCGCGTCGTAGTCTTACGAGGTTGCTGACCCTGAGATTGATTGTGATGTTTGATGTTTTCCCGGATCACTCCAGGAGTACTTGTTTCGCTTGACTGTCAAAGTGGTTAGATGCCCTGCGTCATGTAGTCTTACGGGATTCTACTGCGCAGACTTGGAATCAGTCAAGGTACTTCAGGCATCCACGCCTAGGTATGTGCGGGTGAACTCTTTCCACCCAATCTGCTGATTTTGATACTTGGGTTACAATTCATCATTTCCACCTGTTCAAATGGTTTCTTTGACCGAGCCTTTTGGCTTTCATCTTTTCTTATCTTGGCATGTGGTATGACCGCACTGACACTGGAGTTCAGTTCGACCGTACTTTGAGTGCATTGGATCCGATGGTCTCCGGGGAAACCGCGAGACATCGGATCTTATTTGATTTTTGCGTTGGTTCCTACCCAGAGATATGGAAGATCTCCTGATGCTTTGGAGGCAGAACGCTCTACTGGAAAAATATTTTTGGATTTTTGAAAAGATACCCACTCTGGGGAGTGATACTCCGTGGGGTTTTTATTTGCAAACAGGAATATTTTTTGTCTTTTTAAGATGGAAATCTGGTTTGCATGTGCCTCCACTAGGGATGCCTGCGGGGTCTTTAGCTAACCGACTTTTATTTTGAAAGTAGGTAAACATGATGATTGATGCGATGGATGCTGATGCATGGAGATGTATATTTGATGATGAATGCATGGTTTGGCTCATTCTCTTTTCATTCGATGATTTTGCTTTTGCTGGAGATGCAGAGAACTTTTGAGCTTATTGCTTGCAGGGTTGTGCTCCCCTGGGGATTTTCTTTTTTAATACGGATGTTTGGTCAGCGAGTTGGTCAAGATCCCGACCCGTGGTCGATCAGGTCCATCATCCCAAGATGTTGTTTCTTTGCTAATGAGAATGTACGAGGATGCTATCCGACTTCAAGATGTTCTTCTGGGCATAAATGCGATTGAGACGGTGTTTGGTCGCCAGTTTTGGTCAAGATTCCAATTTGCGGGCGATCGGATGCGTCATACCAAATTGTGAAGTGAGCGGAGTTCAAGACTCCTGAAGTGTAGTGCTGGGGATAGTGACAATTTTTTTGTGATTTTTACAAATATTTGGCCCGAATCTTTACCTGAGTGGTCAGGATAGAGATTGGTTATTGAAAACAAAGGAAATATTTTTGTGATTTTGAAAATGTTTTGTTTGAAAGCAAGGGAAGTATTTTTGTGGTTTTTGAAAATATTTTGCAATTTTTTGGTATTTTTGTTGGATTTTTCTGAAATGTAGGGAAAAGGTATGGAATTTTCATCCATTTCCAGCTTCTACTGCTGGTAAGGAACCCGGTCCATTTTACGTCAGCGAGCAAGACGAGTCTCACACAGTTAAGTGCCGTAGTTTTACATCTTCGGATGGGGGAATTTTGAGGGTTTTCAGTCAACACACCCACAAAGTTGCCTGTTCCTCATGTGCAATGCTCATAGACCACGTATCGTCCGACGGACTCCTTCGGCCACAAAATGAGCCACATCCTCACATTTCCCTTTGTCAATCCAGTTTGGGGCCTTACGTTGCTCACAATTCCGTGAGGGTGCGTTCCACCTCCCAACAGCCTTAATCCCCTTCATGAGTTTTAGGAACAGGGAACATCCGTCAGATTTAACAGCGACTTCCAAATCAAGGTTGTCTATCACGGTGCGTTCAACATGAACAGGATTGCGAGGTTCTGACCGCCTCAGCCTTTACCTGTTTAGAAGATTCCGGACACCCGTACGATCAGGTGTCAGCCATGTTCGGAACAGGCTAGGAAAGAAAACCCCCGAGAAGTTAATCCCAGTGTATTTTTAGGTCTTCGGACCGCTGGGGATAAATTGGTGCAGTTGAAATTGGTGGTGAAAACCTTTTTTGTGTTTTGTATTATATATATATATATATATATATATATATATATATATATATATATATATATATATATATATATATATATATATATATATATATATTTGTTTTGAAAAAGTTCCAGACTTCAACTCGAGTGATCGAGATTGACACTGGTTTTTATGGAAAGCTTAAAATCATTTTGGTATTTTGGAAATGATCCGGGTTATCGAACCTTGATCCGAGCGGTCAAGGCCGATGCTAGTTTTTGTTGAAAGCGAGAAAGGTCCCCCAAGAAATTAATCCCAGTGTAGTTTAAGGTCTTCGGACCGAGAATATGTACATGTTGAAAATGCATTCTTTTTTGTGATTTTTCGAAATGTTCCAGGCTGTTAAATCTCAATTTGAGCGATCAAGATTAACACTGGTTTTTATTGGAAATCTCTCGGGATTTTGTTCCCGACGTAGTTTAAGGTCTTCGGACCAAAACTTTGTACAGAATAGGGCAACAGATTTTTTTTATTTTTTTGAAAAATGTCCGGTGTCAACGGATCTTGATTCGAACGATCCAAACTGCCACTGGTTTTTATTTAAAAAGTCCCTCAGGATCTTGATCCCGACGTAGTTTAAGGTCTTCGGACCAAAAAACTGTACAAGCAAGTGCTGGAAATGCACATATATTTTTTTATGATTTTTGAAAAATGTCCGGTGTCGTCGGACCTTGATGAAGACCGATGCCGGTTTTTAATGGAAAAGTCCCTCGGGATATTGATTCAGATGTAGTTTAAGGTCTTCGGACCACAAAACTTTTATGGTTGAGCATACTTACCTTGCTTTGTTTGGCTTCTGGCGAGGCTGATTATGATTTGAGTGGTCTGAATTGCTTGAATTGGCCCTGTGGGCCCTTTCCAGACTTCAGCTTTGCTTTAAAGCACCTATCCTTGATGTTTTGTAAGGCTAAGAAGGCTTTCCCTGGTGCGGATGATGACTTGGACGGTTCGGATTGCTCTTTTCATCCATGTAGGCCCACTTGACGATCAGATCTTGGATTCTGGCCTTCTTTCTTAACAATCGAACCCTTGATATTGCTATTTGATGACCCATGCGAGTTTTTCCATGGTTTGGATCATGATGATCTAGTCTTTGAGTGGCTCAGATTGCTTGTGGGCCCCTCTTGATCAATTTTTCTTTTATTTGACTTGATCAGACCCATTTTGGTCGCAGTACTTCATGATTGGATAGGTGGGGTACCCTCCAGATTATTCAGATCAGCCTCAAACGAAATCTGGAGTTGATTGGAGCCTTGGGCAGCCCTCAGGGTGCCATTTGCTGACGTGGACTGTCAGTCTCACCTACCAAAGACTGTGAAGCCAATCCCGCGGAGAGAGAGGGAGTCCGTCCGTATGGGCAGCCCTCAAGGGGCTGCCCATACCTCCTCTCTTATGCGGTCTGGGTTGGTCCCAGTTCGAACATTCCATGGTTGCTTCCTGTTGTTGTCTCAACATTCTCTGTCTCTGAATCTTTGATCCCGGCCATGTATCTTTCTCTTGTCTTCACCTTTCTTTTCATTTTTGTCTTTTTCTCTTTTGGTCCTCTCTTGGGCAGCCATTGATGATGGCTTGGGGGTGATGAAGGCTGATCCTAGTGGGTCCCATACTTCAGAAGATGGTGGAGGCTTTAATGATGGTGAGATGTTCTTGATTGATGATGTAGATAGAGGTTTAAATGGGGCCATTGATGGTGGATTAAGGGTGGTTGTTGGGGAAGCTTTGAATGCCCCCATTAATGGTGGGATTGCTGAAAATTCTGACTTAAATGGGGCATTGACCATGATAGGATTGGATGGTATGGATGGGATGGGGAGATAGGCCATAGGTGAGGCTGCACATCCTCTGGGCATGGGCCGCATGGATGATGTGATCGATGATGATGATGGGGTCATGATGGACATTGATGGGCTGATCTTAGATTGCCTTATGGTACCTGTGAGGAGAGAAAACACTTTAGTAAAAGGATTGAAGCATCAAAGCAGGAAGAGAGATACTTACCTTTTGGGAGGAATGATCGGGAGTGAGACGCTTGTACGTGGCACTCCATAAGTTGGCTAGGGGATGTTTATTTTGAAAGCCCTGTAAGTTTTTTTTTTTATATATATATGAATAAGGAAAAATGATTTTTTTTTTTTTGGAAAATATATGCAAATCATGAAGTAAAAATTTGTGTCAAGTGCTTATCTGTCTGTGCGTGATTTGGACTTGTGCTTTTAGATGTAGGAATCAGAATATTTGACTCAGCCTGATGTCATACTTGATTTTCTTAATTACTCACAAAGGGTCCTGGTCCCCTTAAGATAGTGCGCAATGGTATCCTCCCCCTAGAATTTGGGCAGATCTTAAAAGAATTCTCAACTCATAGCTGCCATCCTTACTTCCGTTGAATCTTCATGTCGCTTGGATCTCTCATACACCTGCTTTTTTTTGTCTTTTCTTTTCTTAGCCGTTATTACCCGCAACGCCCTTTCCGGTTTTCGCTGCGTCCGGCTTGCCCATCATTTTTGCCCGTGGCACCCTTTCAGGTTTTCATCACGTCTGCTGTGCCCACTATTTTTACTCGGAGCGCCCTTTCGGGTTTTCACTCCGCCTTCTTTGTTTAGGCACACATTTTTTTTCTTTTTTTTTCTTTTTTTATAACTGCGACGACCAGAGGTCAGGAATCCGTCGTTGCCGGCCGATGGTAACCTTTCTGCCCTTATCTTAAGTTACAATGGCAGAGCTGTCGGCCTTAGCTACAGACCCTTCTGAGGTGGATGGATGGATAGATGTATTTCTTTTGAGTCGGATTTTTTCTCTTTCTTTATTTCTTCTTCTTCTTCTTCTTCTTCTTCTTCTTTTTTTTCTTTTTTTTGGGGCTGTGTGCCCCTCTTTTTTTTAACCCCTATTTTTTTTGCTCTATTCTTTTTTTTTTCTCTTCTTTTTTCTTTGGCTTTTGAACCCTTTATTTGGAACACTTATTGGTGGACAGGAAGGGATTCTCAGAGGTCTAAGCCTTGACCTCTTGACTTCAGCTCTACTAATGTAACTCTTGATAAAGTTGGATTGGCTTACCTGTGAGAGATTTTGACGTTGTCGGCGTTGATTGGCTCTGGAAGATCCTTACCCCTCAGGTTGGTGAGTCGAACGGTGCCTCCCAAAAGAACTTCTCTGATTCTCGGGGCTTGCCCCTTGAGTCTAATAGATGCAGCAGTGCTTGTTGTAAACCCGATATGACTTTTCGTTCTTCGGCTCCATTCTTCATCAGCATTCACGTTGACGGGATTTTGAGTCGAACTCGTAGGTCTGTCTTCTGATTTTAAGCTTCTTGAGGAACTCCCCCATCCTTAGATTTCGAAGGACGTCCCATTGCCAATGTTGATAGCATGTGGGAATCCTTAACAATTGATGATGTCATTCTTCATGAGAATTATTGCGCGAGATCAGAATGTTACCTCCTTCCTCTTTATGATGCCAAGTTGATCTTTTCGTTGATGTAGATACCTCGTACAGGGAATAGCTAGAGCATCAGGTTGAAGCACACACATGGATTCGATGTGCATGCTGCTAACACTTGAAGTATTTTCTGACATGTTGGCAGTAATCTTGTCTTCATTGAGTTGCGAGATTTCTCCGATCATTCGTCAGGTCGCATACTCCAGCAAGGAATGCAAGCATAGTCTTGGCAGCATCTTCTTGATAGGCTTGATGAGTTTTTGATCGAGTCTGGATAAGTCTTCATAAGATGCAAGATTGGGAAGTCATGACTTCAAAAATTCGATCATTCTCTGCTTATTTTTGGGGGACAAGGATTCTCAATGCACACTTCCTTATGGGTCTCAGGAGATCCTAGGTTTATAATTTTGAAAATTTTTGAGATGACATCGGCTTTTGGTTCGAACTTTCGAGGAGACCCTCTAAGTTCGGGAGTCAGCTCATCATTTTTCACATCATTTGGCTTTGTCCAAACCCTTGAGTTTGAAGTCCAACTCTAGATCGAAATCTTATTATTCAACTCCATACTCAAGTGCTTTGACAGACAGACTTGACACTTTTTTTAAAAAAATATTTCTAATATTTTTTTTGAAATTTTGTGAATATCTGGATTTTTTTGAATTTTGTGAAAATTTGATTTTTTTTTTTTGAAATTTTGAAATATTCGGTGTTTTGGGTTTTTGAATCTTCTGATTTTTTTTTTGAAAGTTTTTTTTTGTAAAGGACCCGAGCAAGACGGCGATGTGAACCAAGTGTTGCCTGATTCGGCTCGGGGAGCCGAGCACTGTCGGCTTTTATTGGATGTCATGGGGACTACAAACCTGTTACTGCCCTACACTCCTTCCCCTCAGGAGGCAGGGCCAGAGGGATCAGTAGGCCAACCCTCATCGTTGTGCCCAAACGTCATGATAGATCTGAAATTGGGCTCCGAGTCGGTGTCGGATGCGATTTCTCCTGCCTCATCCCCGATGTATTGCAGCTCTTCTGGTTCATCTGGCTGAGGTGGGACTAGGACGACATTCCAGTCGATCGAGGAAAATTCCTGCCCCTTGCTTGAGTCTTTTTTGGACAACTCTATCAGACTCAATCTGCTCGCTTGATCATCGAAGGTGGAATCCAACCCATCATCAGGATAGATAATCCCTGCATTGATAGACTGGATTGGTGTGCAGATGCAGAGATTGCCTTCTTCTTGATGACCCCTCTTCTTCGGATACTTCTGTGCTTTGGTTTCCTAATTCGAGTAGGCCGATATCTCAGTCTTTTTCTATCCATATCTTCTTGAGCCTCCATGATTTGGGCCGAGTCTTGATATTCGAGCTGATAGTAGAAGGTTTGACGCTTGGCAGAAAGGAAGACGTAGTTCGATCCGATGGGACATGCACGAAGGAAGTAATTTGCATTGTGATGGTATGAGACCTCCCCATTAGAGCGTTGTTCGTCCATGGCTGGGATGGTAGGCTCTCAAAGGTTGGATGCTTTTACCATGGGAAATTGTTCGGGATCGGTAATAATGGTGATCGCCCTATCTCTGAAGATGTGCTTAACCTTTTGGTGAATATTTGAAGAGATGACACCGATTCTGTGAAACCAGGTCCGATCGGGAAGGAGATGGAATGATGCTGAGATGTCCAAGACCTGAAGAGTAATGGTTGATATTTTTGGATCGATCAGAACCTGGACATCAATCTCCCCTTCGACCTCCTCGATAGTGGTCACATAATTGAAGCTGGGCCCCAACTCTATTAGGACATGTGGCATGCTGTCCAAGGAAGGGTCTTCTTCTTGGAGGATGATGGCTGAAGTAGAAGCCGAATAGACAGGTGCGGTGGGCAAGTTGTGCCCCTGATTGTTTGCTGGAGAAATGGGCAGGTTGTGCCCCTGGCTAAATGTTGTGGGCAGGTTATGCCCCTGGTTGGCTGGAGTGGGCAGGCTGTGCCCCTGGTTGAGTGATGCTGCGACAGGGAGGTCGTCTCCTCGGTTGACTGGAATGGGCAGGCTGTGCCCCTGGCTGAGCAATGACGCAAAGAATGAATTGACTGAAGGTGCCCCTTGCATAATGATGGGCTCTGGGATTGAAATAACTGGGGTGCACCTTGCAGGATAAGAGGCTCTAGGATTGAAATAGTTGGGGGAGCCCCTTGCAGGATGAGAGGCTCGAACTCTGAACGAGAGTTGATAGCATGAATAGACTGGAAATGAGGCTCTTCTTGGCTGATGAAAGCTGGATATGTAGGAGATGCCCCTTGCAGGATGAGGGGTTCTAAAACTGGACTCGTTAGGGGTGCCCCTTGATTAGGAAGCTGTGAGTTCCATCTTGGCTGTTGTTGTTGCTGCGGTTGTCCATGCTGAGGGAGGAATAGTGCACCTTCGGTAGAGGTGACAAGATCATCTTCTTCCATTGGATGGGAGACGGGAACACTATCATTATCACTTTCGTATCCAGTAGGCTCACCTTTCACTATCGGTTGTATTAGAGAGGCCTGATGAGGCCACCAAGGGGAGATCATCCCAGCCCTTATTCTGGCTTCGACTTGTTCCCCAGCGCGGATGACTTGGATGAAGTTCGCATATGGATGTGAGACAAGGTATCCAGAGATACATGGATTTGTCGAGTGGACGATCATGGAGATTTGCTCCTCGTTGTCGATGGGAGTCTTCATCCTAGCGGCCATGGCCCGCCACCGTCCAACGTAAGCTGACAATGTTTCGTCACTTCTTTGCCTGAGAGCTGCGAGGTCCGCTCTCCTGGGTGCCATGTTAAGAATGTATGCAAACCTGTCGACGAAAGCCTGGGAGAGCTGCTCCCAAGTCCTGATGCAATGACAGTCCAATGATGTGTACCAGTCTAGGGCATCGTCTTTCAGGGACTTTTGAAACAGACGGATCAACGCTCCGTCGTTGCTTGCCACAACATCTAGCTCACCACAAAATGATCTCAAGTGGTCTATAGGACACCCTGTCCCATCATATCTTTTAAATTTTGGTACCTGAAAGCCTTGAGGTACCATTGCATCGGGAAATGGACAAAGGTCCCTGAACTTCGTGGATGGAAGATCCACCCCTTGCTGCTTCTGCAACTTTCTCTTCATCTCTTGCATCTGTTCTCGGAGTTGTTCGATTTCAGATGGACCAGATGAAGGAGATCTTGCCCCTTGCCAGGACTAAGCTGGCCCCATTTCGTAATAATTGGTGTCATTGATGCTCCTATGATTCTTGCTTGAAGAAGGTTGGGCTTGATAATTACTCCCATTATAGGGACTTTGTTGGACTGGAGCTGAGAAGGGAGACTGCAAAGAAATCCCAGTCACAGGAGAATATTGAAATTGGTTGGAACTCCCATTAGGGAGAGGATGTTGGAATTGGCTCGGAGTTCTGGTTGTGGGATGTGACTGAAAATGGCTCTCATTTGCAGGAGGATACTGGAAGAATACCCTGAGGTTGAAGGTTGTTCTGATTGAAGGCCCCTATTAGGAGGGTATCGAAAGTCCTGAGTGATCCCTGACGGTTGTGGTTGAGATGAACTGGAGGTCGGGAGTGCCTTCGATGGTTGTTGAGGTTGTTGAACTGGACCAGCTTGATTGCTGGCTGCTGAAACTTGGGCTTGTGTGAATTGAAGAAGCATTTCCTGCATGGCCTTCATGCTTTGTTGTAGCTCTTGGACGCCAGGAATTGACATGGATTCTCTCGAGTTTAACTGTGGAGAGGAAGCCTCAGGTATTTCAAGGGCAGGGAATAGGAGAGCCATGTCGGTTTTGTATTGGACGTGGCAGGGTGATTTGGTTTGGAGGAGTAATGGTGGGGAAGTATGCTCTACCTTTTTTTTTGTATTGATTTTGGGTAAAATGCTATGCAGATGAGATTGTATGAGGACTAATGACTTTCAAGTATAGGAGGGATTCTGTTTTTCAAGTTTGATCACGACTAGTGGGACTAGCATTTCCTCAGCAGAGTCGCCATTCTGTGGACCATCGCTATTCCCGCGCTCCTACACGACGTCCTCCCTTTCTTTTCGGAAAAAGAAGAAGGGGGTGCGTGTGCGCGAAATCGCCGTTTGTGCCACTGGCTTGCCTCGTTCTCGAGGGCTTTGTTTGGTTATCGTGTTAAGCTGGATGTGTTTGAATGAGTTTGTATAAGACCAGAGTCGCCACTAGCCAGTTACTTCGAATCTACAGTCAGCTAGACCCCGTAGAAACATTAGAGAAGGGGATCCGAAGATTCCTTCCTCTAAAATGACTCCTTTTGATCTGCGGCTAAAGATTCGAGGTAAGGGATCATGGTTACAGGGTGGGAAGAGGTTAAGCACCCCCCACACTGCCCGTACCGGAGTACGGTCTCTACTTCACAGAATCGAACTAATGCTTGAAAGTCTATCTTAATCCTCGTACATTCTCATAGATGACATGATGCATGAATGCAGGTCTGAACAGTAAGAGTTTCTGATGGGCAGGTTTCCATTAACAGGCAAGCCCAGAGCATACTCTCGAACTGACAGGTGCTTTATGCGAGATGCGTGCAGTGTGTTTAAATAATCAAAGTACTCGTCGTGACTAATGTATGAATGCAGGTCTAAACAGTAAGAGTTTCTGATGGGCCGGTTTCCATTAACAGGTAAGCCCAGAGCATACGCTCGAACTGACAGGTGCTTTATGCGGGATGCATGCTGTGTGTTTGAATAATCAAAGTGCTGGTAGTGAAGCAGGGGGGTTGGAAGAAAAGTAAATGTTGCACTTATGCTAGATGCGAATGAGATGATACTGGTAAAAGAGTAGCTAGATGGACGGAGGTGTCGCAAGGGTTGCTTCGAGTGGCTGGATCAGGACTTGGATGGCTTGGGAGACTTGGACCAGTGGTCAGGCTAGGCTGGACCAGGGCTAGACTCTTCTCACTCGGGCTCTCCTTGGTGGAGGAATGGGCTAAAGGGGTGGAGAAGGGTTCGGAACGGACTCGGGCTGGATGGCTTCGGAGGGGTTGGAATGGATTGTCGAAATGAGAAGGGGAGGGGGGTATTTATAGCAGCGGGCAGTGACAGAACCCGTAAATAATTTTAGGGGCCGCCCGTACGGACGCTCCTCGGGTTCCAGCGCGTGGTATGGTCATGTCTCGGGGCTGCTGCTTTAGACTCAGTGGGTTGACTCGGTGGGTTGACTCAGCGGGTCGACTCGGTGATTTGACTCGGTGGGTTGACTCGGCGGGTTGACTTGGTGATTTGACTCGACGGATTGACCAAGCGGGTTGACCCAACGAGTTAACTCAGTGGGTTGACTCAGTGAGTGTGACTTTTTTAGGATTTTTTGACTGGTTTTTCTTATGGGGGGTTTTTCAGGCTGATGTTTAGGGGCAAGTTGACTGGGTTCAGGCTTGAGTTGGGCTATGGATTGGGGCTTACAAGGGTGAGTTTGGCTGAGTTTGGACTTGGGATTTGGGGGTATGGTCCTCCATTCATCCAGCTATCTCTACCAACAGTGTAGCCGAAGGTGGGGTGTCTACAATATATATATGCTTTTGAAAGAGAATATAGTTTGAAAAAAGCTTGAGAAAACTCGATACAACCGGCGGATAAGTCTGCAAGTGTGTATTATTAGTTTTAGAAACTTAGTGTAGCTATCATGAGATCTTCCCCACGCAGATGTGTAATTGGGAATCGATCAAGCTGCTTTCCTAGCATAACTGAGTCAGACTAATCAAGGGCCTTTCGTCATTGTACACTAAAGTCGACACTCAATCTCATCCTCCTGTACACAAGAGGATGGTAGCAAAGGAAACAAGGAGTCACCTACGGGACTGGCTACTCGCATGTTGCAATGATTTGATCGAATAAAAGCAATTATAGGTAAAAGGTCCTAGCACGTGACTACAATCCACGCCATAAAGTAGACAATACTAGGTATATATCGGGTCTACAATACGCAAGTCGTTTCACATGAGGTATGACTCATCTCATAACCTCACGACCTAGCTATGATTCAGGCCATTACATTATTCGCATGAAGAGCAATGGTGTGCGACTATGTTATTCGACTTTACTAGTCTCATCTTCAATCTTTTAGGACTGAAGGTGGATACAACTCATATGCATTCTCATCCTTTATTATTCTCAATAAAGGGTGGTTCATACCTCAATGTATGAACATCACCCCCAGTGTACCTTTCTTATACATTTAGGGTTGGTCAACCCGTGTGAGTGGGTGACCGGCTTGCTGACAAAAGTTGAAATCCTACTTGATCTCAAAGAAAATGCCGATTATCTACATACCTAGTCTAACAAGTGCTCAATACTAAATAAAAGGGAATTTATATATTATTTATGAAAGATCAAAGGTACATGGTACAAGCATATTAATTAAGTTTTCCTCAATTCCATCTGCCTGACGTGAACCTGAAACAGATCTCTAGCTATAGGTTTTGTCATGGGATCAGTCATCATCTCCTTGGTAGGAATGTAGCTGAGGATGACCTTTTTATCTTTAATTTGATCACGAACGTAATGATACTTTATCTCTAGGTGCCTAGATTTCTGGTGGTGTTTGGGGTCCTTTGCCAAGTCAATGGCGGATGTGTTGTCTATCATCAATGATATAGGCTCACAAACGCCTAATATAACACCCAATCTTAGAAGGAATCTACGAACCCATACACACTCCTGAACTGTAGCACAACATGCAATGTACTCAGCCTCCATAGAAGAAAGGGCTGTGGATGTATGTTTCTTGCTCGACCAAGAGATAGCTTCCCCTCCGAGCAAGAAGACATATCTTGAAGTAGACTTTCCCTCATCGGTGTCATTACCCTAGGCGGCATTAGAATATCCTTTGAGCTCGAGACTTACACCTCTATAACACAACATCAAGTCCTTCATTCCTCTGAGATAGCAGAATATATGTTTGACGGCTTGCCAATGAGACTGTCCTGGGTTACTATGGTAACGGCTGACTATACCAACTGCATAACTAATATCCGGTCTGGTGCAAAGCATAGCATACATTAAGCTGCCTACTTCACTCGCATAAGGTACTGAGGACATTGCCAATTTCTCATCTTCAATCTGGGGACACGATTTCCTGTCTAACTTAATAGCTTTATCCATAAGGGTTTCAACAGCTTTTGAATTTTTTATCTCGAACCCCTCTAAGATCTTCTGTATGTAAGTGGCTTGTGACAAGCCTAAGAATCTCCTAAGACGGTTCTTGATGATTTTAACCCCTAGAATAAAGTTAGCTTTACCAAGATCTTTCATCTTAAAGTTCGAGAAAAGCCAATCTTTAGACATCATCAACAGTTGCATGTTATTACCAGCTAATAGGATATCGTCTACATATAAAGATAGTATCGGAAAATATCTTTCAAACCATTTTATGTATAGACAATGATCTTCTTCACTCATCGTGAACCCGAAAGTAGTGATGGCTAAGTGGAACCTCATGTACCACTGCCTTGAAGATTGCTTCAACCCATAAATAGATCATAACAACTTGCAGACTTTTTTTGGATACTTTTTGTCCACATAACCTATGGGTTGTTGCATGTATATTTCTTCATCCAAATCACCATTTAAGAATGCGGTCTTTACATCCATCTGATATAGCTCTAAGTCTCAACTTACGACAATGAACAAGATCATGCGGATTGAGGAGAATTTTGCAACAGGTGAAAAGATTTTCTCATAATCAACACCTTCTTTTTGTGTAAAACCTTTAGCAACAAATCGTGCTTTGTACTTATCCACTGTACCATCTACCTTTCTTTTGATTTTAAGTACCCACTTGTTACCTATCGCTTTGCGATTGGAAGGCAGATCTATAAGTTCCCAGACTTTATTCTTCTCCATAGAGGCAATTTTCTCGTCCATGGCAGTTACACAATCAGTCGAATTCAAAAATAACAACACATCTTGATAAGAATCAGGTTCATCATCATCAACCGCAACACAAGAGAAAGATTGACCATCGATTGAAATATCTACGGGGAATAAAGCATCTTTCACTTCGACGTAACTCAGGAGCCTACTGAGATGTACTCCCACTGTCCTGATGAACTATAGGAGCATCTTCATTTTCAGAAGCAGGACTCCAGTCTCCTGAAATACATCGAGAATTTCAAAAAGTTTTGTAGAAACCTTTTATTTCTTTTGGTTGGGGTACCTGTCTTCGACGAAGGTGACATCCCAAGATTCTATCTTAGTCCATCCTCCACGATCCTTATAAACTAGAACGTATCCCTTTGAGTGCATGGGGTACCTGATGAATACGCACTCAATAGTTTTACTATCAAGTTTACTTCTATGTGGAGCAGGCAATAAAACATATGCTAAAGATTCCTAAGGACACAGGTCGGCTAGAGAAGGAATCCTCCTAGTCTACATCTCATATAGGGTCTTAAGAACGAATTTAGTTGGGACTTTATTTAGTACATAGATAGTTGTAAGAAGTGCATCTCCCTAGATTGTAGTAGCGAGATTGGCATGTGACATCATCGACCTAACCATGTCAAATAGTATCCTGTTCATTCTCTCTGCAACTCCATTTTGCTGTAGAGTATATGACATAGTGTACTGCCTGATGATGCCAATGTTTGCACAATATGTTTTAAACATTTTAGACGTATACTCGTCACCTCTATTGAATCTAAGAGTTTTAATCTTTTTTCAAGATGATTTTCTACTTCAGATTTGAATTTAAAAAAGCAATCAAAAGCCTTAGATTTATGTGAAATGAGATACACATATTCATAGCGCGAGTAATCGTCAATAAATATGACGAAGTATTGGCATCTATTTCTAGCACATACGTTTAAGGGTCCATAGATATCCGAATGGATTATCTCTAACAAACCCTTTGACCCAATCGATTTAGGAAATTGTTTCTTAGAAGTCTTCCCGGACACACTATGTTCACAAAATGACAAATCAACTTTGGATAATAAACCTAACAGACCAGAACGTGCTAGTCTTGTCATACGGTCCTTTCTAATATGACCTAACATTGCGTACCATTTTAAAGATTTAGATACTACATGGTCATTCGACGTAGCAGACAAAGCAATAGGTGTATCATCATTATCTACATCTAGAATAAATAAATCTGAAATCAATTTTCCCCATGCAAAGATGAGGTTATTGAGTCTTAAAGAAACTCTAGTCCCGAAAAATGAATGTCAAAACCATTAATTAACATCCTAGAAACATAAATTAAATTTCAGTGCATGCCCGGTGCATAAAGAATATCATGGAGAGTTATTGTGTGCCCTACACGCGTACGGAGACGATAAAGGCCAATCCTTAGCACATCTTCAGCAGCGTTATTCCCAATATACACCCTGTAACTCCCCGTGGCTACAGGCCGAAATTCCTCGAGTCCTCGACGATATCGTGTCACGTGCTTTGTTGCACTTGAATTCAAAATCCATTCGTTAGATAAGATATCAACGAAAAGGATCTCAGAACAAACGCTTACAAACAAAGTGTCTAATGACAGATTATCGTCTTTTTATGAGCGCACTGACGGGCATAATGCCCGAGATTTCCTCAAACGAAACAGGTTATGTTTGTTTTTTTTTCCTCTTTCCTTTCCCCTTCTTGGGATTTGGAGGAGGTGTTGCGTTTTTCTGTTCTTGATCGTTCTTCTTCGCCCGCCTTCTTACGAGCTTTGAACCATTTCTTGTTAACTTTTCACTTGTGGGTTTCTGCTGCAAAGGCCTTAGCCTAACCTGGCTGAATTACATTCATTTCAACCTCATGTACCAGATGGCCACAAAAGTCTCTGAACGTTATGATAGGCATTGCTATAATCTTTTGATTTTCAATAAGTTTGAACCCTACATTCCTCAGGGCGCCTATCATTTGCTCCATCTTTCGGATATGATCCTTGATAGAGCAACCTATTGGCATCCTATATTCTTGGAACTCTAATTCGCATCTGACTTTTACTGATAGGCATTAGCCAGTGCATCCCAGATCCCCTTAGTAGTCTCATGTACTTCATACGTAGGTATGAGTTCTTTGTGCATTGTCCTAATCAAAACATTACGAGCAGAGCGATTTTGTTTACACCACTTGTTATAGCGATTCATTGCGGCCCTATGTTCACCTAGATTTCCATTTTCGTCATTATGGGTTCCTCTTGAACCCCATCCAGAGTGTGCGAAATGTCGTCCTTGTTCAGAAGGCTTTGCACTGCGCGGGACCAGTCTTCGTAGTTATTACCATTGAAATGTTGTCCTTTGAGTTGATCGGCGATTAATGCTTTAGAGGTCATCTCTACATCGCATCAAGTATCACTACTTAGCTATGGTCTAGGGTATTAGCACTATTCATCAGCTTTTCTACTGGTTATTCAAACTTTGAAGTTTATAAAAGTAATCAATTCATCTTATAAGAGATCTGAAAGCCCACAAACCTGAATGAGCAGTGCAGATCAATCAAGTTCTCCAAATAAGATGAAGTTGATGCTTTTACGACTATTTATTTATATAACCTATAACCCACCATTATGGGTTCATGCATCATTTAGTGAAGGAATATAGCTTCCACGTAGTTTATGCACAACCTTAGTATTATAGGGATAATCTTAGCATAAAATTTCTTATTTTCTAATGAAAGGGGCTTAGATCTAAATCATATGAAGACTAAAGCTAAATTAAATATTTATCATTAGATTAAAGAAAATTATTATTACAATTAAGCAAAGAAAACAAGAGCTAAGAAGAAAGAAAAAACCAATTATTACCATTGATCATGTCCATTCATGATGGATCTGATCATCACCATTGATGATGGATCCTTTCATCAATGTTGATCATCATGGTTGATGACGGATCCAATCACTTGTGGACCCAAGATCGATAGTGATCATATGATTATCTATCATGAACTACATTCATTTGCACACATATATTTAATAACGCATGCACATGTACATTAAATAATCAAAAGATATGTGTAGTTACACATTTTCCAAAAATATGTGCAACATGACAGAAAAAATTATTCACAATTAATAAAAATCAAAATTTTCATTTATGTGCTTTCATTTTAATATATACATCGATCATCTTCATCATGGGATATCTAGACTGTTAATAATAAAAATGGACCATACCATTGGTTAGATCTCACCGAAAAACCCCAAGTCACTTCCCATCACTTGGCCTAAATCAACCCACAATTGGCCGATTAAAAGTCATTTAACAAGATACACTTAATCTTGAAAGGAAGTGAATTGGGCTTCTAATTTAGCCCAATACAATTTGTGCTTAAAAGTGGGGTCCATTTAGGTTGTCCAAGATCTTGGGGTTTTTCTATCGAAAGTGTAGGCCTCCAGGATCCGATGGTCTACACGATGAGAACCTTCGCAATAGCCGAAGATGTGAGATGCGGTCCAGCGGTCCACCTTACTGTTACAGGAACAAGTAGGTTTGATCACCCTTCTGATCCTACGGTGAGAATGGCCCCCAGATCAAATCTATGGCTTAGATTGAAAGGGACGGGCCAAATGGACACTATTTGTGCTTTCCTCTTTTTCTCTCCGTAGATGTTATTACTTGGTATTACGAAAAGAGTCATTATCTATATATAAGATGATTAGATAGATAAGAGATAAGGGATGAGATGAGATAAGGTTGGTTTATCCTTATCTCATCTCATCTTCTTCCGAAGATTAAATCTCTAACTGTATTTCAAACTCTTGAAAGAGAGAGGTTACGGGAACAACCTATGTGCCCCACCCACAAGTGGTTATCCACAAGTGAGCCCCATGGGTCCATTTACTAACACGTTTTTGGGCCCATATCCTAGCATGATCTTATGAAATGTATGGATGGAGTGGATGAAAGGATACATCACGATGGGCCCCTCCACAGGTCTGCCGGAAGGTAATGCCTTGATAGATTAACCAGGCCACTGGTCCTGGAATCCCGAGTCTGTTAGGTGTTGCTTGGAGTGTTACAGGCCTGATGTAGGGCCCTTTCCTTTTAATTGCGTGCAAAAGTTGTCAGAGTGGGGACATTAACTTTTACAGCCGAGTTTGCACTCGACTCTCCTCTGACAGGCACCCGCAGGAAATTGAGAAGGCGCCACATCATAGTAACAGCTAATCTACTCCCTTAAGAGTTATGGGTGTCAATGTGCCAGGTAACACCTAGTCTACTCCATTAGAAAATAAAATAAACCAAAAGGGATTATTGCAACTGTTTCTATCTGTGGATGAACTTAATTGTAACATTATAAGTGGGCAGCTTCGAACATTTAAGCGGGAGATATGGACTTATAGCAATTTTGGGTTGAGTCGGATCAAGTCTAGGTCCAGCCAAATTTTTTTTGTGCTCGAGCTGAAGCCTCACTCATGTTATGGACCTAAAATGTACGTGACATGGCCGAGCCTGGCCCAACCCATTGCAATCGGTTTAATCCAAGAGGTATGTTTATGTTTAGTGTGATTAATTAAGGAGTTAATTACAAGTAGAAAATCACTGGGAACGGAAAATTCCGATTGCTTCATTGAATCTCCAATTGTACACATGGCACAAGCATGATGGAACAAAAAAAGCAATATATTATATTCAAAGAGTAATGATCATTGTATTTGACAGTTAAGATAATACACTCAGTTTCCTTTTTGGCACTTCCATGCCCGGCATGGGATGCTGTGACACTGAGATGTTGGTTGAAATGAGTTGTTTATTGCTTTCATTTTAACCATTGGAGATCCAATCCTACGAAAGCAATATCTTAATATGTATTGAAACAAACAAGAGAAAATGAAAATCCAAACAACTACACAAAGAACACATGATTTTTATGTTGAAAACCCTTGCAGAAAAAAAAAAATCATGGCACAAAGTGATCATGATCAATCTACACTTCAAAGAAGATTACACGGATGGAGAAAACTTACGGCTAAAACCCTAGCCCTCTCTCTTAGATACTCTAAAAAAATACAAAAAGATACAAAAAAAAAAAAAAAATTCATAACTCACTCTTAACCCCCAACATAAGTAATTTTAAAAGTCATAATTTCATGAGGTAAATGTCAAAAATACGCCTCCAAGGTCCCTTAACATTTGACCCTTGTTAACATGTGAAACATGCATGGGTTGGTGCATTAGAAGCGAATGGAGTTTGTTGACTCTTTGGCTCGTCTGGGGTAGTGAGTCTCAAGTTGATCGGCTCTTCTCCTGTGCGGATCCTGCCTAAAAGCTTCCGTGGGTTGCGGTTTCTAGACAAAGTCATGCCAGGAAACTTGAGAGAGTGCTGACTGCCATGTAGGGCCTTTGTTTGTTTGTTTGCTTCCTATAGGATAGGTGGCCTGTAGCATTCTTTTTGTGGCTCGGGCTGCCCGAATTGTAAGCCTTGGGGTGGGATCTTTCCCCCTCTTGTGATTAATATGTACATGAGTATTAAAAATAAAAAAATAAAAAAATTACATGGGTTGGTGCATCGTGTGACTAACTGTGTGGGTGCATTCCGAAACTAACAAGGTGGGTGAGTTGCACGACTAACAAAAAAAAAAAACAAAGACATGAGTCGTATGAGCTCATAAAACTGAATAGACCCAATATAGAGATTTTGGTGTCACAATTTTAAGAAAATTTGCATTCCATATCCACTTAGAAAACGAAAGCGATGGGCATACACTAAGCATTGATTCTCATTTGTGAGTGCCACTGAAACGACTATGTGGTGTTATTGGTGCCTACCTTGGATGCCCAGGTAGCTGAGCATGGGTTTAGATTTCTATGATAGCGCACCACTACTTTGATAGGTGCTAGTTATTATACTAACATGTGTCACTCATGTAACTTGTTTATGCTCTATGGACTATTTTCCAACAATTTGGATGGTCTGGATTAACATAGAGTTATATATGCCATGCGTATGGTTGAAGAATCAGTTGAGATAGCTTGGGGAGAAACCTTTAGGTTGGATGTTACAATCCAAAGATTGCACACCCAAGTGCAGGTAGCGAAGTAGTAAAATACTCGGTAAGACCGAGGTCGATCCACAGGGATTGGGGTTAAGAACACTTAGAGGAATTAGTTTAGGTGTGAGAGATGAAATTTGGAATATCCACGAGAGTGGAGCAAGTTGTGTGTGGTGAAAGACAAAAGTAGAAAAGGGGCTAAGGCATTAGAGATCCACCTTTGATTCATCCACAAGGTTTGATTCAATGGTCCAACTATAACTCAATTGGAATCAAATAAAGATCCGTTCCAATTGGAAGGTAAAACGGTTAAACCACTTGCATATTTCATAAAAGATGATTGATTTGACCATGAAGCACTTGTTAGTTGATCGAAGGGAATTCCAAGCATCCACTGTGCTCGGAGTCGACAGTGGATCAAGGAATTGTACAGATCAACAACTTTGCCAACAAGTCAACCGATAAGATCACAATTCATACGATCAAATGCATACTTACAAGATAGGAGGCTTTGATTGACCGATCCAACCGTTAAGATCTCGTCTATCGATCGCAGGGAATCCAAAGCATCCAATGTGCCCGGAGTCAACAATGGATCAAGGGATTTTACAGATCGATGAATCAAGGGACTTTATCAATCATGAACTAGCTAATTGGTGTGTAAGGGATCCCAAGCATCCAACGTGCCCGGAGTCGACGATGGATCAAGGGGCTTGCACAACAATAGCGTCTGCCGAGGTGGATAACCGAATCAATCAACCAAAGAGAACTCCAACATTTACATCACACAATATTGAACCAAAAGAACCAAAGCTTGCAAATTTCTTCAAAGGCTTCACCCCTAGCCTTAGCTAGAGGTTTAGCCAACCATGCTACAATGGAAGACTAAATTCTCTACAAAAGAGAAAACTACTCTAGATTACAAAAGAAAGAAAAAAAAACAAAAGAAGAGAAGAGAGGAGTTGTAGAGAATGGGATTATGAGAATGAGAAGGGATTGCGATTGCCTCCTTTTATAGACTTTTGAGAGGCTCCCAAGCCTCCTCCCAATCCTAGGTGGCACCCAAGCCTAGGTGGCACTCCATGTGCTGGGAAGAGAGAAGGAGAGAGAGAGAGACATGTGTTGGGAAGAGAGCAAGAGAGAGAGAGAGAGACATGTGTTGGGAAGAGAGCAAGAGAGAGAGAGAGAGACATGTGTTGGGAAGAGAGCAAGAGAGAGAGAGAGGGGGAGAGAGAGAGAGAGAGAGAGAGAGAGAGAGATGTGTTGGGAAGAGAGCAAGAGAGAGAGAGAGAGAGGGAGAGAGAGAGAGAGAGAGAGAGAGAGAGAGAGAGAGAGAGAGAGAGCTCCTCTTGCTGGAACATGTGCAAGGGTGGAGAGAAAGAGATAGAGAGAGAGCTAGAGAGAGAGACACCTCTTGCTTGGTCCACACAGCTGCTGATCAAAGGATGGTGACCATTGAGATGGTTGGATGCTGGAGGTTTGGGTTGACCGTTGATGTGATGAAGGAAGGCTGGGAGTTGAAGATCTGGACGGCCAGCCTTGAAGGTGGTTCACTTGCTGATCGTTGGATCATCATGAGTGCTAAGATGAACGTGGGCCACATCTAGACAGCTGGGATTTGCCAGCAGCTGCTATTGCTGAACATGAGGTCCACTGGACGGTGGATTGGTTTCTGGGCCAGCACGTGTGCTAAAGAAGGTGGGCCTGCTGTTGAGGATAGCTTGCAATGTCAGTTTGCAGAGAAGCAACTGTTGTTGCTTGGACAGTTGATGAGCTGCTGCTGCTCCTTGTGCAGATGGTGGTGGATGGAGAAAACCGTCCATTGCTGGATGTTGAAGTATGCTGGAGTTGGATGGTCTACTGGAGATGGACGGTCCTACTGGATGCTGATGCACGTGTGGGCTGGAGCCACTCTACTGGATGATCGTCCACCAGCTATAGAAATGGACGGCTGTTGTGATGGCTTATGCAATTGGAGCTGCTGGAGATTTGGAGATGGGGTCCATGATCAGCATGTGTGCTGAGCTGGACTGCTGAGATGCAGCAGGAACAGGTGCTGGCCATTTGATGCAAATGGGGTCCACCTTGCTGACGTTAGATGGGCTAGATGTTGACTGATCCTGGGGTCCACGTTGATGGTTCACTAGTGATTACGTCCACCTGCTGGTTGGAATTGAAGTGGACGGCTAGATGACTCCAGCTGCTGTGATGAATGATCGTGGATGGAGGTGAAGACCTTTTGATGGATGGCTGGGCATTTAAATGTCCATTGCTGGACGTGGTGGATGGAATTGATCAGGCCACTTTGAATGGGTGGACAATGTGATCTTCATGGCTGTGATGGTGAGTGGATGGAAGAGGATGGCAAGATAGATGAACGGCGAATCAGGTCCACACTACAAGAGAACGGATTTTTACCGACGAAAGTATTACCGACGAAATTATTTTCGTTGGGAAAAATCATTTTTCCCAACGAAATATAGAAATCGTCGGTAAAAATCATTCCAGCTTCCCGCCACTGCCGGATTTGCTTCCCGCCATACACTTTTACCGACGAAATTATAATTTCGTCGGTAAAAAGTTTATTGCCGACGAAGATACCTGTCGCTAAAAAATAAAACAGCAAATTTTACTTTTACCGACGAAAATTTTCGTCGGTAAAAGCGAAAACTTTTCCCGACGACTATGGCTTGTCGGTAATAATGTGTAATGTGTAATTCCTGCCAAGAAAAGAGATGACTTTTACCGACGAAAATTTTCGTCGGTAAAAGTTTTGATACGGACTTTTACCGACGAAAAAAAACTTTTACCGACGAAAAGTTTCGTCGGTAAAAGTCGTCTTTTTAACTTACCCGATCGCCCTCTTTTCTCTCATTCGCTCTCTCTCTCTCTCTCTCTCTCTCTCTCTCTCTCTCGCGGCCATCTCCCTCACTTCTGACCACCGGTCGTCCGTCACCGGCGGCCACCCGACCACCGACCCCCAGCCAACCACCGACGCCGCCGTACGCCGTCACCGACGCCACCCGCGTGAGCACGCGCCTCCACCAGCCACCGTACGCCGCCGCCGCCGCCGGTAACCGTCTCCCCCTTCCTTCTTCCTCCATTTCCTCTCTCTCTCTCTGTCTCTCTCTCTCCTCGTTGTTCATTGTGGGGCCCACTGCCAAAATCCAAAGCATGTGGGTCCCATGCGCCATCTCTGTCCAGTGCATGTGGGTCCCACCGTTGCTGTCCATTGCATGTGGGTCCCACTGTCGCTATTGCTGTCCATTGCATGTGCGTGGGGTCCGCCTTAACTGTCCACGATTTGGTGGGGCCCACTGATTTAGTAAATCCCTAATTAGGGATTTTGAAATTAAAATCCCCTAATTAGGGATTTCGAAATTAAAATCCCTTAATTCCTTCCTTAATTAGAGATTTTAATTTGTGATTTACAAATTAATAAAAATCATGATATACAATAAATGTGGGGCCCACCGTCGCTGTCCACTGCTCGTGGGGCCCACCCTCACTGTCCACTATTTTGGATCAAGCATATATTTGTGTGGAGTAAACTCTGTGGGGCCCACAGTGATTTACGTATTTTATCCACTCCGTCCATCCATCTTAGCAGGAAATTTTAGGTATGGTGCCCAAAAATGAAGCATATCAAAATCTAAAGTGGACCACACCACAAGTGTGAACTGAATGTGTATCATTGAAAAATTCTTGGAGGACACAGAAGTTTTGGATGAAGCTGATATTTGTGTTTTCCCTCATCCATATCCATGTGATCTTATGAACAGGTTGGATGACAAATAAAGATCACTGTAGGGCCTGGGAATGGTGGAAATCATTATTCCCACTATTTCCCATGGCATGGTCCACTTGAGAGTTGGATATGCTTAAATTTTGGGCTCAACCACTAAAATGAGCTGGAAAAACATAAGGACGGAATAGATAAATCACATACATTCTAGGTGGCCCAACTGAGTTTACTCTACACTCCGCACGCAATCCGATTCCCATGGTGGGCCGCCCATACTTATTTGTTCACAAAATAGTCATTAGGTATTTGATTAAACTTGATTCATGGTGTTGATGATTCTGCCATTTTCATGTGCTTGTGTATCTAGAATTGATGGAGCAAACCCGGATGTGCGTCGGAGCTATCCGTGGTTGATTTATGTGGATATGTATGTTGTGGATGTATTTGGCTTGTTATTAATAATTATTTTTTGTCCACAAATGGTAGTATAATAGAATCAGTTAGCCCATTTGGAGATTTCTATATTGCCGAGCATAGATTAAGTGTGTTTTGGAGGTATAGAAATCTGCCAAATTGTCCTGTTGGACAGTCCAAGGTTGGATAGATTGGAATGTTATCGTTGTTTGTCATTTACATGCGTAGGGTCATTAGTTTCATGCAGTAACTCTCCTATTCTCTCTGGATATGTTTATTATGTTTAATTCCATTGTCAATTTAATCCACACAATGTGTGGATAGTTGACGTGGAAATGAAATGTAAGATAAATATATCTGGAGAGATAGGGGGAGATGCTGTCGAAATTTAGGCTTGGGCATGTAAATGGAAATAATGATAGCATTTCAATCTATCCATCCTTGGATAGGCGACTGATTTTATTATATTATCATTTAGTGGCAAATTAGATGACGAACATGATACTTGTGATTAATAGTAGTTGATTGATGTTGATGTTGAGCGGGGGTCCCTGGAAGGTGGGAACCGCTGTTGTGACCATGCTGAAGCTGTCCTGTTCCTATGGACAGCAATATGGGTGGCCTGGCCATTTGGACAGGTCCGTGTTTATGTATTAGCTCAAAATTAATGGAGCAGACCCGGATGTGCGTCGGAGCTATCCGGGTGTTGAGCGGGGGTCCCTGGAATGTGGGAACCGCTGTTGTGACCATGATGAAGCTGTCCATTTCCTATGGACAGCAATATGGGTGGCCTGGCCATTTGGACAGGCCCGTGTTTATGTATTACCTCGAAATTGATGGAGCAGACACGGATGTGCGTCGGAGCTATCCAGATGTTGAGCGGGGGTCGCTGGAAGGTGGGAACCGCTGTTATGACCATGATGAAGCTGTTCATTTCCTATGGACAGCAATATGGGTGGCCTGGCCATTTGGACAGGCCCGTGTTTATGTATTAGCTCGAAATTAATGGAGCAGACCCGGATGTGCGTCGGAACTATCCGGGTGTTGAGCGGGGGTCCCTGAAAGGTGGGAACCGCTGTTATGACCATGAGGAAGCTGTCCATTTCCTATGGACAACAATATGGGTGGCCTGGCCATTTGGACAGGCCCGCTTTGTGTGGAGCAGACCCGGATGTGCGTCGGAGCTATCCTTGAGTTGCTTGAGTCTCCAAGACCTACACCCTAAACCCGAAACCATAAACCTAAAACTAAAGCCTATAAGCTACGGCTAAACCGAAACCTAAACTCAATTCATCTAATGGCCCGTTTGGCACCATGGATTTGAGGAGAAGTGGATTCCATGATATGAATTCTCATCAATTCCAGTTCTTACCAATTCCAGATTTTCTGTTTGGCAGTCAAGATTTGGAGAGAAATCAAACATGAAGGAATGGACGGTGTAAATTTTAATCCTCTCAAATCCACTTCTCATCAAATCCATGGTGCCAAACAGAATAAAGCAACCAGTTTCTCCTCCTTTCTCCTCCTTTCTCCTAGAATCGATGGTGCCAAACGGGCCATAACTCTAAACCTAGACCCAAACTCGAAAACCTAACCATAAACCCGATCCCGAACCCGAAACTATAAACCAATGCGTAAACCTAATCCTAATCTCAAATCACCTAACCTAATGCTACACCAATTCCTAACCTAAACCTTGGTTTGCACACGAGAACCTTTTCCTAAACCCGATCCCTAAACTCATGTCACCTAAACTAAACCTACACCTATTCCTAAATCCATTCACCTACCCTAAACCTAGACCCAAACACGAAAACCAAACCCGAAACCCGATCCCGAACCCGAAAATCTCAACTTATGCCCTAAACCTAATCCTAAACTCATGTCACCTAAACTAAACCTACGCATATTCCTAAATCCATTCACATACCCTAAACCTAGACCCAAACACGAAAACCAAACCCGAAACCCGATCCCAAACCCAAAAATCTAAACCTATCCCCGAAACCTAATCCTAAACTCAAATCACCTAAACTAAACCTACACCTATTCCTAAATCCATTCACCTAACCTAAACCTAGACCCAAACACGAAAACCAAACCCGAAACCTGATCCCGAACCCAAAAATCTAAACCTATGCCCTAAACCTAATCCTAAACTCATGTCACCTAAACTAAACCTACACCTATTCCTAAATCCATTCACCTAGCCTAAACCTAGACCCAAACTCGAAAACCAAACCCGAAACCCGATCCCGAACCCGAAAATCTAAACCTATCCCCGAAACCTAATCCTAAACTCAAATCACCTAAACTAAACCTACACCTATTCCTAAATCCATTCACCTAGCCTAAACCTAGACCCAAACTCGAAAACCAAACCCGAAACTTGATCTCGAACCCGAAAATCTCAACATATGCCCTAAACCTAATCCTAAACTCATGTCACCTAAACTAAACCTACACCTATTCCTAAATCCATTCACATACCCTAAACCTAAACCTAAACACGAAAACCAAACCCGAAACCCGATCCCGAACCCAAAAATCTAAACCTATCCCCGAAACCTAATCCGAAACTCAAATCACCTAAACTAAACCTACACCTATTCCTAAATCCATTCACCTAGCCTAAACCTAGACCCACACACGAAAACCAAACCCGAAACCCGATCTCGAACCCGAAAATCTCAACCTATGACTAAACCTAATCCTAAACTCAAATCACATAAACTAAACCTGACTCTAATCTTTGCATTGTAGATATGGATAAGAGTTGGATGCAAGCTAAGAATCGGTTTGGCCCAGAGTATAAAGAAGGTGTTAAGGAGTTCATGGAATTTGCGAGATATCGGGCAGATTCAGGTAATAGAATTAGGTGTCCATGCCGAAAATGTAAGAACATGATTCACAAGACATTGGACAAAGTGGAAGATGATTTGTTCATAGTTTGGACACTTGGTGGATTCATCATGGTGAAGACTTCTACCAAAGAGTTGAGGCCACTGAAGTCCTTGTTGACCCAATTGTGCGTAATGACGAGGATGAAGATGTTGACGATATGCAAGATATCATTGGGGATGTGCTAAGGGGAACAATTGCGGATACTGATTTTGCAGCGACAAGTACTAGCCAGGATATTCCTCCTATGGGTGATGCCGAATCAGAAAAGTTTAGTAGGTTGTTGAGGGATGCGCAACGTCCACTCTATCCGGGGTGTCGGAACTTCTCCAAGTTGAATTTCCTTACAAGGTTACTTCATTTAAAGACAATAAATCGTTGGAGTAACAAATCATTCGACATGTTACTTGGCTTGTTGAAAGAAGTATTACCTGAAGGTGAGACATTGCCTAAGTCTCATTACGAGGCAAAATCGTTAATGCGAGACTTGGGCCTTGGTTACATCCTCATACATGCATGTATAAATGATTGTGTATTGTATTGGAAAGAACATGAAAATGTTAAGGAGTGTCCACAATGTGGAGAGTCTAGGTGGAAATATGACGAAGCTAAGCGTAAGAAAATTCCACAAAAGGTGTTAAGGTACTTTCCATTGAAACCCAGATTACAAAGATTGTTTACGTCGAGCAAGACGGCTGAAGATATGAGGTGGCATAAGGAGAAACACGTTCATGATGATAATAAATTGAGGCATCCCGCTGACTCTGAAGCCTGGCAACATTTTGATAAGCAATATGACTAGTTTGCAGAGGATTCTCGCAATGTTCGGCTAGGTCTTGCAAGTGATGGTTTTAATCCATTTGGTAATATGAGTAGCTCGTACAGTATGTGGCCAGTGATACTTATGCCCTACAATTTACCTCCTTGGTTGTGTATGAAGGAATCATGTTTTATGATTCGTTGCTTATTCCTGGACCCAAGTCACCGGGGAATGACATTGATGTGTATCTCCGACCGTTAGTAGATGAGTTAAACGAGTTGTGGAGTCAAGGTGTCCAGACGTATGATACTTTTGCAGAACAGACGTTTCGATTACATGCAGCGGTCTTGTGGACAATAAATGACTTCCCTGCATATGGGAATTTGTCTGGGTGGAGCACGAAGGGAAAGTTGGCTTGTCCTACATGTAGTATTGAGACTTGTTCATTGTCATTGAAGCATGGTAAGAAAACGTGTTATATGGGCCATCGTCGCTTCCTTCCGAGGGATCATAGTTGGCGTAGGAAGACGATAATCTTTGATGGCAAACAAGATCATAGGCCACCACCGAAAGAACTATCTGCAGAAGATGTGTTACAACAGCTGAGTAACATTGAAGAAGTTAGATTTGGTAAGGCACCGCACTTGAAGAAGAGAAAACGTACAGTATTGGAGTACAACTGGAGGAAGAAGAGCATTTTTTTTAGTTGCCTTATTGGAGTCATCTGAAATTACGACACAACTTAGATGTCATGCATATTGAGAAGAATATATGTGACAATGTCTTTGGAACATTGATGAACATAGAGAAGAAAACAAAAGACAGTTTTAAGGCTCGATTGGATCTACAAGCAATGGGTTTAAGGAAAGAGTTGCACTTGCAACCACATGGAAATTCATATACTATACCAGCAGCCTGCTACACATTGACAAAACTAGAAAAAAAACGTGTATGTGAATGGTTGAACAAGGTGAAATTTCCTGATGGGTATGCATCGAATATCTCTCGACGCGTAAACATTACGGACTGTAAGGTAACAGGAATGAAAAGTCATGACTGTCACGTCCTTCTGCAACGTCTACTACCGGTTGCGATTCGTGGATTCCTTAACAAGGATGTTAGTGCTACGTTGATTGAGTTGGGGATATTCTTTAAGGATTTGTGTTCGAAATCTTTGAATGTAGAGGTTATTAAACGACTGGAGAAGGATATTGTCGTAATCCTTTGTAAACTTGAAAGAATATTTCCACCTGCGTTTTTCGATGTCATGGTACACCTAGCGATTTACTTACCGCACGAAGCGAAGCTTGCAGGCCCAGTACAATATCGTTGGATGTATCCGATCGAAAGGTAATAGAACAATGATCATAAATTTTTATTCATTCCATAAACTACGTATATCCATGTTTTCATGTCATTTACATATTGATTTTGTGTACAGATACCTTCACACATTAAAACAATATGTGAGGAATAAGGCACGTCCAAAGGGATCCATTGCTGAGGCGTACATTGATAATGAGTGCCTGACATTTTACTCCATGTATCTTCGTGGCATAGAGACTAGATTCAACCGAGAAGATCGGAATGCCGATGCAGGGCAGGAGAATGAACAAGGACTCATATCTGTATTCGCACATAACGTCCGTCCTTTAGGATCGCCGACGTTTCAGGATATGGACCCTCGGGATCAAGCGAAGGCGCGGTGGTATGTGTTCCATAACTGTGAAGAAATAGAGTCGTACTTAGAGTAAGTCTTCGCACATAATTATTGTATATCTACAGACAGTTTTAATCTCAAAATTTCTTGCTTACAACGTACCAATTGTGTATAGCGAACACATCGAGGAGATGAAGTCCCAATACCCTACAAATTATGATCGAATGTATCAGGATTTATTTCCAGAATGGTTTGCAAAACGTGTAAGATTAATTTACCTTCTATCTCACCACACTTACAATATTGTTGTATTGCACAATATTTACACGTAATTTTAAATGCCTAAACGTACATTTATATTCTGTACGTGATGATAGATGAAGATGTTGCGTGCTAGCAACTCTGCGGATGCGTCTGATGCGCTCTACTCACTAGCGTATGGCCCTGATAAACGTGTATGTAGATATACAGGTTGTATTGTAAACGGGATTCGGTTCCACACTGAGGAGCGTGAGAAATATAGGACCACAAAAAATAGTGGTGTGGTTGTGAAGGGAACACATGAGGAGGTCGAAATTGATTTTTATGGCGTTTTAACGGATATTATTGAGCTGAGTTATTGTATGAGAAAGCGGGTGTACTTATTTAAATGCGATTGGTGGGACATTGGAAATAAAAAGTTGGGAATACAGACTGATAATTACTTCACGAGCGTAAATTTATCTCGGAAGTGGTTTAAAGATGACCCATTTATCATAGCCGGCCAAGCCGAATAAGTATTCTACCTCGCTGACACTAAGTTAGGCGGCTCTTGGCACGTGGTGCAGAAAATAAAGCCCAGGAACATATTTGACGTTCCCGAAGTAGACGTTGAAGATAACGATGAAGGGAGTAATAGAACGTCGTCAGTTGAACAAGCATACCAAGAAGACATGCCATCTTGGGATAGAGGGAATGATCCAAATGTTGATATTGATGTGGTGCAATTGAATAGAGATGATGTGCCACCTGATCATGTTGATGCCTCAATTATAAATGACATTGTTAGAGATGATAGCGCTTTCATCGATGACAACGTTGCAGACGATGAAGAGGAAATTCTGATCAGCGATAGTGATGGTGAAGAAGAAAGAGTCCTAAGCGATAATGATTCAGACGACGATTATTAAATGTATACAAGATTTACATGTAATTTTCAATTCGATTAATTTGATTATTACATGTATATATGTTTTACAAGTCATGATTTTTTCCTGAATTGACTTGTTTATAATCTACATTTACAGTTAAGTCACCTTCTGATCATGTCCTCCACAAACTGGAGCGTAGCGGAAGCACGCAACATACTTCATCAGCTGTTGCGGATGGACTTTCCGGCCCTATATTCTTCTGGTAGGGCCAGAGAGATACCCGGTCTGGTCGAGAAATGTAGGGAGGAAGACGATGACTCAGATGAAAGATTATACAATCTCAAAGAAATTCCGGACCTGATTGAGGAATATAACCGCAGAAAACTTCGTATGGAAGATGCGACATTATCACTTGCACATCTGAATGGAGTCCCGAGAGATCAGATTTCTCCTATTGTGACTGGCATGTTGGCTGTAACAATGTCGAGTGCTTCATACAGCTTGACATATACATCTGCAGCGTACGATAACTTACGCAGGGAGTATTTCGGATAGTTGATCCGAAGTTGATTTGTATTACAATGAGATATATGTATTTAATATAGAATGACAATGTGTAATGGATTTTTCAAATTTTATATTCTGTTTACGGTTTTATTATATTCTGCTTGCATTATAGTGTAATGGTCTAATCATATTTTTATCATCTCTCTAAGCATAAGCACAAATTCACTCTACAATGATGTTCATAAACTTGCATTGACATTGTTTAAATTTATAAGTTTGTATTTCAGATATATTCAGTCATGGCACCAGGTGGGAGATCAGGTCGTTCGCGCACTGGATCTACCCCTTCCACCCGTGATGCGACGCAGACAGCATCGACGCCGCACGGTGCATCACAGTCATCTGATCCTTCGGTTCAGCATACACCGAGCACTGCATGTAAGTCTAGACATTTGTTTAGTGATTTCTGTTTAAATTGTTACTTACATATATCTTTTCGCAGCAGCATCTTCTACCAGCCGACGAGGACGTGGACCCACGCGTGGGTTAGTTTTAGAGCGACTTACGCGTGAGGGTAGGGTGGCGGTAGAGTTCCCACAGGACTGCCTTAGACCTGTTGGGGACAGTGCCAGACTGTTTACGTCTGAGGTCGGTGTCCTATGCTGATCTCTGATCCCCGCCACCACCCCCCGTTGGACTGACGTGACAGATGATGTGCGACAGCTCGTCCGTCAGCGCCTTCAGGTAAAGTTTAGCAAATTGAAATTTTCTTTTGTGAAAGTTCATTTACGGTTAAGTCCTATTGTTAATAAGTTTATTGCCTTAATTTATTATTTACGAAACTGCAGGATAAATTTGAATTCGATTTGAATGTTCCCTACATTTCTCATGCCGTCGACGACATGATTAGAGAGCGGTTCAAGGAGTACCGCGGAGAGTTGCACCAGCGGTACAAGCGGTGCAGGACACACGATGAGGCCGTACTGTCCGCACCGCCACACGTTACTACAGACGACTGGCGGATACTCTGCGAGAGATTTTCGTCGGAGGCTTTTCAGGTAATATTTACATGTACGATATCTTACGGTAACAATTAAATTCGCAATTAATAGAAATGTATTTTGTATAATGTGTTCAGAAGAGGAGTAGAATAAATTCTGCGAACAGGGAAAAGTTACAAGTGAACCACGTAGCTAGTTCAAAGTCATTTGTACGACATCGTTACGACATGGTAAGAAATTATTGATGATTATTAAGTTAATATATTATTTTGATTGGCATTTATTATATATAAGTCTTTTTTCCTTTCGATTGCGCAACGAGATTCCGTCACCGGCCAGGAGCCTGGACCAGTAGACCTCTACAGAGGGACTCACTGTCGGCAGGCGACGGGATCTTGGGTTCATCCTAGAGCCAGTGAGCATTAGGTAAAAATATTTACTTTGTAAAATTTAATTGCGCATTCATTGATAATAATGTCATTCATGTCATTTTTTATGAAATTTCATATCTTTTCATTACAGGCGGCGATGGACACCATACGCAGTCAGCCCACTCCTGATGGTAGTCAGCGGAGTGAGCCAGAAATCCTGAGCGAGGTGCTTGGCACCCGTTCTGGATATGTGCGTGGGCTTGGCCATGGTGCTAAGCTCATGGCACAAACTAGAGCTAGCTCCAGCCGATCCGTAGCTGGTAAGAGCGCTCAACGCCGAGCTGATATCGCAGAGAGAGAGGTTCAGCAGCTACGGGTCGTCGTCGATGAGATTCGAGAGCAACTAGAGAGGCAGAGAGAGGAGCAGAGGCGTAGGGAGGAGGAGGAGAAGAGGCGACAGGAAGAGCAGGAGAGGAGGATCGAGGAGTTGCGGCAGGAGCGACAGGAGCATGAGCGACGGATGCAGGAGATGTTTCAGGCTCTCGCTGCACGCCTTGGCGCCGATGCCCCGCCACCTCCGCCTTCATCTTCCTGATTATTTTTTTTACTATACGACTTTTAACTTATATGTATTTGTGTGTTGATGAATATTGTTTGTTTGTGGATGTGGAATGGATTATTTGCGTATGGATGGTGTAGTTTCTGTTTATTTGTATGTATGTGGATGCGAATAGGAGAAAAATGTATAGATTTCTTTACAGGTATATATCAGGAATTTTCCTGAATTTTGAAAACAAATGAAACCGGGACAGGGAAAACTTTTACCGACGAAATAATTCGTTGGTAAAAAGATGAAATAATTTTTTACCGACGAATTTTTTCGTCGGTAATAAAATTTGAAAAACCTTTACCGACGAAATATTTCGTCGGTAAAAGTTTTACAGTTTTTATTACCGACGAACAATTCGTCGGTAAAAAATTATTTCAGCTTTTTACCCACGAATTATTTCGTCGGTAAAAGTTTTTTCACCGACGTATCATTTTTATTTCCGACAAAATTCATATATTTTGCCGACGAATGTTTTCGTCGGTAATGGTTTTATTATTACCTACGAAAAATGATTTCGTCGGTAAAAACCTTTACCGACGGCCTTTCTGCGACGATGTTAGCCGCGAAAAATTTCGTCGGGAAAAAGATTTCCCGACGAAATTTTACTGATTCCCGACGAAATCATTCGTCGGTAAAAAAGGAATTTCTTGTAGTGCCACCAGTTGTTGGATGATCAACCCATTGATTTGATGCTCATGAAATTGTGGCCCGCCTTGCTGAATGTGATGGCGTGGATTGAAGTTTGGGCGGCTGGTGGAGTTGGATCTCCATCATGCTGACCAGCTGATCGGATGGTTGAGACGTCCTCCACTTGTCACTTGATGCATGGCTGGTCCTACATGTGGACATCCAATCTTGATCTTTAAGCTTGCATGCTTGCTTGATCACGATCATACAAAAAGGCACAACCTGAATTTCCAATGAGCTGTTGTGATGCGGTCCACCGTAGCATGTGATCCATCCTTTGACCTTTTCGGTTCAGTTTCCTTCAAGATTGCCACACACTTGACGTTGATTACTTTTGGGCACTAAATCGTCCTGATTGACTCGGATTTTGTCCAACCTCTCCTGATCACCTGAATACAGAAAATTCACCTAATGAGAGATAATTAATCGAAAAAACAATGATAATGCCCTTAACAACCAGGGTTAATTATACAATATTAGGTACTTATCATTGGAGCAGCAACATGGATAAATTAGAAGATCATTTATCGTAGGTTTAGACGATTGAAAATTTGAGATTAGTCCAATGGGATGTCCTACACTTAATTAATAAAAAAAAAACTTTAAATTCCATTGTGTTACTATTAAAAATCGAATAGCATGATGGTCCAGCTTGATCAATGTTATTTAAAAACACAATCCATCCATAGTAGGATCCGCAATTTGTGCAGTCTACGTAGGTGTAAACAAGTGGGACATATGAGAAGGACATGTCTCCACCATTTTAAAAATAATGCAAAACAATTATTAGTTTTAGTATCAATTTGAGAAAAGAGTGATTGATGAAACACAAGCTCCGAAAATTATTTAGAAATTCCATTTGGCATACTAGTAAGCCAAATTAATTATCCTTATGGGATATGGATGTACAACTGTATGTGATATGGATATCTATATGGTTGGATTTATAAATATTATTAATAATTCCTATATATTTCTCACCTCTTCTATACATCCCTACCATTCTCAATGAATTGAACGCAATTCAGTTTGGACAATTTACCTTTTTTGTGGATCATAGCCGTTCTTGATTAAAAAAATTTTGGTTCTCAATTTAAATGTATCATTGAATTAATTTTTCCCATTTGGAACTATAAATCTATTATTTGCTCTGTGATAAGTCATCGAAATAAGATGACACCACTATTTGATAAATTCTACACACAATAGAAGTTGGGCACTCAATTTTTATTTTATTATACTATATTTTATTTTATTATTATTTTTTTATAAGGAAGATAGAAGCACACTCATTAATAAAAATAATAGAACTTATTTTTCATTAATTACTTTGTTCTGCATTGAAGACCCAATTTCTTTCCTTCTACTATAGAAAGTTCGTAGCTGAGGAACTGTAGCCGCCCATCCATTGGGGCTTCTCTAGAATTTGCCAGTGCAGAGAAAATGAATAAATGGCGCAATCGCAGCGATCCAACATGTGGACTTCCATCAAAGTCCATTGACCATAAGGCCATCAACATTCAATGAGAGGCCTTGTGTAACTAAGGGCTTTTATAGATGGGCCCACCAAAATATTGACTGCATCCACTATGCCAAAATCGCATTTTTGCGACGGATTTTACGACGGATATTGACCGTCGTAAAAATTGCTTGGTTTAACGACGGACCTAGTCCGTCGTATTTTAAAATATTCCGTCGCTTTTACGAAATTAAGGCGGGATTTCGTCGCGGGATTTACCGACGGACATAGTCCGTCGCAAAATTTTAATTTCCGACGGACTTAGTCCGTCGCTATTTAACGACGGATTTGGCCCGTCGCTAATTCCAGCCCGAAAAGATGCCCCCCAAATAAGGTCCGTCGGAAAATAAAATTTAAGAAAAATGAGATATTGAAAAAAACTGATATTTTTTAAAAATTAAAAAATTTGATATTTAAAATAACAGATTTAGTAATTTGAAAGAAAATGTTAAGAGATTTTAAAAACAAAATTGAGAAATTTGAATAAAATTAATATGTTTGAAATTTCTTTTCAAATTTTCACAAAATTAAACATTTTGAAAAAGAAAATTGTGAAGTTAAAAAAGAAATTTGTGATTTTCAAACAAAAAAAGTTGAGAGGTTTGAAAATAAATTAACAATTTTTTAGTAAAATTGAGATTTAGAAAAATAATAAGATTCAAAAAATAAAGATTTAAAAAAAAAATGACCATTTGAAAAAAGTTGAGAAGTTCGAATAAAATTGATAAGTTCGTAAAAAAATTGAAATTTTTATAAAGAAATTAAGATTTTGTATTTCGAAAAAATTAAGAAGTTTGATTAAAAAAATGATATTTTCAAAAGAAATAAAAGTTGAGATATTTGATAAAAAAAAGAAAGAGATTTTACCGGTTTTGAAAAAAAATGTTGGAAAAAAATTGTGGGTTAAATAAAAGCGAGAAATTTGAAATGAGTAGGCCAAATTTATTGGTGGACATTTATTGGATAGTTGAAAATGAAAAATTACACTCATTCAGTTAACTGGTTATCAGATTGGTTTATGCATACATACATGTTCATTGGTGCAAAAAATGAAGGCCCTAATATAATGATGTTAATTAATTGCAAGGAAAATTTATAATGATGAGATTGATCAAATTCTATGATCAAGTCATCCTAAACTTGATCTGAATGGTCAGATATGTTTAGAACGTGGTAATTATTATTGAAAACAAAATTAAGCCCGAATCATATCCGTATAAAAGACTCTTTAAATGTGTACAATCAGTTTGTCTAGAGCTAGACAAATTTTGGACGATCTGATTGGTCCAAATTGAAAAGTAAATGACTTTAGATGTTTAGATTAAATTTCACTCAAATCTAATGGTTAGGTTACAAGATATGGCCCATCATTGATCAATTTTATCTATTTAGTATCTTTCTCATCTTAAACTTGATCAGGGCAAGTGACCAGTCAAATCAAAGTTATTGATGAATATAATAGAGTGAATGGATTAGATTTCCAAATTAGGCCAAATTTTTAGGTCCAAATTGCGCTGTAACTTGTTGACCTCATGAAAACCTAATAAATGTATAGTCATTGGACCCCAAACTCTAATCTAGCCATTGAGAATTTGATCTTTTCTAATATTTTCTATTGCATCTTAAAATGATATAAAAGAACAGATGAATGGATTAGATATACATAAAATATATCAGATGGATTGGTTAGTGACCCTGCCACCAGTCAATGCCAAGTGATCGGTGCTCTGTGGGCCCCACCATGATGAATGTGTTTCATTCACTCTATCCATACATTTTCGTAGATCATTTTATGGCATGAGCCCAAATTTGAGGTAGATCCAAATCTCAAGTGGACCACATCACAAGAAACAATTTTAATTGAACACCCACTGTTAAAAACTTATCGAGGGCCACGGAAGTTTTGGAACAAGCTGATATTTGTTTTTTACCTACATCCAGGTCTGTATGACCTAATTAAGAGGTTGGATGTCAAATAATTAATATAGTGGGCCCTACGAGGTTTTTAATGGTGGACATTCAATCAATACTATTTTCCTGTGGTGTGGTCCACCTGAGATTTAGATTTGACTCATTTATTGGATCAAGCACTAAAACAATCTTCAGAAATGACTAAACAGCGTGGATAAAACACATACGTCATGGAGGGGCCCACAAAGCACCGTCCAGTGGCCCCATAGCCAAGGGGTGCGAATTAGGTGTTACCCCATGAACAGCTTAGTGGGTGTTACCCTAACCGTGTGGGGCCCATCTTGTTGTAGTTTTTATATATCAACACCATCTATCTCTTTTTTCATATCATTTTAGGATGTGATCCAAAATCCTAAGAAGATCCAAATCTTAGGTGGACCATATCACTAGAAACAGTGATGTATAACCATTAAAAACGTTTCGTGGGCCACAAAAGTTTTGGATCAATCTGATCTTTATATTTTCCCTTCATCAAGACTTTATTGACATTATCAAGAGCTTGGATTGCAAATAAACATTACAAAAACCTTACGATGGGCTCTTTGGAATTTTTAATTGCAAGCCACTCAATCACACTATTTCTAGTGTTATGGTCCACTTGAAATTTGGATTTACATAATTTTTGGAAAGTCATCCTAAAATGGGCTGTAGAAACAGATGGACGGCATGGATATACAAAATATCATCCATGTGGGCCATATGGTGGGGGTAACACCCACTAAGCTGTTCCCGGGTAACACCTAATTCACGCCCCGCCCTGGAAGCAGATTGCGTACTGGTAACTCCGCACGTGTGGAGTAAACTTTTGTGGGGCCCACAGTGAGTTACGTATTTAATCCACTCCGTCCATCCATCTTAACAGAAAATTTTAGGTATGGTGCAAAAAAATGAAGCATATCAAAATCTAAAGTGGACCACACCACAAGAAATGTGTGAACTGAATGTCTACCATTGAAAAATTCTTGGCGGACACAGAAGTTTTGGATCAAGCTGATATTTGTGTTTTCCCTTCATCCATATCCATGTGATCTAATGAACAGGTTGGATGACAAATAAACATCACTGTAGGGCCTGGGAAGGTTTCAACGGTGGAAATCATTATTCCCACTGTTTCCCGTGGCATGGTCCACTTGAGATTTGGATATGCTTAAATTTTGGGCTCAACCACTAAAATGAGCTGGAAAAACTTATGGACGGAATAGATAAAGCACATACATTCTAGGTGGACCCAACTGAGTTTACTCCCGCACGATAAGAGCGTGCAATCCGATTTCCCGTCCCCTTACTTTGAAAAACCCCCCAAATCCCTCATTCCCTCTCACTCTCTGCCGTCTCCCGCCCCTCCTCTCTCTCTCTCTCTCTCTCTCTCTCTCTCTCTCTCCAAAAATCTAATGAGCAACAAGCAGGGTATTCAGTTTTTTTCTGGTTTAGGCTAATAAAAATCCTAATATTTTTATTAGGATTTTAATTTAGGCTTTCTGCTTTGAGTTTTCTTGATGGATTGGTATTTAGTTCAGGCTTTTGATTAGGTTTTTGGTATGGATATCCTTCATTGTTGGGTTATATGTTCGGTATTTGTGTTTGCAGGTAAGCAAGGTGCATGCACTCTGTCACTTTGATAAGTCATGTTCCATTTTCTAATTGGATTGTTGAAATTTTCTTAAGGTTGCTTCTGGTAGAGGATTTTACTTTTCTTTAAATGACTACGGACTGGTTCAAATGTGTTTGATGAAATTCCAATGAGCAACAAGCAGGCCACGTGTTTGATGAAATTTCTGAAACAAATGTGTGTAATTTCATTATCCCGTGAACAACAAGCATGTCACATGTTTGATGAAATTCCTGAAACAAATGTGTAATTTCATTACCTAGTGAGCAACAAGCATGGCACATGTTTGATGAGATTCCTGAAATAAATGTGTGAAATTTAAGACTTAGAAGGTTCAAGATTAGGGACCTGTGTCTTTGATGGACCACAGATCTTGAATTGGTTGTATCTGTAATACCATCCTTTATGCGTGAGGGTTTTATTGGCGTTTCTTCCTACATGCAACGGAGGGTAATTCTGGAACCTTAAACTGTGGCTTTCTTGTTTATGTTTTCCTGTTTTGGTATATCTCAGTTATTGTATTTCCCGTTTTCAGTTTTTTTCTGGTTTTGGATTTTCTTTTTGGATGTTGTACTGCTTCCTCTTAGAATTCCTACCTATTGGCTTTCTCTTTGATCATTCCTTTTTGTTTCTTTTGGACACCAAGGTTCCATGCCAAACATGGGAACCTTCTGTTTCTATGAGTTCTATGGTTCTTGATTAGATTCATCTGCAATTTCTTTGTTAAGAGGGGGTTTTGATGGTCATGGGTATGATCTCGCCTTTTGAGATCAGTCATGGTTATAGATATCTATTGTTATAACTTGAAGTTGCTTTCTAATCCAGATTGATTCTCTTGCAAACCCGAGGCTTCTCAATGCAAATAAGGTATTATTATGGGAATTGTGGGAGTGCGAAGGATGCCTCTCACGTGTTTGATAGAATGCCTGTACGGCACATGGATTTGGCATTTGATGATAAGTGGGTTTGTTATTTATGTGTTGATTTCGTTGGAATTTTGCTTTGTTTGTGATATAGATTTATCTGTTTTGGTGAGAAAGGGGTTTGATTAGATTTGGTGGTCTGAAAAGACCCACACACAGTTGGTGGACCCCACAGAGATGGGGCCACACAAGATCCATTAGAACAGATTTTCAGTTTTCATCTTGTGCAGAAATTAGCCGGGCCCATTTTTGGGTCCGATTCATGATCACATGGGGTCCACTCTGGGTGAGAGGATGTGACCTTTTGATAGCCCTATATATGGGCATCAAAACCCCTAAGGTGGGGCCCACTGAAAGTGTGCCTAGAATTTATGGTGCAAGGCCCAATATGGGTACTTGGAATTTCTGCACAGTTTCTGCACAACTATTGCTGGTCCCATTTTGGGTGTTGTTCACTGATCACATGGGTTATCAACGAGCTAAAAGAACTATGGTCCATGGCGCTGCCGATCACAGCCATGAACTTGGTCATCTATGTCCGGGCTATGCTCTCAGTCTTCTGTTTAGGACGGCTCGGAAGCTTAGAACTCGCCGGTGGGGCCTTCGCAATCGGTTTCACAAACATCACCGGATATTCGGTCCTTTTTGGACTTTCTTCTGGACTCTAACCCGTCTGCAGCCAAGCATATGGGTCCAAGAACTGGGACCTGATCACCTTGTCATTGCATCGAATGATTGTGATCCTACTTATTGCAAGCATACCCATCAGCTTGTTATGGCTAAATATCACGAAGATCATGGTTTTGGTGGGCCAGGACCGTGAAATCATGGCGATTGCTGCTACTTACTGTGTGTACTCTTTACCTGATCTAGTGATCAATGCATTTTTTTATCAAGTTTGTGCAAATTCAAGTTCAGTCAAGGCGAAATGACCAAATTTTGTACAGTTAGATTGGAAGACTTCTAAGTTACTGTATTTGACTTTTACAGGATTCCTATGCCATTCAGAGCTTTGAGCTTGGTATTGCTGCTCGCAATGGTGGTGCCTTTGCATGGGAAATAGTTCCGGTTAGAATTCTAGTTCTATGGTAAATTGGTAATTATAAGAAAGGGTTTTGATTTATAAGGATTTTTTTAATTTAATTACGATTACTTTTTTTAATCATGCAGGTTGAAGTTTCTGGGGGGAGAGGAAAGCCATCCGTGCTTGTTGATAAAGATGAAGGCCTAGAAAAAGTAATGACAGAAGATGATTGTGGAAGTAAATGTATTTTGGTTATGTTTCCATGCTTTCAACATTTTGGAGTCATGGAACTGTACTCTTCACATTTATTAAGGCATCAGTCTATAAAATTCTAGACAGTATATATATTCTAGTTGAGATTGTATGTCCTTTGATTCTTTCTGCATAGCTTTCTGTGCTGAAAGGATTTAATTATGTTTTTGTTTATTTCTTTATTACTATTGTTATTCAACAAGTCAGTTTAAGTGTTTAGATGTAAAATATTTTACAGAAGATGGGCATGTTGATGTGGAGTTTCTCAGCATATATTTTCTAGTTGCTTTTATAATTTTTAGAAGCTCAACTAATAATAATATACTGTGTTTGTCTGGCCAGTTTGATCCTGTAAAACTAAGGAAGCTCCGGCCAAATTTTAAGGAGAATGGAGGTTCCGTTACCCGCCGGCAATGCCTCTAGTATAAGGTCTACTTTCATCTCCTGTGCTTGCTATTTGTGCGCTTTTGATATTGTTGCTGGCTGATGTCATGAGTGCGAATTGCACAAGTTGTCTGTGTTCTAGACAAGTTGTTTGTGTCCTAGACTGGTTTTACCTGGGTTGCTGGTCATAGGTGCTGAAGCCTGGTCATGGGACACGATCTTGGGTCCATTTCCAAATATTATAGATGGTTACATATTCTAAAATGAGATGATGTTTGTTATTATTATTATTATTATTATTATTATTATTATTATTATTATTATTATTATTATTTTTTAAAGGCTGTTCAGTCATTTCAACTTGACAATGCGAATGCTGAAACATCTAAGCATCTGGGCAAAATTGACAGACTGCACTCGAAATTCTGTAGTGGATAAAATAGCCCCTTAAACTATATTTAGAAATGGTCCCTATATTTTGTTTAAGACCTCTCTATGACTTTGTATTATTGCATCATTATTTTCAAATTCAGGCCATTCTTAATTCTCATTAGATGAAGGGTGATCCTCTCCCATCCTTTTGCAATATGCTAGATACTTTTCCCATCTCCTGGTTCCATTCTGAGTCTCAGATGTTCTTTATTTATTCTTCAGTATGGTGAGTGATGTGACTGATAACTGATAAGAGGTGCAAGTTCAATTTTTTTTGCTAGTATTTCACATCGATTTGCATTCGAAGCTTTATTATTATTATTTTCCTTTGGACAGTGATGGTGCTGCTGCATTAGTGTTAGTGAGTGGAGAAAAGGCACTTGAACTAGGACTGCAAGTGATTGCAAAGATCTCAGGATATGCTGATGCAGCTCAGGTATTTTGTTAATGATTACTAAAGCTCTCTCTCTGGAAAATGTCACAAACCATCTGAACACCAGAAAGTGATGGAAATTTTCCTGAGTCCATTTGAAAGTACTTATGGCATGGCAGTTCTCCTGAGTCCATTTGAAATTTTCCTGAGTCCATTTGAAAGTACGTATTCCAAATTCCAATTACCTTAAGAATATGCTTTTTGAATATCATACTCATTATCTTTCTAACCAGGGTGATGCACTGCTCCCAGTCCACTTTAGGATATCAAAATCTAGATGCTCAGGGTCTTAAAGTAGCTTATTCTACACCTTTTATTCCTTTCTATCCTGTCCTGTCTATTCCCATCGTAGAGCCCTCTGAACCAGTTACGCCATGCAAGCGGAATGTCCAAAATTTGTTTTATTTAGCTGTTTGGTTTTCAAATACCAGAAGTTTGGATATCCTAGTTTCCATTTAGCTGTAGAAGAATTCTGGGGATTTTGTTCTTCTGATAGTTGGTTCACTAATCAGACACTCCAGATCCATCACCAAAGTGTACAAATCAGAGTGAGCACACAAGACATTAAACTTAAGAATTTTGGTAAATTAGGAGAAGCCTTAGTAGCCCAGTATTATAGATTCATATTCACAACCAGATGTTGTGCTTCAAGCGTCCATCTTGAATGGACTTCCAAGAACATGCTCTTGCTGTGAGTAGCGAGCACCCCCTCCTTGTGGGATACTCACCATGCAGTTCGAATTTAAGTTTATCTCAAATCACCAATTTGCAGAATCCCATTTGTACAACCACTTAACACACTCGATGATCTTCTTTTCTTCTTCCCTTGCAGCAACCTCCGCATTTATTGTGTTTTGGATACCATGTCTCACTTTTTCGTACTGGGTTCGTAAGAAGAACAACGAAACAAAGCTCAAAGGCAAGTACTATCAACAAAATGGAGGCTTCTTGTTAAAAGAATGTTTCTTTTCTAGCACGGGTACCTCTAGGAAAAGCACTAAGAGCTACAAATACAAATTTATGATTATCTTTTTCACTACACGGAGATCAAGGAAAGCCCGATTAAGATTTTGATTCTTAATCACATATGTGAAGAAAACATTATGTATGTTTCATATAATACTGATACTCTTTATGTTTTATATTCTGGATTTTGCAGGTGGACCAGTTGATGGATTTGCTAACGTATGAGGTGGAAGTAGCTACACAGGAAAGATTAGAAATGAAGGCTAGCTTCATGTATGGTCAAGAGATTGGTTTCAATATTGGGAACAAAATAAAGCCTAGTTGCTCATTCTATGGAGAATGGTTCACTTCAATGTGTAGATTTGTAACAAATATTAATATTATTTTTCACTAGAAATGTAAGGACTTTAAGTTTCATATATGATATAATTATGATTTGTTAGGTTTTAAATTTTTTTTTGTTTTAAATAATTTGGATGACTATCAGGTGCAATAGATTCAAAAATAAATTCAAACGTAATAGGTGTGCGTTCAGAAAACTTAGCGACGGACCAAACCCGTCGCTAAAATTCCTAAATAAATGTCGCCCATAAATTTAACGACGGACCAATTTATGTGGCAACAATTTTGTACGACGGACCGATGTCCGTCGCTAAATCCGTCGCTTTACATAATTTAGCGACGGGCGTAATTCGTCGTTTAAAAGCGACGGACATAATTCGTCGTTTAAAATTTGCCACATAGTAAACTGCGACGGCCCATGCGACGGACCAAGTCCGTCGCTATTATCGATTTGCGACGGACTTGGTTCGTCGCAAAAATGCGATTTTGGCGTAGTGATCAATCACCAAGCCGTGTGTAAGGCGGCGAATGGAACTGATAAAGACCACATCTAAACAAGTAGTGGCCATCACGTTCATGAAATAAAAGCTTGAGCATCGCCCAACCAATGGGGTTCTACAAACGTTCATTGACGATAAGGTTAGCAGCATCTAATGGTTGGCGTTTGTAACTAAGGTCTATTGGTTGTTCTACAAACGTTCATTGACGATAAGGTTAGCAACATCTAATGGTTGGCGTTCGTAACTAATGTCTATTGGTTGTTCTACAAACGTTCATTGACGATAAGGTTAGCAGCATCTAATGGTTGGCGTTTGTAACTAAGGTCTTCATGGGTCCACCAGATTGGCTGTATCGAGTAACCAAGACGTGTCTTAGGAAGGGAATGGCATATAGACAAACAGCAACCATCTCATTTATTAGATAATATAGACCAAAACGTTACACTCTGTCAGATTGTGAAGAATAATGAGCAGATACTTGTAGATTAGTTAGAAATTGCATGGTTAACATATTAGTAATACAAATTAAACAGTATAAATTGTGTTTTACAGTTTAGATGTATCATGAACACAAAAGCATACTCGCTTGATTATCCCAATGATCATATTTCACTACAAGTGTGGACGAATAGAAGGATAAAATTGTGCAACCAATATGATTGTTAGATTATAAGTTGGCAAGAGTGAATTCCACAATTAAGACGGCATATGTTCAGTAAATACATTGCACGTATACCATTAGATGTGCCTGCGTATCATGCCTCGTACACAGCTGGAGTATCAATTAACACTCCAATAATGATAGCCTTGCTGAATATCATCTGGACTGGTCGGTGCTGGAAAAAGCTCTGTGGGCCCTACCATCAATCCATTTTTTCATCTCAGTTTAGGTTAAGATCCAAAAAAATGAGGCAGATCCAAATCTAAGGTAGACCACACCACATGAAGCAGTAGTGATTGAATGAACCCCGTTTAAAGCTTCATATGGCCCACTGTAATATTTATTTTTGCATCCAACCATTTGATTAGATCACACAGACCAGGATGACTGGAAAACATAAATATCAGTTTGATCCAAAATGTTTGTGGCGCTCAAGGAATTTTTAATGGTAGCATTCAATCAACACCGTTTCATGTTGTGTGGTCCATCTGTGATTTGGAGCTGCCTCATTTTCTGAATTATACCTTAAAATGATATGGAAAAAGGGATGGATGGCATGGATAAAGAACATACATTATGCCGGGGAACACAGGGATTTTCAAGCACTATAAAACAACGCTAGAGTGAAGTCAATTAGAGCCGGACAGAAGCCAAGCCGACATGATGGCTCAGATTGACTCGGCTCGTTTGGGCTCGATCCGGCTTGACTTGAAGCTCCTTTTCAAGTCAAGCCAAGCTAAAAATCCAGATTGATAGGAGTTTCAAGCCGCACACAAGCCCAATACAACTTGGATTGACTTGACTCGAAACTCAGCTCCGCTTGTGTTTGCTCGGCTTGATTCGGCTCGGCTTGATAACAATAAATATATTATATTAAGTGTATAATATATATTATATATTTATAATATAGAATGTTAAAAAGAAACCATAACTCTATTTCACTTTCATTTCTTCATTTTTTGTTTTAACTTTCACCTCCGCCCGCACTTCACTGCTCATGTCGGACCCTACCGGCTGCCGCACTTCCCATCTGTCCGCCGTCGGGCGACTCCTGGACCAGGCTCCCTCTCTCTCACTCTCTCTCTCTCTCTCTCTCCTATTTATAAGTACTTAATGCTTTTGTAATGTTTTAAACTCTCGGTTATTATCATATTTTGTAATGTTTTAAACTCGCGGTTATTACCAAGCTTGATTCTTAACTTGACTTAAGCTCGAAAAATTGGAGATCGAATGCAGCTTGAACTCTGCTTGATAGCTCAATCAAGTAAAGTCAAGCATAAAAGTCTGGCTTGATCACAAGACGAAGTTTCCTGAGACCAAGCCAAACACAAGCTAGGCCTAGCTAGATTCAACTTGAGTACTTATTCTTTTTCTTTTCTTTTTTTTCTTTGACTTTCAACTTTAATACTCTTAAGATGAAATACTTTATACGCAGGCACTTAAAACTTTACATACATGACAACAAAATAAATCAAATCAAAGCATTCAGTTTGCTAGACGTGACTTAGATGGTTAAAATAAAAAATAACCAAGGTCTGTTCGGATGGAAGGAACACACTACAATGTAAAAATTCAATCATGACTTGTTATAGCTGATTGGATAAACCAAACTATCATGTCCCTATAGTTTGTCAAAATCCTGCCGTGTTTGATGGGGGAGGTGTGTTGATGTGGCATACCAGTGTGGGCCCCACCATGATGTATATGTTATATCCGCACCATCCATTCATCTTTCAAGATCATTTTATGGAAATATGTAAAAAATGAGTGACATCCAAAATGAAAATTGACAACAACATAGAAGCAGTCGAGATTGAACAGCTGCCATTAAAAATTCATGCAGCCCACAGAAGTGTTGGATGAAACCAATATTTGGGGTAATGACATAAAATGATATTGCAAAATGGATGTAAGGTGTGGATATAACACATATTAAGTAAGTTATATCCACGTGTATCTAATAAGGTGTGTACATTACATGTATATTGAAATTTTAAAGCTACGATGGAGTATTGGTATTGCATACAGCATTACCTTGGATTACTGTGATAATGATAATCATTTCTCATTTACACCACACTATGGTGGATTCCTTACATCCAAACAGGCCTCAGTTTTATGAATTCAGACATTTCTCTGCGAATCAGGAATCAGGACCGTTCGATGGATATGATAGTCTTATGATGACTTATCTTCAATATTTCACAAAATATGGAACGTTTTATCTAAGCTAGCTTGTGACACATGTCTTAGTGCGAGCGTATCAACCTCGATACTCTGTCAGTGTGTTAGAAGACAAGATATTGATCTTGTGCTCCCAAGCACTAGAACTAATATTGCTCCTGGTTGGATTGGGGCACATAGACACTCCAATCCATTGATCTAAGACTGTTTATTTGGTCCAGCGTACATTTCAACGCACTGCAAAAAATCACTTTAATCCTAGAGTTGGCGTTTTTCTTATAATTATCCTTCTTACCGTCGGTGGATGGGATGGATTGAATATTCTTTTCTGTAAATGGTCTTCATTATCCATATTATAGGCCGTTGATCAAATGATTAACACTTATGGGATCAGCATGATATTTGACGCATACATGTGGTACAGCCAGTAGATCAGAACAATCAGATCTCCTTGACAAGGCACCTTAAAGTCTTGTGATCCCCTAATGAGACGCTCTGGTGGGTGGTGGCACTACATGTGTACTCTGCCTTCTCTTCTGGGTCTACTTGCACAAAAGTAGGCCGCACCTTAGATGGGCCATACACAAAAGTAGATTGTTCTAATGGTCCTTATCGTTTTATTGTACAACTTTTGAGGGAAAAAAATAGATTGTAAACATAGGAAAACAAAATCCTTTTGATTATCCATTTCATTCATTAGAAAAAAAGGGGAGAAATTAAAAAATAAAAAAACAGCAATCCTACGGTTAGAATTGTCCAATATGTGTCAATTATAAAACAAACTAACGGAGGTAGGCAAGTTTATCATAATTCTACACAGATTGGATGCCTATCCAATCTTTTTCTTCCCCATCGTATGCTTAAACTGCAGTCCACCTAACGTACGTTTCAGATCAGGCTCAAATATAGGCCATGGGAACACCCACCCAAAAATGCTGCGAGGGTACACTCACGGGACATGAATGATATTTGATTCAAGAGTGTAAAATACTGTTTTTCATGTGGTATATATGAAAGCCCGAGTATTTCCAGTCTCCCGGTCTACACATCGCATACTCTGGCGAAGTCCGATGTTTGATACTCAGGCTGTCCACCAGGGTGGGCCCACCGTGAAAACTGGAAGACCCAAATATCAGTCCAATAGAACCATCATGTGGGCCATCAGGTGATGAGAAGGTTTGTGGGTGGTTGTAAACTGATTTCTATGGTTTGGACTGCCTAATGGTTGGATGGCATCCACATGACACAGTAGGCCCCACAAACGCAAAGGTATATGAAAAGGCAGGTGAATATCCTTTTCCGCACGTTTATCGGTGTCAACGGGCCAGGTTAGGGCAGGACACTGCGGCATTGTTCAACGAAAGCTCAAACTGGCCTGGGCCGGGTCTATTTCACTTAGCCCAAGCCTAGCTCAGAAGGTTTCTGCACAGCCCGCCCATGCCCTGAATTAATAACGGAGAGAGATGAAAACCCCACTTTGATAATAAATGATAAAACCCATATCATTAACAAAAACATAACAGAGAGACATGAAAAATACTCTTCTCCAATGAAACCATAAACCTAAATATTAACCAGTTTAGGAAAGAAAAAACATGTAAAGGTAGGCAAGAGAGTACGAGCTCTAATGCAATGAAACCATACAAATCAGTACTAAAATCAACGACAACAACAACAACAACACGCACAGGCTAGCTTTTGGACATCTAATCCAAGGTCAAGCGAAATGGGCTTGAATTTAAAGCCCAAGCCTGGCCCTCAGGCCTGTACTCTAGCACAAGTTCGGCCCAATGCGGGCCAAGTCCGGGAGCCCAACAGGCCAACCCAGCCCATTGACACCCCTGCACACCTGTGTTGTAGCTTTCCATGGACTGCTATCATTTTCCGTGTCTATTTCACTCATTTACATTGTCTAGGTCATATTGATCAAATGATCTATTTACCCATTAGTTAGACTTCCATTTATTATTTTTTTTAACACCCCCATCCATGGCTCAGCGGCGTTGAGACCCATTAGTTAGACCTCTATTATCCCAAACAATGAATGGAATGGTTCCAATTCTGTGAACAGCGACCTGCATTCAATTTACACTTGTGGCCATCCACTAGCTTGGATTAGCCTAATCTTGAGGCTAGGGCATCTACACAGCAGGGATCACCGAATGAGAGGATCTGGTGGGACCAAGCGGGCATTCAACTATAAAAATCAAAGGTTAGTATTATATATGGAGTATTGGCTATAATCCAACTACTTAGTTAGCCTAGCATCGAGAACATGGACAGTTCAAATTGTCATACCATCTCAGCAAATGAGTTCATGTGTCTGGCGACACATGCTAGATCTTGAGTTGCAATGGAGGTGAAACCAACTCCTATGATAAATGTATGAAGTTATAACGCGATGACTCACCAAATTCTATTGATGGGATGAAGATAGCATGTGAGATTCTGTTGCAGAAACTAAAATTGTGTGGAATAGTCTAACACAATACCATGTTGCGTGCATGAAAGCTTGGCGAAGCTTAGAATTACGGCTAAGTCCTAAGGGGGTTAAATATATTAGTGCATTTTTTTGTGGCATACTAGTGCACATTATTTGTCAATCACATGCGTCTATATATTGTAATATTGGTTGAGCCTGGGAAAGCTAAAGACTAAAGATTCAAGTGGATAAGAAGCATCAAGGAAGAAGAATAGGTAAAATAGATGCATTGGTGACCCTAATCCTTGGACCAAAACAACCTTAAACCTCTAGATGACTTGGATCATATAGTAAAACCCTTAGTCATCTAAGCCTTAGAACACTTAGAAAATATATGATAAGTTAGGCTAATTTAGAATGTGGAAGCTGATGTAAACAAACTGGTTCAGACAATAGTTTTCGATTGGACTTTGATCCATCGAAGTTCAAATTCGATGGCATTTCGATTCATCGAAGTTCACTTCGATCCATCAAACATATGCCAAGCCACATTGCTGAACTCTCTGGACAGTTCTTCAATCCATCGAACAAGTCCATTCGATACATCAAAGTGGATTTTTCGATCCATCAAAGAATGTTTGATGCCATCAAACTTATGTCCAGCAACTTCAAAAACTCTCTGGACAATTCTTCGAACCATTGAAGTTGAGTTTTGATCATTCGAAGGTGATTTTTCGATCCATCGAAGATGGGTTCAATGCGATCAAAGCGACCATTTTCTACCCATTTTAAAGATGTTGGAGCTTTATTTATAAATATGGGGGATTTAATTTTTGGGCTTAAGAGATGGATTTTAGAGATTTAGAAGCCACCATTGTTGCATGCACCCATAGGCTCTAATCCTAACCCATTCAAGTTATCTTCCTTATGATTCATCATAAGAATAGAGCATTCGAAACCCAAGAAGAAGATGAACTTATTCTCTCTTGATCTCTAGGAGTTTAAGCACCTTGACCATAGGTAGAACCTTTATATAAACACACCCTAGAGATCTAATTAGGTGTATTCCTCTAGACAACCATTTCCTAGTAGTCGTAGATGATTCACCACCTCCCATCACCTTAGACATCTCATGAAAGATCACAAATAAGGAGATTAATCGTTGGAGTTGAGGCATTGACAATGCAGTGGCAACAAGATCCGGGGAGCAAAAGGGAGCTGATTGAAGTATGGGAGAGCAGAAATCAAGCAACCCAAGTGGCGCAACAAAAATGGTTCATTTTGACAAGTAAGTTATCATTTGTAAAAGTTTGGTTCATGCTCATTCCTCATGTAAGATTGAGTATGAGAGTTTAAATTACCAAACTCGATAGGTTCAGTTGTAAAACTTAGGCCCGATTGTAAGGTCGAATCAAGTATCCGTTGGGAGCCTTCGACGGGAGTATACTCTAGGTTCGGTTGTAGGACCTTGGCTTGATTGTAGGACCGTGGCTCGGTTGTAGAGCTTAAAACTATTGATGTTCGATTGTACGACCTTGGCTTGAGTAAGCCTAAATTGAGGTTCAGTTGTAGGGCATTTGTTCTTAAATAGAGCCTAAATTGTCAAGTCTCCAAGGGGAGCCATCGACACGGGTGCGTACGTGTTCCACCAACACGGGTGCGTACGTGTAGGTCCTTGTGTAAGTCCCGGTCCTTGTGTAGGATTGTAAGGTAGGGAGGATCCTATTTAAAACTCGTAAGTTGTAAAGTGAACCTGATTTAAAATATCCATAGTGAAATTCGGTGTAGTCAAGGGGTGAGTACAGCAATCGGGAATGGATAGATAAGTAGTTAAACTACTATACATGCTTGTGTTTGTGATGTATTTGAGTACATTGTTATTTTATCATTGTAGTTTAATCATCAATTATATGAATACTTGAATGAAATGTATATTAGGCACTTCATAGATATATTCACATACAGGCTTGTAGTTTCACTTTTATAGACTAAGTGTTTGATAGGTTTATCATTTGTAATCTATAATTGCTCACATAGATTAGTTGATTATTAAGCTTATACATTGTAATCTATGTGTTTAGATTAGGTGGTTAATTGTCTTATCTTTTCTAGTCTATTGATTGGGCCCACTAAGGCTTGGAAGCCTAAGTGTTCTTACTTAGCATAAATTGTTAGATTAAGTTAAGTAGGAAAAAAAATTGAATAAGGTCCTAATCACCCCCACCTCTAAGACTTAGCCATTATTCTAGTAGCTCCGCCAAGCTTCTGCGCATTGCATAAGGTGTCGTGTTAGGCTACCCAGTGCAATTTCAATTGATATCAAAGCCAAGTAACTTTGATAGAGCAACTCTAAACTGATAGAGTAAGTGTGAGTTGTTCTTGAAGTACTTAGCCATCTGGAGTTGATCCAAAGGAGCTTTAGGATCATAGATATCCAAGAGAGGAATTTGAGCCTTATTGGTATATCTATAAATTTGGGTGATATAGTTTCCCCCATTTGAACTATCTCGTAAAATGATTAGTTGAGGGAAACAATAACTAGGGTAAGAACTATTGTCATATCACCTACTAAATATAGATCTCCAATTAGGAATGAACCTAAGGGAGATGAACTTAGAAACAGTCGTTCCTCTCCCAAACATAGTCTGGGTCATAGAAATCTCACACTCAAGTGGATTGAGAAGAGGGATAGGTGACCATGGAGGTCATATATGAGCTCAACAGTTAATACCTGAGGAGTAAGCCTCATATTGAGCTTATTGTTGAATTTGATGAATTTATTTTCTTTGATGACCCTTGAATTTAATGCTAGGTGCATTTAATGCAACCCGATCGAGCTCAGTATTTGATGCGATCGACCTGACCGTCGGACCTGCCTCATTCTTGGTGTCATATGGTCGGCCTAATCTTAGAAATGGAATGGACAAAGTGGATAAACAAATACATCACGGTGGGCCCCTCCACAGCTCAATTTAGATGCTTTGCGCCCATACTAAGGAAAGGACACAATCTGACTCTGCTCATAGACATACTTGGCCACTGACAAAAGGTACGAGTGTTACCTCATTGACAGTAGCAAGAAGAACCTGCCCTCGTCTATTAACTACATAAAATCTTCCTACAGATGAAGCTTTTGTACGTAAAAAAATATAGGATCTACACTAATTCAATTTTTGTAAATTACAGTAGCTATCTCGAGGTCACACACAAATTGAAGCCCAAGCATTGTAATCACATGCATATATCAAATTTCTTGTAAATTTTGTGTAAAGAAATATTATACAGGAAAGAAAAAGAAAATAAAATAAAACGGAAAGGAAAATGTAGTTGTCATTTACTTGGTGAGTGTATGTTATGGTTCTTTTGAGAGTGTTGTGTGTTTGGTTTCATGAAAAGAAAATTTAATTGTCATTAACTTGCTTAGTACAGTTGTGTACGTCTTTTGAGTAGAAGAGAACAACATGTCTTGCATTTTTCTTATTGATAACCCGAATCCAATACCAGAATCAAGTTGAATGCAGGCTATTGATTGGTAGGCTACAACAAATTGTTACGTTGTCTAATGTAGACATTTTTTTATGTTAATGGTAAAAAAGATAATAGCACCCAAAGAACATTTTAGTAGCCAGATTGCTTTCTATCCAAATCGATATCTAAAATGCTATTGTATTTGAATTGTTTTGGATTAGTTGGAGGTGAAAATGTAGAAAATTGAAGATCACAAATGGTTACACTAACTGCGAATAGGAAATTAGATCTCAAATGAAATAGGAAATAGGAAAATTTTATTTGTGATTAAAAAAAATAGAGATGAACTTCCTATATCCAAATAAAAATTCGTTTGTGATTTCTGTATAATATTTCTTTACACAAAATTTAGAAGAAATGGAGCTATAGAAACACCTACCAAATTTACAAGAAATTCCATTTGTTTTCATCCAACTGGACACAACAACCACACTAAGAATTTATGAAATTTACAAGAAATGCCATGCGGTCTTAGCTAACCACACCTGAAACTCATGCCTTGGGTCCAAAAATCAGGCCAGTCACAAATTTGGCGGACCAACATATGCAATGAAATGGACAGTCAACATTTGATGGACATGTGAAGTGCTTAGACTCCTTCCAGAGTTGGATTTTCACTTAACACTTCGTTACACACTTGGGGGTTGGATATTCAGGTTCACAACCAGGATGAGAACACCCGACATCATGTACAGGTCACACTACCAGATGAGAAAACATTGAGCTAGTTTCAGGTCTACCAGGGCTTGATGTATTTGTGTCTCGGGCCACCTGAATTTATCAGTTGGGGTTATTTTCCTCTTGTGAATATATATATATATATTAAAAGGGTCTACTAGGGATAAGCTAGCTAATATGTGATACAACTTTCTAAAGAGACCGCTAAAACTATCACCAAGAAGAAATAAGAACCAATGTGCTCCATGTGGTTTTCTCAAAAGTTGTATACCAGCAGGCACAGCATCTCCTTTTTTTTCCAGGTTGGGCAGAGCAACTCGAGAATTTTGTAAAGACAATCCACAACGAAAGTGAAGGGGAAAAAGATTAAAAAAAAAAAAAAAAAAAAGAAAAAAAAAGAAAAAAAAAAGGTGGAAGGGTACCCAAGCCCATCTCTAAAAGTGTCCAATCCAATGTCAGGAAGGGTTAACCCTGCCATTTTTAAGTAGTTTGTAAGTGCCTGCCAATCATCATCCACACTAGGTCAGTGTATCAAAGTTTTGTATTTAATATCTAATGGAAGTGATGGTTTCTGTTCGTGTAGATGCTATTCACCACCTAACACACATCTTCGTTAATCGATGCAGTCAATCGGGTGGGCCAAAGAAAACCCTTAGCTACGAAATGGTTCCATTCTGATGATGGTAACCTTATGGTCAACGTACTTTGAACGAAGCTTATTGGATAGAAGATGCTCAAGCTATTTCATGAAAGAGACGGACCTACGTTAGATGTGGTCTAGATTATTTGCCATTCTCCACCTTTACACACGGCTTAATGAAATAATGTAGCGAATTTAGTGGGCCCATTCATAAAAGCCCTTAGTTACATAAGGGCTCCCTCCTATTAGATGATACTGACGTTATGGTCAATGGAGTCTGATGGAAGCCCACATGTTGGATAACTCCATTGTGGCCTTGATTCATTAAATTGTAGAGAGGTTCCAATGGATGGGCAGCCATGATTCCTCAGCCATGATTCCTCAATCTTTATGCTATATTAGCTGTGGCCCTGCATTGGGTGAGGTATTAGAATAAAGGCCTATCAGCGTTGGGCGCTCGAGATGCAAGAGTTGGATTCTATGGAAGATCACTGTGGGTCCCACACATCTCCAACAAGTGGTAACATGAGAACACCGATTAGGTGCGACCTGCTATCCACCAAGGTGGGTGAGGCCCTGACAGTGTGCGGGTCCGCCCTTTTAGGACGCAGATTGCGTACTGAGTAACCTCTGTGAGGCCCACTGTGATTTATTTATTTTATCCACTCCGTCTATCCATTTTAACAGATGGTTTTAGGGCTTAAGCAAAAGAAAATGAAGCATATTCAAAGCTCAAGTGGATCACACCACATGAAAAATTGTGAATTGAACCTCTACATTGAAAAATTCTTGGAGGCCGCAGAAGTTTTGGATCAAGCTGATATTTGTGTTTTACATTCATCAATGTATTTGTGATCTTATTGACGGGTTGGATGACAAATAAACTTCACTGTGGGCACTAGGAAGATTTCAACGGTGGAGATCATTATCCCACTGTTTCCACTTGAGTTCTGGATATGCTTCAATTTTGGGCTCAACCCTAAAATGAGCTGGAAAAATGGATGGACGGTGTGGATAAACCACATATATTCACAGTGGGCCCAACCGAGTTTACTCAGTACGATAAAAGCGTACGTGAGTAACTCAGTACCAATCCGATTTCCGCACTTTACGGCATGGTATTGGAATACCAATCAAATAAAAGTATCAGGTGCACTACATTACAGGAAACAATGGTGATCACAGCCCATTATTGAAAACTTCCTAGGGTCCACAGTTTATTTTCCATACATCATCGGATGAGGTCACAGAGACCTCGATGAAGGGACAACACAAATAGAAGCTCGATCCAAAACTCTCGTACCTCCGAGAAGTTTTTAATGGTCGGAATTCAATCCCTACTGTGTGGTCCACCAGAGATTTCTGTCTACTTCATTCCTGGGACAATGCCCTAAAATTATTCTGAAAAACTGATGGGATATACAAAATATACATTGAGGTGGGCCCCACGGTCAGGGCCGCACTCACCTTGCTGAATCCCTGGTCGCACCTAATTGCCAGCGGACTGCCGGTGACCCTGGGCACATATATCTCTGTGCCCGAAGCTGTGTGAGGTCTAGTGACAAATCCACTCCGTCCATCTGTTTTGAAAGACAACATTAGTACATTAAACTAATCCACTCCGTCCATCTGTTTTGAAAGACCACATTAGCACATGAAACAAATAATCAAGCAGATTGAAAACTCAGGTGGGCCACACCAACCAAGAAGAAGGAACAACAACGTGTACCGTTGAAACCTTCTTGGAGCTGACCATAATGTTTATATCCCATCCAAGCAGTTCATAAGATTATTACTACTCAGATAAACTGTATGAACAAATATAATCCGGATACAAAACTTGTGTCACTGCCAGCCGTTCAGTCCCCACTGTTTCATATCGCATGGCCCACATGAGTTTTGGTTTGGCCTGATTTTTAAGATCTTGTTGTTGTGGTCTTTAAAAAACGGGTGGACAGAGTAGATTTGTCAAAGACATCACAGGGAATCCGCTCCCGACTTAATCCGGGTCCGTCTTTCGTCGATATCACGTTGAAATTGGCAGTGTACACCTTTGGTTGAATACCATTTATATCCGGTTAGTGTGCTCTTTAAAGTGTTTTTTTTTTTTTTTTCTTTAATTTTTTTAATGAATGGAGATTGCCACCTACCCAGCCCGTCTCCAGCTGGAACGGGCAGGATCTTTGAGTGGCTACCGTGTTGTGTGGGTTTCATGGACACCCTCGGCCTATTCTTTCGTGAAATCTTATGGAATATGACCAAAAGTAAGTCAAATTCAATGCTCAAGTGGACCATATCACACATGAAACAGTGGTGACAATAATGCTCACTGTTGAAACTTTACTAGGGCCCACCATGATGATTATTTGTCATCCAACCTATTCATAAAGTTACAGACTTGGTGAAGGGAAAACACAAATATCAGCTTGATCCACAACTTCTATGATCTCTAATAAGTTTTCAATGGTAATAATCCACTCTTGCACTGTGTGGAACACCCGTGTCTTCGATCTGCTTTAATTTTGAGTTAATATGAGCCCAAAAATGGGACAGATCCAATGCTCAAGTGGACCACAACGTATGACTCTTTTATTTAATGCAACTTGCATTTAACGCTTTGTATATTTGATGCAATTGAAGTTTACTATTTAGTGTGGTCTACACTAGGGTTGGACCTGCCTCATTATCGAGTTCATACATTAAATTGGTTTGATAAAAGGGAAGGACGGTGTGGAAAAATAGATACGTTATGGTGTGCCCATACACAGATCTGCCCATTCCTAGCTAGAGACGGGCAAGGTAGGATGCAATCCATGTCCCCAACAATGTGTGCATAATTATAACCACGAGTGCATATTGGTAGAACAATCCACATTTGTGATTGGCAGACAAACGTTGGCTGAATTCAAACAATTAGTTATTTTTTATTTCAACCATCTTTTGAACAAGGTGTCCCGTATCGGTTTCGGTGGGCGTAACGGTGCCCACCGTTTCCGATACGGATACGGGCCGTATCGGCCGATACGGGGCCGTATCGGCCGATACGCCCCCCGTAACGGTCAACTTTTTTTTTTTGCCAAAAAATTTTAAAAAAATATGGATTAAATCCAGAAAATTCCAAACATCCCAAATATGCATTCATTTATAATTTTGAACATGTTTATGGTGGTGAAGCGGTCTACTCTTTGGTGAAAAAGTTGTATCGGGCTGTCTGGTGAATTTATGAAGCTAATAACCTGGAATTAACTGCAGAACTTATGAATTCAAATTTCTAACTGTCTAATACCAATAATATGTATATTAAAATAAATGTAACATCAAAGTATTTCAATTTTCACATGTACTATTATTTTTTTATAATTTACTTTATATTATTTACAATTTATTTACATACCTGAGGAGTGAGGAGTGAGGACTTGCAAAAAATAATGTATTAAGACTTCTCTTATCTTGAATCTATGACCGACTCTTGTCCTGCCAATTGAACATTCTAAAGTAGAAAAAAAAATTAGTAATACCTGATATACTCCCCTGCAAGCATGTTGATTAAAGATTACTTGACTGGTTGTCACTTGTCAGGGGAGTTATTTTAAACACAAGTTCAACAATGTAAAGTGTGTATTTTTTTGGTGAATGTATGACCATGTGGGTAATGGAAAAGACTCACCAAATCGGAACTCACCACTAAAATGAAAACCTGCTTTGTTGTGGTTGCTCAACCTCCACGTCGTCGTCGTCATCATCATCGAGTTGTTGCGGTCTTGTTGTTGCATATCCATAATATTCAGTGCCAGAGGGAAAGATCAGGTCAACGAAACCTGATGATGACTGATCCTGACTAGGCAAAGATTCTGACCCTGAGTGAGGATATCTACTAGTGCCCGTCGAATAGCCGTGCCCATACTGGTACTCGTATTCAGGGCCAGGCTGTTGAGATTGAGATGAATAACTTGGATTTGGTTCATATGGTAGATGTGGAACAGCGTCAGGAGGACTACTCCAACATGAAAGTGGCGGAACAGGTTCCCTATAATCCCATTGGTTGTAAGAATACCCATAATTCCTCGGATCATAGCCATACGCATGCTGATGTTCCAGATCTGTCGGTGTAGATTGCGGTGCAGGAGCAGGACCTGTAGGTGCAGGACCTGCAGGTGCACTACTGGAGCCAAGCTCTTGCTGGCTGTATCGTGACTCAGTACACTCATAAGTTCGACCCCCTCGGCCCCGCCTGCTTCGTCGAAGTTCATCAGCCTAGCGATCCGTAGACGGCTGTATGGTATCAGTAGCCCCGGTGGGTTGAGCAATGCCAGAAGTGGGAGGACCAGCATTAGGCGCATCATCATCATCATCATCATCATCATCATCATCATCTGTTTCAGTATCGCTAGAGCTCGCACTCTTCTGCTGAGTTTGCATGAAATCCGCCCCCCTTTCTGGGTCCAACACAAATGCACGACTCTCTTGCTGTGCCCTGCGTATTTCTGGGTCTTCAACTTCTATTTCTTCACTATCATCTTCTATTTCTTTTTCCCTTACTTCCAACCAAGGTAGAAGTGGGCCATCCTCATCATAAATATTGTCCAAGTTTATTGGACAATAATCCCCATCACCGGCATTACTAGTAGGCCTCCTTGAATGCATGCGCATTCTTAGCCTCATGTTGTAATGCATAAAGACAAGTCTATCTAACGTCCTAGTCTGAATTCTATTTCTATTCTTCGTATGAATAAGTGCAAAACAACTCCAATTTCTTTCGCAACTAGAGAAAGACGTTGTTTGGCTCAAAATTCTTACTGCAATTTTTTGGAGAGCCGGTGTAGTCTCTCCGAAATTTATCCACCAGTCGGCGGGGTGCAACTTAAGTACTGCATGTTGTGCAAGAATATCTCCAAAGCTACCCTGGTGAGTTCCAAATATATCCAATTCATTCAAAGCCTTTATTTATACATCTAAGTCAGGCTCTAATCTCTTTATCACGTTCTTTAATCCAATACGAATCTCATCATCCATAACAAATGATTGGGCATATCTATACCTAGGATTTAGGTAATAACCTGCTGCATGAATATCGTGGTGGAGCTGCTTTGTCCATCTTTTGTCGATCAAATTCCAGTAAGATTGCCAGCTTGAACAATCACGTTGAATTGCCAACTTCGCTTTATCCATGGTGTCGTAGAGGAAGCCCATCGTAGGTGCTTCATCGGTTTCAACAAGACGAAGTACCCTCATCAGTGGTTCCATCACCTTTAAAATTTTCTTAACCCTCTTCCAATATTTGTTGTCTCTTATGGTGTTTACAACATCAACCGGCGTCCCTGATGTCTTCTTCCCATATTTTGTGTTGAGCCATTGTTGGGAAGCAAACATTTCACTCAACTCTCCCCTATGCTGATACAAACTCTCTAAAGCTATAAAGTTTGTTGCAAATCTAGTCGCCGCTGGCCTAAGCAACTCTCGTCCCTTCGTGAACTTCCTCATTATTGCAACTAGGTGATTATGGTTGTAAATAAATGTTGTCACTTCTTTTGCTTTTTCAACCATTTCTTTGACATTCTTTCTCTTTCCAATTTCTTCCAATATAAGATCAATACAATGTGCAGCACACGGTGACCAAAATATATGTGTTCTCTTTAGCATCAACAAATTTCCTGCAGACTTATATGTTGCTTCATTATCTGTCACAATCTGCACCACATTCTCCTCCCCAATCTCATCCACTACTTTATCCATCAAGCTAAAAATATATTTAGCATTTTTTATTTCATCCGAGGCATCAATTGACTTGTGGTACACTGTTCCCAAGTGGCAATACACCATGAAGTTGATCATGCTGCGTCTTGTTGGGCCAGTCCAACCATCACACATGATCGTGCATCCTCTGGCCTGCCATATGGGTTTAAAGGTATTTATGTATGCCTTTGTATCTGCATACTCTGCGTCTGTCCATTTTCCCCTAATCTCCTTAGCTGTGGGAGCTTTAATTCCTTCACCTGCTTCTGCTGCTGCATCAATTACCACCTGCCAATATGGAGAGTTTGCCGCATTAGGGGGTATGTTGGCATGTATAAATAACTTTGCTGCTGCCCTACCCAGTTTCTCAACAGAAGTTCTACTCCACATTTGTTTTATCTTCTTTTGTTTACTAGATTCTTTCCTAAAGAGGATCGGATCAACAGAGGGTCTCCTAGGCACATCTTCTTCTTCCACATCTACATCTATAGGATGACGAGCTACATGTGAAGATGTGCCCCGCCGGCTGCTAAACATACGCCTTAATCCACCAAACATACTCCCTCCAACCCCAGCTGTACTTCCCGTTGAGGCTGCAGTTGTACTCCCCTGGCCACTTCCACTCCCACTCGCACTTGAACCAAACGTGCGTCGACGTTCTTCCTCTTCACGAGCATAGCGCACGCTTTCTCTCCTAGCTATAGTCATTTCTCGATCAGAATCTTCCTCAGAATCAATGATGTCTTCGCCACGAACGCCCATATATTCTGGACCAAACACCTCTTGTCGGGCCGCATCAAGGATATCATCTTTCTTTTTTTGCACAGCAGCTCGTTTCCCCTTTGACTCTTCTAAATTGGCTTGCATCAGTATCATTATCTCTTTGGGAACTTTGGTGCATCCTGCAACTTGACCCTTTCGATATGCCAAATGTTGTTTAAGTCGCGTAATTCCACCATTTATTACTCTATCACAATAGTTGCATTTTATTTGGTGCCTTCCACCACCTACCCTCTGACAATGTTCCCATCCAATATCCTCATTTGCAGTTCCACTTCCAGTTCCAGTCCTAGACATTTTTTAATTAGAGATGGCTTATGTGATGTGGCTATGTCACTTAGATACTGAGTCTAAGAGTGAAATACTTAGATTTTAAAATTTATAAATGTAATTGTAAATCTTAAATACAGATAATGAAATCAAGTACTAACTACTAAATTCAAATACTAAAGTAACTAAACACTATGGGCTACAGCCTACAAAGTACAACTACGAAGCTCCAAAGTCCAAAACGGCAAAACCTGTCGAAAAAATAAAAATATAAACATACATTAGTCATTACTCATTAATCTGTAAATATGATTCTCCATGTTTTTGAAAAAAAATGATTTTCTCTAATTTTTAAAATTATTCCGAAATTTAAACAAATACAAAAAAAATAACAAACCATATGCATAATCTGTAAAATGCACATGATTATGTTCTATTATAAGTAACACATGTTATCCAACCTTTAAATCAGAATTTTTTTTTTGAAAATATTAATTTTCCCTAATTTTTAAAATTATTCCGAAATTAAAAAAATATAAAAAAAAATAGCAAACCATGTGCATAATCTGTAAAATGCACATGATTATGTTCTATTATAAGTAACACATGTCATCCAACCTTTAAATCAGAATTTTTTTTTGAAAATATTAGTTTTCCCTAATTTTTAAAATTATTCCGAAATTAAAAAAATACAAAAAAAAATAGCAAACCATGTGCATAATCAGTAAAATGCACATGATTATGTTCTATTATAAGTAACACATGTCATCCAACCTTTAAATCAGAATTTTTTTTTGAAAATATTAATTTTCCCTAATTTTTAAAATTATTCCGAAATTAAAAAAATACAAAAAAAATAGCAAACCATGTGCATAATCTGTAAAATGCACATGATTATGTTCTATTATAAGTAACACATATTATCCAACCTTTAAACCAGAATTTTTTTTTGAAAAAAATGATTTTTCCTAATTTTTAAATTTATTCCGAAATTATTCTGAAATTAAAAAAAATACAAAAAAATAGCAAATCATGTGCATAATCTGTAAAATGCACATGATTGTGTCCTACTATAAGTAACACATGTTATCCAACCATTAAACCAGAAAAAAAAACATGATTTTTACTAATTTTTAATATTAATCCGAAAATAGACAGAAATTAAAACAAATATAAAAAAAATATAAAAATCAGTTGCATAATCTTGAAATACACATTTTAACATTTTACAATGGCTACAACATCATATCAAGGTGGAAAAAAAGTGATTAGAGGAAGAAAAATGTATAAATACCTATTTTCGGATTTCTTCGAAAAATGGCCCACGGAGCTTCGATTCATCCAAATCGTAGAAATTGGTCGTTTTAATTCTCCAAAATAGACTAATTGTGGTCGTTTTTAGCAAAAGAACAGATTAGAAAAGAAATGGGGGAAGAAAAGTGGGAAGAAAATGCAAAACAGCAAGTATTTATAAAAAAAAAAAAAATGTTACCGTTTTTTGACCGTTACGGGGGCCGTAACGGCCGTTTTGGGCAGTACCGGCCGTTACGGCCCCGTAACAGACCGGTACGGTCCAAATTTCCGGGGTCCCCGATTTGGACCCTGTATCACGTAATGGTACCGGCCGTTTCCGGTACGTATCGGCCGGTACGGCCGATACGTAACCAGTACGGCCCACCTTGCTTTTGAAACACATTTCGCCTGGTAGCCTAGCTGTAAGACACCTTGGGGTTTCAACAACAGGTCTCAAGTTCGAGTGCTAAGGAGACACACTAATCCCCACCAGTGGGTGGGTGCATCATGTGACTAACTGTGTTGCTGTGTTGCCCACCTAACTGGGTGGGTGCGTTACATGTAAAATTGCGTTGGGTAGCCTAACACAACACCCTACACATACGCATGCGGAAGCTTAAGGAGCAACTAGAATTATGGCTAAGTCCTGCGAGGGGGGGGGGGGGGGGGGGGGGGGGTGATTAGGACCTTTTAAAAGCCTAAGTGGGTCAAATCAAAAGACTAGCAAAGGATAAATGCAATCAGCAACCTAGTCTAATCAACTCATGTGGACTCTAGAGGATAGATCAATCAAAAGCTCAAGTCAACATGAGGTAGTGAAAGTACATCTTGTGAGTGTGGAGGTGCCTATCAAGTGCCTAGCATACATTCCTAACTAAGCATTTATAATAACCAATTAAACATAATGCATAAAGAGAAATGTGCTCAACAACAATCACAAACACCAGGATGTATAGTGGTTCGACTACTTGTCTACTCCACTCCCGGTTCAAGTACTCAACCCCTTTGAGCACACCGGCATTCACTGGGGAGTTTAAATCTGGTTCCTCCCAACCAAGGTGTTTTAACTCGGATCCACCCAATCGGGGAGTTTATAGGTTCCTCCCAACCTACACGTTTGCACCCGTGTTGGTGGCTCCCCCTTGGAGACTTTGTTTAGGCCGACTAATGAGCCAAGGAATGGCTAACGTCCTTTGTAAGACCCATACCTTTATTTGCCATCCGTAAGCTTAATTTTCGGTGCTGGTACGTCCTGAATGGACCAGATTAGCAACCCTTGATCGCGACCCTATTTTAGTACCGCATCGACCCAAGACCTATACCTCGGCGACCGTGTAGGTGCTGCGATTCCAACGCAAGGCGACACGCCCCATTGCGATACCCAATGTGTAAGTTGTGTCATTTGCGTAATCAGAGGTGGGCCGCACAACGCGCGTGTGGCGTGGGCCCCACTTGCACAAATCCCAAGATCATGTCAAATCAATCAAATCCATCACCATCACCTCACCCATACCCCTCTCATTACCCCTACTCTACTCACTCCATACCCCCATCCCTCTCTCACCTCCAAAGTCAACCAAGACCCATACCTCCCATACCCATCTCCCATGCTAGCCATCATCATTACCATCATCACCCCATGCTCCCTCCTCTCTACCCATACATTAACATACGTCGAGGGGGGGTGTGGCCTTCTCACTTCCCATATTTGCAAGAAGAGAAAGCAGAGAGAAAGAGAGAAAGAGATTTGAGAGAGAGAGAGAGAGAAGAAGAGGTTTGAGTGATCAAGAGAGAGAAAGAGAGGTTAGGGGAATTGAAGGAGGAGATCCAAGCTTGGAGGACCCCGATCACCGTCCGATCATCAATCAAGTCGTCCAACCATCATTGTGAGTGCAAGGGGGACATAAACCCCCCCATTTTCTTAATTTCCTTTCATTTTCTTTGTTTCTTTTTGGGCCCACCTTGTGATGGACAATTAGATGAATGGATTGGATCATCCACGAATGGGCCCCACCTACTTATAATAATAATAATAATAATAATAAAGAAAAAGGAAAGAAGGAGAGTCTAGCCGTTGGACAGTCAGCGTCCAGAGGACGCTGCTGCCCAGCAGTGCCTGCGCTGAGCCCCTTTTGGGCATTAACCGTGGGCCCACTCGTGGGACCCACCTTGATGCTTTCGTAATATCCACACCGTCCGTCTATTTCTCCAGCTCAGTTTAGGACTGGACACCAAAAATAAAGCTGATCTAGATCTTAGGTGGACCACACCATAGAAAACAGTGGAGATAGGGATGTACAATGTTGAAACTCTTGGGCCCACTGTGATGTTTCTGAACCTTTTTACCTATCCAATATTGGGCTCTGTTGGTTCCTCATGGGCTGGGGAACCTGATGAATGGTGTGGATCGTCCCCAAGTGGGCCCCACTTGAAAGAAACTAAGTAGAAGAAGAAAAAAAAAAGAAGGAGAATAGAGGACCTGGACGCTGGACGCCCTCAGCGTCAAAGACGCCGGGACTATCCAGCGTCAGGGACGTTGGAACGTGGGAATGGGTCCCCACTCGTAGGACCCACCTTGATGTTTATGTTGTATCACACCGTCTATCTGTTTTCCCAAGTTATTTTAGGGCCAGGGCCCGAATACGAACCAGATCCAAACGTCAGATGGACCGCACCGCATGAAAACAGTGAAGCTAATGATGTGCACGGCTGAAACTTCTTTGGTCAACCTTGAGGTTTCTAGACTGAATCAGATACCCAATATAGGGCTCATTGGGCCCACCATGAGATGGCCCAGCTGATGAACGGAGTGGATCACCCGTATGTGGGCCCCACTCGATCAAAACCTTTGATACACAAAAAAAATAATAATAATAAGAAGAAGAAGAAGAAGAAGAAGCAGGGCGTCGCTGACGCTGGGAGTACCAGCGTCCATGGATGCCCAGCTGGTGGCCCACTCGTGGGTCCCACCATGATGCATGTGCTATATCCACACCGTCCATCCATTTGGGGAGATCATTTTAAGGCATGATCTGAAGAGTGAGTCAGATCCAAATCTCAAGAGGGCCCCACTGGAAGAAGACAGTGAGGACAGTGACCCTACTATTGAAACCTTCCTACGGCCCACCATGATGTTTATTTGAGATCCAACCTGTTCATAAGTTCACACGCATGTGAATGAAGGGAAAACAAAAATATCAGCTTGATCGAAAACTTCTGTGGGCCCCACTTGATGAGAACAATAACAAAAAGAAAAAAAGAAAAAGACACTGGCAGCAACCAGCGCCATGGGCTGGTTGGGCTGCCCAGCAGGTGGCCCACTCGTTGGGCCCACCTAGAATGTATCTGCTTTATCTATTACGTCCATATGTTTTTCCAGCTCATTTTAAGTGGCTGAGCCCAAAATTTAAGCATATCCTAAAGTCAAGTGGACCATGCCACGGGACAACAGTGAGAATAATGATCTCTACCGTTGAAACCTTCCCAGCCCTACAGTGATGTTTAATTGTCATCCAACCTGTTTCATAAGTGGCCGAGCCCAAAATTTGAGCATACCCAAATGTCAAGTGGACCCTGCCACAGGAAACAATGGGAGATAATGATTTCCAACGTTGAAACCTTTTCAGGTTCTACAGTGATGTTTATTTGCCATCCAATCTGTTCATAAGATCCCATGGATATGGATGAAGGGGAAAACACAAATATCTACTTGATTCAAAATTTCTTGGAACCCAGCTGGGTACCACACTGCCCAGCACGTGGCCCACCCTATGGGTCCCAACGTGATGTATCTATTAGTTCCACCATGATGTATCTGTTCTATTCATGCTGCCCATCTATTTTTGTCGGCCTATCTTGTATGTGCAGGCCCAAGTATGGGGCCGATGTGGTCTCAAGTGGGCTATGCCACGAAGACCTTTACATTTCCAATGGGACCACAGTCCGGGTCCCACTCTCTATATATATATTGGGCCTTTTAAGGCCAATGTTACATGATACGTTTTGGTAACATGCTAGTATGATTAGCTTGATACGTCACACTGATAACATGCTTAGTATAATGAATACCATGCTCATTCATATGCCCATACGCATCATTGTATCCCTGTTATGGATCATGATTAACCATAGCATATGCTAGTTGGCTTGTTATACTTAGGGGACCCGTGTGAGACAGGGTCGCCCCACATGATTGCGCTGTATGCGTAAGTTTGATGCATGATTTGGATTGTATGACTCATGCATTTCGCATTATGTATGTCACGATCGCTTTCACACCTTAGCAGCATCAGGGTGGTGGCCACCATAGTCACATCATGGTTGGCAGTATTGGACACCGAAAACTTGTTCTAGTACGTGGGCGCTATGGATGTCCTTGGGTGAAAGTCCCTAAACCCTGTGGTACCAGTAGGATGCTCCAGCGTCAAGACCGAGTGGATAACATGAGCGCCCGTGTGCCAAATACCAGTAGGCCGCGTCTCCCACTATGTCGAGGTCGGTTGGAAAGGGGTATGACCTTATCCGCCCGGGTGCAGTGGGCTGTAAGCTAGGTCGAGTCTGACCAGCTCGTGGAATGGGTCCGCTATCGGCGAGCCGGGTGGGCATTGGCATACCACTGACGAGGCGGATAGTGAGGTCTTTTTTAATCGCTTGGTTATACGCGTGATGTGCGACGGCCAGTATTAGAGTATACTAGACCCCGGTGATGTCCCAGATGAGAACTACTTTGATATGTGGATCAGTTGAGGATTGACGTGTTTGCATTGCATCTCTAGCATGTAACACTCGGCCATGTAGGCCCTTGCATCGTATAGCCTTGGGATGGCTGATAGCATTCATGAACTTGGTAACTTAGCCCTCTACTACTTTCGCTTACTCTGATATCTGTATACTTGTCAGATGCATCACACGCACACACACGCACTCTACTGAGCTTCGTAGGAAGCTCATGCGGGTTTGTTTACACTGCAGGTACTAGGGCATATCAGCAGCGTTGAGCGCGGTTCATGTACCTGATATTTTGGACTTCTGCTACATGTTGTATTTCCCTTTCCAGCACTGTACTTAACAAACTTTTTAGTGGATATTTGATGATGTTTTATGGTTTTGATTATGCTCCTGTACAAAAAAAAAATTTACCCTGAAAATTCTCCTGGAAGGATCCCAGGATTGGAACCTGGCACATGAGAGCTAGGAGCCGATAATGGGGTACTACGGAGGCTGTTGGCACCAAGGTCGGCGATCGGGAATTTAGTGAGCCCGGTCCTCGGGTTTGGGGCGTGACATGCTTGAATTTAGGCCGACTAACAGACCAAGGATCAGCTAACGACCCTAGTTCGAGTTTGTCAAACAAACTCTACACTCAACTCCCGCAGGGAATTGAGTGATGGACTCCTAACAAGACAACCTTACTTGTTGGATTGAGCCTCTTGGTAGCGCCGCTTTGGGTTGCTTCTTCTCGTTCTCCCGTGCTTGAATCAGCTCCCCTTGCTCCCCCGATCGTGTTGCCGCTGCGTCGCCAATGCCTCAGCTCCACTTGATCAATCACCTTGCAAATGATGCCTTTGAGATGCCCAAGGTGATAGGAGGATGGTTGAATCTCCTACATGGGGTATGTAGCTTGTCCTAACTAGGAGATTGTGGACCCTCGCCGTTTCCGCGCTCCCACACGACGTTCTCGTCCCTTCCCCTTTCGGGAAAAGAAGGAGAGGAGGATGCGTGAGTGCGAAATCGCCATTTGTGCCACTGGCTTGCCTCGTTCTCGAGGGCTTTATCTGGTAGTTGTGTTTAAGCTGGATGTATTTAAATGAGTTTATATAAGACCAGAGTCGCCACTAGCCAATTACTTCGAATCTACAGTCGGCTAGACCCCGTAGAAACGTTAGAGAAGGGGATCCGAAGATTCCTTCCTCTAAAATCACTCCTTTTGATCTGTGGCCAGAGATTCAAGGTAAGGGATCACGGTTACAGGGCGGGAAGAGGTTAAGCACCCCACACACTGCCCGTACCGAAGTACGGTCTCTACTTCACAGAATCGAACTAATACTTGAAAGTCTTTTTTAATCCTCGTACATTCTCATAGATGACATGATGCATGAATGCGGGTCTGAACAGTAAGAGTTTCTGATGGGCAGGTTCCAACAACGGGCAAGCCCAGAGCATACGCTCGAACTGACAGGTGCTTAATATAAGATGTATGCAGTGTGCTTGGATAATCAAGGTGCTTTATAGTGAAGCATGAATGCAGGTCTGAACAGTAAGAGTTTCTGATGGGCAGGTTCCAACAACGGGCAAGCCCAGAGCATACGCTCGAACTGACAGGTGCTTAATATAAGACGTATGCAGTGTGCTTGAATAATCAAGGTGCTTGCAGTGAAGCAGGGGGGTTGGAAGAAAAGTAAATGTTGCACTTATGCTAGATGCAAATGAGATGATGCTGGAAAAAGAGTAGCTGGATGGACGGAGGTGTCGCAAGGGTTGGCTTCGAGTGGCTGGATCAAGACTTGGATAGCTTGGGAGACTTGGGCCAGTGGTCAGGCTGGGCTGGACCAGGGCTAGGCTCTCCTCACTCGGGCTCTCCTTGGTGGGAAAATGGGCTAAGGGGTGAAGAAGGAAACTCGAACGGACGGGCTCTCTCTGGCTGGTTGCTCTGTTGAAATGAGAAGGGGAAGGGGGTATTTATAGCAGCGGGCAGTGGCAGAGCCCGTAAATAATTTTGGGCGGCCCGCTGTGGGCCGCCCGTACGGTCACTCCTCGATTTCCAACGAGGTACGGTCACTCCCACGGGGCTGCTGTTTGGTTCGGTGGGTTGACTCAGTGAGTTGACTCAGCAGGTCGACTCGGTGATTTGACTCAACGGGTTGACTCGACGGGTTGACTCGGTGTTTTGACTCGACGAGTTGACTCAGCGGGTTGACTCGACGAGTTGACTCAGTGAGTTTGACTTTTTTTAGGATTTTTTGACTGGCTTTTCTTATGGGGGGTTTTTCAGGCTAATGTTTAGGACTGGGTTGACTGGGTTCAGGCTTGAGTTGGGCTAAGGATTGGGGCTTACAAGGGTGAGTTTGGCTGAGTTTGGACTTGGGATTTGGGGGTATGGTCCTTCATTCATCCAGCCATCTCTACCAACAGTGTAGCCGAAGGTGGGGTGTCTATAGAGATTCACCTAAAGGGTCTTCTAGAGGTCTTGAACAAGAGATATGCATATATGGTATAGTGTCTCACCTCTAGAATTGAGAGAGGAATCAAGTCATCTCTAGTTTGCATTTGAATGCCCTCACTTGTGTTTAAATCCAAGGGATATGACTTAAAACTCCTCCTCTTTGAGGCCCCATATGATGTACAAAAGGTGTAGGGAATAGGCTCTCAAAACCCTCTCTAACTGCCCAAGAACCGAGCTCAATATTTATAAGGTTCGAGCTCCAATGGTAAAAAAACGGGTAGATTCACGCATCTCCGATTGATCGAAAAAAGGATCCGATTGATCGGAGACCAGTCCGATTGATCGGAGGAATGTTCGATTGATCGGAAATCAGTCCAGTGGATTCTCTGGAAGACATTCCGATTGATCGAAAACATGGTCCGATTGATCGGACTGACCCCTTCCGATGGATCAGAAGACTGTTCGATTGATCGGAAATATGTCCAGTGGATTTTCAAAGTTGTTAGAACAAATTCCAATTGATCGGAGCTTCTGTCCGATGGATCGGAGTCCTATCGGAGCCAATGTCCGATTGATCGGAGATCAATCGAAAACTGCTGTTTAAGCTGTTTTGATTACAGCAGCTTCCACCTCTTTAATTAGTCTAACTTATCATGTTTTTCATGGAGTTCTAAGACTAATGATGATGACTAAGGGTATACGTAGATGGTGCAAGTCATCTAAGAGGTTATGGTTTTGGGTAGGATCAAGGCAAGGCACACCAAGGCATCACTTTTACCTGTTTCTTCTTTCTTGATGCAGCCGGTCCGTCTTGGGTCTTCAGTCTTCGTCTTCATTAAGCTCAACCGACACTAGACTCACTGACCTAAGTAATTGACAAACAAGGTGCACTAGTATGCCACGAAAAAGTGCACTAACAACATGACTAACAAAAAAAAAAAACATCTATCGAAATGTCCACCACATCATCTATTCGACGGTTTGATTTGAGTTATTTTGGTACTCGGTATGTAATATTAATCAGTGCATGCATATCAACCACTACACTGTCAGAGTATTAAAATTGAACTATTACCATTGACTCCTGACGCCAACTTATAATAAATTAATATTTTTATTTTGAACCGTCCAATAAATTTTCACTAATTTGATATTTGCATAAACAAATAAGTGTGCCTTTTTGTTGATGATATATCTAAATTATAATAAACAATTTGTACAGCTTAATTTGTATTACTTATATGTTAACCACATGTGATTTTTAAGTAATTTACAAGTTCGTGCAAATCATCCTCTACGTACTCTCTCCCAGAGTACCTTTAATATATCATGAAGTGATGGTTCTCGGTTTAATTTGGCTGGCCAAAGGAAATCCTTAGTCACGAAATGGGTCCCTTTGGATGATGGTAACATTATAATCAATGAACTTTGATGGAAGCCCATTGGATAGAAGATGCTTAACCATTTTATTCCATGAAAGAGATTGCAAGGGCTTTGTTTAGATGGGGTCTAGATCCTTTGCCATTTGACACCATACCCAGGCTTAATGAATTGGATAGCCAATTAGGTGTAGCCTTGGCCTCACCAAAGAGGGTGCAGCCCTTCCCATGAGGGCTTACCTTAATGTATTTGTTGTCGTCCAAAACTGATCAACAAATGAAAGTAGAGCTAAGACGGCTTGGAACTTTGTGATCGTTCTTTGGTCGTCAATCCTGCAAAGAAGGAACAAAAATAGACAATGGGGGAGTACCAATGGCCAGCTGTGGATCCTCTGATGCCTAAATTAGAGTTGTAGAATTCGAGCATAGAGAGTAAAAGGCTAGAACTCTCATACCTTAGTTTGGATATTGCAACCCTATATATAAGATGCGGAAGGTTCTGGATCCAAGAGTCCTGCTAAGTAAGGTTTGGGGAGTCTTTATTAGGCGTGATTCTCGTCCACGACTTGTAGGAGGGATCTTCAGCCGAGATAAGGCCGGATCTCGGATTTGGCAGACCTGCCAGGGATTCATCGCACTACTTCTCTGGTGTGGTCATTTTAGTTTGCTCAGATGTGCATTGAAAACTTCTTGGGGCCACATAAGTTTTGAATGAAGTTGATATTTGTGTTTTCGGTGGTCTTGGTTAATATAACTTTATTAAAAGGTTGGATGGTAAAATGGATGAATGGAGACACGGAGTCATGAAACATATTCGATATGGTGGGGCCACATAGCTTTTTCAAGGATCCATAGTGGAGGAAGCAGATTGCATCTTTCTCCTATTTGTTCAGACTCATCTATGCTGGGGCTTTGCTGGACCTACCTTAATACATGGGTTTTATTCATGTCTTCTATCATTTTTCTAGATGGTTTAAAAATGAGGTAGATTTAGGATTCTAGTGAGGCACACCATGCCCACCGTTTAAACCTTCTTAGGGCCCATCATGATGTTGATTTGCCATCCAATCTATTCATAAGGCGTCATAGACCAAAATAAAAGGGAAAACATCAGTAGAAGCTTTATCAAAACTTCCAAAATCTCAAGAAGTTTTTAATGTTGGGCATTAAATCCCCACTGTTGTGGTTGACTTAAGCCTTGGATCTCCCTCATTTTTGGGCTCATATATGTAAATGATATGGATGGATGGCGTGGATAAAACTCAAACATCATTGTTGGCCCCACAGAGCCCATGTCAAAACTGAGTACGTCTAAGCACAGGATGGACGCAATCAGCTTCCAGTACTGGAGGGGTCGCCACAGGGCATCGAGGAGGAGGAAGGCGTCCCCCCCCCCCCAAATGTGGGCCTAAGAAAGACTCTAATAACTAATCCACTCCATCCATCAGTTGATGTTTTCATTTCGACTCTTTCTTTTCATGTGGTCCACCTGAGCTTTAGATCTGCATAAGTTTTGGATCCAATCCTATTGTGATATTCAGAAGTTAATGGATGGAGTGAATTTCTCATGGGAGTCTCTATGGGCCCCACATAAGCTTCCATTAATAGGACCTTCCTCAGGGTGGGGCCACAAGCAATTCGTGTTCGCCAAACATCTGAGCTTTGAGCTTTGAATGTTCACAACCCTTATTTTCTCTCAACCACTTATTTTCCTCATACATGTGTGCCCCACCTGATGAGTGGACAATCCTGATATTTGGAACATATCATTTTCACAGTAGGAGAATGGAATAGATACTTCACAGGTAGGCCATGTTAACAAGTATGGGGAAATAGCATACTCTCCCGAGTGGCATACCTAAAATACCATCGTTATCAAATTATGTAATTACCATTGTCACGTAATTAATCGAATTCCAGTCACATCTCAGCAGACCCTTTTTTTCTTTTTCTTTTTTCTTTCATTTTTCTAACTGAAAGAAGGGAACAAACCACACTGATGTGGGTAGACTCACATACAACACTTGTAAAATAAGCTTATTTCTTAACCCTTCAGTCATGGATGTGCATTCAGATGGCTACAACTGTTAGAGTTGTACACGAATCAAGTTAGCTTGGATAACTCACTCGACTTGGCTTGGAAAAGCTCCACTCAACTCGGTTTGAAACTGGATTCGGACGGAGTCTAAGCTTGTTGAACTCGACTTGAAGACTGCTTGCAGAGTGTTGGACGAAATGTCCCAGCTATCCCTTAACTGTTGTCGTTCTTATCCATGCCTATGGCAAATGTTCAACTTCAGAAGATGCTCGTAAAGTGTTCGATGAAATACCCCGGCGAACTGTCAATGCCATTTCCTGAACTGCTCTCATCTCAAGCTTGAGGTCCGCTCACAAAGTGTTCGACGAAATGCCCCGGAGAGCCGTGGATAACATTTCTTCGATTGCTCTCATTTCAGGCTTGAGTATTGCTTACAAAGTGTTCAATGAAATGCCCCAGCGAGCTGTTGAAAACTCAAGTTCGAACTCAACTCAAGCTAGCCCGAGCTGTTGACTGAATTAAGCCCAGCTGAGTTCGAGTTGAGATTGGCTGTTGGCGGAACCAAGCTGTGCTGTGCCAAGCTCGACTCATGCACAACTCTATGTCCAGAACATAAGCCCATCCATGGAAAACCACTACAAGAAATATCACTTTTACCAAGGAAATTTTTCCTGGCTAAATGTCATAATTTCCTGGGTAAAAGTTATTACCAATGAAAATGTTCGTCGCAGTTTTCATCGAAATATTACCCTCGGGAAAAACATTTACCGATGAAATTTAATTTTTTGTCCGTGAATAGTTGACCATTTCCAACAAAAAAATTTCCTTGGTAAAAGTCAACAATTTCGTGGCTATTGTTTAATTCGTCGGTAATTATGCAACTATTATCGAGGAAACATTTCCTTGGAAAAAAGCTATGACCAAGGTAGAATAACTTATCGTTGCCAACGAAATATTTCTTTGGAACATCCAATATCACTACCATTCAATATTCAATATTTCTTTGAAACATTCTACATCTCTACCACCTGAAAGCATTCAATATTTAATATTTCTTTGGAGCATTCAATATCCCTACCACCTGAAAGCATTCACTATTCGATATCCCTACCACGTGAAAGCATTCAATATTCAATATCCCAATCACCCAATAGAACATTCAATCGTATACCAATCAAAATGACCATTCAACCGTAATAATGTTTTGAATAAAATCAAAATGTCAATCCTACCATTACATACAACCAATAAAAAAAAAAAAAAAAAAATTCAATCAGCACGAACATCCCCGCTATCACCAACAAACAATCTGCAAAATAAAACAAAATACAATATTAGTAATTAATAACTAATAAATAAAATATGTAGTTTACTCATTAATAGTTCACGCATTCAAAATCCTATATTTCAGTTGAAATGTTAGCAATTCAAACCAAATCCAAAAGGCAAAGTTCAAAATTTGAGATGAAAATGTTAATTTGTAATGTTTCTTGTTGCTGTAAGTTCATGATTTTTTTACCTTTTTTCTATTGGGTGAATATATCTGGTTAGGTGAAGACGGCTTTGAACTATCATTGTCTTGGACAGATCTTCTGCGTCCAACCTACAAACACCACAAGATTCAGCCCAAGAATGAAAAAAAAAGAAGGATTATTTTACAAACATTCAAAACCATATCAATAAGCCTACTTTCTTAATGCATAAGGATATAAGTTGTTGTGTAGATTCTCCCAAACCAACCAAAAGACATCAATGGAGTGGCCGCTGAAACATTTCTCGTCTGAAGTTGATTTGCATTTCAAGCTCACGAGCTTGGGATTTGCATTTTAGCATAATACATATGTATGGTTCATGTGTCAACAAGCTCCCAGTCTAGAGATCCCAAGTCTGCCTACATCTTGTTTCCAAGCAGATCCATGCCTCTGATGATAAGATTGCCTGAACCAGCTGATTTTTCTGGCTCGATTTGGACCATTGTCTAACTTGTTTTGTAAGAACTTAGTTTTATCCTGCAACAAAGCGACTATTAAAGCACTTCATTGATAGTAAAGGAAAAAAATCCATGCATGAATTCTTTTTCAGCACTCCAAAAATTCATGCCGAAATATCCATCCAGGCAAATGCAAATCTGATCCAAAGTCTTCTGGATGGCTGTTTGGCCAAGGAACTTGCCCATTTTGGGCATAGTTTCTGAAAAGTTGTTAATCAAAATAAATAAATGTTGTTCCCACGTGGACAATTTCCAAAGTGCCTGATTATTAAAAAATAAAAAAATAAAAAATGAAATAAAAACTGCCTGATTATCAAACATCACACTGACAGAGTATCTAAACAACTCCCCTTTTTAAACCGTCTCCCACGTCTTGCAAATCACCCCTCCTGTTTCCACATATTTACTAGTGTACTACATATATATAAATGCATCATTCATTCATGTGTTGCATAAATGTTCATGTGGATGAGTGTAGTAGAGATGTACCTTGGCCCCCAGAAAGAGTCCGTAGGGGACGCCGTTGAATTTGTCTGCATGGTGGAGCTACATAAATGGCCCACGTTAGGAATAAAAAAAAAAAGAAGAAATCCTTCCCTTTCATTGCTGTTATTACATTGGGCTGATATGGACAATGCTGTCATGTGCCAGGTGGACACCCTTGGCTACATAATGTAATAACAAGCACATCCACCCCCACATAGCATCATTTATGGCTTGGTGGGATCATGGCCATACCCCACAAATCCCCATGTCTTGCCATATTGTCATGATAGCTGGGACAGTACCCATGTCCATGTCCATGTCCATGTCCATCAGGCCCATGTTTTCCGAGAAATTTCTGACGGGAAAAAGCGGCCATGGAACAAACCTGATGTGCAGCTGCCACCTTTTGTAAATAGGGGACGTGGGCTATCGGGCCCACCGGGAATCTTTTGTGAATAAGGCCATCATGAACGAACATGTAGGCCATTCCTTAAACTGTAATTCCTAGCCCCTGAGGAAAGTAGGGAAGATAATAGCAGCGACGATGTTGTTGTGGATGATGATGATGATGATGACAATGACAAAAATGATGATGATGATTCCATTAATATTTCATACCGCTCAGAAGTTGAGGCCGGAAAGAAGGCCACTGTTGAAGAAGCCATAGGCCATGAGCGATATAGCGGGTATGCAGTTGATGATGGCGAACACATCATTCAATTCTTTTAAATTATTTTCATGCAAAGACAATGGAGCATGTTTTAAGTTGGGTATATACCCAAGAGACTGCTTTTGCTAATGGTGGTTCCCCTGTTCTAGTGGGAGTGAAATCTCCAAATTTTAGCACAATCACAATAATCACTTTTAGCACATCTCCGAATTTATTTAAATTCCAATATTCAACTTTAGCATATCTTTCTTCTAAACTTAGCTCTCTTGAACAAAATAAGTTTACATCGCCAACAAAGACAATCCTAAACCTTTAATAAATGGCCCAAAAAGTAATGGCTGAGAAACAAAAAGCAACAACTCACATTAATGGCTCTTGATGGATCATATTCCCATCCAGCTGGTGGCCATCATATGGACGTTGAAAAGTAAATTGGTCAGCCATTCAAATTCAACAGAAAGAATCAATAGTTGAGATCGTGGGTTATGTTCCATCTGCAATGGGCAGTAAATGAGAGATGCTAGAATAAACCCAAATGTGTTTCTACTAGAAACGTTAGGACGATAACTGTTGGATATGTAGCCAATTCTTGAAGCCCAAGGCATGTCTCAAGGATGATAACTGTAGCCAATGCTTTGCTGCAACAGAATCACCACCTCCTATGAATGGATGTAGTATGCAAGCAACGCCAAAGGAAAAATAATAATCTACTGATAAGAAAAGGAATCAATGCAAAAGGAAAATTAAGTATGCAACTAAAAAGCTAATAAGTATGCAATCAACACCAAACAAAAAATAATAATCTACTGAAATGAAGATGTAGTACTTGAGTAATCTGACATCATGTATGCCTAAAACCAGATACAGAAACTCCACTGGGAATAAATGATTGTCATAGTGATACTATCTCTTATGAAAAAAATAAGTACAAATAGTGCATATCAATTTGAACTAATCAATCACCACACATGATTGACACCCACTTCCTATAAGTGCACCCAACCAAGTCTCTGTTTGGCTACCACATCTCAAAGTTGATCATAACACATCGATTCCTAAAATGGAAAGAGGACCATCTTACGTCAAATGTCACATATGCTAATTTTGGGTATTAAAATTGATTTAGACAATGCATTCCAAAGAAGGCAACTAAATCTGCAGCAAAGCCTCCAAAGCTATTGTACAATGCCTTGTAAACAGCAATGCTAAAACAGATTGACCGAAAAAAAAGTACATTAAAATTTCTAGAGACCACATAAACATATCCACTTTGCTACTACAAACACATTAATAGTCTAAAGTGTCTAAACTAGAGTTTAATCAATTACTGTGCACGAGGAGCCATGCCTCTTGCATTCCCAAAACGATGCCCAACAACAATGACTGGAATCCCATGGTTTCCTGCAGCAACAGAAGCCATATGTCTGTATTTCAAGTTCAAGAACAGACCATTAATAAACATTAGTTAGGAGTTAGGAATTCAATGAGAAAGAATTAATAAATCAGGGTGAGTTCAGATACAAAACAGAACTGAGTTGCAATTTAGTAGCAAGATAAGGCCCGAAATAGACTACTATGCAAGTCACAATATTCTATTCAGAAAACCCAAATGGTAGTGACTACAAAGTCTATAACTATCGACTGATTCCTGAAGAACAGTAAAAACTTTGGTTGTGAATGTTATGAGATGTGAATTGTAAAATAGAACCTGTCTAATGCAATGAGGAAAGGACAAAGGTGGAAAAAACTGAAGAACTAAATCATGAACTATTTTGACAATGAAGCTACCTCTATGCTAAGGCATTCTTTCACGAACTGAGTGACATGAACTAGTCTAAGTTGATGGCCACCAATCCACTCTTCCCACACTTCCCAAACAACATGTCAGGCTTCTTCTTCTTCTTCTTTTTTTTTCCAAAGAACCTCCCATTCATTACTGAAAATAATAAATATACCTTTGAACAACATTTTAGACTTCACGACCAGTCTCATCGAGAAAAGCCATGGCTCTTTGTTAATTAATTCAGCGAAGTTTGTTGCTTCCGTTACCTTAATTACTCCAAGCAAATTAACAGGAACCATTTTTCTAGCTTAATTACTCCAAGCAAATTAACAGGAACCATTCCGTTACCTTAATTACTCCAAGACAATTAGTCCCATTTTTTCAAAATAAAAAAAAAGTAAAATAAAAATAATTGAAATACATAAATTCCACTAAAAAGAAAGAAATAAAATCAAAATCATTTAATCAAAGTGTACAAAAAAGAAAATGCATCGCAAAATCATTCAAAAAATGATGATTATCATTATATAAATACATGATTCTACTAAACTGAAAAGTAAAATTGCTTTGTTTGCTAAAAATAATTTAAAATACATAAGAAAAAAGCAAAATTTCAAAAATTACACAAAAAAAAAAAAAAAAACCCTAAGATCAGTAAAGAAAATTAGATCAAGACATTAAATACATAAGAAAAAAGAAAAAAACAGAAATTTAAACAAAAAAAAAGAAAAGAAAAGAAAGTAAGAAAAAACCTAAAAGATCAAGAAAGTAGATCGGATCAGGAAATTACTTGAGAAAAGCAGATCTCCAGTCCAATCCCTGCAAGCCTTTTTAGATGCTCCTTCAACAGTCGCTTCGAATCTAACTCTCTGATCTTCTTCCTCGCCATTCCTCCCTCACGAGATCTCTCGATCTCCTTGTGAGATCGATATCTATAAAAGAGGAAGAAGAAGGATTCAATAATCCAGGGAACTCTGTTACTCCGGTGCGCGGAGAGAGAGGCGTAGCTTAGTGGGGGAAAAAAATAGTACATAAGAACTGTCCCATAATACCTCACATATGTAGGAATTTGAGATTTTGTTAATTCAAGACCTAGGGTTTTCAGACAACCAGAGCTCAAAACGCTCACGCTCTGCCTTTAGATGGTGAGAATCCATCGATCTTGTCGATTTTCCCTCTTCCCATCGAAATCAAGCTGAATCTCTTCAAATTCTAGCATTTTCCAAACGATCGGAGGTGGAAAAGCAGGGAGATCGTGTTGGAATCGAGGTAGATTGCTGATTTTGAGCGAGAAGATTTCAAAACCGAGGATTTTGAGCGGGATAGGAGATGCATGTGGAGCTTGAAAGGGAAATTTTAGGGTTTCTTTTGTTGAGAGAGAGAGAGAGAGAGAGAGAGAGAGAGAGAGAGAGAGAGAGAGAGAGGGCATCGGCTCTGCAAGTGATCTGATAGAGCGCTGGACGATTTTGAGAGAGAGAGGGGGCATCGGACCGGATTATGTGTGGAAACTCTGTGGGGCCCGAAGTAAAGCGTACCGTGGAAACTCTGTGGGGCCCGATGTGATGTATGTGTCTCATCCATGCGTCCATCTGTTTTATTAGATCATCTTAGGGCATGATCCTAAAATTGAAGCATATCCAAAGCTCAAGTGGACCACACAAAAGGAAATAGTGGGGATAGTGACATCCACCATTGAAACGTTCCTAGGCCCCGCAGTAGTGTTTATTTGTCATCCAGCCTGTTGATGAGGTTACAAAGACACGGATGAAAATATCGGAGACATGGGGGCCCATGGCATATGGGCACACCTCGAAGATGCCCTGCCCCAAAAGAACCCAGCTGGCCCATTCATCAGGCAGGCTACACACGTGTCATTCGTATCTGTTTCGAGGCATTTTCCCCACCTAACATGAACGTGTGGGCCCCACTAGATCTGCGATGGTATGAATGTCCTCAGTCCATTGGGCAGCATGAATCACGGGCAGACGACGCCTTTCAATGTTTGAATTCATGGACACTGCAGGGCCATGGCACGTAAGACTCACGTGGAGCTAGAATGGAACAGGAAGAGAATAACCGCTGCATGATGATGGAAAAATGGATGGATTGCGTGGATACATTGAGGTGGGTCCACCTTAATGCCCGCCATTGAAACTTTCTTGTGGGCCCCACTATGATGTATTTGTTTCATCCATGTCGTCCATTAATTTATTAAAATTCATTTTAGGCTTGATTCCAAAAGTGAGGCAGATCTACAGGTGGACCACACTATGAAAAAACATTAGTGATTGAATGTCCACTCTTAAAACCTCTGAGGGCCCGCTGTAATGTTTATTTCACATCCAACCTCTTGATTAGGTGACACATATCTGGTAGGGAATAAACAAATATCAACTTGATCGAAAACTTCTGTGGCCCCTGAAAGCTTTTAATGGTCGGCGTTCAATTAACACTGTTTCTTGTGATGTGGTCGACCTTAGATTTCGATCTACTTCACTTCTGAACTCATACCATAAAATGATCTTGAAAGATGTATAAACAATGTGGATGAAATACATAGATCATGGTGGGACCACCGACCACTAGCCATTAGTTAGTGGAGGGTCAATAGCCAATCCGCATATGTTATCTTAACTGTGTGAGGCTCAACTTGATGTATTTTATTAATATCCATCCCATCCATCAATTCTTTCATATGATTTTAGGACATAATACTAAACCTTGAAAATATCCAAATCTTAGGTGCAACATACCACCAAAAATAATAATGAATGGTCACAAAACCGTTCGTGGGTCACATATGTTATCGATTAAGCTAATATTTGTATTTACCTTTCATCCAGATCTTTTGGACATTATCAACTAGTTCAATTGTAAATAAACATTACTAAAACTTTATGGGCATTTTAAATTTTTTAATGGAGCAATAAATTATCATTATTTCTTATGATGTGCTCCACCTTAAGGGAGTAATTCGGTGTTACCGAGGTAATAGCTTAGTGGGTGCTACCCCTATTGTGGGGCCCACCTTGATGATTAGTTGGTAAATAGGAAATTTCTTATAATATTTTACCCGAGAAAATAATTCTTAGGTAAAAGCCTACAATTACTCAGGAAATTAGTATTTTCGTTGGTAATTATCACTTTTATTGTGGAATGTTTTCCTTGGCAAAAGGTACTTTTTACCTAGGAAATATTTCTTCGGTAAAAGTGAAAATTACCAACAAAATGGTAATTTCCCAAGTAATTGTGGGCTTTTACCTAGGAATTGTTCCTTGGTAAAATTAACCAAAATTTTAGAAATCTTTATATATTTAGCCATGAAATAATCCTCTATTTACCCACAAAATTTAAATTATGTCGATAATTGTTACTTTTACCAAGGAAAATTTCCCTTGGTAAAAAGTGGAGCAATATTTACCAAGGAAATTTTACTTTCGTCGGTAAAAGTGTATTATTACCCAGGAAATTTGTTTCCTCGGTAAATATTTCCTGGGTAAAGGTCATTTTTCTTGTAGTGAACACAAATCTGGTTTGTCGGGAATGAGTAATGTCTCGGGTGCCTACCACCATTCTGGAAACAGTTGACTCCAGCCAACTACGAATGAATTTGAATGGAATATCTAAAATCACAATGAAGAAACAATTCTAACCATCTATTAATGGATATAAAATGATGGTTAATGGTATAACCTCATTCCAAGGCAAAAAATGATGGTTATTCATTGTGTATGATGGTTCATTCAACAATTTCAATGGTCGGGATTACTATGCCATGTGTATGGCTGAAGAATCATAGCCATTTTTTAAACAGTGGTGAACTCCCACGGCGATCCAACAAACGTGTTGTTTATGTGGAATGTCCAAAAGGTGAAGGAGGTTGGACTATAAGAATCGCTTCGGTAAAAAATGGGACCATCACTGATTAAGTGGTCACAAGGTACTTCAAATCAGATCAATTATCCATTGATTTCAGCAGATCAGCTCTCCTGATGAGTGGACCCACCTCCGCAGATAAGATCTCCTCCATCATTGACATTTTCAGGAAAAAAAAGCGTTTGTATGTCAGAGATGTGTGAGCCTCTCGTTGGAAAAACGTTCTACACAGTAGTGTAGTCGAGAAAAGAAGACCGAGAGAAATCGTATATGTGGAATACATCTAACTCAAATCAAACCGCACAAATCATCGGCCTTCTTAGATAGATCATGAATCAACGTTTAATGATAGTAAGGGATACATGGACCCTAATTTGGAAGATCCACGCATCAAAAATCTCAAAGAACAAAAATCACCCTTCAATAAGAAACCCAACACACACACACACACACACACACACACACATGGTAAGAACATCTGTCCACGTTCACTTGTGCATGCGCAGTAATCCAGATCGTCTAAGTAATGGGTCCATTGTCTATGGATCAAGATTGAAAGAACGCAGACAAGGTCACATGTGAAAGCATGTTTTGATTGTATTTGCTCTTTTTTGATGATGACCAATGACATTGTGATCAACCCTTTTCCCATCTTTGGGCCCAGCTGATTCATGTCTTGGATGACGTATATACAAGTGGGATTGATAAGATGCCTCATGTAACTGAAAAGTGAAAAATGAAAAGAAAAGAAATCATGGTAAATGTAATGGACTTCCAAATATCAATTCCTTTGCTACGTTGGATGTGTGCTTTATCACCTTTGGGCCCATTATATCACTGGTGTGGATCACCGGACCATCGGCTGTGCAAGTAGAAACTGGAGACTAAAGGTGTTTGACATACTCTTAGGGAGCACTTACCTCTTGGACAAATTCTATGGAAGCAAACCTCCATATCCCTGGTGGCAGGCGCTCTGCAGACCACTGCGATATATGTATTTTATCCATGTCGTCCATCTGTTTTGTCAGTTTATTTTAGGGTGTGAGCCCAAAAACGACGTGGAACCAATTATGATCAAGTGGACCACACCACAAGAAACAGTGGAATTGGTATACCCAGTCACGGGCTCCGTACACTGGAAGTTTCATTCACTCTCAGTCTCTCACATCCATATGCAGGAGGACGCGAAAAAATGGGTTGAAATAAAAGTTCTATCAAGCATAAACATCATTATTATATTGTCTTACAATTAGAGTTTAAGGGAGAATAGATGTCTAAACATTAAGTACAAACATCCAAACCTTGCGTAGATACGTGCATCGACCATATAGAAATATTGACCTCTCCAATAGCGGTTGATGTAGATAAGAGCTATGAAAACCAAGAACGACATTGTGCACGACCCCAAGAAGCATGCATAGAAGATTTTGTCATAACCATCTTCTTCGTCGCCTGACGTTGTCGGCATTGAAGGTGCTAGCAAAGAAGTTGTGAAGCAACTCTTCAGTGGTGGTCCACAGAGCAGGGGATTGCCTTCGTAGCTGGTGTTTTCGAAGGTGTTAAACTGCCCCTTCATGTCGGGTATCCTACCAGATAAGTTATTGTGAGAGACGTTGAATTTAGATAAGAAGCTGAGCTCAACTAGTGGAGGAGGAATTGGCCCGCTCAATCTATTGTAAGAAAGGTCTAAGCTCTCAATCTGATTTAGATTTGAGAAGCTTTCTGGAATCGGTCCTATCAATTGATTGTGGGACAAATTCAATGCATGAAGGGTGACTAGATATCCAATTTCAAGTGGGATTGTTGGTCGATGGACCCGTGGGGCCCACTTGTGGACAACCACTTGTGGGTGGGGCCCATAAGGATGTTCCCGCATCCTCCTTCTTCCGAGAGTTTGAAATTTAAAACCTCGGAAGAAGATGAGATGGGATAAGATAAGGTTAAACCAACCTTATCTCATCTCATCCCTTATCTCTTTTCCCTCTATTTATAAGAGGAATCTTTCCGTAATCAAATGCAAGAGACACTTACGGAGAGAAAAAGAAGAAAGTAAAAGGAGTGTCCATTTAGCCCATTTCTTTCGATCTAAGCTATAGATCATAATCCGGAGACCATCCTCATCGTAGAATCAGAGGGGTGATCAGACCCACTTGTTCCTGTAGCAAATAGGCAGATCGCTGGATCGCACCGCATATCCTCGGCTTTGTGAAGGTTCTCATCGTGTAGACCATCGGATCTTAGAGGTCCACTCTTCCGCAAATAACTATCAGTGGTATCAGAGCATTGCACAACGGATCTCCAATTTAAAGAGGAATAAATCACAATCAAGGTAAGTGGCCATAATCTAAGAATTTTAAATTATATATTTTATTCTAATAATATGTCGATCATCAGATAAACATCACATTATTATTCCTTTTTGTACAAATCTCATTTTATTTATCTCTGAGGTATGGAGATTAATAAAATTGAGATTATTAAATAAATTAATTAATTTTATTTAATATAAAGGTATTAGAGTTTTGTGATTAAGACCAAAAGGCTATTGAGCAAGAGAAAGCCAGATAGATATGGGCCAGGGCCGCCTACGCAAGTATGCAAGGCAGAAATAACACTTTAATTTAGTATTCTATACTAATAACTGAGTAGGGATTTTTTGAGTGGTGATGGATGGTGACCAGATCCAGATACAAATCACTGGACTAGATCCAGATCCAGATCACTGGACCAGATCTAGATACAAATCACTGGACTAGATCCAGATCCAGATCCAGATCACTGGACCAATCTAGATACAAATCACTGGACCAGAATCAGAAATATGGATGAACAATTGGTAATCACCACCAACCGGATTTGTTAAACCAGATCTGTAACATAAAAAAAAGGGGGGCCGCCGCTCCTAGTAATGGCAACCATGGCCACCACCACCACCACTACCAGTGACAAAGGTAGCCATGGCCGCCGCCGCCTGTAGCAGCAGCAGCCGCTGCAACCATGGCCGCCGCCGCCGCCTGTAGCAGCAGCAGTCACTCCTCTCTCTTTCAATCTCTCGCTCTCTCTCTCTCTCTCTCTCTCTCTCTCTCTATTTTTTCTCCCGACCTACAGCGGCAGCAAAGCAAGCCGCCGCAGCCACAACAGCGCCGGCCGCCGCTACAGCCAGCAGCAGCACCCGCAGCCGCGGCAGCAGCAGCAGCGCCGGCCGCCGCCTTCGCCGCTGCCGCTCGCAGCTCCAGCCACTCATCCCTTTTTTTTTATTCATTTTTGTAATGGGCAGTCAGCCACCATGGCTGCCAAGGTAACATGAATGATGGGTTTTCATAAAACCCTAAAAGGAGAAGAAGAGGATGAGAATCTTGGAGCTTAGACATGGGCCTTTTGGGCTAGGGCTGGAGATTGGAAATGGACCTTTTGGCTTGGCTTGGCAATGGACCTTTTGGGCCTGGTTTGGAGAATGAAAATGAGCCTATCCTTTTGGGCTATGACTTGAGAAATTGGGCTAAAGATATGGGCCTATAAATTGGTATATTGGGCTCATTATGAATTACCCATTTTTAAGCCCATTTTTAATAATGGGTTAGAGTTGATTAAATAATACATCTAGTTTATAATTATTAATAAGTGCTAACTCTAACCACTAATCACAAATGGGCTCAAAGTTTGAGTTGATAACAATTAAAAATTATCATAATCTTTTGATAATACCATTAATATCCATAATTTGGGACAAAATTGTGGGACCATTATGAGCTATCCACGTGTGATTGGACAACCCATATAGATCCCAATATTATGTCCAAAAATTGAGATGGGCCGAATTAGAAGCCTAATTCACTTCCTTTTAAGATTAAGTGTATCTTGTGAAAGGGCCTTTAATCGGCCATTCATGGACTGATTTAGACCAAGTAATGGTAAGTGACTTGGGGTTTTTTCGGCAAGATCTAACCAATGGTGTGGTCCGTTTTTGTGATTAACGGTCCAAATCTAAAATTACCATGATGATCGATGTATGTATTAAAATGAAAGCATATAATTTAAATTATGGATTTTTCTGTCCCCACATATCTCATGATTTATTTAATGTACATGTGCGTGCATTAATACATATGTGTGTGCAAATGAATGATATTTTTTATATCCATATAATCACTATTGATCACGGGTCCACAAATGAATGGAACCATCATCAACCATGATGATCAACATTGATGAGAGGATCCATCATCAATGGTGAACATTAATGGTAATGATCGGATCCATCATAAATGGACACGATCAATGTAGTGATTGTATTGTCCTTTAATCATAGAACTTCTTTTATTCGTTCAATGGACATGATTGTTTTCTTTAATCTAATGATTTATTCTTTTTTACTTTAATCTTTATATGATTAAAATTAAGTCCTCATTTCATTAGAATATAGATCTCATATCCCAAGGTTGTGCATAACCTAAGTGGGAGTTTTATTCATTCCTTAAATGATGCATAAACCGATAATGGTGGGTTGTAGGTTATACAAATAGATAGTCGTAAAAGCATCAATTTTATTTTATTTAGAGAACTTGATTGATCTGCACCACCCATACAGGTATATAGGCTTTCAGATCCCTTATAAGATGGATTGCATACTTTTATAAACTTAAAAGTTTGAATAACCAATAGAAATTCTGATGATTAGTGCCAATACTTTAGATCATAGCTAAGTAGTGATACATGATGCGATGTAGAGATGGCCTCTAAAGCATTGATCGCCGATCAACTAAAAGGACAACATTTCGAAGGCAACAACTACGAAGACTGGTCCCGCGCAGTGCGAAGCCTTCTGGACGAAGATGACATTTCGCACAATCTGGATGGGGTTCAAGAGGAACCCATATTGGTTGAAAATGGAAATCTAGGTGAACATAGGGCCGCGATGAATCGCTACAACAAGTGGCGTAAACAAAATCGCTCTACCCGTAATGTTTTGATTAGCACAATGCACACAGAACTCATACCCACGTATGAAGTGCATGAAACTGCTAAGGGGACACTACAAGAAATTCTATTTTTACCGACGAATTATTTCGTCGGTAATCAGTAAAATTTCGTCGGGAAATCTTTTTCCCGACGAAATTTTTCGCGGCTAACATCGTCGCAGAAAGGCCGTCGGTAAAGGTTTTTACCGACGGAATAATTTTTCGTGGGTAATAATTACACCATTACCGACGAAAATATTTGTCGGGCAAACATATGAATTTTTGTCGGGAATGAAAATGATATGTCGGTGAAAAAACTTTTACCGACGAAATAATTCGTCGGTAAAAGTATGTAAAAACTTTTTACTGACGAAATATTTCGTCGGTAAAAGTCTTCAGTATATTATCGCTGACGAAATATTTCGTCGGTAAAAAGTTTTTACATACTTTTACCTATGAATTATTTCGTCGGTAAAAGTTTCCAGTATATTATCACCGACGAAATATTTCGTCGATAAAAAGTTTTTACATACTTTTACCTACGAATTATTTCGTCGGTAAAAGTTTTTCCTGTCTCGGTTTCATTTATTTTCAAAATTCAGAAAAATTCCTGATATACACCTGTAAAAAAACCTATACATTTTTCTCCTATTCACATCCACAAACATACAAATAAACAAAAACTACACCATCCATACACAAATAATCCATTCCACATCCACAAACAAACAATATTCATCCACACACAAATACATACAAGTTAAAAGTCGTATATTAAAAAAAATAATCAGGAAGATGAAGGCGGAGGTGGCGGGGCATCAACGCCAAGGCGTGCAGCGAGAGCCTGAAACATCTCCTGCATCCGTCGCTCATGCTCCTGCCGCTCCTGCCGCAACTCCTCGATCCTCCTCTCCTGCTCCTCCCGTCGCCTCTCCTCCTCCTCCCGTCGCCTCTGCTCCTCCTCCCTCTGCCTCTCCAGCTGCTCTCGAATTTCATCGACGACGACCCATAGCTGCTGAACCTCTCTCTCTGCGATGTCAGCTCGGCGTTGAGCACTCTCACCAGCTACGGATCGGCTGGAGCCAGCTCTAGTTTGTGCCATGAGCTTAGCACCATAGCCAAGCCCACGCACATATCCAGAACGGGTGCCAAGCACCTCGCTCAGGATTTCTGGCTCACTCCACTGACTACCATCGGGAGTGGGCTGACTGCGTATGGTGTCCATCGCCACCTGTAATGAAAAGATATGAAATTTCATAAAAAATGACATGAATGACATTATTATCAATCAATACGCAATTAAATTTTACAAAGTAAAGATTTTTACCCAATGCTCACTGGCTCTAGGATGAACCCAAGATCCTGTCGCCTGCAGACAGTGAGTCCCTCTGCAGAGGTCTACTGGTCCAGGCTCCTGGCCGGTGATGGAATCTCGCTGCGCAATCGAAAGGAAAAAAGACTTATAATAAATGCCAATCAAAATAATATATTAACTTAATAATCATCAATAATTTCTTACCATGTCGTAACGATGTCGTACAAATGACTTTGAACCAGCTACGTGGTTCACTTGTAACTTTTCCCTGTTCGCAGAATTTATTCTACTCCTCTTCTGAAAACATTATACAAAATACATTTCTATTAATTGCGAATTTAATTGTTACCTTAAGAAATCGTACATGTAAATATTACCTGAAAAGCCTCCGACAAAAATCTCTCGCAGAGTATCCGCTAGTCGTCTGTAGTAACGTGTGGCGGTGCGGACAGTACGGCCTCATCGTGTGTCCTGCATCGCTTGTACCGCTGGTGCAACTCTCCGCGGTACTCCTTGAACCGCTCTCTAATCTTGTCGTCGACGGCATGAGAAATGTAGGGAACATTCAAGTCGAAGTCAAATTTATCCTGCAGTTTCGTAAATAATAAATTAAGGGAATAAACTTATTAACAATAGGACTTAACCGTAAATGAACTTTCACAAAAGAAAATTTCAATCTACTAAACTTTACCTGAAGGCGCTGACGGATGAGTTGTCGCACATCATCTGTCACGTCAGTCCAACGGGGGGTGGTGGCGGGGATCAGAGATCGGCATAGGACACCGACCTCAGACGTAAACAATCTGGCACTATCCCCAACAGGTCTAAGGCAGTCCTGTGGGAACTCTACAGCCACCCTACCCTCACGCGTAAGTCGCTCTAAAACTAACCCACGCGTGGGTTCATGTCCTCGTCGGCTGGTAGAAGATGCTGCTGCGAAAAGATATATGTAAGTAACAATATAAACAGAAATCACTAAATAAATGTCTAGACTTACATGCAGTGCCCGGTGTATGCTGAACCGAAGGATCAGATGACTATGATGCACCGTGCGACGTCGATGCTTTTTGCGTCGCATCACGGGTGGAAGGGGTAGATCCAGTGCGTGAACAACCTGATCTCCCACCTGGTGCCATGACTGAATATATCTGAAATACAAACTTATAAATTTAAACAATGTCAATGCAAGTTTATAAACATCATTGCAGAGTGAATTTGTACTTATGCTTAGAGAAATGATAAAAATATGATTAGACCATTACACTATAATGCAAGCAGAATATAATAAAACCGTAAACAGAATATAATAAAATCGTAAACAGAATATAAAAGTTGAAAAATCCATTACACATTGTCATTCTATATTAAATACATATATCTCATTGTAATACAAATCAACTTCGGATCAACTATCCGAAATACTCCCTGCATAAGTTATCGTACTCTGCAGATGTACTGTATGAAGCACTCGACATTATTACAGCCAACATGCCAGTCACAATAGGAGAAATCTGATCTCTCGGGACTCCATTCAGATGTGCAAGTGATAATGTCGCATCTTCCATACGAAGTTTTCCGCGGTTATATTCCTCAATCAGGTTCGGGATTTCTTTGAGATTGTATAATCTTTCATCTGAGTCATTGTCTTCCTCCCTACATTTCTCGACCAGACCGGGTATCTCTCTGGCCCTACCAGAAGAATATAGGGCCGGAAAGTCCATCCGCAACAGCTGATGAAGTATGCTGCGTGCTTCCGCTACGCTCCAGTTTGTGGAGGACATGATCAGAAAGTGACTTAACTGTAAATGTAGATTATAAACAAGTCAATTCAGGAAAAAAATCATGACTTGTAAAACATATATACATGTAATAATCAAATTAATCGAATTGAAAATTACATGTAAATCTTGTATACATTTAATAATCGTCGTCTGAATCATTATCGCTTAGGACTCTTTCTTCTTCACCATCATTATCGCTGATCAGAATTTCCTCTTCATCGTCTGCAACGTTGTCATCGATGAAAGCGCTATCATCTCTAACAATGTCATTTATGATTGAGGCATCAACATGATCAGGTGGCACATCATTTCTATTCAATTGCACCACATCAATATCAACATTTGGATCATTCCCTCTATCCCAAGCTGGCATGTCTTCTTGGTATGCTTGTTCAACTGACGACGTTCTATTACTCCCTTCATCGTTATCTTCAACGTCTACTTCGGGAACGTCAAATATGTTCCTGGGCTTTATTTTCTGCACCACGTGCCAAGAGCCGCCTAACTTGGTGTCAGCGAGGTAGAATACTTGTTTGGCTTGGCCGGCTATGATAAATGGGTCATCTTTAAACCACTTCCGAGATAAATTTACGCTTGTGAAGTAATTATCAGTCTGTATTCCCAACTTTTTATTTCTAATGTCCCACCAATCGTATTTAAATAAGTACACCCGCTTTCTCATACAATAACTTAGCTCAATAATATCCGTTAAAACGCCATAAAAATCAATTTCGACCTCCTCATGTGTTCCCTTCACAACCACACCACTATTTTGTGTGGTCCTATATTTCTCACGCTCCTCAGTGTGGAACCGAATCCCGTTTACAATACAACTTGTATATCTAGATACACGTCTATCAGGGCCACACGCCAGTGAGTAGAGCGCATCAGATGCATCCATAGAGTTGCTAGCGCGCAACATCTTTATCTATCATCACGTACAGAATATAAATGTACGTTTAGGCATTTAAAATTACGTGTAAATATTGTGCAATACAACAATATTGTAAGTGTGATGAGATAGAAGGTAAATTAATCTTACACGTTTTGCAAATCATTTTGGAAACAAATCCTGATGCATTCGATCATAATTTGTAGGGTATTGGGACTTCATCTCCTCGATGTGTTCGTTATACACAATTGGTACGTTGTAAGCAAGAAATTTTGAGATTAAAACTGTCTGTAGATATATAATAATTATGTGCGAAGACTTACTCCAAGTACGACTCTATTTCTTCACAGTTATGCAACACATACCACCGCGCCTTCGCTTGATCCCGAGGGTCCATATCCTGAAACGTCAGCGATCCTAAAGGACGGACGTTATGTGCGAATACAGATATGAGTCCTTGTTCATGCTCCTGCCCTGCATTGGCATTACGATCTTCTCGGTTGAATCTAGTCTCTATGCCACGAAGATACATGGAGCAAAATGTCAGGCACTCATTATCAATGTACGCCTCAGCAATGGATCCCTCTGGACGTGCCTTATTCCTCACATATTGTTTTAATGTGTGAAGGTATCTGTACACAAAATCAATATGTTTAGGACATGAAAACATGAATATACGTAGTTTATGGAATGAATAAAAATTTATGATCATTGTTCTATCACCTTTCGATCGGATACATCCAACGATATTGTACTGGGCCTGCAAGCTTCGCTTCGTGCGGTAAGTGAATCGCTAGGTGTACCATGACATCGAAAAACGCAGGTGGAAAAATTCTTTCAAGTTTGCAAAGGATTACGACAATATTCTTCTCCAGTCGTTTAATAACCTCTACATTCAAAGATTTCGAACACAAATCCTTAAAGAATATCCCCAACTCAATCAGCGTAGCACTGACATCCTTGTTAAGGAATCCACGAATCGCAACCGGTAGTAGACGTTGCAGAAGGACGTGACAGTCATGACTTTTCATTCCAGTTACCTTACAGTCCGTAATGTTTACGCGCCGAGAGATATTCGATGCATACCCGTCGGGAAATTTCACCTTGTTCAACCATTCACATACACGTTTTTTTTCTAGTTTTGTCATTGTGTAGCAGGCTGCTGGTATAGTATATGAATTTCTATGTGGTTGCAAGTGCAACTCTTTCCTTAAACCCATTGCTTGTAGATCCAATCGAGCCTTAAAACTGTCTTTTGTTTTCTTCTCTATGTTCATCAATGTTCCAAAGACATTGTCACATATATTCTTCTCAATATGCATGACATCAAAGTTGTGTCGTAATTTCAGATGACTCTAATAAGGCAACTAAAAAAAATGCTCTTCTTCCTCCAGTTGTACTTCAATACTGTACGTTTTCTCTTCTTCAAGTGCGGTGCCTTACCAAATCTAACTTCTTCAATGTTACTCAGCTGTTGTAACACATCTTCTGCAGATAGTTCTTTCGGTGGTGGCCTATGATCTTGTTTGCCATCAAAGATTACCGTCTTCCTGCGCCAACTATGATCCCTCGGAAGGAAGCGACGATGGCCCATATAACACGTTTTCTTACCATGATTCAATGACAATGAACAAGTCTCAATACTACACGTAGGACAAGCCAACTTTCCCTTCGTGCTCCACCCAGACAAATTTCCATATGCAGGGAAGTCATTTATTGTCCACAAGACCGCTGCATGCAATCGAAACGTCTGTTCTGCAAAAGTGTCATACGTCTGGACACCTTGACTCCACAACTCGTTTAACTCATCTACTAACGGTCGGAGATACACATCAATGTCATTCCCCGGTGACTTGGGTCTAGGAATAAGCAACGACATCATAAAAAATGATTCCTTCATACACAACCAAGGAGGTAAATTGTAGGGCATAAGTATCACTGGCCACATACTGTACGAGCTACTCATATTACCAAATGGATTAAAACCATCACTTGCAAGACCTAGCCGAACATTGCGAGAATCCTTTGCAAACCAGTCATATTGCTTATCAAAATGTTGCCAGGCTTCAGAGTCAGCTGGATGCTTCAATGTATTATCATCATGAAGGCGTTTCTCCTTATGCCACCTCATATCTTCAGCCGTCTTGCTCGACGTAAACAATCTTTGTAATCTGGGTTTCAATGGAAAGTACCTTAACACCTTTTGTGGAATTTTCTTACGCTTAGCTTCGTCATATTTCCACCTAGACTCTCCACATTGTGGACACTCCTCAACATTTTCATGTTCTTTCCAATACAATACACAATCATTTATACATGCATGTATGAGGATGTAACCAAGGCCCAAGTCTCGCATTAACGATTTTGCCTCGTAATAAGACTTAGGCAATGTCTCACCTTCAGGTAATACTTCTTTCAACAAGCCAAGTAACATGTCGAACGATTTGTTACTCCAACGATTTATTGTCTTTAAATGAAGTAACCTTGTAAGGAAATTCAACTTGGAGAAGTTCCGACACCTCGGATAGAGTGGACGTTACGCATCCCTCAACAACCTACTAAACTTTTCTGATTCGGCATCACCCATAGGAGGAATATCCTGACTAGTACTTGTCGCTGCAAAATCAGTATCCGCAATTGTTCCCCTTAACACATCACCAATGATATCTTGCATATCGTCAACATCTTCATCCTCGTCATTACGCACAATTGGGTCAGCAAGGACTTCAGTGGCCTCAACTCTTTGGTGGAAGTCTTCACCATGATGAATCCACCAAGTGTAACCCTGGTCAATCCCAACTATGAACAAATCATCTTCCACTTGGTCCAATGTCTTGTGAATCATGTTCTTGCATTTTCGGCATGGACACCTAATTCTATTACCTGAATCTGCTGGTCTCTCGCAAATTTCATGAACTCCTTAACACCTTCTTTATACTCTAGGCCAAACCGATTCTTAGCTTACATCCAACTCTTATCCATATCTACAATGCAAAGATTAGAGTCAGGTTTAGTTTAGGTGACATGAGTTTAGGATTAGGTTTAGTCATAGGTTGAGATTTTCGAGTTCGAGATCGGGTTTAGGGTTAGGTTGCCGAGTTTGGGTCTAAGTTTAGGCTAGGTGAATGGATTTAGGTATAGGTGTAGGTTTAGGTTAGATGACATGAGTTTAGGATTAGGTTTAGGGCATAGGTTTGGATTTGCGGGTTCGGGATCGGGTTTCGGGTTTGGTTCTCGTGTTTGGGTCAAGGTTTAGGTTAAGTGAATGGATTTAGGAATAGGTGTAGGTTTAGGTTAGATGACATGAGTTTAGGATTAAGTTTAGGGCATAGGTTTGGATTTTTGGGTTCGGCATCGGGTTTAGGGTCGCATTTTCGTGTTTGGGTCAAGGTTTAGGTTAGGTGAATGGATTTAGGAATAGGTGTAGGTTTAGGTTAGATGACATGAGTTTAGGATTAGGTTTAGGGCATAGGTTTGGATTTTTGGGTTCGGGATCGGGTTTCGGGTTTGGTTCTCGTGTTTGGGTCAAGGTTTAGGTTAGGTGAATGGATTTAGGAATAGGTGTAGGTTTAGGTTAGATGACATGAGTTTAGGATTAGGTTTAGGGCATAGGTTTGGATTTGCGGGTTCGGGATCGGGTTTCGGGTTTGGTTCTCGTGTTTGGGTCTAGGTTTAGGTTAGGTGAATGGATTTAGGAATAGGTGTAGGTTTAGGTTAAATGACATGAGTTTAGGATTAGTTTTAGGGCATAGGTTTGGATTTGCAGGTTCGGGATCGGGTTTAGGGTCGCATTTTCATGTTTGGGTCAAGCTTTAGGTTAGGTGAATGGATTTAAGAATAGGTGTAGGTTTAGGTTAGATGACATGAGTTTAGGATTAGGTTTAGGGCATAGGTTTGGATTTGCGGGTTCGGGATCGGGTTTCGGGTTTGGTTCTCGTGTTTGGGTCAAGGTTTAGGTTAGGTGAATGGATTTAGGAATAGGTGTAGGTTTAGGTTAGATGACATGAGTTTAGGATTAGGTTTAGGGCATAGGTTTGGATTTTTGGGTTCGGGATCGGGTTTAGGGTCGCATTTTCGTGTTTGGGTCAAGGTTTAGGTTAGGTGAATGGATTTAGGAATAGGTGTAGGTTTAGGTTAGATGACATGAGTTTAGGATTAGGTTTAGGGCATAGGTTTGGATTTTTGGGTTCGGGATCGGGTTTGGGGTTTGGTTCTCGTGTTTGGGTCTAGGTTTAGGTTAGGTGAATGGATTTAGGAATAGGTGTAGGTTTAGGTTAGATGACATGAGTTTAGGATTAGGTTTAGGGCATAGGTTTGGATTTTTGGGTTCGGGATCGGGTTTAGGGTCGCATTTTCGTGTTTGGGTCAAGGTTTAGGTTAGGTGAATGGATTTAGGAATAGGTGTAGGTTTAGGTTAGATGACATGAGTTTAGGATTAGGTTTAGGGCATAGGTTTGGATTTGCGGGTTCAGGATTGGGTTTCGGGTTTGGTTGTCGTGTTTTGGTCTAGGTTTAGGTTAGGTGAATGGATTTAGGAATAGGTGTAGGTTTAGGTTAGATGACATGAGTTTAGGATTAGGTTTAGGGCATAGGTTTGGATTTGCGGGTTCGGGATCGGGTTTCGGGTTTGGTTCTCGTGTTTGGGTCTAGGTTTAGGTTAGGTGAATGGATTTAGGAATAGGTGTAGGTTTAGGTTAGGTGACATGAGATTAGGTTTAGGGCATAGGTTTGGATTTGCGGGTTCGGGATCGGGTTTAGGGTCGCATTTTCGTAGCTTATAGGGTCTACGTTTAGAGTTAGATGAATTGAGTTTAGGTTTCAGTTTAGCCGTAGCTTATAGGTTTTAGTTTTAGGTTTATGGTTTCGGGTTTAGGGTGTAGATCTTGGAGACTCAAGCAACTTAAGGATAGCTCCGACGCACATCCGGGTCTGCTCCATACAAAGCGGGCCTGTCGAAATGGCCAGGCCACCCATATTGTTGTCCATAGGAAATGGACAGCTTCATCATGGTCATAACAGCGGTTCCCACCTTCCAGGGACCCCCGCTCAACAAACGGATAGCTCTGATGCACATCCGGGTCTACTCCATTAATTTCGAGCTAATACATAAACACGGGCCTGTCCAAATGGCCAGGCCACCCATATTGCTGTCCATAGGAAATGGACAGCTTCATCATCATGGTCATAACAGCGGTTCCCACCTTCCAGGGACCCCCGCTCAACACCCGGATAGCTCCGACGCACATCCGGGTCTGCTCCATTAATTTCGAGCCAATACATAAACACGGGCCTGTCCAAATGGCCAGGCCACCCATATTGCTGTCCATAGGAAATGGACAGCTTCATCATCATGGTCATAACAGCGGTTCCCACCTTCCAGGGACCCCCGCTCAACACCCGGATAGCTCCGACGCACATCCGGGTCTGCTCCATTAATTTCGAGCTAATACATAAACACGGGCCTGTCCAAATGGCCAGGCCACCCATATTGCTGTCCATAGGAAATGGACAGCTTCATCATCATGGTCATAACAGCGATTCCCACCTTCCAGGGACCCCCGCTCAACACCCGGATAGCTCCGATGCACATCCGGGTTTGCTCTATTAATTTCGAGCTAATACATAAACACGGGCCTGTCCAAATGGCCAGGCCACCCATATTGCTGTCCATAGGAAATGGACAGCTTCATCATCATGGTCATAACAGCGGTTCCCACCTTCCGGGGACCCCCGCTCAACACCCGGATAGCTCCGACGCACATCCGGGTCTGCTCCATTAATTTCGAGCTAATACATAAACACGGGCCTGTCCAAATGGCCAGGCCACCCATATTACTGTCCGTAGGAACAGGACAGCTTCATCATCATGGTCTAAACCGCGGTTCCCACCTTATAGAGACCCCCGCTCAACATCAACATCAATCAACTACTCTTAATCACAAGTATCATGTTCGTCATCTAATTTGCCACTAAATGATAATATAATAAAATCAGTCGCCCATCTAAGGATGGATAGATTGAAATGCTATCATTATTTCCATTTAAATGTCCAAGCCTAAATTTCGACAGCATCTCCCCCTATCTCTCCAGATATATTTATCTTACATTTAATTTCCACGTCAACTATCCACACATTGTGTGGATTAAATTGACAATGGAATTAAACATAAGAAACATATCCAGAGAGAATAGGAGAGTTACCACACGAAACTAATGACAGAGCATGTAAATGACAAACAACGATAACATTCCAATCTATCCAACCTTGGACTGTCCAACAGGACAATTTGGCAGATTTCTATACCTCCAAAACACACTTTATCTATGCTCGGCAATATAGAAATCTCCAAATGGGCTAACTGATTCTATTATACTACTATTTGTGGATAAAAAATAACTATTAATAATAAGCCAAATACATCCACAACATACATCCACATAAATCAACCACGGATAGCTCCGACGCACATCCGGGTTTGCTCCATCAATTCCAGATACACAAGCACATGAAAATGACAGAATCATCAACACCATGAATCAAGTCTAATCAAATACCTAATGACTGCTATTTTCTGAACAAATAAGTATGTATGGGGCCCACCATGGGAATCGGATTGCGTGCGGAGTAACTCTGCACGCTAGCTCTTATCTCTTATCATGTAGAGTAAACTCAGTTGGGCCCACCTAGAATGTATGTGGTTTATCTATTCCAAACTATGGTGTTTTTTCAGCTCATTTTAGTGGTTGAGCCCAAAATTTAAGCATATCCAAATCTCAAGTGGACCATGCCATGGTAAACAGTGGGAATAATGATTTCCACCATTCCCAGGCTCCCTTATGATCTTTATTTGTCATCCAACCTGTCCATAAGATCACATGGATATGGATGAAGGGAAAACACAAATATCAGCTTGATCCAAAACTTCTGTGTCGTCCTAGAATTTTTCAATGATAGACATTCAGTTCACACTTGTGGTGTGGTCCACTTTAGGTTATGATATGTTTCATTTTTGGGCACCATACCTAAAATTACCTGCTAAGATGGATGGATGGAGTGGATAAAATACGTAAATCACTGTGGGCCCCACATAGTTTACTCCACACAAATATATGCTTCATCTAAAACAGTGGACAGCGATGTGGGCCCCACAGGCAGTGGACAGCGACGGTGGGCCCCATAGCCAGTGGACAGCGACGTGGGCCCCACAGGCAGTGGACAGCGACGGTGGGCCCCACAGCCAATGGACAGCGACGTGGGCCCCACAGCCAGTGGACATCGACGTGGGCCCCACAAGCAGTGGACAGCGACGGTGGGCCCCACAATTTCATTTTTTCTTTAATTTCTAAATCACAATTTGGATTTTAAAATTTAAAATCCCTAATTAGGGATTTTAATTTTGAAATCCCTAAATTAGTGGGCCCCACCAAATAATGGACAGCTAAGGCGGACCCCACATGCAATGGACGATGGAAATCGATGGTGGGACCCACATGCAATGGACGATGGAAAGCGACGGTGGGACCCACCCGGCCACATGCATTGGACAGCGACGGTGGGACCCACATGCATTGGATTTTGGAAGTGGGCCCCACAATGAACAACGAGGAGAGAGGGAGAGAGGGGAAATGGAGGAAGAAGGAAGGGGGAGAGGGTTACCGGAGGTGGCGGCGGCGTACGGAGGCCGGCGGAGGTTCTTGGCAAGCGGCGGTGGGACGCCGGTAACAGATGGTCGGCTGAGATGGGTGGTCGGCAGAGATGGTGCGACGCCGGTGACCGAACGCCGGACGCCGGTGGTCGACGATGAGAGAGACGGCCACGGACAGTGGGGTGGGGTGGGGTTCATTCCAGAGAGAGAGACAGCGAGCGAGAGAGTGAGAGAGAGAGAGAGAGAGAGAGAGAGAGAGGAAGAAATGAGGGGTCGCGCGCTGGACATTAAGTTAAAAGACTTTTACCGACGAAATTTTTCATCGGTAAAAGTAACAAGTTTCGTCGGTAAAAGCCCTTCTCACTTCTTGGCGGGAATCAGGAAAATAACACTTTTACCGACGAACTTCGTCGGTAAAAGTGAGACTTTTACCGACGAAATATTTCGTCGGTAAAAGTGAAGTTTTCACGTTTTTTTTAGCGACGGGTTAATTCGTCGGCAATAATCTTTTTACCGACGAAATAAAAATTTCGTCGGTAAAAGTGTATGGCGGGAATGAATTTGGTGGTGGCGGGAGATTTTTACCGACGATTTTTCCATTTCGTCGGGAAAAATGGTTTTTTCCAGCGAAAATTATTTCGTCGGTAAAAATCCGTTTTCTTGTAGTGGGATCTGGGATGCACTGGCTAATGCCTATAAGCAGAAGTCAGATGCAAAGGTTCGGGCTATGGAATTAGAGTTCCAAGAATACAGGATACCAATAGGTTGCCCTATCAAGGATCATATCCGTAAGATGGAGCAGATGATAGGCGCCCTGAGGAATGTAGGGTGCAAACTAACTGAAAATCAAAAGATTATAGCTATGCACCATTCCTTACCCGAATCACGGGCTCAAATCAAAACGATTCTGAACCATATTGATTCTATTACAACGTTCAGAGACTTTTGTGGCTATCTGGTACGAGAGGTTGAAATGAATGCAATTCAGCCAGGTTCGGCCAAGGCTTTTGCAGCAGAAACCCACAAGCGGAAAGCTAACAAGAGAAAGTTCAAAGCTCGCAAGAAAGCGAAGAAGAACAATCAGGAATAGAAGACCGCAACGCCTCCTCCAAATCCCAAGAAGGGGAAAGGAAAGAGGAAACCTAAAAAGACATACATTACCTGTTTCGTCTGCGAAAATCCCGGCCATTATGCCCGTCAGTGTGCCCATAAAAAGACGATAATTCCTCTGTCACTAGATACTTTGTTTGTAGGCGTTTGTTCTGAGATCCTTTCCATTGATATCCTATCTAACGAGTGGATTTTGGATTCAGGTGCAATAAAGCACGTGACACGAGATCGTCGAGGACTCGAGGAATTTCGACCTATGCCACAGGGAGCTATAGGGTGTACATAGGGAATAACGCTACTGAAGACGTGCTAGGGATTGGTGTTTATCATCTCCGTACGCGCATAGGACACACAATAACCCTCCATGATACTCTTTATGCACCGAGCATGCGTCGAAATTTAATTTCTGTTTCTAGGTTGTTAGTTAGTGGTTTTTACATTCGTTTTTCCAGGACAAGAGTGTCTTTAAGACTCAATAACCTCATCTTTGCATGGGAAAACTTGATTTCAGATTTATTTATTCTAGATGTAGATAATGGTAATGCACCTCTTGCTTTGTCTGCTACATCGAATGACCATGTAGTATCTGAATCTTTAAAATGGCACGCGAGGTTAGGTCACATTAGAAAGGACTGTATGACAAGACTAGCTAGACCTGGTCTGTTAGGTTCATTATCCAAAGTTGATTTGCTATTTTGTGAACATTGTGTATCCGGGAAGACTTCTAAGAAACCATTCCCTAAAGCGACCAGGTCAAAGGGTTTGCTAGAGATAATCCATACGGATATCTGTGGACCCTTAAATGTACGTGCTAGAAATAGATGCCAATACTTCGTCACATTTATTGACGATTATTCGCACTATGGATATGTGTATCTCATCTCACATAAATCTGAGGCTTTTGATTGTTTTCTCAAATTCAAAGCTGAAGTTGAAAATCAGCTTAAGAAAAAGATTAAAATTCTTAGATCTGATAGAGGTGGCGAGTATACATCTGAAACATTTAAATCATACTGTGCAAACGTTGGCATCATCAGGCAATACACTATGGCATATACTCCACAGCAAAATGGAGTTGCAGAGAGAAGGAACAGGACACTATTGGACATGGTCAGGTCGATGATGGCACATGCCAATCTCTCTACCACATTCTGGGGAGACACGCTTCTTACAGCCGTCTACGTCCTAAATAGAGTCCCAACTAAATCCGTTCCTAAGACCCCATATGAGATGTGGACTGGGAGGATTCCTTCTCTAGCCGACCTACGTCTTTGGGGATCTTTAGCATATGTTTTATTGCCTGCTCAGCATAGAAGTAAACTTGATAGTAAAACTATTGAGTGCATATTCATCAGGTACCCAATGCACTCAAAGGGATACGTTCTAGTTTATGAGGATCGTGGAGGATGGACTGAGATTGAATCTCGGGACGTAACCTTCCTCGAAGACAGATACCCCAGCCGAAAGAAACAAAAGGTTTCCACAGAACTTTTTGAAATTCCTGATGTATCTCAGGAGAGTGGGAGTTCTGCTTCTGAAAATGGAGATACTCCTATAGTTCATCAGGACAGTGGGAGTACATCTCAGCAGGCTCCTGAGTTATGTCAAAATGAAAGAGGTTTGATTCCTAGAAGATATTTCGATATCGATGGTCAATCTTTCTCTTGTGTTGCGGTTGACGATGATGAACCTGATTCTTATCAGGATGCGTTATTATCTCCGAATTCGGCTGATTAGGTAACTGCCATGGACGAGGAGATTGCCTCCATGGAGAAGAATAAAGTCTGGGAACTTGTAGATCTGCCTTCCAATCGCAAAGCACTTGGTAACAAGTGGGTACTTAAGATCAAAAGAAAGGCAGATGGTACAGTGGACAAGTATAAAGCAAGATTATTTACAAAAGGTTTTAACAAAAAGAAGGTGTTGATTATGAGGAAACTTTTTCACCTGTTGTAAAATTTTCCTCAATCCGTATGATCTTGTCCATTGTCGCAAGTTTAGACTTAGAGTTATATCAGATGGATGTAAAGACTGCTTCCTTAAATGGTGATTTGGATGAAGATATTTATATGCAACAACTCATAGGTTATGTGGACAAAAAGTATCTAAAGAAAGTCTGCAAGTTGTTACGATCTATTTATGGGTTGAAGCAATCTTCAAGGCAGTGGTACATGAGGTTCCACTTAGCCATCACCACTTTTGGATTCACAATGAGTGAAGAAGATCATTGTGTGTACGTGAAACGGTCTGGAAGATCTTTTCTGATACTATCTCTATATGTAGACGATATCCTATTAGCTGGTAATGATATGCAACTGTTGATGATGTCTAAAGATTGGCTTTTCTTGAACTTTGAGATGAAAGATCTTGGTGAAGCCAACTTTATTCTAGGGGTTAAAATCATCAAGAACCGTTCTAGGAGATTCTTAGGCTTGTCACAAGCCACTTACATATAGAAGATCTTAGAGCGATTTAGGATGGAAAATTCAAAAGCTGTTGAAACCCCTATGGATAAAGCTACCAAGTTAGACAGGAAATCTTGTCCCCAGACAGAAGCTGAGAAATCGGCAATGTCCTCAGTACCTTATGCGAGCGCAGTAGGCAGCTTAATGTATGCTATGCTTTGCACCAGACCGGATATAAGCTATGCAGTTGGCATAGTCAGCCGTTACCAAAGTAACCCTTGGAATCCTTCAGGAGACTTTTAGATTTTGATGTTTCCCTTACGATGTTAAATATCTCACTGAAAATAAATTATTTAAGAATATTTATTATAAACTATTTAATGTAAAAGTATAAAACCAACTTGTTCTTCTTTCCCCAAGCAGTTGTCACATGGTTACTAAAAAGTTGGTAGAAAATCTAAAAGCTAAAATATTCATCTGTTAGTATTAAACATCCATAATTACTAGTCCCTTTTCCTACCGTAAAGAGATGAATTTCAAAGAAATTCTTGGATACACTAACTTTGAAAGTCTTCAAAACTGCACTACGACTCCACCTGCCTCCTTTTTTATATTAAAATCTTTCAATTGGTGATTACCGTAGAAATGCAATTAATAGAGTATCAAAACTAAGTAGAGAATACAGTCATAATGAATTCACAAACTGCATAAGTAAAAACACATTTCCAGAGGATGGTGATTTGATATGTTTGGGATTGCCCAAACATCCATACTTATGGAAACCATGAAAAAAAATTCACCATCTTAAGAATTGTTGGACCTACAGTGGGAGTTAAAGAAGGCTCATATATGCTAACTCGAATGTTTTTAAATGGTTCAGCCCACCTAATTTTTGGATCAACATGATTTTCAAGTGCCAAGGAGAACATGAGGAGGCGCACATGATGGACGCATTGGATGTCATGCACACATCACAGTGGGCCATACACATCACATTGTAGGTTAAGCTAAACCTACAAAGCGCGTTGTAGTTGATCCATTGTTGTAAACTCAGTAGTGCCCCACCACAATTTTTGGATTCCAAAGAATTACATTCTCAGTACCTAAATAAGACAAACGATATCTCTTTATTAGGGACTATTTCCTGAAAACAAAATCCTTTAAGCCTACCATTTACATGTCTTAGATGTCTAACAAACATCAGACATTGGCAGGAAAGATAGGGCTACATATGAAGCCCAATGCACCCACCTTATCACAGGTGTGATGTGCTCCTTTTCATGTTTAAGCGCCACAAGTGATTTTGGATTTAAATATGCTGCCAAGAAGATGTGGTTTCCAATGTTGAATCAATGCTCTCTTGTGATGCAGAAATAGAGGAACTGGAAAGGGACAGTTCCATAGATGTGTACTATCAAACTTTCAAAACTCCTGGTGCTGTGTAAAGTTCCAGTCTGTCCTAGACATTAAAACAAAATTGCCAAATGAAGAACAAAAAAACAGGAACCCCACTTTAATCACGTGGATGTCAGTTAATAAAGTAGCCATCAATTAATAAGATTGGGAAGAAACACTAACTAAATTCTAATAGCTAGAGAACTTCAGCATGTTGAGGTTGATTAGTTGAATGGTTATATGCATTTCATGAGATAGAAAATTGTTTTTATAACCAAGCACAAAGCTTGGTTATACTTGATGTACTCCACTCCAAAAATAAAACGATAAGAGAAGTAGCAAGAACTTGAGAGCTTACTAAAAAATTCCTTCTCCAATGTTGAAATCTTGTCCATTTTCTCCATTTTCTTCTTTGTTCCAGCAACTAAACATTGACAAAAGAAGAAGAAGAATATTATCTATCACATGGGTTTAACTTCACTAATAAAATCTGTAAAAACATAATATTGTTCACTTCTGTGGTTGATACAAAAGTCTTTTGCTATCAGGGTCATAATCTTCTATTCCTTTGAAAAAGGCCCCATCTGATATTTCTCTAGTAGAAAAAAAATAACAGGGTAGGCAGTTCACATTCCATACTAGATGGCGCTGATTTTGCTACCTTTGAAATTGATGGGTCAATTCAGTATGTTGGAATTTGACGATTTCTAGTTGCGTGCAGGATGTGAGGTTGATCTATGCTTTGTATCTATTTTGTTAAATGCACTACGCCAAAATCGCATTTTTGCGACGGACCAAGTTCGTCGCAAATCCATATTAGCGACGAATTTAGTCCGTCGCATGGTCCGTCGCAGTTAACTATGTGGCAAATTTTAAACGGCGGATTAAGTCCGTCGCATTCAAACCACGGATTAAGTTCGTCGCTAAATTATGTAAAGCGACGGATTTAGCGACGGATATTGATCCGTCGTACAAAAGTGTTGCGACGGATATCGGTCCGTCGTACAAAATTGTTGCCATGGATACTGGTCCGCCATTAAATTTATGGGCGACAGCGTGATTGTATTTTTTTTAAGGAATTGTAGCGACGGGTTTGGTCCGTCGCTAAATTTTCTGAACCGCACCTGTAATGTTTGAATTGTTTCTTGAATCTGTTGCACCCGATAGTCATCCAAATTATTTTAAAAAAAAAAAGAAAAACTAAAACCTAACAAATCATCATTATATCATATATGAAACTTAAAAATCCTTACATTTCTAGTGAAAAATAATATTAATATTTGTTACAAATCTACACATTGAAGTGAACCATTCTCCATAGAATGAGGAACTAGGCTGTATTTTGTCCCCAATATTGAAACCAATCTCTTGACCATACGTGAAGCTAGCCTTCATTTCTAATCTTTCCTCTATAGCTGCTTCCACCTCATACGTTAGCAAATCCATCAACTGGCCCACCTGCAAAATCCAGAATATAAAACATAAAGAGTATCAGTATTATAATGTAAGAACAAAAAAGGAAAAACAACAACAAAAGACAATGAAGCACCACCTACTCGTAAGAAATTCTAGGTGACAAGCTTGATAACTATTATATATGCATGATGAAGCTTCAGTACTGGGATGAAATCGGAAACCTGGAGGCAATTCCATTTGATCCTCTTTGGATAGAGCATTCACAAACAAAGGCAGCAAGCAGAGAAACTTTTTCTATTACATAAATTTTTAATTGATTAACAGATGACCACCATACAAAAGCAAAAACAAAATAAAAAACAAAAGAAGAAAAAAAGAGAGAGAAGTGCTACCATGCAAACTTTCATGAACATGTATTTGCATACAGTAATTTGTACAACCACAAGAGAGTTCAATCAGTTCAAGAGAGATTAGTCTGCATTCAGTAGAGAAAGGAGATACTAGCTTAACAGAGAACTATTAAATATTGATTAGGAAGTTCAAACAAAATCATCATGTAGCTACCTTCAAGTTGGGAGTAGAAGGATCGAACAGCCTCATGTTTCGTGGGAATGCACTTACAATAACATTCTACATTTGAATGCAACTGGGTGGAATCACATCACGGAAGCTAAAATGATAATCACAAAGGAACTCCGAGAAATCATGAAGTAGTACTAAGAGCACCCTTAGAGTGCCTTTGTACAGAAAGTGAACCTGCCCAAAAGTAATAATAGAGATAAAAATGTCAGACTCCACTAAGAGAAAAAAAACTGATTTATTTTTTTTCTTTTCTTTTTAAAGGTAAGGAATTCCATTTTCTATACCAATCATAAGTAAATATAAAGATAATAATGAGACAAACCGATTCCCCAAGTTCAACATTCCTCAAGTATGGCTCCATGAATTTGAACAAGTCTACAACTAGGCGCTAAACCAAAGGCCAACCCTTCTGAGAGTTGATTGTTAACAATTTTGGCGTGAAACTCTTGTAGCTCACTAACTCGAGCCATGCAAAGCTGAAAGAACATCAATCAGATTACCAACCTCATTGAGGAAAAATAAAGAAAGAACATTTCTCATGCAGAATTAATGAATGATCAAATACATTATAGAACTTGAATACTTATCGAGCCATAGGAACATAAATGACATTGTTGGGCTGATCATCATTGTGGTCCATTTCTCCTCAATCCACTTCACCACCTATTTAGGATTTCAAACATGAAAAAATCCATTAAATGAATAAATCAAGTAGCATATGTAATATTAATCTTTAAAAGTCTAGAAGTTGAAGATTTGATGAATGTTATTTCTTCACAGCTCTAGAGAAAGAAAATATTCAATTTCAACTAAGAGAATTGCTAGTATAATGCTTGGATTTTGTACAAGGTGGCCGGGCCTGCTGGGTTGTATTTATTCAAGTTGAGTAGCCAGCTTAAGACCAGCCCATTGCTAGTCCTGCTCGTAAGGTGAGGATAATGGAGATCCAGTCACAGCGGGATGTGTTTTTGAAAATATTCTGCTCTTTAGTAACAGACGCAAGGGGTTTTGGTAAAAAAAAAGCTACAGCTAGGATCTTCTGGGGCCAATGATTTTGATGGCTGGATTAATATACAAGTGTCATGCACGACGTTAATGGTGACCACCGGTTAAATGAGGATGGGGTGGCAATGGGACAGCCAGGCTAAGTGTGCCTATTTCTCAATTGGGCCTGAAGGGTAGTTCGAGATTTGGCCTATTTAATGATCAGTTGAAATCAAGCCCTAGGAAGCCTTGATTGTCTGGTAGATATCAATTACAAATTGGCCTGGTTCCAGTAGAAATTGTTGTGGAACCTGGGCCTCATGGATCTATTGTTTAGATCTGAGCCATGGACAAGCCCTAGTGGACACTGGTTATTAAGCCATGCAAACCCGATGAGCCAAGGCTATAGAGAGGTTACCTGACTACGGGTGCACCCCATGCACTATCCTACTCTAGAGAGGATGGCCCTGCAATGGTTTATTAATCAGGCTTCAAAATCAAGCCCATATCCAAACTAACAGACTTTTATTACAAATTTGGACCCATTCTGCCTGACCAGTATCCAGCTTACCTGAAATCCAAAAGGCCAACTAGTGTGTTATCAATGAGTGAAATTGAAAACCAAAGTCATCTAGTGTCTCTCCAATCTTACTAGCAAACACTTAAAAAAAGATGGTAGTGCACAAGTTCAAGTACCTGACATTCGAAGTGCATAAGAACCTCTAGTACAACACTTAAAAAAAAACATAGTTAAGAGAAACCATAGCAAATGCCAATATTACTACTAGAAGATGAGGATTCACTTCCCTAGATGTTTTCAGCAAACTTGGCAAATATTCTACATGCAAAAAGTTTCTTAATGGAGGCAGCCAAGTTCAATGCTAGATACGCAGTGCTTCCACATAAAAGCCCCAAATACATTCATATGCAATTTATTCGTGTCCAAGAAAGTGGAGCATGATACAAGTGAACTAGAAGTCAAAAGGAAAAAATTACAGAATTTTCCTTCTCTAGATCATTCCAGAAGACATAGAACAGTGGAGCCAAATCTTCATTCATTCCTTGCACATATCTTATACCAGGATTTTAGCTTTGCGTATAGAAAGATCCTAGCCATTGTAACAGCCTTGGTTAAATGTGGACTGTTGCCACATTTTCTTTCATAACAACCTATTGATTGTCACTAATTGTACTAAGAAGTTCACATCTGCAAGACTATTTGAATAGTTGGCGCATTGCATGGACCTTCCCAACTATTGCCCATTTAAACAACAGTTTGGATCGCAGAACTCGAGAACCCACTCTGTTCAAAGTTGTACACTAGCACTTCTAAGTAATTATGGGAGCTTTTGTGATTGGCCTAGCAATGTTGCAGCTAGGGCCCACTGGTCGGATAGTCAGGATCACCTTACCACCAATTTTTAAGTTATGGACCTACTGATTTTTTAAGTTATGACATCTAGGTTCTCTGTACATGGTTGTGTGGAAATAATTACATGATTCATTAATGCAGCTCTGTTTAGGAGAGACTGGCCCATGAATTAAAAAAAAAACCTTAGGAAAGGATAAAATGTTTCAGTACCACACTTGGAGGTGTAACATAAACAGTTCTAAATTGGCACGTGTACCGAGATTGATTGAGTGAACAGTAAAAGTCTTATACTGTAACTGCTAAACACGCAGGATGGTCCGCTCAACAAATGATATTTCCAGATTGATTCCATTCATCAGTCATACATTCACATCAATAAACACTGACCAGCTTGTAGGACCAGTTGTGGACAAAAAAGCAGACTGCAGAAATCATTAGTAAAAAATCAATGGCCAGATGATTTAGAGTCATTTCCAGATCCTCCAATCAATAGTGAATTTGGGCTACGCTCTTCCAATGGGACCCGCGATTCAAACAAATTGCGACACATGAGATAAATGATTTCCCAAACTATCCTTTAGAAGAGCATAAAACCTTCAATATCTTGCAGTAATCTTGTTTTGTGTATTGCTCTCCACGGGAAATACGTGTAATTTTTCCAAAAGAGAAAGGAGTGTAGCTTTTTGTGGAATCATTGATAAGCAAGACAAATGAAGGTCCACCCACCAGGGGTTGGATTACATAGACCCTGTCCAACAGATAGGTGGTAGCCCAAAAACAAGACTTATTAAATTAAACTAGCATTTGATTCCTTGACCTTATTGGTTGAATTAGGTTGATTGGCTATTTATTCCTTGACCTTATTTCACACACACACACACACACACACACACACACACACACACACACACACACACACACACACACACACGTGTGTGTTTTCTAGATATGGAGGCATAATTTGGACAGTTCAATCTAATTAACATGTTTGCCATGATGGCATTTTTTATGCATGTGCATCAACACCCACTCAAGCAGAGTATCAAAATTTTCTCCTCAGAGATGAGTCAACTCAGTTGTGTCGATGGTTGGACTAGCTTGGACCAGATACCTCACTGGAAAGGGTAGGCTTAAAGTCCGAGATTCAAATCAGTGGTCCATATAGCGAGCCATGGGCTCCATTTGAACAACAAAAAGTTATCAGCTCTATGGCAGTATTTCTACTCTTGGTTTTAAAATAAATGGTATTTATACTATTGTATACCAAATGCAGAAAGATGGGTGTATACTAGTAGAAGAGGTGAAAATGAAGAGCACAAGTGCCATTGAGAGAATGAAGAGTTGATCTGCGACACATGCAGCCAAGGTGGCGTATATGTGGGATCATAGCAGCTCATCAGGTGAAGGCCACCACTAACAAGGTATGGTAAGAAATCAAGATGGTTCACAACCCGTTTTCTCTGCCCAATTAATTTCAGGTCAAAATTGGTCTCAAGCCAAAATTGGGCCCACAGTCCTCTCATTAAGTATAAATACATCTGAGGGACTCTGTGGGACCACAGAGCAATTGGACCATCAGCTGTGGGCCCCACAGTGTGATGGACCTGCATTTTTAATCATGCCAAGTCATTTAGATGGAACAAGCTTATATAAACAGAAGAAATGGCACAGTGTGAAAGTCCCTGATAGAATGAAAGAAGTCGCGAATGAGATCCTAACATGACATACAAAAATTAGAACCGGAATTTGAATTTTGTGAATTTTGATGCAACCAAAGCATCCTTGCCCATGAACATAAAAACCAACATAAGAGGGCATTACAGTGTGACACGGCTAAGGGGAAAAGATGATAATGGAAGAGGAGGCTTTGCTACCTGTGATGAAGGTGCTGACTTGCCAGGCACGACGGTATTTCCTGGTCCTGGTCCAATAGCCTGTCTACTACTGATATACCAGAAATGGATATACCAGAGTTTCTAAACAAGAAAAAAGTTAGCTGCCTGTCATAGAGAAATGGATATACCAGTCAATAAGAAGGAAGAGAGCAAGCTTACAAATGAATCGCCAAATGCTTCAACTGCGTGGAGCCTTTCTTCGTGCATATCTTCTGTCATAATTGGTGCATCCTAAATATTAAAGAGAGATTATATAATGCAATAGTGAAACATTCAAGAGAATCTAAATATATCCAAATCAGGAATGAGAAACCTGGGTATATGGGGAATGCATCCGTTGGTATGAATTCAGAAGCATCAAGGACCCCACAGATGTGATAAACTATAAAAGAAAAAAGAAGAAGATGAAACCATCGCAGATGTGTCAGTTGCCCAAAATCAAATTAATGGGCTTTTTTTTTTTTGAAATAGTTGGATGTTTTTTGTGCTTCACTATCCAATTAATGTCAACCAATATGTTATTCTGATAATCAAATAAGTTTTAATCTTTGGTTGGTGATGCATCTAAAGAGGGACACCAACGGACAGGTTCGCTGTTTTCCAATCAAAACACTTACAATCAGTGGCCTACAAATAAATTGTTTGGATCTTCCGATCCAGGAAAGTTTTCAGTGGATCCTCCATAAACAGTGGGACCCATCATATCAACAGCTTGGATCATCATCCCTTGGCCCCACCATGAAAATGGGGCTAGAGAAGGAGTACTAATCTGGAAAACCCAAACACTACATGTTTTTTGTGACATAGAGCTAAAACCACATAGAACATGTGATTAAGAGTCCACTTTTTACAACATTTCACAACAATTACGGATCATCTACTCAGATCTTATTGTCTCATTTGCATTTCACATCATCCCTTTTTCCTAACAGCTGATTTAAAATTTGAAATCCAACCAAACATCATCTTTTGAAACAAAAAAATAAAAATAAAATAAAATATATCATCCCATCTTGGTTTTAAATATAGAATGCATGGTCATTTTCCTAGCAATTGTGCCGTCCCGTCTTTTCATTTCCCCATGCCTATCTAGCATTGATTAGAAAAAAAAAAGAAAAAAGAAAAAAAAAAAGAAAGAAAAAAAAAACACCGTTTGGTTATGCCCTCAAATACATTTCCATTTCCTGAAAATGCAAGTTTGAAATAAATTCCACAAGGAGTTTTGCATGAAGATACAAGTCTTTGACATCGGGGCCATTCATTAGGTGGGACCCACAAAGTAGATGGAAAGTCCTGAAAATAAAAATGGTTGAACATGGATTGTTGGTCATTTTTGTCGTATCATTCTTATTTTCTCAAACAGATGTGGTCCACCTAAGGAGTGATGCTAGCCTAATTTGGGCCAGATAGAACTGAAATAGTGCGGTGATTGAATCCTCACAATTACTACAATTGCATCTCTGATAGCCAATGGTTTGAAGTTGAATTCAACAGAACAGAGGCATCACATACCTGGAAAAAAATCAAAACAACAATAAAAATGGTTGCATCTCATATATAAACCAGAAAAACCCACATTTTCCATCATTTCTCAAGTGGTGGTGATTCATTCAGTGCACATGTGACATACATGAAGTAGATCATCCAGACCATCTAAATAATGGGCCCCATTACTGGAGTGAAATCCCAAAACACACACTCATCTAATGATCCTGACAATCGAATCAGTGACCATCAAATGGATGGTTGTAAAGAAAATGAACTGTGGACGAAATTCATCAGTCAAAATCAGATGGTTAAGATTGTCTGATCAGTGTGATTATTGGGATATGCTACATCCACAATGGGGCTAGCAATTTGGATGGTCTAGATGAAGGTACATTGTGCACATAAAAGAAAGTAGGCAACATTGAAAGGAAAAACAAAAGAGATCATGATCCATTGAAAATAAGAACCTGAGAGAAAATAGAGATATTGTTGACTGCCTTTGCTAAATAAATTTGTTGTTCCATCTACATAAATAGCAGTTTAAGTAAGCCTCCATAAGATAAAATACTAAATTAGAATAAGAAAAAAAAATTCAATATTACATGAAAATATCAGAAAAGCAAATTCCAATGAAAACAACAATATCAAAAGGATCTACAAACAATGCCATGGACTCAGAGAAACCACGGCTAGAAAATGCAATTAACAGGGGAATTTTGGTGTACCAATCCGATCAGATCTGGACGGTCTGGGATGTTAGATGTGTGGGGCCCAGCGTGATGTGTGGATGACATTCAATCTGTCCGTCACTTGCATTGCTCATGATCTCTTTGGAGTCGAAATATCTGGCCCATCCAACAGGTGGGCCACTGTAAATTACAGGCGTAAAACCTCTACAAGGACATGGTGTGGCCCACCTGCATTAGGGATTGCAAAGCCCTGATTAGGGATTGCAAAACCCTGATTAGGGTTTCAACACTCAATGTTGGAGAGAGAGAGAGAGAGAGAGAGAGAGAGAGAGAGACTTCATACCAGCAGGCAACGGCTATTGAGCTTGGAAGCTGAAAAAAACCACGGAAGAGGGGATGGGAGGCGTGGAAGCTTGGAAGCTGCAATGGCCACGAGAGCGGGATGGGAGTAGTGGATTTTTGGAGAGAGAGAGAGAGAGAGAGAGAGAGAGAGAGAGGGAAACAGAGAGACAAAGGGAGGAGGGGGGGAGACGGTAGAGATAGAGGTGGGCACAAACCAAGCTAGCTCGAAAGCTCGGCTTGGATTGGTTTGAAAAAGCTTGGCTTGGATTGGTTCGAATGGAAGTTCAAACCAAACCAAGCCTGTGAGTCAAGCTCGTTTGAGAAAACAAACCAAACTCAAACTAGGGTAGTTCCGGCTCGGCTCGGCTCGAAGCTCGAAGCTCGATTTGATTCAGCTCGGTTTGATTCGGCTCGTAGATTATAAGCACACTGTTTCCTGTGGTGTGATCCACTTGAGCTTTGGATATGATTCCATTTTGGGATCATGTCCTAAAATGATATGTAAAACAGATGGATGACATGGATAATACATAATACATATACATGATGACATGGATAATACATAATACATAATACATAATACATATACATGATGACATGGATAATACATAATACATATACATGATGACATGGATAATACATCATACATATACATGAATGCACACTGTTTCCTTGCACTTGTAAAATTATGCTTGGGTACTTTTGTTTGGAAAATACTCTTACATGTCTATTTTGAAGGTGCACTCTTTTGGAGGATGTTAAACATCATATAGTAAGATATGTTTGTACTTTTTTTTTCTAACTTTTTAAATTCTTTTCTATTTAAGTGAATAAGGAAAAAAAAGAGCCACCGTCTATTTGAACTTGGCCCGGCCCGGTTCGAAATTTTCAACCAAGCCGATCCTGGCTCGAACCAGATTTTTCTGGAGCAAACCAAACTCGGGCCGCATGGGTCGGCCCGAAACCCAAACCAAACCGATTCACAAACTGCGGTGGTCCAGAAACAAACCAAACCAAACTAGGGCTAACAAGGCTCGGCCCGGATCGTTGCCCACCTCTAGGTAGAGAGAATGAGAGGGAATGAGGATTTGGGGTTTTTCAGAGCGGGATGGGAGTAGTGGAATCGGACTGCATGCGAAGTAACTCCGCATGCTCTTATCGTGCGGAGTAAACTCGGGCCCACCTAGAATGTATGTGCTTTATCTATTCCGTCCATATGTTTTTCCAGCTCATTTTAGTGGTTGAGCCCAAAATTTAAGCATATCTAAATCTCAAGTGGACCATGCCACGGGAATTAGTGGGAATAATGATTTCCACCGTTGAAACCTTCCCAGGCCCTACAGTGATGTTTATTTGTCATCCAACCTGTTCATAAGATCACATGGATATGGATGAAGGGAAAACACAAATATCAGCTTGATCCAAAACTTCTGTGTCCTCCGAGAAATTTTCAATGGTAGACATTCAGTTCACACATTTCTTATGGTGTGGTCCACTTTAGATTTTGATATGCTTCATTTTTTGGCACCATACCTAAAATTTTCTGTTAAGATGGATGGACCGAGTGGATAAAATACGTGAATCACTTTGGGCCCCATAGAGTTTACTCCGCACGATAGCGTGCGGAGTTACTCAGTACGCAATCCACTTCCAGGGGAGGGGGCGTGAATTAGGTGTAACCCCGGGAACAGCTTAGTGGGTGTTACCCCCACCGTATGGCCCACATGGATGATATTATGTATATCCATGCCGTCCATCTGTTTCTATAGCCCATTTTAGGATGACTTTCCAAAAATTATGTAGATCCAAATCTCAAGTGGACCATAACACTAGAAATAGTGTGATTGAGTGCCCCACCATTAAAAATTCCAAAGAGCCCATCGTAAGGTTTCTTAATGTTTATTTGCAATCCAAGCTCTTGATAATGTCAATAAAGTCTTGATGAAGGGAAAATATAAAGATCAGATTGATCCAAAACTTTTATGGCCCACAAAACATTTTTAATGGTTATACATCACTGTTTCTAGTGGTATGGTCCACCTAAGATTTGGATCTTCTTAGGATTTTGGATCACATCCTAAAATGATATGAAAAAAGAGATAGACGGTGCTGATATATAAAAACTACATCAAGATGGGCCCCACATGGTTAGGGTAACACCCACTAAGCTGTTCGTAGGGTAACACCTAATTCACACCCCTTGGATATTGATGCTTGGCTATGGGGCCACTGGCCGGTGCTTTGTGGGCCTCACCATGATATATGTGTTTTATCCATGCTATCTAGCCATTTCTGAAGATCATTTTAGTGCTTGATCCAATAAATGAGCCAAATCTAAATCTCAGGTGGACCACACCACAGGAAAATAGTATTGATTGGATGTCCACCATTAAAAACCTCATAGGGCCCACTATATTGATTATTTGACATCCAACCTCTTGATTAGGTCATACAGACCTGGATGTAGGTAAAAAACAAATATCAGCTTGTTCCAAAACTTCTGTGGCCCCCAATAAGTTTTTGATATTGGGTGTTCTATTAACACTGTTTCTTGTGATGTGGTCCACTTGAGATTTCGATCTACCTCAAATTTGGGCTCGTACCATAAAATGATCTACGAAAATGTATGGATAGAGTGGATGAAACACATTCATCGTGGTGGGGCCCACAGAGCACCGATCACTAGGCATTGAGTGGTGGCAGGGTCACTAGCCAATTCGCATCCGTTATCCTAACGGTATGAGCCCAAGTTGATGTATTTTATGTATATCTAATCCATCCATCTGTTCTTTTATATCATTTTAGGATGCAATAGCAAATATTAAAAAGACCAAATTCTCAATGACTAGATTAGAGTTTGTGGTCCAATGACTATACATTTATTAGGTTTTCACGAGGACAACAAGTTGCAGCGCAATTTTGACCTAAAAATTTGGCCTAATTTGGAAATCTAATCCATTCACTCTATCCTATTCATTAATAACTTTGATTTGACTGGTCACTTGCCCTGATCAAGTTTTAGATGAGAAAGATACTGAATAGATAAAATTGATCAACACTATGATGGGCCATATCTTGTGACCTAACCGTTAGATTTGAGTGAAATTTAATCTAAACATCTAAAGTCATTTACTTTTCAATTTGGACCAATCAGATTGTCCAAAATTTGTCTAGCTCTAGACAAACTGATTGTGCACATTTAAAGAGTCTTTTGGACGGATATGTTTCGGGCTGAATTTTGTTTTCAATAATAATTAGCATGTTCTAAACATATCTGACGATTCATATCAAGTTTAGGATGACTTGATCATAGAATTTGATCAATCTCATCATTATAAGTTTTCCTTACAATTAATTACATCATTATATTAGGGCCTTCGTTTTTTGCACCAATGAACATGTGTGTATGTATAAACCAATTTGATAGCCAGCTAACTGAATGAGTGTAATTTTTCATTTTCAACTATCCAATAAATGTCCACCAATAAATTTGGCCCACTCATTTCAAATTTCTCACTTTTGTTTAAATCACAATTTTTTTCCAACTTTTTTTTTCAAAATATAAAATCTCTTCTTTTTTTTTTATCAAACTTCTCAACTTTTTTTTTTTCAAAATACAAAATCTCAATTTTTTTTTAAATCTCAAATCTTCGTTTCCCTTTCAAATCTAATTTTTTTCGAACTTTTTCAAACTTATCAAAAATTTATTTTTTTTAATCAAACTTATCAATTTTATTCAAACTTCTCAATATTTTAAAAATGTTAATTCTTTTTTTTCAAAACACTAATTTCTTTATGACAATTTCTTTTCCAAAATGTCAATTTTATAAAAATATAATTTCTTTTCAAAAATTAATTTTTTTTAACTTATCAATTTTATTCAAACGTCTCAATTTTTTTCTTTTTAAAATGACCTTTTTTGTCTAAAAATGTTACTTTTTTTTCTAAAATCCTAATTCTTTTTTAAATCTCAATTTTTTTTTTAATCTGATTTTTCATTAAACATTGTCGATTTCTTTCCAACTTCTCAACTTTTTTTTTCGAAATCACAATTTTTTTGAACTTGTTAATTTTTATTTTCAAATTTTTAAATTTTTTTTTATCAAAATCTCCATTTTTTTACACCACCTTTTTTTCTTCAAAATTTCAATTTTATTTCAAACTTCTTTAACTTTTCAAAATGTCAATTTTTTAAAGCTTCTCAATTTCTTTTCAAAATGTCATTTTTTTTTATCAAACTTCTTAATTTTTTCAAAATACAAAATCTTAATTTCTTTATAAAAATTTCACTATTTTTACAAACTTATCAATTTTATTCGAACCACTTAACTTTTTCAAATGGCCATTTTTTTCTTCAAAAATCTCAATTTTTTTAATCTTATTATTTTTCAACGTCTCAGTTTTACTAAAAAATTGTTAATTTATTTTCGAACCTCTCAACTTTTTATGTTTGAAAATCACAAATTTTTTTTAAAACTTCACAATTTTCTTCTTCAAAGTGTTTAATTTTGTGAAAATTTGAAAAGAAATTTCAAACATATTAATTTTATACAAATTTCTCAATTTTGTTTTTAAAACCTCTTAACTTTTTTTTTTAAATTACAAAACCTATCATTTTAAATATCAATTTTTTTAATTTTTTAAAAATATCAGTTTTTTTTCCAGTTATCTCATTTTTCTTAAATTTTATTTTGCGACGAATCATATCCGTCGATAATCTTAATGGCGTTCTTTGGGGGATGTTTTGGGGCTGGGATTAGCGACGAACCAAGTTCGTCGTTAAACAGCGACGGAGTAGGTTCGTCGGAAATTATCATTTTGCGACGGACTATGTTCGTCGGTAAACCCCGCGACGACATCCCGACTTAATTTCACAAAAGCGACGGAATATTTTCAAATACGACGAACGAGGACCGTCGTTAAACTAAGCAATGTTTGCGACGGACAATGTTCGTCGCAAAATCCGTCGCAAATTTGCCTTTTCACATAGTGATGGAGGTGTTTGGATATGAAGCAAGCCCGATCACAATGGCTAGCATGCTCTCAAGATGTGCTCAGCTATGGTCTTTGCAACTCAGGAAAAGACTCCATGGCTATATCCTTAGAAAAGCCTCGAAGTGAAAGCTTTCGTTGGGACTGCTATGATAGACATATATGCTAAATGTAGAACCATAGAAGCAGGTCTCGGCTATGCTAACGTATTACTGGCGGATGATGATGCATGAAATTGCTAGGTATGATCAAGATGGTTTATTGTTTGTGATGTGGCCATGGTCCACCATGTTCGTGAGGTAGGCCCCATGTTGAATGTGCCCTGGCCTAAACATTAGGCAGGACCACTTATCGGTGGGTGGCATATGTAGACTGTCAATTGTTGGTTATCCTTTCCTATATAGTCATTTTTCATTCTCATGAATGGAGCATGACCAGAAAATTGCACTTGTCACATGATCCTAGCAGTCCAATTAAAGGCCATCAAATAGACTATTAAAATGAAAAATGGATGCCAATCCAAATTCAATGTCAATATCAGATGGCTAGTGTCATCTTGTGACTGTTGGGACGTGCTCCATCCATTATAAGGCTGGTGATTCAGATGGTCAGGATTGAAATACAGGTTGTCATATGAAGAGGAAATGCTCTCATACATTTCACTCTCAATGGACGACAAAGGCAAAGCAACTGCATATTGAGTTGTTCACGAACTGTTTAGTTAAACCATTGATATGGTGGGCCAAAGATAGCATGTTCCAAACTTGAATCCTTTTTGGGTATCACCCATCAAAGGTGGCATGGGCCATTATATTGATGGTTTTGGATTAATGAGAAATAACCCCATCAATTGCTACAACTCCAATGTAAAACATTGTCTGGATGTATAATATAGCAAACTTGGTTTCCATCATCTGTGCAAAACATTGGTACAGAGATGTTTGAACAAGTTATAGAAGGCTTTTTATGTTTGACCTTGAACAAAGGTTTTGGCGGTATGGAAGGAGAGTGGAAAGAATGCATGTAGGAAACGTGTATCCCTGTTTCTTTCAAATATGCCAAAGGGAATTACATTGTTGGTAGTCTGCAGTTTGTATTAGGATGATACAATGAACATATTAGACAATAAGCATATGCTTTTTATCCCTGCCCAAGTGTTCAAAAAATAAATGCATATGATATTTATTAGATTTTATGGTGCATAAAATCATTGAAAATTGGCCTCTTTGTTTCTTCTTTTTCTTCCTCTTCTTAAATTATGCAATACAATTCATGTTAGTAGTCTTCAGTTCTGTATGAAAAAATCCAGTTTGTGAAAGTTTGTAAACATTTCCTTTTATTGAATGGGTCGTGAATACATTTTATTTTCCTGAAAGATAATACGTTATTATGCCACAACACTAAAAAGAGAAAAGGGAAAAACAAAAGCGAAATAGGAAAAAGAAAAGGAAAAAAGAAGAAAAAAAAGAAAATGGAAAAATCAAACAAATGTAGAAAAAAAAAGTACAGAAAACCTAAACTACTAAGAAAACAAAACAAAAAGAGAACAGAAAAACCAAACAAACCTCGAAAACCAACCAAATGAGTCATGGGACAAGCTTTTCATTTAATATTTTGTATTGATATTTTTCTTTAAATTTGATCTTTTGATTTTTAACATTGCAAAAATTTCAGATCAATGGAGATCCGGTGTTTATGACTGGTAACTTTCAGGAATTTAAGGCAGAAAACCAAGCAAATGATTAATGGGACGAGCAGAATGCCATGACCAATATAGCTGTGTATATTTCTGTGATTTCAATAAAAAGGATGGAGTTTGTCACTTTATTGATTATGTCAGCAATAACATTCATGAAATTAATGTTGTTCTTCTTCTTTCTTTCGAGACTATCTTGACAGCATTGATAATTCAGCACCAGCTAGCATTGATAATTCAGCACTAGAGGGTTCGACTTCTAAGTACATCTTTAGTAATTTGCCTATTTTTGGTTGTGTGCAAGTTTGATTCCTCAATTTTTGTAGTAATCTGGAAAATTAAGAAAATAGTAGTATTTATTGGAAGATGAATTTGATGCCTTTGATTGTTGTGTTTGAAAAAATAGATTGCAAAGGTGATAGATGAGTTTATCACACAAGTAGGTAAAACATCAGCGATTAGACAAGTATGTAATTCATGCCCTACTAAGGTTTCAGGTGTTGTAATGCCCACAAACTTGTTAGTGTTAGACATGGAAGATTTTGAAATAATCTTAGGAATGGATTGGTTGATGAAATATCGTGCCCATATCGACCGTTCAACGAAGATAATCTCTTTTCAAATACCTAAACAACCTTCGTTTCAGTTTTTGGGCAAGCAGAAAGAGAAATCCCCTATGGGTTTATTAATGTCAGTGGTTACGAATGACGATAGTAATGATCAGTCAAAAAATTATGTGGACCATATTCCAGTAGTTTGCGAGTTCAATGACAAATTCCAAGATATACCAGAGTTACCTTAATGTCGAATGGTAGACTTTGGTATTGAGCCTGAGACTGCATTCGTGTCTATGGCCCCATACCGAATGGTACCAATGGAGTTAAAAGAATTGAAGGAGTAGATTAAAAAGATTATGGATCAAAGATTTATCCGTCCTAGTGTGTCGCCTTGGGGAGCACCTGTTTTGTTTGTGAAGAAAAAAGATGGCTCAATAAGATTGTGTATAGACTACCGATAGCTTAACAAAGTTACTATCAAGAACAAATATCCTTTATCCAGGATAGATGATATGTTTGACCAGTTAAAGGAGGCCAAGTACTTCTCAAAGATAGATTTGCGATCAGGTTATCATCAGTTGAGGGTCAAGGAAGAGGACATTCAGAAGACTATTTTCTAGACTCGGTACGAACACTACAAGTTCTTAGTCATGCAGTTTGGGTTTACTAACGCCCCGACAATTTTCATGGACCTAATGAACCATGTATTCAAACCGTATTTGGATCAATTCATAGTGGTGTTCATTGATAATATTCTGATATATTTAAAGACTGAAGAGGAGCATAAGCAACAATTGTATGCAAAAGTAGAAAAGCATGAGTTTTGAAAAGAGGAATTTAAATTCTTGGGCCATATAGTTACTCATGGAGGTATAAAAGTTAACCTGTCAAAGATTGAGATGGTTTGGAACTGGCAAAGACCTGTAAATGTCTCAAATATACGTAGTTTCCTGGGATTAGCAGGTTACTATAGACCCTTTATAGAAGGATTCTCCAGCATAGCAGCACCTCTGACTCGTCTAACCAAGAAGGAAGTGAAGTTCGTATTGGACAAAGAGTGCGAGCAAGCCTTTATCGAGTTGAAAAAGAAGTTGACTACTGCACTAGTGCTAACCCTACCCTCTAGTGGCGATGGTTTTGTTGTTTACCATGATGCCTCACACAAGGGATTAGGTTGTGTACTTATGTAACAAGGTCGTGTGATAGCATATGCATCTAGGCAATTAAAGGTTCACAAGCAGAATTATCCGACGCACGACCTCGAGCTAGCAGTAATCGTCTTTGCTCTAAATATATGGAGACATTATCTCTATGGTGAGAAGTTCAAACTTTTCTTATACCATAAGAGTTTGAAGTATCTCTTTTCGCAGAAGGAGCTAAACATGAGACAAAGACGATGGATGAAATTTCTCAAGGATTATGATTTTGATTTGCAATACCATCTCGGCAAGGCAAATGTAGTTGTTGATGCCTTAAGCCGTAAGCTATTTACTTTAGGGGCCAAGATGAAAATACAAGAGTGGGAAGCCTTGAAGACCCCGTGAGACTTTAATGTTCAAGTCAATATGCTGGATACAGTAGCGAGGCTTTCAAATCTAACCATCTGTCCGATCCTAATCAATCGAGTCATAGAAGCTAAAAAATCTGACCTATGTATTCAGAATCATATGATAAAAATGATGAAGATACCGGACTCTGAGTGGAAAATTGGGCCAAATGGAGGATATAGGTTCCAAGATAGACTTTGTGTCCCGAAAAATGAAGAATTGAGAAGAGATATTCTAGATGAAGCCCATAAGTCCAAGTATATGATACATCCAGAAGAAACAAAGATGTACGATGATTTACACAAGAAATATTAGTGGAGAAACATGGAAAAAAAAAGGATGTAGCGGTATATATGTTGCAATGTCTTACATGTCAATAAGTGAAAGGAAAACACAAACATCCTACCAATGGTTAAGTGGAAGTGGGAGCATATAATAATTGATTTTGTCATGGGGTTACTAAAGATGAAAATCAGTTACGATGCAATTTGGGTGATTATAGATCGCCTCACCAAGTTAGCCCATTTCATTCCGGTAGGTATGACGTACCCGATGAATAAATAGTGTCAGATCTATATGGAAATGATAATGCGTTTGCATGGTACTCCAATGTCTATCATTTCTGATTGTGACCTAAGGTTCACATCGCGATTTTGGGAGACCTTCCAAGAATCTCTAAGGACAACTAGAAACTACAACACTACTTTCCACCCCCAGATTAATAGGTAGACCGAAAGGGTAAAATAAATTTTGGAGGATATGTTACGCGCTTGTGTCATAGATTTTTAGGAAAATTAGAGCGATCATCTACATCTAGTCAAATTCCCTTACAACAATATATAGCTATTGGTCTAGCATCAAAATGACACCATTTGAAGGCTTGTATGGTAAACCCTATAAGTCTCCTAGTTGTTGGTTGGAGAAAGGAGAACTGAAATTGTTTACATCAAAGATGGTATAAAAAGCAACGGAGAAGATAACAATCAACCGAGAAGATGGTAGTTGCGAACTACTCATAGTCGTCAGAAGAGCTATGCAAATAATAGAAGAAGAGACTCGGAATTCAAAGAAGGTGGCCATGTATTTTTTAAGGTGTCATGAGGTTTGGTGTAACGCCCCGAAATTTTAACTCTCGTGGACAACACGATGGGTCAAGTTCTGGGTATTAACCTGAATATGTTAGGTACATATTTCCACACATTTACCTATCTTTCATATATTCATGGCATTCACAGCATAATGACAAAAAAAAAAAAAAAAGTTCTTACTCCATGTTTTTCTACCCTATGTCCTCAAAGAATGTCTTAAAATCATACCAAATATAATGTTTCACTCTCTGTCTTCCTAAAGAAGATTTATTACAAGTTTATATGAAAACAAATCTATCCTATAGAACAAAATAAATAAATATAAATAATCTTCACGTTATTCTGGCTTCATCATCCACCATTTACTTCCACAAACCTCCATATTCTTCACCCTGCAAGTCAGGTTCATCTAATAGATCATCACCTGCAACATCTGGGTTGATGTTTTAAAACACCGTCCCAAGAGGTAGTGAGTTGCTTGTGATCAACTTAGTGATGGTTACCCCTTAAGATTAACACAATAATATCCAAGCATGATAATCATACTCAAATAAAACAAACATGAGAAAATCTTATTTAATGTAATGCATGATATACATACTCTGGCTAAGGCACCCTGATCAAATGAGACGAGACTTATTCCACTCTTCTCACTAGCCACTAATTGTTTGCTCGCCTCAAGTGCAAGGCTGCGATGTAGTAATAATTCTTGGTAAGACCGAAGTCGATCCACAGAGAAAGAGGTAAACAATTTAAATTATTCTAATAACTTAAATCTAGAAAGTTCGGAAATCGATTTTTAAGAATTAAACAAGAAATCTGATAAATAAGAAAGACTAGAGCATCAAGGATTCTTTTCTAGTCTTAACCATACTCAATACAATGATTAATCTTTTCACAACTGGAATCAAAGTTTTATTTCTATCCAGCCGGGAGATATAGTAATTAAAGCAGATAAACAATCTGGAATAGATGAGTGTTTACTGATTTAGTTCCCTCAATAAAGCTCAGGCCTTGGGCACACTCAATTGTACAGGACAAGCCTCTTTCCAATCTAGTTGAGATTCACAATCATAGCTTTCATCAAATCATGTCACTGGACTTAACTACGACTAATGATTAGAACTCTAATTAAACCAACTTCAATAAGCAACACCATCTCAAATTCTACACAAGATACATGAACTTTTCATCATAGTTCTAATAGAGATTCCACTATTTTGATCCATGGAGAACTCGAATCAAAAGCTTTCATTAATCAACAACTAGAAGCCTTCTAATTAATCTGAGGAATCTAACAAGAACTCATCTACTTGGCACACAAACTCCCTGAATCATCTAAAATTATCAACTTTATTCAAACCATAATAAATAGTTCAATACTTAAAGCATAAACAAAAATCAATGTATCAAAGCATGATTAAAAATTAAGAAGATTCACCTCTCAGCTCTAACTGAGAGTTAACTAGAAGAAAGCATAAGAAAACTAGAACTAGAACTAAGAAAAGAAAGAAAAACTAGTTGTACTAAGTCTTGATCTCTTTACTTCCAATGTTCATAGATGCCTTAGGAAGAGAGTGGAGGTGGCCTTTTACAGGAGAAGTCCCACACCAAGTTAAAAAGTTTTGGATTTTGCAGAGCCCTTACGCAGTCTAGACGCTGGCCGGTTGGTCGGATCGACCTTGCACAGCAGCATAGGAGTCATTTAGACACCATCCAACTTGTCAGTTGATATATCGGCTGGCTGACCGAACCTGGTAAAAACAGTCCAGCAAGTTCAGTTCAAAAAAGCCTGAAAATCCAACCTGTCTGGCCTTAGGGCCAACCTGTCGGCCGACCGGCCAGAGGTGAAACAGCAAGGCTATTTTCTGTAGTTTCTACATTTTTCTTTTCTGGCCCTACAACTCTGCACTTTAGTTTTTCTAGCCATTTCAAGTCTTCAACTTGATTCCTTCAAGGCTTTTTCTCCACTTCTTTGGCTCATCAAACCTTAGTCTCCTAATCATTCTAAATCCTTCAAATTAGCATTAAGTTTATCTCTCTCTTTTACCTAAAAACACAAAAACAAGCATAATTCTTTAACTTTAACAACTTAAACTATGCAATTGTGCTATGAATTGGGGTTAGAACATGCATAATTCAGGGCTTAACACACCCCCCAACTAGCATTTTGCTAGTCCCGAGAAAAACATGCGTGAAACAAATTCATCTTTCCAAAACCTAACTCTCTCTTGGAAACTATACTTCTATAAACTTTAAGATATACGAGTACAAAATTCAGAGAAACTTGGTGATATGGAAATTGAAATCTTAAACTCTCTAAACATAATAAGTGTTCACATAGAATCCACACTGATTGGTTGATAAATAGAAGAATCCGAACAAGTATAGTCTAGTGTGCATGGTGAATGTTCATCTCATGAATTTTCAGGATTACCTTCTTCATAGACTGGTGAAACTAAAAATCTAAAAGTGCACAGATCAACCACGTGCCTATGACAAGAATTTGCCTTACTGTTCCTTCAACGACTTTCACACTACTTACCATTTCCAGCTTAGGTTACGGGTAGACCTTCCCCTGGTTGGTAATAGGTAGCGCTTTTTGGAATTTTACAACATATATTCAATGAATAACCATTTTTTCTTTCTTTTTCATATGAGATAAGATTTTTAGAAATCCATATCCTAAACATTCTTTTATCTTATTTTTACATGAACATGGATGGACAAAGTTCCCTGGCTTAGTTCCATAACACCTTAAATCTCAATCTAGTTGATCCATAAATCTACATAATCCCTTCAAACCATGAGAATTGTGTAATATGAACTAGACTAAAAAAGTGTTCAAAACTTTCTACCAATCAACTCAGTAGGGGAATTCATATAGAAAAGTATTATATTGTAGATACTTTGAGACTTTCAAAATCAATCACTTCATCTCTCTTTCTCTCATACTCATAACATCCTAAGTGCATAGAAACAAAGTTTTCTAAAAGAGTTTTGAATTAAAAAAAAATCGTAAAATTTCTACATAATTGCTCGAAATGTCACAAAAAACTAGTAGATTAATCTTAAGAATCTCACCCCCAACCAAAATCTTACATTATTCTCAATGTTAAAAGATATACAATAAGCAAAACATGAGAGCAATGAAATAAAACAAAGGAGAGTAAGAAAGAGAGTACCTGAGGTAGCAAGTTGATCAATTCTAGCATCTTTCCTTGTCTCCATGAGACTTATTCAATTATAATTACAGAAAAAATAAATCCTAACCTACCTACCTACCTTTTATTAATCTGATCGACTACATGATCAAATTTGAGCAGGATCTTCATGAATTTCAACAAATTTCTTATGAAGACCATCCAAAGTCCTGTTCGACAGTAAACATATGTGCTTGTCATCATTGAAGTCCAATCGTATTGTGCACCACATGCATGAAAGGAGGAGATAAGAGTAACAAAAAGATATCTCCTTAAATTCTGATCTGGGTTATGATTGATTAAAAACAGGTCCTCCCAATCAGAATTTTCAGTGGGCTGAAAAACCCATGGTGGTGAAGAGACATCCATCATGTTTTCATTGGTTAAGGTTGTCTCCTCCAAAATTTTAAAATTGTACGGTTCTTCCACAAACAATGGTAAAGAGGGTAAATCAGTGAAATAGTGTTCTTTAGGCACCGACACCATGTCTAACAAATTATTCAACTCCTTAATCATCTCATCCTCAAGATCATCGGAGTGAGCTAAGCATTCCTCTAAGAAGTCGAGATAGTCGGATGAAGGATCTTCGTCTTTCCTAAGAGATTGCAAAAATTCAGCTTCTATGGTGAGGGATTCGCACTCCATGGAGTGAAATTCTTCCAAACTATGTTCCTCATAACTAGTATGGGGCACCAAGTCGGAAGTATACAAGGCTTTAACAATCTCTTGGATAATTAGGTCGCGCCCACCCAACAAATGTTAAAAGAGAAGGAGTTTTAAAAGAGGCCCTACCCAAATGCGCCCTACCACATGCGCCCAACTCACTAATGTGAGAAATGAAAGTGGGAGGTCAATGCTTCAGGGGCACAAGCGCATGTGCCCTTGCACATGCGCCCACACTAAGCGATGGGGGGCCACATGCACCTATCCCCAAAATTTGAGAAAAACTTAAGTCTAAGATAAGGCCTTAGGCACATGTCTAGAACCACATGCGCCCGGGACATGCGCCTGGCTCCTAGAGGATTTCCACATGTGCCCGGGGATTAAAACTCCATTAATCAATAACAATCGGAAGACACATGCGCCCACAAGGAGGACACATGTGTCCACACCCAAGGGGAGAGCTCTCTCACCTCAGAAAGTTTCACTTCTTTGACTCAAAAATGTCCAAATGACTCGGTGAGTCCCATATTTATACTTGAGCCCGAGAACCGGTGCACCGCACTGCACGGCATAAGCATCTAGTGCTGCGCACCGGGGGGCACTTGTCGGAGCTCAAAATCTCACCCATGATAAAACAACATACGACGGTCCATCTATGATGATTCTGATCGATTCTAAGATCGAAAAACACCCAGAAAATGCGATCGGACGCCAGTGCAGCCCTAACCCGTGCAGTTGTGACCAAAACCTATGAATGATATTTCAGAGTAGAACTAGACATGTGTATTACCTCTAAAAGGTCCGGAATACCCGAAAACCCTTAACTAGTAAGTTTGAAAGACGCACGATGCATATCCTTACCTGTGCACCGTGAAGTTCGTTCTACCCCTGTTTGGAGCTGACCGGAAGGGTCTGAAACCTACAAATGCTATTTCAAAGTGGAACTGGACATGTGAATTGCTTTTAAATGATCCAGAATGCCCAAAAATTCTTAACTCCTGAATTCAAACATCGTATGATGTATATTTTCACATGTGCACCGTGAAGTACGTTTTACCCTTGTCTGGAGTTGACTAAAAGGGTCTAAAACCTACAAATGATATTTCAGAGTGGAACTAGACATGTGTATTACTGCCAAATGATTCGAAATGCCTAAAAACCCTTAACCCCTGAATTCGAATGTCGTACGATGTATATTTTCACATACGCACCTCGAAGCGCATTCTGCCCCTGTTTGAAGCTGATCGGGAGGGTCCAAATTTGGAAGGAACTACTAAAATTCATAGCAACTAACCATCCATACCCCAGCTTGTTCATTACATAGCCTGATGAGAGGCTTAAAGTGCTTTGACGTCAGTGGCTTCGGCCTCCGAAAAGGTACATGTCCTTTGGAGCGGATAGTCGGAGCTTGAAAATTGAAACATACTCTAAGTGTGGGTACATGCGTACACCACAAGAAGGACATGCGCCCATGCCCCTACCACATGCACATGGGAGCTTAACTCCCATTCTTCCAAATACCAAAATCTCCAAAATTTCGTAAGTATAGGCACATACGCCCACTTCAATGGGCACATGCGCTCACACCGGGACATGCGCTCATGCTCTTACCACATGTGCATGGTCCCCCTCTCCCAAATACTTGCACTCAACATTTTTCATTTGTTTGGACCTGAGACCTGATTAACCTACTATAAATAGCACACTCACCTGATGACAGAGAGAGAATCCATCTGCAGAGAGGACGCCAGAGCGACGCAAGAGGTAGAATCCCTTGACAGAATCCGCACCGAAATCCTCGTCGGAGAGGGTAACATGCGCCCATCACCCTTGCCGGAATCCCTCACCGAAAAGGGTTACATGCGCTCATCTCTTCAGAGCCTGAAAAAACCCTGAAAATGGCTAAGGAGTGGGATTTTCCACTTTGTAAGAGTAACATGCGCCCACCTCTTGAAGGTGGGGTGAAATTGGCTAAGTGTCATAGGGACATGCGCCCACCACCTCTCTCAGGCGCATGTGCTATGCAACATGCGCCCAGGAGCGAGACTCTCTCTCTCTCTCTCTCTCTCTCTCTCTCTCTCTCTCTGTCAACTTAGGGACATGCGCCTAGGAGGGGGGTACATGCGCCCACCTCAGGGCACATGCGCCCACCACTCCATCCATATGCGCACGGATGGTCATTCTGACTGGTAGGATTCCATGATGTGGCCCACCTTCGATGTGGCCCACCACTCCATCGCACTATCGCTCCTAGACATACATCGCTATGATCTATCCATACCCCGGATCGGATCTTCCAACGGTCGGTGTTAAACTGTCCAAATCAGTGATTTAATAAAAAAAATGACTAACACTTAGCCAAACTTGCAAACTGGAAAATCCTTTCGAAAGGGTATAAATCAATCGAAAGCGAGTAAAACTATGCAGAATTTGACCGACGACAAGAAAGAGACTTAGCGCCTCCATGATCTGAAGCACCGTAATAATGTACCACACCGACAGTATTCGCTATCCTAATCACCAAATATGCTAATTAAGCAGTAAACAAGCCTAGAACTTAGTCATTTTCAGCCCTGGGAAGCGCCCTGTTAGCTTGATCGACTAATATCAAGTTGAATTAAGTGCGATCTCACTGACGCCAAAGTAGATCTAACATTATTACAACCTTAGTAAACATAATCTAACACCGTTCAGAGATAATCTTCATCGATATTTGCCGAATACGCTAATTAAACAATAAACAGGCCCAGTACTTAGTCATTTTTTGCTCTGGAAAGTGCCCTATTGGCTCGAAGATCAACTGATGCCAAGCAAAATTAGGTGCAATCTCACTAACGCCAAGCCGGATTTAACATCGTCCTATTGTAAGGAAACTAAATCAAACACTTGTGGGACACTAATCCCTACCTTTTATCGATTATTGGCATAAACAACATATGTCAGCCCCGATACTTAGCCATTTTCAATCCCAAAAATGTGTGACCTAGCTCATAAAATTTGAACTTTTCAAAGAAATATAGCTCGACACAGCCCATTCGAGTGATCCAATCTCTCGAAGCATCAATCATTAACAATAATATGGTTGAATTAAGGATATGCGTGAAGCAGATTAACCAAATCAAGTGCATAATTCACCTGGTGCACTAAACATCAATCATAAGTGCAATCCTCTCTCAAGCATGCAATCAAGTATATTTACTTTGTACTCCTCATATCCACTATATGAACTCTATTCATCCTGGATCGAGGTATGAAACTAAATTAAATGGACTATGGTTATCATCGAAAATCATAATCAAAGAATTTCAAACATCTGAAATACTTTATTATGAACTACTATCGCTAAAATCAGTTGATGTACTTCCCATCCAAAGCGGGGTCCGTCAGTTGAGCAGCTCAGGTTGTCACGCCCCGAAATCCGGACTCAGAGTGTGCACCCTCCGGCCCAGTTTACGGGGTATAACTGGTGCACTAAATGCATTTATAACGTTAAACAACTTTAAAAGGCATAAAATAATGAAATACTAAGTTATCATTTATTCATGAAGTATTCAACCATAAACTAAGTCCACCCATTTGGGACTTTATTAGATGTCTACTAATTATTGAAAATAATAAAATAAAAGAAACTAGTCTAAACGTCTTGGTTTAGGGCCGCCACTTCTTCCTCGGTTAAATTAGGCCAATAGTCCTACGGTTCCTCTAGTGGTCCCATCTCATTATCAGGGGCATTCTCTGAAGGTTCAACGTCCACATCATCTGTATATTTTTAATCCACAACGTCAGCTGGAAAGCCCAGTGAGTAACCCAATACGATTCACATGTATTTTAATTAAACAGGATAAACACATGCCATCAATATAGGTAACATATAATTAATGCAAGAATGAATGAAATGATGCATCAAGTGGGCATATATTCAGTCTTCCACTTGCTTCGATTGGATCCCATCAATCGGCTCCCCCTTCCTTGTAGGGCGGACTTCCACATATTAGTGGGCTTCCAGGATGGTCCCTGGGTAACAGAATACTTAAGTACCTACCGGTCTTCCAGAGTCGAACTCCAGGCACAATAATTCATAATGCATGCAATAATTTACAGCCATATAATAATTCACGTCCGTACATTTCATCTCTCATTTTGAGAGGCAATCTTTCATGACATTTATAAATGGAAATTATTTAAATAATATTTAAACAAGTATGAACTAATCAATATCACATATTGCATCCATCACACAACTTACTTAATAAAAATGACTAGGAAACGTGTTGGGATGTACTCACCTGTTGATAGTGGCGATTACTTTGTTAATTTTGTCATGTCCTGAGTAGAATCGGTCCTGAATCTACAATAAATGTAATTTATATTTATAAATCACCAATCTAACCTTAATATACTTATTTTCAATTTGGATTATACTTTATTGAGTTTTAGTTCCTTAATGGACGGTCCGGATTCGATTATTGTGACCCACGTTTCCAAAAGGAATGGCCCTTTTTTCTATTTTCTGATGGTACGGCCCACTTGACTGGTGGGTCATCCTATACTTGGTCACAAGTTCCCCAATGGTACACTACCAAATATGATTGATTATATTTTGTAAGGATTTTGTCGTAGGATATCCTAAAATGATCCATTTATGAGAATCCATACCGTACCTCCCCACTATTTCACTTGTCATGGCCCACCTGGAACTCTGATTGGGCTGATTTTTTGTCACAAAACTAATAATTCATTACTCTAGAGATTGGGTGGATCGAATTTTTCAAAAACTACACAGTGGGGCCCACAAGCTCCCAACCAGTGGACAGGTGTTGTCCCCACTGTTTGTCTTGGTATGGCCCACTGGAATATCCTATATGGGCCATTTTTTGTCCTCAACCAGAAAACTTATTTATTAAGATATTGGACGGATTAGATTTCTCAAAATGTCATCAAGTGGGTCCCAAAAGTGGACAGCAATCCAAAATCGAACTGCCTTAACTATGTGTGTTGTTATCATTAATATTTTAAGTGGTGTGGGCCACCTGAGATTCGGATTTATCTGATTTTCGGACCCAAGCTGTAAAACATTATACTACAACATATGGTCGGCTTGGATCTACTGATTTCATCACAACGGGGTCTAGGAGTGGACCGATGTCCACGCCCAGAATTTCTATCTTTTTAAATTTCATTTTTATTTTATAAGTTTTCACCATTAGTTTGTTTCAAGTGGTGTGGCCCACTCGGACCTCAGTTTGGGTCCAAATTCGAACCCCCATCCTAAAATGAAATAGAGAAATAAATGGACGGAGTGGATGTACAAAATACATCAAGGTGGGTCCCATAAGTAGGGGCCTCACGTCACCTTTTTTTAGAGTCCAACGCTGGACGTTCCAGCGTCTCTGACGCTGGACGTCCAGCCACCTTTTTTTTTTCTTTTATTATTATTATTATTATTATTATTAAAAGTTGTATGTGGGGTCTACGAGATATCTGGTCCGACCATTGGGTCGGCCACCTCATTGTGGCCCAATAATGTTTTGGAATAAAATAATTTATCATAATTAATTTAATAATTAAATAAAACAATAATAAATAAATTTTAAAGGCTATCATTCATTCAATCGATGTGGCCCATCTGAAGGTCCATTCGATCTGAATTTTGTGGCTGTAGACACCCCACCTTCGGCTACACTGTTGGTAGAGATAGCTGGTTGAACGGAGGACCATACCCCCAAATCCCAAGTCCAAACTCAGCCAAACTCACCCTTGTAAGCCCCATTCCATAGCCCAGTTCAAGCCTGAACCCAGTCAACCCAGTCCTAAACACCACCCAGAAAAACCCCCCATAAAAAAGGCCAGTTAAAAAATCCCAAAAAAGTCAAACTCACTGAGTCAACTCGCTGAGTTAACCCGCTGAGTCAACCCGTCGAGTCAACCCGTCGAGTCAAAACACCGAGTCAACCCGTCGAGTCAACCCGTCGAGTCAAACCACCGAGTCGACCCGCTGAGTCAACTCACTGAGTCGACCAGTGAGTCCAACAGCAGCCCCGAGGGAGCGGCCGTACTCGCTGAAAACCGAGGAGCGGCCGTACGGGCGGCCCATGGCAGGCCGCCCGGACAAAATTACGAGAGCTGCCACTCTCTGCTGCTATAAATACCCCCCTCCCCTTCTCATTTCAACATCCATTCGAATCCCTTCAAGTCCAGCCAGTCCGGGTGCGATCCGAGTCCCCTTTCCCCTTTAGCCCATTTTTCCACCAAGGAGAGCCCGAGTGAGGAGAGTCTAGCCCTGGTCCAGCCCAGCCTGACCACTGGTCCAAGCCTCCCAAGCCATCCAGGTCTTGATCCAGCCACTCGAAGCCAACCCCTTGCGACACCTCCGTCCACTCAGCTACTCTTTTCCAGCATCATCTCATTTGCATCTAGCATAAGTGCAACATTTACTTTTCTTCCAACCCCCCTGCTTCACTGCAAACACTTTGATTATTCAAACACACCGTATGCATCTCGCATAAATCACCTGTCAGTTCGAGCGTATGCTCTGGGCTTGCCCGTTGTTGGAACCTGCCCATCAGAAACTCTTACTGTTCAGACCTGCATTCATGCTTCACCATAAAACACCTTGATCATTCAAGCACACTGCATACGTCTTATATTAAGCACCTGTCAGTTCGAGCGTACGCTCTGGGCTTGCCCGTTGTTGGAACCTGCCCACCAGAAACTCTTACTGTTCAGACCCGCATTCATGCATCATGTCATCCATGAGAATATACGAGGATTAAACTACACTTTCAAGTATTTGATCGATTCTGTGAAGTAGAGACCGTACTTCGGTACGGGCAGTGTGTGGGGTGCTTAACCTCTTCCCACCCTGTAACCGTGATCTCTTACCTTGAATCTCTGGCCGCAGATCAACAGGAGTCATTTTAGAGGAAAGGATCTTCAGATCCCCTTCTCTAACGTTTCTACGGGGTCTAGCCAACTGTAGATTCGAAGTAACTGGCTAGTGGCGACTCTGGTCTTATATAAACTCATTTAAACATATCCAACTTAACACGACAACCAAACGAAGCCCTCGAGAACGAGGCAAGCCAGTGGCACAAACGGCGATTTCACACTCACGCACCTTTTCTTCTTCTTCTTCCGAAAAGAAAGGGAGAACGACGTCGTGTGGGAGAGCGGAAAAATCAGCGAGGGTCCACAGAATGGCGACTCCACTGGGGAAAAGCTAGTCCCACTAGTCGTGATCCGACTTGAAAAATAGAATCCTTCCCGTACTTGAAAGTCACTAATCCTCATACAATCTCATCTGCATAGCATTCTACCCAGAACAAAAAAAATATATATATAAAAGATCCCAAAACCAAATAAAAAAAAAATAGAAAATCCCAAAACCCAAAAAGAGTAGAGTACAGTCCTCACCATTGCGCCTCCTCGGGCTCAACGTACGCGGAGACAACTTCCCTTCCGCAGCATAATCCGCACTCGGGCTCAGCAAGACATGTCCGACCACGAAGAAGAAACTCATCACTTCCCTGCTCTCGAAATGACCGAAGCGCAACCTCCAGCGCAACAGCCCGTTGACAATACGCCAATCATACAAGAATTGGCACAAGGAATGAGAGCAATGCAAGAAATGTCTTGCAATTCATGCAAGCACAAACCACCGCAGCAGCCAACAATCAGGTTGGCCCAGTTCAGCAATCTCAACAACCATGCCGGGTCCTCCCGACCTCCAGTTCAAATCAAGCACAACCATCGGAGTCTGCCCAAGACTACCGACAGCAGCCATCTCAGCCCTTCGCTATGGGGCATCCTTCTCAATATCTTCCTGCGACGACAAGGCCATCTCAGAGCACTTCCGTTGCAGGAACATCCAGTCAGCTTCCAGTCAATCTTGCAAACAACAATCTCAGTAGATCTCAGCATGTCCCCACCGATGAGACACCTTTTCAATTCCAGCACATCCCCGCCGATGGGATTTCAATTCAATTTCCAGCAACAGGGACAGCACTGGCGAATGCCCACAACGGGGGTCAGTGTCAAGCCCACATCAATCAGCGGATAGTGGCGAATACCCAACAAGGGGGTCACTTCCCAGCATCTAAGCCTCCTGCAAACAGGAGCACTTTTCAATTCCAGCACATCCCCGCCGATGGGATTCCAGTTAATTTCCAGCAATCTTCAATTCAGCAAAATCCAGTTAATTTTCAGCAATCTTCAATTCAGCAAAATCCAGTCAATTTCCAGCAAGTTCCAGTTCAACCTTCAGTACAGTCTCCAGTTCAGTTACCATCATTTCAAGCACAAGTTCATCAGAATCCAGTTCAGTCATCAAATCAATTTCAGCAACCCGCGGTTGCCTTTCAGCAAGCCCATAGGGTCGAAGACATCGACCATTGTGCCGAAGAAGAACGTGCCTTACTCCAGGAGGCACCAGTCGCTCGAACAGATCACTCAGGACTGGACGAGTTGCGGGAGCAGTTCCAGATCTTGCAAAATCAGCTTCAGCGACAGCAAGGAATCGACTTACCTTCGACCAAGTTCAGAGACTTGTGTCCTTTCCCAGATGCTCAAGTACCTCAAAACTTTGAGGTACCAAAATTCAAGAGATACGATGGCAGCGGTTGTCCCACAGCACATCTCAAGGCTTTCTGCGGGGAGCTGAGTGCAATCGCAGGAAATGAAGGGGCCCTTATTCGTTTGTTCCAAAAATCTCTGAAGGGCGATGCCCTAGATTGGTACACTTCATTGGACTGCCACCGCATCAGAACATGGGAACAGCTTTCCCAGGCTTTCGTCGACAGATTCGCATACAATCTCAACATGGCACCCAGAAGAGCCGACCTCGCAGCACTCAGGCAAAGGAGTGATGAAACACTATCAGCTTATGTGGGACGTTGGCGAGCTATGGCAGCCAGAATGCGGACACCCATCGACGATGAAGAACAAATCTCCATGATTGTTCATTCAACATATCCAGGCATATCCGGGTATCTCATCTCGCATCCATACGCGAACTTCTCGCAGCTAATCCTTGCTGGAGAGCAAGTCGAAGCAGGAATCCGTGCCGGGACGATTTCCCCATGGCCTCATCAAGCCACTCCAGTCAAGAGGAACAGAGTGGAAGGAAGACCTATCGGGTACGGGAATGGAAACCGCAGTGGTTCACCTCCCCGCCCAACAGAGGTAAACAACATCAACACCACTGCTCAAGGAAATCAACATGCTCCCCCACAGGGACGTCAACAGTATCAGCAGAATCAAGTTCAGCATCAGCCTCAGCGGTATCAGCCACAACCGAATCCTCAGCCACAAACACCTCGACAACAGCAGCAGTTCAGAGGAAACGGCCAATACTCATACCAGAACAGGCAGAATTACAGGGAGTCCAGGAAGTTCACTCCACTCAGTCAACCACTTAGTCAAATCATGACTACGCTGGTACAAAAGCAGTTACTCACTCTAATGGCACCTCGGCCTCCACCTCATCCTCTGCCACCGAATTACCGAGAAAATGAGTACTATGCCTACCATCAAGGGTGTGGCCACGCCACTGACCGATGCTATACTTTGAAGAATGCCATACAGGATCTGATCGACGACCGAAAGATCGTCATCTCGGTTCCTGGAACTTCTCCAGCAGCTTCCACCAACATCCTTCAGAATCCTCTGCCTCAGCATCCAACGGACCCCAGTTCGTCTCGTGGCCCTGCCGTCAATAGTATAGAAGAAGGGGACCATATCGATCGCTTCTTCTCCCCTATTCAGTCCATTCATGCCTACACTTATGAGCCGACAAATCCTCCTCCAGTCTTACAAGGGGCAAGTCCCTTTCTTCCTTCAATCTCCTAGCCAGTAGTGCTCGAAGGAGCACCTCCATATGATATACCAGTTGTTCAAGGGGCACCTTACAACCATTCAAGCTGGGAACCAGTCGTCCTGGAAGGAGCACAATCATACATTGAGCCCACATACGAACCTGTCATCTTGCAAGGGGCAACTCTAGAACAATCCAATCCGCAATGGAAGGATTATACTCATCAACAGCAAGAGCCCGTTATCTTGGAAGGAGCTCCTCCATTTGAGCCAGTCATATTGCAAGGGGCAAATCCCGGAGGCGTGTCAATCACACTACGACAGCTGGGACGAACAAAGAAACCTCCTGCCATATCAAGAGGACTGGTATTCATTCCATGGGAGCCTCCTGTCCCAGGAACAATCAAGCCAGGACCGCGACCTTATGTGGTCTATGAAGACAAGCCTCGATACTACCCCTTTAGCACAGGCAACAATGTAGTTCTCAAGGAAAAAGCTCCATATGAGGAAGATCTGGTACCCACACCAGCACCGTTGCAAGAACCGGTGGTCCTAGAAGGCAAAAGGGAGGAAAACTACAAAGAGGTTCCATGGCACTATCCAGAATGTGCGGAAGTGGGGAACATGAATCCCAATGGGCGTTGCATCCGAAGAGATAATCAGAACAGAGGAGATCCCAAAGGCGCTCTCTCAGGCCTCGGCAACAAAAATGAAGCCGCATACGATGTGGCGACTCAACTCAAGTCAATCCCTGCTCAAATCTCAGTATGGGAGCTACTCTACACATCTCGCATACACCGAGAAATGTTTGCCAAGACCTTGAACGATGCTCACATCTCCTCTGATACGGCACCAGAGATGATAGCATTAATGATTGGACAACTCCTGGCTCCGCGAGCCATCACCTTCACAGATAACGAGTTGCCACCAGAAGGGCGCGATCATGGCGATCCCTCAACATAGCCTTACGATACAAAGACCTCTGTGTTCCGCTGGTCCTTACCGATAATGGCTCAAGCTTAAATGTCTGCCCACTCAAGACTGCAGAACGTCTGGGAATCAGTCCTTCTTCATTCCGACCCAGCACCATATGCGTCAGAGCATTCGACAACACCCGCCGATCAGTGGAAGGGGAGGTCGACATAGAGGTACAGATAGGTCCGGAAGTCTCCACCATCACATTCCAAATCCTGGATATATCAGCCTCTTTCAACATGTTGCTCGGACGACCGTGGCTACACAAGGTTGGAGCTGTGCCATCAACCCTGCATCAACGAGTGAAGTATATCTGTGGAAATCAAGTGATCTCTATCCATGCAGAGAAGGAACTCATCATTCCTTCCAATGCTGCTGCCACTGAACCAGACATCCCGGTCATCGATATCCAGCACTCTGAAGAAGACATCCCATTTCACAGTTTCAAATTCGAGACTGTGAACTCTATCGCCAATCCAGAACCGATAAGGGTGGGCCGTGTCTTTTCACCGGCAGAGCGTCTGAGCCTCAAACACCGAATGAAGAATCACTTCAAGTCCAGAAAGGTACCGTTGGTATATAACCAACGCAAATGGGGACTCGGATACAAGGCAACCTTCATGGACAAGAGAAAGAAGAAATTTCGGTGCTCACCCATCCAATTCGTCAAACCAGGAGAACCTTGTAAAGATCCAGGAGGGAATCAACCGACTGCACTACACAAAGGCCTCCCGATGAGCCTAGTTTGGGCCACGTGGACCCCCATTCGATGGGATCAGATTCTCGAACCATCTAAGCCTCCAGAAGAAGAAGAAAAGGATGAAGACGAAAAAGGAAGTCAAATACAGCAGCTTTAGGACCAGGTTACCCTGACACCTACTCCCAACCAGGGGCACAACCTGCCCACTTCAATCAACAAGGGGCACAACTCGCCCATCTCAGCACCAATTAGCAAGGGGCACGACTTGCCCATCTCTGCAAAGTCAACTTCTTCAATCATCAGCCAGGGGCAGAAGCAGCCCATCCATTGGACCAAGAAAGGGAAGTGGCCAGCCCTAGATTGGTCTAATGTCCAGATTCCAGACTTGTGTCTCACTGTGGAACCAGACGAACTGCAATGCGAGGTAAGTGATCCGGGAGGGACTGAGTACGACTCAGATCTCGAACCCGACCAGCAAGAAGTCATGGTCATTGGGCCAGACCATGATTCTTCGCCCAAATCATCAACCCCCACCTCTTCAGGAGAGGAAGTGTGGGGTCCTGAATGGTCATCTGTTCCCCTCACTTTTGAATCATCCAAAGAGCCATCTGAGGGCTCTGGCTTCCAAAAAAAAATGCTTGTTTAAGCAGCAACCGGAACTTTGGAACAAGTTGGGATCAATCATGGTCTGCAATGCCTGCTTGTTTAAAGTCCCACGAATTTCAAAAATCCAAAAAAATCAAAAACTTTCAAAAACCAAAAACATCTATCATTTCAATTTCAGAAAAATCTCAAAAACCAAAAAATATTTCTTTCCCTGCATTCAATAGTGTGCCAAGTTCGTCTAAAGAATCGCATGAGTTTGAAGTCGAATCATATGATTTCGACATCGAATTAGACTTCGAGCTCATGGGTCTGGACGAAGCTCGGGATGAGGAAGATGATGATCCTGCCCCCAAACTTGAGGATCTCCTCAAAAAGTTCGAATCTAAAGCCAATGTTGTAGCCGATGATTTCGAGATAGTAAACTTGGGGACACCTGAGATCCCTAGGAAAGTACGTATTGGAAAATCGTTGCCACCTGAGATGAAGCAGAAAATGATAGAGTTCCTAGCTCCAAGATTGTCCAACTTCGCGTTCTCATATGAAAACATGCCGGGGCTCGATGAAGAGCTCGTTGTACACCATCTGCCAACCAAGGCAGATATGAAGCCAGTGAAGCAAAAACTTCGAAGAATGAAGCCAGAATGGGCTCTGAAAGTTCGAGATGAAGTCATCAAGCAGTACAACGCGGGATTCTTGGTAGTCTCCAACTACCCTGAATGGCTCGCCAACATCGTGCCAGTACCAAAGAAGGACGGCAAGGTTCGAATGTGCATCGACTTCCGAGATCTCAACAAAGCCAGTCCAAAAGATGACTTCCCTTTGCCACATATCGACACTCTGGTCGACAACACTGCTGGATACAAGATCTTCTCATTCATGGACGGGTTCTCAGGTTACAATCAGATCAAGATGGCCGTCGAAGATCGTGAGAAGACATCGTTCATCACTCCCTGGGGAACCTTCTGTTACAGGGTAATGCCGTTCGGTCTGAAGAACGCAGGAGCAACATATCAGCGAGCAATGACAGCATTATTCCACGACATGATGAACAAAGAACTTGAAGTATATGTAGACGACATGATCGTCAAATCTCGCACAATTGAAGGACACTTTGAAGATCTGAAGAAGTTATTCAACAGATTAGAAAAGTACAAGCTCCGCCTCAACCCTCAGAAATGTGTCTTCGGTGCAATGGGAGGTAAGCTCCTCGGCTTTATGGTGAGCGAGGATGGTATCAGGGTCGACGAGACCAAAACCAGAGCAATCATCGAGATGCCCCCTCCTAGAACAGAGAAAGAAATTCGTGGCTTCCTCAGCAGAATTCAATACATCAGTCGCTTCATCGCACAGCTCACCTATCTGTGAACCCATATTCAAGCTCCTCCGAAAAAACGTTCCAAAAGAATGGAATGATGATTGCCAAGTCGCCTTCGATCGCATCAAGAGATATCTCATGAATCCTCCAGTCCTAGTGCCGCCCGCTCCCGGACGACCACTATTGTTATACATCTCGGTAGCAGCAGAAGCCATCGGCTGTGTCCTCGGCCAACACGACGAAACCGGGAAGAAGGAACAAGCAATATACTATTTGAGTCGAAAGTTCACCGACTACGAGACCAGGTATTCCCCGATCGAGAAGACTTGCCTCGCCCTAGTCTGGGCAACTCAGCGACTCCGTCAATACATGATTGCATTCCCTATTCTCCTCCTCGCTCACATGGATATGCTCAAGTACCTGTTCGAGAAGCCGGCACTCACTGGAAGGATAGCTAAATGGCAGCTACTCTTGTCTGAGTTTGACATCACCTATGTCACTCAAAAGGCAATCAAGGGGCAGGCCCTCGCCGATCATCTTGCGGCTCACTCTCTCCTGGACTATCAGCCGCTCAAGACATTCTTTCCTGATGAAGATCTCTTGCTCATTGAAGAGGAAGAAAAGAAGAAAAAAGATGAGTGGACGTTATTCTTCGACGGCGCAGCAAATTCTAAAGGGAGTGGTATTGGAGCAATCCTCTACTCTCCAGATGATGTCCCTATTCCTATCTCGAGGTGCATCACATTCGAGTGCACCAACAACATGGCAGAGTACGAAGCATGCATCGCTGGCTTAAGGGAAGCCATAATCTTGGGCGTCAAGAAGCTACGAGTATTTGGAGACTCATAGCTTATCATCAATCAGACCAATGGCGAATGGAAGACCAAAGACGAGAAGTTGATACCATATCATGTGTATCTTGACAATCTGATCGAAGAATTCAAGGAAATCACCTTCTCATACATGCCCAGAGCCAAGAACCAGTTCGCAGATGCTCTCGCCACGCTCGCATCAATGCTCGAGACCCCAAAAGGAGCTTCAGAATGGGAGCTCACAGTCGAAATTCAAGAAGAACCTGCTTTTTGCCTACAAATAGAAGAAGCCGAAGCTATCCCTGACAAACCCTGGTATGCCGACATCAAGCAATATCTCGAAACCCATGAGTATCCAGAATCAGCAACAGCAACAGATCGCCGAACCATCCAACGTTTGGCCGGCCAGTTCACCATCAGTGGCGAAGTTCTCTACAAGCGATCCTATAATCACATCCTCCTTCGATGCGTCGATGAAACAGAAGCTGCAAAGATCATGAAAGAAATACACGAAGGAATCTGTGACCCTCACATGAATGGGCACATGATGGAAAAGAAGATTCTACGACTTGGCTACTATTGGCTCACCATGGAGACAGACTGTTGCCAGCACGTCAGAAAATGTTTCAAGTGTCAGGAGCATGCGAATCAAATCCATGCCCCATCATCAGAGTTATACAACCTGACCACCCCCTGGCCCTTCTCCATGTGGGGGCTCGACATCATCGGCAAAATCAGTCCCAAAGCATCAAATGGTCATGAGTACATACTTGTGGCAGTCGACTACTTCACCAAGTGGGTAGAGGCAGCCTCCTACACCACGATTGCAGCATCTCAAGTGATCAAATTCATGAAGAACAACATCATATGCCGGTATGGAATCCCTAATGCTATCATCACAGATAATGGGACCCTGTTCGTCAACAAGAAGATGGATGACTTCCTTAGCAAATTCAAGATCCAACGTCATCGATCAAGCCCCTACCGTCCCCAGATGAATGGTGGGGTAGAAGCCGCAAACAAGACAATCGTCAGGATACTTGAGAAGATGGTCGTGACCTATCGAGATTGGTCAGATATGCTCCCATATGCACTTTGGGCCTATCGAACGTCTGTACGGTCTGCTACGGGCGTTACTCCTTTCGAGCTTACTTACGGAATGGAAGCAGTCCTACCAGTCGAGGTGGAAATACCATCACTACGAGTGTTACTCGAAAGCGGAATTGAAGAAGGAGAATGGCAACGGGCCAGATTCGATCAGTTGCAGCTAGCAGATGAAAAGCGCATGCGTGCACTAAGTCATTCACAATGCTATCAGAAAAGGATCGCTCGGGCTTACAACAAGAGAGTCCGAAAAAGAAGTTTCAAGGTAGGCGACATGGTTATGAAAAAGATTCTACCGTCGCACCTTCCGGATCCTAGAGGAAAGTTCAAACCCTCGTGGGACGGGCCACTGATCGTCAGAGAGGTACTTCCCGGAGGCGCCCTCAGACTCACCAGCATGAGAGGGGTGGATCTTCCTGAGCCAACCAACGCCGACAACGTGAAGATCTTTCACGGGTAAGTTATTATGACCTTACCAAAGGTTACTTTAATAGAGCTGAAGTCAAGGGGTCAAAGCTAAGATCTCTGAGAAATCATTCCCGTCCACCAACAAGTGTTTCAAATAAGGGGATTCAAAAAGAGAAACATACAAAAAAAAAAGAGGGATTCAAAAGGAAAAGACAAAAAAAAAGGGGAGAGAAAAAGAATATAAAAGAAAAAAAAAGAGAAAAAAAAAGAGAAAGAAAAAGGGAAGCCAAAGAAAGGCACTCAAGAAAAAAATCCAAGAAACACAGTCATCCATCCATTCATCTCAGAAGGGTCTTTAGCAAAGACCGACAGCTCTATTATCGTAACTCAGGATAAGGGCTGAAAGACTGCCATCGGCCGGCAACGACGGATTCCCGACCTCTAGCCGCAGCAGTTATCCAGAGACCCAGAAAGAAAGAAAAAAACAGAAAAAAAAAGAAAAAAAAGAAAAAGAAAATGTGTGCCTAAACAAAGAAGGCGGAGTGAAAACCCGAAAGGGCGCTCCGAGTAAAAACAGTGGGCATACAGCGGACTTGGTGAAAACCCGAAAGGGCGCCGAGGGTAAAAACAGCATAGCTGCCAAGGGGCAGGCAAGATCAAACACCCGGGACGTGGTAAAAACCCGAAAGGGCGCCACGGGCAAAAATGACGGGAAAAGGCCGGCTGTAGTGAAAACTCGAAAGAGCGCTGCAGGCAAAAATGGCTTGAATGAAAAAAGAAAAAATAAAAGTGCAGGTACCAAGAAATCAGACAGTCCAGATCGGTTCAAGCAGTGAAAGAGCAAGAACAAGAGGAAGTACAGTCAGGAGTGAAGAACTCTACAAACTCTGACAATCTCAGGAAGCAAGAGTTTCCATTGCCTACATCTCTAGGGAACCAAAGGATCAAGCAAGACAAATCTCGAGACATCGGTCAAATCATTGACCGAGCCCCAGTTCTGATTCCTATATCCCGACACAAAATCCAGAAACACTCACAAGACAACTCATGGCACAATAGATTCCCAAAAAAGTTTTCTTCTTTTTCATTAAAAGTATCATATTTCTTTTACACATATCATATTATCTTTTTCAAAAAATACAAAAAAAATGCATCATCATCAATCATATATGCAAAAAAGAATGTGCAGGTGGCCAACACAATCAATCTCTACCCTCCTCCTCGGCCACATCAGGTGAGTCCTCTAACTCATAAAAAGATAGTCTCGCTCTCAACCTGCTCACCTCCATGCGCAGGTAATGCACCTCATCGCGTTCAAGGGTACGGATCGCTATCTCCTCATCAGACAACCTCCGATCGGCAGCCAATCTCCTCGACATCATCTCACAATGATACCGAAGTGCGGAGATCTCAGACAGCAAATGGCCATGAGTGGCCAAAAGGAAGCAAGGATCAATGAATGGGCGCTCCTCAAAAGGTTCATATGAACCAGATGAAGAGCCAGCATCTCCAAGAATATCCTGCTCATCCTCATCAGCAGTCTGGTGCCAGCAAGGGATATGTCGATACAAAGACTGCTCAGCAACCCAGTACTGATACGGGGCGGTTGCCATCGGAAAAGTCCGCAGCTCAAAACCAAGCAAATCAGCAGTCAAGTGACTTGCCCAAGAACAATCAATCCGGGTCCTGAAGACAGAAGACCTAGAGGGAAGTGCTCGACGCCCGATACCCGTGAAAGCAAAAAGAGGAACATCCTGCTCATATCCAAACTGCCGCGGGAATCGGATGGGATGATAAGAAAAGTAGGATCGAAAGCCAACCAACATCAGAGGATGGCGGTGTGCATCGCAAAGCACTGGAGGAAGTGGAAGCCAAGATGACTCCCAACGAACGTTCCAGTCGCGCAGATCAGCGAACATCCTGCGATACAAGGGCTCGCTCATCCTAGCCGTATGCGGAAGGAACTCCATGATATAATGCATGATGTCAGAGCTAGGGATGCCAGGAAGAGGTACAGGAACGGTCAGAGAAAGACGCTCCCATAGCCAGACCTGATCACAGAAAGCAAGAAGTTCAGCTAGAGCAAAACAATTCCTAGCAAAGCAAGAAGAAACACTACCAGAAAAATGACTTTTCCCGACGGCCGAAAGCCGTCGGCAAAGCCCTTTGCCGACGGCTTTCGGCCGTCGGATAGGCCGTCGGGAAAGGGGGCGTCACAATTGCTTTCCGACGGTTATGGGCTGTCGGAATTTCCGACGGCTATAAGACGACGGTCGACCGTCGGAATTTCCGACGGTGATAAGCCGTCGGTCGACCGTCGGAAATTCCGACGGTGATGAGCCGCCGCAATTTCCGGCGGCGATGAGCCCTCGCAAATTCCGACGGTTCATGACCGTCGGCGTTGCTTTAGCATTAAAAAAGCTTAGGCATGCCTTTTACAACAGGTCATGACCGTTGTAAAAAACAGGTATTGGTAGTTGTAAATGCTCGTAACATACATCGAGTTCCACCCCTTGTGAAAAGGGTAAACGTTTACAACTACTATGCCCCATTGCAAAAGAAAGTATTAACAATAGTGCTGGCCCATTGTAAAATCATTAACTTGTTTAGTAAATGCATTAAATATCATGGTTCATATGAGATTGTTTTGGTAATTTTGTGATGCTTATATGACTAATGAACACGTGGAATAAAAAGTTGGGTGATAGCGGGAAAAAAAAGTACTATTTGCAACGGCTCTGCCACCACCCAAATTTTTTTATTCCCTATGTTCATTAATCACACAAGCATCACAAAATCACCAAAAGAATCTCACATAAACCATGATATTTTATGCATTCACTCGTCCATTCCATAGCAAGATATCTCACCATTATAAAATGTATAAATCCCAAGAAGCGCACATATAAACAGTAAGATGATACTTAAATGATGAGATAGTAATAATAAAATCTTACCTCGTCTTCACCATATAAGTAGGATTCTGGCGGTAGGATCCTCAAGTGTGAATATGATCCTATAAAGACCGGTCTCAGGAGTCCTCAGGCTGTCAAGGATATATGGCGACAAAGCACAAGACACACTTCAATTTCTTCCCTATTGAACTGGGTATCCTACCGTTGAATTATTAGTTGAGAGATCAAGCATTTCGAGCTTATCCATCCTTCCAATGTCGGTAGGATCATAGGACCTGAAATGGCATTGTTCTGCAACAACCTATATAGGGTAACGTATTATAAAATCAACATAAGATTTCAATCTAGAAGTTGGTGACAAAAAAACAGCAAATGGGTCCCTCAGATAATCTCATAAAAAAGAAAAAGAAAAAAGAAAAGCGTCTTTTAGAGCCTGAGCAGTCTTGATAGCGAAAGAAACATTAAGTACATTTTTTTATGTCATCTTTTTTTTTTGTTAAAACTTTTTTTACCAAACCAAAACAGAAACTGTATAGAACAAACTGCTCACCTCACGTTACAACCAGCCCAGCTATAACTAAGGAACCAATGCCAAGACGATAGACTAAAATAATAATAATAAAAAAAAACAAATGAACAGGGCAACAGGAACTTCTGAGAGGACCAACATCTGCAACCAAGACTCCACCCATTACCTACAAGCAACAACACAGCAGACACCCACTACAACCAGTAATCCTGCAACCACCACCAGCCAAACATCACACAACAAAGCATCCACCCACAACACTAGCAACCAACACCCCTAGTCACTCTAGAGAAAACAAACATTACTGAATAAAACATCTAGTGATCTTTTATAAATGGGGAATCGAAATTGTCATAATTTTTACAAAAGAAAAAACTGAGTACAACTGGTCTTCTCATCAGATGGACCACATGTGTTCATGTTGACTATTGAGCATCAGACATTTTTCTAGCCATCAATTTCCTCAATCCTTTAGCCCACTTGATGATCAGACTGGCTTAACTCATGGGAAGTGTATGTTTGTAGTGGGCCACATGTTATGAATGGCCCGGATTTCCTAGTGTGCCCAGCAAGTTCTGCAAAATCATTAATTTACAAGAAATCTTTCAGGTCTCCTTTCACTGGAAAACACAAATAATATGCACAAATACTAGGAAAGTAACTTCTAGATGTTGTGAGTCATTTCAGTGTTTTTTCTGCTAGAAAACATCCATCCATCAAACATCCTAATGCAAAAAGCTGGTTGAAGCTCAAGGTACAGTTTCAAAGAAAAAATGAAAATAAACAGCTTTTGCAAATGGGCTGAAACAGTACTCATAAGAGAGCATATGAACATAATACAATGTGTATTAAATGTTAGTTGCTAAAATAGAGAATTTTACAAGCAATAGAGAAGCAATTCCCTAATCAGATTTAAAAGAACAGGTGCATCTTTATCATCAAAAGAAAATAACAGTAAAAAATAAGGTAAAGAAATTTCATACCAAATGTAGGTAGGCCTGATGGTCTTGAAGGTAAAACCAGCGGCCATGCTCGTTTGTGCTTCGGTGTAGGTTGTGTGGTCGAAGGAGTTGCAGCCACCAGCGGGTTCAGTTCCTAGGGAGAAACTCTTTCGGGACAGGGATTGCTGAACATTGAACCTGAGTGGAATTCAAGCATTTAGATAAAGTTGAAACCCAATTGGAACACAAACTATAGTGCCTTGGTATGGTTTCAAAACTATTTTTTTAATCTTTTGTTGTTTGTATATAGGCCATTGGTCAGCCTATTATGTATATTACCTTGAGCCAAAACAAAATTCCAACATACCAAGAGCATCAGCTTTCACTGCACAAACTCATTTAAGAATATAAAATGCCTTCCAAATTTATACAATTGAATAAGCAAAAACAGAGTGACTGAAACAGAAAGTAATAAATGGCATGTTTCCAAATGAACGAGTCCCCAAACAAAATCAGCCCACATATACATCCAACTAATATTGGTAAGTTTTTTCATATACCAGATTTGTTATATCGTAAACAATAGCAGCTGCTGCTGCCCCGCTGTATCCCAAATCTCAAATACAAGATGGATAGAACAGTCAGGCAAGTTAAGATGGACAAATCACTTCATTTTACACATAAACAGATGAAAACTCGTAACAAATCACACTAGTTCTGAAAATCCTGTGTTTTGGGGCAAACCTTCATTTTTAGACCCTTGTGGCAGACCCTACAAATACCCATTTGGTTAACCACCACTGACGTTTTGTAGCCCTCATAAGTGAGAGTATAAATGACCTCCTACACCCCTGAAGTGGATCCCATGTGATCGGTGAACAACGCCCAAAATTGGAGCCAGCAATAGTTGTGCAGAAACTGTGCAGAAATTCCAAGTACCCATATTGGGCCTTGCACCATAAATTCCATGCACACTTTCAGTGGGCCCCACCTTAGGGGTTTTGATGCCCATACATAGGGCTATCAAAAGGTCACATCCTCTTGCCCAAAGTGGACCCCATGGGATCGTGAATCGGACCCAAAAATGGGCCCAACCAATTTCTGCACAACCTGAAAACTGAAAACCTGTTCTAATAGATCTTGTGGGGCCCATCTCTGTGGGGTCCACCAACTGTGTGTGGGTCTTATCTGACCATGTAGACCCTTGACATGGTCCGTAGAAATAGTAAGCTTGGGTTTGGCCAACCCAAATCTGTTAGTGGGGCTGTATAGATGTTGAGTTTTTGTTAATAAAAATTTTAGTTAAAAAAAAAAAAAAACAACATGTATTTGGTCAACCTAAACCCAACTCAATTTCAAATTGGGTTGGCATTTTCCAACTCGAGGACCTTGACTACCCAACTGGACACAACTGGAACTCGTGTTGGGTCAACGAAACCCAAGCTGCAGCCCTACCCAACACATACACATAAGTCAAACACAAAAATAAAACTTTCATTTGGATGCCCCATGCAAAAAAAAAAAAAAGAAGAAGATTTGTCCCTAATTACTCCTCTTAACTGCAACTGCACAACAATATAAGGGTGTAAACTGCAATTTGAGTTGCGTGTACAAGCAATCCTGATTGTTCAAGTTGTGCGCACCATTGCCGGCAGGTCATATACAAAAACATCATAAGCAAACCTAATGGTAGTGCCATCAGATGGAGTGCTAAAAAGGAAAATGCTACTAGTTCAAATTCAAATTCAATGGTCAAGGTCAAGAGAACCCAAACAGTTGCAATTTTTGCAGCCATCATCCATATTCGATGACAATTAAGAAAGTTTAATTTATATCTTACTTATGACCACCACCACACCATTATTTTGCCCTTGATCATGACAATTAAGAAAGATTAAATTACAGGATACACAATTTGTAACCACCATTTCAGGACTTGATTAGGTTGAAATCAAACAAAAATTGGATATAGGAATGGTAGATAAAAAGTACGATTGATCGAGGTTTAGAAGGACCCAATTAGTTGCATCTTAAATTCCAAATAGTGATAAAAAAAATAGGTCACAACAATTCTAAAAATGGGATGTTATGGAAGATTTGATTGAATGAGAAATTTCTGCATTACAAAAGAAAAAAATAAGTAAAAAAAAAAGAAACAAGCAGATGACTGAATGAGGAAAAAAATAATCAAGTAAAAACAAAGTTCTTCAAGATAATATTCTCAGTATCTGAGACTGAGAAAGACAATAAGGCAGCAACAAATTGCAATCAGGCAGAAGAAGATGGTTGTAAACCAGAGATAGTGTTCTCTATCGTGTCAAATGAGAGCGGGCCTTCATCTTCATTGTGGGGTGAAAGATCTCAAGGAGGAGATGGGCCATCATCATCTGTCGATAAAAAACGCAGTTTATTACATAAAGGGGGAGAGTGATGGTGATGGACTATTAGCTATTAATTTGTACAATTATAAGGTTGAATGGACTGTTATCAAGGAAAATGGACTGCAAGTTAGTGATCTAGTTAGCTAGAAATCTGGACAGCCTGGTGGCCTATGGGTTACATGTGTATGAAGTGCACTGCTTGGATAACTACTAGCTGTGTTGGAACAGCATTTATGTGAAATGAGAAACACCTATCTGTAATGGACAGCACCAATATGTAATGGACAACTAGTATATATGTGTGGATAGCAGTTTGGTTTGGATGGCACCTGGGCCACGATTTGGACAGAAAACAGGGCACAATCTGGACAGCAAGATGGCCTACCGTCTGGGACAAAAGATGAGCCACAATCTGAGCAGCAAGAAGGCCTGGACAGCCGTGATGTTAAATGCATAGCAGAGACAACAAATGGCCAGCAAGGTAGCTAGCTGTATCAACATGTTGTTAATCTGATCTTAAAGGGACAACAACTTGCTATGATATGGACATGAAATAGCAGAGACAACAAATGGCCAGCAAGGTAGCTTGTTTCATGCAATGTGCATGAAACAGGCCATGAAATGGACGTGAAATGTACATGGAACAGAATGAAATGGACATGAAACAGGCCATGCAATGGACTGCAGATGGGCCACGTAAATTGATCCTAAAATGGGCAGCGATCTGATCATGATCTCAGCCAAGGAATGGGCCATGATCTGGATGTGCTCTAGAGCTTAAAATCTACTGTAAACTCAGCTGAACATCTGCTATGAAAGAAGCTCAAATCGGCTCATGTAAGCAGCTAGAAATTGTCCATTAATTGAGTGCAGAAATCAGCTCATGAATGAGCAAAGAAATCAGCTATGAATTGGGTGCGGATCTGGTCATTAATCGGGCTGTAATCTGGTTGTGAAATGAAGTTCAAGAACAGCTATAAAGTACTATAAGTTTAAGATCTGATAAAACTGTCTCGAATTCAATATGAATTGGAGTTCAGATCTACCTTTAACAGAGCAGAAATCAGAACTTCAAGGGGGCTAAAATCGGAGCTCTAATGGAGCTGTGATCGGAGCTTCAATGGAGCTGTGATCAGTGCTTCAAGTTGAGGTGCAGATCTGACCTTTGAGCTGAGTTAGAGATTCCAGATCTGCTGTGGTTTGAACTTTAGATCAGTTGTAGTTTCAGGCTAGATCATGATCTAATATAAACTAAAGAAGAAGAAGCTAAAATTGTGGATGAAGAAGAAGATGCAGAAATTGTAGAAGAAGAAATTGCAAGAAAAAAAAAACACAAGAAGGTGCTTAGGTAGATGAGCTTTCCTTGTCTGACCTTCCTTCTTACATCTGTTATCCCATACATGAGCTTGCCAGTAATTGAAGAACTGATTTATTACGAGGCCCCTGCTTTCCTTGTCTGATCTTCCTTCTTACATCCGATTTATGTGTAACATAGGTTCATACAGCCTACCTTAATGTTTATTTGTCATCCAACTTATTGATAAGGTCACACAGACCTGGATGAAGGGAAAATACAAATATCAGCTTGATCCAAAACTTTTGTGGGCCTCAGGAAGTTTTTAATGATGGCATTCAATCCCACTGTGTACTCAATTGGAGATTTGGATATGCTTATTTTTGGACCATAAACTAAAATGAGTTGGAAAAACTTATGGACAGCTTGGATATACAACACATACATCAACGTAAATGCCAAGGTTAGGGTGCTACGATCAAGGTAACACTAACGACTGGAATAACATCTAATATGCTCCTTTCACATGTCCATATTTGAGTTGGCAAGGTTTCGTATGGCCCACCATGATATATGTGTTAAGTCCACTGCGTCCATTCATTTGGTTAGATCATTTTAGGGCATGATCCAAATACCAAGTGGACCACACCATAGAAAACAGTGGGGATTGAACACCTATCCTGGAAAACTTCTTAGGGGCACAAAAGTTTTGGATCAAGCTAATATTTGTGTTTTCCCTTTATCCAAGACTGACTCTATGAACATGTTGGATGGAAATAAACATCATGGTGGTCCCTAGGAATAGGTTGGACGGCCACATAAGTTTTGGATTAGGCTAATATTTTGTGTTTTCATTTCATCCCAATAAGGCCTATGCATAGGGGCTTTTCCTCACTGGTTGTTAGGTTTTGTGCAGCCTGTCAAATTGTAATTGGCAGTTGCACTTTTGATAGCCTATGCACCAAAAATATCCTAGATGGTAACCCTTTAATTGAGAGATGACAAACAGATGGTTACGAAAGAAAATACAGAAACTATCAAACCCAAAAAAGTATGCTACAGCTAAAACGTGAGAAGGTTACCCAATGGAAAACAATGGCAGCTAGATGTCTCAATTTAAGATTCCTTACCACGAAACTAAAGTATCTCCAACCCTCTCGAAAACTGTCAACATTGCAACTAAAATCCTAGAAATTTCAGAAGAAATGCTTTCATCAGCAAAAGAATTTCAAATTATCATTGAACAATGGATCGAAATTATTCCTCTTCATAGCACACCACAAATAACAGCACCTACCAGTACCGGCACCAAAACCGCAGTTGTTCAATCTCAAGCTTGTTCTTTTCCACAGTTTTAAAGCATTCATAGACCAGATAGGCATAGCCGAGAACCATCCTGCAAACAGACAAAGAGGCTCACTCAACCATGGGGAAAAATATATTCTCTACATTTATATAAGAATGAAAAAGCCGCACTATTTTAGTTAGAAACACACACATTGGCCACAACATTTTCATCGACAACAACGGTTGCTGTAGTTTGGGCTGCGGCTGATACAGATGCAGCATGTACAGTTGTCATCTCGATTGCACTGTCAAAGTTTGAAAAATCAAACTCAGCCTTCAGACTTGGTAATGGACCATATCCAGGGATTTGATTAGAAAACATCTGTTTCGTTAAATTTGGTATGACAGAACAACTGAAATAGCAGTGTTCAATTACACTAAAAAAAGAATTAAGTCAAATGTACGTACATGCAACTTTAGAGAAAATAATTTCGCAAAAGTCACAACGAAAAAATAGTTTGAGCTGTAGAGAAAATAATTTCGCAAAAGTAAATTCCAAATACAAAATCCATCTTCTAAGAAGGAGAAAAAAAAACATCTCTCACCATAAATACACCTCAAATGGAAAGTATGCACATACATTAGCACCCATTGCTTAGATGGCCAGCCCAGCTCCATTGATCAGCCACTTCCCAAGACTTCCTTACAAATGCTGCAACCTACCCGTGGCTTAAGAGAATTCTCCATCTTAAATTGTTGACAACAACTTCCAACAACTGAAAAAAGAATTCTGAATAAGCAGAAATTTGAAAAACAAAATCACAAGTTACTGAAAGAAACTGAAGTCAAGGCTTAGAACCATCACAAGTTCTTTGTTGACTCAGTTGAGTCAGTCAAACTAGGATAATGGATATTCAAGTTTGAAAACACCCGTTGTAGAAGCATTCCTCTATAACAATATGACAGAGAAAAACTATCAATTTAATGAAAGAAAATGTCTCGCCAAAGAATACAAGCTACTGCTTTCCATAAAAAGCAGAGGGCCTGAAGCAAATCTGTACTATCAAAATGCCAATCAGTGCAGACTAACACGCACAACTGTTAGAGTAGTTAATAAGAACAAACCCATTATCGGCATAACGCAAAATGCCAAAAAACTACATGCGAACAAGGTTTCCTTCACAGCATCAATGGGCCAACAATGGCATACTTGTAAGAGATCCTAGCTACTCATGAAGTGGGAGTCAAGCTTGAACAAGCCCCAAGCAGCAGCCACACTAATCAGATCATCTTTGCACGGACTGAACCATCCAATGTCTGGACCATTGACAATTCATCTAGTGAGTAACATGATGGCTGTCCACAAATTGTACAGACTTAACCATCCAATGTCTGATGGGCAGACCTTTTCTAATTGCTAATATCCTTCTCTCATCCATTTGTAGGTCACTGATTAAAAACCCAAGATCATCTACTCAATCACAGGAAATCCACAATTGCCCATCAAATAGACAGCCTAGATCACAAACCATCATGGCATGTGTCCAATTTTTGTGGAAGCACAAAGTAAATGACTGATAAACATTGTGCACGAGATGACCAACGTTGCAAAGACAAGCATTTCAGCCAGTACTGCTACAACAGCTACTAGAAGAAAAGCAGTAGCAACTAACAAGTGTTGTTCTTTTTTTTTAAAGGGCCACATACTCTGGACTAATTGTACATCAAAATGATAGTCGAAAATGGTCAGATTGTGGCACATCTAGACGGCTAGAAATTGTCCAAATTTGGGCTTAACTTGAAGCCCAAATTAAGTCCCAAAACAGTCCAGATTTCTACTCTAATTGAGGCCCAACAATAGTTCAGATTTGGGCCCCAATTTCAGGCCCAAAGAGAGTTCAGATTTGACAGAAAATTTAGGCCCATCTTTTGTCCAGATTTGACAGAGAGATTTATAAATGTAATTGGCATACATTTACAAATTGAAATCTGTTAAACAGAGACATTTCATCAAACACATGCTATGCACACTTAAGCATTCACAACAAAAAATTAAAGGCAAGACTATTCTATACATGGCATACATTTATAAATTGAAAAATGTAAACAGAGACATTTCATCAAACACATGCTATGCAAGGCTATTATACATGGCATACATGTATCCTATAAAATGGCCTGACGCTATCCGGTCCAGGTTTTAAAATATTGGATTTAGACATTCGAAGTTTGAGGGAGAGAGAGATACCTGCGCCAAATAAAGCGGCAGCAGTGGAACGGCTGAAGAAACCCTCTGTTTCTTCCGATCGGTGCAGGTTTCACGGCTAAAGGAACCTAGAATAAGTAAAATCAGATGAAGAGAAAACAGAAAAAAAATAAGTAAAAGAAAAAGAAAAGAGATGAAGAGAAAATATACCGACAGTGGTAGATGGAGAGGGCCGCGTCCTTGACAGTGACGATAGACGGAGAAAGGGAGAGGGACGGAGATCGGACAGGGAGAAAGAGAGGGAGAGGGCCGCGTCCTCGGCAGTGACAGAGACGGAGAGGCGGGAGATGGGTTTGGGAAAAAACCCTTTTTCAGAGGGAGAGGCGGGAGATGGGTTTGGGAAATTTCCTTTTTCGCATTTGCAAAGGGACGCGGATTGCCTGCGAAAGCCTTCTGCAGGCATCTCCTTCGCTCGGAATCTATGTGGGGCCCACCGCGATGTTTGTGAGAAATCTATGCCATCCAACTGTTTTGTGAGCTCATTTTAGGCGTTGAGACAAAAATGAATGGGATCCAAGACTCAAGTGGGCAGCACAAAAGCAAAAGGTGGGTAGGGAAATTCCTACCGTTGAAACCTCTATGGGGTCCATAGTGATGTTTATATGCCATCCATACCATTCATTATGTCATTCCTACTGATATGAACTGAAAACACAAATATTATCCTGATTTGAAACTTCTATGGCCCCACGAATATTTCAACTGTGGAAGTTCAATCGTCACATTTTCGGCCCACTTGAGTCTTGGATCTCGTTCATTTTTTGTCACAATGCCTAAAATGATCTCACAAAACGGTTGGACGATGTAGATTTCTCACAAACATCACAATGGGCCCCACCTAAATTCCAAGCGTAGTAGGCAATCTGCGTCACTTTGCAAAAGCAAAGAAGGTTGACTTTAATTCACCCATGTGCGTTTTCCACCAAATATGCAGTAAAACGCATCATCAACTGTATAATTCATGGCCCACTTATTTGATGGTTAAGATTGTCTTACATTCACAATTATTAACCTATACAAGTGGACCCACTATTTGGATGGTCTAGATAACCCTACATCAATGCCACAAGTGAAATGAAAGAGTCACCATCATTTAACATTATATCTAAAACTAACGTATTAATTTCTCTTGGTTTGGCTAGTGTCGCTAATCAGTGCCCTGCGGCCCTCACCATGATGTATGTGTTTTATCCATGTTGTCCATTAATTTCTACTTATCATTTCAGGGCTTTATCTAAAAAATGAGGTAGATATAAATCTTAGGTGGACCACACCATGAGAAAATAGTAGTGATTGAATGTCCACCAATGTTTATTTGACATCCAACCTCTTGATTAGGTCATGCATTCATGGATGCAAGGAAAAAACAAATATCAGCTTGATCCAAAACTATGATGGCCTCCAAGAAGCTTAATGGTGGGCATTTAATTACATTGTTTCTTGTGCTATGGTCCAGTTGAGATTTGGATTTACCATTACAATACATACCATTGGTAACATATCAGTCCTACTCGGATGAACATGAAAAAAAATATATTAGCCTGATTGAAAACTTCTATGGTCCCACAAATATTCCAATTGTGGGCGTTCAATCCTCATGTTTTCAGCCTACATGAGTTTTGGATCCAGCTCATTTTTTGTCTTACGTACATCCTAAAATGTTCTCACAAAACGGATGGACGGGTGGGTTTCTCACAAACATCATAGTAGGCCCCTCTTAGCTAGGTTCCCAGCAGTTTGGCTATTGACATTGGTCAAGTGGTGGGGCTCTGTGGACCCTACGATTATTGTGTTTAATCCATGTTGTCCATTCATTTCTCGAGATTAATTATTTTAGGGCTTGATCCTACAAATGAGCCATATCTAAATCTTAGGCGGACTACACCACAAGAAAACAGTAGTGATTGAGAGTCCACCATTAAAAACGTCCTAGGACCCTATAATGTTTAAGGCATATTTAATGGATAAAACTTATAAATCACGGTGGGCCCCACAAGCACAGACTAGTACCTGCTACAGTAGTGGCAGGGTCAAAGACGATGTGCAAACCATCGTATAAGATATTCAACAATGTGTTTTAATGGCACGTTCTATTAATTAGTGAATGTCATTAAAGTGGATCTTTATAAACAATGCTAGATTGGTGCACGCTGTTAAAAAAGGTTATTGGTGGCGTTCTAATATTGCGCCATTAATACCTACAATTTTGTTGTAGTTGAATTAGAAGGTAACAGCTTAGTGGGTGTTACCTCTACCGTATGGAGCTTACCTTGATTTTTTTTTTTTTTCTTTTTTTGTATATCCATTCCACCCATCTGTTTTTCCATCTCATTTTAGAAAGCAATCCAAAATTATAAGAAGATGCAAATCTCAGGTGGACCATACCAAGAGTGATGAATAACCAATAAAAACATTGTTACGGGCCACAAAAGCTTTGGATCAATATTCTTTCTAATTTTCCGTCATATAGATCTTCTTGACATTATCAACAAGTTGGATTTCAAATAAACATTAAGAAAATGTTACAATGGGCCCTTTGAAAATTTTAATGGTGAGGCACTCAATCAACATTGTTTCATGTGGTGTAATCCACCTGAGATTTCTCTCTCTAAATTTTAGTATCACATCTTAAAATGGTCCATAGAAAACGGATGGACGGTATGGATATACAGAAAATCATCAATGTGGGCCCCATGGTAGGGGTAACACCCACTAAGCTGTTACCTAGGTAACACCTAATTCGCACCCCAATTTGAGCGACGATTGGGGCGCTAAAGACTGGCGGTCCAGATAGGGGATCATGGGGCTCACTGCATGTGTTGTATGTGGTTCATCCACTCCATCCATCTGTTTTTAAATATCATTTTAGGGCATGATAAAAAAATGAGGCAGATTGAAGGTTAAGTGTACAACACTAAAATCAATAATTGACGGCATGGATCTGGCTCCTTACGGTGTGGTCCACTTGAGCTTTTGATCTAGCTCTTTCTTTGGCGTAAAACCCTAAAATGAGCTTTTAAAATCAACGGGTGGCATGGATATACATTAAATCATGAAGGTAGGCCCTAAGGTAAGGATAACAGGGTGGGTACCCACGTATCTTTGCGTATTTTCGTTTGCCGACGGTTTCCGACCGTCGAAAATTCCGAAGGCTACAAGCCGTCGGAAAAAAAAGGCGGGACCGTCGGCGAAGATAATTTTTTGGGTAGTTTTTCCCGACGGCCGTAGACATTCGCCGACGGTTTTAGACCGTCGGAAATTCCGACGGCTTTATCGGCAGCCTTTTTTTTGCGCCCCGGCAGCCCATTTCAGTTAAAAAACCATCACATTTTTTCCCACGTCTTTTCTATGGACTTCCTTTCGTGTTGTCGGCGCTTCTTGTGCTCACGCCGGGTCCCGTATCAGCCAGTTGGGTAGCTTATCGAGCCGGTTCTACTCTCTTTACTAGGGGACGGCTGCCTGTCGAGCCGAGTAGTGGAGTTTTTCGTTTCCTCAGACCCTGGACGCGGTAGGGCTCTTGTCGTGAAGTCGTTAGTTCGTTTTGTAGTCACGCAAGGCTCGTTTCCATCTTGGCCGGCATGAGACTCCTGGGCATTTTTTTAGTGTGTCGTCCAGTTTTCTCTTGTGATGTCGTAGGACCGGTGATCGACGTCCGGCTTGTTCTATTCCCTAGGGTTTGGTCAAGACGCCACATCGTCAGAAGCCGCTCTTCATGACTCATATTAGGTTCCCATTCGGACAGTTCGCACGAGGAGGTTTCTTCCGGGGTAGAGGATATCGTTGAACGCAAACAAGTTCAACGAAGGGACCCAGTCAATCAAGGGCAGCTCCAAGCATCCTCCAATCAATATCAACTCTAGCCATATGGACCAGACTGCCAAAGCCATAGGACTCTAACTCCCGAATCTCATAAGCTGACAAGCTGTCAAGCCAAGCAAGTAGTCGTGGCGAGCAAGAGACGAGGAAGCAGCTGACAAGTCCTCACTGGTACCCCATCCAGTACAAAAGGCCCAGAAATCAATGACAGCTCATCAAGGATCGGAAGGTCAACGGGCGAAGGAGAAGGAAAGCTGGAACCTCTGCAGACTCACTCAACAGCCCCTGACCTAATCCCCAAGTAACGACTATGTCTGATGTAGTCGCATCACTGTCGGAAACTGTCATAACCTCAGCCGCATAGGAAGAACTCGCCCACCTCATGAACAGAGTGCGCAAAAGACCGACGATCAGGGAAGGACTATACTCCCCATCAAAAGGGCTACCAGTGAAGATCACACCACACATCGTGGCATCCTGACCAATCTGACCGTCAAAGAATACATCTGAACCATCCAAAGGGGTCCCGGCAACCCCGATCAAAGAATCAACGGTCAGATCTGGACCTGTGGCCCCCTCCAACAGAAATCATGAATCCAGTCATCATCCTGACCAATCAAAGGGATCATCGAGGCATCTACACCGTCCATCATCAAGGGGACATCATCAATGATCACATCAAGTCCACCCAAACAAGTGTGCCGCACATCTCGGCCCTCATCCAGAGCATCCAAACCGTCAAAGGTACCATCTGAGCCATCCATACCATCCAGACATGAGATCAGCCCATCTATGTCCCTCATAGTCCCATCATCACCGTCCATCACGTCATCCATGGGACCCACACTCAAGGGATGCATAGCCTCACCTATGTCCCATCCCATCATCTCATCCATACCATCCATTCCTCCCATAATGAGGGGCCCATTCAAATCTGAAAATCCAGCCATCCCACCATTAATGAAGCTATTCAAAGCTCCACCAACTCCATTCCCTAACACCTCATCAATGCTTCCGATTCAATGCACCATCTACAACCCTCCATTAGAGGAATCCCTCCATCATTAAAGCCCTCACCAAGTGCTGGAGTGTGGGACCCACCGACCTTTCCCACTATGGCCCACAGTCATCATCCAAAGCTGCCCAAGAAAGGACAAAATGAGAGAAGACAAGATGAAGAGAAAAGACAAGGGGACAAGAAGATTCATGGCTGGAATCGAACGGTCCAGTACAGGGAATGTGGGGACAGCAGCAACAGACAGCAGAGGATGTCCGAACCAGAGCCAGCCCAGGCCGCTCAAGAGGCGAGCCTTGGCGGCCTGCCCTGGGCCGCCCGTACGGACACGATTCCCTCTCTCCGCGGGATTGGCTCCGGGGCTTTTGGTAGGTGAGGCTGACAGTCCACGTCAGCAGATGGCGCTCCGTGGGCCGCCCAAGGCTCCGGTCCACTCCAATTTCAACTGAAGATGATCAAGATCACACAAAAGGTGCCCCACTGGTCCAATCACGAAGCAATGTGGCCGGAACATGACTGATCAAGCCAAAGAAGGGGGAAAGTGATCAAGCCATTCAAAGACTAGATCATCATGATCTAAACCATTGAAGAACCTACATGAGCCGTCAAACAACAAGATCAAAGGTTTGATCATCACAAGAAGGGCCAGAATCCAAGATCTAATCATCAAGTGGGCCCACAAAGCCAAATCAAGCAATCTGAGACGTTCAAAGCCATCATCCACACCATGAGAAGCATTCCTAGCCTCACAAATCATCAAAAGAGGTGCCCCAAAGTAAAACCAAGGTCTCAAATGGGCCCACAGGGCCGAATCTATCAATCTGAACCATTCAAGGGCTAGATCATCAGGATCCAAACCATTGGAAAGCTTACACAAGTCACGGAGCAGCAAGATCAAAGGTTCGATCATCAAAAGAAGGGCCAGAATCCAAGATCTAAACATCAAGTGGGCCCACAAGGCCTAATCAAGCAATCTGAACCATTCAAGTCATCACCCATGCAGCTAAGTAGTCTCAAATCATGAAGGAATGAGTCAAGAGTCAAAGCATCCAGACATCACCAAGGAATTTGGGGAGAAATCAAAGCCTGTATATTCATCCAAAAGAGCTTGATACAAAAGGGGACAAAAATAAAAGTACAAGGCCATATAAAGCAGAGCCAGCTACAAGTCACCGACATAGTCATCGTCGTCCCTCCTCGCGTCCCGCTCCCAACAATAAAGATCCATCAAAGGAGCTGTCACTGATCCTCCAGCATACCTGCGACGGCCACCTGGAACATAAAGCGAAGGAAGCAGAGGTCCCTGGCCGAACAACAGATACCACTCATCATAATCACGATCCGGGATCGTGAAACGAAAGCCGGGCTGGCCCACCAGAGCCTCAACTCTCTCATCAACTGGCATCCGAGCAGCTGGAGGAGGAGCAGAACAGGGGACCCGAGCCACCCCAGTGACTTGCCGAAGCAATCTCTCCCCCAGGTACCATTGGAAGGACTCAGCGTCAGAAAGCATAATACGGAGACATGAAGCATCGTATGCCTCCACGCGCTGGGGTGTGTAGTAAAGAGGGAAACTAGCGTATGGCATCCGAGCGAACTGCAGCAGAAGAGGTTACCACGATCAGTTACAAGTACAGCACAAGGACAAAGACAACCAAGATACTTACATCCTCAAATGTCAGCCTGTCTATATCAGCACGCCAATTGTCCCCGGGAACTCGGGAGTTCCGCTGACGATTCTGTTGATGCCAGTACATGTGGCGATACTGAGAGGGTTCAATGTCATCTCGCATCCTCAGCGCAAGATACGGAAAATGGTCATAAAAGCAGGTCTGGATAAAAGCACATTCAATGATCAGAGAGAGAAAGAAGGCAAATGGCTCCAAGGAGGATGAAAGAAGAGGTACCTCAACGACAGGCCAGAAGCCTGTGAAGGACCGGCTATGCCGACAGGTCTTGTCCAGACCTTGAAAGAGACGGGTCAGGATGGCCCCATTCCAGTTATAGGGGTGATGAAGGTCCTCGACTAAATGAAGAAATTTAGGATCAACTCTCTCATTTGCATGGCAAAAAAGAAAGGATCCAAAAGCATAAGTGATCATGGCCCGCGCCTTGTGGAGGGCCTCTCGCTCGGTGGTAGGGACGACGGAAGCAAAATTGTTGTAAAACCATCGCATCTTCACTTGATGGCCTTGGAATTCACCCTCAGGAGGGACGTCACCGACAAGCCACAGCCAATTAGTGGAAGAGAGGGGATCTAGAGAGCTCACTTGAGGGACAATTGCCCCATGAAACGGGAAGCCTATCTGCATGTAAATGTCCAAAGGGGTTATTCCCCATTCTCCACAAGGGAGCTGGAAGGTGTGGGTCTCATCCCGCCACCTCTCACAAAGAGCCGCAAGCATCATGCGGTTGGCGTCGTTATTATGGAAGCGTAGGGTGAGGAGGCCAGCACAAGGAGTACCATCTAATACTCGCTCAAGCAAGGGCTGTGGCTCTTTCATCCAATTGTCCCAGCGATCCCTGTACCTCGACCCTTGATAGCAGGAAGAGGTTGATGCTCCATAGCTAGGGAACACATGTGGTCCCCTCGGCGGACAATGAAAGCAGGATCATCCTCGTCAACCACTTGGTGGCCCCTGGTACCATCCGCCATGAAATCCTACAAGCTTGGCAAGGTAAGTCCCTATCCTTTACCCATTAAAATCCAAATTATCATCCAAGAAACCCATGGGATTGGACTCACATTCAAATGCAAAGTCTAAAGTCCAACTCCATGTGTCACTTAGGATATGTGTTGGGCCCATTGGAAAAAGTAAGGCCCACCTTAAAGAAGGTGGCATGGCATGCCTTGGGCAAGAAAAGTCTATCATCCAAGGACACATTTTGGACAACACATGCACTCAAGTGCCATGGGGACAACAAAGGGTGAGAACCCTACCTCATATGGAGCCCCTCTTCAAAGTCTATATGTGGCCAAGGATTGATCCACTTTCATGCCAAGGCCATGTTTCTCACTTAAAATGTTTCCATCTTTTTACACATGTGCATGGACAAGTGGGGGATAGAAAGGAAACGGGCCCCCAAGAGCAACCCAAATGCCTCATCTCAATGGATTGGAGAGAGCACATAGCCCACTTTGGAGAATATGAGAACCCATTCATGGGTTAACCATGGGCAACCTTATGTGCCTCATCTTGATGAAAGTTTTGACCATGAGAATACAACAAGGAGGTCTACCCACAAACATATGAATCAAAGAGCTAAGGGTAGAAAGTTGATGCACATAGCCTACATGAAGAATCAAAGTTGAAAATGCCCATGAAAGGCAAGTTTGGGCAACTTATGTGCACCAACTTGTTCACCAAAAAGGGAGACCATTTGAGCACAAAAGAGCATGGCTTGATGAGTCACCCAACCATCATGAAAATGGATAAGAATGGTACACATAGCCCACTTGAAGATCAAAATCCAAAATGTCCCAAGGCATGGGATAAAAATGGGCAACTTATGGGTATCATTCTTTCCCACAAATTCAAAGAAAAATCACCCATACATGAGAATGATGGTGGATGACCCACCAAGCCCCAGAAGATCAAGGAACCATGGTTGTATGAATAGCTCGCTTGAGGATCATCCATTTGAGAGTGATAACATCTAATGAAGCTCTTGAGAACCACATTCCTACCACAAAGAAAACCATTTGAACTTAGTGAGATTGTGGGAACAACTCACTCATGGGACTTGTAGATGGTCAAGTAGCTCAAGTCCTCCATCCATCAAAGAAAAAGCATGAAAAGAAAAATCCTACATGAACAAAGTGTAGTGGGGCACACATGGTTCAAAGAAGTGCCCAAGTTTCAATGAAGGCCCAAAAGCCCATCCACATGAAAAACTCCAAGGAGCCCACTACACCTTGTACAAAGATGTACATCATAATCAAGAGATAGTGGAAGACTTGAGCCACTTGTCCATGTAGGCCCAACTAGGAAAACTAGCCCACTTGAGATCCAAAATGAAGAATGGGCTAGCCACCTTGGTCCATACACATGTGAAGAAAGATGGGGTCACCTAAAGTAGGCCCCATGAGCCCAAAACTTGAGATGAGCCCTACCATGCCCATGGGCCCAAATCTGGGAAAGAAGATGAAAAAAAAAAAAAGAAAGCTCCAAAGGAAATGGCAAGAACAAGAGAACATGAGGGAGCCCAAAATGAAGCATTGGGCCCATCAAATACACCAAGGGCCATGACTTCACTTTGAGCCCATTTGATACACATGAAAAGAGGCCTAACTCCCATGAAAAAGATAGAGTATTTTTCCATGCACACTTGATGACATGGCAAAATTACTCTTTACATGCACATGGAGGGAGTGTGAAAAAGGAAAAAATGATGAAGTGGAGAGCTTGCAATGTCCTTCTCCATGCACCACCTTTGGAAGAGACTTGAGATCTAGAAAAAGGTCAAGAATACTTGGGCCCACCTTCACACCTCTTTGGATAGCTACATGAAAAAGAAAAAGGACCATGAGAAGAGACAATGAAGATGGAAAAGGACAAGAAAGAGAAAGGAAGTGGTCCATACCTTTACCACTCACCAAAGAAGGACCACCTTGCTGTCCCAAGACCTCTCTAAGGCCCACCACTTGAGAAGAGCAAAGGACCACCAAAGAAGAGAAAGGAAACTTGAAGAAAGAAAGAGTATGAGAGAAAGAAGAGAGAGATTGCACGTTTGAGGGGGGGAGGGTGCCCCATGTTATATAGAAAAGGGGAGGGCACCCTTTTACCCAGCCCCCTGAAGAGACCAGGAGGCACAGACCGGGCGGGCGGCCCATGGGAGGCCGTCCTAGCCTCCACCTAAGTGAGGTGACTTCTCACCTCCTTTCTGTGGAAAGAACTCCTCCTTAGGAAGGGTGGTTGCAAGTGAATCTTGTACCTCCATGTAAGATTGAAGTGATGGAAGAGAATGGTGAGAAAAAAGGAAGAAATCTCACCAAAATCTCATCTCATGAAAAATGGGTGAAAAATTGGGATGATGATATGGAAAAGTTCCATGGAATTTTCAAGAAAAGAAAGAAAAAAGATTGACTTGGTCAAACAATGATCTCAACCATCCAAAAGGTATGACCTGATGATCCGAACCATTCCAAAGAGAATTCCCGCAGTCTCCAACCTGGATTGTTGCTCTTTTGTACAGTTTCAGGGTCCGAAGACCTTAAACTACGTTGGGATCAACGTCTCGAGAGATTTTTAATAAAAACCAACATCGATCCCAGCCGTTCAGGCCAAGATCTGATGATCTGGATCATTTCGAAAATAAATAAATAAATAAATAAATATGTTTGCCCCCCTTGTACAAAGTTTTGGTCCGAAGACCTTAAACTATGTCAGGATTAACAATCCCGAGAGATTTTCAATAAAAACCCAGCATCGATCCCAGCCTGTCAGGCCAAGATCTGATGATCTGGATCATTTCAAAAAAAAAAAAAACAAAAAAAATATATTGCCCAGCCCTCTTTTGTACAGTTCATGGTCCGAAGACCTTAAACTACGTCGGGATCACGTCCCGAGAGATTTTTAATCAAACCAGCATCGATCCCACCTTTCAGGCCAGATCTGATGACCTGGATCATTTTCAAAATACCAAAATATTTTAAAGCTTTCCACAAAAACCAGCATCAATCTCGAACGTTCGAGCTGAAGTCTGGAACCTTTTCCATTTTTATTTTTTTTTACTAAGTGGATTTTAAAGTTGACGTGGTTAAATAGGGGTCGCCAGGCTTCTGGAATTTGATGTGACCCTAATTGAAGAGCCCCCGAAAGAAAGGATTGGACAAGGTCCGTACCGACTGTTAACTAGCATGCCCACAGACCTTAGAGAATTTGTCCATTCCCGACACCGCCCGTCTTGAGGCGTTAGGACAAGCACAACTTGCGTGGCACTATCTGTTGGAACTAAACCTTCAGCGACAACTTCGACTGCCTACAGGGACAAGGATCTTGAGTACTTCCCCTAATTCCGACAACCCTCCACCTCGAGTGGGAGTGCCTTAACACTCGTTGCATTCTGGGGTTTGACCTAACTGATTCCCTTTACACTCCTACACCGAGTAAAACACCGGCTTCCTCGGCAGCCTGCTATGCACCAGATACACGTAACGTGTACTCCTTATCCGTTGAAACACCCACACACAACTGACTTTTGGGAGTTTAGAGGAGTAGGCTTCTACATTTTGATGCCGTGAATTGATACACTCTGAGCAGAACGAGCGACTGCATTTTACCTAGCCCACGGAATGGCATCGTTCGATCTTTCGACCTTTACCTA